>CM067330.1:59140000-60487500 GCA_034376525.1 Nicotiana benthamiana | reverse complement strand
TTTATTTTTCTTATCCGTGATAGAGTTAAATTATTGAATGCTTATTATTCTCCTGAGGGTTTGTATTATCTGCTATCCCTGAAGCATGATCCTCTGCCCAGCTTTATCTTATTTATTTCAGTATATCTTTCTGCTGTATTTATATAGATCTGCACAGGTTTATGTGGCATTTGGTCCTAGCCTCGTCACTACCTCGCCAGGGTTAGTCGAAGCATTTGCCAGCATATGGGGTTAGTTGTGCTAATACTACACTCTGTAGTGTGTGCAGACATAGAGCAGCGTTGGGTCATCAGTAGTATATCGGGAGCTATCTTTCAGTCCGAGACTCCGAGGTAGCCTTGCTAGAATCTGCAGGCCTGGCATCTCTTTTATCATTTTTTATGTTTTGTTGTCATTGTACTCAAGACAGACTATATTCTTTTCTTTCAAACACTTATTTGTTGTAATCCTAGGCAGTCCGTGGATGCTGTGACACCGGGTTTTCGTAAGGGGCATGTGTTGGTTTTCAGGATGTTTTGGTTTTATATTCCATATAAGACTTTCGCTATATTCATATTCCGCTGTTACTAATTGTTTATTTCATGTTGATTTAATTAGATAAAAAGGAATTTAAAACAAAAAGGGTTTAAAGGATTTAAGTTCTCGGCTTGCCTAGCGTCTATGAGTAGGCGCGATCACGACTCCCGATTGTGAAAAATTTGGCTTTTGATTTTATATATAGATCGTGCAACTTTATCCTTCATTATTATTTAAACTCTCGCCCTCGCGTTAGGCGATCTAAAATTCTGAAAAAAAGTGATCAAACTATAGCGATTAAAGTTAGTCAGTTAAGGAAAACAATAAAATTTGGTCGCTAAATTAGCAAAAACAATAAAGTAATTATTTGATATACATTAGCGATCAAGGTTGGTTGCTAATTTCGTCATACTATTGGCTAATTTTGTCAAAATATTGACCGAACTGGTCAAACTTGCTTGGTCAAACGTATACTGAGATTTGGTTGCTACAAGGGGACCCAATTATAAAATTTTAATAATTATAATATTATTTTAAAAATTATAAAATATAAATAAATATAATTTAAAATTAGCAACCACAGTTAATCACTAATTAAGGGGTAAATTGATAGTGACCAAATTTGGTCGCTAAATGGGACCAAGTTATAACATTTTAATAAATATATATTTATTTAAAAAAATTATAAAATATAAATAAATATAATTCAAATTTAGCGACCAAATTTGGTTGCTTACTAAAATAGTGTCACGATCCCAGTTCGGCCTCCGTAAATATGCCGTGATGGCACCTAGTCCCTATAACTAGGTAAGCCTAACAATGCGGAAAAATAACATAACTTGCAGAATAATTAATTAAAATTGTATATAAATGCCACTCGGCATATAGAACTCAATAATGTAGAAGTCTACAATATCACCCCAAAATTCGAAAATCATGGGAACACAAGCTAGAAGAAGTACTGTAAAACGCTCTTATCTCCAGAAATGTATACAACAAGAGTATTATAGAAGGCTAAATACTACAAATAGAGTAAAGAAGGAGACTCTTCAATCTGCGGACAAGGCAGATGTACCTCAAAGTCTCGATAGCTCTACCTGCCTCAAGAATAGTGCACCTGAGTGGATTATCCTAGATCTTCACATGAAAAACATGTGCAGGAGGAGCATGGGTACACCACAATGGTACTCAGTAAGTGCCAAGCCTAACCTTGGTCGGGTAGTGACGAGGAAGGTCAGGACCCTACTGAGATAAAATATAATAATAAGGCTGTCAACAATATGAAATAAATAGAAATAATGTAATACAACCATGAAGTAAGTCAGGTTACACAACAACAATTCAACGCACAGAGGATAAGATAACACAAAGTAAAACCGCTCAATATCAGTGCCAATAACAATGATCTCCCAGGATACCATCCTGTAGTCCTTTTCAACAATCTGTCGGAGGTTCTCCCGGGATACCATCCCATAGTCCATCATATGTGTATATATGAAGGATCTCCTAAGATACTGTCCCGTAGTCCAATTATCAATGCGCGGGGATCTACCGGAACCCCGACCCGTAGTCTCGAAAATGCCTAGTAGTTCCACATAACCGTGCAGGGGGATCTATCCGCGGTCCCGAAGTAAATATGCAGGGGGGTCTATCGGGTGTCGAACCCGCAGTCCCAAAGTAAATATGCATGGGGGAGAGATCTATGGTGAATAGAACCCGTAGTCCCAAAGTAAATATGCAGGGGTATCTACCGGGAATCTAACCTGTAGTCCCAAAGTAAATATGTAGGGGGATCTATCGGGAATCGAACCCGCAACCCCAAAGTAAATATGTAGGAGGATCTACTAGAAATCTAATCCGTAGTCCCAAGGTAAACAGATAGGGGGGGGGGGGGAGTTACCGGAATCCCAAATTCGTGGTCCAAATGTAAATTCGCAGCCACAACAAGAAGATATTCAGCAATGAAGTTCAAGGAAATACAAGGCGACATGAAGTTTTAGCCTAACATGCTTCACGTAGTACAAACAAAGCAGCTTAAGAAAATAGGCAATTTAGATCAGCTAAGCATGATTTCCTAAACAACACAGGCTATAATTGCAAATAGAATAAAGGAGGTAAGAAAGAAACCCATTGTAAATATTTAAGTAAAATCGGATTTTCAACTATTAGCTCGAGTACAAGCTCGTCACCTCACGTACATAGGATTTCAATTACCAAGCATCATATCCAAAGGGGAAAGACCCCCACATAAGGTTAGACAAGCCACTTACCTCGAACCGGCTCCAACTCAACTCGAAATCACAATTTTGCCATGCGTATGTGACTCCAAATGGCCCAAATCTATTCAATTCAATAAAATATCATAAATAACATCTCAAGTAACTGATTTTAGTATTTAATTAAAAGCTAAGGCACAAAATTATGTAAAATAACAAACACGCCCCTTAAGCCAACATGTAGGAATCAGATAATTTCTACTTTTTCAGAACCCTCGTACTCTCACGAGTTTATTCATATAAAAATCTTCCAATTCAGAGATTAAACTCCCACTCAAAAATAAATCGTTTGGTCTATGAAATATTACCCATTTTACATTCAAAAATCCAAAATTTGATGATTAAATTGACTAAAGATTGTTGGAATATAACGAGAAAGGATTAAGGAATAGTTACCAGTGATCTCCTCTTCAAATCATTCTCAAATTAGCCCTCTCTCGAGCTCCAATTCGATATTCTAACATATGAAATTAAAGCCTCGAAATCAATATTTTTGGCCAGTAAATTCCGCATTTGCGGTCAAGGGACAGCATCTGCGTTTCCTCCTCAGTGGAACATATAGCGCATCTGCGACTTTCACTTAAAGGACCAGGAGCCGCATCTGTGGTTCTTCTTTCGCAGATGCAAAAACGCTTCTGCGGTAAAACATCCGCATTTGCGAAACCTGAAGGAATGACCCAAAGACCCTTCTACGACCCTTTATCCGCTTCTGCCGCGCTGCATCTGTGGAACTTGATCAGCAGATGCGAAAATACCATAAGTGGCAATGCTTCAGCTGCTACAACACTTCTCCAATCTTCCCGTCAACCATCTGAAATCATCCCGAGGTCCCCGGGACCTCAACCAAGAGTACCAACAACACCTCATACCTCATTTAAACTTGTACCAATCCTTAAACCACCTAAAACAATGCCAAAAACTTGAATTAATCAAGGATTTGAGCCTAAGAACTTCAAATTTCATCAAAACACGCTTTCGATAGAAACCTAACCAAAGCACGTTTAAATGACCTAAAAGTTTGCACACACGTCCCAGATGGCATGTCGATTCTACTGCAACTTCCAGAATTACATTCCGAACCTCAGATAAAAAACTCACTATCTGACCGGAAACTTCAAAAATTCAAACATCAGCATTTCAAGCCTAAATGAGCTACGAACTTCCAAAATGCATTCCGAACACACTACCAACCCCGAAAACACCTAAAGAAGCTAACAAAACCATCGCATTTCCATTCTGAGGTCGTCTTTACACTGTTTCAACTAGGGACCACTTTTCAACATTTAAGACCTAATTTAGGGGCACTTCTATTCAAAACTCAACCTTGAACGTCTGGACAAACCAAAATAGTAGGAATGAACTTAGGGGAAGCAGTTAAAAGGGAATCAGGGTATTAATTCTTAAGATAACCGGCCTGGTCGTCACATCCTCTTACACTTAAACATTCCTTCCTCCTCGAACGAGCATAGAAAACATACCTGAAGTAGTGAAAAGATGAGGGTATCGGCTGCGCATATCCCGCTCAGTCTCCCAAGTCGCCTCGTCGAACGGCTGACCCCGCCGCTAAACATTTACTGAAGCGATGTTCTTTGACCTCAACTGCCTAACCTATTTGTCTAATATAGCCACTAGCTCCTCAACATAGAATATATCTATGTTCAACTGGACTAAACTGAAATCCAACACGTGCGGTGGATTACCGTGATACCTCCAGAGCATCGAACATGAAATATTGTACGAACCCCAGCCAAGATGTAAGGTAGACTCATAAGCAACCTCCCCAACTCACCACAACTCAAAAGGGCCAATAAACCTCAGACTCAACTTTCCTCTCTTTCCAAACCTCATGACGCCCTTCATAGGCAAAACCCGAAGCAAAACCCGCTCTCTGACCATATATGAGACATCACATTTCAGTCTGCGCAAGTATTCTATCTGGACCGGGCCGTACAGAGTCTATCCTGAATCACCATAACCTTCTCTAATGAATCCTGAACAAACTTTGTTCCCTATAGCCTAACCTCGCCCGACTCAAACCAACCCTTTGGAGATCTACACCGCCTACCATACTAGGCCTCATACAGTGCCATCTGAATGCTGGACTGGTAGCTGTTGTTGTAAGCAAACTCCTCCAATGAAAAGAACTAATCCCAAGACCCTCTAATCTCAATCACACACACACAAAGCATATCCTTAAGAATCTAAATAGTGCGCTTCAATTGTCCGTCTGTTTGGGGGTGATATGCTGTGCTCAACTCCACTCGACTACCCAACTCCTGCTGAACGACTCCCTAGAATTGTGATGTAAACTGAGTACCTCTGTCCGAAATAATAGAAACTGGAATACCATGCAGATGAACGCTCTCTCGAATATAAATCTCTGCCAACCGCTCAGACGAATAAGTAGTACACACATCGATAAAATGAGCGGACTTGGTCAATCGATTCACAATAACATAAATGGCATCGAACATCTTCAGAGTCCGAGGGAGACCAACTACAAAATCCATGGTGATCCTCTCCCATTTCCACTGCGGAATCTCCATCTGCTGAAGCAACCCACCTTGTCTCTGGTGCCCATACTTTACCTGCTGGCAGTTAAGGCATCTAGCTACATATCCAACTATCTTTAGGGCATCCGGATGGATAGAATATCGCGAACTATGGGCCTCTACTAAAATCAACTCTCGAAGCCCATCAACATTGGGCATACAAATTCGTCCCTACATCCTCAATACCCTTCATCTCCAATGGTCACATCTCTCGCATCGCCGTGCTGTACCGTGCCCTTGAGGACAAGTAAATGAGGGTCATCATACTGTTGCTCCCTGATGCGATCGAATAAGGAAGACCTAGAAACCACACAAGCTAGGACCCGACTGGGCTCTGAAATATCCAATCTCACAAACTGACTGGCTTAGGCCTGCACATCCATCGCCATAGGCTTCTCTGAAGCTTGTAAATATGACAAACTCCCTAAACTCTCTGTCCGGCGACTCGAGGCATCTGCTACCACATTGGCCTTGCCCAGGTGATATAAAATAGTAATATCATAATCCTTTAGCAGCTCTTACCACCTCCTCTAGCGCAAATTTAGATCCTCTTGCTTGAAAAAATGCTACAAAGTCCCATGATAAGAATAAATCTCACAACGCACACCGTACAAATAATGACGCCAGATCTTCAATGCATGAACAATAGCAGCTAACTTAAGGTCGTAGACATGGTAATTTTTCTCATGTATCTTCAACTGCCTGGATGCGATAGGCAATCACCCTACCATACTACATGAGCACCAGTCCGAGGCCAACTCTCGAGGCATCACAGTAGACAATATTAGACCCCGAATCAATAGGAAATATCAAAATTGGGGTTGTAGTCAAAGCTGTCTTAAGTTTTTGAAAGCTTGCCTCACACTCCTCTGTCCACTGAAATCGGGCACCCTTTCTAGGTCAATCTAGTCAGAGGGGCCGTGATCGATGAAAACCTCTCCACGAAATGACGGTAGTAGCCCGCCAAACCAAGGAAACCGTGAATCTCTATAGTTGAGGACGGTCTGGGCCAACTTTGCATGACCTCTATCTTTCTCGAATCTACCTGAATGCCCTCGTTCGAAATAATGTGGACTTAGACTGACACTAAATCCAACCAAAACTCTTATTTTGAGAACTTTGCATAAACATCTTCTCTCTCTCAGGATCTGAAGCACGGTCCTCAGGTACTGCTCATGATCTTCCCGACTCCGGAAATACACCAGAATATAATCAATAAAAATAATAACGAACGAGTCATGATATGGCCTAAACACACGGTGCATCAAATGCATAAAAGTTGTCGGGGATTTGGTCAGCCCAAACAACATAATAAGGAACTATTAATGACCATACCGAGTCCTGAAGGCAGTCTTCGGGATGTCGGGCTCCCGAATCTTCAATTGATGGTAACCTGAATGCAAGTCAATCTTAGAAAACACATGTGTGCCCTGGAGCTGGTCAAACAGATCATCAATACGAGGCAAAGAATAATGGTTCTTCACTGTAACCTTGTTCAACTGGAAATAATAAATACACATAAGCTGAGGACGGTCTAAGCCAACTATTCACGTCCTCTATCTTCCTCAAATCTACCCTAATGCCCTCGCTCGAAATCACGTGGCCTATGAATGCCACTAAATCCAGCAAAAACTCACATTTTGAGAACTTTGCATATAACTTCTTCTCTCTCTCAGGATCTGAAACACGGTCCTCATGTGCTACTCATGATCTTCCTGACTCCGGAAATACACCAGAATATCATCAATAAAAATAATAACGAACGAGTCAAGATATGGCCTAAACACGCTGTGCATCAAATGCATAAGAGTTATGGGGGCATTGGTCAGCCCAAAGAACATAACAAGGAACTCGTAATGACCATACCGAGTCCTGAAGGTAGTCTTCGGGATGTCTGGCTCCCAAATCTTCAATTGATGGTAACCTGAATGCAAGTCAATCTTAGAAAACACATGTGTGCCCTGAATCTGGTCAAACAGATCATCAATACGAGGCAAAGGATAACGGTTCTTCACTGTAACCTTGTTCAGCTGGCGATAATCATGCACATATGCTGAGGACGGTCTGGGACAACTTTGCACGACCTCTATCTTCCTCGGATCTACCTGAATGTCCTCGCTCGAAATCACGTGGCCTAAGAATGCCACTGAATCCAACCAAAACTCAGATTTTGAGAAATTCACATATAACTTCTTCTCTCTCTCAGGATCTGAAGCACAGTCCTCAAGTGCTGCTCATGATCTTCCCGACTCCGAAAATACACCAGAATATCATCAATTAAAATAATAACAAACGAGTCAAGATATGGCCTAAACACGCTGTGCATCAAAAGCATAAAAGTTGTGGGGGCATTGGTCAGCCCAAATGACATAACAAGGAACTCGTAATGACCATACCGAGTCTTGAAGGCAGTCTTCGGGATGCCTGGCTCCCAAATCTTCAATTGATGGTAACCTGAATGCAATTCAATCTTAGATAACACATGTGTGCCCTTAATCTGGTCAAACAGATCATCAATACGAGGCAAAGGATAACGGTTCTTCAGTGTAACCTTGTTCAGCTGGCGATAATCAATACACATAAGTTGAGGACGGTCTGGGCCAACTTTGCACAACCTCTATCTTCCTCGGATCTACCCGAATGTCCTCGCTCGAAATCATGTGGCCTAAGAATGCCACTGAATCCAACTAAAACTCAAATTTTGAGAACTTCACATATAACTTATTCAATCTCTCAGGATCTGAAGCACGGTCTTCAGGTGCTGCTCATGATCTTCCCGACTCCGGAAATACACCAGAATATCATCAATAAAAATAATAACGAACGACTCAAGATATGGCCTAAACACACTGTGCATCAAATGCATAAAAGTTGTTGGGGATTTGGTCAGCCCAAACGACATAACAACGAACTAGTAATGACCATACCGTGTCCTGAAGGCAGTCTTCGGGATGTCTGGCTCCCGAATATATCTATGTTCAACTGGACTGAACTGAAATCCAACACGTGCGGTGGATTACCGTGATACCTCCAGAGCATCGAACATGAAATATTGTACGAATCCCAGCCAAGATGTAAGGTAGACTCATAAGCAACCTCCCCAACTCACCTCAACTCAAAAGGGCCAATAAACCTCAGACTCAACTTTCCTCTCTTTCCAAACCTCATGACGCCCTTCATAGGCAAAACCCGAAGCAAAACCCGCTCTCTGACCATATATGAGACATCACATTTCAGTCTGCGCAAGTATTCTATCTGGACCGGGCCGTACAGAGTCTATCCTGAATCACCATAACCTTCTCTAATGAATCCTGAACAAACTTTGTTCCCTATAGCCTAACCTCGCCCGACTCAAACCAACCCTTTGGAGATCTACACCGCCTACCATACTAGGCCTCATACAGTGCCATCTGAATGCTGGACTGGTAGTTGTTGTTGTAAGCAAACTCCTCCAATGAAAAGAACTAATCCCAAGACCCTCTAATCTCAATCACACACACACAAAGCATATCCTTAAGAATCTAAATAGTGCGCTTCAATTGTCCGTCCGTTTGGGGGTGATATGCTGTGATCAACTCCACTCGACTACCCAACTCCTGCTGAACGACTCCCTAGAATTGTGATGTAAACTGAGTACCTCTGTCCGAAATAATAGAAACTGGAATACCATGCAGATGAACGCTCTCTCGAATATAAATCTCTGCCAACCGCTCAGACGAATAAGTAGTACACACATCGATAAAATGAGCGGACTTGGTCAGTCGATTCACAATAACATAAATGGCATCGAACATCTTCAGAGTCCGAGGGAGACCAACTACAAAATCCATGGTGATCCTCTCCCATTTCCACTGCGGTATCTCCATCTGCTGAAGCAACCCACCTTGTCTCTGGTGCCCATACTTTACCTGCTGGCAGTTAAGGCATCTAGCTACATATCCAACTATCTTTAGGGCATCCGGATGGATAGAATATCGCGAACTATGGGCCTCTACTAAAATCAACTCTCGAAGCCCATCAACATTGGGCATACAAATTCGTCCCTACATCCTCAATACCCTTCATCTCCAATGGTCACATCTCTCGCATCGCCGTGCTGTACCGTGCCCTTGAGGACAAGTAAATGAGGGTCATCATACTGTTGCTCCCTGATGCGATCGAATAAGGAAGACCTAGAAACCACACAAGCTAGGACCCGACTGGGCTCTGAAATATCCAATCTCACAAACTGACTGGCTTAGGCCTGCACATCCATCGCCATAGGCTTCTCTGAAGCTTGTAAATATGACAAACTCCCTAAACTCTCTGTCCGGCGACTCGAGGCATCTGCTACCACATTGGCCTTGCCCAGGTGATATAAAATAGTAATATCATAATCCTTTAGCAGCTCTTACCACCTCCTCTAGCGCAAATTTAGATCCTCTTGCTTGAAAAAATGCTACAAAGTCCCATGATAAGAATAAATCTCACAACGCACACCGTACAAATAATGACGCCAGATCTTCAATGCATGAACAATAGCAGCTAACTTAAGGTCGTAGACATGGTAATTTTTCTCATGTATCTTCAACTGCCTGGATGCGATAGGCAATCACCCTACCATACTACATGAGCACCAGTCCGAGGCCAACTCTCGAGGCATCACAGTAGACAATATTAGACCCCGAATCAATAGGAAATATCAAAATTGGGGTTGTAGTCAAAGCTGTCTTAAGCTTTTGAAAGCTTGCCTCACACTCCTCTGTCCACTGAAATCGGGCACCCTTTCTAGGTCAATCTAGTCAGAGGGGCCGTGATCGATGAAAACCTCTCCACGAAATGACGGTAGTAGCCCGCCAAACCAAGGAAACCGTGAATCTCTATAGTTGAGGACGGTCTGGGCCAACTTTGCATGACCTCTATCTTTCTCGAATCTACCTGAATGCCCTCGTTCGAAATAATGTGGACTTAGACTGACACTAAATCCAACAAAAACTCTTATTTTGAGAACTTTGCATAAACATCTTCTCTCTCTCAGGATCTGAAGCACGGTCCTCAGGTACTGCTCATGATCTTCCCGACTCCGGAAATACACCAGAATATAATCAATAAAAATAATAACGAACGAGTCAAGATATGGCCTAAACACACGGTGCATCAAATGCATAAAAGTTGTCGGGGATTTGGTCAGCCCAAACAACATAACAAGGAACTATTAATGACCATACCGAGTCCTGAAGGCAGTCTTCGGGATGTCGGGCTCCCGAATCTTCAATTGATGGTAACCTGAATGGAAGTCAATCTTAGAAAACACATGTGTGCCCGGGAGCTGGTCAAACAGATCATCAATACGAGGCAAAGAATAATGGTTCTTCACTGTAACCTTGTTCAACTGGAAATAATAAATACACATAAGCTGAGGACGGTCTAAGCCAACTATTCACGTCCTCTATCTTCCTCAAATCTACCCTAATGCCCTCGCTCGAAATCACATGGCCTATGAATGCCACTAAATCCAGCAAAAACTCACATTTTGAGAACTTTGCATATAACTTCTTCTCTCTCTCAGGATCTGAAACACGGTCCTCATGTGCTACTCATGATCTTCCTGACTCCGGAAATACACCAGAATATCATCAATAAAAATAATAACGAACGAGTCAAGATATGGCCTAAACACGCTGTGCATCAAATGCATAAGAGTTATGGGGGCATTGGTCAGCCCAAAGAACATAACAAGGAACTCGTAATGACCATACCGAGTCCTGAAGGTAGTCTTCGGGATGTCTGGCTCCCAAATCTTCAATTGATGGTAACCTGAATGCAAGTCAATCTTAGAAAACACATGTGTGCCCTGAATCTGGTCAAACAGATCATCAATACGAGGCAAAGGATAACGGTTCTTCACTGTAACCTTGTTCAGCTGGCGATAATCATGCACATATGCTGAGGACGGTCTGGGCCAACTTTGCACGACCTCTATCTTCCTCGGATCTACCCGAATGTCCTCGCTCGAAATCACGTGGCCTAAGAATGCCACTGAATCCAACCAAAACTCAGATTTTGAGAAATTCACATATAACTTCTTCTCTCTCTCAGGATCTGAAGCACAGTCCTCAAGTGCTGCTCATGATCTTCCCGACTCCGAAAATACACCAGAATATCATCAATAAAAATAATAACAAACGAGTCAAGATATGGCCTAAACACGCTGTGCATCAAAAGCATAAAAGTTGTGGGGGCATTGGTCAGCCCAAATGACATAACAAGGAACTCGTAATGACCATACCGAGTCTTGAAGGCAGTCTTCGGGATGCCTGGCTCCCAAATATTCAATTGATGGTAACCTGAATGCAATTCAATCTTAGATAACACATGTGTGCCCTTAATCTGGTCAAACAGATCATCAATACGAGGCAAAGGATAACGGTTCTTCAGTGTAACCTTGTTCAGCTGGCGATAATCAATACACATAAGTTGAGGACGGTCTGGGCCAACTTTGCACAACCTCTATCTTCCTCGGATCTACCCGAATGTCCTCGCTCGAAATCATGTGGCCTAAGAATGCCACTGAATCCAACTAAAACTCAAATTTTGAGAACTTCACATATAACTTATTCAATCTCTCAGGATCTGAAGCACGGTCTTCAGGTGCTGCTCATGATCTTCCCGACTCCGGAAATACACCAGAATATCATCAATAAAAATAATAACGAACGACTCAAGATATGGCCTAAACACACTGTGCATCAAATGCATAAAAGTTGTTGGGGATTTGGTCAGCCCAAACGACATAACAAGGAACTCGTAATGACCATACCGAGTCCTGAAGGCAGTCTTCGGGATGTCTGGCTCCCGAATCTTCAATTGATGGTAACCTGAATGCAAGTCAATCTTAGAAAGCACATGTGTGCCCTGAAGCTGGTCAAATAGATCATCAAAACGAGGCAAATTATAGCGGTTCTTCACTGTAACCTTGTTCAACTGGCGATAATCAAAATACATAAGCATATAACCATCCTTATCAAGCAATTCCTGCAATTGATCCTTCAATTCCTTCAACTCAGGAGGAGCCATACCATACGGAGGAATGGAAATGGGCTGAGTGCCCGGCAACATGTCAATGCCAAAATCAATGTCTCTATCAAGCGGCATGCCCGAAAGATCATATGGAAACACGTCGGGATAATCCCGTACCACTGGAACTGAATCAACAGAAGGTGTATCAGCACTAACATCTCTCACATAAGGTAAATACGCGGCACACTTCTTCTCAAGCATACATCGAGATTGAAGAAAAGAGATAACTCTACTGGGAGTGTGATCTAAAGTACCACTCCACTCTATACTCGGAATACCTAGCATTTCCAGCGTCACGGTCTTGGAATAACAATCAAGAATAGCAAAACAGGGTGACAACCTGTCCATGGCCAAAATAATGTCAAAATCAACCATACCGAGTAACAATAAATCCACTCTGGTCTCAAAACCATGACTAGTGACTAAACATGACCGATAAATGCGGTGCACAACAAGAGAACCCCGCATAGGAGTAGAAACATAAACAGGGAAACTCAAAGAATCCCGAGGCATACCCAAATGCGAAGCAAAGTAAGAAGAGACATAAGAATAAGTAGAGCCCGGATCGAATAGAACCGATACCTATCTGTGACAAACCAGTATAATACTTGTGATAAAATAGTTGGAGGAAACAACCTAGGCACGAGAGGTAAAGTCAAAATATCTAGCCTGGCCTCGCATTCGAGGGTGACCTCTACCTCCCCACCCTCTACCCCTAGCTGTCTGAGCGGGTGGAGTAGCAACTGGAGCTGTAATCATAGCCTGGGAGCTCTGTGGGGCACGCTGTGGCCGAGCACTTTGTGAAGATACACCCCCACCAAGTCTGGGGCAGTCCCTAACCATATGGCATGTATCACCATACTCGAAACAAGCTCTGGTAGGGCGCGGCGGTTGTGACTGGCTAGAGCTAGGTCTGCTGGACTGTCCTCTAGAAATACCTCGCACATTAGGCGCGCTAGAAACTGAAGACGTATAGTAAGGCTCCTGAGGTATAGGCAGAGCTAGAGAATTGCTGGCTACTAGAATAGTTGAATGAATGGGGTGACCCACAAAACCCCTACCATGTCGACCTGTTGCTAGGGTGAGGGCACCAGAGTAGTGGCTTGACTCTCAAGACCTCTTGGCCTCTCTCTCCACTATCTCTCTAGCGAGCATACCCTCGATCCTCCTAGAAATACTCAATACCTGCCGATAAGGAATGTCCATCTCCAACTCTCGAGCTATGCTAGATCTGATGGGTGAGATAAGACCCTCGATGAACTTGCAAACTCTCTCGTAGACTGTAGCAACCAAGCCGGAGCATGCCTGCCCAATTTGGTATAACGGATAGCATACTCCGAAATGGTCATAGCACCCTGGCCCAAATGCTCAAACTCTGCACGCCTCAAAGATAGTGCGCCTGAGTGGAGGTACCTGGATCTGCACATGAAAAACATGCACAGGAGGGGCATGAGTATACCACAACGCTACATAGTAAGTGCTAAGCGTAACATCTGTTGGGTATTTACAACGAAGGTCAGAACATACTAAGATCAAATATAATAATAAGGCTTTCAACAGTATGAAATAAGTAGAAATAATTGAATACAACCGTGAAGTATGTCAGGTTACACAATAACAATTCAACACAAAAAAGATAAGATAACACAGAGTAAAACCGCTCCATATCAGTATCAATAACGAGGATCTCCCGGGATACCGTCCTTTAGTCCTTTTCATCAATCTATTCGAGGAGCTCCCGGGATACTATCCCGTAGTCCATCATATATGTATTTTTAAAGGATCTCCTAGGATATCGTCCCGTAGTCCAATTTTCAATGCGTTGGGATCTACCGAAACCCGACCCATAGTCTCAAATGTAAATACCCAGTAGTTCCATATAACTGTGCAAGGGGATCTATCAGGAATCGAACCCACAATCCTAAACTAAACATGCAAGGACAATCTATCAAGAATCGAACCTGCAGTCCCAAAGTAAATATGCAGGGGAGGGGGACAATCTATCAAGAATCGAAACTGCAGTCCCAAAGTCAATATGTAGGGGGATCTGCCGGGAATCTAACCTGTATTCCCAAATTAAATATGCAGGGGGGATCTATCGGGAATTGAACCCGCAGTTCCAAAGTAAATATGCAGAGGGATTTACCGTGAATCTAACCCATAGTCCCAAGGTAAACAGAAAAGGGGGGAGGGGGATGGAGCTATCCAAATCCCACATCCGTGGTCTCAATGTAAATACGCATCCACAACAAGAAGATATTATGAAATGAATTTCAAAGAAATACAAGGCAACATGAAGTTCTAGCCTAACATGATTCACGTAGTATAAACAAAGCAACTTAAGCGGATATGCAATTCAGATCAGCTAAGCATGATTTTCTAATCTAGCAAAGGCTATAACTACAAATAGAATAAAGCAGGTAAGAAAGAAACTCGATCTTAATATATAAGTAAAATCAGATTTTCAATAATTAGCTTGAGTATGCGCTCGTCGCCTCACGTACTGGACATTCAATTAGCAAGCTTCATATCCTAAGGGGAAAGTCCCCCATACAAGGTTGGACAAGCCACTTACCTCGAACCTGCTTTAACTCAACTCGAAGTCTAACTTTTGCCACGAGTATCCGACTCCTAAAGGCCCAAATCTGTTAAATTCAATTACATATCGTAAATAACATCTCAAGCAACTAATTTTACTATTTAATTCAAATCTAAGGCACGAAATTAGGTAAAATAATAAAAATTCCCCTCAAGCCAACGTCTCGGAATTGGATAATTTTCACATTTTCAGAACACTCGTACTCTCACGAGTCTAACCATATAAAAATCTCCCAAATCAGAGGTTTAACACCCACTCACAACGCAAAAATTTGGTCTATGAAGTTTTACAATTTTCCGTTCAAAAATCCAATTTTGATGATAAAATTAAGTAAAGACGGATGGAATATAACGAGAATGGGCAAGTTACCCAATGATCTACTAACAAATCACTCTCAAAATTGCCCTATTTCGAGCTCCAATTCGATTTTTCTAACTTAAGAAACTAAACCCTCGAAATCACTATTTTTAGCCTGTAAATTTTGCATATGCGGTGCTGCTTATACGGAACATATGTCGCATTTGGGACTTCCACTCAAAGGACCAGGAGTCGCATCTGCGGTTCTTCTTCCGCAGATGCGAAACCGTTTCTGCGGTAATACATCCGCATCTGCGGAACCTGAAGGAATGACCCAAGACTTCTTTTCCGGCCCTTTAGCCGCTTTTGCGGCGCCGCATCTGTGGAACCTGAGTCGCAGATGCAAAAATACAAGAAGCAGCAATGCTTTAGCTGCTGCAACACTTCTCCAATCTTCCCGTAAACCATCCGAAATCATCCTGAGGCCCCCGGGGCCTCAACCAAGAGTACCAACAACACTTCATACCTTATTAAAACTTGTACTAATCCTTAAACCACAAATAAAAAACACCGAAAACTCGAATTAATCAATGATTTGAGCCTAAGAACTTCAAATTTCATAAAAATAGGCTTTTGATAAAAAACCTAACCAAAACACGTCTGAATGACCTGAAAGATTACCCACACATCCCAAATGGCATGTCGGTGCGACTGCAAATTTCAAAATTCCATTCCGACCCTCGGATCAAGAATTCACTATGAGACCGGAAACTTCGAAAGCTCAAACTTCGGCATTTCAAGCCTAAATGAGCTACGGATTTCCAAAATGCATTCCTAACAGACTTCCAATCCTGAAATCACCTAACAAAGCTAACAGAACCATCAGATTTCCATTCCGAGGTCGTCTTTACACTGTTCCGAGTACAGACCACTTCTCAACACTTAAACTCTCATTCAGGCACTAAGTATCCCAAAACTCTCCGAAACTCAACACCCTCCCAGCAAACCAAAATAGCATAAATGAACTTAGGGGAAGCAGTTAATAGGGAATCGGCGCGTTAATTCATAAGACGACCAACCGGGTCGTCACAAATAGAGACAAACTTTGGTCGCTAATCTAGGACCCAGTTCTAATGTTTAACAATTATATTACTATTTTAAATATTATATAAAATAAAATAAATTTGATTTAAATTTTGTGACAAACTTCGTCGCTAATTTAAATTTATATATATTTAGTGACCAACGTTGGTCTCTTTTTAGGTCAACAATGGTCAAAATTAAAAATCACTTTTGTATTTACTATCTAAACAATATAAATTTAAGCAGTTAACATTTTCATACTACAAGGGATGAATAGACTAAAATATACTTTAAAAGGCTATATATGCAGCTAAGTGGTACTACGAAGCATGTGTGTGCGTCTATATATATATATATATATATATATATATATATATATATATATATATATATATATATAAACTTATACTATATATATTGAATATGGCTTATATATATAATATATATACTTACGCTATACTATGTCCTAAGTATCATTGCATTAGCTAATAATATCGAATATATATATATATATATATATATATATATATATATATATATATCTAAAATTAAAAGTAATTTTTTTGTAGAAATAACGACCAATGTTGGTTGCTATTCTGGTTAAACTGTCAGAAATTAGAGAGCAACTTTGGTTGTTGTTTTGGTTAAATAGTCAAAACACATTTTGCTACTAAAATAGAGACCAAAGTAGGTCGTAATTTCTAAAAATAGTGTCAAAACCGGGTTTCCCCTCCTATTTTGTTATTTCTCAAAAAATTTCCCAAACTCTCTCATTTCTCTTTCACTCAACCCCGCGACTCCCAGCAGTAGCACCGCCACCAACGCCACTGATACCAATCGACGGAAGCAGCTCCACCGCCTCCACTTCGCAAGTATGTTTGTCTCTCCTTTCTTTGTTGTTTTCGAAATATACTAATTTTATTAAATTTCTCCTAGTTTGATTTGTAAAAATTTATTGTTCTTAGCGAAATTAGATCTATGATAATTGTTTAGTAGCTAAAATATTTAGTTTTACTTACTAATTTGGAGAAGAAATGGTTTGAAGAGAAGAAACCTTAAACCCTACTAATTCCTATTAAATTTATTATGTGTTGTCTCGAATAGTTTAGTTAGAATCTAGGGTTTATAATTTGTTCTTGTGAATCGAATTTCTAGGGCATGGGCTGCATTTTTGTTATTTCTAGTTTTTGTTTCAAATATACTTTGTATTATCTTGATAGTTCATGTAGAATCTAGGGTTTTGGATATAAATTGAACCTTTAGGATATGAATTGGACTTTTAGTTTATGAATTGAACTTTTAAATTATAAATTGACTATATTAAGATATGAGTTAGACTTTTAGTTTATGAATTGGATTTGTAGTTTATAAATTATAATTTTAGGATATGATTGACCTTTTAATATATGAATTAACTTTTTCGGATATGAATTGGACTTTTACTTTATCAATTGAAATTTTAGGATATGAATTGAAATTTTAGATTATGAATTGAACTTTTAGTTTATAAATTGTGTATTTTAGGATATGAATTGGACTTTTAATTTATGAATTGAAATTTCTGTGTATGAATCAAATTTTTTGATATGAATTGAACTTTCAGTTTATGAATTGAACATGTAGTTTATAAATTGAACTTTTAGTTTGTAAATTGAAAATTTAGGATATACATTGAAATTTTATGATATGAAATTAATTAACTAAAATAATTAGGATATGAATTAAGTAAATTAATTTGTTCTTGTTTTATTTGTCTAGATGGAACATCGTACTTGGATATACCAATAGGAATTATCCTAACCGGCGGGGACTGCAGGAGGATTTGGTATAAGGGGTTGATGACATTATTAGACATGCAATGTAACTTCCACCATACCAAAATAAAGGAGTAATTAGGTGCCCTTGTGTTAGGTGCGACTGTATGAAGTTTGGAAAATTGGAGAAAGTTAAGCTTCATCTTTATAGTAAGGGGTTTATAGCGAATTACTTTGCGTGAACTAATCCTGGAGAGATCGACGGTAGCCATGGGATATTTCGTAATACGGTTGTGGGTGAAAATAATAGGTCGGTAGAGAATATAAATCGTGATTCTAGAATTCTTAATATGGTTACAGATGCTTTTGGAATGCACTCAGGGGGTGAGCCCAATGAAAATATTAAACAAACTCCTAATGATGATGCAAATCATTTTTTATGAACAGTTAGAGGAAACTAGTTGTCCACTACGTAAAGGAAGTCCGCACTCTGAGTTGTCGGTTGCAGTTAGATTACTAAGAATCAAATCCGATTGGGATATTTCTCAAAGAGCCATGGACCCTTTCATTGACCTTATGCGTGAACTAGTTGACCCTGCAAAGAGATTAGTTGTTAAGTTAGGATCTTCGTAAATAAGAATTGATTGTGGTGAATATGGTTGCATGTTATATATAAAGATGATGCAAATTTAAGCAGCTGTAAATTTTGCGAAAAGCGTCGTTTCAAGAGGATTTCTAATGGGAAGATATTCGCTATCAAGGCGATGCATTATTTACCTCTTATACCTAGGAAAAAAAGGTTATATGCGTCGATGAGTTCTGCTCCTCATATGAGATGGCACTTTGAAAATACAAGACCACCTGGTCATATGTATCACCCTTTAGATGGAGAAGCTTGAAAGCAATTTGACAGAACATATCCAGATTTTGCTAGTGAACCAAGGAACATTCGGTTAGGTCTGTGCGCGGATGGATTCACGCCTTTTTTTGTATCTGCGATAGCGTAATCATGTTGGCCTGTCTTTCTTACACCTAATAATCTACCACACAAGTTGTGCATGACTAGTCTATATATATTTTTAAATTGTATTATCCTTGATCCATGTAATCCAAAAAGTTTGATAGATGTATATTTGCAACCTTTGATTGAGGAGCTGAAACAATTGTAGTACGATGATGTTTAAACATACAACATATCAACCAAGTAGAATTTAAATTTTGTGTGATAATTTAATGTGGACAATTAACAATTTTCCGACGTATGGAATGTTTTCTGGGTGGATGATTGCTAGGAAGCTAGCTTGTTCTTACTGCATGGAAAATAGAAAAGCGTTCACTTTGAAACATGGCAGAAAGCAATCATGGTTTGATTGTCATCGTCAATTCTTGCCTCCTGATCATGAGTATAAGAGGATGAAAAATGCATTTAAAAAGAATAATATGGAATATGATTCTCCACCTCTGATACTTTCAGGTGAGGAAATTTGGGAGAGGGTCCAGAACTTCAGTAAAGATACTGAAGATCCACCTTATAGATTCCCGGGATACGATGTCACTCATAATTAGATGAAATACAGTATATATTAGGAGTTTCCTTATTGGAAGGATAATATTCTCCGTCACAACCTTGATGTCATGCATATTGAGAAGAGTTATTTTGACAATTTGTTCAACACAGTTATAATGGACTTACAAGAATATTGCAAGCGACCTGAATTATACTTGCAAAAAGCAAAAAATGGTAAGATATTCAACCCAAAGCAAGTTACACATTCATTTTTGAGGAAAGACGGAAAATTTGTGATTGGGTAACAAAATTGAAGATGCCTGAGGGTTATGCGTCGACTTTTGGGAATAACATTATTTGGAGGTAGGGAAGTTGAGCCATTTGAAAAGTCATGAATGTCATGTTTTCATGGAGGCCTTAGTGCCTATTGCATTTTGTGGTTTGCCTGAAGGAATCTGAAACCCATCGTAGAGATTATTTTACTTTTAAAAGTTTTGTGTTCTTCCACATTAAGGGAAGAAAACCTACTCCTGATGGATTAGAACGTTCGTGTAACTTCTAGTAAGATGGAAAAGATATTTCCATGTGGGTTTTTAATATGATGGAACACCTTCCAATCCACCTTGTACACAAGGCACAACTTGGAGGGCCTGTTCAACGCATATAGATATATCTCTTTGAGAGGTAATATTATAAGTTTGATGTAATTTTCTATTCTATTTGAATGTTCTCGGCTAATCTGAAATTATGTAGGACAATTGGCAAATGTAAACAATTTATTAAGCAGAGGAATAGGATTGAAGGATCTATATGCGAAGCTTACATTGCAAAAGAAAATGCTCATTTATGTTCCTATTATGTGGAGAGAAATCTGTCATGTGCTAGGAATAAGCCCAACACAAGGTCGACATTATGAATGATCCATTATATCCGCCTATGTCCATATTCAATCAACTATGCCGATGTTCTAATGATGTTAGAAATAGAAATTTGAGTGATATGGAATACAAGTCAGCTACACTTCAGGTGTTGCTAAATTGTCCCGAAGTTGTACCATTTCTCAAGTAAGTATTGATTAGTACTTATGAAAATATAAATTTACTGTGATTACATCTCAATGTTACTACTAATAATATTTGATGTGTCACAGTCACTTCTTGGGTCAATTTGGCCATGACGTTGTATATATGTCATTTGATACGTGGTTCAAACAATTTGTAAGTTTATCCTTAAATTATTCTAACACTAAGTAGGTAAACATTGTTTGGAAGTTATGCTAACTTATGAATTTTTTAACAATATGTAAGTAAATGATCCAAATAATGGTGTAAATCAATTTTTTAAAGATATATCTTGGGGACCTAGGCTTCAGGTCACAACTATGTCAAAGTACGTTGTAAATGGTTATTAATTTCATACAGGATTGCTCTAAAAATAAAAATAGCAATAACAGTGGGGTGTGGGTTCAAGGTGGTGATTGCAACCAAGTTAGAGATATTGATTATTATGGTATGCTCAAAGAAAAAATTGAACTAAAATATACAAGTTGACCATTTAAGAAATTGATACTCTTTAGATGCAAGTTGTTTGACCCAAATCTAACAAGAGGTACAAGAGTACACAATAAGTACAATACAATTGAGGTTAATCATACGAGAGAGTACGATCGCTATGATCCTTTAATAATTGCACATAATGTTAGGCAACTATATTATGCTCCTTATCCATTGCGGCAGAATAAGTTTGATTGGTGGGTTGTAATAAAAACTAAGCCTGTAGGTAGGGTGGAAGTCGAGAATGTGTTAGATGTTGCATATCAAAACAATATCTACAGTGTTCACCAAATAGTGGATGAAGTTTTAGAAAATGATTTGGAACATCCTGAGCACATATTGAAAGAAGTTGATATAAATGAAGTAAGAATTATAGAAAACGGGGAAGAAGAATCACCGATGAAGCTCAAACTAGTGAGGAAGAAGAATTCTCTAACGAGGAACAATATGTCGATGGGCTTTAAAAAGTTGGTTTCTTTAATAACGCTCATTTATAGCTAGTTTCTTTATATGTTTCAATCTAAACATGTATTATATCATGCAGATGACATGCAAGGCTCGAGGTAACAATGACCCTAGTGGTTCTCGGGGTCGAGAAAAGACTAGGAAACCAAATAGGATGGTAGAAGATAATAATCAATCTATTCCTCTCTCTTCTAATGTGCCTATGCCTATGCCTATGTCTTTGCCTCCACCCCAGGGCTATTCTGAGCTGCCACGGAATCACATGCCCTATACCTTCGTGCAGACACCGGATCTTTCGTCACAGTGCCATAGGACTATACGTCCGACATAAAATCCACCTGCCTCACTACCACGTAGATCATACCCATCATCGTCACATGATCGCATCATCCATGTCACATCCACATGGATCACATCTATCATTGTCTCATCCACTTGGGTCACAGTAATCAGTATCACATCCATTGGAGGTTCATACAGCTATGTCGTAGTCACATGGATCGCAACCATCTTCATTAGGGACTCCATCTATTTGAGGCGTTCGGCTGCGAGATACTAACTCTGACCCCCCTACACCTTCCACATATGCCTCTGATATACATGTTTCGGACGTGATGTTGATGCTGACGAGGAGGTGCATTATGATTAATATGGCAGGATCATCATAGTCCTTGAGGGTGATGAGTAAAAGTTATTTGTTATTTGTATGTTTATTGTTTTGTACAGTTTTTACTAAGATATTAATGTATTTTTTTATTAAATTGCAGGTTCATCCCTAGTAATATTACTAGGAGGATAATCCCAAAAGCAACCAGAATGGTTTATAATGGCCCTTATGCTTCTTGGAGTTAATTCCCGTTCTTGCTGAAGGAGAAAATGTTGGATGAATTTACGGTATAAATATTCTTTTAAGCAGTATAATTATTTATATTTATGATACTTCCATATAATATTTAACTTCTGAAATATAGAGAAAGTATGTATGGGAACACTGTTATAGCATAGACGTGGCTGCAAATTTTCATCTCAAAGCTCGCAAACGGTTGTCATATACTTTCTCCAAAGCGGGAAAGTTGAACCAGAAGCCTGGCTGATTGCTTCAAAATATATGGGATGATTTGGAAAGGCAATGGCTTACTGCAATGTTCTTAGAGAAGAGAGAAAAAAAAAGAAAGCTAGGATCCTTGCACACTGGAGGTGCAATCAACCTAGGGACAACAAAAAGAAGAATGGTACGTAATTGCTTTATTTATTGTAATTTTCAAAGTATATCTATTATATTTATTAACTAAAATTTATGAATTTTCAGGAAAAGAAGTTGGGGCATCCGATGAACTAAGATGATATATTCAAGGAGACTCATATTGTGAAGAAGAAGAAAGAGACAGATCAAGAAAGGTGGGACGAGGGACAAGCCTCAACTGTACATGTATGTTTTCACTTTTCATTAAGTATTTTGATTTACTTCTATATAAAATTTGAAATACTAATTCAATATAATTTTTCTTATAGGGTCGCTTCACAACTGAAGTGGAGGAATTCATACGCAGTCAACCACCTAATGAGTCGGGCGAGCTAATCTAACCTTCGGACGAGGATGTTGAAAGAATGTGGATGGAGGCGGGAGGCAGTCCAAAATGGAGAAAGGTATACGAGCTTCCTACTAAGAAATTCTATCGCTATAAGTGTAGAATTCAAGGGATAAAGACTTCCTCGCAAGCCGAGAAAAATGATGGGGAGAGCCTCTCCACTATGCGGGAGATTGTGACAAAGCTCACATCCGAGCTAGAAGCAGCCAAGGAAAGATAAAAGCTTAGAGATTCTCAGTACATTGGCATGCAAGCGTAGTACCAGGGCATGCAAGAGCAGCACAAATCTCTCTAGCTTCTGGAGCTTTTCCAATTCCCCAGTCTCATGAGTCATCACCGAGGCTCACCTTCCCCGTGCTTATTCCTCTCGTCCTTCCCGTCATCATTCTTCCCTTTCTCGACAAGTAGACCATTCGTGATACCGTAATGGTGATGAAAGTCCATCAGACGGTGATGATAATGATGTACAAAATACTCATTGACTTTTATATACTTTGAACTAGACAAATATAATTGGTTTACTACTAAGGTTATAATAAGAGTTAATTTAGTTTGGTTAGCTTAATGTGGTAGTTCTATTGAACTTTAAACTTTGTTGGTTTTAATATCGTTGTTGTCGTTGTTGTATTGTTGTAGTTGTTGTTGCTTGTAATAGGGATTTGGTATGACTGGCTGGTGGTGTAGCTACCAAAACAGGCAGTTTCTGGATAAATTATACCCAGAACAGCGACCAACTTTGATCTCTTTTTGGTCGCTTTTCGATGAAAAACTAATTTTCTAGGCAATAGCGACCAAAGTTTGTCGCTTTTTACCTAGAGTTTTTAAAAAGCGACCAACTTTGGCTGCTTATATTTACAAAAAATAAATTCTTAAAATTAGCGACCAAAGTTAGTCGCTAATTTTAAAAACAATATAAAAAATTAATTAAAAAAAGACCAACCTTGGTCTTTATTTTCCACATTTTAACATATAATATTTGGATTAGATAGCAAAGTTGGTTTCTTTTTTATGATTAATAATAAATTAAAAAAATGTATTTTACATTTAGAGACAAAATTTGATCGCCAAAATTATATTATTAAAATAATAAAGTGACAAAAGTTGATCGTTATGGTCTTTATCCAGAATGGTTTTTTACCTTAGAGACCATAGTTGGTCGCTATTAGCGACCAACTTCGGTCCCTAAAATAAAGGGACCAGCACTATTACGACCAGTCATGCTTGGTCGGTTTCTGGTCGCTCTTAGGCCTATAAGCGACCAACTTTGATCGCTTTTTGTGGTCGTTTTTTTACCGAATTTCTAGTAGTGGAGAGTCTCACAAATACCCTCCCACTTATAGAGTAGTATTAATTTTTGCCAACTTGACTGCTTATTTTCGTACATATATCTGAACTCTAGTTAATTTATCATTGTCTTCTTTCCCGAACTAGGGTTCGTTTGGAGATGCTCATTTGGATACTAATTCAAAGAATAAGAAAATGAGTAAAATGTAAAGCTGATGCTTGAGGGGACAGATAAACGGATTTCTGGGATATTTTTTCTTCTTTTTTTCTTGTTTGCTTTAGCTTTTCCTCTTTGTTTATATTTCATTTGGGGACTTGATAGAAGGATAAACAAAAAGGATAAAAATTGTACATAAAATCTAATTAAAAAGATAGAAATAGACCACTTTACAGTTAATATAAAGTCCTTAGAAAACCCTATTTAGCATTACATCAATTTTTGTGCACAGTCGGGGCCCGTAGCCGAAAAGTCTATATGTAAAAATCTGTGAAAAATGATAAAAATTTTGACTATAAAATAAATTAATTTGACTTTGATCAATGTTTTTGGTAAACGGATTCCGACCAATGATTTGTTGGTCCGGGAGGGTCTGTAGGAAAACATGGGACTTGGGCGTATGCCCAGAATTGAATTCCGAGATCCCAAGCCTAAGAAATAAATTTTTGAAAAAAATTATTTTCTGAAAATTTTTATGAGGTTTGGAAATGAATTTTTATTAGAACATGTTGGTATCGAGCATGTATTTTAGTTCAAACGCCTAGTATACGTCATATATATGATTTAAAATAATTCTATGAAGATTGGCAAGAAACGGAATCCATTTGAAGTGATTCGAACATTAAATACAAATATGATGTTTAAAAGAGTTTTGAGAAATTTCATTGATCTTGAGATTTAATTCGATGTTCAGTAATATTATTTTGGAGTACACGAATAAGTCCGTATGATATTTTTGAGGTTGTGTGTATATTTGGTTTGGAGCTCCGAGGGCTCGGGTGAGTTTTGGAAAGGCCACGGGATGAAATTTTGGACTTAAAGAATTGCAGGCCTGTAGGCTTCGTATTTCTCAACCTCCCTTCGCAATTCCCAATTCACAAAATTTTGTAAAACTCATTTTTATGCATTCAAATTGATTCATCTGGCAATTATTGATGTAATTAAGTAATTTGTGACTACATACGAGCAAATCGGTAGTTGAATTAAGGGATAAAGCTATAATTCAATCTTGAATTATATTCATGGCATCGAAGTAAGTGTTTAGTCTAATCTTAGCTTGAGGGATTAGGAGTCGAGTCCTATTTGAGATGTGGTAATTTTTGAGTACGACGAATAAACATGGTGATGAGTATCTATATGTTGGTGTCTAGCATGCTCGTGAGTCTTTATATTGTGATTATCATGACATTATTTTATCTTTCATGCCTTAGTGTTGGTTTCTATTTGTTGTATAAAGTTTGTGGAAGGAAATTATGACCTGTGAACATCAAAGTGTGTTGGCTCAAGTTGCATAAAAAATTGTGAAAGTGTAAGTGATAATTGAAGCTCTAGAGCATTGGCTCGAGTTGTGAAGTAAATTGTGAAGTAAAAGTGAGAAAGATAAGAGATCATTATGTTGTCACGCTTGCCGGGCTATTGTTGATTTATCTGTTACCTCCCTTGCTGGGATGTTGATGTTATTGATGTTGCTCTCCTTCTAGGATTGAATTGTTCACTTGTTTCTCCATTGCAGGATTCTTATTGCATATTTCTGTTATTACCTTGCCCTATTATTTGTGATTGTTGTTTGGGTGAGGAAGAGAGTTAATGGACGAAGGGTGATGCCGTGCATTGTTTATTTTTAGGAAAGACTGTAAAGCTTGAAGGGTGCTACCGTGTATGATTGTAAGGAAAGAGTGTAAAGCATGAAGGGTGATGTCGTTTCATACAATGTACCATTCTGTGCCAATTCTTTGATTTTATGGTGAGTAAAGAGAGTAAAAGCACCAAGGGTGATAGCGTGCACATTATTATTATATGATTGCTTTGTTAAGGACGAGAGTAAAAGCACGAAGGGTGATGTTGTACATTTATTGAATTTTGATTCGTTGTTGTTATCCAGTTTTTGTTGTTTTTTCCGTTTAATTGATGTCTTTATATTCAGAATAGTTCTTTCCCCCGCCGCAAGCTCCTCCGTTCGTACTTGACTGGTTATCTCTACATTTCTTTTCTGCTGCATATATTTGAAATGTACAGGTTTATTAGGTAGTCTGGTCGTAACCTGGTCACTACTTCTTCAAGGTTAGGCTAGGCACTTAGCAATACATGGGGTCGGTTGTGCTGATACTACACTTGGTACTATGTGTAGATCCCATAGAATCTATCGGACTAGAGTTAGAGGCCATCTTCAATCCACCCGGAGATCCAAGGAAGACCTGCAGGCAACTGAAGGCCCTGGAATCTCCCTCTACCCCTATTTCCTGTTTCATTTTCCTTTTATTCAGAAATTGTGTACAGTTAGTTCTTCAGACCTTGTATGGAAAATTTTGGACCGTCTGTGACATCGTGACACAAGGTTTTGGGTGGTTAAAGCTTAAGTATTTGTAATAGATACAATTTTCGTATATGTTATTGTTGTCTTCCGCTTAAATTTGAATTTTCGATGTTATCACATTATCGCCTTATATTTGTTAAAAAAATAATTGGTTAATGAAGTATTTAGATTATAGGCTTGGCTTGCCTAGCTCACATTAGTAAGTGCCATCACGACTCCCGAGGCTGCGAAATTCGGGTCGTGACAATTGGTATCAGGGCTCTAGGTTGCATGGGTTTCACAGTTCATAGACAAGCTAAGTAGAGTTTGAGGGATAGGTATGGAGACGTCTGTATTTATCCCTAAGAGGCTACAAAGTTAGGAAAAGAACTTCACATTTATTCTTTCCTACCGTGCGATTTGGTTTCTCAATGCTAATTGAATTTTTACTTTGTTCTTTTGCAGATGGCGAGAACATGCGCTTCCTAATCCACTGACCGGTAGCCCGAGCCCCCAGAACCAGCTGCCATGAAGGATAGAGGGTGAGGCCGAGGCTATGCAAGAGGCCGAGGCATGGGCAGAGCTCAGCTTCGAGCAATTGAGCTAGCGGCGGAGCCTCAAGTTGACTTTGATGATGAGGTCCCGACCTTGCAGTTTCGGTGGGCCAAACTCAAGTCCTAGAAGGGTTTATTTCTACCCCAGTACTCCAGGATGCTCTGGTCCGTCTAGTGGTCCTTATGGAGAGTGCCACCTAGGCAGGCTTGCTTCCTGTAACACCAGCCGTCTCTCAGGCTGTAGAAAGAGCCCGGACTCCTGCTACTCACACTTAAAAGCAGGTAGCTCCCCAGTTTCAGACTCAAGTAGTTCAGCCAGTTAGAGTAGTCCATCCAGGTGTGGTAGCCCAGGCCGGTGATGGAGCAGCTATGTCTGCTGATGCTTTGTAGAGATTAGATAGGTTCACCAAGACCTTCACTACTACTTTCAGCGGTACATCTAGTGAGGATCCCCAAGATTATCTTAAAAGCTGTCACGAGGTTCCCATGAACATGGAGATAGTTGAGATCAATGGGGTCGATTTTGCTACTTTTTTCACTTGTCTGGATCCACCAAGATTTAATGGAGAGATTACTATTTCGCTAGACCAACTAGATCGCCAGCTTTGACTTGAAAGCAGTTCACTAAGCTATTCTTAGAGAAGTTTCTCCCCATCACTCAGAGAGAGGCCTATCGGAGGCAGTTTGAGCGCCTCCAGCAGGGTTCTATGGTTGTTACCCAATATGAGATTAGATTCATCGACATGGCTCGCCATCCTCTCATCATACTTCCCGCCGAGGGAGAGAGGGCGAGGAGGTTCATTGATGGACTTATTCAGCCGATTCATCTTCAGATGGATAGGGAGGCTGGGAGTGAGTTATCTTTCTAGGAGGCAACCAATGTGGCCATGAGAGTGGAGATGGTTCTATCATATGGAGGTGGTCATGCGTCGGACAAGAGGCCCAGTCATTCAGGCAGATTCAGTGGTACCTCGTATGGACGTAGAGATTAGTATGGTAGAGGCCATCCTCCTAGGCCTATTCAGTAAGCTCTTTAGGTTTCTCATAGTGCTTCAAGTGGTCGTGGTACTCAGATGCAGTATTATGATCAACAGTTCTATAGTGCACCACCTGCTTCTATCAGTGCACCACCGCTTTAGAGTTTTCAAGGTGTTCATTCAAGTCATCAAGGCTAGCAGCCGAGGGCTTGCTACACTTGTGGTGATATGGGTCACATTGCTAGGTTTTGACCTCAAGCACCAAGTAGCTCTCAGCATCAGGGTTCACGTGCCATGGTTCAGGCACCTGGTGTTCCACGGCCAACCCAGCCAGCTAGAGGCAGGGTAGAGGTGCTAGAGGTAGAGGTAAACGTATTAGAGATGGAGCTCAGGTCGCTAGAGGTGTAGGCCAGCCAGCAACAGGCCATCCCAGAGATGTAGTTCAGGGTAGTGGGGCCCAGCTCCGATGTTATGCTCTTCTAGCCAGGCCCGAGGCTGAGGCTTCATATGTAATTATTACAAATACGGTTATGGTTTGTGATATGGATGCTTCAGTATTATTTGATCCAGGGTCTACATACTTTTATTGGTCATCTTATTTTGCACCGTATCTGGTCATGCCTAGTGATTCTTTGAGTGGTCATGTGTATGTGTATACACCGGTGAGTGATTCTATTATGGTAGTTCGAGTCCTTCATTCATGTATAGTTGTGATTGGAGGTCTTGAGACTCGTGTATATTTGCTTCTTCCAGATATGGTTGATTTCGATGTCATATTGGGCATGGGCTAATTATTACCTTATCACGCTATCTTGGACTGTCATGCCAAGATTGTGACCTTAGCCTTACCGGGTGTACCTTATGTAGAGTAGAGATGGACTCTTTGTCTACCTATAGTGTTATCTCTTATGTGAAGGCTCGATGTATGGTCGAGAACAGGTGTCTGGCCTATTTGGCCTATGTTCGTGATTCTAGTGTTGAGGTTCCTTCTATTGGATATGTGCCTGTTGTTCGTGAGTTTCATGAGGTATTCCCTTTAGACCTACCAGGTATGCCACATGATAGGGATATTGACTTTTGAATTGATTTGGCTTCGGGAACTCAGCCCATTTCTATCTCGTTATATTGTATGGCCCCACCTGAGTTGAAAGAGTTGAAGGAGCAGTTGCAAGACTTGCTTGAGAAGGATTTCGTTAGACCAATGTTCCACCTTGGGGTGCGCTGGTGCTGTTTGTTAAAAAGACGGATTGTTCGATGCGAATGTGTATTAATTACGGCAGTTGAACAAGGTTACAATCAAGAATAAGTATCCATTATCGATGATTGATGATTTGTTAGATTAGCTTTAGGGTTCCAAGCTATTTTCAAAGATTGACTTTAGATCTGGCTACCATCAGTTGAGGATTAGGGCATCCGATGTCCCTAAGATAGCTTTTCGCACTCGGTACGGGCAATATGAGTTCTTGGTGATGTCATTCGAGTTGAGAAATATCCCAGCAACTTTTATAGATTTGATGAACCGAGTGTACATGCCTTATTTTGATTCAATCATGATCATATTCATTGATGATATTTTGATATATTCCTACAGCCGGGAGGAGCACGAGCGCCATATTAGAGTGGTTCTTTATACTTTAAGGGATAGTCAGTTATACAACACATTTTTGAAGTGTGAGTTTTGATTATGTTCAGTTGCATCCTGGTTCATATTGTGTCAGCAGAGGGTATTTAGGTTGATCCGAAGAAGATTAAGGCATTCGAGAACTATCCTAGACCAGCATCAGCTACATAAATTCAGAGTTTCTTGGAATTGGCAGGCTACTATAATCGGTTCGTGGAGGGGTTTTCAACTATCGCAGCCCCGATAACCAGGTTGACCCAGAAGGGTGCCCATTTTAGCTGGTCGCACGAGTGTGAGGTGAGCTTTTAGAAGCTCAAGATAGTTCCCACTACGACATCGATGTTGGTTTTTCCCACAGGTTTGAGCCTTACAGTTTATTGTGATGCATCTCGTATTAGACTTGGTGCAGTGTTGATGCAGGCTGGCAAAGTCATTGCTTTTGCCTCGTGGAAGTTGAAGATTCATGAGAAGAACTATCAAATTCATGATTTGGAGTTAGCATCCATTGTTCACGCGTTGAAGATTTAGAGGCATTATCTGTATGACGTGGCATGTGAGGTGTTCATTAATCACAAGAGTCTAATGTATTTGTTCAAGCAAAAGGAGTTGAATTTGATTCAGATAAGGTGGTTGGAGTTGTTAAAGAACTATGATATCACCATCTTATATCATCTAGGAAAGTGAATATGGTGGCCGATGCTTTGAGTAGGAAGTTAGCTAGTATGGGCATTCTTGCTTATATTCAAGTTGATGAGAGGCCACTTGCTTTGGATGTTCAGGTTTGGCCAATCAGTTCGTGAGGTTGGATGTTTCTGAGCCCAATTGTGTGTTAGCTTGCACAGCCGCTCGTTCTTCTTTATTGGAGCGTATCCATGATCGACAATATGATGATCCCCATTTGTGTGTCCTTAGAGACACAATGCAACATGGAGGTGCCAAGTAGGTTACCTTAGGTGATGATGGACTTTTTAGATTGTAGGGTCAAGTTTGTGTGCCTAATGTGGATGGGCTTCGAGAGTTGATATTTGAGGAGGCCCGAAGCTCCCGGTACTCAACTCATCTGGGCGCTGCGAAGATGTATCAGGATTTGCGGCAGCATTATTGGTGGCAGAGAATGAAGAAGGATATCATTACATATGTGGCTCGGTGATTGCATTGTCGGTAGGTTAAGTACGAGCATCAGAGGCCCGATGGTTCATTTTAGAAGATTGATATTCCTGAGTTGAAGTCAGAGCAGACCACTATGGACTTTGTTGTTGGACTCCCACAGACTCAAAGGATGTTCTACGCAGTGTGGGTTATTATTATGGGCTAACCAAGTCAGCTCATTTCCTTCCTGTTGCAGTATCCTATTTTTTTGAGAGGTTAGCTGAGATTGATATCAGGGAGATTGTCCGTCTTCATTGTGTCCCCGTGTCCAACGAGAGTTGGGCACGCAGGTCAAGTTGAGCACATAATTTCATCCTCAGACGGTTGGGCAGTCCGAGCGGACTATTCAGATTTTGGAGGATAAGGTCCGAGCTTGTTTCATTGACGTTAGAGGATTGTGGGATAAGTTTTTGCATTCAGCAGAGTTTGCCAACAACAAAAACTACCAGTCGAGTATCTAGATGACTCTTTATGAGGCTTTATGTGGTAGACGATGTCCGTCTCCAGTTGGATGGTTTGAGCCGGGGGAGGCTCAGTTGTTCGGTACGGATCTACTGCAGGATTCCTTGGACAAGGTTAGAGTTATTCAGGATAGACTTTGTACAGCTCAATCCAAGCAAAACAGTTACGCCGATCGCAAGGTTTGTGATTTGGCATTCACAGTCGTTGAGCCAGTATTGCTTCGAGTGTCGCCTATGAAGGGCATGACAAGATTTTGGATGAAGGGAAAGCTCAGCCCTAGGTTCATTGGCTCGTATGAGATTATTGATCGAGTGGGAGAGGTGGCTTATTGACTTGCATTGTCGCCGAGCATATCATCCGTGCGTCGAGTATTTCATGTGTCTATGCTTCGGAGGTATCCGGGCGATCTATCCACGTGTTAGATTTTAGCACTGTCCAGTTTGACAAGGACATATTCTATGAGGAGGAGCCGGTAGCTATTCTACAGCACCAGGTTCGTCAGTTGAGATCGAAGATTTTTCCTTCTGTGCGTGTTCAGCAGAGAGGTGACCCTGCTAAGGCATCGACCTGGGAGTCCCAGTCAGGTATGCAGAGCTGTTATCCCCATCTTTTTCCCGACTCATGTGCTTCCTCCTTCTGTCTGTTCGAGGATGAACTGTTGTTTTAGAACAAATTCTATATTTCGAGGCCTTAGAAACAACTATTAGCATCACCTCGTTTGTGTGCATAGTCCGGGCATGTAAGTCGAAAGTCTAAATGTGAAATTCTGTGAAAAATAATAAAATTGTTTACTATAAAATGAATTGATTTGACTTCGGTCAACGTTTCGGGTAAATAGACCTAGACCCGTCATTTGACGGTCCCGGAGGGTCCGTAGGAAAATATGGAACTTGGGTATATGCTCGGAATCGAATTTCGAGGTTCCAAGCTCGAGAAATGAATTTTTGAAGAAAAGTATTTTTTGAAATTGTTTATAAGGTTTGGAAATGAATTTTTATTAGGTATCATGCCCGTATTTTTGTTCTGGTACCCGCTACAAGTCTTATATATGATTTAAGATAATTCTTTGATGTTTCGTAAGAAACGAAATTCATTTGAAGTGATTCGGACCTTAAATGCAAATTTGATGTTTAAAGAATTTTTGAGAAATTTCATTGATCTTGAGGTTTAATTTGATGTTTACGATGTTATATTGGTTATTATGTACATGGATAAGTCTGTAGGATATCTTTGAGGTTGTGTGTATATTTGGTTTGGAGTCCCGAGGGCTTTGGTGAGTTTTGGATAGGCTACAGGGTGAAATTTTGGATTTAAGGAATTACAAGTCTGCAGGCTTCGTATTTCCCGACCTCCCTTCGCAGTTCTCAGTTCGCATTTGCCAACCTTCCTTAGCATTTCCTAGGCTTTGCATTTCTCAACCTCCTTTCACAATTCCCAAGTTCGCATTTTCCAACCTCTCTTTGCAATTCCCAGGCTTCGTATCTCCCAACCTCCCTTCGCAATTTCCAAGTTCGCATTTCCCAACCTCCCTTCGCAATTCCATACCACCAGAGGTCAGGGTTTGCAATTGCGGACCCCTATTTGTAATTCCAACATTTGAGACCTATTACTCTTAAACTTAGACTATTTTCAACCCATTTTTCATATTCTCTCAAAACAAAAACTCCACAGGGCAATTCTCCAAGAACAGCTCTTCTTCCAAATCAATTGTTAGTCAATTTTTACTAGTTTCCTTCAATCATTAATACCTTTTAACACAATTTATACTCAAAATCAATGAATTTCATTGGGGAAAGGGTAGAACCTAGGTTTTTCAAAAAAATGAGGATTTGATCTCTATTTGAGGTCCGATTTCAAAATAAATTATATAGTTGGGTTCGTGTGCGAATGGGTAATTGAGTTTTGGTTCGAACCTCGAGTTTTGGCCATGTGGGCTCGGAGGCAATTTTTGACTTTACAAAACTTTTGAAAACTCATTTTATGCATTCAAATTGATTTATTAGGCATTTATTGATGTAATTAAGTAACTTGTGACTAGATACAAGCGAATTGGCGGTAGAATAAAGGGTAAAGCGATGGTTGAATCACGAATTGTGTTCGTGGCATCGAGGTAAGTATTTGGTCTAACCTTAGTTTGAGGGATTTTGATTCAAGTCCTATTTGTTATGTGGTAATTGTTGAGTACGACGTATAGGCATGAGTATCTATACGCTAGTATCTAGCATGACCGTGAGTCTTTAAATTGTAATTATCATGACTTGGTTGTATGATTAATTCCTTAGTGGTGGTTTCTATTTGTTGTATAAAGTTTGTGGAAGGAAATTGTGACCTATGAATATTGAGGAGCGTTGGCTTAAGTTGCAGAACAAATTGTGAAAGTGTATGTGATAATTGAACCTCTAGAGCGTTGGCTCGAGTTGTGAAGTGAATTGTGAAGTAAAAGTAAGAAAGACAAGAGATCATTATGTTGTCACCCTTGCCGGGCTATTGTTGATTTATTTTTTACCGACCTTGCCGGGATGTTAAAATTATTGATGTTGCTCATTTGCCGGAATTTAATTGTTGAGTTGTTGCTCCCTTACCGGGATTCTTATTGCATATTTTCTTTATCCTCTTACCCTATTGTTTGTGATTTTTATTTGAGTGAGGAAGAGAGTTAAAGTACAAAGGGTGACGTCGTGCATCGTTTGTTTTGTGAGGAAAGAGTATTAAGCACGAAGGGTGATGCTGTGCATGATTGTGAGGAAAGTTTGCACGAAGGGTGATGTAGTATCGCACGATGTACCATTCCGTGCCAATTTTTTGATTTTATGGTGAGGAAAGAGAAAAAAAGCACAAAGGGTGATGACGTGCACATTTTTATTATATGATTGCATTGGTGGGGGCGAGAGTAAAAGCACGAAGCGTGATGCCATGCATTTATTGAAATCTGATTCTTTGTTGATTTTCGGGTTATGTTGTTTCTTTTGTTTAATTGATGTTTTTATTCGGAATAGTTATCTCCCCTACCTCATGCTCCCTCTCCCATACTTAACAGGTTATCTCTGTATATCTTTTCCGCAGTATATATTTGCACAGGTTTATTTGGTAGTCTGGTCCTAGCCTCGTCACTACTTCGTCGACGTTAGGCTACGCACTTACCAGCGCATAGGGTCGGTTGTGCTGATATTGCACTCTCAACTATGTGCAGATCCCGGAGCACTTATCGGACTATTGTTGGAGGCTACCTTCAGTCTACCTAGATATCCAAGGTAGACCTACAGACGTCCGAAGGCCCTGGCATTTCTCTCTATCTCTATTTCCTGTTTCACTTTCCTTTTATTCAGAAACAGTGTACTGTTAGTTCTTCAAACCTTGTATGTAGCAATCTTATACTGTCTCTGACATTGTCACACCAGATTTTGAGTGGTTAAGGCTTAAGTATTTATAATAGATACAGTTTTCATATATGTAATTGTTTTCTTCCGCTTAAATTTGAATTTCCGTTGCTATCACGTTATCATCTTATATTTGTTAAAAAAAATAATTGGTTAATGAAATATTTAAATTAAGCACTTGACTTGCCTCGCTCATAATAATAGGTGTTATCACGACTCCCGATGTGAAATATTCGGATCGTAACACTAACCAATAATTTCATTTACCTAACTTTATTTGATGGAGTTATAACAGAAAGCGAAATGCTAGAAAGTAAAAAGAGAAACTGTGTGAAGTAAACAAAATTAAAAACATGAGGACCATGGGTCTGATATTGGGTGAGGTTGCCTCCAAATTTCGTTCGCCTACACAACTAAGTTCTTAGAAATGACTGTGAATAGTGTTTCACTGTGAATAGTGTTTCCGTCACTATGTATCGGCCACATCGCCGGAAACCGGTGGTGGATAATCACAATTTTGGTGTGACGACATCCCCTCCTCTTTGCGAATAATCCCCAATATATTATTTCCTCAAATCTATAGCCAAATTTCCTACATCTTAAATCTTGTTTCATCGTTTTACTGTAGCATTCTCACTTTCTGAAATTTTCAGCGCTACAACTTCCGATAGAATGATTGTGATGGATCATGCTTGACGCTTAAGGCAACTATGGAAACTTCACCCTCTCCCCAGCCTTATTTTGCGGGAGAGAATATTCAAAACCATACAGAAAAACAAACTTCTCACGATACAAAACAAACATACGCATCGCATTTTGTTCGACAACAAACTGTCGCTACTAACTCAAAACTTGAACTCTGTCCTGTTTCATTTTTGCATGGAATTCCTACTGTTGAATTTACAGTAGATGAAGTGAATTCATTCACCAGGGAGGAAGGTCTTCAACAAGAAGTTGTGATTAAATTCTCATATGGGAAACCCGAGCTTCAGGAGCTGAGACAGATTTTACCGAAGCAACTCGATGTCAAAGGTAATTGCAATATAGGACAGCTAGAATATCGGCATATTCTGGTAAGATTCGATCTATTTGAAGACTTTGCTCATGTCGTGTCTAGAACAACTGGTCATGTTAAGGCAAAAGGAGACGAGTTCTTATCTAGGACCTTCCAATGGACAATAGAATTTAATCCACGTGAAGAAACGTCAAAAGTTGTCACTTAGATCTCATTTCCTGAACTGCCAGCAAATTTCTTCGCAAGAAAATCCTTAATGTCAATTGCAGCTGCAGTGGGAAAGCCTCTAGCAGTTGATAAGGCTACTAATGATTGAACGAGACCTAGTACGACACGAGTTAAAGTCTTGATTAATTTACTAGACAAACACCCTAAGAAAATGAAGATCAAGATAGTTGATATCAAATCTGGAAAAATAGTCGAATAGGACCAGCGGATCGTCTTTGATAACTTACCTAAATACTGCACATATTGTAATCATCAAGGTCATGATGTAAAATCGTGTCATTGGAGTAAATAGGAATTGAATGAACAAGCATTTCATGATCGAGAATCTGAAGGCCGGGGTAGCTTGACTAAAATTAGGAGGCGATGCGAGGGAGTACTTGAAAGCTAATCTTGTAGCTCGAAGCAGTGAAGGGTTCTTCTTAATGTGATTGATTATGCAGGACAAAATATTGATTCTGTCTCAATTATTCCAGCTGCAGAAGCTCATTCATTGCCAAATGCTGATTCTGCACAGCTGTATTAAAATCCATCTACTATTCCATCGAATTTGAATGGTCTCAGTGAACAGGTGGTGTAATTTTTGGCTGCTATTCCATCGAATTTGAATGGTCTCAGTGAACAGATGGTGTCAACTGTGGCTGTTGCATCTGCTGTAGCAGCACCTTATAATACAAACATGTCTGAACACTTATTGATTGAGAAGCAACATTTGTTGTAGAATAATAACAATAAGAAACCTTCACTGTTTTGTCAAGGAAATGTTACAAATTTGGAGGCTACGAATCCTATAAAACCTGTTAAAGATCATACTATTTTACCATTTCAACTAGGGGAAAAGTCATCAGTTCCAAATCTGCTTGATGCTTCTAACAGTACTGCAGGATGTGACGTTTTAAAAAACGTGTCAGCTCTAGTTAAGCATACCAATTCAAATGAGTTATGCAAAGGGCAGCATTTCAATTCAACTGTGCAGCAATTAGTAACAAGGAAGGTAAATGTCACAGGAAGTTTAGATCCAATTCATAAGCCATATATAGCGGGGGATGGAAATAAATGGTCTGGGACAAATGAAGTGGTAGATATCCAATGTGATGTTATGGAATTGGAGTTTGCAGCATCTGGTACAAAGATTGCAACACTGCCAACTGGACAATACAAAATGAAGCATCTTCACTGTCTATGCAATGTTCTGGTGACCGAGCTGCATCAGAGATTGACAACCATGATGCAGTGAGTGAAATTCTTCACATAAGAGCAACTCATTCAGATGTTGATATTTTTCAGAATTCGTTCAGACAACATACCTCTAACCAGCAGGGCAGGGTCCAACAGGGTTGTCTGACCATTTCTTCAGGTACAAAGGCTGATGTTCTATCTAATGCTGCCTCAACTCAAGCAAATTTTGATTTAGAGCCTACTTCAAATCGACAACACTCAAGGGAAGCTGGAAAAAGGTAATAGATGTCCAACAAAAAAGTAACCCCAAAATCCTTAAATAAAACCTAGATCGCAGAAAACAATCCAGCTTTACCTTCATTATTAAACTCATTTTCTTTACTTGCCAATGTCAATGAAGATGAGGGAAAATTTTTGGGAGAAAAAATTACAGATGGTTGACAGTCAAAATAGCTCACTGATTCCAGAGGCAGTGAATACAGCTCTTGTTAATGCTCCAAATATGCAAATACAATCCAAAGTTCAAAGTTCTCCAACAATTTCCACTCCTCAGTTGAACAACATTATCAAAGATTATGGGGAACCTTCAACAGCAAGAAACAAAGAAGGTATTCAACGGAAGAGGAGGGACTTTGTCATTAAATAGAAATCGTGGAAAGACCAACGAGATTATGATGATGAGGAGGGACGGGTTGACGGACTCGCTGGTTTTTCATCGGAAGAAGAAGACAAAGACAGTGATCAGGATAGTACTGGAGAGGATATTGACTATCCAGTCACGCAAAAATGTCAAGGGAATCCTGTAGCTAAGAACTGTCATGCAGCTCAGCAGCAAACAGCAACTCCAAACAACAATTTGAATGATAATACTTCAATTTTTGTTCCAACCAATAATGCAAAAGCAGTTAATTCAAATGCAGCAACATCAAAGTCCGACCAAAAAGAAACAACACATAATCTTCAACTAAGCTCAGCTGTAACATCAGTTGGTGATCAAATCGCAACTGCGTTGCCATCAGCTAGACATAATCAGGTTCCAACAACAGAACCATTCTCTAATTTGGAGGACAGAAAATATTCGGATGCAATGATGCAAACTCTGCTTTCAAACCAGAAGCAGCAAAGGAATGCAAATACACCTTCTAACTTTCCTTCTGTTGATAGCAATACATTAGCAATTTCACAGACGGGGCAGCTCGTCACAACTGCTACAGTATTTTCTTCCGAGGAAAGATAACTCTTGGACGCGATGGTAAATACAGATACTAATCTTTCTTCTAGTCATTGTGTCATAAGCAGGAACAAATCGCAAAAACAACAACAAAAAAATACAGTAATGGCTAATGCACAACTAACAACGCAAAGCGATTTTCAAGAATTGTCAAATCCTATTTTGACAGGAAGACAGACATATAAAGAAGGGGAAGAAGAGGATATCTAAAACCAATGCCGAGCAGAAGATTCAACAATAGGTGATTTGTCACCAATGCATAGTGCAAGAAGTAAGAAGTCTCATCAAAGGGAAAAAAGTTGGGACGGCAGGGTGTTTTAAGACGCAAACATAAGGAGGCCCCCATGAGAAATGCAAAACAAAAACAGGTCGCTCAAACAATTCCTTCAAAGTCCAATTGCGTGAAGAATAAAGCATGAATTTTGAAGACTTTTTGATTAATTATGCGGAGGAAGACATCTTTCTACAATTTTTCAAAAAAAAAAAGAGAAAAGAGGGCACCTGTATGGCTTCTTCATCTGTTTATTTTACTATCACATTAGTATTATCCTTTGTTATATCATCACAGAGCATGTTATAAACTCTGTGATGATCTTTCAATTCTTAGTTCTTCCGAGTTCTTTCTTTTTACATGCTTGCTAGTTCTGGAGGCTTTTATTTGCCTCAATAGGATAGCTAAGGTAAGGTCTACGCGGTCTTTATTATATGGGTAACAATACCGGTGTAATCCGCCTTATTTTATTTCTCCTATTTGTTGTAGTTTTCTTTATCCTATTATTTATAAAATTTAACCTTAGGCGCTTGCCTAGTGGACCAAAAAAAAAGGGCATTGGGTGAGGTATACATTATTCTAGTTTCTCTCATCTCTTGTGCTTTATTTATTGACCTTCCAAATGTTTAAGTACTACAATGACGTTAGAAACTAAGAATAAGAACGATTGTTATTATATTTACCAAACATCAACAGAAGCCCAGTAAAATTTTACTAGTAAATTTAAAAATGGTATTCTGTATTAAAGAGGAGTAAATTTATTATTTCTGATAAACACTCGAAATAAAAAAATATTATTATATTTACAGAAAAGAAAAAAAACGTGATACAATTATAACCGCTAATGATTCAATCTTTAATCTTGTTTACGTTTCATCAAAAGTCAAAGCAATGTAAAAGAAAATGGGACTTTTTTCTAATAAGAAATATCCTACCACAAAGAACTTGCAGCCGCCCTAAGAGGCTTTCCGACTGTATGTAAAGGGAGTTGATTTTTCTGTGTTAGGAAATAGACTAGTTTATTTAATATTATAATCCTAAAATTATATCTTATAATTATTGAAGCTTTAGTGAGTTTACGTGGGCGCGTAATATATATATATATATATATATATATAAACACAATAAATAACCTGAGTTGGAATGAACTCGTCCTAGAACGGCTTTCGCCACTAGCTATATGCGTTTGAGAGTTACACACTTACGTACTAAGAACTAATTAAGAAATAGCGAGAGTGAACCCCTCATTGTAAAGAAAACTCAAGATCCGAATACCAGTGTTATATATTAGAGCATTATATATGAGTTTTCGGGACTCATTAACTTTTGCATAGGTCCTATGATTCTAGCAAAAAATTCACTAAATATATATAAATATTTAGATAATTATGAACTCAATTATTGTATATTATATTTAATTCACGATACAAACTTATAAACTTTAAATTCTAAATCTACCTTTCTCGAACATTTTTTACCTGATGAAGGAAACAAAAAATGAAAAAAGGAAAAGAAGAAAAAAACAGAAAAATATTTTTTAATCCGTGAAGTTCTGTGCACTATCATATATTCCTCGTTGAATATGGAACGAAAAGTGTGTTTTAGTGAGATTTCACACGTGCACTAATTGATTTGACTAGAAAATTACAAAATTACAAGTTCCCTTAAGCAAAACGGATGAACCAATGAATTAGTCCGACAAACAACAAAAATATGAACATGCTTTCCCACGAAATAATGTTTTTTCTATCTTTAATAATTATTGAAGATAATTATTGAATGTCTAAGAGTTTTAACTTGAAGCTAAGTCATTCCTATTCCTATAAATAGAGGTGCTCTCTACCATTGTAAATCACCCCAAGTATTAATAAGAATACTTCTCTCTCTCCCTATCTTCTCTCTATTTGCTCTTGTTCTTGAGTTATTGTTCTTGTCTTTATATTATTTCATAACACGTTATCAGCACGAGACTCTACCGTCTCAAGAACCATTCTCGAGAAATCTAAGGTATTTCCCTCTTCCTAATTTAATTTTCGATTGTCTTAACTTTTGTTTGTGCAAGGTTTTGCTTCAAAGAAAGAATGAAGAAAGAAGGAAAAGAAACGAAAAAAAAAAAGGGAGGAAAAGAAACGAAAAACAAAGAAGGAAGAAAACATTGAAAATATAATTGGTATACCTTAAAGGTAAGTAACTTATTTTTCCCTTTTCAAATTCTTGGAATTCTATAATCTAATTTTATATACAAACATAGACAACAAAGTTTGATTATAACTCTAATGGAGTTTGTAAGAAATTGTAACCACATGAAGTGGTAAAATCTCTATGTCCTGCCATGATTAAATTCATGTATGATTGTGGGCAAATAATTGAAAACCCGTCCCATTGAATTTGCTCCATTCCCTTTAGAGAATGTGGAAGCAGTATATGATAAGTCTGAAAGAAGACTAAAATATTACCATGAAGGTATCAATGAAATGTGGACGTGGCAAAGAATTCCGTCCAATTGAATTTGCTCCATTCCCTTTAGAGAATGTGGTAGCAGTATGTGATAAGTCTGAAAGAAGACTAATTACCGTAAAGGTATCAATGGATGTGGACATGGCAATAGACGAAGTTATAATCGTCATTATTGTGATAATGAGAACAATAAGGATTCTCAAAATAATCTTTTACTTTATGAAAGTAATATTTGACATGAGATTGTGTAAAGCACATGATTTTGATCCATTCCCTGAAGTGAATGTGATAATTGTAATAGAGCCCGTAAGTATGAACACGCTCTTGATGTAATTTTGGTCTATGTCTGACATTATGAAAAGAAAGTTCGTTGCCCTTGAAATTTCGGGCAAGAACTATATGATATGGGTGTTGGATACTTAAATTCATTTTGGATGCTATGGGTCTTGGAGACGCCATTAAAGACAGAAATAATGCATCCACCCAAAACTATGCTAAGGCCTTGATTTTCTTGCGCCATCACCTTGATGAAGGTTTGAAGATTGAATATCTCGCCGTCAAGGATCCACCTATCTTGTGGAATGGCTTAAAGAAGAGATGACAACCTGAAGTTGGTCACTCTGCCACAAGCACGATACGATAAGAACCCAAAAGCAAATAGTTTATAAACTATATATTATCGTTGCGGTGAAAACGGGCACTGGTCAAAGGCTTGCCGTATACCATGACTTTTGGTTGACCTTTATCAAGCATCTCGAAAGAGTAAACGCCCTGAAACGAATTTCGTCTCTGACGACAACTTTGACATCACCCACTTGGATATGGCAGACTTCTTTGAGCAACCCGAAGGGAAGATAGACCACCTAATCGGTGATGGATCCGTGATGAAAGAAAATGGAGCTATTTGATTTTATTTTACTTGTTTGTATTAGTGAATGAATAAACTAATAGCCATCAGTATTAGCTCGTATTAGTTAGTTCATGACATAATGTTAGTATTAGTTCTTTAGAATGTATCAATATGCTCAAATATCAATAATATTTTTACTTTCCAGTAGAGGTAATCGACTAACCTGAAAAACTAGTCGGTTATCTCATATTTCGCATAAAAACTGCAAAACAATCGATTGTTGATGATCAACAATCGATTGTCTTTAAAACAGTGACCTGGAATTTTACAAAAACAGTCAACAATCGATTGTCTATGATTAACAATCGATTGTCTTTAAAACAGTAATCTGGAATTTTTCAAAAATCATCCACAATCGATTGTCTTTGTCTAACAATCGATTGTAGTTAATACAGTGTAATCGAATTTTTCAAAATAGCCAACAATCGATTGTCTATGTTTAACAATCGATTGTCTTAAAACAGTGATCTGGAAATTTTCAAAAATTGTCAACAATCGATTGTCTATGCATAACAATCGATTGTCTTGAAACAGTGTGCTGGAATTTTTCAAAAATTGTCAACAATCGATTGTCTATGTTTAACAATCGATTGTTTTATGAAAACGTTTAAACTGAAATTTTCAAACTGCATAGTAATCGATTATGGAAAACATATAATCGACTATCTGATTTATTTAGTCAACTGACATCAGCAGATTTTGAAAATATTATGTGACACAAACGAATTGAACTTGTTTATTCTTATGTTCGTGTATTTCTTTTGTATATCAAACCATGGGAATTAAATTGATTGAAGGCTCCGGAAGAGCAACTGTAACTCTGCCCAAAGGCATGACGTTTATCTTAGAGAATGCAATATTCTCCTCCAAGTCTAAGAAGAACTTGTTGAGTTTTAAAGATATCATTCAAAATGGATATCATATTAAGACAATAGATGAGAATAATCTTGAATTCTTCATGAAAACGAGGCTGCCCATTTCGGTTTGGGTTCACGCCATTTTGCATGCAGCAATGCTAGTTCGTCGGCTGCCCACTTCGGTTTGAGTTCATGCCATTTTGCATGCAGCATTTTAGTTTGTCGGCTGCCCTCTTCGGTTTGGGGTCACGCCATTTTGCATACAGCAATGCTAGTTCGTCTCTGACTGACGAATTGACACAAATATTCCCCGTTGCAATTGGTTTTGGGTCATGGACCCAATATATCCCATTTAAGAATTTTTGGATGCGCAGTATATGTGCCTTTAGCACCGCCATCCCGCACCAAAATGGGTCTGCAAAGAAGGTTAGGAATATATGTTGAGGTTGAATCGCCCTCCATTATTCGCTACCTCGAAACATTGACAGGAGATTTGTTCACTGCACGATTTGCAGATTGTCAATTTGATGAGACACTTTTCCCAAAATTAGGGGGAGAAGTTGGTGAAACCAAACGGGAAATTTTGTGAAAAAATGCATCATTATGTTATCTTGATCCACATACCTCTATTTGTGAGAAAGAGGCACAAAAGATTATCCATTTGCAAAGAATAGCAAATCAAATGCCTGACGCATTTATAGATTTGAAAAGGATAACAAAATCACATATCCTCGAAGTGAATGTGACAACATCTGATTCACGAATACATATTCATTATTGGAAGAATATGAACATGAAATTGGTATTGAATATACCACCCTCACCCCTAGAAGGAGGTTTGAGATGATATATGGCATGAATGATCGTTGGTCACGTACCTATTGTACGCCAAAGTATTTTGGAAATATGACTATTAATGGTTAACGATAATGCAAGAAACATATCTTGCATATAAGTTTGACATGACCATAATGGTATAACTTTCTCTTTAAGAAAGATATTCACCACATGGATGTTGATGAATCTGTGGTAGTACAAAATTAATTGAAGAGCTCTAGAAGAGCCAATTATTACTATGTTGGAGAAACACAATTGAGTATTGTGCTGTAGTAAGTCTCAAAGAAACTTATTCAGTTTCCAAAGTACACGCGAAAGCGATTGATTATATTGAGACTATAAAGAAGGCTTTGATATCTCCTACTACTACAACTTGTAGCGGGGTAATTTGTATATGAAAAGCTACCCGCTTTGTTCTCCAGTTTGTACTACACAAACAAAAGAATGCCACAATAAAGTGGATATCTATTGGTATAAAAACCCATGTCATAATAAACCTGAAGTTTATTGATAAGTGCACATGTCATGGTGTAAATTTGAAGTTTACCAATATTGATAATTTATTCAGTTGACATTCGTGTTAGCCATCTCATTTTATGTATGATGTGCAAATTCACATAGGTGAATATCAAAGAACTAGAAAGTTCTTTACGAATTCTCTTGTATCACTTGTTCTCATTAAAGAACTGACCAACTAAAGAGTTCGGGTTGAAGCCCATAAATTCTGGAAATATCAAAGGTGAATATGGGCCCATTCACCTGCCTTGTATACCACATATGATGCATCTATGATATGGTTACATGCGCAATTGTTATTAACCCGCAGCCTGGCCGGTGCTTGCGAGGTAAATTGCTCAGTAATCTAACTTCGAGCATAATTTCCAGATTCTCTACTGAAGATAGTTCATCTTGATAAGTTGGTTTATATCAAAGTTGGTTTAGCAAGATAATTATTGAGTGCTTCCACTTAATAACTAAACTGTTTCTTATGAGAACAAAGTTATATATATCAGTTTGATATAAGTTGTATACGAGAGTATATTCTCCCCTCACAAGTGGTTCAAGGTCAGGAACCAAATAATTTCATCTTATTATTAATGTGCCGTGTATATTGACATGATAATGCACAAAGATGATTTCCCAAAGTTGAGGAAACAAGTTAGCTTTACTAACATGAGGGGGAGACATGATAAACACTTGAGAAAAGGTTACATGGGATGAATTATCATTTGTATATGTATATCCCCAAATATCATGATATGAACCTGAAGTTCATAAAAGGGATAATTCAATTGCAACATATTGCGAAGCATGCTATACGCATTTGCTGACCCAAAGAACGTAACTAAATGGAAGAGATACAATTCAAGAAGAATTGATTCCATATGAAAGACATGTAGTTTTGAACCTATAGTTCAAATGCTTGAAAGTATAAAGTCAAAGGTATGTATAGTCAGTTTTCGATATCTTATTTATCTAGCATGACATGGAAAATTTGATATGCATCTAAAGTCTATTATATGGCTTATATGACTTAACTTGAAAGATTTAAGTTGGTTGAAGCATATGCAATTCTTGGTCTTGAAGTACCACATCCCAAGTACAATTTGTGTACATATGAATCTTGCTATAACTATAAGCATGATGGCATTGAGAATACAACTATGGAGATATTGAAGAGTTATTCCACGACATTATATGAAGATGTTCATATCTATCAAGAATGATGATTTCAAGATGATGCACAAGATTGGAATGCAAATGCTCAAGGATATAAATTGATGTACTCATTAGGGGGAGTTAATGCGCGTTGCACTCTTTTTCCCTTACAAGGTTTTTTCCCACTGGGTTTTCCTTGCAAGGTTTTTAACGAGGCAACCAATAGGCGCATATTCAAACATGTGTACTCTTTTTCCTTTCTTTAATTTTTTCCAATGGGTTTTGGTTTTAAGGTTTTATGAGGCACATTATTGAATAGACATTCAAGGGGGAGTGTTATAAAATAGAAGTCTATTTTGAGTGAATGTCTAAGAGTTTTAGCTTGAAGCTAAGTCATTCCTCTTCCTATAAATAGAGGTGCTCTCTACCATTGTAAATCACCCCAAGTATTAATAAGAATACTTCTCTCTCTCCCTATCTTCTCTCTATTTGCTCTTGTTCTTGAGTTATTGTTCTTGTCTTTATATTATTTCATAACAATTAGTATCTCGTAATATGGCTTATTTGGTTTATTTTTTATATTTATCTTTTTAAAAATCCGTTCAAAGGGAAAATTAAAAGCTTTAATTGAACTCACAATGTCACGATCTTAGTTCACCAATCGTTAACCTGTCATGACGGTACCCAGTCTTCGCGACTAGGTAAGCCTGACACATTACGTAAATTCGACTATCTTTGCGGAAGCAATAATTTAAAACATAAATGACGTAATATAATGTATAGAGTGCCGCTTGGCACATACATGTCAACTCAATATAACATAAAAACCTCCAAGACCCAGGAAATCACGGGCAAGACAGGCTAAGAGTAAACATACTACGGTGCTCTAGCATCCCGAAGTATCTAAATCAAATGAGAATGCAAAAGAAAACTATCAATTACAGGTAGAATAGAGGAAGACTCGTCGTCTCTGCGGACACAGTAGATGCATACCTCAAGCCTCCAAAGCAACTTCAACTCCCTAATAGCGCGCCTGACAATAAGTACCTGGATCTGCACAACAAAAGTGTGTAGAAGAGTAGCATGAGTACACCATAGCGGTACTCAGAAAGTTCCAAGCCTAACCTCGATGGAGTAGTGACGAGGAAGGTCGAGGCTGAGAAGTACATAAGAAATAATGAAAAAAATAAATAAACAGTATGAAGGAAATAATCTTAATATATAACAAGACAATGATTAAAAACAGAGCAGCTAAAATTACCAACTACAAACACAACGCAAATCACTTAACAGTCAGGATCTCTACGTGGAACTTCGGGAATCGAACCCGCAGTCCACCTTATCAATATCTGAGGATCTCCAGGAATTGAACCCGCAGTCCTTCATACCAATATCAAAGGATCTCCGGGTATTGAACCCGCAGTCCTGTATACCAACAACAGAGAATCTCCGGGAATTGAACCCGTAGTCTTTTATATCAATATCAAGGGCTCCCCTGGAATTTAATCCGCAGTCCTTTATACCACTAACAGAGGATCTCCGGGAATTGAACCCGTAGTCCTTTATATCAATATCAGGGGATCTTAGTGAATTGAACCCGCAGTCCTTTATACCAATAACAGAGGATCTCCAGGAATTGAACCCGCAATCCTTTATACCAATATCAGGGATCTCCGGGAATTGAACTCCCAGTCCATTATACCAATAACAGAGGATCTCCGGAAATTGAATCCGCAGTCTTTTATACCAATAACAGAGGATCTCCAGGAATTAAACACGTAATCCCAAACGTAAACACTTCAAAACAAGTCAATATTTAACAGAAGGAAACCAAATATAGTAACAATGTAAAGGTCTAGGCCTAGCATGCTCACAAAGAGGGCAGGTATTTGCAATTTAGTCAGATAGAGAAAATAACTTACTAACATGCCTTTCCTAAGCTAAGCAAGTAGAATAAAATTTTCTTACAATTAAATACACGAAGAAACACAGTCTAAATAAGTCAAGTAAGGTGAATTTTTAGCAATTACAACAAGTACACACCCGTCACCTCGCGCACAAGGCCTTTGAACAACAAGGTTGGAAAAGCCACTTAACTCGAATTGGTACAAAACCACCAAGAAACAATTCCCTTGCCAAGAGTATCCGACTTCAAGTGGTCCAAATCTATTCAAACCAATTACATAACATAAATAACATCGAAAGTAACTAATTACACTGTTAAAATTAAAGCTGCGGCCCGTAAATAGGTGAAATGACAAAAATGTCCCTCAGGACAACGCCTCAGAATCAAATAATTTTTATAATTTCAAAACCCCCGTACTCTCACGAGTCTAACAATATACAAATCTCCCGAATCGGAGGTCAAATGCCTCTTCAAATCATCAAAATTAGGTCTAAGAACTTAACCCCAATTTTCGTGCTAAATCCGAAACTAAAGTTTGAATTCGAGTTTAGATTAGTGGGTAATAATCATAAGAGAGTAAGGTATCGCTACCCAATCGTTGCCTTTAAAAACCCTTCGAAAAATCTAACAAAACCGAGCTCCCTAGCTTGAGCTTTTGTAAAAATTGAAGAATGGTTCGATTTGAAATACTTATAACTGCCCCAGTGATTTACTCTATGCAATCGCGTTAATGAGAATGCGATCGCGTAGGAGGAATCTGGAAAGCTGGAGAAATGTGCTATGCGAACGGTGCCTGTTTCATGCGATCGCAGAGAAGAACAACACAGAGCTATGCGATCACATAAGGCTTACTGCGATCGCATAGAACGAAGGGAACCCTGAGACTCCGGACTACGGTTACTCAGTGCGAACGCATTGAACTAATTGCGATCGCAGAAGGGAAAGAAGCCAACTTATGCCATCGCGAAAAAGAAGATGCGATCGAGTAGAAGTAATAGAGGACATCCACGGACAGCACTATGCGATCGCAGGCAAATCCATGTGATCGCATAGAAGAAATGGTCTGCAACCCTACAGCTGAACTTCTGCAAATCTTTTTGAGTCCAGAATTGCTATGTTGAGCATCCGAAACACACCCGAGACCCCTTGTACCTCAACAAAGCCCACGAAGATATCCCATAATATCATTCAAACTTGTACCAAGCCTTAAGCCACCTAAAACAACGCCGGAAACTTGATTTAATCAATGATTTGGACTTAAAAACTTCAAAACTTAACCAAATTCGCTTTCGATTCAAAATCTATCCAAAACACGTCAATTTCACCTGTAATTTTGCACGCACGTCCCAAAAGACATGACGGTGGTACAGAAACTTCCGGAATTCCATTCCGACCCTCTAATTAAAATTTCACTATCGAAACGGAAACTTCAAAATTCTAACTTTCGGCATTTGTAGCCTAAATGAGCGCCAGACATTCAAAATACATTCCGAACACGCTCCCAACCCTGAAATCACCTATTGGAGCTAACAGAACCATCGGTTTTCCATTTCGAGGTCGTCTTGACACCGTTCTGATTACTGACCCTTTTCCAACTCTTAATCTCTTATTTAGGGACTAAGTATCAAAAAACACTCCGAATTCTATTACCAAACATCCCGGCAAGACAAAATAGCAGAAATGAACTTAGGGGAAGCAGAAAATGGGGAAACAGGGCATAAATTCCAATGACGACCGGCCAGGTCGTCACATCCTCCCACACTTAAACATTCGTTCGTCCTCGAACGAGCTTAGAGAACATACCTGAAGTAGAAAAAATATGAGGGTATCGGCTGCACATATCCCACTCGGTCTCCCAAGTCGCCTCCTTGGCCGGGTGACCCCGCCACTGCACCTTTACTGAAGCAATATCCTTTAACCTGAGCTTTCGAACCTGTCTATCCAATATTGCCACTGGCTCCTCAACATCGGACAAGTCACTGTCCAACTGGACTGAAATGAACTCCAACACGTGACGGGTCACCATGATACCTCCAAAGCATCGAAACATGAAATACTGAATGAACCCCGGTCAAACTGGGAGGTAAAGCGAGCTCATAGGCAACCTTTCCAACCTACCTCAAAATCTCAAATGGACCAACGGACCTCGGGCTCAACTTTCCTTTCTTTCCAAACCTCATGAAACCTTTCAAAGGCGAGACCTGAAGCAAAAGCCGCTCACCAACCATAAATGAAACATCACGAATCTTCCGGTCCGCATAACTCTTCTGCCTAGACTGAGCTGCACGGACTCTATCTTGAATCACCTTAACCTTCTCTACCGCATCCTGAACCAAGTCAGTGCCCAATAACCTAGCCTCGCACGGCTCGAACCAACCCACCAAGGATCTGTATCTCCTATCGTATAAGGCCTCATAAGGCGCCATCTGATACTAGACTTGTAACTGTTGTTGTATGCAAACTCCGCCAACGGCAAAAACTGATCCGAAGACCCTCTAAACTCAATCGCGCACAGATAGAGCATATCCTCAAGAATATGAATAGTGCGCTCGGACTATCCGTCCGTCTGAGGGTTAAAGGCTGTGCTCATGGTCACTCGAGTACCCAACTCTTGTAGGACGGCTCTCCAGAACCATGATGTAAATACTAAACCCCTGTCTGAGATGATAGAAACTCGAATGTCGTGCAGGCTGACTATCTCCCTGATATAAATCCCCGCTAACCGCATTGCGGATTAAGAAGTGCACACTGGAACGAAATGAGTTGACTTGGTCAGCCAATCCACAACAACCCAAATAGAATCAAACTTCCTCGTTGTCCAAGGGAGGCCAGTCACAAAATCCATGGTGATATTCTACGATTTCCACTCTGAAATCTCCATCTGCTGGAGTAACCCTCCCGGTCGCTCAGCCTTTACCTGCTGACAATTGAGGCATCTAGCCACAAACTCTACAATGTTCTTCTTCATCCGCCTCCACCAGTAATGCTGCCTCAAATCCTGATACATCTTGGCGACACTCGGATGGATGGAATACCGCGAGCTATGGGCCTCAGTCAATATTGACTCCCGAATACCAACAACATCGGGCACACAAATACGACCATGCATCCTCAATGCCCTGCCATCTCAAAAAGTCACATCTCTAGCATCGCCATGCTGAACCGTGTCATTGAGGACAAGCAAATGAGGATCATCATACTGTCGCTCCCTGATACAATCAAATAATGAAGACTGAGAAACCACACAGGATAGAACCCGACTGGACTCCGAAAGGTCCAACCTCACGAGCTGTATGGCTAAGGCCTGAACATCTATCGCCATAGGTTCTCTAAAGCTGGTAGATATGCCAAACTCCCCAAACTCTCCGCCCGACGACTCAAGTCATCGGCTACCACATTGGCTTTGCCCGGGTGATAAAGAATAGTAATATCATAATCCTTCAGTAGCTCCAACCATCTCCTCTGGCGCAAGTTGAGATACTTCTGCTTGAATAAGTGTTGCAAATTCCGATGATCAGTATAAAATCTCACAAGGTACACCATACAAATAATGACGCCAGATTTTTAAGGCATGAACAATAGCATCTAACTCAAGATCACGAACATGATTATTCTTTTCATGCACCTTCAACTGTCTAGATGCGTAGGCAATCACCGTACCGTTTGCATCAACACCGCTTCAAGTCCAACTCGCGAGGAATCACAATAAACCGTATAGGACCCCGAACCAGTAGGCAAAATCACAATAGGGGCTGAAGTCAAAGCCGTCTTGAGCTTTTGGAAGCTTGCCTCACACTCGTCCGACCACTGAAAAAGAGCACCCTTCTGGGTCAATCTAGTCATAGGAGCTGCAACCAACGAGAACCCATCTACAAAACGGCGGCAATACCCCGCCAGACCAAGGAAACTACGGATCTCTGTAGCTGAGGAGGGCCTGGGCCAACTCTGCACGGCCTCAACCTTATTCGGATCTACTTGAATCCCCTCACTCGATACCACGTGGCCTAGAAATTCCACGGAACTCAACCAAAACTCACATTTTGAAAACTTTGCATATAATTTATTTTCTCTCAAGGTCTGAAGCACTATCCTCAGGTGCTGCTCACGATCTTCCCGGCTCCGGGAGTATACAATAATATCATCTATGAAACAATGACAAATGAGTCGAGATAGGGCCTGAATACACTGTGCATCAAATGCATAGAAGCTGCTGCGGCTTTGGTCCCAAATGACATGACACGGAACTCATAATGACCATACCGAGTCCTGAAAGCAGTTTTCTAGATATCCGGCACCCGAATCTTTAGCTGGTGATAGCTTGAGCGCAAATCAATCTTATAAAACACATGTGTGCCCTGAAGCTGGTAAAATAGATCATCAATACGAGGCAAAGGATATCGGTTCTTCACAGTAACTTTGTTCAACTGACGATAATCGATACACATGCGCATGGAACCATCTTTATTCTTCCCGAACAATACCGGAGCACCCCATGGTGAAACACTAGGTCTAATAAAACCCTTATCAAGAAATTCCTAGAACTTATCCTTCAACTCCTTCAACTCAAGAGGAGCCATACGGTAAGGAGGAATAGATATTGATTGAGTGCCCGACAACAAATCAATACCATAATCAATGTCCTGAAAGGGCGGCATGCCCGGAAGATCAGCTGGGAACACATCAGGAAAATCTCGTACTAATGAGACAGAGTCAACAAAAGGGGTACAACAGTGACATCTCTCACGTAGGCTAAATACGCAGCACACCCCTTCTCAACCATACGATGAGCCGTAAGAAAAGATATAACTCTACCGGGAGTGTGATCAAAAGTACCGCCCCACTCAATACAAGGAATACCTAGCATAGCCAACGTCACGGTCTTAGCGTTACAATCAAGAATAGCATAATGGGGCGACAACCAGTCCATGCCCCAGATAATATCAAAATCGACCATATCAAGTAATAAAAGATCTGCCCTGGTCTCAAAACCACGGATAGTAGCAAAACACGACTGATACACACGGTCCACAACAAGAGAATCTCCCACGGGAGTAGAAACATAAACAGGAGAGCTCATAGCCTCTCGGTCTATACCCAAATGCGGAGCAAAATAAGATGACACATAACAATACGTAGAGCCTGGATCGAATAGAACCGATGCCTCTCTGCTACTAACAAAAATAATACATGTGATAACAGAATTAGAGCCAACAGTCTCGGCACGATCAGGAATGGCATAAAATCTGCTTCGGCCCCTACCTCGAGGGCGACCACTGTCTCCCCGATCCCCGCCAATGGCTGGATGGTCATGTGGGGTGGCTGTTGGAGCTAGAACAATGGTTTGCTGACCCTATGGAGCATGCTGGGGCTATGGTGTCTAAGAAGGCACACCCCTACAACGTCTGGGGAACTCTCTAACCAAGTGGCGAGTATCCCCGCTCTCATAACAAGCTGTAGAAGGGCACGACGACTGTGACTGACTGGATCAAACCCTGCTGGACTGACCTCTAGAGGTGCCCTGCGTAGGAGGCACATTAGAAACCGGGGGTGCATAATAGGCTCCTGAGATCTGAGAGGATCTGGAGTAATGTTGGGTGAAGGAAGAGCTGAGTGAACTGGGCGAACCATGTAGCCCCTACCATGACGTCCTGCTCCTTAAGTACGGGTAACAGAAAAATTACCAGACTCTCGAGACCTCTTGGCCTCTCTCTCCTCTCGCTGCCTAGCATGCATACCCTCTATCCTCGTGGAAATACTCACCACCTACTGATAGGGTATATCCATCTCAAACTCTCGCGCCATGCCAGACCTGATGAAAGGAATAAGACCCTCAATAAACCTGCAAACCCTCTCACGAACTGTAGCCATAAAAGCAGGCGCATGCCTGGCCAATCCCGTATAACAAATAGCATTCTCTGAGACAATCATAGGACCCTAGCGCAAGTGCTCAAACTTCGCGCGCCATGCATCTCGGAGGCTCTAAGGAACAAACTCCCTCTAAAACATATTTGAGAACTAAGTCAAAGTAAGGGAGGCAGCCTCATCCGGACTGTCTAACTCAAAGGTGCGCCACCAGTCATAGGCAGCTCCCCGAAGCTGGAAAGCTGCAAATGAGACCCCACTAGAAGCAGTGATACCCATAGTGCGAAAAATACGATGACAATCCTCTAGAAACCCCAAGGCATCATCGGTAGCCAGCCCGCTAAAAATTGGAGGGTTATTCTCCTTGAACCGCTCCAATCTGTGTTGCTCATCCTCTTAAGCAAGTGTCCCATCCTCGGATTGAACTGGTACTGCAGGCTGGGCAGGAATAACATCTGGAATCGGTCCCATATGCACCCTCTACTCTAGGGTGCGGGCTGCGGGAGTCTAATATCCTCCCCCTGCCTGGGACATAGATGTAAGAAGTGGAAGTAGCCCGGCCTGCGATAGAGTGGTATACATACTCATAAACTGCGCCAACGCCTCCTGAACAGCTGGAGTAGTAGTGGTTGTGGGCGTCTCTGGTGCCTGAGTCCTGTCTGGGTCTGCTGGTGGCACCTCGGCGGCTGCTCATGCAGGTGCTCTGGCTGCACCCCATGCACGTCCACGACCCCTGCCCCTGTCTCTAGCGGCAGCAGGAGGGGGTGTGGGTGCCTGATCTTCTCGGGTCATGCGTGTCCTCATTATCTCTGAGAGAATAGGAAAACAGTAGTTTAGAATCGAGGTGAAGAACATAGCACGACAAGAATTCAAATGAAGTGAAGATTTTTCCTAAACAGTTACATAGCCTCCCATTGATAAGTACAGACATCTGCGTACCGATCAACGAGACTCTAAAGAACCGGAATGTGTCTCGTGACTCCTATGAACCTAGAGCTCTAATACAACCTTGTCATGACCCAAGTTCACCAATCGTGAACCTGTCATGACGGAACCCATTCTTCGCGACTAGGTAAGCTTGACACATTGCGGAAGTTCGACAGTCTTTGCGGAAGCAATAATTTAAAACATAAATGACGTAAGATAATGTATAGAGTGTTGCCTGGCACATACATGTCAACTGAATATAACATAAAAAACCTCGAAGACCCGGAAACCCACGGGAAACACAAGCTAAGAGTAAACATACTACGGTGCTCTAACATCCCGAAGTATCTAAATCAAATGAGAATGCGAAAGAAAACTAACAACTACAGGTAGAATAGAGGAAGGCTCGTCGGCTCTGCGTATGCAGCAGATGCATACCTCAAGCCTCCAAAGCAACTCCAAATCCCTAATAGCGCGCCTGACAAGATGTATCTGGATCTGCAGAACAAAAGTGTGCAGAAAAATAGGATGAGTACACCACAGCGGTACTCAGTATGTGCCAAGCCTAACCTCGATGGAGTAGTGACGAGGAAGGTCGAGGCCCTGCTGAAAAGTACATAAGAAATAATGAAAAAAATAAATAAACAGTAGGAAGGAAATAAATCTAAATATATAACAAGGCAGTGATTAAAAACAGAGCGGCTACCATTACAAACTACAAACATAATGCAAATCACATAACAGTCAGGATCTCTACATGGAACTTTGGGAATCGAACCTGCAGTCCACCTTATCAATAACCGAGGATCTCCGGGAATTGAACCCGCAATCTTCACTCAATTATCAGAGGATCTCCGGAAATTGAACCTGTAGTCCTTTATATCAATATCATGGGATCTCGGGAGTTGAACCCACAGTCCTTTATACTAATAACAGAGGATCTTCGAGAATTGAACCGACACTCATTTATATCAATATCAGGGGATCTCCGGGAATTGAACCTGCAGTCCTTTATACCAATATCAAAGGATCTCCGAGAATTGAACCCGCGATCCTTTATATCAATATCAGGGGATCTCCGGGAATTGAACCCGCAGTCCTCTATACCAATAACATAGAATCTCCAGTAATAGAACCCGCAGTCCTTTATACTAATAACAGAGGATCTCCGGGAATTGAACCCGTAGTCCCAAACATAAACATTTCACAATAAGTCAATATTAAACAGAAGGAAACCAAATAAAGGAAAAATGTATACGTCTAGGCCTAGCATGCTCACAAAGAGGGCAGGTATTTGCAATTTAGCTAGATAGAGAAAATAAATCACTTACATGCTTTTCCTAAGCTAAGCAAATAGAATCACATTTTTTTACAGTTAAATACACAAAGAAACACAGTCTAAATAAGTCAAGTAAGGTGAATTTTCAGCAATTAGCATAAGTACACGCCCGTCACCTCGCGCACAAGGCCTTTAAACAACAATTAATATATCCTAAGGGGAGAGATCCCCCACATAAGGTTGGACAAGCCACTTACCTCGAATTGGTACAAAACCGCTAAGAAACAATGCCCTTACCACAAGTATCCGACTCCGAGTGGCCCAATTCTATTAAAACCAATTACATTACGTAAATAACATCGAAAGTAACTAATTACACTGTTAAAATTAAAGCTACGACGCGAAAATAGGTGAAATGACCAAAATGCCCCTCAGGCCAACGCTTCGGACTCAAATAATTTTTATAATCTCAGAACGCTCGTACTCTCACGAGTCTAACAATATAAAAATCTCCCAAATCAGAGGTTAAATGCCACTTCAGATCATCAAAGTTAGGTCTAAGAACTTAACCCCAATTTTCATTCTAAATCCGAAATTAAAGCTTCAATTTGAGTTTAGGTTAGTGGTTAATAATCATAAGAGAGTAAGGAATCGTTACCCAATCGTTGCCTTTAAAAACCCTTCGACAAATCTTCCAAAATCGAGCTCCCTAGCTTGAGTTTTGTAAAAATGGAAGAATGGTTCATTTTGAAATACTTATAACTTCCCCAGTGATTTACTCTATGCGATCGCGTGAATGAGAATACGATCGCATAGAAGGAATATGGAAAGCTGGAGAAATGTGCGATGCAAACGCAGCCTGTTGCATGCGATCGCGGAGAATAACAACACAGAGTTATGAGATCACATAAGGCTTCCTGCGATCGCATAGAAGGACGGGAACCATTGACTCCGGACTACGTTTACTCAGTGCGAACGCATTGAACTAATTGCGATTGCAGAAGGTAAAGAAGCCAACTTATGCGATCGCGAACAAGAAGATGCGATCGCGTATAAGGAATAGAGGACCTCCACGGACAGCATTACGCGATCGCAGATAAATCCATGCGATCGCATAGAAGAAATGGTCTGCAACCCAACAGCTGAACTTCTACAATCTTTTTGTGTCCGGAATTGCTCCGTTGAGCATTCGAAACACACCCCGAGGCTCCCTGGACCTCAACCAAACCCACGAACATATCCCATAACATCATTCCAACTTGTGCCAATCCTCAGCCAACAGTCTTTCTTTGAAATTATTTGAACATATCAATCCTCCTATCCCGTTATTTTAGCAACTTTCCTAATATCTCCTTAGTAGAACGTAACAACATATGAACTCTTTAGAATACCGGAACCAATTGGTGAAATTACCAAAGAAGGAAAGCTGTTCCAATTAAACTTGTTATCTTCAAAATCCCCATAGCAGCTTCCCATATAATTATCCATTTGTACTCCAGTAAAATTATTTGCTTTATTTTATGTATATTCCGCATGATCAAATAGCTGTGAAAACTCTTGCATAAAACTTGGAAGGTCCGTTTGGACATCTTTTGATGGGAAAGGATTTTCCAAACATGTGATTGTAAACAAAGGAAGATTTTGGTCACCAACTTTTGTAGTAGTTGTTACATTGCTCATGAACAAATTACCCGAGGAATTTAACGTTGATGGTATCGATGATTCGAGGTTTTTGTTAGCAAAACCATCCAGAAGAATAGAACTAATGTCACTTATTGTTGGTAATTTTGTGCCTGCCCTTTGCTATGCTATTAATATGTCAAGACAAGGAGGTTGATAATAAGGTTGTAAAACAACGTAGTTATTATTATTGTTGTTGTTGCGACTGCTATTGAAGAGGAATTTAGAGTGATCTTTTGATCTACGAACAAGTCTTGCTTCTACTTCAAGTCTTGCACTTACCCTTCAGCTATATGACTAAGTTTTGCAACATACTTAGATTGATCATTTGAGCTACCATTAATGTTGTTTGTGATATTTGGCTTGTGAGTCATTGGATCAATGGCTTGTGAGTCATTGGATCATTGCTCACTTCTTGGGGCGTTTTCCTGTAGGGGCTCAGGCTCAACTCTATAGGAGGCGCGATTTTGTAACAACTTGATCGGTCATTTTAAGAATTTGAACTTTCCTCGATAGATTGGGGGCACAAGTAACTCCATATGATGTATTAAGACTTGTGTTCAAAATTTGAGTTCATCCCGAGTTAATTTGATATGTTTCGACGCGAGTTTTTGAAAGTCAAAAGTTCGCAAGTTTATTATGTTTGATTTGAAGTGCGTTTCGACGTTTCGATGTTGTTATGCGTGATTTATGGCCTCGAGTAGGTCCGTATTTTGTAATGGGACATTTTGGTATGTTCTTACATGGTCCCGAGGGGTTTGGTTGAGTTTCGGATAGGTTTGAGCTGTGTTGCGCTCGTTTTTCTATTTTTTCGACATCGTTTCTTCAAGCATAAATAGTACCACATTAAACAAATGGGCGCTGATTTCATTTTTGATTGAGTAGTATATCCTTATCATAATTAAGGAGCCCTAACAAAAAGAATCGTCAAATATGAACATTTTATGAGGATTTTATGATCATTTTACTAAGAATTGGGCTGCTTTTCAGATTAATTACAAAATTGTCACTGACTTAAAATATGTATTATTTCCAAATATTGAAACCAACATATCTCCTTCATTATAAGATCAAATGGAGTGATTCAAAAGCCTAACTTGACTGAAATTTAGTAATAAATCCATTGGAAGAATCAAAAGTAAGTTTCGGGATCATTTGGCATGCAAAATGAGGCAGAACACCCGTGCAAAAATACTTAATATTAAAACATTGTTCATTTGGTCATATTTTGAGTTGGGGAGCTCAGATCTTGATAATTTTTTGAGGTGATTTTTACTATATAGATTTGGATAACTGTTCTATACTCGAATTTTGTTATATTTTATAAATCCGTCTTTGCTTTAGGCATTTGATTGATGACTTCAAAGAAAAATTTAGGGGTTGTGTAAAATTTCAAAAAGTGAACTTTTCAGTTTTCAATATCAATTCGGAGTCGGATTTGAGTGAAACTAGTATGGTTGGACTCGTAATTAAATGGATGTTCGGGTTTTGCAAACTTTTTCGGGTTCCGATGTGCTGGCCCGATGACTTGACTTTTGTTGAATTTTTGCGAATTGTACAAGGATCATAGATTTGTTAATTAAAATTATTTTCACTTGCATTGTTTAATGTATTTAAGTTGTTTTTGGCTACATTGGGCCGAGCGATGGTAAATTGGTAAAGGAAAAGCTAAATAGAGTATTGAGTTGGACAAATTGAGGTAAGAGTCTTGACTAACTTTATATGGGGGAAATCACCCCTTAGGAATTGAGTTAATGTGTTATATTATTATGTGAAAGTTGTGTATGCAAGGAAACGAATGGGTATATGGCCTATATGTGGTATTGACCGATTTAGATTGTTTACTCTCTTTCCATGCTTTTGATTAAATTATCATAACATGTGGTATCTTGCAGTTAGACTACTCTTACATGCTATATATGATGTAGTTAGCACTTATTTACCTCTTACTCATTATTTGGCCCTTATATACCTTGGTTGAAGTGATTTCCTTCCTTATTGTCTTGTTACCTCTTAATTGTTGAGTTCTTCTATGATTATGTGCATATATGCTACATGTCCAAATTGTTGTGATTGCTTGCTTAGTTATCACGTGCCTTACATGTCTTGTCATTTTGTAAAGGTTGTTGTATTCCTTTGATTTCACGTGGTTCCCTTATTGCCGTGTACTCATACCCTTGATTGTATAAATTCTGGTAAATATAGTTAATGAACTGTTGTTGTTGATTTAAGTTATTGTATATGGGATCGGGACGCCGCAACATGTGAAATAAGGGAGGTGGTGGAATAAGGGAGGATATTGATATTGTGATATTGTTATTGTATGTTAGGATTGGGTTGCACGCCACAATATGTGAAATAAGGGTAAATTGTTGTGGTGAAATAAGGGTGAATTGTGATATTGATATTATATGGTGGGATAGGGTTGCACGTTGGAACATATTATGTTTATTGTTATGATATTGATATTGCATGGTGGGATCGGGTTGCACGTCGTAACAGGTGAAATAAGGGTGAATTGATTTGGCGGAATAAGATGACTTATGATATTGATATTATATGGTGGGCTTGAGTTGCACGTCGCAACATATCTTGTGTTTTAGTATCGTTGTTTTACTGTATTGGCTTCAGTTCCTTCATACGTGACTATGATAATATGTATTTCTAGTATTCACTATGTTTTGAGGATAGAGTTATTATCATTGACTTATTGCCTTGCCGTCATTTCCTGAGCTCTTTTTCTTATAGTATTATTCTGCTGAATTGATTTTCAAAGTGAATTTACTACGTTGCGTCATTACCTTTGTCCTGCTTAGCTGTTAGTAACATAGTGATTTAAACTAAAAAATTTAATATCATGCTATTTGTCACTTCTAGGTTAAGACTCGCCGTAAATTTGGTATTTACTATTTCTAATAATTGTTATATTTTACTTCAATTAATTACTCAACTTAATATCCTTAACCTATCTGAGGTTTTTATTTCACATAAAAGGGAATATGTATTATGTCTTAATTTGATAAACCCTATTTTAGATTCAATAGCTTATTTGATGTTGTATTTTCTTTGGGAGGTGACTCAGAGCCTTTTCTGGTAGTTATGGGGTTACGCCAAGGATCTACGCTCAGCCCGTTCTTATTTACCGTGGCGATGGACGCACTAACACACCATATCTAAGCAGAGGTACCATGGTCTATGTTGTTCGCTGATGATATAGTTCTGAATGATGAGATGCGAGGCGGCGTTAATGAAAAAATTGGAGGTATGGAGGCAGACAGCAAAGTATAAAGGTTTCAAGTTGAGTAGAACTAAAACGGAATATGTGGAATGTATGTTCAGCGATGTCATGGGGGAAACGGATATGGAAGTCAGGCTTGATTCATAGGTCATCCTCAAGAGAGAAAGCTTTAAAAACCTAGGGTCAATTATCAAGGTAGATGGATAGATCGACGGGGATGTTATGCACCATATTGGGATGGGGTGGATGAAATTTAGGTTGGTGACTGTAGTCATGTGTGACAAGAATGTGCCACTGAAACTCAAAGGTTTGTTCTATAGAGCGGTGGTTAGACCGACCATATTGTATAGGGCTGATTGGCTAGTCAAGAATTAATATATCTAGAAGATGAAATTAGTAGAAATAAGGATGTTGAGATGGGTGCTTGGGCAGACTAGGCTGGATAAGATTATGAATGAAGATATTCGGGAGAGGGTGGGCGTAGCTCCGGTGGTGAACAAGATACGGGAGGCGCGACTTAGATGGTTCGGACATGTGCAGAGGAGAAGCCTAGAAGGCCCGGTTAGGAGGTGTGAGTGGTTGGCTTTGATAGGTATGAGAAGAGGTAGATGGAGGCCCAAGAAGTATTGGGGTGAGGTGATCATACATGACATGGTGCAACTCCATATTTTCAAGGACATAGCTCTTGACAAGAATGTGTAGAGGTCTAGCATTAGCGTTATAGGTTAAAGGGTAGTCGAGCGGTTTTCCTCTTTGTACCGGTTTACTTCTTTGTACCGATGAGTATGATGTATTTTGTCTTCCATTGCTAGCAATTATGTTGTGTTTCACACTTTTGCATAATATTTGTGCTACTGCTTTTCATTTATTTGATGTCTCTTACGTTCTTGATATTATTTTTCGATTTTTGTTGTCATAGATCTATTGTCTCTGAATCGTGGATCTCCCGAAAATAGCCTCTCAACCCCAGACAGTCTACCCTCCCTAGACACCACTGGTGAGATTTTACTGGATTGTTATTATTTTTCTATTCGATGTTGTATTTTATTCGGAAATATTATTCTTTTTCACTCAAATAATTTCAAAAATAAACCCATCTTTCTTAGTGATTTCCTACTTGATCTAGAAAATGTACTACTTTATGATATATAAGTAAAAAATCTCTTCGACACCTTAATTAGTATGTAGCACGGATATTATATATTGCGTAGCATGTGGATATTGCCGTGCAAAGTGATATGGAAATATGTGGGTCCAAGATTCCATGTGTGTTAAAGGTTTGGAAGTTGTGATTATGATATGACATTACGAGGATTGGATTGTCAGAATTGTGTATTAGAAACGATTCAATTGGTTGAGTTAACATTGTTTCCCTACTTGAACTCATTTATGCTTCATCTGGACCCCAACTATGTTGTTGTTTAATTACTTGGTTTATTCTTGTTGTCATTCGTGTTCTCCTCTTACTGTTACTATTTTTTACAATTTGATATCCTTCTGCTATTGGTATTACTCTGATAGTCCTCTCTTGTTAGATTTAAGTCATATCCTGTAGGTTATATATTCGGTAGTGTCATGACCTGGCCTCCCCACTACTCTACCGACGTTAGACTTAATACTTATTGGGTACCTCTGTGGTGTACTCATACTACACTTCTGCACATTTATTTTTTGCAAAATCAGGTACTTCAGATCAGGTTGGTTTTGAGACTTATGCTTGGTGTGGCTAGAGACTTCAAGGTACACTTGCTGGGCGTTCACAGGCACTGAAGTCGCCTTATTGTGTTTTTATTTCCATTATCATCTTTTGTTCCAGAACAGTGATGTATTTATTATGTATAACTACTCCTAGAAAGGATTATGACTTGTACTACTTTTTTTTGGATTGTAAATTTTACCGAGATTTCTTTTTTGAAAATGTTCGACGTTAGAAAATATTGTTGTTATTTCTGCTAATGTTAGGCTTACCTAGTTTTAGACACTAGGCGCCATCACGACCTATTCAGAGGGATTTTAGGTCGTGACAGACTTTAATTTTGCAGCTGTGCTATTGCCACCTTTTAGTCCTGAAATCTTTCGAAGATCACCCGTAAATTTGTCCACTCGCCTTCACCGTCGAGCATTCCTCCAGTTGTAGGTCGGGCTCCTTCGTGAATGCTATCCTCAGGGTAGATCATGAGGTTGGTGTCAACTGGGTCAACAACCGGGACTCCGTTGGGATCAACATAGGGCACCTCATCGCTGAGCACTATATTGTTATTTTCGCCGTGATGGCCAGATTCAACATCGATGTTCAAGTGAGCAGATTGAGAGATTAACATTTTTAAGTTGACCTGAAATTAAAATCTCAAATTACATGCATAAAATAGAGTGTGTTATAGAAATTTGTATCAAATTATCACTATTATCCTTAGCCCCACGATGGACGCCAAACTATTTACTCTGAAAAATGGATAACAATTGAATTTATATGTGATTTTAATGATATGTTGACTAATTCAATACAAGAGATTAATGACGTTTGATAAGAAAATTAAAGATAGAATAAACAGCCAAACTAGTAGTAATATTTAGAACGGGCTCGATTATAAGCTTAATAAAGTTCGAAGCCAAACACTTATGAAGAACTATTAGTAAAATCAAGAACTGTCATGACCCGGATTTCTCATCCTCGGGAGACGTGATGATGTCTACTAGTGGGATCTAGGAAAGGCAAACCTTAATTACCTGCTACACGTTCTTATTGCTCTTTTATAACAAACACAAGGCGATAATATCATGACAGCAAAATTTTAAATAAATAAGCGAAAGTCGACAACTATATATTTTAAGGCTACGTCTATTACAACTCTCAAAACCTCAAATACCTAAAATGTTGAGTCACAGTGTCACGGACTTTCTAAGATTACTACATACAAGGTCTAAAAAATAAACAATACATTGTTTCTGAATAAAAGAAAATGAAACAGGAAATAGATATAGAGGGAGATGCCAGGGCCTGAGGACACTGCAGGTTTACCTTGGGTCTCTGGTTTTAGTGAAGGAAGCACTCCAACTATTGTCCGAAAGCTGCTCCTGGATCTGCACACAGTACAAAGTGTAGTATCAGCACAACCGACCCCATTTGCTGGTAAGTGTCTAGCCTAACCTCAACGAAATAGTGACGAGGTTAGGACTAGCTACAAAATAAATATGTGCCGTTCAAATATGTATGCAGCGGAAAAGAAATACAGAGATAAACAGTCAATGTTAGAGAGGGAACATGCTGAGGGGGGGAGGGGGAATAACAGTTTCAAATAGAGAGGCATGGAGTAAGGAAAGAAACAACTTAACTGAAATCAACACGGAAGCAGAAATCAACAATTACACGGCACCACCCTTCGTGCTTTTACTATCAGCCTCACCAAAGCGGTTATATAATGAAAATGTGCGGGACGGGAGGCACGGATGTACAGGAGGCAAGGAAGCCTATAGGTTGATAATCGGGTCATGGAACATAGGTTCACTAACTAGTAAGTCCATAGAGTTGGCGAAGATCCTTCGAAAGAGGAAGATTAATATAGCATGTATCCAGGAGACTAGGTAGGTTAGATCGAGGGCGAAAAACGTGGATGGGTATAAGTTTGGTACTCTAGAGTAATGAGGGGTAAGAACGGAGTGGGTATTCTGGTAGATAGCCACCTTAGAGAGTCTATGGTTGAGGTCAGGCTGGTGAGTTATAGACTAATGATCATTAAATTGGTGGTGGATAAGTGTACTTTAAATATCATTAGCGCGTACGTGCCACAAGTAGGCTTGGATGAGGAGATTAAAAGACGCTTTTGGGAGGGGTTGGATGACATTGTTCGTAGTATTCCGTTTTCCGAGAGGTTATTTATAGTAGGAGATTTTAATGGTCATATTGGATAGTCTGCAGGTACTTATACTAAGGTATATGGCAGCTTTGGTTTCGGGGAGCGGAATGGAGATGGCACTTTGCTGTTGGACTTTGCCAAGGCATTCAATCTAGTGATTGTGAACTCTAGTTTTCTTAAGCGGGAAGATCATTTGATTACTTAACAAAGTCCAGTGGCGAAGACTCAGATTGACAATCTCCTTCTCAGTAGTTGTGATAGAAGGTTGTGCGAGGATTGCAAAGTTATCCCAAGTGAGACCCTTTCGACGCAGCATAGGCTTTTGGTGATGGACCTTAGTATTATGAAAAGAAGGAAGAAGAGGTCCTTCGAGGCTGCCCGAGGATTAGATGGGGGCGCCTTGACTGAGGATAAAGCTTATGAGTTGGTAGGAAGGTTATCGACAATGGGAGCTTGGAGAAGTAGTTGGGATACAAACACTATATGGTCAACGATGACAGACCGTATAAGAAAGGCGGCGAGAGTGGTGTTAAGGATATCTTCGCAACTCACCGGTCGCCACAAAGGAGACTGGTAGTGGAATGCAGTTGTCCATGGTAAAGTGGAAGCAAAGAAGGCGGCTTACTTGCAGTTAGTATGGAGCACTGTCGAGGAGGAGAAGAGAGCGAACAATGAGAGATATAAGGTTGCTAGTAGGGAGGCGAAGATGGCAGTTAGGGAGGCTAAGACGGCATCTTTGCTCATCTATATGAGGAGCTAGGGAACAAAGGCGGGAAGAAAAAGCTATTCCGACTCACTAAGGTGAGAGAGAGGAAGACTCGGGATCTGGACCAAGTAAGGTGCATAAAAGATGATGACGACAAAGTTTTGATGGGGGATGACCAGATTAAGAGGAGATGGCAGACCTACTTTCATAAACTTCTTAATGGAGAAGGGGATCAGGATATTGTACTAGGAGATTTTCAAAATTCCTACAGCCCACATGAGATAAGTGATTGTAGGGACATTAAGGTCGATGAGGTCATGGAGGCAATGTGTAAGATGAGGAGGGGTAGAGCTACCGGGCAAGACAAAATTTCGGTTAAACTTTGGACGTGTGTGGACAGAGCATGCTTGGAATGTGTTACTGGGTTGTTTAATGTTATACTCAAGACTAATAGGATGCCTGAAGAGTGAAGGTGGAGTACAATGGTCCCATTATATAAGAATAAAGGCGATATCCAAAGCTGCATCAATTATAGGGGTATCAAATTAGTGAGTCATACCATGAAAGTCTGGGAGAGTGGTAGAAATGAAAGTGCGAAGGGCGGTGTCTATTTTAGACAACCAGTTTGGGTTCATGCCAGGGTGATCTACCACAGAAGCTATCCACGTTATTATGGGGATGGTGGAACAATACAGGGATAAGAAGAAGGATCTCCACATGGTGTTTATCGATCTAGAGAAGGCGTACAGCAGGTTTCCTAGGGAGGTCTTATGGAGATGCTTAGAGGTCAGAGAGGTCCCGCTTGCCTACATTAGGGTGATTAAAGACATGTATTATGTAGCTAAGACTCAGGTTAGGACAGTAGGAGGTGACTCCGAGCATTTTCCTGTTGTTATAGGATTGCACCAAGGGTCTGCGTTCAGCCCTTTCCTATTTTCCCTAGTGATGGATGCCATAACACACAATATTCAAGAAGAGGTGCCATAGTGTATACTATTTGCTGATGATATAGTCCTAATTGATGAGACAAGACGCACCGTCAATGAGAAGCTAGAGGTTTGGAGAAAGGCCCTTGATTCTAAAGGTTTCAGGTTGAGCAGGACGAAGACAAAATATCTCAAGTGCAAATTTGGGCCCAAGCCGACGTACGCAGGAGTGGAAGTGAGACTTGACTTCTAAGTCATCCCTTAGAGGGGTAGTTTCAAGTATCTTGGGTCAGTTATTCAGGGGACCGGGGAGATCGACCAGGATGTCACACACCGTATAAGGGTGGGGTGGATGAGGTGGAGGTTAGAAACATGGGTCCTGTGTGATAAGAAAGTGCCACCGTTACTATAACGTATGTTTTATAAGCAGTGGTTAGACCGGTCATGTTGTATGGGACCTAGTGTTCGCCGGATAAGGACTCAAACATCCAGAAGATGCAAGTAACAAATATGATGATCTTGAGGTAGATGTGTGGGCATACAAGGATGGATAAGATTAAGAATGAAGATATTTGAGAGAGGGTGGGCGTGACGCCTATGGAATACAAGATGCGGGAAGCAAGACTCAGATGGTTCGGTCATATTCAGAAGAGGAGCACTAATGCACCGATGAAAAGTTGTGAGCGACTGGTGGTGGTGGGTACGAGAAGAGGTAAATGGAGGCCTAAGAAGTATTGGAGATAGGTGATCAGGTAAGACATGACACGACTTAGGATTACCGAGGATGTGGCCCTTGACATGGGATTGTGGAGGTCAAGCATCAAGGTTGTAGGTTAGGGGAAAGTTGGGAATATTTTAATAGCGCACTAGAGTGAGACTAGACAATTAGGAGTTAGGCTTAGGATGCTAGTGATCAGCTACTGATGTAGGGTTTTATGTTCTAGATATTAGTATACTTTCCTTTTTCTCGTATTTCCTATATTCCTTATATTGTTGTTATTTTGTTATTTTATATTATAATGTGTATTTTATGTTCTTTATTATGAGTCTATTGCTAGTACTAATACATCATCACTTGTTTCTGTCACTTGTTTCCTTCTTCAGTCGTGGGTCTCCTACAAATAGCCTCTATTCCCCTCGCGGTAGAGGTAAGATCTACGTACGTATTACCTTCCCCAAACCTCACTTGTGGGAATATCCTGGATTATTGTTGTTGTTATTATTCACATTATTTAGGCCTTGAAATCAAATGTGTGTTGATAAAAATGGAAGAAAACAAGTTAAAGATTACTTACCAAGAGGTTATGGTGAAGAGAACCTCCAAAAATTGCCCTCGAGCTTTGGAGAAGAAGAATTTTGTGAAACTTTTAATAAAATCCGTAAGTGTTATGCTTCTGGGGTTTTAAAATAACTAGGCAGAAATGCTCTCCGCAAACGCAATTGCGGACAACAGATTGCGATCGCATAGGGTAAAATTTGCTGAGCACTGCGATCGCAGACATTTGATTGCAGATGCATAGGGTGAAATTGATGTGCACTATAATCACAGACGATACCACGCGATTGCATAGAAGAAAGATGAAGGCTGGGACTTTACGCATTGTGATCGCGCAAGGTAGAACGCGATCGCATGGAACGAATTATGAACTTCAAGAATTTACTCTTTGCGATGACGGAGGGACTTATGCAATCACGTATTATAAAAATAGGACCCCTGGCAATTACTCTATGTGATCATGAGCCTACTTATGCGATCACATATTACAAATTACTAGACACCAAAAGTTGCAGAAAAAATCAGCTTTTTTTCCAAGTCTGAAACACTCTGACAGCTATCCAAACTCACCCGACCCCTCTAGGCTCCTAATCAAACAGTAGTACTAACTCAATAATATCATAAGAACTTATCTGCGCGATCAAATCGCTAAAATAACATCAACAACAACAGCAACAGCAACAACCCAGTATAATCCCACTTAGTGGGTTCTGGGGAGGGTAGTGTGTACGCAGACCTTACCCCTACCCTTGGGTAGAGAGGTTGTTTCCAAATAGACCCCCGGCATCCTTTCCTTCAAGAACTTCCCACCTTTCTCTTGGGGAGACTCGAACTCACAACCTCTCGGTTGGAAGTGGGGGTTGCTTACCATCAAAAGTATTTTTCTCAAGCTTCTTAAAACATCAACTTTAGCAATTTAGGTCCAAAATACAAATTGATATCCGTATTAAACCAAACTTTACAGAAATGGCTTAAACCATATATAATACATGTACCGGACGTCGGAATCAAAATACTGGCCTGATACCAACATGTTCTAATCAAATTTTATTTTAAATTTCCATAAAAAATTTTCAGAAGACAGTTTCCTTAAAAACTTCATTTCTCGGGCTTGGGAGCTCGAAATTCGATTCCGAGCATATGCCCATGTCTCATATTTTACTACAAATCCTCCAGGACTGTCAAATTACGATTCCGGATCCATATACCTAAAATATTACCGAAGTCAAACTAATTTATTTCATAATCAAATTTTATTATTTTTCACAGATTGTCACACATAAGCTTTCCGGCTTCACGCTCGGACTGTACATGCAAATTGAGGCGAGGCTAATAGTGGTTTTCAAGGTCTCAGAAACACAAAAATTAGTTTAAATCAAGTGATGACCTTTCGGGTCATCACAAGAACATTAAATAACTTTATGAAGCAGAGAAGACTGTATATTACCTTGGTATGCCTATTACAACATGTGTATGGAATAATAAACCTTTTCTTTATTTATTTGGGGAGTTTTACCCTAAGTACAATTCCAATAAAGGTAAAGATCTTTCTTTTTGCTAAACACTGATCAACTATTGATATGGGCCGAGAATCACCTCTATATATTCAGAATTCAGGGATCTTAGTCCTAAATTTAGCCGGTATAACCAATTTATTATGATAACAAGCAGCACAAGTGAATTCTTGAAAAATCTTCTGGTTCTTCTGTATATGCTTATCACAATTCTCAAATAGCTCATTTAAAAATGGCAAATGAAAACATAGTAAACTTCTTGTTTACTATGGCATAAACGTTTGTATTAATAAATTTTTGATTACTATGATATATGATGTAGTACAAATTGAAGATATAAGGCGGGTAATTTCTCACATATATATTATTTTAGCCCCTTTGATTGTGGAAACGTGAAGATTTTCAATCTTCCAATAATTTGTATAGAAGTTTACTATGGTATAAACTTTTGTATAGTAAACTTCTGATTTACTATGATCCATGATGTAGTATAAATAGAAGATATAAGGTGGGTAACTTCTCATATACATATTATTTTACCCCTTATGATTGTGGAAACATGAAGTTTTTAAATCTTTCAATCATTTGTAATCTCAATATGATAGCCAGTTGTATTAGTAAACTTTGGATTTACTGTAACATATGTTTTAACCTCAATCACATAATATGAATGGAAAATTTGCATATAAGCTCTTCCGGAGCCTTCAATTTATTTACCACAATCAAATATTATTCAGATGCTACTTGTAGCATGTGTCTTTTAGACAAACAATTAGCTCTTCAAGAGCTTTTAATAAATTTTGTACTGCCAAATAGTGCTCAGACACGTCTAGTATCATGAGAGAAATTCTTAATCAAATTGATAATTTAAAGAAAATTTTAAATTTACAAATGTAATAAATTAAGAATTTTAGTATTTTTACCACCAACATTGTGACAAATATCTCATTCAAGGAGAAATGCCATTAACATCTGAATATTTTATATCAAAGCGATAACCACATAGTCATTACATTCTTCAGGGAAAGATACATGAGTTTTTATTTCATGGAACTCGATGTCTAACCATAACATATTAATGTGTTTGCAGTAGAGAGTATTCTACAAGAATACTTTTGCCTTGGAATGATATTTAACAAAATTTTCCAAGATATTTTACGTACAACAGGTACGTGCGACAATGATCTTATCCAACAAAAACAAGATTTATATCCTTTGTTATTCTACCTCTTAAGGAGGTGAGTTGTGGTATTTCTTCATTCACTCCAGGGAATGAAAATATGCTTCAAAAATAACTTTGACTAGCTTATTATTTTGTTTGAACACAAAAAGACACAGTTTCATAATATGTTTCTGCTTCAGGAGAAAATTTCAATTATGTTCACGAGAAAATTTAAAATACGAAATTTTGAGTATATATTTCCTAAATCATATTATCCCTCATGGAGGTGAATTGTAATATATTTACATCAAAAGCGCATTTACATTTATGACTTTATTAATATTATCACATTCACTTCAGGAATATATTAATATTTATGAAAAGTTTTCATCGTTCAGGAAATGGAACATAATTATTTGAACGTGCATTAATCACACCAAATTGTATGACGGCTTAGAATATGATATTGCTATTTTCGGAGAAAACTGAGGCATGCAAGTAATATAGAGAAAATGTTTTCTGACTTATCTTCAATTGTAATCATAAAAAACCCTAAATTATCACTTCTGGTGGTTATAGTCATATACCACTTCTGAGGGTAAACAAAACTTAGTTACAATAAGATATACAAAACATATCCACTTCTGGTGGTTATATATTTTCTTGCAAACTCTGTTAGAGTTTAAGTGAATCTAACAATATTATCCACTTTATAATCCTTTACTATGATAATTCAAATGAAGAAAATAAATACCAAAATAGGTATTGTATACGTCATATAACCAAGCAAACGATGATAAAGATATTAAATCAAATATAAGCAAAAGGATCAAATTACTTCACACAAATTTGGCCACTCCATACGTAAGTGAAATCCACATATTTACCGCCAAGAAGAAAAGCTCACCAGCTCACGGATATAATCTGCCTTATGATGCTCAGAATGAACAATATCTAACCATGGATGTTAGAGCGTCGCCATACATCGGTGATGAACACTGAAATAGAAATTAAATTCGAATTAAGTGCTCAAAAAATGACAGAGTCTTGTGATGATAACGTATTATAAAATAAAGACTTTAAAGTAAAGAAACCAAAGACAAGTAGAGAGAGAGAGAAATTTATTATTCAACTTTAAATTCATGTACATAATGAACTGAACTTTTCTCTATTTATATAAGAAAGAAAGTTGGTGTGTAAGCTGCTACTGAACTGTTGTGTAAGTTGCTTGTAAGCTGCTACTGCAAGCTGCTGTATAAGCTGCTTGTAAATTGCTTCTAAACTGCTACTGCAAACTGCCGTGTAAGCTTCTTGTAAGTTATTTGTAAGCTGCCACTCTATCAGATATAGATAATCTTCTAACCGGGAATAATATTTATCCATAACGGAGTACTGAAATAATAATCTTCTTCAGAAGACTTATTTCCAATAGAGTACTAAATATATAATAATATTTATGATAGAGTCCCATATAAATAGGCCTTTTCAGAAAATTTATTTACAATGAAGTACTAAATAAAATATATATATATATATATATATATATATATATATATATATATATATATATATATATATATAGTATATACTATTTGCAGTCTGACGTTTTTGTCAATGGCGTCAAATCCACTTAATACTAAAGTACAAGTTGTCTATTACATGGGTAGTTGGATATTTTATTCATATTTAACATGTGTCAAAAAATTTCCATTTTTCTTAAATTCTGCTCTATTCAAGCTGTGTTAAACAAATCGAGACACACAAAATATTACGTTTGAGCAATTGTACATTAAATTATCTGGAAAAAAGGCGGCCCTTAAAGTGCCGCAATCCAAGGAGGATTATGATGAGAAATTGCGGCAAGGAGGATTATGATGAGAAACTACCTTATTATATGTATTGATGGTCGATGGTCTATAAGTCACACAAAAATAATTTTACTGTTATTTTAAGACTTTTTTACATCATACGAAAATAATTTTATCATTGCTCTAAAATTCACCTCAATCGTGATCTAATTGGTGTTGATTAGCTAGAGTGGACAAATTAGAAAGAAATTAAAGACTTAGAGCCAATACTACATAATTAATAAAACTTTGTACAATAATTAATATTGGGTACAAATGGGGAACAAATAACATTCATATACTCTACACGATCACTGAACAAGACAAAAGAATAACGCACAAATTCTTGCCATGGCAAATAATTCAAATAAAATGCGAAGATCACATTAATTGATGTTATAGATCAGTTGTACATTAATGTGAAATCACATTAACTGAATGAGCAAACAAATGTCATTTTTTACTGGCTTTGGGTAAATAGTCGATATAAGTTATTACTATTGTGTACTGGGTGACCTTATATGTATGGCCTAATAATGTTTAGCAAGCATGAATTTAAATGGGACTAACAAATCTAACTACGACTACAACAACCCAGTAAAATTCTACTTAATGGGATCTAGAGAAGATAGTGTGTACACGGACTTTACCCTATCTTAGAGTAGAGAGGTTGTTTCCAAATAGACCCCTAACATCCTTCCTTCCAAGAACTTCTCATCTTGCTCTTGGGGAAACTCGAACTCACAACTTCTTAGATAGAAGCGGAGATTGCTTACCATTAGAGCAACCTAACTAGATTCTTCAAAACAATAATGCAACATTGATGTTCTATACTTCAATGCCACTTTGCGTGCACATATTATAGAAGGGCACGGTTCTTGTATGTATTCATTAAACTACTATTGGGGAATAATAAATATGGAAAGTAAAGAATACTATTTTGAAGCGAAAATTAACACCCGACTTAAAATGTAAAAAAATACGACCTACTACTCAGTAGGATTTTCCCCAACACTTCACTAAATCACCGAGCCAAAACAGCATTTACAAAAACTCTTTGTAAACCAAAGGATTACCTCTAATTTTGTTGTAGCAACCAACATCTAGCTGTTGCGACAATTTCAAGTTAACTATAACTCGAATACTCATAGTATTTATTACAATTGCTTCTAGATAAAGCTGAAACGTATAATTTGAAAACACCTGCTACAATTAAACTAGAACAAAAGACATACACTTGGAATTGGTTCTTCTATCTGGTTTATGTGGCTTCAGGTTTGCACACTTGAATCACAGTAGAATTTATTGCAAAATATCTTGTTATTTTGCTCTCAACTCACGTTTAAATTCAGCTTTTGTACGTACCTGTAAAGTGAGAACATCATGTAATTTATAGAGTTAGTAGAATAGGAAATAACTAGAGTTCCAACGATATACTCTTCCTTGGTAGAAGAGTTCTAGTTAACCTTAATTTCTAACTCCATCTTGTTAGAATAAGTGCCCAACGCTAGAGGGGGGCGAATAGCGTTTAACTAAAATCGCAGGAATAAAATCGAAGTAAATGCGGAAATAAAAAGAGTAAGGAGGGAGCACACCAAATTTATACTGGTTCGCCACAACGTGTGGTTACGTCCAGTCTCCCGAGAGACTCTATCGAGCTGCAACTAACTCCGTTAAGCTTAAAGGTGCTCTACAAACCAATACAACTTGAGAACTCGAGTCACACGAGCCTCAACAACGTTTGCTCGGAGATACCGCACTCCAAGACTTCAACCGAAGGAATGAAACCTTCCTTCTTACAACAACAAGGGATTAGACTTTCCTTCAAGTGTATACAAACACATAGCACTCAAGAACCCATGAGTAGACTTAAGAACGCTCAAGAACACAATAATTTCTCCAAGATTTTGGCTCTCAAAAGCTATGACATATGAATGAATTGGATGCAATGAAAGTATAATAGATTGTTGAAGAATTTGTTATGGAAATGAGAGGTTTTGGGGTCTATTTATAGCCCTCAAGGATCAAGTAACCGTTGCTCAATAGTTAGACAAGAATTTTGAATTAAAGGCAGAATAATCGATTATCTTACTTCAACGTTAAAAAAACTAGTCGTTGGATGGCAACGGTAACTAGATAATCGATTATTCTCCAAAGGATAATCGATTATTCAACCTCTCTGTAGTTTTAAGTTCGGGCTGGAAACACAGGATAATCGATTATCAGAAAATGATAATCGATTATCTCAAGGTGATAATCGATTATTTGGACCTTCTGTAAGTTGGGGTTTTGCTACATCAGCAAGATAATCGATTATTGGAACGTGATAATTGATTATTTAACCTTGAAAACCAACCCAAATATCAAAGTGTTCCAAATCAAAAACCAAGTGTTGGAAAAGCTTGTTTATAGTATAAAAAGTGAAAACAAAGACTTAGTTCTTAAAAACCAAGTCTCCAAGGTCATAAACGTCGCGTCACTTTGTCAAAGACGTTTTCCACTTGTTTACATGAAGACCATAAATCAAATGATTTGGAATATGTTTAAATATGCCCAGAAGTGAAAACCAATGATAATATTTCAAAAGCCATTTTGGCTAAAATGAAAACGTCAAAAACCATGACGATGTCTAGCCGACGTCTAGCCAACGTCTATGTCGACGGTAGTCGACGGTCAGATTTTTGGTTTGGGCATGGTCACAAAATTTTTGTCAACAAAAATATTTATGATATGCATTATTTGATAAAATGATTTTAGAGAGAAGCCAAGACTTGAATCCATTGTCGTATCAAGATCACAATGCAAACAACTCAATAATGTCTTCAATACATCTCTTGGTCTTGTTCTTGACTCTTCTCAACTTGGACTCTTCCTTGGTCCGTTAGCCATAATTCTCGCCTTGTTTTTTCAATGATATCTTCGTATTCACGACGATTTGGCCTTTCTCAACTTTGCATCCACGTCGGTTTGTCATTCATCAAAACCTACAAAAACGAACACGACTTTAGTTCAACGTCCTTGAAAGTGTGTTCCAACAATTTCCCCCTTTTTGATAATGGCAAACCAAGATGGGGATATGCATAGGTGTTTAAACGTTTGTGCCAAATGCGTAATGAGTTCCCCCTCAATTTCTGGATAGCCTTTTTCTTCCCCCTTTTGACATTAGCAAAAATTTTATTGATTAAGGGAATAAAGATGGAGTACTTAATGGAAGCATTAAAAAATTATTTAAAACATAAACTAAAGAGAAAGAGAATCGAGCTTGAGCTCTAAAAGCTTCTAGGAGCTGTCGTCATCTCCGTCACTCGCCGTTGCTTCATCATCATCATCATCAACGTCACCGTCATTATCGGTTTCCGGCACCTCGTCAACATCTTCCATACCCAAGTTCCCGTATTGAGTGCCACTTGACTCTCCCGGAAAGCCGGCAGTGGCTTGAGCATAGGCGTTTGAAAAGCGGATTATCTGAATTTTTGTCAAAAAGCGGCATTTGCTGAACCACTGGATAATCGATTATGTCCTGTTTGCTAATTGATTTTCTGTATTTTTCCCAAAACTGATGCTTTACAGAAGCCTGAGATAATCGATTATGTTGTTCTGGATAATCGATTATCCTGATTTTTGCACCAAATTTTTGCAGACGCAGAAGCATTGAATAATCGATTATGGTAGTCTAATAATCGATTATGTGCTTCTGAAATTCCAGAAAATTTCCAATGCAACTCAAAATGGTTTGAATTTGTTCCCCCTGACTTTGTGGCCATTTTGAGACTTGCAAAAAAGAGTTAGACGTCTCCGACGCTCAAGTTAGTGATAGTTCAAATAAAATATTAACAAATGCACGTATTAGATCATCGTGGAATCAAGTATTCCGAGTTCGCTACGAACGGAAAAATGACTCTTTCTCTAATGGTTTTGTGAAAAAGTCGGCTAATTGATATTTTGTTTCCACAAACTCAATCTCGACATCACCTTTGAGAACATGATCTGTAATGAAGTGATGCCTAATTTCAATGTGTTTCGTCCTTGAATGAAGAACGGGGTTCTTCGTCAAGCTTATGGCGCTAGTATTATCACACCGAAGAGGGATATGATTAATACTAAGGCCATAATCCAAGAGTTGTTGCTTCATCCAAAGGATTTGAGCACAACAACTCCCCGCGGTCACATATTCGGCCTCGGTGGTGGATAACGCAATATTTACTTGCTTCTTACTAAACCATGATACTAAGGAACTACCAAGTAAGTGGCATGTTCCACTCGTTCTTTTGCGGTCTAATTTGGAACCCGCAAAATCAGAGTCGGAATAGCCAATGAGTTGGCATGAAGAACGTTTGGGATACCAAAGTCCTACATTCATAGTGCATACAAGGTATTTCATTATCCGTTTTACCCAGTTAAGTGCGATTCCTTCGGACAAGATTGATACCGAGCGCATAAACAAACGCTAAACATAATGTCTGGCCTACTTGCGGTATGATAAACAAGGGATCCGATCGTACCTCGATACTTCTTTACATCTACTTCCTTACCTTTTTCGTCTTTGTCAAGGTGATCGGATGTGCTCATGGGAGTAGCCATTGCTTTGGCGTTGTTCATCTCAAAACGTTTGAGCAACTTCTTGCAATACTTAGATTGATAAATGAAAGTCCCTTATTTCATTTGTTTCACTTGCAATCCCAAGAAGAAATTGAGCTCACCCATCATTCACATCTCGAACTCACTTGTCATCATTTTCGAAAATTCCTTGCACAAAAATTCGTTAGTAGCACCGAAAATAATGTCATCTACGTAAACTTGAACCAAGAGGATGTCTTTGTTTTTACTTTTGATAAAAAGTGTTGTATCAACTTTCCCCCTTTTGAACTCATTGTCCAAAAGAAATTTACTCAAACGTTCGTTCCAAGCTCGGGGAGCTTGTTTAAGACCGTAAAGTGATTTCTTGAGTTTGAAGACATGATCGGGGGACTCAAAGTCTTCGAAACCCAGGGGTTGTTCAACATACACTTCCTCTTGAATAAACCCATTGAGGAAGGCACTCTTGACATCCAGTTGGTATAATTTAAAATCCATAGATGAAGCAAAAGCAAGTAATAAACGAATAGCTTCTAAACGTGCTACCGGTGCATAAGTTTCTTCAAATCAATGCCTTCTTCTTGATTGTAGCCTTTAGCTACGAGCCTAGCTTTGTTTCTAGTTATAATACAATTTTCATCAAGTTTGTTACGGAACACCCATTTCGTACCAATTACGGTATGATCATTTGGTCTTGGCACCAATTCCCAAACGTCATTACGTTTGAATTGGTTAAGCTCTTCTTGCATTGCCAAGGTACAATGCTCATCCGCAATTGCTTCGGAAATGGTTGTAGGTTCAATTTGTGATACAAAAACCATGTGTCCTACGGTGTCCTTAAGAGAGTTTCGGGTACATACCCCTTGTTCGATGTCACCAATTACCTTATCGAGAGGATGAAATTCTCGGACGTCCTCCAATCTCTAGGCATCACCGTCTCTTCCTCTTGTGGTTGTTTCTCTTTCAAAGGTTGTTCCATGACTTCGTCTTGGACTTCCTTTGGGCTCTCTTTTCCACATCGCCTTGAAGATTAATCTTCTCCAATGAATCTGCAAGATCATCACAAATATCCTTTCTCGCCAAGCGAGTATCATTCTCGAAAAATAAAACATGAGGGGACTCCTCAATAGTTAAGGTGCGTTTATTAAAGACTCTATAGGCCTTGCTACACAATGAATAACCGAGAAAGATGCCTTCATCGGATTTTGCATCAAATTTCCCCAAGTTGTCCTTTCCGTTATTATGAACAAAACATTTGCAACCAAAAACTCGAAGATGGGAGAGGTTTGGCTTTCTTCCCTTGTAAATTTCATATGGAGTTTTCATGAGTATCGGTCGTATGACGGCTCGGTTTAACACGTAGCTTGCGGTACTCACGGCATCCGCACAAAAATACTTAGGAATTTTAGCCTCATCGAGCATAGTTCTAGCCATCTCCTCGAGACATCGATTTTTACGTTCCACCACTCCATTTTGTTGTGGTGTACGTGGAGCGGAGAAGCTATGCTCAATGCCAAGTTCGTCACAAAAATCTGCAAAGAGATTTCGTTCGAACTCTCCACCGTGATCACTTCTTATGGAAGTAATTGTTGAGCTCTTTTCATTTTGAACATGTTTAAGGAAACTTTTGAAAACTTGAAACGCTTCACTTTTATGAGTTAGAAATAATGTCCATGTGTACCTAGAGTAGTTATCAACAACTACAAAGGCAAAGTAGTTCCCATCAAAACTTTTTGTTCTTGATGGTCCAAAGAGATCCATGTGCAAAAGTTGTAAAGGCCTTGTTGTTGAGACAACATTTTTCGATTTAAAAGAGGCCTTTACTTGCTTCCCTCTTTGATATGAATCACAAATGGTGACCTTCTCAAGCTTGAGTTTTGGGAGACCAACTACTAAGTCTTGTGAAACCAATTTATTTAAAAGGTTCATGTTAACATGAGCTACTCTTCGATGCCATAGCCACATATCGTCCTCTTTACTTATGAGGCATTTAGCAAAGTTTGATGAAGAATTTTCAAGGTTAACCATATTAATATTATCAATTCCATCACCATGTAAAATAACCTTATTATCACTAAGGCGTTCAACCGTACATGATTTAGAATTGAAAATCACACGATTTCCCTTGTCACACAAGTGACTTATGCTCAAGAGATTGTGCTTAAGACCCTTAACTAATAAAACATTATCAATAGAGGAGGTTTCATCCTTACCAACCGAACCAATGCCGATTATTTTTCCTTTGCTGTTGTCTCCAAAGACTACGTTTCCTCCTTTGGCGGGTCTTATTTGTACAAATTTGGATGCATCTCCGGTCATGTGCTTGGAGCATCCGCTATCAAGGTACCAAAGTACACTTGATGCCTTCAAGCACACCTACATACCAAATCAATGAGATTTCGGTACCCAAGCCATTTTGGGTCCTTGGGTGTTAGGTGCAAATTGGTAGTGTGATTGTTTAATCGTGAGATTCCTATGCCTAGTAAAGCAAAAACCGGAGCTATATGACCTATCCTATTACATTAATGGCAAATGACATTCGGATTATGAATTCTCCTAGGTTGATAATAGCTTCTAGGTGGTCTAAATTCATTTACCCTATTTTGAGAAGCGTAGTTTTGATGCACTTTTTGAAAACCGTTTCTAGGTGTTCTAAAGTTCTCATCATTCTCCTAGTGTTTGTTCTACGTTGTCTAGTGTTCCTAGAATTATCATTTCTAGATTGTCTATAAATATTAATTTTATCTTTCCTAGAATGAGCCTTAGGTTTTTTAGGTTTTGGCTCAATTTTTTCATTCATATTAATATCATTTTCGAAACCTAAGCCATGTTTAGTAGATTTCAAATTGCCAAGTACAACATTGAGGTTTTTATGAGAAGTATTAAATTTGTTCAAAGTATCCTTAAGTTTTTCAACTTGGTCTTTGAGAGATTTGCAAGACTTGCAACTTTCGTTTGAGCCTTCTGGTTTGTCGGCGCTTCTTTTGCCAAAAAATTTATTTTCTTCTCTTAATTTTTTATTATCTTGGCTCAATTTTTCCAACTCCTTCTCCTTTGAAGAGAGTTGTTTCTTTAAATCTTTAATGGTTTTAGAAGCGCTAACAAATTCGCCATATAACTCATCAAAGGCGTCTTGCATATCTTCATAAGTATAAGGATCTTTAGGAGAAGTTTCACATACCTCTTCTTGTGCTTTCTCATGTACCATGAGACATAAGTTGGCGGTCTCATCTTCATCTCCGTCGCTTGATTCATCCCCGGAGTCGCCTCCCCAAGAGATGTAGGCTCTTTGTTTCTTGACGGTCTTCTTTTCCGTCTTTGTGTTTGGGCATTTAGGTTTAATGTGCCCAACTTCTCCACACCCATAGCATTTGGGTGGTCCTCCTTGCCTCTTTCCCTTCCGTTCATACTCTTTACGCATGAACTTGTGGAATTTTTTAATAACAAGTCCAAACTCGTTATCCTCGTCGCTTGAATCCTCAATGACTTGAGGTGGTGATGTGGAGGCCTTGAGTGCAATGTTTCTTTTCCTTTGATCTTCCAAAGGAGGGTAAAGAATGGTGGAATCATACGTCTTTAGATTCCCCCGGAGTCCATCTATAGTGACGTTGGTGATGCCAATTGACTCTTGAATGGCATCGGCTTTGGAACGCCACTCCGGGGTGAGGCTTCGAAGGATTTTTCGTACAAGCTCCTTGTCCGTGTACGTCTTCTTGAGTGCGTGGAGGTCGTTAACAATTTTTGACAATCGCCAAACATGTCGTCAATTTTCTCGTTCTCCTTCATACGAAATAATTCATATTCATGGGGTTAGAAAATCAATTTTAGCCTCTCGGACTTGGTCCGTACCTTCGTAGGTGACCTCTAGCTTCTCCCACATTTGCTTGGCCATGGTGCAACATGAAATCTTCCGATAATCATCGGGGTTTACTGCACAGTACATCATGTTGATGGCCTTAGCATTGTTCTCCACCTTTTTGATGTCCTCCGTCTCATATTCGTTCTCCGTCTTTAGGACAAATTTATCCTCGACATTCTTAGTGGGCAATTGTTCACCATTTTTGATGATTTGCCACAATAGAAAGTTGTTGGATTGGATGAAGATTCTCATCCGCTCCTTCCAATAGGTGTAATTTGTGCCATCGAAGAGTGGTGGCCTCGTGGTTGATTGTCCCTCACCAATTCCTCCATAAAGATTGTGAGTAGAAGCCATAGATCATTTCTCTCAAACTGTTAAGTCTTTCAAAGAGTATGGCTCTGATACCAAATGTTAGAATAAGTGCCCAACGCTAAAGGGGGGTGAATAGCGTTTAACTAAAATCGCAGGAATAAAATCGAAGTAAATGCGGAAATAAAAAGAGTAAGGAGGGAGCACACCAAATTTATACTGGTTCGCCACAACGTGTGGTTACGTCCAGTCTCCCGAGAGACTCTCTCGAGCTGCAACTAACTGTGTTAAGCTTAAAGGTGCTCAACAAACCAATACAACTTGAGAACTCGAGTCACACGAGCCTCAACAACGTTTGCTCGGAGATACCGCACTCCAACACTTCAACCGAAGGAATGAAACCTTCCTTCTTACAACAACAAGGGATTAGACTTCCCTTCAAGTGTATACAAACACTAAGCACTCAATAACAGGACTCTCTTATAGAGTAGATATGAGTAGACTTAAGAACGCTCAAGAACACAACAATTTCTCCAAGATTTTGGCTCTCAAAAGCTACGAAATATGAATGAATTGAATGCAATGAAAGTATAATAGATTGTTGAAAAATTTGTTATGGAAATGAGAGGTTTTGGGGTCTATTTATAGCCCTCAAGGATCAAGTAACCGTTGCTCAATAGTTAGACAAGAATTTTGAATTAAAGGCAGAATAATCGATTATCATAACTGCATAATCGATTATCTTACTTCAACGTCCAAAAAACAAGTCGTTGGATGGCAACGGTAACTAGATAATCGATTATTCTTCAAAGGATAATTGATTAATCAACCTCTCTGTAGTTTCAAGTTCGGGCTGGAAACACAGGATAATCGATTATCAGAAAATGCCAATCGATTATCTGAAGGTGAAAATCGATTATTTGGACCTTCTGTAAGTTGGGGTTTTGCTACATTTGCAAGATAATCGATTATTGGAACGTGATAATCGATTATTTAACCTTGAATACCAACCCAAAAATCAAAGTGTTCAAAATCAAAAACCAAGTGTTGGAAAAGCTTGTTTATGGTATAAAAAGTGAAAACCAAGACTTAGTTCTTAAAAAACCAAGTCTCCAAGGTCATAAACGTAGCGTCACTTTGTCAAAGACGTTTTCCACGTGTTTACACGATGACCATAAATCAAATGATTTGGAATATATTTAAATATGCCCATATGTGAAAACCAATGATAATATTTCAAAAACCATTTTGGATAAAATGAAAACGTCAAAAACCATGACGATGTCTAGCCGACGTCGAGCCAACGTCTAGCCGACGTCTAGCCAACGTCTAGTCGACGGTAGTTGACGATCAGATTTTTGTCTTGGGCATGGTCAACAAAAATATTTATGATATGCATGATTTCATAAAATGATTTTTAGAGAGAAGCCAAGACTTGAATCCATTGTCGGATCAAGATCACAATGCAAACAACTCAATAATGTCTTCAATACATCTCTTGGTCTTGTTCTTGACTCTTCTCAACTTGGACTCTTCCTTGGTCCGTTAGCCATAATTCTCGCCTTGTTTGTTCAATGATATCTTCGTATTCACAATGATTTGTCCTTTATCAACTTTGCATCCACGTCGGTTTGTCATTCATCAAAACCTACAAAAATGAGCACGACTTTAGTTCAACGTCTTTGAAAGTGTGTTCCAACACGTCCTTATCTTTGATAGTATTCTCTTTGGGTAAGGAGTCCTTCTCCTTATCAATTATGTAATCTTTTTTATCAGAATATATTAGATATAATCGCTTAAGCTTATCTCCCTCACGTGCATCTCTTGTGATTGAATCTGCTTGTGTGTGTGCACACTGTGGATGAATTTGGTTCATGCTTGGGTTCCTTTGTCAATTTTGAAAACTAACTTCACTTAGGTCAATAAATTCCCTCTTTTTTGATGCACAAACTCTGTGTTTTTCATAAGCATAGGCCATGTTTCAACTCACCTCAACATCAGCACAAAGTTAGAACATTTTTCCTTTATAAAGTCACTAATCATCAGGGATCAGGTTCATTAGGTTATAAATATCACAGTGCAAAGTAAAAAAGACAACCTAATTCACCCCTTTGGCATCATCTAAATGTTGCATAATTATGTTAGATAACTAGGTTTTAATAGAAAATTACTCATGGCCACTGGAGCTATTTCACATGCAATCATGGAGTCAAGTATCATCTATAAATCAAAGGATATTAGCCATCTAAGAAATGTCAAAAAATGTTTACTGCAAAAAGCAGTGAATTTCATTGATTGATAATATCTTACCACAAAGCATAGAAAGAAATAAAAATACTGGACCATGAGCAAAAGAAACAAAAACATATGTCGAACTGGGTCACTGGTTGAGCTACACTAGACTAAGAGGCTTAAGGCTAGGAAGGACCAGGTTCTTGGTTTTTGGCTTGGAGCACTTTCACCATATCCTGAAGAATGCCATCATTCTTCTCATTCTCTTTTGCCAACTCAACTCTAAGAGCATCTCTCTTGGTATTCATTACAGCCAATCTCTTCTTCCACATATCATTCTCAACATCCATACCCCAACTTTCATGCACCAAAGCTTGCACTTTGTTGTTCACTGGTGCCTTTTTGGATGAAGCAGGTTCTTTTGTAGTAATTTGAACTTCATAGTCACAAGCAGTTTGAGGGTGTTTGCCCCACAATGATCCTTGCATGTACCAACTTCCCATTTCTTGATGGGTACCTTGAAATGTGCAAGTACAGCTGTGACAATAAAGCCATAGGGTATGGAGCGAGTCTTGGTGATATTTAGAACCCTGTCAAGAAGTTGGATGATAAATCCAGGCCAATTGATATGCCTCTCATAGTCCAAACATTCCATAAGGACCAGGTCCATGAATGTGGCAATTTTCCTCCTTTACTACCTTGGGAGCACACATTTGTTAACAAATTCAAATACCACTTTATAGGTAGGCTTCATCTCACTTTTGTAAATAACTTTGGGCTCAAAGTGCTCTTCATTATCACTGAACTTCCTATTAATGGCAAGGTGAATAGGCAGATTCGCTAAACTTTTCCATTTTAGCTTCTTATAATCATTGTACTCTTGAGCACTAAGATCTCTCCCAATTCTTTATCATCAAAAGTCATTGTCACCCCCTTGACTACACTGGTGACCCTACCATCTTTGATTTCATAGTTTTCCATGAACTCCACAGTCTCAACTCTGGCCAACCTTTCCTTCATATGAAGGACCATGTCCTTCCAACCATGCAACTATAACTTCTCCTGCAACATTGACATTCCTTCTTCCCCAAGTCCTTGAGGAGTCTATCTTTCAAGATGGTTCTTTTCTCAATCTTAACTATATTGTCCTTCTAAGCATCAGATTCTTCTCCTTCTCCACTATATTCTCCTTGCTGCATATTTTTCATTTTTCTTGATTTCAATACAAACCTGGTTCTTTTAGTCAAAGTAGATGGCTCAGCAGACTTTATTTTTGAAACAACGTTTTTGTGGAAGTCTTGACTTTCTTAGCATTTGAGTCATTACCCCACATCTTCTGTCTCCTCTTCATCCTGAGGGACCAGGTCTATCTCATCAATTGTAACTGCCTCAATAGGCTCAACCACCTTCTTCATTCCCTTAACAGCAGCTTTGCTCTTACTTTCTTCGTAGGCCCTTTCCAATTCAGCCTCACTCTGCTTCTTTTAACTCTTTGTAGCTCTTTCTCTTGTAGGAGGAGTCTCTACAAGGATAGAAGAGTCAACCTTTCTCTTTTTGTTTGTCCTAGCTATTTCTAGGGATCTTAACTCTTGGGCTTCATTTCTTCCTAGGATTTTAACTATCAGTCACCCTTTTCATTAGGTCTACGAGGGTTTCCTATTCATATGGAAAAAGTTCTTCAACATTCTTCCCTAGTCTAACCAACCCCTCAACAGCTTCTCCAGGCCCACTTCCCCCTATTTTTCTCAGACTCTCCCTTTCTCCATCAGATTCCTCAACCCAAACTACCATAGCACCTGATTCTTTAGTTAAGCCAATAGGAGTGGGTAAAGATTCAGTCACCCTTTTTCTCACTCCCTTCACAGTACTTCGAGCACCCTCTCTGTCCTTTTCTTTTCTTGATTTGCTCTCCACCAGCGACAAACTTGCGAGCCATCATATTTACCCTTCCTTTCATAGAGATATGAGTAGTTGAAGGTGGATTAGATGGTGTAGGTGAGGTTTCCTTGGGTGGTGATGAGGTCATCTCATAGATTTTTGCCAATTCTGTGCTTGGGTGTACGAAAAAGAGGAGTTTGAGTGTGTTTGGAAGATGAGAAGATGTACAGTATTTTGATGAGTTGACAGTTTTGAAATGAAGGAACATTAAGCCGAATCAATTTAAGAATGGGTGTTTAATTGGGTAATGACAACCTTTCAAAAGTCTATTCAAATTGAGTTTATGTTTGAAAACATGCTGGAGAGTGTCCCTAAATTCTAGGCACTTAATACGGTCTTGGACTTTATTTGAAAGAAACGTGTACATATTGTAACGGATAAGTTCAAAGGGATTTGGGATTGAATGGGACTCTTCTCTTAATCATGATCAAAATATAATTATTTCAAACTACGTAGAGTGGAGAACATGTACCAACTAATCTAAATGAACCAAGTTCCTCACCGAAAAATCTCTCGTGTTAATCTGAATTTCCAAGAAAATATAGATAATATCATCATAGATTAATGATTCATATTAGCAAATGGCACAAAAGTATACCTATGAAAGTATGAGATTGAGCAAAATCTTATCTATATGTACAAAAATTCATAATTTTCGAACTAATTTTTGAGTTAGAACTGGTTATTTTTAGGTAATCTTAATCATCCTTAATTCTAAATTTTTCCCTTTAAAGTGATCTCTACTTAGAGCTTTTGTAAAGGTGTCAGATATTTGCTAGTCAGTAGCATAAAATTCCACAGTGATCAAAACCCTTCTCGTAGTTATCCCTCAAAAATTGATGCCTAACATCTATGAGCTTAGTTCTCTTATGAGGAACCAGATTCTTGGTTATACTAATTGTACTAGTGTTATCATAGGGATACAACCTACAGTAATTCCAAATCCGTTAATTGTAGTTTAATCCACAACAATTGAGCAAAACATGAGGTAATAGCAACATACTTAGCTTCAGATGTAGATAGGGCCACAAAATTTTGTTTTTTGGTAGCCCAAGACAAAAGACATGAGCCAAGAAAGTGTCATACCTGAGGTGTTGTTTCTATCCACAAGAGAACCTGCATAATCAGCATCAACATATGCCACTAAGTTTAAATTACTACCTTTTGGATACCATAAACAAAGGTCAGTGGTGCCTTTCAAGTATCTCAAGATTCTCTTGACAATAGTCAAGTGAGACTCCTTTAGATTTTCCTGAAATCAAGCACAAAGGCCTAGACTGAAAATAATGTCAGGTTTGCTGGTAGTGAGATATAACTAGGATCCAACCATTCCCCCACACAACTTCTGATCAACGATGAACCTGGTTCATCTATATCCAGTTTTGTGGTTGTTGCAATAGGAGTATTGATTTCTTTGGAATATTTCATTTGAAACCTTTTAAGCAACTCTTTCACATACTTCTACTGATGGATCATAGTTTCATTTGCATTTTGTTTAATTTGTAAGTCTAAAAATAAATTAAGCTCACCTATCATACTCATTTCAAATTCATTTCCAATTAGTTTAGCAAATTCTTGACTTAACTTATCAGTAGTTGCTCCAAAGATTATATCATCAACATATATCTGAACTACCAAGAGTCTTCACCTTTTTCTTTCAAGAATAAAGTATTGTCAATTTTGCTTCTCTTGTAGTCATGCTCAAGCAAGAATTTTGAGATGTGGGAATTGCGAACAGGCATTGTAAAGAAAAATGTAAATCTCAGATGTGGGAATTGTGAACAGGGTTCGCAATTGCGAACCCCGACCTCTGCAGATATGGGAAATACAAAACAAGGTTTGCATTTGCAAACCCTTCATAAATTCCCAAGTATCGCATTTGCGATATATATGTCGCATTTTCGATCCCGTATTTCCGTTAGATGTATCACATTTGTGACCTCAGGCGAAAAACGAAAACTTCACATATGTGATCCCAAACGTCGCATTTGCGAGGCCTTCGCATTTGTGAACACATTGGTCGCAGTTGCGATAAGGCCTACCCATGTCTCATCTTCGCATTTGCGACGCAAAGCTCGCATTTGCGAGACCTGCTTCGTGAATGCAAAGCCTGCAGCTCATAAATACCAGAAATTGTTTTTCAAAGTGAAAAATACACCCATGGCCTATCAAGAACTCACCCGAGCCCTCGAGACTCCAAACCAAATAATTACATAACCTCAAAAAAAGCCTACGGACTTATTCACGCAATCAAATCGCAAAAATAGCATCATAAACATCGCATTAAGCCTCAAAATCCATGAATTCTTTCAAACTTCATAAAACATCAAAATTTTCAATTCTGGTCGGAATCACGCCAAATGATATCCATTTTTCATCAATATATTAAATCAAATCAAAGACATATATCAGGCGCCGAAACAAAAATACGGGCCCGATACCATCAGTTTCTAATTAAATTTCATTACAAAACCTTATAGACAATTTCAGAAAATAATTAATTTAAAAATTCATTCCTCAGGCTTTAGACCTCGGAATTCAATTCGTAGCATAACCCAAGTCCCATATTTTTCTTTGGAATACGGGACCGAAGTCAAATTAACTTATATTATAATCAAAACTTATCATTTTTCACATGTATTCATGTTTAAGCATTTCGGCTACGTGTCCGGACTACGCTTGCAAATCGAGACAACTCTAAATGAGGGTTTCAAGGCCTCAGGGATATAGAATTCAATTAAAACCAAGTGATGACCCTTTAGGTCGTCACATTCTCCACCTCTAGAATAACCGTTTGTCCTCGAACAGACATAAGAACGAAGTACCTGAGTCCGGAAATGATAGGGATACCGGCTGCGCATATCAGACTTGGACTCCAATGTCGTTGTTGTTGTAAGCAAGTCTGCTAAGGGAAAAAACTGATCCCACGTATCTCCAAAATCAACGACACAATCTCGGAGCATATCCTCCAAAATCTGAATAGTCCGCTCGGATTTACCGTCAGTATGGGGATGAAATGATGTGCCCAACTCAACGTTTGTGCCCAACTCTCGTTAAACTGCTCTCCAGAAGCGCCAGGTAAATTGCTTACCTCGATCTGAAATGATAGACACGGGCACACCATGAAGGCGAACAATCTCCCGGATATAGATCTCAGCTAATCTCTCGGAGGAATAGGAGACTGCCACAGGAATGAAATGTGCTGACTTGGTCAGCCTATTAACAATGATCCAAACTGTGTCGAACTTCTTCCGAGTCTACGGGAGTCCAGTAACAAAGTCCATAGTGATCCGCTCCCACTTACCCTCGAGAAGCTCAATCTGTTGAAATAAACCACCAAGCCTGTGATGCTCATTCTTAGCCTCCTATGGGCCTTCCCTAAAACGAAATCTCAGAGCCCATCTATACTAGGCACACATACTTGAACCTGAAATCTCAAAACTCCATCATCATCTGATATAATCTACATGGCAGCTCCGCACTGCACCGTGTCTCTTAGGACACATAAATGGGGATCATCATACTACCGATCTCAGATACGCTCCAATAATGAAGAACGAGCGACTGTGCAAGCTAACACACGGCTAGGCTCAGAAATATCCAACCATACGAACTGATTGGCCAAAGCCTGAACATCCAAAGCAAGCAGTCTTCCACCGACCGAAATATAAGCAAAATTGCCCATATTGGCTGACTTCCTACTCAAAGCATCATCCACCATATTGGCCTTTCCCAGATAATATAAATAGTGATATCATAATCTTTCAACAACTTCAACCGCCTCCTCTACCTCATATTCAACTCCGTTTGCTTGAACAAATACTGAAGACTGTTGTGACCCGTGAACACCTCACATGCTATGCCATCCACATAATGCCTCTGAATCTTCAATGTTAAAGTATGGCTGGCAGCTCCAAATCATGACACGAGTAGTTCTTCTCATGAATCTCAACTGCTACGAAGCATAGGCAATGACCTTGATATCCTGCATCAACACTACACCAGGCCCGATACGAGAAACATCACAATAAACTGTATAAGGCCCTGAACCTGTGGGAAAAACCAACACCGGTGCCATAGTCAAAGTTGTCTTGAGCTTTTAAAAACTTTCTTCACACTCGTCCGACAGCCTAAACTGGGCATCCTTCTGGACCAACCTGGTCATCGAGGCTCCAATAGATGAAAACCTCTCCACGAACCGACGATAGTAGCCTACCAATCCCAAGAAACTCTTAATCTTTGTTGCCAATGGTGGTCTAGGCCAGTTCTTGACCACCTCAATCTTCTTCAAATCTACCTGAACACCCTTTGCTGGCAAAACATGACCCAATAATGCAACTTATCCAAACGAGAACTCACACTTTGAAAACTTGGCGTACAACTAACTATCCCTCAAATTCTATAGAACCACTCTAAGGTGCTGCACGTGCTCTTCTCGGCTACACGAATATATCAAAATATCATCAAAAAATACTATTACGAACGAATCCAAATAGGGTCTAAACACTGGTTCATCAAATCCGTAATGCTGTTGGGGCATGTGTCAACCCGATTGACATAACAAAGAACTCATAATGCCCGTACTTAGTGCGAAAAGCAAACTTAAAGACATCGGATGCCCAAATCCTACACTGATGATAGCTAGATCGCAAGTCAATCTTGGAAAATACCTTGGGACCCTGAAGCTGATCGAACAAATCATTAATTTTCGGCAACATATACTTATTCTTGACTGTAACCTTGTTCAATTTTCTCGTAATCAATACACATTCTCATCGACCCATCCTTTTCCTTAACACATAACACTAGTTCACCCCAAGAGAAACAGTGGTTCTAATGAAACCCTTCTCAAGCAAGTCTTGCAATTGCTCTTTTAACTCTTTCAACTCAGGCGGCTCCATACGATGCGGTGGGATAGTAATGGGCTGAGTGCCCGGAACCAGATCAATTCAGAAGTCAATATCCTTATCGGGTGGCATACTCAGTAGTTCTGAAGGAAATACCTCAGGGAACTCACAAACAACAGGCATATAATTAATAGAGGGAACCTCGACACAAGAATTACGAACATACGCCAAATAGGCCAAACACCCCTCGTCAACCATACGTCGAGCCTTCACATTAGAGATAACACTATGGGTAGAATGACGAGGAGTCCCTCTCTACACTAATCGAGGCATACACAGTAATGTTAAGGTTGCAATCCTAGCATGACCGTCCAAGATAGCATGGTAAGGTGATAACCAGTCCATCCCCAATATAACATCGAAATTGACCATGTCTAGAGGAAATAAATCCACACGAGTCTCCAGACCCTCAATCACAACTACACAAGAATGATGTACTTGATCTACCACAATTGAATCACCCATCGGTGTAGACACATAAATATGGGAACTCAAAGAATCATTAGGCATAACTAGATACGACACAAAATAAAATAAAAGCTTTTCTACCACAAACTAGAACAATCCTTGTTAGGATTTATGCCCGTCACTAGAGGGGGGGTGAATAGTGCGGCACGAGAATATTGATAAATATTGCGGAATTAAAATTGCAGGAGTAAAGTAAATGCGGTAATTAAAATAGTAAGGAAAGAACACACCGAATTTATCCTGGTTCACCACAACGAGTGGTTAGTCCAGTCCCCGAGAGACTCTCTCGAGATTCCACTAACTCCGTTAAGCTTACGGGTGCCTAACAAACCGTTACACTTGCTCGTAGATGTACACTCTACAAGACTTCAACTTGCTTGAGGATACCTCACCTCAAGACTTCAGCTTGCTCGTGGATACCGCACCACAAGACTTCACACACTAAGATTGAGGGTACTTAGCAAACCCGACAATCAATGAGAAGATATGGTCTTCTCAAACACCTTTCTCTTTTACAACAAGAACTCTCTAATAAGAGTAGATAAAGAGATACAAAATAAGCTCTATGAACAACTCAAAGTTGTCTCTCAAATGGCTCAACAAAAGCTCTATAATGATGCACAAATAATATCAATATGTATATGAATAATTAGAGGTGTTGTGTCATTAAAATCAGCTCAAAAGACCTTTATTTATAGGTGTTATAAGTTGTATGTTCGTTGCTTAATTGGCAATCAATTATGCTGATTTTATGCCAAGATAATTGATTATCAGATTTGGATAATCGATTATCAGCTTACCGTTACAAAATCGGAAGCTGATTTTATGCAGGATAATCGATTATTGTGATATGCATAATCGATTATGTTGTTACAGCGTTCAAAAACTGGCAACGGATAGAGAATTATGGATTATGCTCTTGAGGATAATCCATTATTGACTCTTGCGGAAATTTCCAATAAATGGAATTTCCCAGAATAATCGATTATCACTTTTGCATAATCGATTATTCTATTATGCTGTCCAGAATTAACAACTTAATTCAAAAACCATTTTGGTTAAAATGAAAACATTAAAATCATTTTGTTTGAAGTATTTGAAATATGTTTATGATAAATATGATTTGATAAAATGATTTTATGCATATTTATGATGACCTATGTTGAGCCAAAAGACAAGATAACTTAAGCGTTGCTCTTACATTGGTTCTACGTAACGACCTACGCCTTGGGTCTTCGGTCTTGAACTTTTGAGCTCGTCTTTGGCTTTTCCATGCAATCCATTCATCAATATGCTTCTCGGCATTCAATCTTGATTGTTTGCTAATGCATCTTCATTGTTTGTCATACAATAACATTGTTTAACAAGTTGACTTCATTGTTTGTCATTCATCAAAACCTATACCTGAAAATCATGCTAGTACAACCAAAGCGCACATATCATGGATAGAATGATTTTCTACAATTTCCCCCTTTTTGATAATGACAAACAACAGGAGATATGCATATCGGATTCCCCCTAAATTCATGCTATATCTCAACATACAATTCATGCAAACAATTCCCCTCAATGATAATTTCCCCTCAAATAAGGCATGCTATAACGTCGATTCATTCCCCCTTATTTGATGCATATCGATTAATTTCTTCCCCCTTTTGTCATTAGCAAAAAGGAGTATACAAAGGCTACTTTTCCCTTTTCGACACTTCCCCCTTTTGGGTATATCAATTGTTAGTGTGAAGAATAAAATAGGAAATACAATGAGGAATATACATTGACGATGTTTAAAAAATCATACCAACATGAAATAATACCAAATGTTAGTAAAAACATAACAATCATAATAACGGTTATTTTTCGCAAATCATATTACTTAAGAACATATCAACAGTTAATTTTTAACAAACCAATAGTTGTATTAAAAACATGAATCATTTATTTTTCAAGAATATATCAACTGTTATTCAAACCAAAAAAAATATTCATCAAAACATGAATCAATCATTATTTTTAACAAAAATAATCGATACCAATTGTTATTCAAGATAAAAGTCATCAAAACATGAATCAGCAAAAATAATTAATATCAATTGTTAACAAAGATATATTAATTGTTAACACATATCACTATTATGTTTTTATCAAAAATATGATAACTAACCAAAATTCCCCCTCGATGCAATAAGGTTTCGTGTTTGGTGCATCTACTACGATATTGTAGTGTTCAAGCACACCTGCAAACGTACCTAAAAATAGGTTTTCGGTACCCAGGCACTTTTGGGTCCTTGGGGGTTAGGCAAATAATAATCATAGTCAAAAGATAAATCTCTATGTTTTGCAAAACATACGGGTGCTATGTGTCCTACCCGGTTGCAATAATGACATATAACATTCGGGTTGTGCATATGTCTTGGTTGAGCCAAAAACGTTCTAGGTGATCTAAAGTCGTTATTCCTAGAAGTATTGCGATTCCTAGAGTTATTTCTTGGTGGTCTAGAATTATTCATTCTAGACTCATTAACAAAATTCCTAGAGTCGCTTCTAGGTGGTCTAAAATGATTAATTTTAGACTCATTAGTGAAGTTCCTAGAATTATTTCTAGGTGGTCCAACTTCATTTCTATCATTCTTTCTAATATTCTTCTTAATTTATTCAATTGTTTTAGGATCATCAACACTACGTTTTTCTAGTGTGTTCCTGAGTTCTATGTTCTCTATTTTCAAAGAACTACAGGAAGGACAATTGGAACTTTGATCAATTGAAGAGGCTTCATTCATTTCCTTAATTTTATTTTTAAGATCAATATTATCATTTTCTAAAAATTTCTCCTTCTAACTTCTCATTATCACGAGTCAATTTTTCAAAATCTTTTTCTTTCAAAGAAAGTTGTTTTTCAAAATCTTTTTCTTTCAAAGAAATTGTTTTCTTCATTTCTTTTATGGTTTTGGAAGCTCTAATAAATTTACCATATAATTCATCATAGGCATTTTGCATTTCTTCAAACGAGTAAGAGTTAGAATTACTTACCTATTCTTCCTCGTTGGCCATGAGGCATAGTGCGGCAGTTTCATCGCCCGAGCTGTCCAAATCCCATGTCACGCGCCTATGGTGTTTCTTCTTTTTCTAGTCCTTGGGTTTTGGACAATGTGATTTGGTATGGCCAAGATTTCCACAATTTTGGCATGAAGGACTTGGTTCTTCCTTCTTTATTTCCTTCTTCATAAACTTATAAAACTTTTCAATTATATGATTGGAAATAATATCATCATCGCTTTCCGAATCACTTACCTCTACTCTTTTAGAAGATGAGGCTTTGAAGGCAATATTCGAACTTTTACTTCTAAGATAGGAATTAAGAATTGTGCTTTCATAAGTTTCGAGGTTACCTCTTAGTCCATCAATTGTGACATCCGTGATTCCTATCGACTCTTGGATGGCATTGGCTTTGGAACGCCATTCAGGAGTGAGACTCCGTAGGATTTTTCGAACAAGATCTTTGTTCGTGTACACTTTCCCGAGAGCATGAAGATCGTTGACGATTTTTGAGAATCGTTCGAACATAATACCGATGGGTTCTTTCTCCCTCATTTTAAAGAGTTCATATTCATGTGTTAGAAAATCAACTTTAGATTGTCGGACTTGAGACGTACCTTCATAAGTGATCTCGAGTTTATCCCACATCTCCTTGGCGGTTGTGCAGCAAGAAATCTTCCGATAGTCATCCGGATTCACCGCACAATATAATAAGTTGACGGCCTTTGCATTATTTTCAACTTTCTTGACGTCCTCGGCATCATATTCATCTTCCTCCTTTGGAACCGTGGTTTCCCCAACTTTCTATGTTGGCATTTGTTCACCGTTCTTGATGATTTTCCACAAGCGAAAGTTATTTGATTGGATGAAGATTCTCATCCGCTCTTTCCAATATGTGTAATTTGTTCCGTCAAATAGTGGAGGCCTATAGGTGGAGTGTCCTTCGCTCATCATTCCTGCGTTCAATATTCTCAAAAAAAATATATATCGTTCTCTCAACCGGTTAAGGCTTTCAGAGAGTTAGGCTCTGATACCAATTGTTAGGATTTATGCCCGTCACTAGAGGGGGGGTGAATAGTGCGGCACGAGAATATTGATAAATATTGCGGAATTAAAATTGCAGGAGTAAAGTAAATGCGGTAATTAAAATAGTAAGGAAAGAACACACCGAATTTATCCTGGTTCACCACAACGATGGTTAGTCCAGTCCCCGAGAGACTCTCTCGAGATTCCACTAACTCCGCTAAGCTTACGGGTGCCTAACAAACCGTTACACTTGCTCGTAGATGTACACTCTACAAGACTTCAACTTGCTTGAGGATACCTCACCTCAAGACTTCACCTTGCTCGTGGATACCGCACCACAAGACTTCACACACTAAGATTGAGGGTACTTAGCAAACCCGACAATCAATGAGAAGATATGGTCTTCTCAAATACCTTTCTCTTTTACAACAAGAACTCTCAAATAAGAGTAGATAAAGAGATACAAAATAAGCTCTATGAACAACTCAAAGTTGTCTCTCAAATGGCTCAACAAAAGCTCTATAATGATGCACAAATAATATCAATATGTATATGAATAATGAGAGGTGTTGTGTCTTTAAAATCAGCTCAAAAGACCTCTATTTATAGGTGTTATAAGTTGTATGTCCGTTGCTTAATTGGCAATCAATTATGCTGATTTTATGCCAAGATAATCGATTATCAGATTTGGATAATCGATTATCAGCTTACCGTTACAAAATCGGAAGTTAATTTTATGCAGGATAATCGATTATTGTGATATGCATAATCGATTCTGTTGTTACAACGTTCAAAAACTGGCAACGGATAGAGAATAATCGATTATTCTCTTGAGGATAATCGATTATTGACTCTTGCGGAAATTTCCAATAAATGGAATTTCCCAGAATAATCGATTATCACTTTTGCATAATCTATTATTCTATTATGCTGTCCAGAATTGACAACTTACTTCAAAAACCGTTTTGGTTAAAATGAAAACATTAAAATCATTTTGTTTGAAGTATTTGAAATATGTTTATGATAAATATGATTTGATAAAATGATTTTATGCATATTTATGATGACCTATGTTGAGCCAAATGACGAGATAACTTAAGCGTTGCTCTTACATTGGTTCTACCTAACGACCTACGCCTTGGGTCTTCGGTCTTGAACTTTTGAGCTCATCTTTGGCTTTTCCATGCAATCCGTTCATCAATATGCTTCTCGGCATTCAATCTTGATTGTTTGCTAATGCATCTTCATTGTTTGTCATACAATAACATTGTTTAACAAGTTGACTTCATTGTTTGTCATTCATCAAAACCTATACCTGAAAATCATGCTAGTACAACCAAAGCGCACATATCATGCATAGAATGATTTTCCACAATACTTGCACCTCCACCTCTAATACCTTTACCTCCACCTCTAGCATCTCTACCTCGGCCTCTAATTGCTCTACCTCCACCTCTAGCTAACTGAGCTAGCTGGATGAGTCCTTCAATGAACCTCCGCACTTTTCCTCATAGTGGGAAGTATGATAAGAGCATGATGAGCCAGGTCAATGAATATGATCTCGTACTAACATCCATAGAACCCTACTAGAGACACTCAAAATGCCTCCAATATGCCTCTCTCTGAATAATAGGGAGGAAATTCTCCAAAAATAGCTGTGTGAACTGTCCTCAAGTCGAAGCTGATGACCTAACTGGTATGGCCAATCAATTGTCCTTCCAACAGGTCTTGGCAGATCCAGACAAGCGAAGGTACTGAAGAGCTAGGTGAAACTTATCCAACCTCCACAAAGGTTTCGAAGAAGTAGCTAACTCATCACTGGTCCGTGTTGCTGCTCGGCTAAAGAAGCGGTACATGACCTTACCATTTGCGGAAGTACAAGAGTAGAGGTTTCAATTTAGCACTGAGAGAACAAAATAGCACGACAGGAAAGAATAGAAGTGAAACTTTGACCTAACTATGTAGCCTCTAAGGGATAAATACAGACATCTCTGTACCGATCCCTCAGACTCTACTAAGCTTGTCTATGAACTGTGAGACCTATGTAACCTAGAGCTCTAATACTAACTTGTCAGGACTCCGATTTTCCATCCTCGAAGGCCGTAATGGCTCATACTAATGAGAGCTAGGACAGCCAATTATTGAACCATCTACCTTTTACCAATTTTATTCTCTTTAACAATTATGAAGAAATAAGTGGAAGAAAACAATAAGCCATCTGAATATGAATATCTATTACAACTGTTTGAGTCTCGACTACCCAGAATTGGTGTCACAGTTTCACAGACGGTCTAAGAATACTACAAGGAAATGTATCGAAGGATTAAATATAACATTGTCTCTACAAATATATGTAAGAAACAAGAAAGTAGATAGAAGGAGATGTCAAGGCCTACGAATGCTTGCAGGGCTACCTCGAGTAACCTGATAACAAGAATCAGCAATCCCACCGTGGTCCAAAGTCTATACAATAGGTCATGCACAAAAGAGAGCAGAGTGTAGCATCAGCACAACCTACCCCACGTGCTGGTAAGTGTCTAGCCTAACCTCGGCAAAGTAGTGATGAGGCTAGGACCACACTACTAAATAAACTTGTGTAGTTCAAATCTATATATATTCACAGCAGAAAAGAAATACAGGAAATAACTAGTCAATATGGGAAGGGGAAACATGATGTGGGGGAGGTAACAGTTCCGAATAGAAACATCAAGTAAGGAAAGAAACAAAATAACTAGAATATAAACAAGAATCAGAAATCAAACAATTTGCACTGCATCACGCTTTGTTCTTTTACTCTCATCCTCACAAAAATAATATTTTATAATAAAAGTGTGCACGGCATCAACCTTCATGCTTTTACTCTTTTTCTATCCAAATCAATCATATAATAACAATGTGCACAACATCACCCTTCATGCTTTTACTCTCTTTCCTCACCATATAATCAATGAAAATCGGTATGGAATGGTACGTCGTATAGCACGACATCACTCTTCATTCTTTACACTCTTTTCTCACAATAGCAAACAATGCACGACATCACCCTTCGTGCTTTAACGCTCTTCCTCACCTAAAAACAATCACAAGGCAAATAGGGTAAGGGAATCTAGAACATCGAAATAAAATCATGTAATAACAGAAATTCAGTAAATAAACATAAAAGACAACATAACTCAATTATTAACAAGAATTAGGTAAAATCAAGGACAAGTGCACGGCATCACCCTTCGTGCTTTTACTCTAGTCCTCACCACATTGCACGGTATCGCCCTACATGCGTTTGCTCTCATCCTCGCCATGAAATCAATATAACAGGCATGAAATGGTACATCGTGCATCACAACTTCACCCTTTGTGATTTACACTCTTTCCTCGCAAAATAAACAATGCACGACATCACCCTTCGTGCATTAACTCTCTTCCTCACCCAAACAACAATCAACAAAATATAGGGCAAGGAAATAAAGGAAAATTTCCAATAAGAATCCCGGCAATAGAGCAACAAGGCAACAATTAAATCCCGGCAAGAGAGATAACAAATAATTCAACAATAGCCCGGCAGAGTAACAACATAATGATCTCTTCTCTTTCTCACTTTACTTCAAAATTCACTTCAAAACTAGAGCGTTAATTCACTTCAAAACTTGAGCAACGGTCTAGAAGTTCAATTATCACTTATACCCTCACAACTCATTTCACAACTCGAGTCAATGCTCTAAAAGTTCAATTGTCACTTATACTTTCATACTTCGTTATACAACTTGAGCCAACGCTCCTCAAAGATCATGGGTCACAATTCTTTCCAAAAACTTTATACAACAATTAAAAATCTTCACCAAGGCATGAATAATACAACAAAGTCATGACAATCAAAATAGAAGACTCATGGTCATGCTTGACACTAACATATAGATACTAATCACCATGCCTATACGTCGTACTCAACAATTACCACATAGCAAATAGGACTCAACTCCTAATCCCTCAATCTAAGGTTAGACCAAACACTTACCTCGAAGCCTTGAACACAAGTACACAACTCAAGTCTCAATTATTGCTTTACCCCTTGATTCCACCGCCAAGACGTTCGTATCTTGTTACAAGTTACTTAATTACATTAATAAATGCTAAATAAATCAATTTGAATGCATAAAATGAATTTCCCAAAATTTTGCCTAAAAAGTCAAAAATCGCCCACGGGGTCATATGATCAAAATCCGAGGTTCGAACCGAAACTCGATTACCCGTTCCCCCATGAACTCAAATATATAATTTGTTTTGAAATCGGACCTCAAATTGAGGTCCAAATTCCCAATTTTTGAAAAAACCTAAGTTCTACATGAAACACCCAATTTCCCCATGCAAATCTTTGACTTTAGGTTGAAATCATGTTAAAAAATGTTAATGATTGAAAGGAATGAGTGAAAACTAACATACGATCGATTTGGAAGGAAGCTTGCTCTTGCAAAATCACCCAAAGGAGTTTGTGTTTGAAAAAGATGTGAAAAATGACTTAAAATCAACTAAGTATAGAAAAATGCAGGTCTCAGATATGGGAATTACGAACCCTGATCTCTGCAGATGTGGGAAATGCGAAACACGGTTCGTATTTGCGGACTCTTCATAAATTCACAACTATCACATTTGCGATATATATGTCACATTTGTGACCCCGCATTTGCGATAGATGTATCACATTTGCGACCTCAGGCAAAAAAGGGAAACATCGCATTTGTGATCCCAAACGTCGCATTTGCAACTAGCCTTCGCATTTCTGATCGGGCCTTTCTAGGTCTCATCTTCGCATTTTGTAATGCAAGGCTCGTATTTGCGAGCTCGCATTTGCAGGACCTGCTTCGCAAATGCGAAGCCTGCAGATTAGAAATATGAACAATTTTTTTTCAAAGTTAAAAATGCACATGTAGCCTATCCACAACTCACCTGAGCCATCAGGGCTCCAAACTAGATATACACATAACCTCAAAAATATTCTACCTACTCACCGTGCGATCAAATTTCCAAAATAGTATCATAAATATTGGATTAAACCTCAAAATCAATGAATTCTTTCAAACTTCATAAAATATCAAATTTTTCAATTCAGGTTCGAATCACGTCAAATGATATCCGTTTTTCATCAAATTTCATAGAAACATCTTAAATCATATATAAGACCTATATCGTGTACCGTAACCAAATTACGGGCCCGATACCATCCGGTTCTAATCAAATTTCATTTCAAAACCATATAAATAATTTCAAAAAATAATTTATTTCAAAAATTCATTTCTCAAGCTTTGGACATCGGAATTCGATTCAAGGCATACGCCCAAGTCTCATATTTCCTACAAACCCTCCGAGACCATCAAATCACGGCTCCGGATCCGGATCCGTTTACCTAAAATGCTGACTGATGTCAAATTAATATTATAATCAAAACTTAGTATTTTTCACAAATGTTCATATTTAAGCTTTCCGGCTACGTTTCCGGACTATGCATGCTAATTGAGGCAACTCCAAATGAGGGTTTTAAGGCCTCAGAGACATAGAATTCAATTAAAAGCAAGTGATGACCTTTTTGGTCGTCACACTTTCCTTTTGAGGTACATCCATCTTCATGGTCTGTCTCCTAATTCATAGGCAGTAAGATTTCCAATCAATTCATCTAGTAGGAGAGTTGTAATATTCTTTGATTCCTAGATGCAGTGATTTTACTATCCTATGTGATAGGTAAAACTTTAGTCAATATCTTTTCAACCCTTTCTTCTTCAGGAATAATCCTTCCAAGAGATTTTGGTTCATTTGTCAGGGTAGTGAACATTGTGTATATATCTTGAATGGTTTCTCCTTCCTTCATAGCAAAACTCTCATATTGAGAGTACAACAGCGTTCCTTTGGATCTCTTCATCTGAGGTGTTCTTTCATGAGCCGCTTTCAGTGTGTCCCATATTTTCTTAGCAGTGGCACAACCTTGGATTCTGTTGTACTCATCTGGACAAAGTGCGCAAACAAGCCATTTCTTGGGTTTAGAATTCTTCTCCCACTTTCTCAAGTCTTCAGCAGTGCAATCAGCTGTTGTCTTTGGCATATCTACTCCTTCTGCATTTTTTCCAAGGTAGCCAATCGACCATTAGTGACAATGTCCCACAACTCGTGGTTCTCTCCTATAATGTGATCTATTATGCTGATTTTCCACCAAGAACAGTACATCCATTAAAGAGTGGTAGCCTAGTAGTGGATTGCCCTTCCCGGTTTCCAGGTGGTGCACTCATGTTGATCTTCTCCTAAGGTATAAGCCTCTTCAAGTATAATCTATTCTAATACAAATTGATGTTCTATACTTCAATTCCACACAAGACGGGGGTGATTTGTGTGGTGTCTAATTTACGCGTGCACAAATTATAGAAGGACCTGGTTCTTCGATGTATTCGTTAAACTACTATTGCGGAAATAATAAATGCAAAAATTAAAGAACACAAGTATTTTTACGTGAAAAACACCCGACTCAAAAGGTGAAAAAATACGACCCACTACTTAGTATGATTTTCCCCAACACTTAACTAAATCACTTAGCCAAAACAGCATTTACAAAAACTCTTTGTAAACCTAAAGATTACCTCTAATCCCGTTGTGGAAACCAACCTCTAACTGTTGCGATAACTTCAAATTAACTATAACTTGAATACTCAGATTACCTATTACAATTGCTTCTGGATAAAGTTGAAGATACAATTTCAAAACACCTAATACAATTGAACTAGAATAAAGGACAGGCACTTGGAACTTGTTCTTCTATCTGGTTCATATAGCTTTAGGTTTACACACTTGAATCATATAAGAATTGCTTGCAAAATGCATTGATACTCTTAACTCACGTTTAACTTCAGCTTTTGTGCGTACCTGTAAAGTGAGAATATCATGTAATTTATCGAGTTAGTAGAATAAGAAATAACTAGAGTTCCAATGCTATACTCTTCCTTGGTGGAAGAACTCAAGTTAACTCAACTTCTAACTCCTTCCTTATCTTGGATAGTGTTCTCTTTGAGTGAGGAGTCATTCTCCTTATCAATTATGCAATCTTTTCGATTAGGATATAGCAGATATAACCACTTAAGCTTATCTTCCTCGCATGCATATGTTGTGCTTGAATCTGCCCATATCTCTGTACACTGTGGATAGACCTGGTTTATGCTTGAATTCCTTTGTCAAAATAAATTTCATTTGGCCAACAAACATTTAATTTAAATGACATCATCTGTTAGGCATTTACTCTTTTCACAATTTATCCTATAAATGTGAAGTAAATTGTGATTAATGATTCTAAATACTTGAGAAAAAGAGTTGGAAATTTGTTACTTAAAATTTGAAAAAATAAAACAAATAAGAGGTTTGAATAGTGAGAAATCAACTTTAACAAGAGGGAACTTGGTGTATTGGGAAAAATTAAGTTTATATTGAAGTGATTGAAAGATGACATGTCATGACATGATGACTGGTCAAAGAACGATGATTTGTAAAGAGGCACGAGTTACAACAAACACGAGCAGAGGCATAAGCAGATATTCAAAAAACTCGATGCTCGTACCTATTTAAATTCAAAAATAAAGAAGAACAAATCTAACAGCACAAGAGGGTACAGATTCAGTATTTAACAAGCATTAATTACTGAAAACGTTAGAGAATTTGTATAAAATCAATGATTATGTAATGTAGCATTTAATACCTTTAGTTGTCTATAATGGCTTTATTATGACAAAGGCAAAACATATATGTTAGAGATAGCTATAAAAAGGAGAAGATTGGTCATTTGTAAGGATAAAAAAATATCACTAAAATATACAGATTTACTTTACTTTCTTCTGGTCATCTTATTATTAGATAAATCAATTTTCATTATTCATTTTTTGATTATCAGTAACCCGAGTTCTTTTAAAAATAAAAATTTGACCAAAATTCTACTTTTTGATTGAACAAATTGGTTATGTTGTCGGGAATCTTATAATCTATTCTTTCTTAATCTAACCTTTTTTATTACATCAACAACCATGTCAAACGTTAATGACAACAACCAAGGAAACGAAGGAAACCATCAACTCCAGTGAAATCCACAAGCTAATCGCACCCCGATTCCTTCTCCACAAAGCTGCCCTCGGCGGTCCCGAGAAGGCATTCCTGATGGATCTCATTCGAATGCAAATTTTCAATTTGAAAACAATGAAGATATAATTGAAGCTTTGCAAAAGCTAATTGCTCAACAAGTCAATAAAGCTCTTGAGGCCTTTGCCAGCCAGTTACCTATTGCACCACCAACACCAACTCCAAGAAACAACACTTTGGAAAACAACCGTTCTAGGCTTGCTAATTCGGGCTGTGGTGGAATCCTCAGAAAGTCACGAAATGAAGAACCAGGTGATTTAGTTAATTCGGATTTACAAAATTCAGTATTAACTTTACAGAAATATCTCAAGGAGCAAAGTGACCGCATAGAGCATATACCTGGAGTATCGCCTGTAGTCAAGGGATAGACTAAAATACGATGGAACAACCAATCCACGAGACCACATGACTGCATTCACATCTAGCGTAAAAGGCAATGACTTGACCAAACAAGAAATTGAATTAGTATTGGTCAAAAAATTTGGTGAAACACTTACTAAGGGAGCGTTAACATGACATTCTCTTTTACTTAAAAATTCCATAAATTCTTTTGCTTAGCTTGCAAATTCATTTATAAAAGCACATTTAGGAACTCAAAAAGTCAAAAACAAATAATGGAAGATACTTTCAAAATCAAGTAAGGGGACTCAGAGTTTCTTAGAGACTGCGTCGATAGGTTCCAGTGTGAAAAAAAGACGTTACTGCGTGTACTAGACAATTGTGCAGTTATAGCCTTCACTAGTAATTTGAATGAAAAAAGCTCAGAAGCCACGAGGCGACTCAAGGAAAGTCTTTGTGAATTCCTATCAATAATGTGGATTGATGCTTATTACTGGTATAGCATGAAGCTAAGGATAGAAGAATATACTATTTCGCGGTATCAAAAAGAAGAAAAGGTGAGTTCGAGTTGTGAAAAAATAGAAAAAAAGGTTCGGAAAAAAAGATGCAAACCATATATGAGCCCAACGGGAAAAGATTCACGATCAAACAAGGACAGTTCAAGGTACAATCATTGATTGAGAAATAGATATTTGGGTTCATCATCAAGGTTTGGGAATGATCGAAACACGCAAGAGTCACGGGATGTTGAAAGAAACCTGAAGGCAAGAGTTAGCGGTTACAATATTAATGTAAGCACTTCTGAGCTCGTAGTTGTTTTAAGTAGCATGTGTGATAAAGTGCGGTGGCCAAAATAAATAAGATCAAATCCAAACAGGCGCAATCCTAATCACTGGTGCGAATTTCACAACGATCATGGTCATAAAACGGCATATTGTAGGTTGTTACAAGGTAAAGTTGATCAACTGTTGAAGCAAGGATATCTCACCGAATTATTCAGCGAGAAATGTAAGCAAGCATACATGAAGAATAGGCAGGAGCCCCCGCCTTCTCCCAAAAGGACTGTTAATGTCATAAGCGGAGGTGAAGAAACAAATGGTGAGACGTATATAACAGCCAATAAAGTTTTCAAAGTCACAATTACCCACAGGAAACGGGTGTGACATATCCTAGAGGAATAAAGTATTACGTTTGATGATGCAGATGCGGATGGCGTATTAATTTCACATAACGATGCACTGGTATTATCTCTACTTGTACATGATACTAACGTGAAATAAGTTTTGATTGAAAGAGGTAGTTCGGTGAACATTATTTCGCTAAGAGTACTACACGAGATGCAAGCTGAAGATAAATTAGTACCAAAGGCACATACTTTGTCTGGATTCGAAAATTCTAGCTCCGTGAGGAAAGGGGAGGTAATACTTACTACATTTGTAGAAGGAGTTATCAAAGATACAAAGTTTCAGGTGGTAAATACGGAGATGGCTTGCAATATGATTCTCGGGAGACCGTGGATCCTCGAGAAGGATGTCTTTCCGTCAACCTTATATTGAATTATTAAATTTCCATCACCATGGGGAATATGTCAACCCCGTGGGGATTAACAGGCACCATGAACATCAACACTGTAGCAGATTCAACTACGAGAAATGAAGAAAAATAGCAGTTATAGAATCCAGTAGAGGATAGCACAACACAAACCTCAACTTAACAAGGGCAAACATATGTGGACTCAAGGACCAGTGCCATTCAATAACCAGAGGAAAATGAAAATATTAAAACAACGATTGAAGAACTGGAGATCATAGTATTATATACACAGTTGCCTAAAAGGAAAGTCTACATATGGGCAAATCTAAATCAAGACATGAAAGGTAAGTTGATTGAATTTTTGAAAACTAACATGGATTGTTTTGCATGGTCCCATTGTGATATGACAGGAATACCACCGAAGGTAATGACTCGTAAGTTAAATGAAGACCTATCATATCCACGTGTCAAAGAAAAGAAGAGAAAGGAAGGAACTTTCAAAAATTAGGTGATTGAAGATGAGGTCCAGAAATTATTAAAGATTGGGTCTATCCGCGAGGTAAAGTATCCTAATTGGTTAGCCAATACCGTTGTGGTACCGAAAAATAATGTTAAACAACAAGTTTGTGTAGATTACACAGACCTTAACAAAGCTTGTGTTAAAATTTTTTTGCCATTACCACATATAGATCAACTAATTGATGCTACTGCAGGACATGGGTTCTTAAGATCTTTAGATGTGTATTCAGGATATAACCAGATCAAAATGGATCCAATAGATGAAGAAAAAACTTCATTTATAACAGAACGGGGAACTTATAGTTATAAAGTAATGCCTTTTGGTCTGAAAATAACTGGTGCAACATATTAAAGACTGGTGACCAAAATGTTCCAAGAGCATTTGGGAAAAACTATGGAGGTCTATATAGACAATATGCCCATTAAAACTAATCGTTCAAGGGATCATATATTGCACTTGTCAGATACGTTTCAGATCTTGCGAAAATTCAACATGAAACTAAATCCTGATAAATATGCATTCGGTGTTGCATCAAGTAAGTTTTTGGGTTTTGTTGTTTCTAACCGTTGTATTGAAGTGAATCTCGCACAGATTAAAGACATTGAAGAAATCCCTAACATGGTTACAAGTAAAAAAGAAGTGCAGAGGTTGACAGGAAGAATTGCAGCCTTGGAGAGATTTATTTTCAAATCATCAAAAAAGTGCTTTAAATTTTTTTCAGCTCTTTAAAAGCAAGATCTGTTCGAATGGACTGAGGATTGTCAACAAGCACTCAAAGATTTGAAGACATACCTGTCAAATCCCTCGTTTCTCACAAAACCAAAGGTCGAAAAAAGATTGCTCATCTATCTGCCCATCTCAGAAGTAGTGGTGAGTGTTGTTTTAGTTTGTGAAGACCAAGGTAAACAATCTCTAATTTATTATATTAGCAAATCATTATTAGATGCGGAGACGCGATATCCTCAATTAGAATATCTTGCACTTGCACTAATCATGGCATCTAGAAAATTAGTGCCATATTTTCAATGTTACCCTATTGCCGTAGTAACTACTTATCCATTATACTACACAAGCATGATTTGCCAGGTAGATTAGCCAAATGGGCTATATAATTCAGTGGACATGACATCACTTACCAGCCCAGAACTCCGATAAAATCTCAGGTGTTAGCAAATGTTTTGGCTGATTTTAGCCAAGGGATGCAATTAGAAGCAGAAAAAGAACTACAGGTGTTCAACGAGTCTAATCCAGGAATTTGGACCTTATTTTCTAATGGCTCATCTTACGTAATACAGTAGGTTTAGGAGTTGTTTCGGTGCCACCTACGGGTGAAACCGTTCGTCAAGCCATAAAATGCCATTCTACAACTAACAATGAGCCAGAGTATGACTCTGTGATTGCACGTTTGGAGCTGGCACACGAACTTGGCATAAATCAAATTGTAATCAAAAGAGATTTACACCTCATAGTTAGCCAAATGTTGGGGAATTATACAATCAGGGAAGCACGAATGCAGCAATACTTAGAAAAGGTAGGGGATTTTCTTAGACAATTTCAAACCTGGAAAGTCACACAGATACCCAGAGATGAAAATGTCAAAGCAAATGCCCTAGCCAATCTCCCATCTTCGGCAGACATGGCGATCAATGATAATGCTTCTGTAACTCATTTGGTTCATTCAATACTCGATCCAGACAAAAATGAGGTAAATTTCAATAACTTAACCTGGGATTGGAGAAATGAGATTGTCACTTTTTTGCAGTATGGGACCATCCCTGAAGACAAGAGAAAAGCTCTCGCGCTTCGAAAAATGCTGCTCGATATTGTTTAAAGCAAGGTAATTTATATCAAAAATATTTGGTGACCCCTTAGTAAAGTGCCTCAGGTCTTCTCAAATGGAATATGTAATGAGGGAAATACACGAGGGGTATTGTGGAAATCACATAGGAGGAAGATCACTTGTAAGAACCATGATTAGAGCAGGCTATTATTGGCCTAAAATGGAAGAAGAAGAGGAGAATTCCGAGACTAAATATGATAAGTGCCAAAGATATGTTGACAACATCCATCGACCTGCGAAGCTGTTACATCTGATCATTGCATTGTGGCCTCTATGAAATAAGGAATGGATATCGTGGGTCCACTACCACAATCAAAACGACAGCCAAAAATTGCCATTTATACTCACTGGCTAATTTACTAAATGGGTAGAAGCAAGAGCATATAAACAGGTACAGGAAAAGCAAGTCAGAGATTTCATTTGGCGAAATATCATATGTCGATTCAGTGTACCAAAGGAAATCATGTGTGATAATGGCCCACAATTTATAGGCGCACAAATCACAAATTTTTTTCAATGTTGGCAGATCAAGAGGATTACGTCCATGCCTTACCAACCGGTTGGTAATGGACAAGCTGAATCAACAAATAAAGTCATTTTCAACAATCTGAAGAAACGATTAGAAGAATCTAAAGTCAATTGGCCAGAATTGCTACTTGGTGTTTTATAGGCATATTGCACGATAGCAAAAACAAGCACAGGTGAAACACCATTCTCATTAGTGTACTGAGCCGAAGCTTTAATTTTGGTTGAGATAGGGGAACCAAGAACGAGGTATATGCAGGCGTCATAAGAATCTAATGAAGAAGCAGTGCCCATCCTTGACTTACTTGAAGTAAGAATATAAGTTGCATTAATAAGAATGGCAGAACAAAAATATGTCATGGAACGATATTACAATTGAAAGGGACAACTAAGATACTTCAAGATTGGGGACTTCGTACTCAAGAAAGTTTTTCAATCCACGAAGGCAGCTAATGGGGGGAAATTAAGTCCAACTTGGGAAGGACCTTACAAGATTAATGGTATTGTGGGGAAAGGATCATAGAAACTAGAAACAATGGGTGGCCAGATATTACCCTCGCACAGGAATGCTATCACCTAAAAAGAAATTATTTCTAAGGAGTACCCACGGGCAGGCAAAAACTAACCCGTACTAAATGATGAGTCACGACCCACAAGGCACGTGGAATTGATTAAAATTCCCGGTCTAGGATTACAATTATTCAGATAGAAATTGAGACGGGTTAAGAAATCTTCATCTATAATCGTACGTCTGAGTCTCGTATGTTTTATTTCTTTACAGGAAAAGGACCAAATAAGAGGAATACTTAAGTGCTCGAGACATTATGCATCAAAGCTCAAACACTTGGGGGACTATATTATATATACATAGACAAATGTATAGAGAAGGAAAAGAAGATTGAAAAATAATCAAAAGTTCAAGCCTACAAAAGTGCAAGCCTAAAAACTCAATTCAATGAAGAGAAGTGCAAAGCAAAAAGTTAAATAAAGAGCAATGTTACGGGCCAAAGCCAATGATAAACCTACTTTATCTTAGTTAGGTTAAAATGAAATGCAATGAAAATCTTGTGTATTATTCAAGAGAAATGAGGTAATGAATAAATACCGTGTGTATTATTCAAAATATTGAAACAGGTTACAATTAAAAGCCTTGTGTTTTATTTCCTTTTTTGAAATCTGTTGTAAGAAAAATAGATACGAAAAAGTTATAGAAGTCATTGAAATACATGTAAGATGTTATTTAAAGCTTGACAAAGTTCAAATAAAAACTTGTCGAAGTCATTCCAAAAGACATGTGTATTCCTATTTCTTTTACCGTACATTAATACAATTATGAAGTTGAGACGTCTTCTTCATCAAATGTTGAAATATAAAAGGGCCCTTTTTTTATAAAATTCATGATTGATTTAAGTATTCATTAAGTAACAAAAAGGGTTTTGCAAAATAAAAATGCAAGTTATTTAGTATGTGTCGATGCCCCCTTTTTCTCGCGAAATCAGATTTACGACATTTGGGAAGACAAATCTATTCCCGTCTGGTATTTGTTTTTTTTTTTTTGATTTGAAGATTCGTCGCCTAATGATTAAGTGTATTAGAACACTAAGAAAGGGTTTTGGGTTGAAGAAACCAGAGTTTGGGTAAGGGCTAGAAATTATCTCGAGGGAAAATTGTTAGGCACCCTTCAAGATCCACTAGTGTGGTTCCGGGTCATGCTTTATTGTGACATAAAATGTAAACAACAAGTGGGCAAAGAAGTATTAGAAATACGACGGGGTCTTCACATAATAGTTTCAAGAAGTTAGAAACTTTAAAGAAACTAAAATTTGGTAGGAGAAGCAATTTTCTTTATTCTGAATAAACAAGTAAAGGAGGGAAATTCCATGTAGTTGAAACAAAATTGTTTTATATAATTAAAAAAAACTGAAATTTTGCGAAAGAAAACTAGTTGAAATAAAAGTGGACAAATAAGGTAATGGGTAACCATACACGTGGTGTTATCGCGTGGTCATCATATCCATTTCTACCCTTCCCACCCCGTTAAGGTATTAAAGCGTGGAATGATATCATTACCTATCGCATCCTATTACCCGTCCAAATCCTATCAATCCCGGAGGCATATGGGATTACTAATCCTAAAAGGGAGGGAACGGAGGTTTTTGAGAGTTTTCAAAGGATAAGATTCTAAGGCGACAATCGAAACATATACAGCAAGTATTGGGAAATTAATTAAGCAAATAGGCTCAAATAAACCTCCTTGGATCAAAGGAAAGCATATAGTCTAGCATGTCTTACATATACTTGTTATGGTCTGAATTAAAACTTAAACATGAAGGAGGCACACTGGATTATTACATGTTTTAGATAAGAAATCGAAATTAGGCATGCCTGCTGGCTGGAATTAGTAGACTGATGCAGTTATAATATTTACCCTAAAGCTTGCCTAGGCATTTAAACGGAACCTATAGGCATGATGTCTATCAATTTTGAAAGAAGTAAACTGATTGTAGAAAAGAATTGTCTATTGCAGGGCCGTTAATGTTACTGATTTTTTTATTTTTATAAAAAACTTGATGGCTCTAGTTTGGTAGATAGCTTATGCAGGCATGCTTTCTAAGCGTCATTGATTTTAAGCGCTAATATCATGCAAAAGTCCAATAGGCAGGTCATCTATACGCAATTGATTATTCAAATCTTATAGCAGGTTTGCCTAATGATAGATGCATATGCAAAAATGCGGAAGTCCTATAGGCATATCATCTATATTAAGAATTTTAGAAATTACTTATAGGCATGATATCTACATGAAGTGCCGAAAGACCTATAGCCATGGTTTCTATATAAGATGCAGTACTTCAGAAATGGTGATTCCCTATGAACAAGGTATCTATATGAAATGCAATGTTTCAGAAATAATGTTTCCCTATGAACGTGGTATCTATATGAAGTGCAATGTTTCAGAAATAGTGTTTCCTCATGAACATGGTATCTATATGGTGAAAATGCAGAAACCTAAAGACATAATTTCTAATGCAAAACTGGAATAACTCATAGGGAAGATTTCTACATGCAAACTTATAGACAGAATTTCTACATGCAATGTATAAGCGAAGGAGCAGATTGTAATTGCAAAAATTAAATACCTAAAGCATGATATCTACCCATATGCATACATGAGTCACTCTCCCCTTTTTATTGTACCCCCATTGTTATTATAGATTATTACAGATTATTACAGATTATTATAGATTATTACGGACCCTAATGAATAGAGAAAGTAAAGTACATCAGAAAACTACACACTCCCAGCCAAGGAGAGCCTGACTCAGACTTCTGTTTAAAATATGAAGTAAACCAACTCCCAAGATTAGATTTCCAAAGCCTTTCTCTTATTTGGGATGTGTCAGAGTTCCCTAATAATCTCAAACGGACTCCGGAAAATACTTACACCCAAATATATTGCAAAATTGGATTATGGTGCAATGTGGAAGGGCCAACCCTCAAATGTCCAAGTTCAGAGGAAAACTCAAGGTTCCCAATGAAAGGCTCATATGAGGGGGCCAGAACTAAGGGTCTAACAGTAAGTGCAAGTGCAGTAAAAGGGGAAGAGGCAAGCCGGTGGTCATGCCTAGCAATTTGCGGTGTTGCCACACCCCTGACCAGCTTGTCAGTTCAAATTGAGGAGTTAAGACCTGTTGAAGGTCAGGTTCAGCCATAGACAGCAATTTGGGTGCTGCTAGGCTATACCTTAACTCAACACACATAGGGGAATGTGGTAAGGGGGGAGCTGAAAGAGACAAGAGGAGGCTCTGGGCATACCCAGCAATAGGGAATGCTAACATCCCCACAAGCCAGTTACATTATTTAGAGGCTAGGATTTAAAAGATCTGGTTTTAATCCGTGGACAACAACTTGTGTATTGCCATGTTTTAAACCATAGCTCAAACACATAAAGGGGTAGGGAGTAGGGATACATGTCATTTGCAGGAAAGTAAAGCAAACAATAGCATATGAACATGTCAAACTGTGCAGGTAACAGACATAAATAAAAAGACTATAAGTAAACACATTAGGATTATACTGGGAATTGAGTTAAGACATACTAGTTTAAAGAGATAAACAAAGAGGAAGCAGGAATCTTGTGAAAGCCAAAGTTTCGACAAAGAATACTTAAAAGAGATTGTGAAAATTGTAAGTATGAAGTCTGAAGTGTATTCAGTTCTGTGTTTGTGAAAGGAGGGTCGAGTATTTATAGTTTGAAAATAAGCAGAAGTAAGGGAAGAATCATGGTTATTATAGAACTATGTATCAATTACGATCAATCAACATAGGAACTTCCTTTAAATGAGGAGCTTAAACTCAAACGGTAATGGACAACAAACAGCTAAGGAAAGAAATCAAGTGAACAACTTGTGTAAAGTAGGAAATTAGGGGTAAATACATAGGGGTCTAAATAAGAAAGAATCTTTAAAATACACGGTTAGCCCAAATTAGGTAAGAACACAGTAAATCAATCAGTACATAGTAACTCAAGGAATCAGGGATTCAAAATTACCAATGAACCGGGTCAGAAATAAGGGAATCGAAAAATTAAAGAAAGTTTTTTTTCAAATCAAACGGGGGAAAACAAGGAAAGAATCAATCAGGCTTACACAAAGAGGTCTAAAATTAGTCCAAAATCTAAGGTTATTTTAGAGGGACAATCAGCATGTATAAAGAGTTCACAAATATTAGGCATGCGAGGTTAAACCATGGTAAAGAGAAACGGTAACAATAACTATGCAGCTAGTAGATAATGAAGCGTGATAGTCATATATGTTGATTCAGTAATAGGGAGAAGGGGGAATTAGAAGCATGCTAAACGAGTCAAGCAAACGACCCTTCTGGAGAGTATAGCTTAGTTCAAAGATTGCAAGGAACCAAATCACATAAAGAGCATAAATTAAAACAAAAAAGGCCTTGAATCCAATCGAGCGACTTCAAGTAGATGTAACAATTTTTCATAAACCTAAACAGGTCCGAAAGAATTAGGGCTTCGAGATCAAACCAGTTTAGAGATGAGGACCAGAAAAACCACATAGCAGATAACCTTAGAAGAAACATTCAGAAACCTCAAAAGAAACCAAGATTCTTGACATGCAAGTTCTAGAATGTCATAAAGGGTCACACTAAAAGAAAAACATATAAAAGCACAGTAGAAGTACAAAATAAGAAACACGGTGAAGAACAACATAAGAAACACGATAGAACATGTTAAAAGAATTCAGAGAAGCTTCGAAATAACTTAACCAAACCCTAAATCGGAAAAGATAAAGGTTTTGAAAAAAATGTTTTCAAGGAAATCTCAAAAAAAATGCTCAGAAGATCAAGGATAAAAAAATCTATAACGAATCTAAAAGAATCAGAAAAATCTCGAAGGTTTTAGGGTTCCAGAAGAACCCAAATAGCGAGAAAGGCTTGGAAAACCACAATGTAAGCAGGAGACGTCCAAAATCAAACTTAAACAACCATGGCCGACTTGAGCAAAGTCGGAGTCAATCCAAAGGACTCGAATCAACAGGGTTTGGTCCAAGCTTCTCTAAGGCCTGGTCTGGAAACTAAGATAATCGAGCGCGTAAGACTCTCAGGAAGCATGTACAGGCCTTCAATGGCTTTGGAGGCCATGGATTCAGGTGACTTTAGGTGGTAATCGGAGGGAGTCGGCTAGGGTTAGGTTTAGGTCTCAGAGACAATTAGACGGGAAAGGGGATTCTAGGGTGGCGGTTTGGTAAGAGTGAATTAGGTTAGGGGGTCGTTTGAGTTCAATTGAAAAGGGTAGGTGGGGTTTCGGGTTCGGGCATGGTAGAAGAGGGTGTGGGTCGGGTTTTAATAAAACTTGGGTTGGTAATGGGGTCCAAATTTTGGCTGCAATTGAAAGCTAATTTGGCTATATATTAAATAACCATGTTTCCCTATTTAATTCATAAAAAATAGTGAAAATGATATTAAAAGAAAATGAAAAGTATTGAACCAATTAAAAATACATAACTAATAACTAAAAAAACACTGGGACTAATTTTAAAAATATGAAATATTATTAATCATAAAATAGGCTATAATTATAATTACATGCAATTTAGCTTTAAAAATGCCAAATAAATTTGTGAAAAATATGAAAAATTCACCTTAATTATATTTTGGTATACATAAGAGAATACAATAAGTTATTCACCAAAATACTAATTTTGGGAATAATTATTGGGTTTTGCACTGCTAAAATAGATAATAAATTTGTTTTGAAAATCCATAAAAATTTGGGGAAAATACCAAAATGCTTGGGTATGCTTATGTATGCATATATATGTTATTTTGAAAGTATTGTGAGCATAAAAATACTTAGAGAAAAATTAGCTAACAACAGTAAGTCCTTAAATGTTTAGGCAAGAATAAATAAGACAGAAGTTCAAAAATAACCACAAAAACTTCATAAATTAAAAAAGCTTAAAGAGTAAGCATGAATTTAGTCATAAACATTGCATATACAAAATTCCTCGAAAAACGTTCGGGGACTTAATGTTTCTAAACCTTCAAAAAGGACCAATGGTAACAACCATATTTCACCAAATAAGGAAAAAACAATAGTCACATATCATTGACTTGTCACTGAGGAATTGAAGAAGGAACCATAGTGGGATCATCAGCAGAAGCGAGTTCAACTTTACTCAAAGGAATTGGAGCACTCATCATACCCATATCATCTCCAATATTTCAAATGTTTCAACCATGGGAGAAGAAAATTCTTGACTCTGCTAAGTTTTTTCATTAGTCTCTTTGATTTTGGATAACTCAAACTCCAAATTAAAATTCTCCTGTCTAACTTCAATAAGAGTATCATGGTGAGAATTTAAAAATTCCCAACTCACTTCAATTGTGGTTTTGTCTTCAATGATCTCGTAATCTCTTCCCCATTCAACAATTTTACTTTTTAGCTTCTCATTTTCAGCCAAGGAAGAATCATAGGAAGATTGAAGATAAGTAGTGGAACTCTCTACGGCACAAACTTTTTCAAAAAACTCTCGGAGGTTTTCTTGAGTTTGAGTCATACTCTGCATTAGTCCACCATCATACGCTTTTTTTTCACCTAACAGAGCCTTCAACTCTCTGACCTCTTCACTTGCCATAGAAAGTTTCTCGAAAAAAGAGGTTTCAAGATGATTTTTCTCCTTATCTTCTTGATTTGAAGAAGTTTTGTCAACTGCCAACTCTGAAGTGAAAGCCCTTACCTTCTAATATTTCCATGTCGATTTGAAGACTTTCAAACTATTCCTTCCAATTATCCGCCTCCACTTGGTAGTCACGTGCTAACTGCTCTGAGAGGGAAACCCACTTCATCATCATCGTGCCAATTAGATTGACCTAAAAAAGAGAAGAGAAAAATGAAAACCTTGAAAATAGAAAAGGGTAAAGTAAAGTTTGAAAAAGGGATACCTTTAAAGAAGCGTGCACAATATTGTTCATGAAGGTCAAAGAACTGTGGCTATCAAGCTTAGCTCTTTCAACTGGACCAATCAAAGGCTTTAGCCATACGTCATCTTGACCTGATTTCCTCAAAAGGTTACCCTCAGCGTGATCTTCAATAGTAACCCTCGTCATAGCTTCACCTCTACTTGAGGACCCAACTTCAGGGTAAGGAACACACAAAGGAGGAGTAGTCGAGGGAGGAATGGTAGAAGCAATCAAAACATCCTGGGGAGGAACGGTAACAGCCACGATCAGCAAAGAAGGTATTACAGGAATGGAAGTAAAAAACGAAGCAAGGGGTACTTCATAAGAAATGGAACCTAATTTTTCACTACCAAACTTGCGGTTAAAAAGTTACTCAACAGAATCCAGCAGCGGGAACATCATCATCGGGGATCATCACCGGGGCTTCAACAACCTCGGTAAAAGGAATAAAATGAGTGGTATATGCTTCATAATCAGAAATAATTCGTCTACGAGCTCGTGGCATAGTTACCAAAGAACCCTCCCCCCCCCTCCTCCGTCTTTCTCGTTTTCACAGTCTTGGTCAACAGTAGCTTTTCTTTTCGATGAAGAGCCCAAAATTATCTCTTAGTTCCTTTCCAAAGATATACGAGAAGCTACGAACGCCTCAGCACTAATCTCTCGAATGGCAAATCTTGATAAAACTGAGGATTAAAGTAAGTCCTGGAAAAAGCAATTAAAAAGAGGAGTTATACAAAAAATTTATCATGAGTTTTTACTTTCCAACTAAACATTGGGAGAGAGCTTTCCAAGATCTACCCTCCATTGGGGCTGTATTCAACAATTTTCCTACCCAACCACGAAAATTAAAAATTTCATCAACAATTCCCATGGTTGATGGAAAAGAAAAGGAAAATTATAATAATGATCATCAAAATTAAGGAAAAAAGGTATGAGAAAGTTACTAAAAAGAAAATTCACATGCAAAATTCTACTTCTCTAGGAAGGGAACATTTTCATCACCTACTAAAGTAACAATAGGGGCAACTGCCACACCTCCTTTTTTCATTACTACACCCGGAAGGGATGTAGTAAAGGAAGTTTTTTCAAATTTAAGTGACAATCGAAACGGGATTAATTATTAAAAGTCAAAGTCGCCACTTAGGAAATTTATGGTGTCCCAAGTCACTAATTTAAGATCCCGAATCGAGGAAAGAATGACTCGGTTATTATAGTCTGCGAATTAGAAATCCTGTTAAGGAATTCTGTTAACCCGGGAGAAGGTGTTAGACACTCCCGAATTCCGTAGTTCTAGCATAGTCGCTTTTATCCTACTTGGCTTGTTATATTATTTAATTACTGATTTTTAACTTATATGCTTTTTCTTCTTTTACCGCTTTTAATTAGAACAATTATGTTGAAACGGGTTACACGTATATATACTCACTTGTTTAGTGCGTCAAAAATCATGTCACGCGAACGTGTCCACAATTAATAACACTTAATTATTTTTAAGAAATGTTTAGGCCGAAGTTGCGGGAACGCATACTCCAGTTTAGTTTTATAAGTGTAATTGTGTTACGCGGACGTATACGCAATCGCACTAGTTTTTTAAACAGCCCTAAAGGATATTATTCGAAATATTATATTTTACCTAACCTAGGAAATTACTAAGAAGGCAAGATGTGATTTTAATGAACTTACGTAAACTAAAAATAATTAAAATTGGTAACCTATTTTATTGTTAAGAAAAGATTTTACCAAAGTTGCGGAAACGCATACTCCAAATTAATTTAAAATTATGGTCATGTTATGCGGACGTATACGCAATCGCAACCACAATAGGTACATTAAGGCCATGCCTAAAAACATTTCTACAAAGTTTATGAATTGTTTATTTCGCATCAACTGGAGTGATCTATAAGGTCCAAAGGTTCATGAAATCCATTAGAAGGATGATCCTGTTTTAAGACTCATCAAACAAACTAATTCCCTTTGGTTATTTCTCATACATTGTTGTTAATTATATTCAAAATTTAAGAACAAATCATACCCTCTTCACTAATTAACGAATCTGACTACTGTGGAAATCATCCAAGTAAATGGAACTCTTATAAATTTGATAACACACAAAACAGGGGAGATTTCACAAAAACTAATGCACACGAACCATTGCATAGATAAATATGCCTAGCAGGAATTTGATAATCACAACAAAAAACAGTTAAGGTTAATTAGAAGCTTGACTCGTCGATTTCAAATTAGCGCGCACAAAATCTGCCTTGGAGCGGATATAGTCAAAATGATCCTAACACTTCATACAGACCTCTCGTTTGAAAACAGCATCAGCTTCCACCTACCGGGCAGCTAAAAGGACTACATTTTCATTCTAAGAATGAAGCAGAATAACTGTTAATCGAGCAATCAGTAGCTAAAGCATAATACACCTTATTTTACAATCCAACTTAGAGCCTCGGGAGTGCCACAAAGAACATCTAAAGCTACTCTCTAAGAAAGTTAGCTCTCTCCAAGAGCGTTTGACAATTCTGCTCATAACAACCAAAGAGTAACTAGAACAAGAAGCTCCATAGTATAGTGCTAGAAGTAGAAGACCTTTTATACACTTAGTTTGATCAACTTACAGAAAACCTTTTGCATTTAAAGAGCGAGAGCAGAAACTTAGAATTTAGAAATGTCATCTAGACAATTTCCTTCTTTGGATTGGACTAAACGGGAGGTTCTCATTGCTAGCTTTAGTATTTCCAAACAAATTCTTTGCATGTTAACAAGTAGACGGATAAGGGGTTGCTTGATAAGATCTTATAATGAGCTAAAGAAGATGTCGATTCTGTCCAGAAACAGGCTCATCGAGCAGGGGGAAGAATAACAATAGAACAATGACAAACTCGAACATGACGGAACCAAATAGCATAGTCATAAGAAGCACAAATGAGCATAGTCATGGGAAGCATAAATGAGCAGATTATCGACTCGCCATTCATTTAGCAACCATGCGACACTTTAATTCCAGCCGTGAATTATCAAAAAAACTACACATGTCTTACTTTCAAAACATATTTGGTTAAAAAATAAATAGACAAACGAATGGTCTCAAATCCCCTAAATAAAGACACTAATTCAACTCGCAACAAACATATCGGAATAGAGGTGAAACACTAAGCGCGATATCAATATAGCAGCCATTCCAACCTTCCTAGGGTCATTTGTTAAAACTTTGGTAACAGCAAAATCCAAGCACAAGCTGCTATGCTCGTTCAAAATAAAAGAACAGAACGATTACTAGAAATCATTCGTACTAAAGAATCTGATAACCAAGTGAAAAACCATGAGGATATACATTACTGATTCAGATTCATTTGACAATCATAAGGCAGAGCAGAGTAGTAAATAAAATGGCAGATAACCACACAAGCCTCATATACTATTTTAACTTAAATCGTTTTACAGTCCGTCCATGGCTCACTTCACAACAGAAATAAGAGGAAGAGCAGAAGTGAACCTGGGGTGAAAATCAAACTAGCCTCAATACTGAAATCAACACAGAACAGCAACAGCCACAAATTGACGCCTGGAGCAATAACGAGTTCGAGTATCTCTCAACCGAATTCCATTTTTTACTAAATCCACATTGAAAGAAGAGACGGAATCTATATGTTTTGAAGCTTGTAAACAATAAACCAAACAACCATAAAGTCACCGAATATTGAACATCTTTTCTGTATTTTTCTTTTTTCTAAAGTTCAACTAAGATTGAAGGCAAATGATAAAGAAGAAGAAGGCTATTATCTCGAACCCAGATTTTCGAAAAAAAAAAAAAAACCTCTCTGAAAAATCCTCTCTGCAAAATTCACTCTAAAAATCCCTTTTCTAAATCCATCCAAAATTCCCTTTTGAGAACGAATTCCTGATAAATGTGGGCCTTGGATTGAGTGAAATCAATCCAATGCCTCACACTCATCCAGCAAATCTTCCCCAAAAGCTTCCAGCCTGCCTTATCTCCAAATCGAGCGAGTGAAGGTAATGAGAATATTTGCGCCAGAAAGGGTTAGAGATGGTGACGAGGAGAGAAGGAGGGACGCCTGAGGAGGGATTTGACACTCACTCGCTCAAAATTTCGCGAGTTTGGACGCAGCTTTGCAGTGAAGAAGAGAGTGAACAGTTGTTTGGGATTAGGTCTTCGCGTGTGTGTGTATCGTGTGTTTTGTGCGAACGGGTCGGGTCATGGGCGGGTTTGGGGCGTGGGTCTTGTGCTTCGGGCTGAATGGGTGTAGTTAGGTTGGAGTGAGGAATTGGGCTTGGACAAATTAAACAAAAAAGCACAACTTTCTAACTTTTCAATTCCTTTTTCCTTTTTCAAATAAATTCTTATCTAATTTTTTTCGAAATTAAATAAAATTCTAAATTAAATCCAAGAACCTAATTAACCAGAAAAAACTAATCAAACCTAAATAAAATTATCACAACAAATTAAAAGAAGACTACTTAAAATCAAAGCTAATATTTAAGAGTGCAAATTAAGTTATTTTGATTTTTTCTTATAAGAATACTAATTTGCTAATTAACCTTAAAAATACAAATGCCCGTATATTTTTGCATTCTCTTTTAATTAAGATAAGATAACTATAAACAAACAAATACAAATCGTTAACAGAAAATGCCACGAAAAATCAAAAATTGCAAATCAACAAAGGAAATTATTTTGTTTTGAATTTATGAAAATGATTCATATAGGTCAAAAATCATGTGCTCACCGCTCTTTGCGCGGAAACACAAAGAGTTTTTGCGCAAAATTAGTGAGCAAATACGAGCAATTTTTTCCGTTTGAATATTCCATGAGAAACATTTTGAAAATCTTGGTCGTACCCTGTTTCCGAGGCTGCCTACATATCCTCGATTGAAGAGGAATCAGGTAAGTGTAGTTCAAGAGTGTTTGGTAGCTGGGACTACGGAGGCTGTGATTTCACTATTGTTGTTGCTGCTGCTACTGCTGCTAGACCGCTTTATTACACCTTGTGAAAAATAAAGAAGCTAGACTAGGCTATGAACTATGGATTACAAAAGAACCTATCTATGTCTTCAATCTTGCTCTTGATCTTTGTTGTCTTGTTGCCTTGTTTTTCTTCCTGTAAACTACTTTTGCCTTGTTGACTGGTATGTTTTTTTGTAGAATTTCCTGTTGTCTTGTTGACGGGAATTCCTTCCTGTAATCTCCGTATTGCCTTGTTGACTTCTCGTTTCTCTTCTTCTATGTTTGATGCCGAATTGATGGACTTGAGATGTTTTCCGTTGAAACATATTCCCTTGTTCTGACAGGTGGCCACCTGATTACCAAAACTTGAATCTTGAAAATATTTCTTTGTTCAAACAGATGGGTGCCTGATTACAAAAATTTGAAACATGAAAAATATTCCCTTGTTCTGATAGGTAAGCGCCTGATTACCAAAATTTAAAACTTGGAAAATATTCCCTTGTTTTGACAAGTAGGCGCCTGATTATCAAAATTTGAAACTTGAAAAATATTCCTTGTTCTACAGGTGGGCGCCTGATTACCAAGACATGAATTTTGAAAAATATTCTCTTGTTCTACAGGTGGGCGCCTGATTACCAAAACTTGTAATTTTGGAATATGTTCTCTTGTTCTCCAGGTGAGCGCCTGATTACCAAGACTTAAATTTTGAAAAATATTTCTTGTTCTACAGGTGGGCCCCTGATTGCCAAAACTTGAAGTTTGAAAAATATTCCCTCGCTCTACAGGTAAGCGCCCGATGAACAAAACTTGAAATTTTTAAAAAATATTCCCTTGTTCTATAGGTGGATGCCTGATTACCAAAACATCAAATTTTGAAAGATATTCCCTTGTTCTACAGGTGGGCGCCTGATTATCAAGAACTGAATTTTGAAAAATATTCCGTTGCTCTACAGGTGGGTGCCTGATTACCAAAACTAGAAATTTGAAAGATATTCCCTTGTTCTTCGAGGTGGGCGTCTGATTACCAAGACTTGAATTTTGAAAAATATTCCCTTGTTCTTCAAGTGGGCGCCTGATTACCAAACCTTGAAATTTGGAAAAATATTCCCTTGTTCTCCAGGTGGGCGCCTGATTACCAAAACTTAAAATTTGAAAAATATTCCCTTGTTCTACAGGTGGGTGCCTGATTACCAATACTTGAATTTTGAAAAGCATTCCCTTGTTGTATAAGTGGACGCCTGATTACCAAAACTTGAAATTTGAAAATTCCTTTGTTCTACAGGTGAGCGCCTGATTGACAAAACTTGAAATTTTTAAAAATATTCCCTTGTTCTCCAGGTGGGCGCCTGATTACAAAAACTTGAATTCTGAAAAATATTCCCTTGATCTTCCAAGTGGGCGCCTAATTACCAAAACTTGATATTTTGAAAAATATTCCCTTGTTCTACAAGGGGGCACCTGATTACTCAACTTGAATTTTTAAAAATATTCCCTTGTTCTACAGGTGGGCGCCTGATTACCAAAACTTGAAATTTTAAAAAATATTCTCTTGTCCTCTAGGTGGGCGCTTGATTACAAAAACTTGAATTTTGAAAAATATTCCATTGTTCTACAGGTGGGCGCCTGATACCAAAAATTGAATATTTGAAAAATATTCCCTTGTTCTCCAGGTGGAATCCTGATTACAAAAACTTGAATTTTGAAAAATATTCCCTTCTTCAACAGGTGGGCGCCTGATTACAAAAAATTGAAATTTTGAAAAATATTCCCTTGTTCCATAAGGGGGCACCTGATTACTAAAACTTGAAATTTTAAAAATATTCCCTTGTTCTATAGGTGGTCGCCTGATTACCAAAACTTGAAATTCTCAAAAATATTCTCTTGTTCTCCACGTGGGCGCCTGATTACCAAAACTTGAAATTTGAAAGATATTCCCTTGTTCTTCCAGGTGGGCGCCTGATTACCAAGACTTAAATAATGAAAAGTTTTCTCTCGTTCTATAAGTGGGTGCCTAATTACCAAAACTTGAAATTTTAAAAAATATTCCCTTGTTCTCCAGGTGGACACCTGATTACCAAAACTTAAAATTTGAAAAATATTCCCTTGTTCTACAGGTGGGCGCCTGATTACCAAAATTTTAAATTTTGAAAGATATTCCCTTGTTCTGCAGGTGGGCGCCTGATTATCAAGACTTGAATTTTGAAATATACTCCCTTGTTCTACAGGTGGGTGCCCGATTACCAAACTGAATCTTCAAAAATATTCCCTTGTTCTGACAGGTGCGCGCCTAATTACCAATACTTGAATCATGAAAAATATTTCTTGTTCAAACAAATAGGTGCCTGATTACCAAAATTTGAAACATGAAAATATTCCCTTGTTCTGACAGATGAGCGCCTGATTGCCAAAATTTAAACTTGGAAAATATTCCATTGTTCTGACAAGTGGGCGCCTGATTATCAAAATTTGAAACTTGAAAAATATTCCTTGTTTTACAGGTTGGCGCCTGATTACCAAGACTTGAATTTTGAAAAATATTCCCATGTTCTACAGGTGGATGCCTTATTACCAAAACTTGTAATTTTGAAATATGTTCACTTGTTCTCTAGCTGAGCGCCTGATTACCAAGACTTGAATTTCGAAAAATATTTCTTGTTCTACAAGTGGAGCCTAATTGCCAAAACCTAAGTTTGAAAAATATTCCCTCGCTCTACAGGTGAGCGCCTGATTAACAAAACTTGAAAATTTAAAAAAATATTCTCTTGTTCTACAGGTGGGTGCCTCATTACCAAAACTTCAAATTTTATAAGATATTCCCTTGTTCTACAGGTGGGCGCCTGATTATCAATACTTGAATTTTGAAAAATATTCCCTTGTTCTACAGGTGGGCGCCTGATTACCAAAACTAGAAATTTGAAAGATATTCCCTGGTTCTTTAAGGTGGGCGCCTCATTACCAAGACTCGAATTTTGAAAAATATTCCATTGTTCTTCAAGTGGGTGCCTGATTACCGAGACTTGAATTTTAAAAAATATTCCCTTGTTCTATAGGTGGGCGCCTTATTACCAAAACTTGAAATTTGAATAATATTCCCTTGTTCTAAAGGTGAGCGCCTGATTGCCCAAACTTAAAATTTTGAAGGAGATTCCATTGTTCTCCAGGTGGGCGCCTGATTACAAAAACTTGAATTCTGAAAAGTACTCCCTTGTTCTTCTAGGTGGGCGCCTAATTACCAAAACTTGATATTTTGAAAAATATTTCATTGTTCTACAGGTGGGCGCCTGATTACACAACTTGAATTTTTAAAAATATTCCATTGTTCTACAGGTGGGCGCCTGATTACCAAAACTTGAAATTTTGAAAAATATTCCCTTGTTCTCCAGGTGGGCGCCTGATTACCAAAAATTGAAATTTTGAAAAATATTCCCTTGTTCCATAGGTGGGCACCTGATTACCAAAACTTAAAATTTTGAAAAATATTCTCTTGTTCCATAGGTGGGCACCTGATTACCAAAACTTGAAATATTAAAAACATTGCCTTGTTCTATAAGTGGTCGCCTGATTAGCAAAACTTGAAATTTTCAAAAATATTCGCTTGTTCTCCAGGTGGGCACTTGATAACCAAAACTTGAAATCTCAAAATCCGAAATATTGCCAGTCACAAGTTTCTAAGAGTTTCTAACTACTCTCTATTTTAATGTCTGAAGAAAATGAGGGGAAATTAACACAAGGGATAGAAGGGGACTTCAAGCTATGCGGACGCGGTTGAAAGATATTCCCTTGTTTTTCTAGGTGGGCGCCTGATTTCCAAGACGTAAATTTTTGAAAAATATTCCCTTGTTCTATAAGTGGGCGCCTGATTACCAAAACTTGAAATTTTGAAAAATATTCCCTTGTTCTCCAAGTGGACGCCTGGTTACCAAAACATGAAATTTGAAAAATATTCCCTTGTTTGACAGGTGGGCGCCTGATTACCAAAACTTGAAATTTTGAAAGATATTCCCTTGTTCTGCAGGTGGGCGCCTGAATATCAAGACTAGAATTTTAAAAAATACTCCCTTGTTCTACAGGTGGGTGCCCGATTACCAAACTTGAATCTTGAAAAGTATTCCCTGAGACTGCTGCCTGTGTACCTTGTTACAACAAAACAAACAAAACACAAAAAATTCCTCCTGCCCCAGTTTGGTGCTGGGCGGATCTGCGAGTGTTACTCAAATCTCTTTACCATATATCTCTAAATCTAAGATAGGTTCCATTATCCAGGAGGGTCCTCACAATTTCTTATTGATGACAACTTTAAGACTATGTTATGTTTCTCAAAAGGTACTATTTTCCACTACGTCTTATTATGAGTTATATTTGCTTGGGGTCTACTGGTGACTGATGATTAAAACTACTTCCCATTATCCAGGCGCGTCTTGACAACTCTTAATTAGATGGCAAAATGTGTCTACTAGGGGTTAGTATTTAGAGTTGCGTCCCATTATCCAAGGGGGTCATGAAAACTCCTACAATTAAATCCGATTACCCAGGCGGATCTGGATGACTCTTGTTGAGGAAGTGTTTGGATTTGCCCATGCTACCCGACTCTTTGTGTTCTAGGCTAAGTCCCATTTTTCAGGAGGGTCTTGACAACTCTTAACTGAATCCTACTTCAACATGCAAGTCATTTTATGCCCTTTACTATCCATGATTACCTCTAACCTTTAAATGAGCCCCATTTTCCAGGAGGGTCCTGAGGTTCCAGCTTAAATGCCGACTCAATCTTCCAGTTGTTTCTGCTGGGGATCATCATTCAGGAGGGTTTCGGTGACTCTTACCGGGGAAGGTGTCTATGCCTGCCTATGGTGCCCATGCCTATTTGTGTTTTTTAAACAGCACCCCCAGTTCAACTTCTTTACCCCTTTTAACTTTCAGTTGTTTCTGCTGGGGGTTGCTAATTAAATTTTGTCCCAATATACTCTTGCTGGGGAGAACATTTATGACGGACTGTGTTCCTTTTGAGTTTTAACTGACCGGGTCTCATTTTCCAGATGGATCCTGAGATTTTTTATCATACCTGCCATGTGCTTGCTTTCCCCTGTGGATGGCCTTCCTTAGGATCTTCCGGAATTTTCCTGCCCTTGTGTCAATTTAAGAAAACTTATCAGTTTGAAAAGTGGTAGTTAGCTTGCGGCATTCTTGTTGGAAGCGGTCTCCTTGCTGTCGCATTCCGTTGTGTTCAAATTTCCATGTTGATGATGAGTTGCCTGAATTGGTCGGCTAACCCCTGAACCTTTACGGCTTTACTTTGCTCCCTGTTATTGTGTTACATTTCTAGCCCTTTTGCCAGAATCCTTCACCTTTCTCGAGATTACCAAGTCAATGTTATTATGCTTGGCTGACCCTCTAACCCTTGTGGCTTTACTCTACTCCCCCATTCTTGTGCTTCACTTTCGACCCTCTTCCTAGAACTCTTACATCCTCTCCTGAGATTGCTGAGTCAACGTATTATACTCGGTTGACCACCTGAGCCCTTGTGGCCTTCCCATCTTTGTGTTGCCGCTTTTAACTTGTCATGGAAACTTTAATTTCACCCTGAAAGACAGGGCTTACTTATTGGCTGATCAACTTTTCTTTCACTCTTATTACAGAAAATACCTCTTCTCCGTTCAGACCCAATATCCCTTATTTGTTGCATTGTTGATGGACCGACATCTTCCCAACCTTTGTGTCTTTACTTGACCCTCTAAAGCACGTACATCGCCTCCCCCCCCCCACTTCGTGTGTATGCTATTTTTATTGACTTAAACCACTGGCCTTGACCTTGAGGTCTGTTGCTCCTTCACTTGTCATGATGATTGATTTTCATTTGAAGACCCTATTTGCCCCTTGACTAACACTTCCTTTGTAAACCTTAACCCAGCAAATACCTCTTCTCATTTGAACCCAATACCTTCCTTCTATTTCATTGTTCCTTAACAGACATCTACCACACCCTTGTGTTTCACCTGATCCCCAAGTCATATTTAGCAACCACATTATGTATGATGTTCTTTCCTGACCCAAATCACTGGACCTGACCTTGAGGTCTACTTCTCCATCACTGGCCATGATAACTTTGATTTCTTCTTGAAATACTTTTGATCTGTTCACCCTATCCCTCATTCTGTTGTATTGTCCACGATTTGATATATACCGAGCCTTTGTATTTCAAACGAATCCATATCATGTTGATTGTTACCACCTCAGTGTGACTGTTGTTCCTTCCTGACTTATGCTACTTTGATGTGACAAACAGATCCTGTTTTGTGCAATTGGAAAGATGGTGGCCGATTTTGAAGTCATTTCTCACTTGTTTGACTTGACAGACTCAAGAGGAGGGAATAAACAAGATGAACAGAATAGAGTAGAGGACAATGAAAGGAGATGATTCCTAACAAAAAACCTAAAAACTAGGAACCTATAAAATGCGGGCACCAACTTTAATGACCATGAAATGCACCTGCAGCCTTTTCTGTTAAGCAAATCTAATGTTCAACTCTCATTATACTCCCCTAGACCGTGAAGCTTGGGTTCAATGCTCCGATTAATCCAATATGATTCACAATCCTTATTTGACTTGTAGCGCCAAAGGGTTTTCACCATCAAACCTCTCTCATTTTTTCCTCTCAACTTACAGTCGCCTCATTGTTCCCGTGAGGGTTTCACCAAAAGGACTCTCTCATTTTTATTTCTCTCAGCTCCCGTTGCCTTACGGTGCCCGTGAGAGTTTTCACCAATAAGACTCGTATTTTCGTTATCTTTTTGCTTGGACCGAAATATTGCCCTTGATACTAATTGTCTCTACTTGCTGGACTTGGCATCTCTCGAAGACTAATCAGAAGGTCTTTCTTTGGACCTTAATGCAGGCTTTTGGGTAGGGTTAGAAAGAAAAGGTATCAAAGGCTCAAAACAATTCAGATTGATTAAAGATTACAACTTTCAGAATCAGATTCATACAACGATCACAACTTCTGCCCCAGTTCCTTGCTTGGGGAACTTTTGGACTTTTATTTTGATGAGATTGGACCGTGAGGCTGCCTGCGTATCCTTAAAAGGAATCGGGTCTAATGTAGTTCATGCTGATTCTTTGTTTTTTGCAGTTGTTTTTCTTCTCTTTTTTTTCTTTCCGTTTTTCTTTTCCTTTTCTTTTGTTTTGTTTTCTTTTCCTTTCTTTCTCTTCATTTCATTTTATATTTTCTCTTTTCTTTTCTTGTTTTTATTTTCTTAACACTAGGCACTTCACAAGCCTTCGTCACATTGTTCTTAACAGATTGCTTTCGGGTTCCTTTCACCAGCTCGTTTCGAAGATCTACCTTTGATACTGTTGAAAGCTTAGCAGCACTCGTGCCTCCGAGGCTCTTAGAAGAATTCCCACATCCCAACATGTGCATCTCATTATGCAACGATGGACTTTGGCTAGTGTCTGTTGCATCCGAATATTGCATGACAATTTCACATGCATCAATAAGCTTTTGAATTGCTTTCTTTAGACTCCAACAGTTCTCTGTGTCATGCCCCGGGGCATCTGAGCAATATGTGCACTATTGAGAAACATCAAGCTTCTTTGACAGAGGGTTTGGCATTTTTATCTGAATCGGCTTCAACATGCCCAATTGCTTCAACCTTTGGAACAAACTGGCATATGATACTCCGATAGGGGTGAAAACATTTTCTTTTTCAAGCAGCATTTTCATCTTATAATCTAGCCTTGGTTGGAATCTTTTGCGGGCAGGTGGTTGCCATGCCTGAGGGGGCGGGTAAATCCTTTGGGGAAGTGGTAGGGTCCATCGTGGGCCTCGTGGGTGTGGTGCATATGGTGGCGCCTTGTAGGAAGGATATTGGGGAAGTGAAGCATGACTCCGAGGGTTCTGCGGAGAAAGGTAGTATTGGGAAGGGTCAACTAGTGCACCAGGACGTCAATGAGGCTGTTTTTGAGGCTGAAAGTGTTTATCAAGGATGACCACTAGACCTTGTCGTTGGCAGGGCTCAGCAATATCTTCTCTCTCGACGGGATAACTATCCCGAGAGACTTGTTCATTCCACCTGAGCCAAAGGTCCTTAAAGCTCTCGTTGGATTTATTTACTGTATAAGATAGGGAGACGCGGTTCGGGACGATGTATATCGTGCTTAAACTGTTCTGTGCTCTTTAGTTTTCTATAGATCCCATCCCGCATTTCGTTTCCTGTATCCTTTTCATTTTCAGAGCCAGGCGGGGGCAGTGCCTTCGTGATCGTCCAAGCATGATACATGTTTGTCATATGTTGCCTTAACACCCGCATCTCTTCAGCCAAGCCATTATCCAGTTCAACTAACTTTTTTGGGGTACCGGTGCCAACCAACTCAGTTCTGATATTGTCTGCCATTGTCTTTGACGTTGTGCTGTGGGGGAAGAGTTACTGCTTCAAAACTACAAACCGATCAACCTTCTGGAATTTAACACAACAAGCTGAAGCCATTACGTTAGCGTTAGGACATTTAATATAGCATATTTCCTCTTCATGTGTAATACACCTAGGTCCAGTTATGATTTCTATTATGCACTAATTGGTTGCTTGCATCATCCCGGCTTTTGTTCTCACTCTTGTTTGTTTTTTCTTTCTTTTTTTTTCTTTGTTTTTTTTCTTTTTGTTTTCTCTTTGTTCTGCCTACATCTTTTACCCTATATTTTTCAATGGTTCCCTCATTTGCTTCCCCTTTTTCTTCCTTTTATTTTAGGTGTGGCGAATCCTATGCGGATTGCGTACGTATCATGACCCCGCATGAATCAGATCGAGCGTAGTTCTGGCAGATTGAAAACAATAAAAACAATATATATATTTTTTGAAATTTTTGATAAAAACAAACACCTTGACTACAAAGACTCGCAGACTCAAAATAAACTAAACAAGCTTATAAAAGATCAATTCGAAAGACCTAACAGACTCCAAAACAACTTAAGAGACTCAAAGCAAAAATATCGACTCAAGCAAAGATCACTAATACATTAAAGACTTAAACACTCCTGGAGCTTTCAGGGTTTTGTTTGGTTTTGTTGCGGGCTCGTCTGTAAGATCCAACTGGAGCCTTTCCAAATCTATCATCACTTGCTGAACGAACATCATGACTGCCGCAAGGAAAGTGGCTTAGGTCATGTATTCACATATTTGACATTTTACCACAATATACTCTGCAATCGATGTGACCCTCTCGCGGATCGTACCTTTCTCCCGTAATAGATCTCCTATTTGCCGAGTTCTTGCTTCCACGGTTTGTTTGGCTTCATGGCTTTGTGGTAATATTGTAAAAATATTTCGAATATCTGTTGTGTGCACCATCTCCATCTTGTACTATTTGTGATGGAAATTGAAATAATTATCCTCAGTGTTGTTATCGTACTCCAATCACTTCCTATGTTGATTCTAATAATTCTTGTGAGTTTGACAGAAGTAACGAATGGGATGATGTAGAACACAATGTTTGTAGTCTTGATATGCACAGGAAATTATTAGAGGAATATGGAGGTTTCTGTGAGAAAATTATGAATGAGATGCAACAATTTATAGAAGGAAGAGCTAAACTAGAACAAGAGATCGATCAATTTGGAGGTTCTATTCACGACTTAGAGGCTTAATTGAGTGCAAAAGTTGATGCGTGCAACTTCTAATAATTTAGTGATGAGTTGTATGAAGCTGAAAAAGATCTTCTAGGCCAAATTGAAGAGCTAAAACTAGAATACCAATCATTAGACCATGCTTTTATTGATGTTACTGAGGCTGAAGAGTGCAAAATTAAGAATGTCAAAAATAATGCAATTTTGGAGTAGGAGCATATTGGAGCTCATTCTAAACACTTTTCCATATTGTGTTTGGTTGATGACATGGGAATTGATTCAGTCAGCATATGAAGGAGTCAATGAATGAGGAACAAAGGGCTTATATTCTGAAATTTGTGACGTCAAGGAGACAAAACGATATCCCCAATTTAAAGGTGAAGAAATGCAAGATGCAATACCTATTGCTTGGTTTATCTATTTTTACACCACTGCTCCAGGGACATGACAGAAAAATTGATGCAAAATTAGGGGAGCATATTCATATCTTCAAAATGGAAGGAAAAGCGGTGAAAGCAATAGTGTCGTGTCGCGACATTAAATCAAGCGCTTGTTGGGAGGCAACCCAATTTTATTTTTTTCTTTTTCTTTTGTTTATTTTTTAATTTTATTGTATATATTGTAGTATTATTTTTATGTTTTGTAGGAGTAGGAGCATGGAGTCAAAACCAATAGGCATGTGCAAAAGAGAGCAGGTGGTTGAAACTAAGTGTAAGGTACCCGCACAAGGGATCATACCTGGTAGAAGTCCTAGTATCCCGTGAGCTATTAATTCTTCAGCCTTTGGCCTACCAGGGAGTCTCTATTGTAGAAAATCATTCTATCCATGATATGTGTGCTTTGGTTGTATTAGCATGATTTTCAGGTATAGGTTTTGATGAATGACAAACAACGAAGTCGATGAATGACAAACAATAAAGTCAAGTGTCAAACAACGTTATTATATGACAAACAATCAAGATTGAATGCCGAGAAGCATATTGATGAATGGATTGCATAGACAAGCCAAAGACGAGCTCAAAAGTTCAAGACCGAAGACCCAAGGCATAGGTCGTTAGGTAGAACAAATGTAAGAGCAACGTTTAAAGTTATCTCGTCTTTTGGCTCAACATAGGTCATCATAAATATGCATAAAATCATTTTATCAAATCATATTTCAAATACTTCAAACAAAATGATTTCAAACATTTTCATTTTAGCCAAAATAAATTTTACACATGTCTTTCAAAGCTGGACAGAAATAATCGATTATGTTTATTTTGATAATCGATTATGTTAAGACAGTGTAAACCGGAATTTACAAAACAGCAAAATATTCGATTATCAGAAGTGTATAATCGATTATCTTGTATCCGTTGCCAAGTTTTTGAACACTGCAACAACATAATCGATTATGCATATCATAATAATCGATTATCCTGCATAAAATCAGCTTCCGATTTTGTAACGGTAAGCTGATAATCGATTATCCAAATCTGATAATCGATTATCTTGGCATAAAATCAGCATAATTGATTGCCAATTAAGCAATGGACATACAACTTATAACACCTATAAATAGAGGTCTTTTGAGCTGAATTGAAACACACAACACCTCTCATTATTCATATACATATTGATATCATTTGTGCATCATTATAGAGCTTTTGTTGAGCCATTTGAGAGACAACTTTGAGTTGTTCATAGAGCTAATATTGTATCTCTTTATCTACTCTTTTGAGAGAGTTCTTGTTGTAAAAGAGAAAGGTGTTTGAGAAGACCATATCTTCTCATTGATTGTCGGGTTTGCTAAGTACCCTCAATCTTAGTATGTGAAGTCTTGTGGTGCGGTATCCACGAGAAAGGTGAAGTCATGAGGTGCGGTATCCTCGAGCAAGTTGAAGTATTGTAGAGTGTACATCTACGAGCAAGTGTAGCGGTTTGTTAGGCACCCGTAAGCTTAACGGAGTTAGTGGAATCTCGAGAGAGTCTCTCGGGGACTGGACTAACCACACGTTGTGGTGAACCAGGATAAATTCGGTGTGTTCTTTCCTTACTATTTTAATTACCGAATTTATTTTATTCCTGCAATCTTAATTCCGCAATATTTATCAATATTCTCGTGCCGCACTATTCATCCCCCCTCTAGTGACAGGCATAAATCCTAACAATTGGTATCAGAGCCTAACTCTCTGAAAGCCTTAACCTGTTGAGAGAACGATATATTTTTTGTTGAGAATGTTGAATGCAGGAATGATGAGCGAAGGACACTCTACCATTGAGCCTCCACTATTTGATGGAACAAATTACACATATTGGAAAGAGCGGATTAGAATCTTCATCGAATCAAACAACTTTCGCATATGGCAAATCATCAAGAACGGTGAAACGCCGACAAAGAAAGTTGGGGAAGCCATGGCTCCGAAGGAGAAGAATGAATACAACGCCAAGGCCATCAATATGTTATATTGTGCGGTGAATCCGGATGACTATCGGAAGATTTCCTATTGCACAACCGCCAAAGAAATGTGGGATAAACTTGAAGCCATTTATGAAGGTACGCCTCAAGTCCAAAAGCATGTGACATGGGACTCGGACCGCTCGTGTGATGAAACGACTGCCCTATGCTTCATGGCCAACGAAGAAGAAGAGGTAAGCACTTATAATTCTTGCTCTTTTGAAGAATTACAAAAAGCTTTTAAAGAATTACTTGGTGAATTGAAAAAGACTTCAAAAATCGCCAAAGAGGCCAAGGATAAAATCAAACTTTTAGAAGAAGAAAATAAATTTTTGAAAAATGATAATATTGATCTTAAAAATAAAATCAAGGCGATGAATGAAGCATCTTCAATTGGTCAAAGTTCTAATTGTTCTTCTTGTGATTCCTTGAAAATAGAGAACATAGAACTTAGGAACACACTAGAAAAATGTAGTGTAGACGATCCTATAACAGTTGAAGAAATTAAGAAGAAAAAGCCCAAGAAAAATAAAAGGCGTAGCAAGAATAAGAATAATGTTAGAAAGGATGATAGAAATAAGGGTGAACCACCTAGAATTAATTCTAGGAACTTTATTAATGAGTCTAGAATGAATCATTTTAGACCACCTAGAAACGACTCTAGAAATTTTCTTAATGAGTGTAGAAATAATCACGTTTGGCCACCTAGAAACAATTCTAGGAACTTTGTTAATGAGTCTAAGATTAATCATTTTAGACCACCTAGAAATGACTCTAGGAATTTCAACGCTTCTAGGAATAACGACTTTAAATCACCTAGAACGTATTTGGCTCAACCAAGACATATGCACAACCCGAATGTTATATGTCATTATTGCAACCGGGTAGGACACATAGCACCCGTATGTTTTGCAAAACATAGAGATTTATCTTTTGACTATGATTATTATTTGCCTAACCCCCAAGGACCCAAAAGCAGTTGGGTACCGAAAACCTATTCTTAGGTACGTTTGCAGGTGTGCTTGAAGACTACAATATCGTAGTAGATGCACCAAGCACGAAACCTTATTGCATCGAGGGGGAACTTCGGTTAGTTATCACTGTTTTGATAAAAATGTAATAGCTGATATATGTTAACGATTAATATATCTTTGTTAACAATTGGTATTAATTATTTTTGTTGATTCATGTTTTGATAACTTTTATTTTGAATAACAATTGGTATCAATTATTTTTGTTAAAAATAATGATTGATGTTTTGATGAATATCTCTCTAGTTTGAATAATAGTTGGTATATTCACTAAAAATAACCTTTGATATGGTTGTTATATTTTTACTAACATTTGGTAGTATTTCATGTTGGTATGATTTTTTTAAATATCGTCAATGTATATTCCTCATTGTATTTCCTATTTTATTCTTGACGCTAACAATTGATATACCCAAAAGGGGGAAGTGTCGAAAGAGGAAAGTAGCCTTTGTATACTCTTCTTTTTGCTAATGCCAAAAGGGTGAAGAATTTAGGCGATATGCATCAAATAAGGGGGAATGTATCTACATTATAGTATGCCTTATTTGAGGGGGAATTATCATTAAGGGGAATTGTTTGCATGAATTGTATGTTGAGATATAGCATGAATTTAGGGAGAATCCGATATGCATATCTCCTGTTGTTTGTCATTATCAAAAAGGGGAAAATTGTAGAAAATCATTCGATCCATGATATGTGTGCTTTGGTTGTATTAGCATGATTTTCAGGTATAGGTTTTGATGAATGACAAACAACGAAGTCGATGAATGACAAACAATAAAGTCAAGTGTCAAACAACATTATTATATGACAAACAATCAAGATTGAATGCCGAGAAGCATATTGATGAATGGATTGCATAGACAAGCCAAAGACGAGCTCAAAAGTTCAAGACCGAAAACCCAAGGCGTAGGTCGTTAGGTAGAACAAATGTAAGAGCAACGTTTAAAGTTATCTCGTCTTTTGGCTCAACATAGGTCATCATAAATATGCATAAAATCATTTTATCAAATCATATTTCAAATACTTCAAACAAAATGATTTCAAACATTTTCATTTTAGCCAAAATAAATTTTAAACATGTCTTTCAAAGCTGGACAGAAATAATCGATTATGTTTATTTTGATAATCGATTATGTTAAGACAGTGTAAACCGGAATTTACAAAACAGCAAAATAATCGATTATCAGAAGTGCATAATCGATTATCTTGTATCCGTTGCCAAGTTTTTGAACACTGTAACAACATAATCGATTATGCATATCACAATAATCGATTATCCTGCATAAAATCAGCTTCCGATTTTGTAACGGTAAGCTGATAATCGATTATCCAAATCTGATAATCGATTATCTTGGCATAAAATCAGCATAATTGATTGCCAATTAAGCAACGGACATACAACTTATAACACTTATAAATAGAGGTCTTTTGAGCTGAATTGAAACACATAACACCTCTCATTATTCATATACATATTGATATCATTTGTGCATCATTATAGAGCTTTTGTTGAGCCATTTGAGAGACAACTTTGAGTTGTTCATAGAGCTAATATTGTATCTCTTTATCTACTCTTTTGAGAGAGTTCTTGTTGTAAAAGAGAAAGGTGTTTGAGAAGATCATATCTTCTTATTGATTGTCGGGTTTGCTAAGTACCCTCAATCTTAGTGTGTGAAGTCTTGTGGTGCGGTATCCACGAGCAAGGTGAAGTCTTGAGGTGCGGTATCCTCGAGCAAGTTGAAGTCTTGTAGAGTGTATATCTACGAGCAAGTGTAACGGTTTGTTAGGCACCCGTAAGCTTAACGGAGTTAGTGGAATCTCGAGAGAGTCTCTCGGGGACTGGACTAACCACACGTTGTGGTGAACCAGGATAAATTCGGTGTGTTCTTTCCTTACTATTTTAATTACCGAATTTATTTTATTCCTGCAATTTTAATTCCGCAATATTTATCAATATTCTCGTGCCGTACTATTCAACCCCCCTCTAGTGACGGGCATAAATCCTATCATCTATTACCTTCATGTTATTTTCATAGTGCGTTGAGGACATTGCACAATTTTAAGTATGGGGTGAGGAGATTGTCTGGGTGATTTTCTGTGCTATCTTAGTTTAGTTGTTGTACTCATTCTTAGTGTAGTAGTTTTTATTAATAATAAAAAAATATAAAAAACGACAAAGAGAAAAAAAAATCAGAAAATTTGGACTTTTCCCTACGAGGATATTATGGACAAATTTCTTGAGGGATTAAGGTCCAATAAAAAATAATCAAAAACTATTTTTAGTTAGACAATAATTCTCTGTGGTTTTTCTTTGTGCATCGGCTCTTTTCCATGGGATGCAACTTGAACTGGGTAATTTTTTTTTTTTTTAGGATTAGATTAATTTTTTTTTATATTTTAGAAGTAGGAAAAGAGGGAGAAGTAAACAAAAAGTTTTGTGACTTATTTGATACTAGCATATTTAGGCCTAAGTTTGAGTAGTACTTTCCTCTGAGTGCTTGAGTAATGAATAAAATAGCAAACCTTCTGACCCCTAGGCTCAGGGTTTTGACTCTATATGTAGCTTATTTTTATTTTGTCATTCGCTATGACCATATCTGTCGTAGAGTAGAATTGATCCATCTTGAGTGATACTTGTGCCATTTGTGGTTAGGATTTGTTACATATATTCCATATTTTGCATCTTAGTGTAGAACTTGCCCTGCATGTTATTGAAGTGAAATAAAAATATTGCTCTATTTAGAAGATGATAATAGGCTTTCTTTGATATGTCTTGTGAATTTTAGTATTTTCAAATATTGTGCCGCTAATTAGTCCTTTGATCCTCTAGCCTTTTGTTTGGAAGCCGTATTTTTACCTTGATCCTTTTGTTGAATCCCTAGTTTTTGCACCCTGCTTCCTTGAGCACTATTGCTTAGACTGTAATATTATTTGATAAATTTGAAGAAAGGAATGATTAAGTAAAAAATGGTGAGCAATGATGGATAAAGGTGATGAAAAGGCCTTCTTGAAAAGAATGTTATACGAAGCAAAAAAAGTGAATGAGAAAAAAAAATTGCTTTGAAAAAATGAAACGTTCTTGATATGAGAAAACTTTTGTGAAACAATAGATGAAGAGAGGGCTGAAAAATAAGTGAAGAGTAGAAAATAATGAGTGATGAAGTCTAAAAGTGAAACGTGCTTAGGGAAGAGTAAGTCACTATTATACAATTCTCCTACTCATCCCTTAGCCAACATTACAACCCGTTAAAGTTTGATTTGATTCTATACGGGCATACTTAATTAGTAGAGATGTACATAATGGACAAGCCTATGATTCTTTGTGCATACATGTGAATTCGTTTGTGAGTAAGAGAGTTGTTCTTTGATACTAAGTCCTTAAATTATATTCATTCTTTGATTTGAGTATATGGATTATTTCTTCATGTGAGGCCACTTGTTTCATGATGGATAGGTAATGTTATTAACTTTATTTGACAGAGTAGGTGAGTGGGCTTAAATTTGGCGAGTTAGAGTCCTTTTATGAGGTTAGGAAGTTAGAAGCTTGTTATTTGTTTGTGACTTATATCTTGCACGATGATAAGGAACTGTATGTCTTATGGTTTGAGTTGCTATAGGGCCTAATTGTTTGTATCTACCGAAGTGGTAGTATTTCTAGGCTTGATTTGTTGAGAGTTGTTTTAGTGCTTACTCGAGGACGAGCAAGAATCTAAGTGTGTGGTGTTGATGTTCGGCCAAAAATACATATATTTACCCATTGTTGCCTCATATTCCAGTACTTTTTAATCGTCTTTTGAGTATTAGTTATATTATTTTGTGCTTAATATTATATTTTAATTGTGTAGGAATAAAGTTGTGTGAAGATAAATAGATTTAGAGTAAAATTGAATAAAATAAGGGAAAAAAAAGACAATGAAAATAATAAAAAATAGGGGGACACCTTTGGGTTTTGCCCCCTCACCCCACAAAAAAAAATGGAAGACATAAAAAATGCAATTGAAATCAAATAACTAACCCCAAAATGGAAGACACAAACAATACAATTGAAAATAACTAAAGAAGACAGCGCAAGAATTGAAGGAGTTGAGGCGTGAAACATTCTGCCTCCAGCGCTAGTGTCAGCGCCTAGCGCTAGCCTGGACGCTGTGTTGCGAGGTTTTCCTATTTCGTTCGGGATAAAACTATTTTGGTGTTACACGACCTCAATTCGTATAAAGGGGTCTTAAATTTAATTTAAAGGATATCTAGCATACTTTGAAGGAAATTTCACGTGGACATGCTTGGAGGAGGCTCCTAACTAGTTGTTCTTCTCTTCTCTTTTTTATATCTCATAGTCTATTAGTTCTAGAGTTTTTGGTGCTATATGAACATTGTAGTTTGAAGCTTGAATTTTTCTTATTATTTTATCATATTAGTTTATTTATTTACTCTTGTGCTTAATTATTTGATTGCTTGATCACCAATTGAATACTATCTACAAATCTAGGATTGAACTCGGGAGAGGAAATTCTAGATTGCATATAAGATTGAGTAAAGCAAGATCTTAACTCGGGAGAGGGGGCGGGGGAGCGGATTTGCGGTTAGGATAGGAATATACCTAATCGCCTTGCTTGGTTACCATATAGGAATTATTAATGCGTTCTTGTTAATTCTAATTCCATAGGAATATAGGCATTATATTAGCTTGAAATGGGGAGTTGTACTTCAGGAGAAGGTTACGAGCAATTTAAACCCGTCAATCAATAACTAGATAAATTAATTAGACAATTTAGGTAAAAAAACTCAACGGGATTGTTAGCTAACCCATAGCTCTAGAATATTCACTCACATTTAAGTCGTCGCTATAATTCGCCAACTTGGTTTTTTTAATCTCTTAATTTACTACTCTAGATTAGTTTAACTAAATATTCATACTGTAGGATTTGCTTGAATAGATTAATGATTTGGTTTAATTTAGTTAATAGTTAGTCATAAGTCTTTGTGGGTACAATATCTAGACTTACAATCCTATATTACGTGTAATTTTAGTGAATTAGTGAGTAGTTCATACAAGTCTCATATTCACTATAAAGTATGACTTATAGGTTATATGTTGTCTCTATATGACCTATAGGTCACGCATTGATTCGTAGAAGCTGCCACTAATATTTGTATTAGACTGGGATATATACGTTATATTACAAATAGCAATGTATTAGTGATGAATTTTGATCTGCAGAGAAACTACCATAACTAAGAATTTAGCAAATGAAGCTAAACTTAGCGACAGGCCTCTGTCGTTAGTTTTAGCTTAACTTTTTTTTTTTCCCAGCACGAAAAGCTAGCAATATGTTACATTGTAAAACAAATATTATACAAATTGATATTTGAAAAGCCAGCAATATGTTATATGTAAACAGTAAAACAATTATTATGACATGTGATATGTCTCCGATCGACCAGGTATAAGATATACACTTATCATTGAAGGCTTTTCGTCCTTTTTAATTAAAGAATAATTACTATTCTAACCAATTTATCCGTTTGATCAGAGAGATGAAATTTTATGAGTTGTACTTGCCCTTCAGTCTTTTCTTAGAGCTCAATATGCGATAATTTGTCTCTAACTTGTGGAACTCGTTGAATCCACGATTCTCCTTCGTTTTATATTTTTTTAAATAAAGATTTCTGTCTACAAACTTTTTTTGGGTACGTTAGAAGAAGAAGAAAGCCAGAAGTATAGATAGTTTGGATCAAATTTGTTTCAGGTAATTTAAATTTGTGTTTTGCTAAGCATATTAGCTATATGCAAAAGTAGAAAATCTCGCTCTCATAGAGTGTACAAAGGTGTATTTAGAATTTAAAGTTTATGAAATTCTACAACAACTTCAAGTTAATATTACAATATAACTAGGTTCATAATAGAAAATTTATGAATATTTAACAGATTTCTTTATATATACAAAGTAAGAGCAAAAGTTACAGTTAAAAATGTTGGTTCGATGGTATAAATCTTTCCACATTTAACCACAATATCAGGTTTGAACTCTGAAAATTCAACTTTTTTTTTTGTGATGAGGAGCGGCAAAATGCTTTCCCTCTTTACAAACTTTATGTAACACGAATTTAAATTTGTCAGATTAATAAATATCATGACGGGCACGGATGATTAAGGAAAAAAATAAGGAAGGAGAACTCACCTGTGTAAAAATAAAATAAGAGTGGAACCATAGCTTTTAGGGCAATGAAATAGGAGAATTAACTACGAAACATGGTGGGTCTATATTAGATTAAATAGTGTGGACGTTATAAATATTTGTGTTTTATTGTCTGAAACCTGCCATTAATACAAGCAATATTCATTAATTTTTTGATGGGGCAAAGATTCGAGTTGGGATTATATGAGGCGACTTTGAGGATTTTTTGGTTGTTATGAGGTTACATCAAGGTTCTGCGCTCAGTCTGTTCCTATTCGCCCTGGTGATGGACGCATTAACACATCGCATTCAAGGGGATGAGGCATGGTGTATGTTATTCGCCAATGACATAGTTCTGATTGATGAGTCGCAATCCGGTGTGAACGAGAGGTTGGACGTTTGGAGACAAGCTCTTGAATATAAGGGCTTCAAGCTTAGCAGAACAAAGACGGAATACTTGGAGCGTAAGTTCAGCGCTGAGCGGAGGGAAGTGGGCGTGGATGTGAGGCTTGAATCACAAGTCATCCCAAGTAGAGACAGCTTCAAATACCTTGGTCGGTTTTCCGGGGGAGGGGAGATCGACGAGGATTTACACACCGAATCGGGGTAGGATGGATGAAGTGGAGGTTAGCATCTGGAGTATTGTGTGACAAGAGAGTGCCACTGATACTCAAAGGTAAGTTTTATAAAGTGGTGGTTAGGCCGGCTATGATGCATGGGGTTGAGTGTTGGCCGGTTAAGAAATCACATATTCAGAAGATAGGTAGCAAAAATGAGGATGATGAGGTGGTTGTGCGGGCATAGTAGGATGGATAAAATTAGAAATAATGATATTTGGGAGAAAGTGTGCGTGGCTCCCATTGATGAAAAGATGCGGAAAGCAAAGCTCAGGTGGTTCGGGCATGTTCAGAGGAGTGGTAAGGAAGTGCGAATGGCTAGTGGTAGAGGGATCCAGAAAAGGTAGAGGGCGACCTCAGAAGTATTGGGGGAAAGTGATTAGGCAGAATATAGCGATGCTTCAGATTTTCGAGGACATGACACTTGATAGAGACATGTGGAGGTCGAGTATTACACTTGTAGGTTAAGAGGTAATTGAGTCTTGTCTTATTCCGTATCTTTGGGAGACTAGTTTGGTAGGGATTCTATTTTGCTCTTGCTTTGTATCATTTTTCTTGATTGTATGTTGTTATATATTCTTTCTTATTATTTTTGTGGTGGTACTAATATTGTCATTTTTTGTCTTTTTGTCTTTTTGAGCCGAGAGTCTTTCGGAAACAGTCTCTCTATTCTTTCAGAGTAGGGTTAAAGTCTGAATATACACTAACCTCTGTAGACCTCACTAGTAAATTTTTACTGGGTTGTTATTGTTGTTACTGTTATTGTAATTATTGTTATTTTATAGTACCACGGAGCAACCATATTTAATTACTATCATAACAGATTATTGGACCAGTTCCATTAATTGCTCCCAAGCTTTAAAAAAGAAAAAAGAAAAAAAGAGAAAGAAAGAAATTTCTCCCACAATGGAGATCTCTTGCTAGTCATATCGTGCTTTTGTCTTTTTCCCTATTAATTAGCAATAATTACTTTTATCTCTTTAAAGTATGGGAGGATATAAAATACAATGGATTTGTGTAGTGAATTCAAAATATATACTTCGTTTATTTTTTTTTTTATATGACATGTTTTTCTCTATCTATACTATAGTACTATAAGTTGATAGGTTATTTTACTTTGCGCAAGTGTATTTGATATTAGATAAAATTTTAATTATGAATTGAATATGTAAAAAAAATTATTTTCTTTTATTTATTGCTTGATATTAAATTTTTTTAATAAAGTAATAAGTACTCTGTTCCCGTTACATTAATATTAATATTGATGGGGCCGGGGGACTATTTTAATTATATATTACTTTATGTACAGGGCAGAGAGGGACCAATGTGATCAATGTGGTATTTACTTAAAGATCCCACATAAATCTAGAGAAAGCGAAAAATTTATTATCTACTGATCTTCATTATTCTCTAGATTTTACGCAGATCTAACTTGGTGTGAATTAACTGGTTATTTATTTTATTTGCTTTCTCATGTAGCTTGTTTCAGTAAGAGTTTGTAGAGTTTTAACTTTTATATATTGATACTGTCAAATAACTTTTATAACAAGTTAAGTTAAGCCTAAGCAGTAGGTTAAAATAACCTAATTTGAAGTATCCTGTGTGGATTCGGCGCTGCTTCTGGGCTAACTTTACTAGCTTGCATGATGGATTCAATTTTTAAAGTTTTTAGCATTAAACTCATTATATTTTTAAAATTACGTATTTATATCTATTATTTTTGCTATATAAATAAATTTTTACTCAGCGTAAAAAGTTATGAGTTCAATTAAACCCGTCGATAATGCACTACAACGCTATCCGACTCTTCTTTCTTGATCTACACATTTACGTCCTTTAAAGTTAAGGATCAAAGGTTAAGAATGCTTGAATATCAAGAATAACAGGATTAAGTAGGAGTTTGAGTTGAAATGCAGTGAGTGAGGGAGCCTAGAGTTATTAAATTTACAATATCAGTATATATAAGTTAATGGACAACTTAAATGACCAAAAATTTTCAATCGTACAACTTTATCCTTCATCATGATTTAGACCACTCTCGCCCTCGCCGTTAGCATATAGAGTCGCACAAATACCCTCCCTCTAATGGAGTACAGTATTAATTTTTTTCCAACTTGACTGCTTATTGGTACATATATCTCATCTCTATTTAATTTAACATTGTCTTCTTTTCCAAAGTTCTTTCCCAAAGTAGAGTTCGCAGAGTTGGACATGCTCGTTTGGATATTAATACAAAGAATAAGAAAATAAGTAAAATGTAAAGCTGATGCTTGAGGGGATAGATAGTGTTGAGATAAGAGATGTTGAGATAAGAGATCATACCTGACATACACTTGTATGGACTTTGTATATTCATTGTATATTTGCGATATACTTATGTTATGCCTTGTAATGGGCTATGATGATTACTGTGTATCTGAGCCCACAGGTTATTTAATTTTGGGCCGGATCACCCGACCCGACCCGACCCGATAGTGTGTAAGTTGTATATAGTATAGGAGTAGATATTTTCACGGACTTGATTTCATTTTCATCACTCTGATTAATAAACTCTCTCTCTCTTCTAGAGAGTTCTCAAACGCTCCTCCTTCTCTCTAGATTCTCTCTCTAAATTTTCCATGATTTTTCGATTTAATCTCAACGTTTACATGGTATCAGAGCCTAGACGACGATCCGATTATGTTTTTCTACATCTCGTTGTTCTGGTTGAAGTCACTTTTGAGATTTTTTGGGGGTGTTTCTGAGACCTTATGGTCGATGACGATTCCGATCTAAATCGGATGCTTTTCTGAGACTTTCTTCGTGATATCTGAGTATATCTTCTCCACTCGAACGTTCTGGGAGGTTTTACGATGATTTTTGGGTGATTTTTCGGTGACCTGTCGGCTTCTAGGGTTTCTGGTGGTTTAACCTAGCGTTTTACTGCTATCCGGTGGCTCGATTCTCACTCAGTGGATGTTTTGGGTGCCTTTCCGATATCACTGACCACACTTCCAGTAAGGATTTTGACGGTTACACCTAAGGTTTTGTACCTAGGGTTTTCTCTGTTATTTGAAGGCCGATCTTCTCCGGTCGCGAAGAAGGAGGGTAACTCTGTCCTTATCTTGAGTATTGTATGCTTTGTGTTTGATTATCTGACTCCGTATGTGAGTATTTTGTTTTGTGTGTGAGTATCTGGTTTGGTTATACTCTGTTTGCTGAAATTTTTTAAGTCGGTTCATTGATTATGGCTTCTAATACAAATGCTGGTACCTCCTCCTCGGTAGACTCTTCTAGCCCCCTTTTTGTATATTCCTCTGATGTCCCTAGGGTCTCTCTTGTTCCCACTCCCTTCTCGGGTAGTGGTTATGGGGGCTAGAGGCGTAAGATGATTGTTGCTTTATCTGCTAAAAATTAAATTGGTTTTGTTGATGGCACATGCTCCCGACCTGCCATTAATGTGGCTCAACAAAGGTTGTGGGATAGGTGCAACAATATGGTGATTTCTTGGTTAACTGCTTCCCTCTCCCCTCAAATTGCTGAATCTGTGCAATACTCTGATACTGCACAGAGCATATGGTCCCAACTCCAGGCCAGATATGGCACTGCAAACAGGACCAAAATCTTTGAATTGAAAAGAGAGTTGTCCCACACCTCTGAAGGGTCCTTAGATATAGCTTCGTATTTTAATTCTGTGGAATGAACTTGATTCAATGTGTGTTAATCATGGTCAAAGATGTGTTTGTGCTGCCAAAGATGGTATAGTACAGGAAAGTGATGATAATAAGGTCTTTCAGTTTTTAATGGGTCTGAATGAAGCATATATGGGGGTAAGGAGTAATATTTTGATGATGCAGCCTCCTCCAACCCTTGACAATGTCTATAATATGGTCCTCAATGATGAGAAGCAAAGACAAGTCCAGTCTCCTTCTCACTTTAATCCAGACTTTGTCTCTTTCAATGTCCATACTAATAGGCAGCATGTTGGATTTAACAAGGCCACAGTGCCTATTCCTCCTTCTCCTTTCAGACAGAGAGTCAATTTTGATCAAGCCAGAGGACCTTTATTCTGTAGATACTATAAAAAATTTGGACACTTAATTGATAAGTATTTCAAGATCCATGGGTATCCACAAAGTACAAATTTTAACAAGGGGAGGAGACCTGCTGCTGCTCATCTTAGTGCTGGTCTGGATTTTCCTCATTCTGAAGGACATATGTCTGTTCCCCAAGGGAATCCTCCTGAAAGCCATCAATCTGTTGCAAAAATAGATGTCCAGAGTTCTGTGATACCAGAGTTGAGCAGACAAGATTATGATCAGTTGATGACTTTATTACACCAAACCCAGTTAGGGGACTCCACTGCTCAAACTCCTCCTCCATTGTATGCTGCTAACTTTGCTGGTACTATGTTAACTGAGAACCCTATTTCTGATTCCAAACTCTGCCTACTTACTAATATTAATTCTGTCACCTAGATTATAGATTCAGGTGCCTCTAATCACATGACACATGATAAACAGTTACTTTTTTACATCACGCCTTTAACTCTGCCATATCTTGTCACTCTTCCTAATGGCTACAAAGTGAAAGTAACATACACAGGCTCTTTTGCATTGACTACTTTCATCACTCTTCACAATGTACTGCTAGTTCCTTCTTTTAAACACAACTTGATTTCTGTCCACAAGTTAGTGAAGCAGTTACATTGTATAGTTATGTTCACTGAACATTCTTGCTTACTACACATGATACAGGACCTTTCTCTAAGGAGGCCTCTGGATCTTGGTAGAGAAGCTGCTGGCTTATATAAACTGGCTTGGGTTCCTCCTTCCCCTTCTTCCTCTGTTAGTTGTTCTACTAATTCTGTTTGTTCTGTGTCTGCTTCTTGTAATGATGACACTTTGTCTGATAGCAAGGTTGTTGCACTGCCTTCTGTGTCTGTTTCTTGTAATGATGACTTTTTGTCTGATAGCAAGGCTGTTCCATTGTCTTCACATGTATATAGTTCCATATGTAATAATGATCTTACATCTGACATGAATTACATTTGGCACTTAAGACTTGCTCATACTCCTTTTGCAAATATGAGATGTATTTCTGGTTTGTCTTTTCCATTTGCTTCCAAACAACCTTTTCCATGTTCAGTCTGTCCTATGGCAAGACAGACCAAGCTTCCATTTCCTGATAGTTCCATTAAGACTTCTATACCCTTTCAACTGATTCATGTGGACACTTGGGGACCTTATCATACTCCAACCTCTTCTGATTGTCGATATTTCCTTACAATTGTTGATGTTTTTTCTAGGGCAACATGGACACACTTAATGGGATCCAAAAGCAATGCCTTTTCTATGCTTAAGTCATTTCTTTCTCTAGTTAAAACCCAATTTAATGTTGTGGTTCAAACTGTTAGAAGTGATAATGCCTTAGAATTGGGATCTAGCATTGAGGGTATTTCCTTTTTTAGCAGCCAGGGGATCATACATCAAACCTCCTGCTCTCATACCCCTCAACAGAATGTGTTGTTGAGAGGAAGCGTAGAACCCTCCTTGAAACCTGTAGGGCTTTGCTTTTTCAATCTGGCATGCTTGTATCTTTCTGGGGGGATTGTTTGTTGACTGCCACCTACCTACTAAACAGAATACCCACCAGATTACTTCATAATAAATCTCCTCATGAAGTCTTGTATGGGAGTTCCAACCTAAACTCACTTGAGGACATTTGGTTGCCTTGCCTATGCCACTGTCCCAATCCCTCAAAGGGACAAGTTAAAGCCAAGAGCCATTCCTTGTGTTTTCCAGGGATATCCTTTTGGAAAAAAGGGTTATAGATTGTATGATCTTGCTTCAAAAAAATATTTGGTCTCTAGGGATGTCATATTTCATGAATCATGTTTTCCTTTTAAAACCGTGTCTTCTTCTGCTCATCTTTCTGCTTCATCTTTTTCCTTTGTTCCTTCTGGAGAACATGATGATGATTCCGATTCTCCCATACTTCTCTCCTCTCCCTCTTCTCCCACATCTGTGCAAGTGCCTTATACTGATCCTGCCTTCCCTTCTTCTTTCAATCCTGACATCTCCCCTCCTGTTTTGGCTTCTTCTCCTTCTGTTCCTGCTCCCAGAAAGTCTCAAAGACAGCATAATCCTACTTCTTATCTTAAAGATTATGTCTGTCAACTACCTGCCTTCTCTGGTTCATCTTCCTCCTCTTTGGAATCTGAGCCTCTATATTACTCTCAAGCTGCATCTGTTCCAGCATGGCAAGCTGCCATGAGACAGGAGTTTGATGCTTTGGACACTAACCATACTTGGGATGTTGTTCCTCTTCTTCCTGGTATGAAACCCATTGGTTGTAAATGGGTTTATAAGATAAATTACAAGGCTGATGGTTGTGTTGAAAGGTATAAAGCCAGACTTGTTATTAGAGGTGATACTCAGGTTGAAGGTATTGACTTCACTGACACCTTTTCTCCTGTGGTTAAAATGGCACAGTTAAGTGTCTTATTGCTGTGGCTGTGAAAAATCATTGGACTTTATTTCAACTAGATGTTAATAATGCTTTCTTGCATGGTGATTTGGATGAGGAGGTCTATATGAAGCTTCCTCCTGGTTTAGTTGTTTCTGCTCCTGCCTTTCTTTCTGCCCCTTCTGCCTCTACTGCTCCCCTTGTTTGCAAATTAAACAAATCCCTATATGGGCTCAGACAGGCTTCCAGACAATGGTATGCCAAGTTGTCTTCTGCCCTCTACTCCAGAGGCTATAGGCATTCTTTGAATGATTATTCCCTATTCATCAAAGGTACACTAGGGTCCCTTGTGATTGTAGCTGTTTATGTGGATGATATCATCCTTAGTGGGGATGACTGTGATGAAATTGCTGCCCTGAAACTGTTTCTGGATGATCAGCTTAAAATTAAGGACCTAGGTTCCTTACATTATTTTTTAGGCATTGAGATGTCAGCTGTTCCTGGTGGGATGATCCTTAATCAGCAAAATATATTTGTGATTTGCTGTAACAGTTTGACTGTGTCAATGTCTCTTCTGTTGTCTGTCCTTTGGACATTAATGCAAAATTACATGCTGATTTTGGTGACCTTTTACCTTCTCCTGATCAGTATAGGAGTCTTGTTGGTAAACTCTTATTTCTGACCCATACTAGGCCTGACATCTGTTTTGCTGTGCGACATCTGAGTCAATTCCTCAAATGCCCCAGACTCCCCCATATGACTGCTGCCCTTCATGTGCTGGGATATCTCAAGGGCACTTCTTCTTTGGGTCTCTTTTATTCTAATTGCAATGATTTCACTGTTATTGGTTATTTTGATAGTGACTGGGCTGCATGCCCTGATACAAGGAGGTCTGTTACTGGGTTCTGTATTACTCTGGGTGGTTGCCTGATTAGTTGGAAATCTAAGAAGCAACCTGTGGTTTCTTTATCTTCTGCTGAGGCTGAATACAGGGCCCTCAGTAAGGTTGTTGGAGAACTATCTTGGTTGTCTCGTTTGTTTCATGATCTTGGTATTTCTGTTTTTCTTCCTTTTTCCGTGTATTGTGACAGTCAGGCTGCCATTCACATTGCTAAGAATCCTGTTTTTCATGAACGGACCAAACACATTGAAGTGGATTGTCACTTTGTACGCGATCAGCTCCAGAATGGCCTCATTCAGCTGTTTCATGTTTCTACAACTCGTCAGCTAGCTGACATTATGACCAAGCCCTTGCCTGGCACAGTGCTTCATCCCTTATTGCTCAAGTTGCAGGTGGTCTCCCCCTACAACTTGCGGGGGGGTGTTGAGATAAGAGATGTTGAGATAAGAGATCATACCTGACATACACTTGTATGGACTTTGTATATTCATTGTATACTCATTGTATATTTGCGGTATACTCATGGTATACCTTGTAATGGGCGATGATGATTACTGTGTATCTGAGCCCACAGGTTACTTAATTTTGGGCCGGATCACCCGACCCGACCCGATAGTGTGTAAGTTGTATATAGTATATGAGTAGATATTTTCACGGACTTGATTTCATTTTCATCACTCTGATTAATAAACTCTCTCTCTCTTCTAGAGAGTTCTCAAACGCTCCTCCTTCTCTCTAGATTCTCTCTCTACATTTTCATGATTTTTCGATTTAATCTCAACGTTTATAGACAGATTTCTGGGATGGGTTTTCTTCTTTTTTTAATCTAAAGCTGATGCTTTAGCGTTTCCTTTTTGTTTATCTTTCTTTGGGGACATAAACAAAAAGGATAAAAACTGTACGTAAAATCTAATGAAAGAGACAGAAACGGGCCACTTTATAATTAGTATTACTCCCTAAAAAACCCTATTTATGCTGTACGGTCGAATGGATCGGAGCCAATTCTGAACAATAATTTCATTTACCTAACTTTAGTGTATGGACTTATAACAGAAAGCGAAAAGAGAAACTGTGGGAAGTAAATAAAATAATAAACGTGAGGGCAATGGGTCCGATATTTGGTTCAGGTATACATTATTTCAGATTCTCTCTATCTCTTATATATGCTTTATTTATTGACCTTCTAAATGTTACACTACAATCACGTTAGTAGTTAAGAATAAGCATGATTATTACTCCTTCCGTTTCAATTTATTGGAACATATTTCCTTTTTAGTTCATGCAAAAACTCTTTCCTTATTTAAAAATAATTTATTTTTATGCAATAATTTATAGTCATATGTATTTTATTTTATACCACAAGTTTAAAAGTTTTTTCTCTTTTCTTAAACTCTGTGCCCAGTCAAATGGGTTCACATAAATTGAAACGGAGGGAATAGTATATTTACCAAACAACAACAATAGCCGGGATCTGAGGAGAGTATTATATATGCAAACCTAACCTTTACTCCAAAAGAGTGAAAATATTGTTTTCGATAGATCCTCGATACAAGAAGCATGTTATTATAATTACATAAAAGAAAAAAAATACGTGATATAGCTATAGCCGTTAATGATTCAATGATTAACGTCGTTAACGCTTCATCAAAAGTCAAAGCAATGCAAAAGAGAATTGAACTCTTTTCTAATAAGAAAAATCGTACCACAAAGAACTGCAGCCGCGCCTAAGAGGCTTCCGACTGTATGTAAAAGGAGTTGGCTTTTTTGTGATAGGAAATAGACTAGTTTATTTAATATTATAATCTTAAAATTATATCTTATAATTATTGAAGCTTTAGTGAGTTTACGTGCGCGCGCAATACCCGTTCTAGGACGAGTTCATTCCAACTCAGGTTTTTTATTGTGGAGCATATAAAATGGATTCGCGTCCCAGTATATATATATATATATATATATATATATATATATATATATATATATATATATATATTAGGACGCGAATCCATTTTATATGCTCCACAATAAAAAACCTGAGTTGGAATGAACTCGTCCTAGAACGGCTTTCGCCACTAGCTATATGCGTTTGAGAGTTACACACTTATGTACTAAGAATTAATTAAGAAATAGCGAGAGTAAACCCCTCACTGTAAAGAAAACTCAAGATCCGAATATCAGTATAATATATTAGAGCATTATATATTGGCTTTCGGACTCAATAACTTTTGCATAGATCCTATAATTCTAGTAAAAATTCACTAAATTTATATAAATATCTAGATAATTGTAAACTTAATTATTATTATATATTAATTTTAATTTATGACAAAAACTTATAAACTTCAATTCTGAATTTGTCTTTGTCGAACATCGTTTACCTTATGGAGGAAACGAACGGAGAAAAAGAAGATTAGTGTCTCGTAATATGGCTTATTTTGCTTATTTTTTATTTTTATCTTTTTAATAATGCTTTAGTTGAACTCATTAAAACTTGTTATATATAGGTAGAGTAAACAAATAACCTAGTACTAGTAGGAGCAATATGGACCTAAGAAAACAAAGGATGCTACGCTATTAGAAAAAAATAAGGCTACATGCTTTTAAACAACATTTCATAAATTAAACTTCACGGTAGTAAGGAACTAGCGATACAAATCCTAAATACAAAAACATATCTAAATTATTATCATAATAATCATTAAAAACTCAGTTAAACTTAAAAAAGTAGAAAAATAACAGCCAACAGTGTTTCTTCAGAATTATCTGGACATGTCAATTGTCCTATCCCGTTATTTTAACAACTTATCCTAATATCTCCTTAATAGAACGTAACAACATATGAACTCTTCAGAATACCGGAGAACCAATTGGTGAAGTAACCAAATAATGGAAGTTGTTCCAATTAAATCTGTTATCTTCAAAATCCCCATAGCAGCTTCCCATATAATTATCCATCTGTACTCCAGTAAAATTATTTGCTGAATTTTGTGTATATTCCGCATGATCAAGTAGCTCTGAAAACTCTTGCATAAAACTTGGAAGGTCTGTTTGGACATCTTTTGTTGGGCAAGGATTTTCCAAACATGTGATTGTAGACAAAGGAAGATTTTGGTCACCAACTTCTGTAGTAGTTGATACATTGCTCATGAACAAATTACCCGAGGAATTTAACGTTGATGGTATCGATGATTCGAGGTTTTTGTTAGCAAAACCATCAAGAACAATAGAACTAATGTCATTTGTTGTTGGTAATTTTGTGCTTGCCCTTTGCCATGCTTTTAATATGTCAAGACAAGGAAGTTGATAATAAGGTTGTGAAACGACGTAGTTGTTATTATTATTGTTGTTATTGTTGCGAGTGTTATTGAGGAGGAATTTAGAGTGATCTTTTGATCTACGAACAAGTCTTGCTTCTGCTTCAAGTCTTGCACTTTCCCATTCAGCCATATGACTAAGGTTTGCAACATACTTACATTGATCATTTGAGCTACCATCAATGTTGTTTGTGATTTTTGGCTTGTGAGTCATTGGATCAATGCCCATTTTTGTTAATCTCTTCTTCAAACGTGAGTTCCAATAATTTTTTATCTCGTTGTCTGTTCTGCTGGGCAAATAAGCTGCTATTGCTGACCATCTGAATAACAAAGAGAGTAATTAATCACACATGAAAAATGTTACACGAAAATAAAAGTGTATATTATTTAAATTGGGACAGAGGGGTATGTAATTAGGCAATCTATGTGGATGGTCTTCTGGATTCCATGTACATTTATGAGTATGTACATATGCGTAGTAAATAAATAGTGCTAATATATGACGTTGGCAATTTTTTATGTGGAAGAGACAAAGATATATAGCATCTACTGTTGAGTAATCTACTCCACCAAAAACGGAATAATGAGATAATAATGGATGTTAATTATGATTGTTGTATCGAAGTTGTTGAAGATATATATATAGTGTTAAGTAATAATAATGTGTTTTTTTTTATTCTTTTCGGTTCATAATAAATAATTTTTTAGTTTTTCCCACACCACTTAAGAAAATAATAACTCTTACAAAAAAAATATTTTAATTAAATTATCCTTAATTAAAATTTATATATTATTAACTTGACACATCAGCATATGTAAAATTCGTTCATCCTTGATTATGTAAGAAAAGATATTTATTTTGAACTAAAATAAAAATATCAAAAAGTCAATATTTATGAACAGAGGATTGTTTAGGTTTTTTTCACTTGTTTGGTCCATGAAAAAAGGAGCATTAACCCTGTTAGTTGCATCATGCCTATTGGTTGAATAGTGAAAGAGAAGAAAGCAGTGACTATGGAAAAGAATGGGACAGACAAAGATAACTAACAATTTATGAGCCCAACCCCATGGCAGAAAATAAGGAGTTCTATCATTTACTGTCATTTTGTTTAATTTACTGTCCTTCATTAAATCATTACCTGTTTCCAAGAAGAGCATGAAGCTGAATGATAGTTCTTTCTTCTTGTAAACTGAACTTTCCTCTCTTGATATCTGGCCTTAGATAGTTGATCCATCTTAGCCTACAACTCTTCCCACACCTATGCAGACCTAAAAAGGGCAAAAAATAAAATTAAATTCTTAGATGAGATAATTATGCAATTCAACTTTGTGATCACACATTATAGTTAGATTCAAACTTGAATAAAAGTGTACTTTATAATAAAGTCATACATAGAAATTTTTATAAACGATATCAATATTTAAAGAAGTAAACAAATATAAATAACTCGATATAATGACAAACAGGATCATTTTTTATATATATATTGAATATAATTTCATTTTTCTTATTATTTATGTATACATATTTAAAGAAAATTTTTGACTAAGCAGTGTCACATGACACCATTTGATATAAGGTGCCTATGCCCCTACTTTATAATCTCACACTTTAAAATATTAGAAGCATTAACATAACAGATCGACCTAATCGCTTAAACTAAAAATAGCGTGAGATATATAATATATGTATAAAGGTGTATAATTAGTGCATAATGTACGTATACCGGCTAGAGAAAATAAATAGTAAATCTAACCGGCTATTTGTATAAGTAATAGTGAGTACTATAATAGTTTTACCAGCTTTAGCCGGCAAAGAGCGCCAGCTACCACAACCATGTTCCTCAATGCAAGACAAGAGTTTTTGGTCTTCTTCTGGTGTCCATGGCCCTTTCTTCAAACCTTCTTTATCACAGCACTTGGACCTTCCCATTTTAACAGAGAGAAAGTCAAGAAAGTCTATTATTCTGTCTTTCTTTATGTGGAAATGAGAGAATATGGTATATGGAAATGCCAGTTGAGAGTATATATAGGCAAATGATATATGCGAATGAAGAAATAATAAGTTGTGTGATCAGAGAGTTAGCTGCAACGTAAAATAAATGTTAAAGAGGGTACAAATTCCTAGCTAACATATGTTAATGATCACAGCAGCACACTATGTGAAGCTTTAATTACAATATTGGAATTTTTCAGGCAATTATTTTGATTGAACTGCCTGATTCTCTAGTTGGCGGTCCACGAACGAAAACCATCCCAACCGTTCAACAAAATTGTTATCTATATATAGTTTTTTTTTATTGAAAATAACATGGGCTAGCCGGTTTTAGGCTGGCAATCGAAAAATAGTCAGCATTTTCAAAGTCAGTGAAAAATAATTGATATTTTGTTGAAAAACAAAAAGTTGGAGTATAATATGTGGATTATGGAGCTCATGCGTAAAATTTTCAGTATATTATGTTGGAACTCCAGCATACAAAAGCTCCAACATAATATGCGGGATTATGAAACTCCTACATATAAACTTTCCGGTATTACGTTGAAACTCCAGCACATTATGAAATTCCATCACATTATGCTAGATTCTCATATGTAAAAAATTTCGAACACCAACATATTATGCTGGAAGCTCATTTATGATCAGTTAAAAATGACAACCGACACATTATTATATGTTAAGGTATACTAATAGTGTAAATTTTTTATATACTTTAGTGTCTATAACTTAAATCCATCAAAGTTAATAAAAGCATATTTTTTTAATAATAACAAAAATGAAAATCCTTTAACACTTGTGAGATCAGTAGTTACGTTATTTGTACATTGAGTAAAGTGATGTCTCTTGCTTTACTTAGTAAATGTAGGCAACCAATGCAAAGATTGAATCGCTTATACCTTTAGACTTATTAGTTATTATAGTAAATATTCAAAACCATAGAGGATGAGAATCCATGGTTTTTGCCGAAAGTAATTTAACTTTTAAACTTGGAACTCTAAGTTCAAGACTTGTCCTTAACTTTTGAACTTGAAACTCAAACTTCAAGATCAAACGTCCTTAACTTTTGAACTTGTAAGTCAAAGTTAAGGACCTATTGTCCTTAACTTTTGAACTTGTTATTGTACGTTAAGGACTGCTTGTCCTTAACTTTTGAACGTGTAACTATAAGTTAAGGACTGACTGTCCTTAACTTTTGAACTTGTAACTATAAGTTAAGGACTGCTTGTTTTTAACTTTAGAACTTGTAACTGTAAGTTAAGAACTGTAGGTCTATAATTTTTCAACTTGTGTCCTTAACTATTAAACTTAAATTTTGGACTTCAAGACTACATTTTCTTGCTACCAACTACTTGAATTTCATCTGAAGTGATTGAAGGAGTTTCTTGTTCAACATTTTGCGAGATTATTTCTATCTCTGGATCAATATCATAAGGAACTTCTTCGTCACTATCATCATTTGACTCCAAACCTGCAATCTTTGTATTAGTAGCTGTTTTCAAAACCAAAAGCATCACTGTCAATCATAATAGTAGTGAACAAGCGCAAATTAAAACCTAAAGAAAATATTATATTGTTACACACAAAACAATGGTCTTAAATTATCTGGGCTCTTTGTTTTTGTTTCTTGAGTTGAGCACTGCTTAGATAGTGTTATGAGGCGAATACAAAATAGTCGCATCATTAGACTTCAAATAACGGATGGTTAAACAAAAAAAAAGTAAAAGGTTAGATGCTAGAAAGGAACGAAATATTCTTTTAATAAATAAAAAACAACGTTCTAACATTGATTGATATTCATTCATAAGTCAAGTATATGTTTGAATCAGAGTTACGTCAAAAGGGAATTGACCAAGTACAATTATAAATACAAGTGTAAATATATTGGCCAATAGCGGCGCCAGAACTTAAGCAAAGTCCATTCTCGTTGTATTTCTGAAAGCATTCCATTCCCGTTGTATTTCTGAAAGCATTCCATTCCCGTTCAATATAATTCTCCTCCCTTACATATAAGAGATAGAAGAAAAGATAACACCGACTTTTTATATTAATTTTAAAATACTAGTAGCTACTACTGCTAAGCATTCAAAATCTTAAATAAAAAGTAAATATTACTTTAAAACGTGACTAGCTCATATAATTTTTACGCTATTAGATACAAGGATAATTTTACTAATAAAGTAATGTCATGTGTTCTTTTTAAAAATAAATAGATGGAGAGTATCTACAAATCATTTACCAAATAATATAGGTGGTTTTAGGCTCTTTTCCATACAAATATTAATGTTTGCGTCATCAGTTTGCATGTCCGGCATGTCGCGCATCTGGGTGATTTATTGTACAACTAAATATGAGATGTGCATTTATTTAAGAATAATAAATAGGATTGGGAGTCTGACGATATCGTGGGATATCTCATCAACTAACTTTATTGCCAAGTACATTAGCAGATAGTATCCAATATGTCATGCTTACCACAAAAAACCTAATTTTTGGATTTGAAGTTTATTAACTCTTATAACAATGTTAAATAATATTATTTTGTCCATTTTAATTAATTTTTAGTTATTTTTACATACATAAATAAATTTATCTCTTAGCATTATTAACAATAAAATTTATCTTAATTTATCCACTGAGAAATACAATAAATATTCCTAGGTTTTTTACTTAAAGGCAATATTTAAAAAAAAATTTAATTTTTATTTGATAAATATCAAATATTTTACACTATAAAAAAGGTAAAAAAAATTTATTTTAAAATGGTTCGAAGAGAGTAGATATTTAGTCAATATCTTAATATAGATGTGTACATAGGTCGAGTTGGTTCGATTTTTTCTTTTACCAAACCAAACCAAAGGTGTCGGGCTTTTATATTTATAAACCAAACCAAACCAATAACATTCGGGTTTTTCAGATTTTTTCGGATTTTGTAGTTCAGTGTCCAAGATTATTCGACATTTTAGAATGACCAACAGGTTCAATAAATTTTAAATCAACTTCAATGGGCAGCAATCCGCACTACAACTTAAATGAAGAGTCACAAGAGAAAAGCCAAAAGATAATTGAGATTAAACATATTTAGCACATAGAGAAAACTCCCATAAGTATTTAAATTTTCTCAATTTAACAAGTACTTTTCCCCTGTTAAAATTAGCTAACACACAAAAGTATATCCATACAGAATACCTGTTAAATCTAGTACATACACAAGCATATCCATATCACTGAACGGAAGGAACCTATGGCATCAAGTTGATATGCTTCTGCTTGCCACCAATTCATTACTTTACTCCAACTCCTTCCAATAGCATTAGATAAAAAGTAGAATATGGTAAAACTATAACTACATTAGAGTTGATGGAGTAATACTCTAAGATCATCTAGACCATTACAATTCACAACTGTCTCAAGTAAACATAAGAAGTCTTGGTTAATTAAAAAACTGCGTACAACTAGTAGCTATTAATAACAAACAAGCCTTTATTCCATCATAAACCGTACCATCAGGAACAGAGCTGGCTAATCAATCCTCAAAGGTGAGTCTGGATATTCTGAGAGAAAAGATACAATTTGAGTACTAAATAAAATAAAACAAAGTAACAAACAGAATCATATTTTGATGAAGAATTGAAATAAATTACCTTCTTCAATTTCCTCAAGTTTCTGGACTTCCTCCAAAAGGTCTTCAATCTTGCATTCTTTAGAAGGTGATCATATCCATTATTAAGTACAAGTAAGAGCTTCTACCATTTTTGGCGATAAAGAACTTCGATAAGTATCATGAATTCGATCACATGTACTAAAAGCTGACTCAAATGCAACGGTAGAAATAAGATTAGAAAGAACATTCCTAGCAATTTTTGAAATTTACTATATGAAGCTTTCCACTAACTCCAGATATTAAAATCCTTGATTTTCACCACATCATCTATCAAGTATATCTCAAGATCGAATTTTCTTTCACTATTTCCCTTCTCTTTCATATATTTCTCCCAAGTTTGCAACAAATCACTAGGTTCACTCGTTATACCAATGTCATCTTCAATATTGTCATTAGAATTCTCAGAGAAAGAAGCATTGTAGTGATTATATAAGCGAGTCAAAATACTCGCCACATCTTCAACCATATGCAATGGAAAGAATGTAGTTCACATACTTCATCTTGTATCTGGGATCTAACACAACAACAACAATTAGTAGCATATTCATACTCTCAAATTTACCCCAATATTTTTCAAGCTTACTGTTCATCCTTTTTGCCATATCAACCAAAGTAAGATCATCATTTTTAGTATACTTAATAATATTATTTCGAAGATTAAAAAATTCATGGAAGAAAGAGTTGGAAGTAGTATACAAACTCCCTGAAAATTTCAATGTTGTTTGATAGAAAATGTTAAGAAACTTGGCAAAAGCTTTCACATTCTTCTAATCATCTGTTGATGGATTTCCTCTTATTATACTTATTTATCGAAAATATTTTTGGTCCTCCAAAGACATTCTTGTAAAAGATTTTTTTAAATTTAAAGCTTTATCTAACATTGTATATGTCGAATTCCATCTAGTTTCAAGACTCACAAAACTATGAGCGTCTATCTTAACTTTCTCAACAAATGACTTGAAAGAAGCAAACCTTGAAGCAGAAGACGTAACATACTTCACCGCACTCTTTATACGAAAATTGGTTCAATTTGTTCATCTAACCCATCTTTTACAATCAAGTTCAAAATATGAGCATTACACCTAACATGTAAAAACTAATTTCCAAGTAGTTTCCATTTCCAATCATCAATAAGCATCTTCAAATGCTTAATGGCAACATCATTAGCAGTTGCATTATCTAAGGTTACTGTAAACAAGTTCTCAATGTCCCAACCTAATAAACATTTCTCAATCCCCTTAGCGATAGTCTCACCCTTGTGATCTGGTGTTTGGAAAAGGTTTAGAATTTTCTTTTGTAGATTCCATTGATCATCAATCCAATGTGCAGTGATAACCATATAAGTAAAATTTTGGAGTGATGTTCATGTATCACTAGTAAGAGATACACCTTGGTCCTTGATAAGATCTTTAAGCTTTTCTTTCTCTTCTTGATAAATCTTCAAACAATATCGTGCAATAGATACACGAGAAGGTAATTAAAAATTTGAAAAAGCTTTATCCATTAGTTTCTTAAATCCTTCTCCCTCAACAACTCTAAATGGTTGCTCATCAATAATTATAAATTAAGCAATGCCCCTCCTAATCTCATCCACATTATACGCCACCCTTTCAGTAGAACCCAAAGCACCTGCTAGCCAGCCTTCTTTTGTAGATTTTAATTTGGATTGTCTCTTATCAATGAACCTAAAAGGGGAATTGTGACATTTCACATTTATGTGTGTCCATAACGTAGTAGTCCCATTGATGCTTTCGACAGTAAAGGTTTTGGGATAATAATTGCATTTTGCCCTACATTCACCTCCTTTAGCAATAAATTTGAGAAATAATCCCAAATCTCAGACGTCTCTCTACCAGTATTCCCAGACTTAGAAAGTACAAGAGGAGTTGTTCTTTTTTACTTTTTAGGAGGAGTGAGTCGATGAGGAGTGCCTATACCTTGCTGTTGAGATGTCGTTGGCATAGTCGGAGGAATGTTGATAATCATCTCCACGTCCGATGCAAAAAGTGTAGTTTCCATAGGAAAAGAAGATCACTACACATGATATGGAAAGTTGTAATCTCAAAGCAATAGTTATTAGCTTGTGATACAAAACTAAATGGAAAAGATTAATCAAATCTCAAATCTTATGTTTATAAGAAGTATCTTAAATAGAGATTTGACTTACCCCAAATCAATATGAGTTGATTCGAAATTAAAATGAGTAGGGACGAACTAAACTTGAATCGGACAAACTGAACTTGAATCAGATAAGTGAACTTGAATTGAAAAGGAAGAGCTCAAGATGTGCGACTGTATGGTTTGCTTCTCTCTGAACTTTGGAAGTGAACGAAATTTCTTCTCTCCAACTTTGCAAGTGAACTAAACATCAATACTTAGGTTGGGTGTAATGGTTTGCGGGCTTTTTTACCTAACTGATCTATGGGCTAACTATAGAATTTAAGCAAGATTAGGCAATGGTAGTTCTCCCAGCTATATTGATAAATCTCATTTTCCAAGAGGAAAGTCTTTTTCTCATTTTTTCAATTATGAATTGGTAATCTACTGGTTTGGGATTTTTATTTAGTATTCAAAATTCTAAATAGGTACCAAAAGTATCATTCTTTTTAATACATAACATATTGCTATTACTTATCATATTGTTAGGGTGACAGTTTTTCAAGAATCGAATTTTTGACTTGGTATGGTTAATGCTTTGGCCATATAGTGAGCAAAAATATTCAAAGCCTAACTTAAACATGATTTTTCATTAGACTTGGCCATTAGTGTCAAGTCATCAACAAAAAAGTAAGAGAAGCTAGGGTCTTTTCTTTCTACTGTGATCATGTTCCAAATGCAAATGTCGACCTATAATTTTGTCTAGAAAAAGTTTAAGGAGATTTGTAAGAATTTTAGTAATAATTTTGTAAATAGTGTTGCAAAGGCCAATAGGTCTAAACTTTTTAGTATTGTTTGCATTGGTCACTTCGGAATCAAGCAAAGGTAAGTTCTATTAATTTCCTTCGTAATTTCTTGTTTTCTGAAAATATCATGATAAAGATTTGTAACTAAATTTCCTATGATGTTCGAGTAGTTATGATAAAAAAGGTGGATTCCAGCTGGCCCTGGGTCTTTGAAAGGTTTGAATGAAAATATAGCCTTCTTGATCTCACTATCTAGAAGTGGGTTGTCTAGTGAATCAAGTTCTATTCTTGAATGACTAGAAACATTTATCCCTAAATCCTTCTAGCATGTGCATGAATGGAAAGTGGTAAAAATATTAATGAAGTAGCTTAAAACAAGAGACATGATTAATTTATGGTTAATGATCCAATTTCCAGCGTCATCCTTAAAATAAGAAATTTTGTTTTGCTCATTTAATTAGGGGCGGATATGTGAAAAAAATTCGTATTATCACCTCATTCGCTTAGCTACATTGTTATAGACCTCAATTTTCAATAATCTTCTTCAATCCGTAGAATGTCATTATAGTATTTCTTAATGGCACATTATAGGATTTGTAGAAAAGTTCTATGAATATAGTTCTTAGAGTTTTGTATATTTTGAAGTCTTACTATTAATTTCCTTTTTTTCCCATTATGTCTCCAAACGTCCTATCTTTCCAACGTCTAATACTATCTATAAACTATTTACTAGCACAAAAATAGTCAGTACCATGCCAATTTTGTTTAACCAGATTTTGGAAATTCGGATGTCTACACCAATAAGTCTCTAAACGGAAAGGTTGGATATGTCTTTGTCTATTTCTAGGAATTAGTGCTACTAAAATAGAATTATGGTCAGAGTAGGTTTTGGCAAATAAATTATCGAGTAGTTAGGAAATAGTTCACACCATTCTTCATTACCTAGGTCTTTGTCCAATCTTTTCATTATTAGACCTTTGTTTCTATTCCTATGATTTAACCAAGTGTATTTGCATATTTTGTAGCCCAAATCCATTGGGTTACACTTAGACATCTTTGATAAGAGAAAATCTGCCCTATTGTTATTAATAAGTGTCCTTCAATTTTTTTCATTTGAACCTAATATATCATTAAAATCACCTCCTATCATCCAAGGGTATTTGTAGCTATTGGAAATGTTATCTGGGTTATCCCATATAATATTTCTATATTGATAATTAGTGCTAGCATAAATGGAAGAAAAAACTGGGTTTTACATATGGGTAGTACTTCAATTGTAGCGTGAATATCCTGATTTCTACAAATGAAGTTAAGGATTGTGACCACCTCATGGTTCCATAGTACAACCATGCCACCTGACTGACCTTCCATTGAAACTTCTATTAGTTCAGAATAGCCAAAGTCCTCAAGCATTTGCTCATGGTTTATCATCCTAGTTTGTAGCAAGGTTACCATGTAGGGCCTATGAGTGTCAATCATCTCCCTAAGGTTTCTTTTGAAATTGTCATTGTTTCCCCTCTCGAATCCAAATGATATAATAGTTGGATGATTTATTGATTGATTTGGATTCATATTCACTATCTCCCTATTCTTCCTCACCCCCTCACCCCTCTCGGAAAGACAGGGTTCCTTCATAGAGATGTCACAAGTATCGTGGCTCTGTTGGCCACTATTGGATCCTGCGGTGGCCTGATATCTATTGAGAACTTGTAAAGTGCTAGGAGACAGTTGAGAACATGCCTCTTTTCCTACGTCTCCCTGAAAAGAACAAATTTACCCCGTCTAGAGAGAGGTTGATAGTCTTGGACATGAGGAGATTGAACATAGATTATTTGAGGGTTTGGTGGTTGTGGTGGGGATTGGGGTAGGTTTTTCATTGTTTTTTTATATGTTGCCTTAGTAGTTAAATTAGTCTGTGTCTCCTTCTTAGAGAAGATGTGATTCTTAGCACTTTAAATGGATTGTTTGGTATTTAATGCGTTGAAAGTAGGCGTGAGATTTGGGCTATCAAAAGAGGGAATATGATTGGTGGTAGAGGTATGATTGGAGAGTCTTCTTGCATGGCCTCTGAATGGTCATCTTCTAGATTTATAGGGCAATTTTGAAAGGATATGGGTATCCTTTTCATGTTCACTGTAAATGGCCATTTGTTTATATTTTGGTTCTTTAATCGCCATTTGGATAACATGCATTGGGGGATTGGTATTCTAAAAATTTTAGGGAAAGATTATTAGTTGTATAATCAGTAATATGAGGATTAGTAATAGGTTGATTTTTTTTTAATTTATTGGGCTGCCATGTAAAAAGTTAGTATTTATATTCAGGTTAATGATATTATCGTTGTTATCTAATTGTATGTCACGTTTTTCGTTACTAGGAGAAGTAGGCACGTAAGAGGCTGGTAATGCCACGTCACTATCCGATGAGTCCAAATATCTAATTGCATGGGAGGTTTTAGGAGAATTTTTACTTTTATTTTTATTTTTTATAATTTTGTCCAAAACCATGAAGAGCATGTGCTCTTCATCGATGAAAGTGGTTTTGGACTGATAGAGTGGTATTGTCTATATTCCTGTTAGCCGTAATTTTGATACCATTGAATAAGGGGTTTTGAGCAGTTTCTTTTGATTGTAAAACTTGAGTGTCCATGTTGTTACCCTTCTTTGCATTGAATAACTTTACTGAAATACCCAGGCCTTGAAGCTTCTGGAATTGTGTTATTTGATGGACTATTTTTCGGATTCTTTCTCATCTTTGTTGAAGGTGATTGTTTTCCATTCACCTTCTTGGTTCTCCTCGATTGACCTTGGTCTATCATTATCTGGGCTGGGGTTTGGTTTTGTATTTTTTGGACATATTTGCATATAAGAGAGGTGTATCCCAGTCTTCCACAAGTCATACATGTTGGAATAAATCCGACTATAAAACTGTAGCCTTCATATCGAATTATTTGGAACTATAACATAAGCGGAAGCGTACCTGAATCCATAAGTGGAAGCTCCTTGATCCGGCTTGAAGATCGTCCGGGGTTGGGTTTCTTGAAGATAGTCCAAGGTTAGGCTTTCCACTTGATGTGCAAGACAAGGTTTTGCTCTCTAGCAAGAATGGGAAAATGGAAGAGAATTGTCATTTCTCAAATGGGAACCATAACCCCCTAATTATAAGCATGTAATATCAAAGGTCACATGTAACCTATATGTAACCCAAGAGTCTCATGCATGTAACCTTAGTTAGCCCATCATTAACTAAGGTTACTCTTTATGGTATCTACACAAGAAATTATACCCTATACTTTATATGACAATGTATTGGCCTACTTAATAATAATATCCCAAAAGATCACTAATTTAGGCCAAACCAAAAGATAACACATAACATATATTTAATCCACATATTGTCCATATGTATGTAGTATAAGTCCATATATCTAACAATCTCCCATTTGGACGACATACTCATGCATATGTACAAACCTTAGTATTATATGTTACATTATAACTTTATGAGCTCACTATTGCTATCAAAATAAAATCGTCATGAACAATCCGGTCCATCAATCATATCAACATAGGATCTAAGAGATCTTAGTTACTCTTGCGTAACTAGACCCAACATTGATCACGTATATCAATATAACCAACAGCATGGATCAAGTAAGGTGTGTAGCATGGAAATAACATAAAGTGTGGTCTGAAATAGAATGTCTATTTCCAACTGGTTCACTTTATTGAGATCAATCATAAACCATAAGAGTACATAAAACTTTAAGACTGAATATCTGCAGATAAAACCTTAAAGACCGAATTACCGAATGTACTGGACAATACATAATTGTATAGCACAAACTCCCACTAAAACTCATAATCCTCAACTGATTTGACACCTATGCGAGCAATATGCTCATGAAATACTTTGGGTGGCAATCCCTCAGTAAGCGGATCCGCAATCATGGAGTTTGTACTGATGTGCTCTATGCACAATTGTCCATTTTGTACTCTTTCTTTAACAACCCGAAATTTGACGTCCATATGCTTTGCCTTCGTCAAACTACTGTTATTCTTAGCATAAAGGACTGCTGATCTGTTGTCGCATAATAGGCTGAGTGGCCTTTTAATACTGTCTACTATGCGCAGTCCACTAACAAAATTTCGCAGCCATAATCCCTCATTGGATGCCTCATAACATGCCATGAATTATGCTTCCATGGTGGAAGTCGCCGTAAGAGTTTGCTTGATGCTTCTCCAAGAGATAGCACCGCTAGCAAGCATGTAGATATAGCCTGATGTAGACTTCAGACTATCTTGACATCCAGCAAAATCGGAGTCGGTGTACCCGATGATCTCAAGCTGGTCCGATCTCCGATATGTGAGCATGTAATCCTTTGTTCTCTGTAAGTACCACATGACCCTTTTGGCTGCCTTCCAATGGTCCATTCCCGGATTGCTGAGATATCTGCCCAGCATCCCAACAATGTATGCGATAATCAGGTCGTGTACATACCTGAGCATACATCAGACTACCTACAGCCGAAGCATAAGGTGTCTTCTCCATTTCCATGGTTTCAAAACTATTCTTTGGGCACTATTTGAGACTAAACTTGTCTCCCTTAGCAACAGGGGTGTTGCCTGGTGTACAATCATGCATACCAAATCTTTTATGAATCTTATCGATATAGCCCTTTTGTGACAGACCGAGAACACCTTTGGAGCGATCTCGATGTATCTGAATTCCTAATACAAAAGAGGCATTACCAAGATCTTTCATTTCAAATTTCTTTGAAAGAAATTTCTTAGTTTCATGCAATAATCCTATATCGTTACTGGCAAGCAGTATGTCATCGACATATAAAACCAGAAAAATATGTTTGCTCCCACTGAACTTATGGTATATACAGTCATCAGCAATATTTGGTTCATAACCAAAAGATGTAATGACTTCATGAAACTTGTGATACCATTGACGGGAAGCTTGCTTGATTAATTTGCAAACCCTTTTCTTTGAGTCTCCCTAAACAAAGTTTTCAGGTTGCACCATACAAATTGATTCCTCAATGTCACCATTTAGAAACGCTGTCTTAACATCCATCTGATGAAGTTCAAGATCAAAATGTTCTACTAGTGCCATTATTGTCCTGATAGAGTCTTTCGATGAAACTGGAAAGAAAGTCTCTTTATAATCAATGCCTTCCTTTTGAGTGTAGCCCTTTGCAACAAGGCGAGCTTTAAACTTAATGACATTGCCCTCTGAATCCCTCTTGATTTTAAATATCCATTTGCAACCAATTGGTTTAACACCTTCGGGCAATGAAACAAGCTCCCAAATGCCGTTATCGCTCATAGACTTCATCTCATCATTCATTGAATCAATCCACTTTTGAGAGTTAGAATCTTTCATGGCTTGACGGAAGTTGATTGGATCATCTTCCTCAAGTCCAATGTCACTTTCTTGTTCTTGGAGAAATACAACATAATCGTCCGGAATTGCATTTCTCCTCTCTCTAGTGGATCTCCTTAATGGCACTTCAGGTTCTTGAGGTTGTTGAGATTGATTTTCATTAATAATATCAGGAACTTGATTAGGGAGATTATCAAGATTGTCTTGAACTGGAGTTGTGTGATCCGTGTCAGGAATGAGAACACCCTGATCAAGATCAACAACTGGAGGAAAAGACACATGTTCTTCCTCAAAGACAAAATCTCTAACTTTATTTCCCCACCCCCCAAACTCAATATCCTCAAAGAACCGAGCATTACCCGTCTCAAAAATAGTTCTTGAAGTGGGATCATAGATTTTATACCCCCTGGATCTTTCAGAGTATCCAACAAAATAGCTACTAACCGTTTTAGAATCCAGTTTCTTTTCATTTGGCCTGTAAGGCCTTGCCTCAGCTGGACAACCCCAAATGTGTAAGTGCTTTATACTGGGCTTATTTTCAGTCCAAAGTTCATATGGGGTTTTGATTGTAGCTTTAGTTGGAATCCTATTAAGTATATATGTTGTAGTTTTTAATCCTTCTCCCCAGAGTGAGTCTGGCAAAGTAGTATGACAAATCATACTTCTCACCATGTCCTTTAGTGTCCGATTTCGTCTCTCAGCTACACCATTCATAGTAGGACTGCCTGGCATAGTGTATTGAGGAACGATCCCGCACTCATCTAGGAATTTGGCAAATGGCCCTGGACGTTGTTCACCTGAACCATCATATCTACCATAGTATTCACCACCACAGTCAGATATAACGGTTTTAATCCTTTTGCTTAGTTGATTTTCAACTTCGGCCTTATATGATTTGAACACGTCTACAGATTGGGACTTCTCATGAATGAGATACAGGTATCCATAACGAGAGTAATTGTCTATAAATGTGATAAAGTATTGTTGACCATTTCTACAAGGTGTAGGGAATGGCCCACAAATATCCATATGTATCAATTCTAAGACATCTGAAGCTCTCTGGGCACCTAATCTCGTCTTGTTTGTTTGTTTACCCTTGATACACTCAATGCAAATATTCGAATTTGAGGAATCAAGACAATCAAGAATTCCATCTAACACGAGTTTCTGGATTCTTTGTTTGGATATGTGACCTAAACGCTTGTGCCAGAGTGATAAATAATTCTCATTAGATAATTTTCTTTTGGTACCACTAGAACTTGTATGCAAAGTTTCATTATGTGAGGTTATTATGTCAAACAAATATAGGCTATCATACGCTGACAAAAGACCAGTACCGATAAGATCTGAACCTTGAAAAAGACTCACTTTATTGTTACCATATGAACAAGAATAACCGGATATGTCCAATTTGGAAACAGAAATTAAATTTCGTCTAAAAGACGGTACAACAAAAGTCTCATTCAAATCCAAATAAAAAATAGTCTTAAATAATAGCCTAAAATTTCCAATAGCCTCAACTTCGACCCTTTTGCCGTCACCAACATAGATGTATCTTTCACCATCACTTGGTTTTCGGCAGTTCAGGCAACCCTGCATAGATACACTTATGTGAGTAGTAGCAGCAGAATCTACCCACCAAGTATCTTTAGGTACCAAAATTAAATAAACTTCAAAACAAACAAGAGCAACAGATATACCCTTTTTCGCACGCCAAGCGTGGTATTTGGAACAATCTTTCTTTTTGTGATTAGTCCCCTTACAGAAAAAGCAACCTAATTCTGTAGTTTCAACCTTATTTTCCTTATGTTGCTTCTTCTGGAGCCTTGAGACCACAACTTCCTTATTTTTCCTTTTCTTGTTGTCTCTAGAAGATGATGCCAAATGAGCACTTTCTGTCTTATCTTGCTTTATTCTCTCTTCCTCTTGCACACAATGTGAAATGGGTTTATTAAGAGTCCATTTCTCCTTTAGGTAGTTGTAACTGACCTTAAACTGATTAAATTGTGCAGGGAGAGAGATCAAAACTAAGTACACAAGTAGTTCCTCAGGTAATTCCAACTTGAGTGACTTTAATTTTGAAGCAATATGAGAGATTTCTAAAATATACTCCCTTATGTTTCCTTTGCCTTTATACTTCATGGAAACAAGTTTACTCAATAGAGTACTAGTTTCCGCCTTTTCGTTTTTTGCAAAACGCTTTTCAAGGTCCTCAAGGAAAACTTTGGCATTATTTTCTTCAGTCATAGTGCCCCTAAAAGATTCTGGAATTGCACGTTTCATGATCATAAGACTCATGCGATTTGAGCGTTCCCACTTCTCCATCTCTTTCTTGTCATCAGAAGAAGATGTATCCTCAAGAGAAGCATGTTTCTCAATCCGAAGTGCAAGGTCTAGATCCATGCAACCGATAACTATCATAATATTTTCTTTCCATTCCTTAAAATTTGTACCGTTAAGCACAGGGATGCTGTTAATGTTCGCAGATATTGTAGAAGCTAAAGAATTTACTGAAAATAGAACAAGGAAAACTTAAAAGATGCATACAATTATTTGAATTTTAACATTAGTATACAGATTCAAAATAGGCAAATCCCATTACAAGATACCTAGCACAACATTGATTTTAGTCTTTGGACAGAAAATCAACTTTTAATTGGTACTCTTGGTGTAGTAATCAAATATTGACAATAAACTCCTTTCAATTATCAAGCCTTCCTTTGGGCCGACTTAATATTCACATGGAAAACTTAATAATTGTTACATATTTATCACCACAAGCATGCTCGAATTCCTGCCAAATAACAACCTTCCTTTGGGCCGGTGATAAGCGCATGGAATACGAACATACACAGTCATCTTATATCTTAAAACCAATCAATCTTCACAAAAGAGGTTACTTTGGTAACATAATGTTTCAATTGATTAATATAAAATATTAGATGCAAAATGAATTAGTTCTTTAAGCCATACATTGAATCTTGACTGAAAATTACATGTTTATTATGTAAAATCTGAATATTAAAATCTGAATACTAATGGACAAAACATTAACATTATAATCTGAATATTAATGGACAAAACATTAATATTAAAAACTGAATATTAATGGACAAAACATTAATGTACAATTAAAATCTAAAAATTTAAAACGTTTCTTTAATAATGAAAAACGTTTCTTTAATTAATTGTACATTATGTCTTCATTAAACTGCCAGAAAATAAAAAAAACGTTTCTGCAATAAATTGCCAGATAATCGATTATCTTTTCAGGATAATCGATTATCTTGGCATTCTGGAATTTCCAATTCTGCTGGAAATTCCAGGATAATCGATTATCCTAAAGGGATAATCGATTATTCTGGCTTTCTGGAATTTCCAATTTTACTGGAAATACCAGGATAATCGATTATCTTGTTGATAATCGATTATGCAGGCTTACTGGTCCAGGATAATCGATTATCCTAAAGGGATAATCGATTATGCTGGCTTTCTGGAATTTCCATTCTGTTGGAAATTCCAGGATAATCGATTATCTTGAAAGGATAATCGATTATGCTGGCATTCTGGAATTTCCAATTTTGTTGGAAATTCCAGGATAATCGATTATCCTTGAGGAATAATCGATTATCTTGGCCTTCTGTCCATAAATTTAATGGTGCTTTCAACAAAAGGCTTAATCATGGAATCATATTCAACAATCGAGAATATGCATTTTAATCTCAACATTTTAATTCATATGGTGATAGCGAGGTATCGAAATACTGAAGTTTAACATCAATAAATCATTCATGAAAGCATACCATATTAAGATACTAGAATTTCAAAATTAAAATTCTAACTGAATTTTAATCACTAAGCATTATAACATTGAATTCATGAATTTCCAAATGACCCAATATGAAGGAGGCTCTGATACCAATTTTTGGAATAAATCCGACTATAAAACTGTAGCCTTCATATCGAATTATTTGGAACTATAACATAAGCGGAAGCGTACCTGAATCCATAAGCGGAAGCTCCTTGATCCGGCTTGAAGATCGTCCGGGGTTGGGTTTCTTGAAGATAGTCCAAGGTAAGGCTTTCCACTTGATGTGCAAGACAAGGTTTTGCTCTCTAGCAAGAATGGTAAAATGGAAGAGAATTGTCTTTTCTCAAATGGGAACCATAACCCCCTAATTATAAGCATGTAATATCAAAGGTCACATGTAACCTATATGTAACCCAAGAGTCTCATGCATGTAACCTTAGTTAGCCCATCATTAACTAAGGTTACTCTTTATGGGTATCTACACAAGAAATTATACCCTATACTTTATATGACAATGTATTGGCCTACTTAATAATAATATCCCAAAAGACCACTAATTTAGGCCAAACCAAAAGATAGCACATAACATATAATTAATCTACATATTGTCCATATGTATGTAGTATAAGTCCATATATCTAACAATACATAGAAGATTTTTCCATTCATAGTGAATATAATGCTTGTGTGTACCAATATTGATGAAAATAGCACCGGAAAATCCAAAGAAATTTTGACACAGAGTCTTGCGTAGCAATCCTTTCATTGTTATTGATGTACAAACATCAATTTTCAGTATCGACTAATGGAGTTCTAAGATTTTTCCATCGTAAACTCTGTAGGTAATTGTGGCAATCTAATTCCTATTGCTGAGATAGTCAATTCCTCATTTGTAACCACAAAATTTGATTTTTATTGGTCACTGATAGATAATGACCGTTTACAAACCATGAACATTGACGGAGAGCTTGTCCATATTCCTATATGAAGTTTTAGTTTCTCCACCATCTTATCGTGTTGTCGGCTAGAAGGTAATATCAGATGGTTGGGAAGTATTGAAAATGAAGATTTGTAGGATTGAGGGTTCATACTAGAGGATATTTGTTTTCCTTAACACCGTTAATTGAAGGTATTGTTAGTCACAACTACTGAATTATCTTAATACATATAAAATTTGAAGAAAAACTATTGAATTCGCGTGCACTCGTTAAAAACACATTAGTTAGATCCATCCCAGCTGATTTTCGCAAAATAACAATTCATATTGCTACAAATAAGATATGTTTCAGCCCGCCCAAGTTTACCGCAACAAAAAAGCAGTACCCCTAATGTTTTGGTCAATAATTATCTACAAGTGCAATATTCGAGTAGTCCTTTTTCTCTCTTTTTAACATTAAGTTAAATTTATTTATACATTTCGTCATATGTGTAACTATATAAACTCTTCTTTTTTTTTGTTTTATAAAAATCTCTCTAGTTTGCAGGAAATGAAGCAACTGCACTTTCCATCTTCTGCTACAAAAAATAAGTAGTATCCAGCCAATTATGGAAAGAGTCTAATTTTAATTTCCAGACCAGATACGAAAAAATTATGTATATATTTAGAAGGCGATTTGTGAATTCTCTGTAAATTACTAAAATATATACATACAAATGTTAGTTATGTGATTTGTTTTTAAAAAGATGAAGGATTGGTATTTGGTGGTTACTAATTAAGGGTATCAACGACTAAACCTTTATTAGTATGTTTAAAGTTTTCAAGTATATGACCATATAATACAAATTAAATGAGTAAATTGATACAGGCTTTATAATAAATTGATTTATGCAGATTTGGTGGAAAATACGGTCCCTCTATTTATGTAATGCAACCTACAGGATGGGACATTACTATTTATGATTTGGTCCCTCTCTTAATTAGTAATATGATAGGAAGGTCTTATAAATGCATTATAATTAATTATTTTTAACTCGTGAGCTTTTTACGAGCCACGTTTCTCTATAGGCCCTGACCACGTAATAGTGAAGTTTTATTTTATGTTCCATATAATTGATATTAGTTGTATGAAATTTTTTTTGTGTCACAAATTTGTGAACCTTAATATTATCTTTTTAGATTCAAAAAAATTTAAATTCATAAAATTGTGAGATAAAAAAATTACCTCATATAATTAATGTCAATTATATAAGACATAAAATAAAAATTTTCCTTTCAAGATGAGCTCCGTTTGGTATAATAATTTAATGCCAATTAATTTCTTCTGTAATAAAAATCTATTATCCAGTATAAGAAATTTGATAGGCATATATAGCTTATTAGCCGCATATCAATTTTTTGATAGCATATTGTGAGGTCTAGTTCGAGGATGGAATAAATGTATGTTAAAGAAGGTATGGTGACATGCACTTACTGGTGTGGTGTCCAGAATTTTAAGTCATGAGTGCTTACTCCGGGTGTTCATAAAAATTCAAAAAATTAGAATCAAATCGAAAATTAAATTAAATCGATAAAAAAAAAATTAGTTTGATTTGGTTTTGATTTTGAAAATTTAAAAACCGATAAAATTTGGTTGGTTTTTATTTTAATTAAAAAAAGCAAACCAAACCAAATCGAATATAAGAGTAGCTATTTAAAATTTATTATTACACCTATATATATACATACTTTTATACATAGTTTCAAATTTTTATAGTAAATATTAATCATTTGCACTTTTATTACAATTCTTTACCTTTACATTCTAGTTTAAATGGTAGTTTTCTTTCGTTAAGAGCAAAAACCTATTTCATGTTAAAAATAATATATTTTTAATTGAGTACTTTAAATTATTCATCACTATTTGATTCAATTATCATCAATCTATCTTGATAAATAATAAATTTCTCAAAGGGCAATTGATTTGACAGTGTTACGTTGAAAATGTGATCGCCGAAATGTGTGTTTGGTAGTGTATGCCTTATATTTAAGAAAAAACTGACAAGTAACCGAAAAAACTGAAAAACCGACATAAACCGAATGGAAAAAAAAATCGGCTTAATTGGTTTGGTTTGGTTCTAATATTTGAAAAATCGACTTACTTGGTTATGTTTCTTTTTAGGAAAAAACCGATCCAAACTAAACCATGAACACCCCTACTCACTCTCTTTAATATAATGTTGCTACCAACTATATAGTATAAGTGCACAACTATTCGAACACAATAAAGAAAATAAACTTCTAGTCACAAGTATGGGTGCTAAACGGGTGGGCCGGGCCGAGCCGAGCCTTTATTTTTTGGACCCGTACGACTTATGGTACGGGCCAGTTCCGGGTTGATTCTTAACGGGTTTAACGGGTTCCGGTTCATTCGGGTAAAAAATTGAACCATACGGGTTACGTATTGAGAGGGCCGAGCCGGGTTTAGTGTATTTTTAATTTTTTTTTTTGGAATTTTGTCTAACTATTGTAAGTTATATTAAAACAAAGTACTAACATAAGAAATATAATAAAAATGAGAAAAAATTGCACTTATTGCAAGTGCTACATTTATTTCATAATTCAATGTTTCAAACTTACAAATTAAAAGGTTTACATTAATACAACAAGTAAATTCAAAGGTTTTGCATTGACCTTGCAAGTTATTCATAATCAATATGAACTGATTGACTTTCTTCTGGAGTGTTAAATTCGAATGGGTTACCATGTGTTAATATATCTCCAAGTTCCTCGTCTTCTAGACTATCAACATCTTCACGTCCTTGATTTCTTCGTTCCGATCTAATCCAATCTCTGAAACATATTAAAACATCCAAAGCACTGCTTCCCAATGAGTGACGGGTGTCTCCAAGTTGTTGTCTTGCATGGATAAATGCACTCTTCGATGCAACAGTAGAAATTGGCACATTCAGCATGTCCCGAGCCATAGCAAAAAGAACAGGAAATTGCTTTTCATTCTCATGCCACCATCCCAACGGTGAAAATTCCTTTGTACGAGATTCTTTATTCTTTTGCAAGTAGAATTGAAGTTCATCAATGTTCCTGCTATGGTATAAGTGTTAGAAAATATAGAAAAAATATCAAAACTATCAAGGCCTTCTTCATCATTCACAGTAGCAGAAGTGGTACAGTGCATAGTGAGATTAACATTGCCTACAACACGAGCATCATCATCAATTACATTTGCATAGTAAGTATATAATTGTTGTAAATAATCATTTAGATTGTTCATAGAAACATATAAATCTGGAGTTTCAGTTGGTCCAATCTCCATATAAGTATATAAAGCATTCATTAATTGGTGACAATCAGATATCTTAACAGAAGGATTTAAAACAACACCAATTAAGTAAACCGAAGGAATTGGAAAGAAATATTTTTTGAATTTTGCTTTTATTTTTTCAACAACATCCTTATATTTTTCTTTCTTCTTAAATTCAAAGAGTAGAAAAGAATTTTCAGCTATATGTACTAACGCCATAGTAACAGTAGGGTAATATGCTCCAGAAAACTCAACAATAGCTGTATAAAATTTATGTAAAAATTTAACACCATTAATGACCTCCCAAGTACTAGTTGTTAACATACGGTTTGGATCAGTACAATGCGCATTAGTAACTGAGTTATTGAGAATCTATATTTGTAGCAATATTTTAAAAATATATATGTATAATTCAATCTAATAACAATTTCGTCTAGCATGAATCTGGGTTTAAGGTTATACTGGACACACTTATTCGTAAATTCCTTTATTTTAGATTGTCTATTATTTCCTTGAATAACACCAACTGCTCTTCTAACATGAGTAATCTCAGTTGAAAATAATTCAAGGCCACTTTTAACAATTAAATTATAAACATGACATGCACACCTAACATGAAAAATATCATTAAGAGGTGGTTGTAAATACAGTTTTAATATTGAAATTGCGGTTATTGTTTGAAGCATTATCAAAAGACATACACAATACTTTTTGCTTTAGATTATAAAATTCAACAACTTCACAAATAGTACTACTTATAAACGCAACAGTATGACTCTGATCTTCATCATATCTAAAAGTGATATTACATTTTTGTATACAAGTAGTATCATCTATCCAATAACATGTAATTGTCAAATAACCATTTCCATTTAACAGCATGTCCAATATCATAAGTTAGAGAAATTCTACAAGGAAGGTGGCTAAACAAATAACGTATGTATGTTTGATATAGTTCATGAAGACTAAAGATATCAGCTCTACAAGTACTTCTAGGGATACCTTTAAATAAAGAATTGTAAATCCTCTGAATATACATAATAAGATATGATGAAGAAGCAAAAGAAAATGGTAGACAACCCAAAAAAAATTATTTTTGCTAACTCCTCACGATCCTTCATTTTATCATATTTCACTAGACCTCCACTAGTAGTGCTAAGAGTTGTTTGATTTCCATCACCATCAGCGCCCCATTCTATGGAATGCTCAGTTCTCATATGTCTACTAAGCACCCTAATCCCCCCTATATTTTTACCAGTCAAATGTTTAAAATCACCGTTATAAATTTTGCATTTAACTCTATCAGTACCCTCTATTAATTAAAAGAATTCCAAACCTTACTTCTTTTTCTATGATTAGCCGGAGCTACAGGTGGCCTACTCCTAGTGCCACGACCACCATCCCTTGTAGCAACTCCAACACTATCAACTCCAGCACTAGTATGTGGCGCTGGTATCTCATCTTCCGTTCCTATTTCATTATCTTCTATTCGAAAATTTTCTTGTAATTGTTCATAATCTATATATATATTCTCATTAGGCGACGTTTTAGAAACATGTGTAAATGATAATGGGTTATTTCTATTACTACCAGATGCTGAAGGACTACCTCTTTTTTTTTTTCCATACCAGTAACTCTTTTACACACTCTTTTAGCAGTACTAAACATATTGTAAAAATTAAAATATAAGCTAAAATTAAATATGCAATTAAAATAGTAAATAAGAGAAAGAGTTAGAGGCAGTGCACCGAATTCGACAATGAATCGAGAACTTGATTATGCAATTCCGATGTTACCACGAATGAACGTCAAGCAAGAATTTACAATTTGATATTCGATTGTAACTTCAAATTTCGAATGATAAAACACGACAAATTAAATTCAAGAAAAGAGAGCCAAATAAAATTAGAAGATGAAGTAATGAATTGAAGACTTGTAATCTTGAAAATTGGAGAATGAGAGAAATTGAGATTGAAAAATGAGTATTGAGTGAAGAAATGAAGAAGAGGGGGAAGGGGGGTATTTATAGTTGTAGAAAAGGTTAGTTGTGTAAATTGAAAAAGGTTAAATTTAAAAAAAAGAGCTATTTGTGAAATATTTCCCAACGGACCAAAACATGGTCTGAGTGTTGCCAACGGTCTGTGGGGCCCACCAATACAAAAATTTTAAAAAAAATAAAAAAACATTACCGTTGAACCGGACCGATTAACCCGGTAAGAGTGACTGTAACTCTTCCGAGATCAACTGATCCGATTACTCATTTTTTTAAAAAGAAAAGGGACCAATCCCTACCAAGTCCAGCCCAGCCCCTTATTATCGATCCGGGCCGGTTCCGAGTTCTATCGGTCTGGATCGGTCCGGAACTGGTCCAACCTGACCCGTTTAACACCTCTAGTCACAAGTGAAGTAGGTGCCTCTAGCTTCAGACACGCCTTTACTTCATTCTCAACACCACACACCCATTAGTTTTTTTGTTCCAGGGTGCTTGCTAGGATCTTATATCAATTTCTTATATCTATGATATTTTTATACTCAGTACATGTAAGGCTGTATTTTTTGCGGTTCCGAACCGGAACCGGACCGGAATCGCGGTTTTGGCGGTTCTGCCGGTTCCGGCGGTTCCGGTTCTGGCGGTTCCCGGGAATCGTGGTAGGGCAGTTCTACCCGTTGGAACCGCCAGAACCGGAAACGCCAGAACCAGAACCGGAACCGGATCGATTCTGGCGGTTCCAAACGGTTCCGGCTGTTCTGTAACGGTAATTTTTTTTAAAAAAAAATTTTGTTTTTAATATAATTTCCAAACGGCTCTTTTCAAAAGTAGCCGTTTGGAAGTTTAAAAATTAGCCAATTTGCCCCCAAACTTTAATTTAACCCCAAACTTTATATAATTACACTATTTCCCATTTCTCAACTATAAATACCCCCTCATTCTTTCATTTTTATTCATCAATTCATCAGTCTCTCTCAATCTCTCTCAAGCTCTCTTTCAATCTTTCTAGTGCAAGTACTTAATTTATTGTTGCAAATTCATGAAACATTGTGAAGTTGTTGAATTGAAGTTTTCAAGTGTTCAATTTCAACGATTTTCAATTTCAAGAAGTTGTTCGTCAATCCGGTAAACTCGTTTCAACTCTTACGTGCTAAGAATATTTTTGTGTGTTGTTATTTTGCTTAATTATAATTATTATGGCATTTTCGTTGAAAAATATGTTCGGCAAAGGAAAATCTAAAACCGGTGAAAGTAGTCGCCAAAATACTACCCCTCCCCCGGCTCCCTAACCTAGAAAAGATAAGCAAGTTCAAAGTAGTAGCCAACCTAGAAATCCTAATGAACCCTTCGGAATCCTTGATAGTGATCACCCGTGTTTTCAATTTAGCGATATTGATTTTCTACATGATGTAGCAGTTGGTGATAGAATAGATGATGATATTATGAATGCTCTTTATCTTAATTCACCTATATTAGAGGGAAATAAGGATGATGATGACGAAACCCAAGCTCCAGTAGATTTAGATGATACACCTACTAGTCCTGCTCATAACTTAGGTGATGAACCGGAACACCCACCAGTACAAATTTCCACTTTTAGTAGACAACCTCCTAAACGTTCAGAAACATCATTAGTTTGGCAATTTTTTATTCAACTAAGAGAACAAAATAAAGCTAAGTGTAAATCTTGTGGGAAATTACTTGTGCATAGGTATGCTGGAGATCGTAGTGGCACGGGTAGTTTAGTTAAGCATATAAGATTACACCCTAGCGATAAGGCTAGATTTTTGCAGTTGAAAGCGCAACAAGAGGGGAGGACAAATCCAGATACTACAGTTAACCCAAGTACTAGTTCAAATCTAGTTCAACCAGGAATAAACACAATCACCGGAGGTATATTATATTACGATCCAAATAAGGATCGCGAAGAATTAGCTAAAATGATTACTGTTATGTGTTTGCCTTATTCTTTTGCTTCTAATCCTGCATGGATTCATTATATTAGAAGACTATTTAATCCTACGTATAAAGGTTGGCCTCGCGCCACAGTTAAGGCCGGTATTTATAAATACAAGCATGAATATGAACAATACTTGGCGCTATTTATTTACCCATATTACTAATCGTATGTCTATTACAACTGATATTGGTAGAAGTAATAATGATTGTGATTATCTAATCGTAACCAGTCATTGGATAGACGAAGACTGGACAATGCAAAAACGCATTATTGCATATAGGATAATTAATTCACGGCACACGGGTAGGTTTATTGCAAACACTGTTTCAGATGAATGAAGATATTATTGTTTTAGTGATAAAATAATGTCAATTTCCATTGATACCGCTTCTAGCAACACTAGTGCAATAGGTATGCTAACTAAAACACTTAATCCTGCTTTTACTAATATTTTTCATGTTAGATGTATATGTCATATTTATCATTTAATTTTTGGTGATGGTATGAGAATATTAAACTTAGAAATTGAAAAGGTTAAAATGGCTCTTAATTGGCTTTTTTATTCAAACCGTAGAAGTAGACTTAGAGAATATTTTAAAAAGTGTGACGAATATGGCCTTAGAGAAAGAAAGGTTCCTAAACCTTGCCCGACTAGGTGGAACTACATGTACGAAAGTTTATTAGTAGCATACAAATATAGAAACCTAATTAACGCTACGTATAATTCTCGGGATTGTGGGGAGGAAGATAATGACATGCTAACTACACAAGATTGGACTAACGTTAAAATTCTTTTAGATTTTTTAGAACATTTTCATGTGGCTACAAATGCTTTATCTGGCCAATAATCCAACTATTTCTAACTGTTTAGTTTATATTGCCGCACTTGCTAATTTGTTTGTTGATTTTAACGAGGGAGGGGAAATTTATGAAATTGCAATAACTGAAATGAAAAAGAAGTTTAAAAAATATTTTTTTCCAATCCCTCCTATATTTGGTGTGTCTGCTATGTTAAATCCTAATATGAAATTAGGAGGTCCTCACTTTTGGTATTCTACTATTTATCAATCTTTAGATCTTTCAGAAGTAGAAATGGCTACACTAGCTGATGCGAAAGCATTAATTAAAGTGAATGCTCAAACTGTTTATAATGCTTATAAACAGGCATTAGAGCATGCTAGGCCTAATATTCCAACCCCTACTTCGTCTACATCACAGTCGTCTAAAAGAGCTGCTGGCTTAACAACTCTTAAATCGTGGACGGAGTTCGGGGGTACTCAAGGGGAAAAATTAGATGAAATTTCCCATCTAAATGAGCTTCAAGTTTATTTGTCGCAGGGACTAGAGAATGAGAATCCAGACGGCTCTTTCGACCTTTTGGATTGGTGGAAGACAAGGGAAAAGCATTTTCCCGTTCTTGCAAGGATGGCTCGGTATGTTCTGTCGATTCAAGCGTCAAATGTTGCATCGGAGAGCGCTTTTAGTCAAGCAAGACTACAAATAGGTGATCACAAAGCCTCGATGCGGGACATCTTGGAAAAATCAGTGCTTTTTCGAGATTGGATCCGCGCAGAAAGAAGGAACTTTGGGCTAGCTGAATCACAACCAGAAATAGATGAGTGCTATGAAGAAATGCTAGCAGAACTTGCTCAGGAAACATCTTCACCCGGAAGTGGTGATGAACAAGCTTCATTTCCACCACCGCCAACACAACCACCTCCAAACCTTGAAGGTTTTATGAGATTTGTTAGAAATAATACATAAATTATGATGTAACTTGTACATTGGCATGTCTTCTTTTATTTTTTTTCCTTTTAATGGGTATCAGTACCATGTTGTGCTCATTCCATTGGGGGAAGGAAGACTAAGAAAGATATGCCATTTTGGTCAATAAATATGCTCTTTATCATATCCTTGAATATCTTTTGTCTCAATATTTCTTTATCAATATATACTACTTATATACAATTTATACTAATACTAACTACAACACTACACTACTTATATACAATATATGCTACTTACATACAATATATACTACTTATATACAAAATATACACTACTTATACACAATATATACTAATTACCAAACATAATATATACTATTCTAATAACATAGTACACCATATAAAATATATTCTACAATATACTAATGACTACTATGCAAGATATTGATTTAAAAAAAAAAAAATTCAGAACCGGTGGGAACCGCTGGAACTGCCAGAACCGCCGGAACCGGAACCGGAACCGCCGGAACCGGAACCGCCAGAACCAGAACCGAATGGTACCCGGAACCGTATGGTAGCGGTTCCGGCTCCGAAACCGCCAGAATCGGAACGGCCAGAACCGCCAGAACCGGAACTGCAGACCCAAAAGACCCAGAACCGGAACCGAATACAGCCTTAAGTACATGTGGAGGTCAACGAGTGATAAAGAACCTAAATTAGTGCATAGGCCTAGTGGAATGAAGTAGGTAAAAATTAGATCGAGGTTCAAACAAATACTAAGTAAAATTTTTCATTATTTTTCTAAATCTTAACTGCAGAGTTATCTAATACCTACGATAGTAAAAGTTGTAGAAAATACCCGATAAACTGGGCGAGGTATAGTCACTATGACATATGTAAAATATACAGTAGGCCAGATTGGACAGTGAGATGGTGTCACATAGGAGAGGCAAACGGGTGGGTCGGTTCAATATGGTTTGGGTCGAAAACGGATAATAAAAAAATGGATCAGTTATTTGACCCAATTCATATTTAATACAGATAAAAAAGGGCTACCAGCGGATAATATGAGTTACTCATATTATCCATGACTTTTTATATATGATCACTTTTGGGAGAATAACTTGAGGAACCCTCAATTTGTGTCTTTACAAATGTAGAAGTTAGACCCATTGGTTATCCATTAGTTACTCAATGTTTATCCATTTTCTAAATATATAATATGATTCTTATTCATATTTGACCTGTTTTTAAAAAAATTATTATCAAATCCATTTTTAGTGTATAATATAGGTGGTTAACTATTTTATTTGAACCATTTTACGATCCCTAGCGTCACATTATATTTTCTGAATCTTGACTTCAAAAGCTTAATCAAATTGTATTCCTTCTGAGACTAATTAAGATTGATCCTCTAAAGCTACACAAACTAAGAAAAGTGAGGAAATAATTTATTTAGAAGTCTCCAATACTCTCTCCGAAGTCTTCCTTGAACATTGAGTTCTACTGAGTATTTAATTTAGTTTCTTGAATCAAGTCTTGAAAATCATAAACTCTATCGTCATTCCCTTTAATATCTTGTTGAAAATATACGCCATTATGATATGGTTCATCAAAAGCAATTATAAATGGTACAGTGTGTCTATACCCGAAAACCAATTCGAATTATGTTGGAGAGTTCGATTACGGAAGTCATTCACCTTATTAGGAGATTTGTGGAGCAGTATAGGAAGAAGAAGAGGGATTTATTGTAACAACTCGACCGGTTGTTTTGAGCTCTATCACATCGTTCAATAGTCTGAGGCCATGAGTAGCTTCATTTCAGGTGTTATGACTTTGTACGCGTGGTCGGAATTAGATTTCGGGAAGTTCAGAGTTAATTTGGAAAGACAATTCTCATTTCGGAAGCTTAAAGTTGAAAGAATTACCTAAGATTGGATATTTAAGTAAACGAACTTCGGACTTGGGCGTCTGACCCGATCGGGTCGTGGATGACCCGAAGCTTTTTGGCGCCTATTGTGGAAGTTAGCATTTTGGAGGAAATTTCATAAGTTTGGCTTGATGTGCATTTCAGCGTTATCGATGTCTTTTTGGGATTCCGAGTCCGTGAATAGCTCCGTATGGTGATTCTGGAGTTGGGAGCGCGATCGAAAGATAGAAATTTGAAGGGTTTTGAGAAGTTTGACCGGTAGTAGACTTTTTGATATCTTATTCGAATCTGATTTCAGAAGTAACAGTAGGTCCGTAATGTCAATTATGACTTGTCTGCAAATTTTGAAGTCAATCAGACGTGATTTCATAGGTTTAAACGTCGAAAGTAGAAGTTAGAAATTTCAAAGTTGATTAAGGTTGTATTAGGGCGCGATTCATGGTTCTAGAGTTGTTTGATGTGATTTGAGACTTCGAGCAAGTCCGTATTATGTTTTTAGACTTGTGCGGGTGTTTGTTTTGGAGCCCCGGGGTGCTCAGGTGTGATTCGGGATAGCTTCGGAGTGATTTGCTAAGAAATAGGATTGTTGGTGCATATGATCGCAATTGCAATGCTTTGGTCGCAAATGCGATCATCGTATTTGCAAGGTTTTGTTCGCATTTGCGAACATAGGCATCTAGGGGATTCTTCGCATTTGCGACGGTTGGGTCTCTTTTGCGAGGAAGTACATGTGGAAAGCGTCAGGCGGTGTTCAAAATTCTAAAAGGCCAGGTATATGAAGCGAAGGTCGAGTAGTTTATTAAGGAAGCAGGTTTTCGCAAAGTGGGAGCGTGCCAGAGTTACGTATGGTTTTTTTAGTAAGATGACCACGTACCTTAAGGAGAGTTTGGAGTGATTTGAGAATATTAGTGATTGGTGATTGGGGCCTAGGGATTTAATTTAAAGTATGGGCTATTATGCGGCAGGAGATTTGATATAATGGGAAGGAGCTGCTTGATTGAAGAACGATACAACATAATATTGAATTGGAAGAATGTTGCCGTACATTTTATTTATGTCCACGACGAGTGAATGGACTTGTGCAGCTGGAGAGTGAGCACATACTCAGAAGGGGTATTGATGTCATTGGGATTGTGCCCCGTGCAACAGCGTTGGAAGATGTCGAGAAGTGATTTCCACTGGTGGGTTATTTCATGTGAGCAGGTTAGCTGTCGCGCGGTTGGCGAAGCTTTGGCGAAGAATTCTATTGGTTATTCAACAAAAGAACGGTCATGCAAATGTGATTGATGATTCGGAGTATCAAAAGGGGGTTACACTGAAAGGTTCTGAGAATTTTAGCAGTTGATTGCGCGAGGTTATGCCAATAAGAGATTAAGAATCTTGGTGAATTTCAGAGCTGTATAATAGTGGCTTCGATCTATGTGGGAGAGTCCCATTGCCTATGATTGGGTTTCATGGTTAACTACTTGCGAGGTTTTTGGTTATTATTATGTTGATGGGTTATTTCAGCTACGAGAAAAGGACATAAGTGGTAAATTGAGCAAATAGATTGTTAAAGGTGTGCAATGGTTGGCCTTATTGGCTCATGTCAGATTTTAGAAAGGATCCATGGTTTATGCCTCGTATAAGTGTGGGTTTCAAGGGAAGTGATTCTTTCAGGTGCTTCATCGAGAGGGTAATCATGTGGTAGAAAATTTATGGAGTTGATTATATTCGAGGCCAAGTCAGAACGGGTTGCTCTCAACAACGGTCCTAATGGATTCAAAAGGGTAAGGTGCGGTGCCTAATGAGTTTCGAGCCTATAGATATTGTTAAGAGTCAAGTTTTTGCATCAGCCTATGAAAAGAGGCACAGAATGTTCTATGATGTTTTGGCTTGCAATGTAGCAACTGAGAGGTACGAAATTGTTCGTGAAATTTCAGACGACATGGCCTCATGGTTCAAGGTCACTCGGGACGAGTGCGGATAGAGTTTGTTAAGTGTTGAATAGAGTTAATATTGTTTTTATGGAAATCAAGGATAAATTGGAAGAATATGGATTGGTTAGCCATAGTAGAATTGGCATATTGCTGGTAGTAATCAGTTCCTTCAGCGTGATCAAGTTATACAAGTGATTTGTGACGGTGCGTGCAAGGCCCTTCGGCCGCTATTGTTGGTGTTATTCAGAAAGTATTCTACTGTTGTGGCCTGTTATGCGGAGGTGGGCCCCGGAAGGGCTATGGTGGCTTAGACTACTACTTACAGATTTGCATATTTCCACGGTTATGAGAATACACCTGTGTGTTGCTGTAGTTCTCCTGAAGTGAGTCAAGTGAAATTTTTTATATGATGACGTATTAGTCTATTAGCGGTTCCAGAGTCATGGTGAAGATCGTGTTCTATCGTATATTGGCACGTTGGTTACATTGAGTGGCATGGAATTTGAAGTGAAGATCAAGGTTACGGTTTGGTAATGACAAGGATATCATGAGCTTGGATGAGCAGGAAAGAAGTTTCGATATTTAAGGTAAGCTGGCTTTATCTTTAGTGTCCCCTGAGATCAGTGTTTGGTGAAAAAGGGCTTTGCATCCTGGTTAATTATTCTTGGTCGCTTTGGAGCGTTAGTGCAGCCAATGTTTTGGAGGTACGACCCAGTTATTTGTTATGGAAGGTTATGGGAGCGTGTCCTACTTGGAGATTGTATAAGTGTGGTATGTAGTCACTTGATTGATTAAAGATATATACTGAGTATGAAGGTTGTAGTAATATCGCTAAATTAAGCATTGATACCTGGAGGGAACATGACTCATAAGACGCACTCAGAGTAGGAAGTGCATCTCCTATAAGTGAGGTTGAAAGACTTGAACTAGGAAGTGTGTCCCCTACTAGAATGACTCAAACTAGAAAGTATGTCTTCTACGAATGAGATTAAAAGACTTGTACTAGGAAGTGCGTCTCCTAGGATTAATGGTTCATAGTAGTAAGTGTGTCTCCTATTGGAATGACTCAAACTAGGAAGTGCATCTCCTACAAGTGAGGTTGAAAGACTTGGAGGGAATGTATCCAGGGGTTGATGCCCTGTATCACTGAAAAAGAATGTAACCAAGGGTTGGCACCCTTTATCACTAAGAAAGATTGCAACCAGGGGATGGCACCCTGTATCACTAAGAGGGAATATAATCAAGGGCTGGAACCCAAACTAGGAAGTGCATCTCCTACGAGTGTGGTTGAAAGACTTGGAGGGAATGTAACCAGGGGTTGGTGTCTTGTATCACTAAGAAAGGATTTAACCATGGGTTGGCGCCCTGTATCACTAAGCAAGAATGCAACCAGGGGTTGGCGCTCTGTATGACTAAGAGGGAATATAATCGAGGATTGGAACCCAAACTAGGAAGTGCATCTCCTACGAGTGAGGTTGAAAGACTTGGAGGGAATATAATCAGGGGTTGGTGCCCTGTATCACTGAGAAAGAAATTAACCAGCGGTTGGTGCCTTGTATTACTAAGAAAGAATGTAACCAAGAGTTGGCGCCCTGTATCACTAAGAAGGAATGTAACCAAGGGTTGCCCTGTATCACTAAGAGGAATATAATAAGGGGTTGGCACACTGTATCAGTGAGAAGGAATGTAACCAGGGGTTGGCACCTTGTATTACTAAGATAGAATATGATCAAAGATTGGAACCATGTATCGTTGAGAGAAGTAACCAAGGAATGGCGCCTTGTATCACTTAGATAGAAAGTAACCAGGGTATAGGATACATTTTATTGAAATAAAACCTTACTAAAGATATTTGTACCTTATATAAAAAAATTCAGCTAGGGATTGGTGTACCATATACTAAACATGCGACTAGGGAGTGGTCTGCCCTATGTCAAAGTGGGACCTCAACTAAGGACTGATGTACCGTATGCTTGAAAATGCAGTTGCTGACGATTTAATCATAGGCATATCTAGAAAGAACAAGCAGAGACTTTGAATAATCTACCTTTAGTGATATTCATCCTTTGAGAAATTCAATTAAACACTACTTTGTTTCATGCTTCAAACAAAGAAAGATTTGTGTGTTTAGCAATGGTGGTCGGTTTGCGAACTTGAATTCCTTGAGCAGTTTGAATCCACCTCGTTGTTAGATAACTGATTTCCAGTGATGATACCAAACGGCTAGGAGGCTCTGTATTGTGTTCTGGAAACTTTGGCTTTCTAATGTTTCCTCCGACTGTTTCGTAACAAAAGGTTTAAGGTGTTTTTGAACCTTGTCTATGAAGGAAGTATTCTCTTAGGCAGGTTTTTCTTTTAGAAATTAAACATGATTATTTTGCACCCAATATCAGTTTGTTTATGTGGTGCTATCAGCTTTTCCCATGGATTAAGTCTTGCTTAGCGAACTTTTTGAATTCTTTGAAACACTTTGTTCAGCTTATCGGAGGAAATCCTAGTTGAATTTGTGCCTTTGTCAATGCCGTGTATGCCCCACGTCCTTTATTTTTCATTTTCAGGAAATCGTGACCAATTTTGTCGCCCTTTCTTTGTTGGCTTCTAAACAGATAGACCAACAAAGTTTTGGAACTTCCGTCTCCATGAAACCTCAAATATTGTTTATCATTAACAAACTTATTGTGCATGTTTCTTGCTAGGTATATCCTCTAGATGTACTTGGATAAACACTTAGAAAGTTGGTAACAGATTTGTAATCATTTCTTGTTTGCTTTAACAAAGACCGACTCAAAATAATTATACAAATAAACACAATGACGCAATGTAAAAATAAGAAGGAATAGTATTTAACTGAAAATGGCACTTCAGGGGGAAAGAAAGGAAAAAGGGGCTCCTTTGAATATGGTAGCCAACTTTAGTGATCATGACATGCATTTTGGATGGAGCAATTGAATCTATCCAATCAATCTACCATTTCTTCTTGTTGTTCCTTTTCGTCTTTGAAGTTGGCCTCTCTATTCCAATCATTTGCATCAAATAACAGCTCACTTTCGACTAGTAGTGCCCTAAAAGATTTTTACCAACTGGCCTCTCTCATTTATTTATCTCTAATTACCATCGCCTTATAGTGCCCGTGATGGTTTTCACCAATAAGACTCTCTCATTTTCATTCATTATCCTTGTTTTTTCCCTTATTTCCGAGAAACTTGAAATCGTTCTATGTCATGTGAAATTTTTTTCTTATTGTGTGTTTCCCTTAACATTCCTAAAGAGTAATTGGGAGGTCTTTATTCGGAAGGCTTTTGGATAAGGTTAAAAAGAAAGGGTCATGTTAGGCTCAAAATAGACTCAAGATGACAGGGTTGTATATTTTCAGCTCTAGGAATCGACTCTTAAAAAAAAAAACCAAAAACAAAAAAATTCTGCCCTAGTTTCAGATACTGGAGAATTTTTATTTTTTGATTTGGTTAGACTTAACCCTTGTGTAGAGCTAGCTGCCTATGTATCCTTTAACGGAATCAAGTCAAAAGTAGTTCAAACTAAAAAGAAAGATTCCTTTGTTGTTTTTCATTTTATTTTTCTTTCTTTCTTTCCTCTTTTCTTTTTCTTCTCTTCTTTTGCTTTAACAAATTGCCCCAACTACTATTTTCTAATAGCATGGATCTTTGAACTTTTTATTTGACTCTATACTTGATTCCAAGGAGATGGGGGTCAAAGAAAAATAAAACAGGCTCAAAAGGGGTAACGAATGGTATAAAGTGTTTGGGTAGCAGAAAAAAGGGCCTCCCAGCCTCAAGAATACCAAACATTCCATCTTTTCTCAAATTCGGCATTGATGGATATGACTCTCTTCTTGGTTTTGTCAGTTGTATAGTTCTATAACAAATGACTTTTGGCAATTTCGAGCCACATTTTCTTGGTCCTTGTCCTGATGTAGAAGGGTGCACTTCAGTACCAGCTAATCATTTTAAATTTCCTAGAATGCATCTTTTTTGGGGATTTGGGTTATCTCCCCTAATATGATCAGATTATGCAGGCCATGGCAAAAAGCCTTTCATCGATTAGCCCAAAAAAACTTTGAATTATCCTTAAGCCGGTATTCATGATAGGTTTGAGAAAAAACATCTTTAACCTCTACGAATATAACTATTTTGGTTCTATATAACAATCTAATGATCAACGTTTTTCAACCTCTTATTTATCCTCCAAGTGTCTTTTCGCGATTCAATTCAAGATTGGACAGGCTTTCTAATATTTTTTGAACAATTCACATGCATGTCATGTCACTAAAATTTGCATGAAAGAACTATACATGCAAGAACAATTAAATACAATGGATTAAAATGACATAAAGCAAAAAAAATTCATTTCATTAGTAAAACAGTAGAGAGGTTTGATGACAATACAAACAAACAACATCTGGATCACAACCTTGATGTAATCGAGCTGATAGAAATAATGACAAAATAAGTTACCAAGACTCCTTTCTAGTAAGGAGATGAGTGACTTTCCAATCACCAAGCTCGACATCTTAGCTACCATTTTCACATCAACACCAAACAAGACCATCAATAATTTAACCACCTTGTATTCAGTGGACGGGTCCTTGACCTTTTCCTCAAACTATACCCATATTTTTTATCATTTTAAATCATCATTTCGTGATGTTTCATAACGTTTAGGGTGCCATTAACTTATACCATGATCATCCCTTCTTGAATCATCTTTTCTATTTCCTTTTTCAAAGCTCGACAATCCTCGGTGCTACACCACTGGACACTAGAATGGTACATGTACTATATAGCAGGGTTAAAACCTTTTGCATATGGATCAGGAACGTACCCTTGAAGTGGCTCAATCATGCCGCAATGTTTCAACCGTTCAAACAAACTTGCATAGGATTCTACGATTGGCGTGAAATTGTCCCTATGCTTATGTTCCTTTCCGTACTTATATTTTGGACGAGGGCTGCGGGGTGATTGAGGTTTCTGTTATCATGGATGAAGGTATGCTAAATCTGGGGCCCATATATGTTGTTGATTGGATGCTTTGGTATAAGACTGAGCATTGAATGTTGCATACTGTGGAGAAGCTGAGCATCATGGATCAGGGGGTTGAAATGCTACCCTTTGTCCTCTCTTTGGCCGTCAGGCCATCGTGGTCTCCTCATCTTTCTATGTTTGGTTAGCGAGGTTGTCCTCCCTATTCTGGACGTTTTGGGTGGTTTCTTTGAGAGCCTCTTGACTTATAATTTGGCCTGTATTGAGGCCATTCTAGACCATTTCTCCTATCTTGATTGCATTAGCAAACGGTTTGCCCTTTGCGGACATCATACTTTGAAAATAATCAGGATCCTGAGCCAGAAGAAAGATAGTGATTAACTCATGGTCATCCATGGGTGGCTTGATTCTAGTCGCTTGCTCACTGAACCTTTTAGTCGGCTTTTACTTCATATTAGATAGAGAATTGCGATATGTTGCAATATCTATGTTGTACTAGAATTGTTTGACGAAGGCCATGTTTTCCCAAACATGGCGGTGAGAGATATCTTGCTCAATGAACCATTCAAAGGCTACCCCTACCAGACTCTCCATAAAATAAACAGTCAGCAATTTTTCATTTCTTATTGCAGCCCTCAACCGGTTGCAATACCTTTTCAAGTGGGCGATAAGGTCGTTATGTCCATCATACTTCTAAAATTTTGGGTTCTTAAACCCTGGTGGCAAATGGATGTGAGAGAACATGCATAGATCACTGAATGAAACACTTTTTTGACCACCTAGTCCTTGTATGTTCTCTATGTTTTGTTCAAGACTTCTCATTTTAATGGCAATCTCATCTTGCTCTCTCATCTTTCCAAGCTTTTTATTTTCCACTGGTGACTCGTTCCGAGGAGTCTGATTGCAGGGAGGCGAGACCTTGAAAGCTATGTTTAGGGAGTGGTATTGGCCATCATATGCCTGAAGTGGTGGCTTGTTGTCTGGCCTCATCACAGTAGGTGGTGGCAGGATTGTAGATGCCGGTGTGCCAAACACGATGAGAGGGATGTTCCTGACTGGTGCGTCTGGAGGTCGCATATTAGAGGTACCAGGGGCATCGTGGAGGCTGTAGTTTGGCATATACCCTGGTGGTAATATGTGATCGCTCATTGCATGGAGCTATGGTTGAGTAGTATGGTGGAAGTTCCCTCTGAGGGACCCTAAGGTGGAGCTGACGGATACCCAGCCTGATACACATCAGATAGTTGTTGTTTAAGTCATCTTACTTCCTCCAACTCTTGCTAAACTGGCTAACCTAGGGGGTCGTCACTTACCAACTCGATTTCATCATTGTTAGCCATCGCTACCTTCCCCTTATATCTTGTAAACTAATGATGTGTTTCCAAATTCACCACAAACCAACCACCTATAATTTACAATAAGAGGAAACAAACATGTTAAGGAAAAACATTTTACAAATACGAATCACATGTAAATACGTTGTGCTCCTAACATTATCACCGTCTCTAACATTCCTTTAGAAGGCTTTGTGTTTAACTCCGATTTATAAGGTCGTGGCTTGTTGATGCTCTTATTTATTCCTCTTTTGTTGTCACGACCCTAGTTTGCCCTCCATGAATATGTCGTGACGACACTTAGTCCCTACGACTAGGTAAGCCTAACAGTGCAGAAACAAATAACTTGCAGAAATAAATAATTCAAATTTGAACATCTAGAGGAAAAACTGTATATAAATGCTGATCGGTATATACACTTAACATCACGAAAGCCTTAAATATTATCCCAAAACTCGAAGACAAACGGGAACAAAAGTTAAAGGAAATGTAGTAAAATGCTCTTACTTTAGAATGTCTACAACAACAGTAAGAAAGGAAGGCTAACTGCTAAAAGATAGAATAAGATAGAGAATCCTTGGTCTGCGGATACAGAAGATATACCTTGAAGTCCCTGCTAGATCTCTCCGCCTCAATGGTGATATGCCTGGGTAGAGGTACCTGGATCTGCATATGAAGAACATGCGCAAAAGGGGTATAAGTACACCACAACAGTACTCTGTAAGTGCTAAGCCTAACCTCTATCGGGTAGTGACGAGGAAGGTCAGGGCCATATTAAGGTTAAACATAATAATTAGTTTCAACAGTATGAAATAAACAATATAAATGAGAACAACAATGAAATAAGACAGGTAATACCAGGCAACAACAATTATACTAAAGAGCAGAGTAAACTCGGAAATAAGAATAGCTAAATACCAATAGTAAAATGAGGATCTCCCAGAAAACCTTCCTGTAGTCCCTTTCATCAACTGTCCAGCGAATCTCCCTGGATACTATCCTGCAGTCCACCATATGTATATATCCAAAGGATCTCCCAGAACACCCTCCCGTATTCCAACTACAATGTGCGGAGATCTACCGGAACCTCGGTCCGTAGTCCCAAATGTAAATACCCAGTACTAGGGGAATCTACCGGTGCATTCCCGTAGTTCCATATAACTCTACAGGGGGATATATCAAGAACCCGCAATCCCAAAGTAAATGTGCAGGGGGATCTACCCTGGAATTTAACCCGTAGTCCTAAATTAAACAGACAAGGGGGAGCTACCGGAATCCCACATCCGTAGTCCCAATGTAAATTCACAGCAACAACAAGAAGATATTCAAGGAATGAAATTTCACAGCAAGGCAACAAGTAGTCCTAGCCTAACATGCTTCACATAATGCAAGCAAGGCAATTTAAGCAAATAGGCAAATTACGTCAGCTAAACATGCTCTTCTAACTAGCAACATGCTAAATTTGCAAGTGTACTAAAGAAGGAAGGGAAACACATGCTAATAAGTACTTCAAGAAGATTTCCAACAATTTTCACAAGTACGAGCTCGTCACCTCACGCACAAGGCAATTCAATTACCAAATATCATATCCTAATCGGAAAAGTCCCCCACAGAAGGTTAGACAAGCCACTTACCTCGAACCGACTCAAAATCCACTAGAAACCACGCTCTTGCCATGAGTATCCGCTTCCAAATGGACTAAATCTATTCAATTCAATTGCATATTGTGAATAACACCTCAAGTAACTAATTCTATAATTAAATCAAAGCTAATATGCAAAATTATGTAAAATGACCAAACTGCCCCTCAGGACAACATCTGATAATCGGGGGAAATTTATATTTTCAGAAACGTTATACTCTCATGAGTTTATGCATAACAAGAACACAAAAATCAGAGTTAAAATGACCCCTCAAATCCTCTTTTAAAGACCTCTTAAACTCAAGCCCTAATTACTCTTTTTTCCCAAATTTCTCACCATTAATTAGGTATTTAATCACATTAAAAGGAGTTATGAAGTCAAATATATTACCTTTCAAGAGATTTTCCTAGAATCCTTCTTCAAACCACTTCAAAAAGCTCTGAAAATACTTAACTATGGAGGAAAAATGACTCAAAATTGCGGATGAAATAACTTATAAACTTTCTGTCCGTTTCTGATATCTCTTTATCACGATCGCGGACCAAGCCTCGCGAACGCGAAGAATAAAATTCCAAGACTCCAAAAACACTCTATGCGAATGCAGTATCTATGTTACGAATGCGATGCTTTAGCTCCCAGACCTACGCGAACGCGATACACTTGATGCGAACGCGAAGGGCCAATTCAACTATACCCCAAATCCTTATATGCGAACGCGAAAATCTTCATGTGAACGCGAAGCACAAGATCTAAGACATCCGTGAACACGAGACCACTTATGCGAATGCGAAGGCTTAACTCTAGTCAACCCAACATCCTTCTATGCGGCCGCGGTGCACCCCACACGATTGGGAAAGCTTAATTTCTGCAACAGCTGAACAGTAAAATCTGCAACTCCAAAATGACAAAATTGGTCTGATTGACCATCCGAAACTCACCCGAGGCCCCCGGGGTATCAACCAAAAGCACCAGCATATCCCAAAACCTTACTTAAACTTGCACCAATCCTTAAAACACCAAACACAACATCAAACACTTGAATTAATCACAGATTTATGTCTAAGAACTCCATATTTCCTTAAAATACGCTTTCGATCAAAAACCTAACCAACCACGTCCGAATGACCTGAAATTTTGCACACACATCCCAAATGACATGATGGAACTACTAAAACTTCTGAAAATTCATTCCGACCCTCGGATCAAAACCTCACTATCAGACTGAAAACTTCCGAAATTCAAACATCGGCATTTCAAGCATAAATTAGCTACGGACCTCAAACACAATCCGATCATGCTCCCAACCCTAATATCACAAAACTAAGCTAATAGATCAATCGGATTTCCATTCTGAGGCCATCTTCACACTGTTCTGACTATGGTCAATTTTCTAACACATAAGCTCTCATTTAGGGACTAAGAATCCCAAAATTCTTTGAAACTCAAAACCGAACTTCCCGAAAAATCAAATTAGCTGAAATAAACTTGGGGAAGGCAGTTAATAGGGGATCAGGGCATTAACTTCTTAAGACGACCACCCAGGTCGTCACATCCTCCTATACTTAAACATTTATTCGTCCTCGAGAGAGCATAGAGACATATCTAAAGTAGTGAAAAGATGAGGGTCATGGCTACGCATATCCTGCTCGGTCTCCCAGGTCGTCTCCTTGGCCGGCTAACCCTGCCACCGAACTTTTACTTAAGCAATGTTCTTTGACCTCAACTTCCTGACATGCATGTCCAATATAGAATCTAGCTCCTTGACATAAGATAGATCCTTGTCCAACTTGATTGAGATGAAATCCAACACGTGCGATGGATTACCGTGATACATCCGGAGCATCAAAACATGAAATAACGGGTGAACTCTTACCAGGCTAGAAGGTAAGGCAAGCTCCTAAGCAACCTCCCCAACTCACCGCAATATCTCAAAAGGGCTAATAAACCTCGAAATCAACTTCCCTTTCTTCCCAAATCTCATAACGCCCTTCATAGGCAAAATCCAAAACGGAACCCGTTCTCTAACCATGAAGGATCTTCTGTCTGGACTATGCTGTATGAAGTCTATCCTGAATCACCTTAACCTTCTCCAAAGCATCCTGAACTAAATCTGTGCCAAATATCCTGGCCTCACCTGGCTCAAACCAAGCCACCATGGATCTACACCGCTTGCCATACAAAGCTTCAAACTGTGCCATCTGAATGCTGGACTGATAGTTGTTGTTATAAGCAAACTCTCCCAATGGAAAGAATTGATCCTAAGACCCTCCAAACTCAATCACACACCTATAGAGCATATCCTTAAGAATATGAATGGTTCGCTCGAACTATTCGTCCAGCTGTGGGTGAAATAATGTGCTCAACTCCACTCGAGTACCCAACTCCTACTGAACAACACCCTAGAACCATGATGTGAACTGAATACCTCTGTCTGAATAATAAAAACTGGAATACCATGCAGATGAAAGATCTCCCGGATATAAATCTCTGCCAACCGCTCCGAAAAATAAGTAGTACACACAGTAATGAAATCAGCGGACTTGGTCATTCGATCCACGATCACCCAGATAGCATCAAACTTCTTCCATGTTCGTGGGAGTCCAACTACAAAGTCCATGGTGTTCCATTCTCACTTCCACTCCAGAATCTCTATCTGCTGAAGCAACCCACCCGATCTCTAGTGCTTGGACTTCACCTACTAAAACTTGAGGCATCTAGCTGCAAATCCAACTATATATTTCTTCACCCGCCTCCACCAATAGTGCTGCCTCAAATACTAATACATCTTTGCGGCACCCGGATGAATGGAGTACCGTGAACTATAGGTCTCCTCTAGGATCAACTCTTTAAGCCGATTAACATTGGGTACACAGACCCGACCCCTGCATCCTGAATACTCCATCCTCGCCAATGGTCACATCTCTGGCATTACCATGCTGGACCTTGTCCTTAAGGACAAACAAATAAGGGTCATCACTGTCGCTCCCTAATACAATCAATTAATGAAGACTAAGAAACCATGCAAGCTAGAACCCGATTGGGCTCTAAAAGGTCCAATCTTACAAACTGGATAGCTAAGGATTGAACATCTATCGCAATAGGCCTCTCCGATGCTAGTAAATATGCCAAACTGCCTAAACTCTCTGCCCGACGGCTCAAGGCATCAGCAATAGCATTGGCCTTGCCTAGTGATATCAAATTGTGATGTCATAATCCTTTAGCAACTCTAACCACCTCCTCTGGCGCAAATTTAGATCCTTTTGCTTGAACAAGTGCTGCAAGCTCCGATGATCAGTGTAAATCCCACAAGGCACATCGTATAGATAATGGCGCCTGTGAGCATGTGATTTCTTCCTAGCTTAAATTACTCCGATAAATTCTTAAAATTACGATTTTTTCTTTACCTGTGTGATTTTTAGAATTTAATTGCATAACTATGTGTTTGCTTGCAATTTGAGTGCATTTTAATTCATAAAAATACAAAAATAGCGTTTTTGCATTTAGGATACTAGATTTAACATTTTTAGGTTCAGTGATTAATTAATCACATGAAAAAACAATAATAACAAAATCGGTTCTTTTTGTATTTTTACCTTTGAAGTTATAAATTTGTCTTAATTTCCCTCTTAAATTAGGATTTAGTTAATTTGGAATTTAATTAGCTTAGTTTAGGTTTAAATAAGGTGATTGCTATTTGCATGTTAATTTGGTATTTATTAAAAACGAAATTAGTAGCTAAAAGTAAATAAGAGAAAAGAAGGAAATTTGAAAATGTGCCTCAATTAGAAAAACCAATTTGGGCCATTTTTGAAAGGATAAACCAGCCCAAACCTACCTCCAACCTGACCCAACTCGTCTCAGGAAACCCAGTCCAAACCCCATCTCTCACAAAACGACGTCGTCCGGCCATTTAAATCACTACCGTTCATTTCCCTTGATCCAACAGTATCAAAGCTGGGGTATAATGCATATATAATTCTTTTCAAACCCCATACCCCAAAACAAAATACTCTGTCCAAATTGCCAAAGCCTAATACTACCACCCTCTGCCGTCCGTCGCCGTCTCGAAATCGCCTCTATCGGTGGAGATGCTCCAATGGCCTTCAACAGAACACCACACTACCTCCTCAACCTCCTATTTCAACCCCTGCCACCAGTGTACCTCAAACATCAACCCATCTCGTCTAATATCGATTTGAATCGATGGCTGCCTCGCCGCTCACGGCGGTGCCGATGCCAATTGCTTCCAAATCAACACCCTAGATTTCCCTAGCCTCCCCCACACCGGATCTGTTAGTCCGTGCCTCGAATCCGCACAAAACCCCTTGAATATTAGTTTGAAAATCTGGCCAGAATCTCACTACCCACCAAACCACCTGAAACACACCACCTCCGGCCCTTTCACCTCTCACACCTTGAAACCACGTCAGAGTCCCTCAAGTGTCTTTGCAACTCTCCAAAAGTGAAGCTAGGGTTCAGATTTAATGCATGGAGATTCAGAGTCTGAACTAAAAGCTAAGTCCTCGGTTTAATTCATCTCACTTCTTAGGCTTTAGTTTAGTCAAAACATGGTAACCTTGCCTGGCAGTTCAATGGCTGTGCTTGTCTCTCGAATATGGTCAATTGGGATTTTGCCTAATATTTGAAAATTAGCTTGGTTTAAAAGTTGCATGTTTAAATATGCTTATCAAGTTTTTTAAATTGATCTGGTTATGTTTATTCAACTGATGCCTCGTCTTGGTTTCTTTTCTATGACTCATACTAATAGCATAAGCCTGGTACTTGATGCGGTTGATTCTTGACTTTCAGTTGATTACTTGATATATGTGACTCTTGAATTTCAGTTGAATAATTGATACACTGGATTTTTGAGTTTCAGTTGATTAACAATGGGTAATAAGTAGTTTAACTCTGATATTCTTAGTTTAGACTTAGATAGCCAATTATGCTTGTCAATCTATTAATATTTGCTCTTGGCTGAATAATTTAACCCTTGGTAATTAATCCTGGTCAGCTTGGACCAATTAAAAGGGTCGGGTATAATCAAATTTGCTTAGCCTAGGTTAGTAATATAGATTTTGTCTAGGGGTGTTTGGGGTATTTGAAAATAGAAAATAATGCAGTAACTAACTTGGAACTCATTAGAATCTTCTAGATGGGGTTTCAATTTGAAATTTAGGACTTAATTGGTATAACTTGGCCAGCACGGCATAAAATGAGGGACTAATTGGCAAAAATCTGAGATTAATAGAATGACTTAGGGTGTAATTGAAAATAAAAAGAGTTTCCCTAACTTTAGCTTATAAAAGGGTAGCCTTTTGCCTAGAAGAAGGGTTCTTTTTTTGGGGGGGATTAAAAACAATTTTGCACAACCAAGGCCACTGAAATCCTAGAATCACTATTCCATTAGCTACCTTAAGGGATTAAAAGGTTATTGGGTTTTTTGAGTTTGGTTCGGTTCGAGTTCCATTTGTTGTTGGATAATTTTACTTTGTTTCAAACTTCTTGGATTAATTTGCTGTTGAATACTGATATACTATTATCCTATTACTAATTCTCCCATTTACCTGTTTGGTTTTCCTCAAATTCCAGGTATACTTCCCTGTAACTCTGATGGTTGTGAAATAGGTTGGTAGTAAATGGGTTGAAATGGAGATTTTGAAGCATGAGATGTATTTCAGCTTTGTCAAATAATTTGTTCTTATTATAATTTTTCTCGTTCATTCATGTTTTTTAAGTTGGCTTGTAATTTATGATATGTGTATCAGCTCTTAGTTCACCCCTTTTTCCCTTGATTTCCTCAATGTATTGAACATCTGAAGTGTACTAAAGGAATATTGAACTTGATAGCTTAGTCTGTAGCTCATGGGAGGGCCATCGAGTTCGATCACTGATCATATATGTGTGAACTTGATGGTTTTCTAGAGGTTTGGTCAATTATGGTACTGATTTTTATTTAAATTTTCAGAGTTTATTAGCATGTTTAATTGTAGGTTTGAGCTTGGATTTTGGATGTATTGGATGAACATAAAAAGTGATTATAGAATCAACTTATCAGTTTGCATAAGTGTACAAGTCTTCTTTATGCAATAGGTATTTAAAATGGACAATCAAAATAGATTCAAAGCAGTGTATTACTATGCTTATGATCTTAACATTAAAATTTATTGAATGAACTGAAAATCTTGAGTTGTTCAAGCCTAGAAGTCCAATAGCTTTTGTTTGAATCTCATGTGAGAGGCTTTATCTCAAATTATGTTATTAGTTCCTCTATCAAGTGTTAAGTAAAGCTAAAATTAAATCAGGACATGGGTTTGTAAATTAAATCTGAGTCAAAAGACCCATAGTCTCCTCTTAATGTTGGTGAACGTGCCCTCCCACCCAGGATTGGACTTTGTTTTATATTTGACATACTGGTTTCAAATACAATGCCAAAATGATAGTAGTTGGCTTCGTAGTTGCAATTCGTTATAGTAGTGCAATTCTAGGACTTCCAAGTTAGGTAGCGAGTTTAAATTAAGAGGTTTTCCTCTTGTTTAAAATCCGAACTTAAACTTGAGGCCCGATTTTATGGCGTTTATTAAGTAGGCTTGCAGAGTTAATCTTTAATAGAGAACAATAGTTTCCTTAGGATGGCTTTTAAATAAACGAGACGCACCGTGCCAAATAAAATCAAAAATTACGTGGTCCTATTAATTAGTCTCATAAAAATATTTAGGTATTGGGTAAGCCATTTAGCGAATTTTCATGCTTCCCGCAAAGTTAACAACATGTTAGCCACTTCAGGTTCGTTATTTAATAATTTTATCTTCCTAAACTCGGGTGTGCATTTCATGTGACCCAAATCCAAATCCCAAAACATTGAATAAATGTGTCTTGGATCCAGGTGCATTTGGTGTGACGTGATCCAAGCACATGTTTTAAACGATATTCACATTTCTTCTAAAAATTTAATCAAGAGCGGTGAATAAGTTTAAAATTGCACTATAGGATGACACGCTTTGAAATAAGGTAATTAAGCCAAATAGAACAGTTGAGCGACCGTCTCGATTGTCCTTAAATTGGAAAAACTCCCTTAACTATGCCTTTCGTGGGGTTGTAGTGTAGAAAAGGAGGTGTGACAGCTCTGGCGACACTGCTGGGGAACAAACCAAGAATCTTTGATTTAGGGTTCAAGAATTAGAGCTTAGAACAACCGTTATATTTGGCTTTTCTGATCTTCCTACATGTTCCATGCTATATGTGCTAAATGTTTTCCCGCTTTGATATTTGTTGAACTGTATATATAAATTGCTACAAAATCCTTCCTCTCTTTGAGTCTATTAAATCATGGAGAAGGGTGCACTTCGTGTGACTTCTCTTCTATTTAGAGTCTTATCCCAATTTAGAACGAGGTTCGGACAAGCTACTAAGCCGATAGAGCTTCTGTATCCCCGGTATGATGCCCCTATCAACACGAGTTGTTCGCTTGGGTGAGCCAGGTCTAGAACAATAAACCCAGGGCATAAACCTAGTATAACAAAACCTCATGCCGTATCCCTAGTGGGAACGTTTGTTTGCATCACGTGCATTTGACTTAGTGGACTCAACATAGGGGTTAAGCCCGTCTAGGACAGGTATACCCCAAAAATAAAAGACCCTCCTGATGCATCATATGTGCTACATGTTGCATTTATTCAATGGTGAAATGGTCTTTTGGCGTATCAATGATAGCTAAGGGTAAATGAAAAATGGAAAAAAGAGAAACAATGAAAGAGAGGGTGAAGTATGAAGATAAAGCAAGTAGGGTCTAGTTATGTTTTTTTTAATAAAAAAGGATAGAAGTGCAAAAATAGGCTAAGACCCTGCAAAGCCAAGAACCTAAGATTTACTAGGAAGACCGGACCCTATGTGGGTTGCCTACATATCACGGCCCGAAAGACGAGAATCAGGTTTGTGTAGTTCGGGCAAATTGGATACGGGCAAGAATAAAAAAAACGGCTAATTTTTTAGAGAAAAACATTTTCTTTTATTTTTCTTTTTTTGAAAAAGACTGTGAAACTCGTTAACTCTTTTTGGATTTTCTTATCCTTTTTTTGTTTTTCGACAATGATGAAAAAGCGCAAATTCTTTTTGAATTTTTCATATATTTTTTATCCTTTTTTAATAAAAAAAACATAACTAGACCCTACTTGCCTTATTTTCATACTTCACCCTCTCTTTCATTGTTTTTCTCTTTTTTTCATTTTTCATTTACCCTTGGCTATCATTGATACGCCAAATGACCATTTCACCATTGAATAAATGCAACATGTAGCACATATGATGCATCAGGAGGGTCTTTTACTTTTGGGGTATACCTGTCCTAGACGGACTCAATCTCTATGTGGAGTCCACTAAGTCAAATGCACGTGATGCAAACAAACGTTCCCACTAGGGATACGACATGAGGTTTTGTTATATTAGGTTTATGCCCTGGGTTTATTGGTCTAGACCTGGCTAACCCAAGCGAACAACTCGTGTCGATAGGGGCAGCGTACCGGGGATACAGAAGCTCTATCGGCTTAGCAGCTTGTCCGAACCTCGTTCTAAATTGGGATAAGACTCTAAACAGAAGATAAGTCACACGAAGTGCACCCTTCTCCATGATTTAGAAGACTCAAACCATCCTACTTTATCTTTGGTTTATTTTCAGTGTTTCTCTTGTAGGCAATCGAAATTGAAATCCAAAATATTTTTTATTACTTGTTTCGAATTCTTGCATCAAATGAAAATTCAAAACATTTCTTTTGTGGTTTATTCTTTAGATTTTCTTCCTAAAAGAATAAAAAAAATATTCTTCTTTTGTAGAGTCTTTTCCTCAATAAGTTACCATAGTGTGTTTGTTTCAAAAAAGAGAATATCCGTTAAGCTTGAGTTTAAAATAGGTTATAGAACATTAACTCTAGAAAATTTTAAAAAAAAGGGGGTTTTGCTTCATAGTCAATAAGCAAAAATAGAGAAAAAGGAGAATGTTAGTTTGTTTATCTTATTCCCGATCTTCCAGAACTACGCAAAGATCTGATACATGCGGGGTCATGATACGTAGGCAACCAACATAGGGTTTTACCGATTCATTTTTTTTATCTATTTCTTTATTAAAAGAAAAAATAGAGAAAAAAATGAAGAAAACAGAAAAAAAGAGGTGAAATCATGGGATGTGAGAAGTGAGAGGAAATAAGAGAGTGATAATTAGAAGGGAAAAGAGGAGGGTAAATGAGGATGCTAGTGCTAGAAAAGCAAAGAAAAGAGAGGTTGAAATGAACAAATTGGGATGATGCCAACTAACCTTTGTACTCTCGGAGTCATTTTAGAACCGATAACTATGGCTAGGTGCATTGCACATAATGTGAAATTATCTTATATTAAATGCCCTAATGCTAACGTGATGGATTCATTTGATATACTTATAGCAGAAAGGTGGTTGGTTTGTGGTTTTAAAGTGGTAACTCCTTTTTACAACATAAAGTGAAAAGACAATGGCAGACAACAACAAAACTGGGTTGGTTGATACCGGGGCCCGAAAGTAGTTGGTTGACCAGGACAATGGGTTAATTGAAGAGATAAAAATATTGAGACAACATATGAAAGGATGACTGGGAAAGTACCACCCCGACCACCACCTAGCTTGCCAGATGCCACCCCTACCCAAACTCCGAACACAATGCTAGATTATCCTCTATATTCCCCAGATATACCTGTTTATAACAGTTTGCGCAACCACCCTAGTAGCTCTATCACTCGTCCTCCAACTATTTCGTCCCAAAAGTGCCCTCCTGTCACATCCCTATCCCCGACAAGGAACACCTACTCAAGGCTCATGATGCTAAATATTACCCATTAGAGGTTCCTGACAGGGTTCCTAACTCAAACAAGCAGGGCCCACAGGATGAGTCTCATGCTGAAAATGAAAGATTCACAGGAAGAGAGGGGAAAGATGGGATACGCGGGAGGCTGGAAGGCATTGAACAATCCTTGAAGAACAAGCAAGGAATGGAAGACCAAGGTAATATGTCTTGCAAAGAACTATTTGTGTCCCCAGACGTTCGCGTGCCCACAGGGTTCAAAGTGCCAAAATTTAACTTGTATGATGGGTGTGGAGATCCGATAGCCACTCTGTTGATGGCATATTTCAGTAAGAGCATGGCTGGGGAAGCTTTGGACAGGTATGCTTGTCAAGATGTAGGTAAATGGCCCACATTGGGTGATATGGCTCAAGTTTTTGTTTGATACTTTCAATACAAATCAAGTGTTACCCCAGACCGCTCTTCCCTATCTAAAATGGAAAATAAGTCGGAGGAAAGCTTTAGGGAGTTTGGGCTCAGATAGAGGGAGCAAGTTGCTCGAGTCATTAGCCCGATTGGTGAAGAAGAAATAGTTGAGCTTTTCTTACAAGCTCAGGAGCCCACCTACTTCAGTAATTAGAAATAGTCCTCGTGGATATCCTTATGTACCAGATGATCCTCCCTAACGCTAGTTCACTCCATAGAACTCCCAAAATCGAACATTGCTTTCCCTGTACCAAGCTTCATAGAATGCCTATCCACCCCACAAGCATACCGAAAACCTCTTGGATCACGTTTCCAGCCCAAGAAAGCGTTTAAGAACGAAAGGCTGCTGAAAAAAGAAAAGGCTTTCACGCTTATTGGAGTATCATATGCCAGTTTGTTCCAAAGTTTGAAGCAATTGGGCATGTTGAAGCCGATTCAGAAAACAATGGCAAACCCTCTGTCAAAGAAGTTTGATGTTTCTCAAAGGTGCGCATATTGCTCAGATGCCCCGGGACATGTCATATGAAGTGTTGGAGTCTGAAGAAAGAAATTCAGAAACTTATTGATGCATGTGACATTGTCGTACAAAATCCGGATGTAGCAGACACTAGCCAAAGTCCATCGCCTGTGCATAATGAGACGCACATGTTGGAATGTGAGAATTCTTCTGGGAGCCTCGGAGGCAAACGTGCTGCTAAGCTCTCAGTGCTATTAGAGGTTGATCTTAAGAACGAGCCAGCGGAAGGAACCCAAAAGCAATTTGTTAAGAACAATGTGATGAAGACTTGTTAAGTTCCTAGTATAGTTGATGCAGAAGTTAGTGGCTAAAGATGTTGAGTTTGAGGGTTGGAAAGACGCTCTTTTCTTGGTTAGCCACGGAGGAGTTTTGGTGGTTTATTTTGTTGTCATTTCTGTTATCGGGTTATTTCAGGGTTGTAATTCAAATATTGTCTTATGACTCAAACCCTTCTATTCTTTTATTCTGCCTGGTTATTTAGTTATAGTAACTCGTCTAGTGCTGTCTAGGTTTGTTCCAGGGCGCTAACCCTAGTCTAATTTGCTTGTCTTGTCGTTCGAAATCTTTCACCACCCGCTTAATACAATTTCCTCTTTTCTTTTATTTCTAACCGTTTTCTTTTGCTTAGTTCTCTTTTCTTTCAACAATTCTTTTCCCGTTGGCTCTAATGATATGACATGCGTGCGTAGTTCTCAACCTGGTCTTAAAAGGTTAGTTTGCAAAATTTGATAGGGGTCGTTCGTCGTAAGGAGAGTGAGAGTGTTGTCCAATGGGGCTTTATATTCCCCTAGATGTAGAAGGCAAATGTTACAAAAACTTTCTATGGTTTGTTTAATTGTGTTCTTTGTACTTGGCATGTTTTGGAGATTGGAATGACGAAGGCATTTTTTTCTGCTATTTAATAAGTTTATCCTTCGTTACCCCTTTGAGTCTTATTTGTTTTATTTCATACCCCTCGATTGGAAGGAATAGCAAAGATCAGAAACACAAGCGTGAAAGATAAGTAAAAAAAAAAGAGAGAAAAGGAAAATAATGAAAAGAGAAAGAAAAAAGAAAAAAGAGAAGGAAAACAACAAAAAAAACCAAAAGAAGGAAAGAAGGGAAAAAGAAAAGGAAAAGAAAAATCACAATAAAAAAGAGTAATTTCTATGGCATGAACTACGTTTGACCTAATTTCTTTTAAGGATACGTAGGCAGCCTCAGGGTTCGGTCTTATCAAAATAAAAATCCAAAAGGCCCCAAGCAAGAAACTGGGGCGGAAGTTGTGGTTGTTGTAAGAAATCTGATTCCGAAAGTTGAAATTTTGAACCCGTTTGAATTTTTTTGAGCCTTTGATACCATTTCTTTCTAACCCTATCCAAAAGCCCATGTTACGGTCTAAAGAAAGACCTTCTGATCAGTCTTCAAGAAATGCCAATGCGAGTAGGTAGAGGTGATTCATGTCAGGGGAAACATTCTGGTCCAAGGAAAGATAATGAAAATGAGAGAGCCTTATTGGTGAAAACCCTCACGAGTACAGTAAGGCAACGGGAGCTGAGTGAAATAAAAAATGAGAGAGTCTTATTGGTGAAAAGCCTCCCAGGTCACCTTGAGGCAACTGTAAGTTGAGAGAAAGGACAAAATGAGAGAGGCTTGATGGTGAAAGCCTTTCGGACATCACAAGTCGAATAAGGATCGTGAATCAAATTGGAAAATTGGAGCATTGAAACCCAGTTTCATAGTGAAGAGATGCCATATGAGTTGAATATTAGACTTTCTTGATAATCCAAAGGCGCATGTCATGGTCATTAGAGTTGGTATCCACATCAGATAAATCTGTAGCTTTCTTAAGGATTATCTCTTTCTGTTGTCCTTTACTCTATTGCTTTTGTTTTGTTCACTCCCTCTTCTTGAGTCTGTTTGGTCAAAACAAGTGAGAAATTACATCAAAATCTGCCACCAGCTTTCCAATTGCACAAACGGGATCTGGTTGTCACATCAAAGCGGCATATGTCATGAAAGAACACCAAGCACACTGAGTTGGTAACAATCAACATGCTTTGGGATTCGTTTGAAATACAAAGGCTTGGTATATATCAATTCATGGAAAATGCAATAGAATGAGGGCCATGGTGAATGGATCAAAAGTGTTTTTTGTGATAAGATTGACAAGAAGGGTGGTAAACCAATGACAAGCAAGATCATCCAAGAAGAAGTTGAAGTTATTATGGCTAGTGATGGAGCTGTAGACCTCAAAGCCAGAGCTAGTGATTTGGGACAAGAAATAAGATCATACACACTGAGGTTTGTAACAATTAATATGATTTGGGGATCATGTGAAATACAAAGGTTTGGCAGATGTCAGTTCAGGAGCAATGCAACAAATAGAAGGTATTGGGTTCGAACGAGAAGAGGTATTTTCTGGGTTAAGGAATACAAAGGAAGTGGTTAGTCAAGGAACAAGCAGGTTCTTCGAATGGAAATCAGTTATCATGACAAGTGAACGAGCAACAGACCTCAAGGTCAAGGCCAATGGTTTAAGTCAATAAAGAACAACATACACACGGAGTAGGGGCAATGGACATGCTTTGGGATTCATGTGAGACACAAAGGTTGGGTAGATGTTAGTTCATGAGCAATGTAACAAATAGAGGATATTGGGTCTGAACAGAGAAGAGGTATTTTCTGTGATAGAGGAGTTGGTTAGTCAATAAGCAAGCAATGTCTTTCAAGGTGAAATCAAAGAAACAATGGAAAGTGAAGGAGCGCAACACAAATATGGGGAAGGCCACAAGGGTTCAAGGGTCAGCAAAGCATAGTACACTGACTCGGTAATCTCAGGAAAGATTTAAAATTTCTGGCAAAAGGGTCAGGAGTGTAACACAAAGATCAGGGAGCAGACTAAAGCCATAGGATTAGGGGTCAACTGATCAACGCACACAACATATCGCGGAGCAGAGTAAAGCCATAGGGTTCGGGGGTCAGCCCGAGCAACTCAGACAACTCACCATCAGGGCGGGGAATTAAACACAATGGAACACGACAGTGGGGAGGCCTTTTCAACAAGAATGCTGCAAGCTAACCACCACTTTTCAAATTGAAAAAGTTTTCTTTGATTGACACAGGGGCAGAAAATTCCGGAAGATCCTAAAGGAAGTCCCCCACAGGAGAAGGCAGTCACATGGCAGGTATGATTGAAATACTCAGGACCCTCTAGAAAATAGGACTCAGTAAAAGTTAATAAGGAACCTAATTTGGCGTATATATTCTCCCCATCAAGAGTCATCAGAACCCGCCTGAATAATGGGTTGAAACGTTAACTAGCAATCACCGGTTGAAACAACCAAAAGTTAGAATTGGCATTTAATCTGGAACCATTAGGACCCTCCTGGAAAATGTGAATTATTTAAAGGTAAGAGGTCATCATGTATAGAAAAGACCATAAAACTTGCATATTGAAAGAGGATTCAGATAAGAGTTGTCAGGACCTTCCTAAAAATGGGACTTAGCCTAAAACACAAACAGTCGGGTGGCATGGTCAAACCCAAATATATTCCCAACAGGAGTCATCAGGACCCGCCTGGATAATGGATTTAAATGTAGGAGTTGTCAGGACCCCCTGGATAATGGGGCGTAGCTCTAAATACTATCTCCCATCAGAAACATTTTGTCATCCAATTACGAGTTATCCGGACTTGCCTATATAGAGGGAGGTAGCTTTAATAGCCGGTCCCTAGTGGATTCCCAGCACATATAACTCAGATAACAAAGCATAGTGGAAAATAATACCTTTTAAGAACATAACCCAATCTTAAAGTTGTCATTAGTTAAGAGCTGTCAGGATCCTCATGGATAATGAGATTCAACTTTTAAATTTTAGAAATATTTGGTAACAGGATTTGATTAACACTTATAGATGTGCCAAACACCAAACTGGGGCAAAAAAATTTCTTTTGTTTTGTTTGTTTTGTTGTAATCAGGTTTAAAGGAAGCAATTTCAGTGTATTTTAATTTTGGTAATCGGGCGCCCACCTGCAGAACAAGGGAATACATTTATTGTTTCAAGTTTTTGCAATCAGGCGCCCACCTGGAAAACAAGGGAATACATTTCAAGTTTTAGTTTTTGGTAATCAGGCGCCCACCTGGAAAACAAGGGAATACAGCTCAGTTTTAGTTTTTGGTTATCAAGAGCCCACCTGTAGAACAAGGGAATACATTTCATGTTTCAAGTCTTTGCAATCAGGCGCCCACCTGGAAAACAAGGGAATACATTTCAAGTAATAGTTTTTGGTAATCAGGCGCCCACCTGGAGAACAAGGGAATACATTTCAAATTTCAAGTTCTGGAAATCAGGCACCTACCTGTAGAACAAGGGGAAGACATTTCAAGTCTCAAGTTTTGGTAATAAGGCGCCCACCTGTAGAACAAAGGAACACATTTCAAATTTCAAGTTTTGGTAATCAGGCGCCCACCTGTAGAACAAGGGAATACTTTTCAAAATTCAAGTTTGGAAATCAGGTGCCCACCTGTATAGCAAGGGAATACACTTCAAGTTTGAAGTTTTAGGTAATGAGGCGCCCACCTGCAAAACGAGGGAATACAATTCAAGAACAACAATTTGGCATCCACATGGTAAAAGAGGAAGTACAAGTCAACAAGGCAGCAAGAAGTTTATAGGAAGAAATACAATGCAACAAAGTAACAAAGATTAAGAGCAAGATTGAAGATATAGATGGGTTCTTGTGTAATTCATAGGTTAGCTCAGTCTAGCTTCTTTTATTTTTGAATCAGTGTAATAAGAAGGTTATGCAGTAGTAGCGGCAACATTAGCGTAAAAAGCACATCTTCTCGGTAGTCCCAGCTACCAAACACTCCTGAACTACACTGACCTAATTCCTCTCTAATTGAGGATATGTAGGCAATCACTGAAGCAGGGTGCGGTCAAGCTTTTTAAAACTCTTCTCATGGAGTGTCAAGCAGGCAAAAGTCTCTCATGATTTCTCACTTATATTTTCCCGAAAGCCCTTCGAGTCTTCGAGCAAAGAGGGGCAGCTGTGAGCATATGATTTTTTCGTAGCTTAAGTTACTCCTATAAATTCTTAAAATTAGGATTTTTTTCTTTATCTGTGTGAAATGGAGATTTTGAAGCATGAGATGTATTTCATCTTTGTGAAATAATTTGTACTTATTACATTTTTCTCGTCCATTCATATTTTTTTTGTTGGCTTGTAATTTATGATATGTGTATCAGCTCTTAGTTCACCCATTTCCCTTGATTTCCTCAATGTATTGAACATCTGAAGTGTACTAATGGGTTGTTGAATTTGATCGCTTAGTTTGTAGCTCATGGGAGGGCCATTGAGGTTTATCACTGATCTATGTGTGAACTTTATGGTTTTCCAGTGGTTTGGTCAATTATGGAACTGATTTTTCTTCAAATTTTCAGAGTTTATTAGCATGTTTAACGGTAGATTTGAGCTTGGATTTGGGTGTATTGTATGAACATATGAAGTGATTGTAGAATCAACTTATCAGTTTGCATAAGAGTATAAGTCTTCTTCGTGTAATAGGTATTAAAAATGGACAATCAAAATAGATTCAAAGGAGTGTATTACTATGCTTATGATCTCACTATTAAAATTTATTGAATGAACTGAAAATCTTGAGTTGTTCAAGCTAGGAGTCCAATAGCTTTTGTTTGAATCTCATGTTATCAAGTCTGCTAATATATCAAGTTCACATGACCCGCATTCCCTAATAAACTCGTGCGAATGGCTTTATCTCAAATTTTGTTATTAGTTCCTCTTTCAAGTGTTAAGTATAGCTGAAATTAAATCCCGACATGGGTTTGTAAATTAAATCCGAGTCTAAGAGACCCATAGTCTCCTCTCAATGTAGCTGAACGTGCCCACCCACCCAGGATTGGACCTTGTTTTATCTTTTACATACTGGTTTCAAGTACAATACACAAATGATAGTAGTTGGCTTCGTAGTTGCAATTAATTTTAGTAGTGCAATTCTAGGCATTCCAAGTTAGGTAGCAAGTTTAAATTAAGAGGTCTTACTCTAATTTAAATTCAGACATAAACTTGTGGCCCGAATTTTATGGCGTTAATTAAGTAGGCTTGCAGCGATTATATTTAATAGAGAACAATAGTTTCTTTAGGATGGCCTTTAAATAAAACGAGATGCACCGGGCCAAATAAACTCACAAATTGCATGGCCCTCTTAATTACACTCATAAAAATATTTAGGTATGGCTAAGCCATTTAGCGAATTTTCATGCTTCCCGCAAAGTTAACAACACGTTTGCCACTCCATGCGCGTTATTTAATAATTTTATCTTCCTAAGCACGGGTTTGAATTTTATATGACCCAAATCAAAATTCCAATACGTTGAATAAATGTGTCTCGGATCCAGGAGCATTTCATGTGACGTGATCCAAACAGACGTTTTAAACAACATTCACATTTCTTTTAAAATTTAATCAAAACGGTGAATAAGTTTAAAATTGCACTATAGGATGACACGCTTTAAAATCAGGTAATTAAGCTGAATATAACAGTTGAGCGACCGTTCTAGAAACACGGAACTCGGGAGTGCCTCACCCCTTCTCCCGGGTTAACAGAATTCCTTACCTAGATTTCTGGGTCGCGGACTGTTAAACAAAGTCAAATCTTCCTTGATTCGGGATTTAAATCGGCTACTTGGGAAACCATTAATTATTCCATGTAGCGACTCTGAAATCTCTGAAATAATTAGATCGCGTTTCGATTGTCCTTAAATTGGAAAAAGTCCCTTAAGTATGCCCTTCGCGGGGTCTTAGTGTAAAAAGGAGGTGTCACACCGCCAAATCTTCAGGGCGTGAACAATGGAAGCTAACTCGAGGTCATGTACAGGATAATTCTTCTCATGTATCTTCAACTGTCTGGACGCGCAGGCAATCACCTTATCATCCTACATCAACACTGCTCCAAGTCCAACCCTCGAGGCATCATAATAGACTGTATATGACCCTGAACCAGTAGGCAATACCAAAACTGGGGCTATAGGAAAAACTGTCTTGAGCTTCTGAAAGCTCGCTTCACACTCCTCTATCCGCTGAAATGGAGCACCCTTTTGGGTCAAGCTAGTCATAGGGTCTACAATCGATGAAAACCCCTCCACAAAACGACGGTAGTAGCCGCCAAGCCAAAGAAACTACGAATCTCTGTAGCTTAGGACGGCTTGGGCAAACTCTGCACAACCTCTACCTTCTTTGTATGCACCCGAATTCCCTCACTCGATACCACGTGGCCTAAGAATGCCACTTATTCGAACGAAAACTCACATTTTGATAACTTTGCATATAACTTCTTCTCTCTTAAATTCTGAAGCACTGTCCTCAGATGCTTCTCATGATCTTCCTGACTTAAGGAAGAATGTCATCAATAAAGATAATGACAAAAGATTCGATATATGGTCGGCATGCATGAAGGCTGTTGGGGAATTGATCATCCTAAATGACATAACAAGAAACTCGTAATGGTTGAAGGTTGTTGGGGCATTGATCAGCCTAAATGACATAACAAGAAACTCATAATGATTGTACCGAGTCTTTAATGCAGTCTTCGGGATATCTGGCTCCCAAATCTTCAATTGATGGTAACCTAAGTGCAAATCAATCTAAGAAAACACCCGTGCGCCCTGAAGCTAGTCAAACAGATCATCAATACAAGGCAAGGGATAATGGTTCTTCACTGTAACCTTGTTCAACTGGCGGTGATCAATACACATATGCTGAGAACTATCCTTTTTCTTCACAAACAATACGTGAGCACCCCAAGGTGAAACACTAGGCCGAAGAAACCTTATCAAGCAATTCCTGTAACTTATCCTTCAGATCTTTCAACTCGTGAGGAGCCATACGATATGAAGGAATAGAAATGGGCTGAGATAACTTTACTGGGAAACCCATTCTCAGCCATACACTAATTTTAGAGGAAAGAGATAACTCTACTGGGAGTGTGGTCTAGAGTACCACACATTTAACACGCGGTACACCTGGCATAGCCAGCGTCATGGTCTTGGCATTACAATCAAGAATAGCATAATGGAGCGACAACCAGTGCATGCCCAAAATAATATCTAAATCAACCATGTTGAGTAGAAATAAGTCTACTCGGGTCTAAAAACCATGAATAATAACCAAACATGACCGATAACGGTCCACAATAAGAAAATCCCTCATAGGAGTAGAAACATACATAAGAGAGCTCAAGGAATCTCGGGGTACACCCAAATGCGGAGACAAATAAGAAGAAACATAAGAATAAGTAGAGCGTGGATTGAATAAAACCAATGCATCTCTATGACAAACCAGTATAATACATGTGATGATAGAATCAGAGGAAACAACCTTGGCACGAACAGGAAGGGCATAGTATCTAGCCTGGCCTCCCCCTCGATACCTCCCTACCCTCCACCTCTAGATGGCTGAGCAGGTAGGGTGGCGAATGGAGCTGTAACCATAGCTTGTAAACTCAGCAGGGCACGCAATAGCTGAGAAGTCTGTGAAGATGCACCCCTCAAAAGTTTGGGGAAATTCCTAACCATATGGCATGTGTCACTAGACTCAAAACAAGCTCTGGGAGGACGTGGTGGCAGTGACTGGCTAGTGCCAGGTCGGCTGGATTGACCTCTGGAAGCACCCCGCGTAGGAGGCGTGCTAGAAACTGGAGGTGCATAATGCGGCTTTTGAGGCCTAGTAGGAGCTGGAGCACTACTGGCTACTGGAAGAGCTGAATGAACTGGGCGACTCACATAACCCCAGCCTTGATGACCTAGAACTGGGGCACGGGCACAAGAATAATGGGCCAACTATCGAGATCTCCTGGCCTCTCTCTCCTCCCTCTCCATAACATGCATACCCTCGATCCTCCTAGCAATGGTCACCACCTGCTAGTAAGAAATATCCATCTCGAACTCACAAGCCATGCTAGATCTAATGCTGGGAATAAGCCCCTCAATAAACTGGTGAACCCTCTCACGAATAGTCGCAACTAAGGCTGGTGCATGCCTACAAAAACTAGTATAACAGACAACATACTTTGAAACAGTAAAAGCACCCTTACGCAAATGCTCAAACTTTGCACGCCATGCGTCTCTGAGGCTCTGAGGTACATACTTCCTTTGGAACAGATCTGAAAACTGAATCCAAGTCAGTGAAGCAGCCTTATCTGGACTATCTAACTTATAGGCATGCCACCACGCATAGGCGGCCCCTCGGAGCTGAACGGTAGTGAAAGGAACCCCAGTGGATCCTGAATTACCCATGGTATGGAGAATATGGTAACACTTATCAAGGAAACCCATAGCTTTCTCCGGCCCTGGCCTTTGATGGCTGCAGTAGGGGGCGCGGGTTCCTGATCATCTCGAGTGGCATGTGTCCTCACTATCTGTGAGAGAATAGAAATACAAAAGTTTAGCTTTTATATCAAAATCTGGCACGACCAAGAAATCAAATGAAGTGGAATTTTCCTAACAGTTACATAGTCTCTCGTAGATAAGTACAGATGTTTCCATATCGATCAGCAAGACTCTAATAAATCGACCTGTTCCGGGACTCCTATGAACCTAGAGGTCTGATACCAACTTGTCACAACCCCAGTTCGCCCTTTGTGAAGATGTCATGATAACACCTAGTCCCTACGGTTAGGTAAGCCTACCAATGCAGAAACAAATAACATGCAGAAAAAAATAATTCCAATTTGAACAGATGGAGAAAAAACTGTATATAAATGCCGCTCGATATATACAACTCAATATCACGGAAGCCTCCAATATTATCCTAAAACCCGGAAACTCACGGCAACACAAGCTTAAAGAAATGTAGTACAATGCTGTAACTTTAGAATGTCAAAAACAACAGTAAAAAAGGAAGGGTAAGTGCTAAAAGAAATAAGATAGAGACTCCTTGGTCTGCGAACGCGGCAGATATACCTCGAAGTCCTTGCTAGATCTCTCTGCCTCATGGGTGATATGCCTGGGTAGGGTTACCTGGATCTGCACATGAAAAACTTGCGAAGAAGGGGCATTAGTACACACAAGTGGTACTTAGTAAGTGCCAAGCCTAACCAAGATCGGGTAGTGACGAGGAAGGCCAGGGCCCTACTAAGGATAAACACAATAACAAGTTTCAACAGTATGAAATCAACAATATAAATGAGAACAATAATGAAATAAGACAAGTTATACCTGGAAACAACAATTATGCCAAAGAGCAGAGTAAACGCGGACATCAATGAGCTCAATACCAATAGAAACACTTGGATCTCCTAGGATACCATCTTGTAGTCCCTTTCATCAACTGCCAACGGATCTCCCGGGACACTATCCCGTGGTCCATCATGTGTATATATCCGAAGGATCTCCCGGGATACCATCCCGTAATCTAACTATCAATGCGCGGGGATCCACCGGAACCTCGGTCCATATTCCCAAATGTAAATACCAAGTAGTGGGGGAATCTACCAGGTGCATTCCCGTAGTTACAATAATTGTGCAGGGGGATCTATCAGGAATCTAACCTGCAGTCCCAAAGTAAATGTGCAGGGGGATCTACCGGAAATCTAACTCGTAGTCCCAAAGTAAACAAACAAGAGGGAGCTACCGGAATCCCACATTCATAGTACCAATGTAAATACACAGCAACAGAAAGAAGATATTCAAGGAATTAAATTTCAGATCAAGGCAACAAGTAGTCCTAGCCTAACACGCTTCACATAATACAAACAAGACAATTTAAGCAAATAGGTAACTTAAGTCAATTAAACATTCTCTTCTAACTAGCAACATGCTAAATTTGCAAGTGTAATAAAGCAGGAAGGGAAGCACATGCTAATAAGTACTTCAAGAAAAACTGGATTTCCAACAATTTGCATAAGTACGCGCTCGTCACCTCATGTACAAGGCAATTCAATTACAAAATATCATATCCTAAGGTGAAAAGTCCCCTACACAAGGTTAGACAAGTCGATTACCTCAAACCGGCTCAAAATCAACTACAAACCACGCTCTTACCATGAGTATCCGACTCCAAATGGACCACATCTATTCAATTCAATTGAATATTTTGAATAACACCTCAAGTAACTGATTCTATAATTAAATGCTAAGCTAATACACGAAATTATATAAAATGACCAAAATTCCCCTTAGGACAACATCTCAGAATCGAGTGAAATTTATATTTTTGGAAACCTCATACTTTCACGAGTCTATGTATAATAAGAACACAAAAATTGGAGTCCAAATGACCCTTCAAATCCTCATTTAAAGGCCTTTTAAACTAGAGCCCTTATTACCCACGTTTTCCAAATTACTCACCGTCAATTAGGTATTTAATCACATAAAAATGAGTTATGATGTCAAAAATATTACCTGCAAGTGATTTCCCTTGAATCCTTCTTCAACCCACTTCAAAAAGCTATCAAAATGCTCAGCTATGGAGGAAAAATGACTCAAAATTGCGGATAAAATAACTTATTAACTTTCTGCCCTGTTCTGATATCTCTTCATTGCGATCGCGAAGATCAAAATTCCAAGACTCCAAAAATACTCTATGGGAATGTAAACCTATGCTGCGAACGCGATACTTTAGCTCCCAGACATACGCAAACACGACACACTTGATGTGAATGTGAAGGGCCAATTCCACTGGACCACAAATCCTTATACGCGAATGCAGAACTTTTCATGCGAATGCAAAGCACAAGTTCTGAGCCCTCCGCCAATGCGAGACCACTTATGCGAACGCGAATGCTAATCTCTAGCCAACCCAAAATCCTCCTACGCGATCGCGGTGCACCCCACGCGATCGCGAAAGCTTATTTTCTACGACACATGAACATCAAAATCTGCAACTCCAAAATGCCAAAATTGGTCCGATTGACCATCCTATACTGACCCGAGGTCCCCCGGACCTCAACTAAAAGAACCAACATATCCTATAACCTTATTCAAACTTGAACCAATCCACAAAACACCTAAAACAACATGGGAAACTCAAATTAATCACATATTTAAGGATAAGAACTCCAAATTTCCTCAAAATACACTTTCGATCGAAAACCTAACAAAACCACGTCCGAATGACCTGAAATTTTGCACACACATCCCAAATGACATGAACGAACTACTGAAACTTGCGGAATTCCATTTTGACCCCTCAGATCAAAATATCACTGTCAGACCGGAAACTTCCAAAATTCAGACTTCGACATTTCAAGCTTAAATTATCTACGGACCTCCAAAACTCAATCCGAACACACTCCCAACCCTGCAATCACCAACAAAGCTAATAGAACCATCGAATTTCAATTCTAAAGCCGTCTTCATAGTGTTCCAACTATGGTCAATTTCTTACACTTATGCTCTCATTTAGGGACTAAGTATCCCAAAACTCTCTGAAACTCAAAACTGAACGTCCCAATAAATCAAATTTGCAGAAATAAACTTGGGGAAGGTACTTACTAGAGGAACGAGGTGTTAAATTCTTAAGAAGACTGGCCGGGTCGTCACACTTTTTTGCTTTTTTTTACACCTCGTCTTATTTTAGAGCTATCTAAAAATATTTCGATCAAACCTTTTCGGGGTTGCCTACGTATCATGTCGCTGCATGAATCAGATCATTACATAGTTCAAAGACACAACCATTTGTTTTGTTTTTTTTTTAATTTACAATGTTTTTTTAATGTACACAAAATATTTTTTCGGTTCATATTTGAATTTTTCTAAAACAAAATCTTTTTCATTGATTTTCAAATTTTTTATTTTTTTCCTTTTTGAAACAAAACTAAAAAAGTAAAGAAAATTATATAAAGATATAACCTAACAAGACAAACATTTAAACAACACCGAAGTTGACTCAAACAGATGTTTTAAAACAAAAAAGGCAAAACAACAAGACTTAAACACCAAAAGACTCTTACAGACTTGATGACTACGAATGAACAATCAAAGTGGACTGCCATCTAAAAGAATACTTTGATCTCTGCATAAGAATCCAGCAACATCATTGTAGTCAAGGTGCTTATTCCTGTGGCTGACCTCCCATAGTATGGTATATACGCTTCAGGTTTGTTGCAATATGGCATGCAAAGTTGGCTGCTACCATGTGGATCAAACCTTGGCAAGTAACACACACACACACCCTCAAGCGGTATAAGTAGCTACTTCATAGACCCTCCTTCTAACATGCTCCTGGCTCTAGCTATAAAATTGGATCTGTCGCTTATGGTTATTATCTATGTTTGATATATCTATCTCGCATTGTAACAATAGATTAAGCTTGTCCTGGTCCTTTGCTAGCTCATTCTCTACTTGGTTCCTACCTGATTCTGCACTCCTGGCCTGAGCCCTTAGATCATGGATGATAAGGCTGTAATACATTTCTTCATGCTTTGGAATGGTTGCATGTTGCTGAGCAGCAACCCTTAGTCTCACTTGCCGAACTTGTGCTTGAAGCTCTTGAACTTCATATGTTAATCTGATCTTCTACTCTTTAAACTCAAAGCACTACAAATCCCTATTCACATTGGCGATACATATATCCTTATATAGACCTAGATGATGGATTCATAGTCTCTTGTTATTTCTTCTTTGACCTGCCTACTTTTGTTCTGATTTCAGTCTCCCATTTTGTTGTTCTCTTAAGAACTGTCTCCTACCTAGATCCAAAAGCATCTTGGTCATAGAACCACTCGAAATATGTGGGGTCTAACTCTCCTTGATCTTGATGTTCCACCATAGTGTGAAATTCAAGCACCTTATTTTTATCCCGAACCTGCTGAGCATATGCCTCATGAACATGATCCTTTTACGTTACCTATCACGTGAATCTTTGCATATGTTCTACTATGGGTACTACCTGTTATTGACCTAACTTGCGTAGGGATCTCAAAGGTACATATGGTTGAAAACCACGAAAACCCATCAAAATAAAAAACGAATGGTGGTAAGACATGTATATGACTTCTTTTGGTAAGAACCAGTGGTAGTTCTATGCGATTTCAGTAGCGGTCAACTTTTGAAGATGACATATCCATGCTTTGACTCCCTTGGGAAGCTACTATATTCAGTCAAATCTTCAAACCCATCTCCAAGCTTATTGTTTCTTCAATGAACACTAAATTTTACCCGTGCGGGATGACTGAGCAGGTTCTCCAAAAACCATATTTTGTGTATGATATTACAGCCCTCAAAGAAATCTTTTCCTTCCCGACACTTGGTCAAGACACGGTAAATATCGGACAATATCATCGGAATGATAGTGATGCCCTTTCCATGCAATAAATGGTGGCTATGCCAGATAATCCAATATCAATATTTTTTCATACCTCGGAAAAACCATTGTTCCTAGAAATGCCACTAGGAATACTTTCTGCCGATGGCTTTGCCAAGCTTTATATCAAATTTTTGTATCAACCTCTTTTCCTTCTCACAAATGCCCATATTTTTCCACCATTGGCTCAGCAACCAAGGTATTTTATGCACAAGACGGATCTGTGGGGGTTTGTCATCTTGTGGCCTTTTTTCGAATCTTCTTTTCATTGTATCCATATCGTACCTAAGTGGTAGAACACGAGGTTCGGACTGATGGAAGCTTAGATAATACAAAAAATCTGATACCTTAGGTTTTGGCTCATGAAGGTTAGAAATGGCAATGTGGGACTCAAGTAACCGAGCATAACCACATTTTAAAGTGAGGGTTTACTAAAAAGAAGACACCTTCGTTGGAGGAAGATAAAATTTTGAAGACCAGTCCATTGTGACCCAAATGGTAAGACTTAATTAATTTGTCCAATTTAGAAACGATACCGTACCATAAGAGAGTCGTCTAGGTATCCTGCATAGAGTCAAGAATGCACAGTTCATGAAAATCAAGATACCTATTATCCTCTTAACATTTCTGAAAAAGGTCTTAAAAAATGGCCGGGTGAAGAACAAAATGATAAAACGGGAAAAAATGGATATAATTACTAAGATATCCTTTTTGATTTTTCCGAGAAAAGCTTTTAAAGCCGCCTCGATAGAAATGGCCAGGGTCAAAGGAAAAATGATAAAAGTAGGTAAAATAGACAATGGTTATTATTATGAAAATGATCCTTTGATACTCCCGGGAGGGATTCAAAAACTGTTTTAGCAAATATGACCAGACAAAACTAGATAGAATGACCATTTCTATGAAAAGCAACCCTTCAGCAGTTCTGTGGAAGGTTTAATACTACCTTGGTAACAATGGTCGGACATAAGGGTGAAACGGTAAAAGGTGAAAAAATGGACAAAGTAGCTATTTTACGAAAACGTCCCTTCAGCACTTCTGTAGAAGGTTTAAAGCATTCTCAGCAACAGTGGTCAAACATATGGGAAAAATGGTAAACGGTGACCAAAAATAACAATTTTTTTATTATCGAAAATTTTATGCACATGCGCAGTTTTTGTGCTTTCTTTTTTTTTTTTTTAAATATAGGCTGAACCGGTGGAGGTTGCCTACATATCTCATATCCGGTGATAATCAAACCCAGTTAATTTTGTGAAATTGAATACTTTTCTCTTTTGATTTTTATAAAAATTAATCTTTTCACGTCACGATGGATTATTACAAATTCAATCTTTTTCAAAAAAAAAATTATTTATACTAAACTAGTAGAATAATTCTTTTCTTTTTAAAAATAATTTCGCTACACTAATTTTATAAAGTCGGTCGACAATGCATGTAAGCCTTCCAAATGATGTATCAAGTAGAACATAAGTTAATATGATGGTATCAATGATGATACATGTCTTATACGGAGTTGACCCCTGTACTGGGTTCTGCTAAATAAAATGCACGTGATGCGAATAAAGTGAAACTATTAGGGATATTCAGCATGAAGTTTGTTTTCCTAGGTTGAAATCCCAGTGGAGAATGTATCTAGACTAGCTTACTCGAGTCGAGGGGGGTCAACATACCAGTAGCATTGCTTTTCGGCTTAGCTAGTGGTGCTCCCCGCCTAAAACATATATGACTAAAATCCTTCATCGGATGACAAGCACCTTGACTATCTCAAAGAAAGTGGGCTACGTCAAGCAAATGCTCAATTTATAATTTCAAGAAGACTCAGAGGGGATGCATGAGAAGATAATCTATATGTATAGTTCAAGAATATCAAAGTGGTAAAAAGCAAATAAATAGCATATTATGCCAAATAAATCATAGTATGCACAAAATTAATAAAGCCAAATAAAAGTCAACATGTACAAGCTCAAATTTTTATTTTTTCCAGCAAAGCTACTAGAGTTGTCACACCCATTTTCTACCCCTCAAAAAGATATAGATATGTGTTATTATGGTATGGATTGGGTTAAAGAGTTGTTCTGATTAAAGTGATAATTTTAAAATAGGGATTATTTTATTGTTTAGAGTCACTACTTGGAATTAGTTTTTAGGTGTTTCAAGTCATATTTTATTTGAATCCCTGTTCAAAGGAAAATTTGACTCTTTTATTATTGGTCTGCGAGTCTGGATAAGGAATTCTGTTGACCGGGGAGAAGGCGTAAGGCATTTCTCGAGTCCCTGGTTATAGCACGGTCGCTATTTTGACTTAAACTTGGCTTGAACTAATTTTGAATAAATTATTTCTTATTGGTTTCCATATTTTACCTATCCGCTTTTATTGCTCACATTTATTAAAAGATATGTTGAATAAAAAATTAAATTATCGTAGTCACACTTCACAAGCGAATGTGTGATTGAGACGAAATTTATTAATTGAGTCATCACAACGCTACGTAAGCAAATCCGCAGTCATGGCAAAGGATTATTAGTACGTTATTACTTTTTGGAAAAATTACTATATTTGAGGAAATTAATTTTATAAAAATTATTAAAAGTAAACTATCGCGCTACACAAGCGAATTCGCGATTTTAGTAAAGGATTAACTAATACTAGTGGGTATGAGATAAGGTTATTGAATTAATTTATTGAATGTCAAAAATCAAACTATACAAGCGATTCCGTGAAGTTAAAGTGCACCTACTAATTGCCTAATATTTAAATTAATTAAGAAATAATTGTTACAAAAAAATTATTCGAGTACAAAGGGGAATAAACTACTTATGGAATTTATTCTAGTCTAGTGTCAAAATAGATAAATAAATGATCAGCTTGTTACAAAACTTAGCTCAAAGTAATAAACAAAAGATAGACAACAAAGTAGAGAGAAATAGAGAAGAGAATATATTTCTTCTATGTATCCAAGTATATTACAAAATGATTTCTCATCCTCTATTTATAGAACTACATAGAGGTATACTAATAGAATTTCATAAATATGTCATTAAGCTTTTGAGATCATGGAGGAAGATCATGGGGGAGATCATGGAGGTGTGGGAGTTACAACCATAAGTATTGGAGTAGTGGGAGTTATGGAGATAATGGATAAAAGTAGTGGGTGCTATAGGAGTTATGGACATCCACCATAATCTAATATTTCATAACACTCCCCCTTGGATGTCCAAAGATAATGTGCCTCGTTAAAACCTTAACTAAAATAAAACCCAATGGGAAAAAAATTCTAGAAAAGGAAAAAGAGTACACATATCTAACAAAATGCATTTTTGTTGCCTCGTTAAAAACCTTGCAAGGAAAACCCAGTGCGACAAAACCTTGTAAGGGAAAAAGAGTGCAACGCGCATTAACTCCCCCTGAAAAGAGCATCAATTCACATCCTTGAGCCTTCGTATTCCAATCTTGTGTACCAGCTTCTTGAAGGTTGACGTTGGTAGAGATTTTGTGAACAAATCAGCCATATTATCACTTGAACGAATCTGTTGCACATTGATATCACCATTCTTTTGAAGATCATGTGTGAAAAATAACTTTGGTGAAATATGCTTTGTTCTATCTCCTTTTATGAATCCTCCCTTCAATTGGGCTATGCATGCTGCATTGTCTTCATACAAAATCGTGGGTAGTTTGTCACATTTCAAACCACATTTGTCTCGAATATGATGTATTATAGACCTCAACCACACACACTCTCGACTTGCTTCATGAATAGCGATTATCTCAGCATGATTAGATGAAGTTGCCACAATTGATTGCTTAGTCGATCGCCAATATATGGCAGTGCCTCCACAGATAAACACATAACCTGTTTGAGATCGAGCCTTGTGTAGGTCAGATAAATATCCAGCATCAGCATAACCAATAAGATCAGGACTGCAATTATTGCTATAAAATAAGCCCATATCGGTAGTCCCTTTTAGATACCGCAATATATGTTTGATTCCATTCCAATGTCTCCTTGTGGGAGCAGAGCTATATCTTGCTAGGACATTAACTGAAAAAGTTATGTCAGGCCTTGTAGTATTTGCAAGATACATTAGTGCGCCAATTGCACTAAGATATGGTACTGCAGGACCAAGTAGCTCTTCATTTTTTTCTTGCGGTCGGAATGGATCCTTATTCACATCAAGTGATCGAACAACCATCTGAGTACTTAAAGGATATGCTACATCAATGTAAAACGGTTTCAATGCCTTTTCTAGATAGGCAGATTGATGAACAAAAATTCCGTTTGCCAAATATTCAATTTGCAAACCAAGACATAATTTTGTCTTTCCGAGATCTTTCATGTCGAATTCCTTCTTTAAATAATCAATTGCCTTTTGGAGTTCTATGGGAGTTCCAATAAGGTTTATGTCATCGACATATACGGCAAGTACAACAAATTCCGATGTTGTTTTCTTTATAAAAACACATGGGCAAATGGCATCATTTATGTAGCCTTCCTTTAATAAATACTCACTAAGACGATTATACCACATTCGTCCTGATTGCTTTAGACCATACAAAGATCTCTGCAATTTGATTGAAAACATTTCCCGGGACTTTTAATTATGAGTGTTTGGCATTTTGAATCCATCGGGAATTTTCATGTATATCTCATTATGAACTGAGCCATAAAGATAGGCAGTAACCACATCCATTAAATGCATGTCAAGCTTTTCAAGGACAGCAAAACTAATGAGATAACGGAAAGTTATAGCATCCATTACGGGTGAATATCTCTCTTCATAATCGACACCAGGCCTTTGAGAAAATCCTTGTGCAACAAGGCGTGCCTTATATCTTTTGTTAGAATATACGCTTAACGCTAGAGGGGGGGGGGGGGGGTGAATAGCGTTATAATAAAAAACAGCGTAAACTTGCGGAATTTAAAAATTGCAGGAATGAAATAAGTGCGATAAGTAAATAATAAAGAACGAACGCACCGATGTATCCTGGTTCACCACAACCCGTGGCTAGTCCAGTCCCTGAGAGATTCTCTCGAGATTTCCACTAACACTGTTAAGCTACGGGTGCTCAACAAACCGTTACAAACTGAGAACTTGAGTCACACAAGTCTCAACAACCATTGCTCAAAGTTACAACACTTCAAGACTTCAACCAAAGGAATCACAACGTTCCTTTATACAATACAAGGGATTAACACTTCCCTTCAAGTGTATAAAAACACTTTGCACTCAAAATAAGACTCTCCGTAAGGGTAGATATGAGTAAAATAAATACGCTCAAGAACGCAACAACTTTCGTCAATAATTTGGCTCTCAAAAACTTATGCAATGAATAGAAAATGATGAATAAGAGAGTATGCAAGCATTAGCAATAATATGATCAGTTGTTGTGTTTAGAAGACTGATTTGAAGATGTATTTATAGTGTCGAAACCATGCATAACCGTTGCCTAATTGCTAATTAAGAATTGCTGATTTTGTGCTGCGACAATCGATTGTCAAGATGATACAATCGATTGTTTTCCAATCGTTCCAAAAATCATTCCCAGATTTTACGCAGCACAATCGATTATCAAAGACATATAATCGATTACTGGCAACGTTCAAAAAATCCTTTCCAGATTTTACTTAAAACAATCGATTGTCAGAAATATACAATCGATTACTTGGCAACATTCAAAAACTCTTTTCTAGATTTTACTTAAAACAATCGATTATTAAGAACATACAACCGATTACTTGACGGTGTTTGAAAATATTTTGACAACGGTCAGTTACATAATCGATTATACTATATGGACAATCGATTATTTATCTGTCTTTGAAAAATCAAATAGACACTGCCTCAATACAATCGATTGTCATAGGTTCACAATCGATTATTTTGTAGCTTTGAAAAATATGTTTGGACACTGCCTCAACACAATCGATTGTCACAAGTTCACAATCGATTATTTTGTAGCTTTGAAAAATCTGATGGACACTGCCTTAACACAATCGATTGTCATAAGGTTCACAATCGATTGTCATGCAGATTTGAAAAATCTGATGCACACTGCCTTAACACAATCGATTGTCATAAGGTACACAATCGATTGTCATGCAGCTGACTTAACATAATCGATTATCATAAGTACATAATCGATTATCTTAGTCCAGATGTTTAAAAATCATTTTGCTAAAATAAATATGCATGATTTAAAAATGATTTTACGAGAGAAGCCAAGTCTTGAGTTAAGTTGTCGGATCAAGATCACAATTAAAGAACGACTTATGTATAACTTTGTTTAGTCTTGATCTTTGTTTGTCTTGTGCTTGAACTTCGTTACATGACATTTGCGCGCTTTTGCTTGGACCTCGTCATATGTCAATTGCGCATCGTTTGTCATTTATCAAAACCTGCAAATATGAACACACGTTTAGTTTAGTGCCTTGAGAACGTGTTTCAACAATTTCCCCCTTTTTGATAATGGCAAACCTTAAGCGGGATATGCATATTAGAGATTCATAATGACGATCCAAGACAAGTAAAGATATGCAATTAGTTCCCCCTCAACATATGAATTCCCCCTCAGTTTATACCAATAAATATTATGTGCATAGCCCTAATTCTTCCCCCTTTTGACATTAGCAAAAAAATAGAATAAGTGAATAACTTGTTTATAGCAAATAATGTCAACATAATCGATTATTGATACTTGATAATCGATTATATACTAAAGAGAAATCGATTATTCTAAAGAGGAATCGATTATTCTGCACCAGTCTTTATAATTCCCCCTGCTTTTAGGGCGATACCTGCAAAAATGCGTTAGACGCCTCCGACGCTCAAGTTAGTAATCATGTGAAAGGGAAAATGCGATGCATTACTTAGATCAACGTGGAGTCAAGAATCTCGAGTTCACTACGAATTCGGAAGAAGGACTCTTTCTCTAAAGGTTTTGTAAAGATGTCGGCCAATTGATCATTGGTTTCAACAAATTCAATTTCGACATCACCTTTGAGAACGTGATCTCTTATAAAATGATGCCTAATTTCAATGTGTTTTGTTCTTGAATGAAGAACGGGGTTCTTCGTCAAGCATATGGCGCTAGTATTATCACATCTAAGAGGGATATGATCGATACTTAAGCCATAGTCCAAGAGTTGCTGTTTCATCCAAAGGATTTGAGCGCAACAACTCCCCGCGGCTACATATTCAGCCTCGGTTGTGGACAACGCAACACTTACTTGTTTCTTGCTAAACCAAGAAACGAGAGAGCTACCGAGCAAATGGCAAGTGCCACTAGTGCTCTTGCGGTCCAATTTGCATCCAGCAAAATCGGAATCGGAATAGCCAACAAGTTGGCATGAAGACCCTTTGGGGTACCATAGACCCACATTTACAATACCAACAAGATACTTCAATATCCGTTTCACCGCAGTTAGGTGAGACTCCTTCGGACATGATTGATAACAAGCGCATAAGCACACGCTAAACATGATGTCCGGTCTACTAGCAGTAAGGTAAAGGAGAGATCCAATCATACCTCAATACTTCTTGGTGTCGACTTCCTTACCTTTCTCATCTTTGTCAAGATGGTCGGATGTGCTCATGGGAGTGGCCATTGCTTTTGCGTTGGTCATTTCAAATCGTTTCAGCAATTCTTTGCAATATTTAGCTTGACAAATGAAAGTTCCTTCTTTCATTTGCTTTACTTGCAGCCCCAAAAAGAATGTTAGCTCACCCATCATAGACATCTCAAATCGCTTGTCATTAAATTCGAAAATTCCTTGCACAAGGCATTGTTAGTGGCACCAAAGATAATATCATCCACATAGATTTGAACTAATAAAATATCATTGTTTTTATGCTTAATAAAAAGAGTGGTGTCAACTTTCCCCCTAATGAAATCATTTTCCAAAAGAAATTTGCTCAATCTTTCATACCAAGCTTGGGGAGCTTGTTTGAGACCATAAAGCGCCTTTTTAAGTTTGAAAACATGATTGGGAGATTTAAAATCTTCAAAGCCCGGGGGTTGTTCAACATAAACTTCTTCTTGAATAACACCATTTAGAAAAGCACTTTTTACATCCATTTGATATAAATTGAAATTCATAGAAGAGGCAAAAGCAAGCAACAAACGATTAGCGTCTAACCTTGCTACGGGTGCATATGTTTCTTCATAGTCAATTCCCTCTTCTTGATTATAGCCTTTTGCTACAAGTCTAGCTTTGTTTCTAGTGATTACGCCATTTTCATCTAGTTTGTTTCGAAAAACCCATTTCTTACCAATTATGGTATGATTTTCGGGTCTTGGCACCAAATCCCAAACGTCATTTCGTTTGAATTGGTTAAGCTCCTCTTCCATTGCCAAGGTCCAAAATTCATCCCCAATTGCTTCGGAGATGGTAGAAGGTTCAATTTGAGAAACGAAAGCAGTATGTCCTAAGGTGTTCTTAAGAGAGTTTCGAGTACTTACCTGTTGTTCAATGTCGCCAATTACCTGTTCGAGAGAATGGTCTTTGATTGTCCTCCATGCGTTAGGTAGTTTCGTTTCTTTTTCCAATTATGGCGCTTCCTCCGATAATTGATCCAAGATTTCATCTTGAATTTCCTTAGGTGTTTCCTCTTGTACTTTGTCTTGAGGACTTATTGAGTTTAAAATACCTGCAGGATCAAAACCAGAATCCTTTCTCGCCAAGCGAGCATTATTTTCGGAAAACACAATATGAGGGGATTCCTCCACAGTTTCGGTTCTATTATTGAATACCCTATATGCTTTGCTACGTGATGAATAACCAATAAAAATTCGTTCATCAGATTTGGCATCAAATTTTCCCAAATTATCTTTACCATTGTTGTGAATAAAACATTTACAATTGAATACTCTAAGATGGGAGATGTTTGGTTTCCTTCCCTTATAGAGTTCATAGGGAGTTTTCATGAGTATTGGCCTTATGACTACTCTGTTTAAAACGTAGCATGCGGTACTCACGGCATCCGCCCAAAAATGTTTGGGAATCTTAGCCTCATCGAGCATGGTTCTAGCCATCTCTTGTCACATAATTGACTTATGCTCAAGAGATTATGTTTTAGACCCTTAACTAGCAATATATGCTTAATGGAAGAAGGTTCATCCTTACCGACCGATCCAATGCCGATAATTTTTCCCTTGTTGTTATCTCCAAAGATAATGCTTCCTCCTTCTTTGTGTTCTAGTTGAAGGAACTTGGATTCATCTCCGGTCATGTGTTTGGAGCATCCACTATCAAGGTACCAAAGTACACTTGATCCCTTCAAACATACCTACAAGACAAATTAATGAGTCTTTGGTACCCAAGCTGTTTTGGGTCCTTCAGAGTTAGGTGTAACATGCTGTTGTGCTTGACATGCATTTAAGTGTCTATGTCTAGTGAAACAAGAAGGAGCAATATGTCCAATTCGATTGCAATAATGACAAATGACATTTGGATTATGCATTCGTCTAGGTTGATAGTAGTTGGACGGACGAAAATTGTTTACTCTATTTTCGACAATATGACTATTGCGCATTTCATGAAAGTCATTTCTCCTACTATTTTTTCTAGGATATGCAGCATTTCTAGAATAATTATTTCTAGGTTGAAAGCCATTTCTAGGAGTCCTAAAATGTTCAAAGTTCCTTCTAGGATATGCATCATTTCTAGAATAGTTATTTCTAGGTTGAGGGCTATTTCTAGGTGTCCTAAAATGTTCAAAGTTTGGTCTAGCATGCATGCTGATTCTAGGATTGTTATTTCTAGAATGAACATTGTTTTATTTATCCTAGGTTGAGCCTTAGGTGGTTGGGGTTTGGCTTCAACTTTTTCTTTAGGCTCGTTTTTAAAACCTATCCCATGTTTGGTCGATTTCAAATTAACAAGAACTTCATTCAAATTTTTATGAGAAGAATTGAACTTATCTACGGTGCCCTTAAGTCTTTCTACCTCACCATTTAGATGCATGCAAGAAGTACAATTTTTACTAGAACTCTCGGGTTTGTCGGCGCTTCTCTTGCCGAAAAATTTGTTTTCTTCTTTCAACTTCTCATTTTCCAAAATCAGTTTTTCCAAATCCTTTTCTTTCAACGAGAGTTGTTTTTCAAAATCTTTTTCTTTCAAAGAGGCATTCTCCTTAATGCTTTTAACAGTTTTGGAAGCTTTAATGAATTCACTATACAACTCATCAAAGGCATTTTGCATTTCCTCAAGAGAATAGAAGTTTTTGGAAGAAATTTGACATACCTCTTCTTGATTGTTTTCATGAGCCATGAGACAAAGATTTGCGGCTTCGTCTTCTTCTTCCTCACTTGACTCGTCTCCGGAGTCGCCTCCCCAAGATATGTATGCTTGTTGTTTCTTGAAGGGTTTCTTCTCCTTTTTGGCATTTGGGCAATTTGATTTAATATGCTCGAATTCTCCGCACCCATAGCACTTTATTTGATCTCCTTGTTGTTTGCCTTTTCGTTCATACTCTTTTCGCATGAACTTTTGAAATCTCTTAATAGCGAGTCCGAACTCGTTATCTCCGTTCTCATCATTTTGAGGTTGGCTTGTGCTTGCCTTGAGGGCGATTCTGTGTTTCCTTTGATCATTAACAAGAGGGTTAAGTATAGTAGATTCATAAGTTTTAAGATTACCTCTTAATCCGTCGATGGTGACATTTGAAATGCCAATAGACTCTTGAATCGCGTCAGCCTTTGAGCGCCATTACGGAGTGAGACTTCGGAGGATTTTTCGGACAAGTTCCTTATCCGTGAAGGTATTCTTAAGAGCATGTAAGTCATTAACGATTTTTGAAAATCGTTCGAACATGTCATTGACCCTTTCGCCTTCCTTCATGTGAAACAGTTCATATGCATGGGTTAGAAAATCAACTTTAGCCTCTCTTACCTGGTCCGTACCTTCGTACGTGATTTCCAGCTTATCCCACATTTGCTTCGCCGTTGTGCAACATGATATTTTTCTGTAATCATCAGCATTTACAGCACAATATTATAAGTTGATGGCTTTAGCATTGTTCTGCACTTTTCGGATATCATCCGCATCGTACTCATCTTCGGATTTTGGAACCCATTCATTTTCAACCTATTTGGTTGGAATTTGTTATCCCTTCATTATGACCTTCCACAAATGAAAGCTATTCGATTGAACGAATATTCTCATCCTCTCCTTCCAGTACATATAGTTTGTGCCATCGAATAGTGGTGGTCGGGTGGAGCATTGTCCTTCACCTATTCCTACAAAAGAATCACGAGTAGAAGCCATGGATTGTTTCTCTCAAACGGTTAAGTTTTTCAGAGAGTTGGGCCTGATACCAATTGTTAGAATATACGCTTAACGCTAGGGGGGGGTGAATAGCGCTATAATAAAAAAACAGCGTAAACTTGCGGAATTTAATAATTGCAGGAATGAAATAAGTGTTATAAGTAAATAATAAAGAACGAACGCACCAATGTATCCTGGTTCACCACAACCTGTGGCTAGTCCAGTCCCCGAGAGACTCTCTCGAGATTTCCACTAACACTGTTAAGCTTACGGGTGCTCAACAAACCGTTACAAACTGAGAACTTGAGTCACACAAGTCTCAACAACCTTTGCTCAAAGTTACAACACTTCAAGACTTCAACCAAAGGAATCACAACGTTCCTTTTTAGAATACAAGGGATTAACACTTCCCTTCAAGTGTATAAAAACACTTTGCACTCAAAACAAGACTCTCCTTAAGAGTAGATATGAGTAAAATAACTACGCTCAAGAACGCAACAACTTTCGTCAATAAATTGGCTCTCAAAAACTTATGTATGAATAGAAAATGATGAATAAGAGAGTATGCAAGCTTTAGAAATAATATGATCAGTTGTTGTGAACAGAAGACTAATTTGAAGATGTATTTATAGTGTCAAAACCATGCATAACCGTTGCCTAATTGCCAATTAAGAATTGCTGATTTTGTGCTGCCACATTCGATTGTCAAGATGATACAATGGATTGTTTTCCAATCGTTCCAAAAATCATTCCCAGATTTTACGCAGCACAATCGATTATCAAAGACATATAATCGATTACTGGCAACGTTCAAAAAATCCTTTCCAGATTTTACTTAAAACAATCGATTGTCAGAAATATACAATCGATTACTTGGCAACGTTCAAAAAATCTTTTCCAGATTTTACTTAAAACAATCGATTATCAGAAATATACAATCGATTACTTGGCAACGTTCAAAAAATCTTTTCCAGATTTTACTTAAAACAATCGATTATTAAGAACATACAATCGATTACTTGACGGTGTTTGAAAATATTTTGACAACGGTCAGTTACATAATCGATTATACTATATGGGCAATTGATTATTTATCAGTCTTTGAAAAATCAAATAGACACTGCCTCAATACAATCGATTGTCATAGGTTCACAATCGATTATTTTGTAGCTTTGAAAAATATGTTTGGACACTGCCTCAACACAATCGATTGTCATAAGTTCACAATCGATTATTTTGTAGCATTGAAAAATCTGATGGACACTGCCTTAACACAATCGATTGTCATAAGGTTCACAATCGATTGTCATGCAGATTTGAAAAATCTGATGCACACTGCCTTAACACAATCGATTGTCATAAGGTACACAATCGATTGTCATGCAGCTGACTTAACATAATCGATTATCATAAGTACATAATCGATTATCATAGTCCAGATGTTTTAAAATCATTTTGCTAAAATAAATATGCATGATTTAAAAATGATTTTACGAGAGAAGCCAAGTCTTGAGTTAAGTTGTCGGATCAAGATCACAATTAAAGAACGACTCATGTATAACTTTGTTTAGTCTTGATCTTTGTTTGTCTTGTGCTTGAACTTCGTTACATGACATTTGCGCGCTTGTGCTTGGACCTCGTCATATGTCAATTGCGCATCGTTTGTCATTTATCAAAACCTGCAAATATGAACACACGTTTAGTTTAGTGCCTTGAGAACGTGTTTCAACATCTTTGTACCTTGTTTTTCTCATTTCTCTTGCGTACAAAGACCCATCTATAGCCAACAGGCGTAACACCATTAGGTGTTTCAACTATAGGCCCAAAAACTTCACATTTTGCAAGTGAATTCAATTCTGATTGGATTGCTTCTTGCCATTTTGGCCAATTAAGTATTTGTCGACATTCTCCAACAGATTGAGGTTCAAGATCCTCACTTTCTTGCATAATGCTAGATGCAACATTATATGCAAAGACATAATCCACCACTATATCCACTCGATTAAAATTTGTCTCAATATCGATTGGATTTATTGATAGTTCCTTATTTTCCTGTGTCTCGGGCTCAATGGATTCTTCATGAATCTCAGAATTTATTAAATCGTTAATTTCCTCATGAGATTCTTTTGTAGTGTCATTTTGATCATTTTCTTTCCTTTTTCTAGGATTTCGATCTTTGGAACCTAATGGCCTGCCACGTTTTAGGCGTGCTTTCGACTCATTAGATATGACACTAGAAGATTGTCCAATAGGGACATCAATACGGATTGAAACATTCTATGCGGGGATGTGAGATTTTTTTATCCTTTTCAAGTCCGTGAATACGTCAGGCATTTGATTTGCTATTTTTTTTTGCAAATGGATAATATTTTGCACTTCTTTTTCACAAATACAGGTATGTGGATCAAGATGAGATAATGATGGATTTCTCCACAAAATTTGCCGTTTGGTTTCACCAACTTCTCCCCCTAATTTTGGGAAAAGTGTCTCATCGAATCGACAGTCTGCAAATCATGCAGTGAACAAATCCCCTGTCAATGTTTTGAGGTAGCAAATAATGGAGTGCGATTCAAACCCAACATATATTCCTAACCTTCTTTGCGGACCCATTTTGGTGCGGTATGGCGGTGCTACAAGCACATATACTGCGCATCCAATAATTCTTAAATGGGATATATTAGGTTCATGACCCAAAACTAATTGCAACGGGGAATATTTGTGATAATTTGTCGGTCTGAGACGAACTAGCATTGCTGCATGCAAAATGGCGTGACCCCAAACCGAAGTGGGCAGCCTTGTTTTCATGAGTAATGGTCTTGCAATCAACTGGAGACGTTTAATTAAAGATTCTGCAATACCATTTTGAGTGTGAACATGAGCTACAGGATGTTCCACTTTTATCCCAATTGATAAGCAATAATCATTAAATGCTTGGGATGAAAACTTAGCAGCATTATCTAGTCTAATAGACTTAATTGGATTATCAGGAAATTGTGCTCGTCATCGAATTATTTGTGCCATTAATTTTGCAAACGCAAGGTTGCGTGATGACAATAGGCACACATGAGACCATCTAGAGGATGCGTCTATTAAGACCATAAAATATCTAAAGGACCCACTAGGTGGGTGAATAGGTCCACAAATATCCCCTTGTATACGTTCCAAAAACGTAGGTGACTCAGTTCCAACCTTTGTTGGTGATGGTCTAATAATTATCTTGCCTTGATAACAAGAAGTGCAAGAAAATTCATTATTTAAAAGAATCTTTAAATTCTTTAATGGATGCCCATATGAGTTTTCTATAATCCGTCTCATCATAATTGATCCAGGATGTCCTAATCGATCATACCAAAGTACAAAAGTATTAGAATCAGTAACCTTTTGGTTTACTGTGGAATGTGCCTCAATTGCACTAATTTTTGTCCAATACAGGCCACAAGATAAAGATGGGAACTTCTCAATAACCCTCTTTTGGCCAGAGACATTCTTTGTAATGATGAGGTATTCAAGATTATTCTCATCTATTGTCTCAATAGATATCCATTTTGACGGATATCTTTAAAACTCAACAAGTTCCTCTTGGACTTGGAAGAGAACATTGCATTCTCTATGATAAATATTGTTCCTTTAGGCAGAGTTATAGTTGCTCTTCCAGAGCCTTCAATCAATTTACTACTACCACAAATTGTAGTAACATCTGCCTTACACATACTTAAATGAGAGAAATATTTCTTCTCTTTGAATATCGTATGTGTGGTACATGAATCAATTAAACAAATATTTTTACAATTGGACGTTGATCCAAGTTTGCTTTGTGAGATATCCATATTTGCTTCCCATGGTTTGACATACAAAAGAAATATACGAAAAATATTAGTATTTTTTTTTATAGATATGAGAATAAACAAATTTAAGTCTATGATTCAACATAATAGTTTCAGTGCGGTCATTATGAAAAAAAAATATATCTTTTATCATAGTTATTCTCCTTTTAATACTCTTGTATCCGTTGCTTAATAATTAAACAATATTTTCAAAATCTGTTGAGGTTAGTCGATTAACTAAATCGGATAGTCGATTAACATACCTTGCGGAAAAGGTCCAGTTTAATAGAATATATTGGTTAATCGATTATCTGTTATGTTAATCGATTAACTTACTTAAAAATCATTACAAATAAAGCATAAGATGAATGTGTAATCTAAAGTTATATAAGTTTTGTTTATTACAAAACTTAGCTTTACTAGCTTAAAGCAGAAAATATGAACCATATCACAATAATAGATAACTTATGTAAACTATTATAATTGTTTATTCATTAACTACTACGAATAAGTAAAAATGAAAATATCAAACTGCTCAATCTTCTTTAACCTTGGATCCATCACCGATTAAGTGATCTATTTTCCCCTCAGGGTGCTCAAAGAAGTCTGCCACATCCAAGTGGGTGATGTCAAAATTATTGTCAGAGAAAAAATTGGTTTCAGGGCCTTTACTCTTTAGAGATGCTTGATAAAGCTCAACCAAATGTCTTGATACACGGCAAATTTTTGCCCAGTGCCCTTTTCCACCGCAACGATAACATATAGTGTCTGAACTATTTGCTTTTGGATTCTCATAATTCCATTTCCGCTTTTGGTGGTTATATCTCTTTGGGGGGTGACTAACACCAGGAAAATTTCTTCCTTGCCCACGTCCACAGCCATGACTAAAGCCATAGCCTTTTCCACGCTTAGCATAATGGGAATACACCTTATCTACTTCAGGCAATGGTGTAGACCCAGTGGGTCGATTTTCGTGATTTCTCATGAGCAGGTCATTGTTTCGCTCAGCCACAAGGAGAAGAGAAATCAGCTCAGAGTACTTTTCGAAACCTTTCTCTCTGTACTGTTGTTGCAGAACCATATTGGACGCATGAAACGTTGTAAACGTTTTTTCAAGCATATCATAATCAGTTATAGTATCTCCACAGAGTTTCAATTTTGAAGTAATTCTAAACATTGCAGAATTATATTCAGAAACAGACTTAAAATCTTGGAGCCTCAGATGAGCCCAATCATATCGTGCTTGTGGCAGAGTGACCAACTTTAAGTTGTCATATCTCTCCTTTAAGCCATTCCACAAGATAAGTGGATCTTTGATTGTGAGATATTCAATTTTCAAAAACCTTCATCAAGGTGATGGCGCAAGAAAATCAAGGCCTTAGCACACTCTTGGGGGGATGCATTATTTCTGTCTTTAATGGCGTCTCCAAGACCCATTGCATCCAAATGGATTTCAGCATCCAGCACCCATGTCATGTAGTTCTTGCCCGAAATTTCAAGGGCAACAAACTTTCTTTTCATAATGTCAGATATAATTAAAACAAAATTAGGAGGAGAAAAAATTACCTTAATTTTCTCAAAGAGATTCTTGAGATAGTAAAGCTTCGTGTTGATAACGTGTTACAAAACTTAGCTCAAAGTAATAAACAAAAGATAGACAACACTGTAGAGAGAAATAGAGAAGAGAATATATTTCTTCTATGTATCCAAGTATATTTCAAAATGATTTCTCATCCTCTATTTATAGTACTACATAGAGGTATACTAAAAGAATTCCATAAATATGTCATTAAGCTTTTGAGATCATGGAGGAAGATCATGGGGGATATCATGGAGGTGTGGGAGTTACAACCATAAGTATTGGAGTAGTGGGAGTTATGGAGATAATGAATAAAAGTAGTAGGTATTATAGGAGTTATGAACATCCACCATAATCTAATATTTCATAACACAGCTTATGTACTTAGTCATTATAAGCGGGCATAAAAAGATTAATTCATTGCCTATTAAATGTTTAAAAGAGACTTCAGCTCATACACTTGGTCTATGTTTCCGCAACAATTACACAAAATACTACTATTATTAGTTACAGAGTATTGAATATTGAAATTAAATAAAAGTCCAGGAATATTTCGGCAAGAGTTTTATATTTGTAAGAATTGATGGAGGCCAAAAGCAAATATGTAAAACTAAATTTTGTCTTTCATGGATAAACAAATCATGTAGAGCAACTACAGAATTAACACAAAAAAGAACTTATACATTGTTAGGCAGATCAAATATAGCATTGATCCGAAAGTTCTATTTTAATAATTATTTAAATTTTTTCTTTTTTAATAACATGTAGTGTTAATGAAGAATCTGATCCTTTCTAGGTACGGATTCTTTTAAGTAAAGTCAATTGATCTATACTTAAAAATCTCACAATAAAAAAAACTTTATATCGAATAAAGCATATATTTCGATTTTCTTGTGCTAGAACTTTAGCTCGGAAACACAAAAGTATTGTACGTACTTTTTTGAAAAGATTTTAGTCGATGCTTCTTTTTCCTTTGATGGAGAAGTACTAGTTACTTCTCTCTAAAAGTTCAAGCAAATTCTTAGAATGTTTTTGTAAAAAGCCCCCTCCTGTTGGAGATCTACTCACTTTCACTTTCTTTTTTGTTCAAATTTTCAATGTACCGTATGAGCCAAGTTCACAACATTTACTAGTGTAATAATTAGGTTCATCAGAGGAAATCCCCTGATAGCCGATACATTTTTTGTCCAAATTTAAATGAAAATAAAAGAAACTTGTCTACTTCATTGCCTTTTTATAACAACTAACATAAAATTTCAGCACTCATGCATTTACTTTTAACGAGCAAGAAATAGAATAAGAACCAAAGAAATTGAAACGAATGCAGGTACACAATTCTTCTTCCCTTTCAATCAAATAGAACAAAATTACAAGGTTGAGAGTTACTGTTACGATCCAGATTTCTCACCCTAGAAAGTCATGATGGTGCCTACTAGTTAAAGCTAGGCAAGCGAATTATCCCAATCATATTACCATTTTAATTTTTCATCCGTTAATAATAATGAATAAACATTATATAAGCAGCGGAAATAATAAAGCGGAAGACTGAAATGTAACAATTTAACTAAATACCAATAACAATTCATAAACATAAGCTACCCAGAATTGTGGTCACAATCTCACAGACTGTCTAGAAAAACTACAAATAGAGATAAAAAAGATAACTACAAAGTTGTTTCTGGAATACATAAAAGAAACAGTATGGAAAGATAGAAGGAGACGCCAACACCTGTGGACGCCTGTAGGACTACCTCGGGTTGCCAGATGGACTGATTCAAAAGCTGGAGCACCGGGACCTGCATGCAGTGCATAGTGTAGTATCAGCACAACTTACCCCATGTCTTGGTATGTGCCTAGCCTATCTTCGGTGAAGTAGTGACGAGACTAGGACCAGACTACTAAATAAATCTGTGCAGTTGAATCATATACATCAGAATATACAGGCATATATTTATAATTAAAGATAGGAGGGGGAAGACATGCTGCAAGGAGTATCAGGTAACAACAGAAAACAAATAGAAGATTGTAAGGAAAATCATAAATCAATTGCCAGTAAGAATAAAGAAAGCTGAAACAAGTGCATGATATCACCCTTCGTGATTTTACTCTCGTTCTCACCATAAGAATCACTATTAACTTTCTTTTTTATTCTTGCGGCGTGCAACCCGATCCCAAATTATACATTACTGTTGCGGTGTGCAACCAGATCCCAAATCATATAATATCGTTGTGGCGTCCAATCCGATCTCAAATTATATAATACTGTTGCGGCGTGCAACCCAATCCCAAATCACATACTATCTTGTGGTGTGAAACCTAATCCCAAATCATATAATACATTTGGGGAATGGAACCTGATTCCAAACCATATAATACTGTTGTGGTATGAAACTCGATCCCAATCATATAATACTATTGCGACGTGCAACCCGATCCCAAATCAAATAATACCGTTGCGGCGTGCAACACGATCCCAAATCATATCATTCAACATCAATCATAAAAGAATCCTGGCAAGGAATATATTATCATAAACAATAATTGCCACGACCCGAATATTCAACCGTTGGGGTCGTGATAGAGCCTACTAGTGAGAGCTAGGCAAGCCAAACCATAACCACATATCTCATTATCAATTTACTTCTTCTAACAAATAAAAAAAAACCAATAACATAAAAACTATAGAATTTTTGATAATCAAGCAGAAGATAACCATTAAACATATGAAATCTACGAATATTACAGTTACTTAAGTCTCAACAACCTAAAACCCGGTGTCGCAGTATCACAGACTGTCTAAGATTTACTACATACAATGTCTGAAAAAATAACAGTACACTATATCTTAATAGCGAAAATGAAACAGAATTTAGAGATTGAAGGAGACGCAAGGGCCTGCGAATGCCTGCGGGTCTTCCTTGGATCTCAAGGTGGACTGAAGGAAGCCTCCTACTAATGCTGATGTCCGGTACCTGGATCTGTGCAAAAGAGCATAGAGTGTAATATAAGTACAACCGGCCCCATATACTGGTATGTGTCTAGCCTAAACTCGGTAAAGTAGTGACGAGGATAGGACCAGACTACCAACTAAACCTATGCAGTTTAAATATAACTATACATCAGAAAAGAAATATAGGAATTAACTAGTCAATATAGGAAGGGGAGCATGCTATGGGGGAGATGACAACTCCAAATAAAAATCCTCAAATATGGAAAAAAACAACATAACTCGGTCATAAATAAGAATTAGAGATCAATAAGTGCACGACATCACCCTTCGTACTTTTACTCTCATCCTCCCCAAGCAATGATATAATAAAATGTGCACGCCATCACCCTTCGTGCTTTTACTCTAATCCCTACCAAGCAATAAGATAATAAAAATGTGTACGACATCACCCTTCGTGCTTTACTCTCTTTTCTCACATAAAATCAATAGAATCGGCATGGAATGGTACAACGTGCGGCACAACATCACCCTTCGTGCTTTAACACTCTTTTCTCACAATAACAAACAATACACGGCATCACCTTTGTGATTTAACACTCTTCGTCACCCAAACAACAATCACAAACAAAGAAAAAGGGAGTAAACAAGTAATAATATAAATCCCGGAAAGGGAACGCAATTTAAAAGTTAAATCCCGGCAAGGGAACGATACCAATAAAACTCAGCATCCCGGCAAGGGAACGATACCAATAAAACTCAGCATCCCGGCAAGGGAACAATTTAATAACTCTTTCTCTTTCTTTCACTTTTACTTCAGAACTCACTTTACCACTTGAGCCAATGCTCTAAAGGATTCAATCATCCCATATACTTTCACAATTTGTTTTATAACTCGAGCCAATGCTCCTCGGTGTTCAAAGGTTACCATTTCTTTCCCAAGATTTTCACAACGTAGAAATCATCACCAAGGCATGAAAGAAACAATTAAATCATGATGTTCACAATGTAAAACTCACGGTCATACTAGACACCAACATATAGATACTCGTCACCATTCCTATACGTCATATTCAACAATTATCACCTAGAAAATAGGACTCAACTCCTAATCCCTCAAGCTAAGGTTAGACAAAATACTTACATCAATGCCTTGAACGCCACTTAAGCCTCAATTATAGTTTTACCCCTTGATTCCACCACCAATTCGCTCGTATTTATCCATAAATTACTTGATTACATCAATAAACACTAAATGAACCAACCCCGATGCATGACAATGAGTTTTCCAAAGTTTTACCCAAAAAGTCAAAAATCGCCCCCAGGCCCACATGGTCAAAACCCAAGGTTCCAACCAAAACCTGGTTACTCATTCCCCCATGAACTCAAATATATAATTTGTTTTGAAATCGTACCTCAAATTTAGGTTCAAATCCCGAATTTCGGAAAACCTAGGTTCTAGCTAAAACAGCCAATTTCCCCCTTGAAAATCATAGATTTTAAGTTGAAATCATGTTAAAAGATGTTAATTATTGAAGAAAACTAGTTAAATACGACTTACAATTGATTTGTAGAAAGAAAGTTTCTTGAAAAATTGCTTATTATGTTAGGGTTTTGAAAATGAAAAATAACTGAAAATCTCGTCTATTTATACCCCTGGCAGACCCTCTGTGCGGACCGCACTAAATAGACCGCAGCTGCACAGGCTACCTGAAGACCTGTAGTTCAACACCTTGTGCGAACCGCACAAAGGCAGCTACGGCTGCACAGCCTCTACTGTGGACCGCACAAAGGCGACCACGGCCACGCTGGCCCCTCCGTGGTCGCACGCGATTTCTCACCGACATCATAAGAGGGTATAGAGGCGTGCAACTTCCTGAACCTGCAACATCTGATTTCTAAGACTAAGGCATCCCAGAACATAGTCGAAACTCACTCGAGCCTCGAAACTCCAACCCAAATATACACACAACTTCAAAAACATTCTACGAACATATTCGTGTAATTAAATTACCAAGATAATATGACGAACATCCAATTAAATCTCAAGATCACTGAAATTTCTCAAAACTCCTTTGAACATCAAGTTTCCCATTAAAGGTCCGGATCACATCAAAGGATCTCCATTTTTAACCAAATTTCATAGGAATGACTCAAGTCATATATATGGCATGTACCGGGTGCCAGAACAAAAATACAGGCCCGATACCATCACTTTATAATCAGATTTCATTTCCAATTTCTTAAACATTTCAGAAAAATATTTCCTTTAAAAATTTATGTTTCGGTCTTGAGACCTCAGAATTCGATTATGGGGATTGGTCCAAGTCCCATATTTTCCTACAGACTATCTAGGACCGTCAAATCTCGGGTCCTTGTCCGTTTGCTCTAAATATTGACCAAAGTCAAATTTGTTCATTTTTAACATCACAACTTAGCATTTTTCATAGAATTTTACATTTAAGCTTTCCAGCTATGTGCCCCGACTGCGCACACAAATTGAGGCGGCTCTAAATGAGGTTTTCAAGGCCTCGAAAGCACAAAATTGATTAGAAACAAGTGATGACCCATTGGGTCATCACATTCTCCACCTCTAAAATAACCATTCGTCCTCGAACGGACAGAATGAGGAAGTACCTAACTCGGGTAAAAGAAGGGGATAACGGCTCCGCATATCGGACTCAAACTCCCAGGTCGATGTCTTAGGAGGTTGACCTCTCCATGAACATGAACTGAAGGAAAACTCTTGGATATCAACTGATGAACTAGCTGGTCTGGAATGGCAACCGGCTCCTCCTCGTAAGAAAAGACTTCGTCAAACTTGACAATGCTGAAATCTAACACGTGGGATGGATCGCCGTGATACCTCCTAAGCATGGACACATGAAACACTGGATACATGGCTGACAAGATCTCCAACTTGATCAAGAATCTCAAATGGTCCAATGAACCTATGGCTAAGCTTGTCCTTCTTCCCAAATTTCATCACGCCCTTCATAGATGACACTCGGAGCAACACCCGCTCACCAACCATAAAAGCCACATCTCGAACCTTGCAGTCTGCATAGCACTTTTGCCTGGACTGAGCCTCATGAAGCCTATCGTGAATGATTGTGACCTTGTCCAAGGCCTACTAAACAAGATCTGTACCCAACAACAAAGCCTCTCCTGGCTCAAATCATCCGAACCGGAGACCTACACCGCCTACTATATAATGTCTCATAAGGAGCCATCTGGATACTTGATTGGTAGCTATTGTTATAGGAAAACTCTGCTAAAGGCAAAAACTGATCCCATAAACCTCCAAAGTCAATGACAAGGGCTCGGAGCATATCCTCCAAAATCCTAATAGTCTGCTCGGACCGACCGTTCGTCTAGGAATGAAATGTTGTGCTTAACTCAACCCGTGTGCCCAACTCTCGCTGAACTGCTCTCCAAAAGTGCGAGGTAAGCTACATACCCTGGTCTGAAATGATAGATCAGGCACACCATGAAGGCGAACAATCTCCAGAATATAGATTTCAGCTAACCTCTTGGATGAATAAGAGACTACCACAGGAATGAAATGCACTAACTTAGTCAGTCTATCTACAATGACCCGAACTGTGTCCAACTTCTTCCAAGTCTGCGGAAGCCCAGTAACAAAGTCCATAGTGATCCTCTCCCACTTCCACTCGGGAAACTCAATCCTGTAATACAATCCACCAGTCCTCTGATGCTCATACTTAACCTGCTGACAATTCAAACACCGAGCCACATATGCCACAATATCTTTCTTTATTCTAAGCCACCAATAATGCTAGCGCAAATCCTGATACATCTTTGCGGTGCCAGGATGAAAAGAATACTGAGAACTGTGGGCCTTCACTAAAATCAACTCTCGAAGCCTATTCATATTGGGCACACAAACTTGACCCTGCAATCTCAAAACTCCATTAGCATCTAAGGTAATCTACCTATCACCTCCATGCTGCACCATGTCTCTAAGGACACACAAATAGAGATCATCAAGCTGCCGATCACGGATATACAGTAATAATGAAAAACGAGCAACTTTACAAGCTAACACTCGACTAGTCTTAGAAATATCCAACCTCAAAAATCGATCAGCCAAAGCCTGAACATCCAAAGCAAGCAGACTCTCACGGACCGGAATATAAGCAAGGCTGCCCATACTAGCTGACTTCCTACTCAACGCATTGGCCACCACATTTGCCTTCCCCAGATGATACAAAATTGTGATATCATAATCCTTTGACAACTCCAACCACCTCCTCTTCCTCAAATTCAACTCCTTTTGTTTGAACAAGTACTGAAGACTCTTGTGGTCTGTGAACACCTCACATGCCACGCTATAAAGATAGTGTCTCCAAATCTTCGAGGGCGGACAATGGCTGCCAACTCTAAGTCATGAACCGGATAGTTTTTCTCATGAATCTTCAACTTTCGCGAAGCATACGCAATGACCTTGCCATCCTGCATCAATACTGCACTATGTCCAGTATGGGAAGCATCACAATAAACTGTATAAGGTCCTGAACGTGTGGGAAAAACCAACACCGATGCCGTAGTTAGAGCTGTCTTGAGCTTGTAAAAGCTCGCCTTGCACTCGTCCGACCATACCTGAACTGGGCACCCTTCTTGGTCAACCTGGTCATTGACTATGAATCTCTATAGCTGATGTTGGTCTAGGCTAGTCCTTTACTGCCTCAATCTTCTTCGGATCAACCTAAATACTCTCTGCCGATACGACATGACCCAGGAATGCAAATGAACTAAATTAGAACTCACACTTCAAAAAATTAGCATAAAGCTTTATTTCCCTAAAAGTCTGAAGAACCACCATGTGATGCTGCTCGTGCTCCTCATAGCTGTGGGAATATATCCAATGAAGACTATCACGAAAAAGTCCAAATAAGGATGAACACTCGGTTCATCAAGTCCATAAAAGTGCTAGGGCATTTGTCAACACGAATGACATAACGAAGAACTCATAATGCCCGTACCGAGTGCAAAAAGCTATCTTAGGGACATCAGATGCCCTAATCGTCAACTGATGGTAGCAATATCTCAAGTCAATCTTTGAAAATAGCTTAGCACCTTGAAGCTAATCAAACAAATCATCAATCATCGGTAATGGGTACTTATTCTTGATTGCAACCTTGTTCAACTGCCGGTAATCAATACATATTCGCATCGAACAATCCTTCCTTTTAACAAACAGCACTAGCGCACCCCAAGACGAAAAACTGGTCTAACAAAATCCTTCTCAAGCAAGTCTTGCAACTGCTCCATCAACTCTTTCAACTCAGGTGGGGCCATACAATATGGCGGGATAGAAATGGGCTGAGTTCCCGAAGCCAAATCAATACAAAAGTCAATATCCCTATCATGTGGCATACCTGATAAGTCTGAAGGGAATACCTCAGGAAACTCACGAACAACAGGCACATATCCAATAGAAGGAACCTCAACACTAGAATCACGAACATAGGCCAAATAGGCCAAACACCCCTTCTCGACCATACATCGAGCCTTCACATAAGAGATAACACTATAGGTAGAATGACCAAGAGTCCATCTCTACTCTACATGAGGTACACCTGGTATAGCTAAGGTCACGATCTTGGCATGACAGTCCAAGATAGCGTGATAAGGTAATAATTAGCCCATTCACAATATGACAGCGAAATCAACATATCTAGAAGAAGCAAATCTACACGAGTCTCAAGACCTCCAATCACGACTATACATGAATGATTGACTCGATCTACCATAATAGAATCACTCACCGGTGTAGACACATACACATGACAACTCAAAGAATCACTAGGCATGACCAGATACGGTGCAAAATAAGATGACAAATAAGAGTATGTAGACCCTAGATCAAATAATACTAAAGCATCTATATCACAAACCATAACCGTATCCGCAATAATTACATCTGAAGCCTCAGCCTTGGGCCTGGCTAGAAGAGCATAACATCAGAGCTGGGCCCCACTACCCTGAACTACATCTTTGGGATGGCTTGTTGCTGGGTCGCCTCCACCTCTAGCGGCCTGAGCTCCATCTCTAATACCTTTCCCTCTACCTCTAGCACCTCTACCCTACCTCTAGCTGGCTAGGTGGGCCATGGAACACCTAGTGCTTGAACCATGGCACGGGAACCCTGATGCTGAGAGCTACTCATTGCTTGAGGTCAAAACCTAGCAATGTGACCCATATCACCACAAGTGTAGCAAGCCCTCGGCTGCTAGCCCGAATGACCTAAATGACCACCTTGAAAAATCTAAAGCGGTGGTGCATTGATAGAAGCAAGTGGTGCACTATAGAACTGCTGATCAGAATACTGCATCTGAGTACCACGACCACCTGAAGCACTGTGAGAAACCTGAAGAGCTTACTGAATAGGCCTAAGAGGATGGCCTCTACCATACTAATCTCTACCTCCATACGAGGTACCTATGAATCTGCCTGAATGACGGGGCCTCTTGTTCGACGCATGACCACCTCCCTATGATAGAACCATCTCCACTCACATGGCCACATTGGCTTCCTCCTGGAAAGATATCTCACTCCCAGCCTCCCTAGCCATCTGAAGATGTATCGGCTGAATAAGTCCATCAATGAACCCCCTAACCCTCTCTCCCTCGGTGGGAAGTATGATAAAAGCATGGGGAGCCATGTCGATGAATCTAATCTCATATTGGGTAACAATCATTGAACCCTGCATGAGGCGCTCAAACTGCCTCTGATAGGCCTCTCTCTGAGTGATGGGGAGAAACTTCTCTAGAAATAGCTGAGTGAACTACTTTCAAGTCAAATCTGACGATCCAGTTGGTCTAGCGAAAAAGTAATATCTCCACTAGATCTTGGCGGATCCAAACAAGTGAAAAAGTAGCAAAATCGACCCCATTGCTGGTAGTCAATACACATTCTCATTGAACCATCCTTATTCTTAACGAACAACATCGGAGCACCCTAAGGCGATACACTGGGTCTAATGAAACCCTTCTCAAGAAAGTCCTACAACTGTTCCTTTAACTCATTCAATTCGGGGAGGGGGGGCATATGATATGGCGGGATAGAAATTGGCTGAGTGCCCAGAGCCACATGAATGCAAAAGTCAATATCCCTGTCGGGCAACATACCCGGCAGGTATGAAGGAAAAACATTAGGAGACTCATGAACGACGGGCACATTATCAATTGAGAGGATCTTGACACTAGAATCACGAACGTATGCCAAATTGGCAAAACACCCCTTCTCGACCATACGCGGATCCTTTACATAAGAGATATCGCTACGGGTCAAATGACTTGGAGTCCCCCTCCACTCTAAACGAGGCATACCCGGTAAAGCTACGGTCAAAGTCTTAGCATGATGGTCCAAGATAGCATTGTATGGTGATAACTGGTCCATCCCCAATATGATATCAAAGTCAACCATGTGTAAAAGTAACAAATCTACACGAGTCGCAAGACCCCCAATCACCACAATACAAGAATAATGGACTCGATTGCCCATAATAGAATCACCCACCAGTATAGACACATAAACAGGAACACCTAATGCATCACTAGGCAAGACCAAGTACAAGGCGAAATAAGATAACTCTTACAAAGACATAGACCTCGGATCAAACAGCACCGAAGAAACTCTATCACAAACCATAACTATACCTGTAATAACTGCATTCGAAGCCTTTGCCTTGGGCCTGGCCCGAAGAGCATAACATCGGTGTTGGGCCCTACCACTCTGATCTACCTTTCTAGGATGGCGTGCTGCGGGCTAGCCTCCACCTCTGGCGGCCTGAGCTCCATCTCTAGGACCTCTACCTCCACCTCTAGAACCTTTACCCCACCTTTAGCTGGCTGGACGGGCTGTGGAACTTCTGGTACATGTAACATAGCACGAGAATCCTGATGCTGAGAGCTACTCGGTACGCGAGGGCAAAACCTAGCAATGTGGCCCGTATCGCCATAAGTGTAAAAAGACCTCGCCTGCTGAGACTGCTGGCCCTGTCAGCCTGAATGACCACCTCAAAAACTCTGAAGCGGCGGTGTACTAATAGGAGCTGGCTGTGCACTGTAGGCCTGCTGATCAAAATACTGCCCTCGAGAACAACAACCACCTGAATCACTGCGAGAAACATGGAGTGTTGATTGGTAAGTCCTAGGATGATGACCCCTATCATACAAATCTCTGCCTCCAGACGAGGCACTACTAATGCATGACTAACAAGGTCTCATGTCTACCTTGTGACTACCCCCCGTGATAATACTATCTCATCCTTACCGGCCACATTGGCCTCTCTGGCCTTCTGAAGACGAATCAACTGAATTAGTCCATCAATAAATTGTCTCACTCTCTCCCTCTTAGTTGGGAGTACAACAAGGGCATGGCGAGCCAAATCAATGAACCTGGTCTCGTACTGGGTGGCCGTCATGGATCCCTGCTGGAGACGCTTAAATTACCTCTGATAGGCCTCGTGCTGAGTAGCGGGGAGAAACTTCTCTAAAAATAACACGTAAACTACTCACATATCAAGACTGGTGATCTTGCTGGTCTACCTAAGCAATAATCTCTCCACCAAGTCTTGGTGGATCCACACAAGCAAAATGTAGCGAAATCAACCCCATTGGTGTTAACGATACCTATGTTCCAAAGAACCTCATGACAACTATCCAGATAATCCTGGGGGTCCTCAGTAAATGTCGCAGTGAATGCATAAGTGAATAGCTTGGTGAACCTGTCCAGTCTCCAAAAAGCATCAGCGGACATAGCCGCTCCATTAAAGGTCTGAGCTAACACACCCGACTATACTACCCCAACTGGTTGAACCTATGGAGGCTGAATCTAAGGATCTACCTGCTCCGGAGTACGAGTAGTAGGAGTCTAAGCCCCTCCACCAACCTGAGAAGTGGCTGGTGCTACAGGAAGCAAACCTACTCGGGTGACACTCTCCATGAGGCCCACCAATCGGACTAGAGCATCATGAAGAACTGGGGTATCAATAAACCCCTTCAGGACCGGAGCTGCGCCCACCGAAACTGCTAAGGCTGGAACCTCCTTCTCAAAATCAACTTGAGGCTGTGCCACTAGTGATGTTGCTCAGGGCTGAGCTCTGCCCCTACCTCGGCCTCGACCTACTGCCCCAAGTGGGGCTATTGCTGGGGGCTCTAATGGTTGATCGGTAGATGAGGAAGCGCGTGTTCTCGCAATCTGCAACAGAGCAGAGTATAAATACAATTATCATTAACAAACCAAATCGCACGACAAGAGAGAACAAATGTGAAAGTTTTCCAAACTTTGTAGCCTCTGGTGGATAAATACAGACGTTTCCATACCGATCCCTCAGACTCAACTGAGCTTGTGTGTGAACTGTGAGACCCATGTTACCTAGAGCTCCAATACCAACTAGTCACGACCCCGATTTCCCATCCTTAGGGTAGTGATGGCGCCTACTAGTGAGAGCTAGGAAAGACAAACCTTAACCACATATCTCATTATCAAATTACTTCTTTTAACAAATAAAAAGGCGGTAACATGAATACTATGGAATTTTAGATAATTAAGCGGAAGATAACCATTATAAATCTGAAATTTGCGAATATTGTAGTTACATAAGTCTCAACCTCCCAAAACCTGGTGTAACAGTATCACAGACTGTCTAATATTTACTACATACAAGGTCTGAAGAAATAATAGTACACTATTTTTTTATAAGGTAAATGAAATAGAATTTAGAGATAGAGGGAGACACCAGTGCCTGGGGACGCCTACGGGTCTACCTTGGATCTCCTGGTAGACTGAAGGAAGCCTCCTACTGATGCTGCTATTCGTTACGTGTATCTGTGCAAAAAAGCATAAAGTGTAATATCAATACAATCGACCCCATGTGTTGATAAGTGTCTAGCCTAACCTCAACGAAGTAGCGACAAGGCTAGGACCATACTACCAACTAAACTTCTGTAGTTCAAATATATCTATACAGTGGAAACGAAATACAAGAATTAACCATTCAATATGGGAGGGGAGCATGCTATGGGGGAGAAAATAACTCTGAATAAAAATCGTCAAGTAAGGAAAAAAACAACATAACTCGGACATAAATAAGAATCAAAAATTAATAAGTGCACGGTATCACCCATCATGCTTTTACTCTCATCCTCACCAAGGAATGATATAATAAAATGTGCACGACATCATTCTTTGTGCTTTTATTCTCATCCTCACTACGCAATGATATAATAAGAATATGCACGGCATCACCCTTCATGGTTTTACTCTCTTTCCTCACATAAAATCAATAGAATCGGCATGCAATAGTACAAACACGACATCACCCTTTGTGATTTAACACTCTTTTATCACAATAACAAACAATATACGGCATCACTCTTCGTGCTTTTACACTCTTCCTCACCAAAACAACAATCATAAACAAAGGGCAAGGGAGTGAACAAGTAATAATAGAAATCCCGGCAAGGGAAAATAATTTAATAGTTAAATCCTGGCAAGGGAACAATACCAATAAAACTTAGCATCCCCGTAAAGGATATAATAAACAAAGCTACAAACATCCCGGCAAGGGAACAATTTAATAACTCTTTATCTTTCTTTCAGTTTTACTTCACAGCTCACTTTACCACTTGAGCCAATGCTCCAAAGAGTTCAATCATCCCACATACTTTCACAATTTGTATTATAACTCGAGCTAATGCTCCTCGATGTTCAAAAGTCACCAATTCTTTCCCAAGCTTTTCACAACATGTAGAAATCATCACCAAGGCATGAAAGGAACAATGAAATCATGATTACCACAATGTAAGACTCACAGTCATGCTAGACACCAACATATAGATACTCGTCACCATGCCTATACATCGTACTCAATAATTATCACCTAGCAAATAGGACTCAACTCCTAATCCCTCAAGCTAAGGTTAGACCAAACACTTACCTCAATGTCTTGAACACCACTCAAGCCTCAATTATAGATTTACCCCTTGATTCCACCACCAATTCACTCGTATCTATCCACAAATTAATTGATTACATTAATAAATGCTAAATGAACCAACCCCAATGCATGACAATGAGTTTTCCAAAGTATTACCAAAAATGTAAAAAATCGCCCCCAGGTCCACATGGTCAAAACCTGAGGTTCGAAACAAAACCTGGTTACCCATTCCCCCATGAACTCAAATATATAATTTTTTGAAATAGGATCTCAAATTTAGGTCCAAATCCGTAATTTTTGAAAAACCTAGGTTCTAGCCAAAACACCCAATTTTCCCAAGAAAATCTTTCATTTTAAGTTGAAATCATGTTAATGATTGAAGCAAACTAGTTAAAAACAACTTACAATTGATTTGGAGAAGGAAGGTTGCTTTAAGAATCGCCTTTTATGTATTAGGATTTTGAAAAATAAAAAATAACTGAAAATCTTGTCTATTTATACCTATGAAGACCCCCTATGCGGACCTCACTAAATGGACCGTGGCTGCAAAAGCTACTTAAAGACCTGTAGTTCAACACCCTATGCGGACAGCACAAAGGCGACTGCAGCCGCTCAACCTCCACCACAGACTGCACAAAGTCAACCGCCGCCGCACAGCCTCTACCGCGGACCGCGCAAAGGCGACAGTGGTTTTGCCAGCCCCTCCATTATCGCACAAAATATCTCGCAGATCGCATAAGAAGGTTCAGAGGCTTGCAACTTCCTGAACCTGCAACATCTTATTTCTAAGCCGAAGGCATCCCAGAACCTACCCGAAAATCACCCGATCCCTCGAAACTCCAACCCAAATATAGACATAACTTCAAAAACATTCAACAAATATATTTGTGTAATAAATTACCAAGATAACATCATGAACATCGAATTAAACCTCAAGATAAGTGAAATTTCTCAAAACTCCTTTGAACATCAAATTTCCCAATTAAGGTCCGGATCACGTCAAACGACGTCCGTCATAAATAAAATTTAACATAAATGACTCAAGTCATATATAAGGCTTGTACCGGGCTCCGGAACCAAAATACGGGCCTGATACTAGTGCTTTCTAATAAGATTTTATTTCTAATTTTCTTCAACATTTCAGAAAAACAATTTCCTTTAAAAATTCATTTCTCGGGCTTGGGACCTCGGAATTCTATTGCAGGCAAGCGTCCAAGTCCTATATTTTCATGTCAGCATATGACCATGAAAATATATATTCATATTCCTTCATGAAGCAGACATACTCCTCTTTCTCTGGCAGTGATAAGTGAATGCTTATACGAGTCACCGTGTTGGTTTTGGCGTCTCCTAAATTTACTATTTCGGTTTCGTCCAGGTTGGACTTAGGATTAATCTCAAAGTTCTCGACCTCTCTAACAACCTCATCAGATATTTCATCTTCTCTCTCCAAGTCACTATCCTTATATTGCATTGTCTCATTACACATCATAGTCACAAGTTCATCAGGAAAAGTAACAATAACGTTGTAAAAAGAAAAGTGTGCAAGATAATAATGATTAATAAAATGCAATGCAATGATTAAAACATAAAACATCCAGAACAAGTACCGCTCAATGAATCGAGCAATTATTTTGAAACAAGTGAGTCTTTAAAACAAAATTACGAAAAATATCTAGATGCCTAGCATAGCAATAGAAATAAAATTAGGCTGATAGCCAAGCTGCCCAGGGACTCGGCGGACCCGTGATGGTGTGGCAGCTCAGTTCCTAAGAACAACTCCCTTCTCCACAGCATGAATGGTGAGGCCTTCCTCCTCCTCAATTATTGCACTTCAATCCATGTCCTCGTCCTTTAGGAACATATTTCTCATCCTAGCTAACGCTTCTTCTTTTGTAGTTCCCCATATTAAATCAGCATAGTGAAAAGTCTGACCCAGATATGGAACTTGTTGCCCAAGAGGGTAATAATGTACATGCCTTGGAGGTGACTAATCATCATACTCCTACAATGTACACTGGTATCTGAGCCCGAAGGTATTACCATGATGTTTCAGCTGTATGAGTTTTGTAACGACCTGGAGATTCTTTCCAAGCCCTTTGTTGGGTCGATACCCACACCATGCTAGTATGCTTTCTATTTTGTTACTCTATCATTTTTCTTTCTTAACGGCATTGAGATGTTCGATGTGATGATAAGTTTCCCCTCCTAGACTTCTTCTGTTCCCGATAATCGGGATGATTTCAGTGGTGTAAATGGGGTTACTCCCGTCTCTGTGAATGATCACCTCCTGATCATTCCATTTAAATTTCACGGCCTGGTGTAGTGGAGTCCACAACCCCAACAACATGTATCTATGGTCGGACCAACAGAAGATCGTATGAAGTTGATATGTCAAGCGCTTGGAATTCAACATTGAACCAAGTTGGCCACATATGCAAACAAAGATTAATCTTCCCAATCGTGGCCCTTTGAGACCCATCAAAGGCCTTCACATTCATACTTCCTACTTCATGGAAACGTTTGCCCATTTTTTTAAGAGTATCCAACGGACAAGTATTGAGGCTTGAACCTCCATCGATTAGGATTCTGGTAATGAGTTTATCTTCAAATTATACTGTGATATGTAATGTTTTGTTATGGTTCAACCCTTCGAGCGGTAGTTCATCCTCGTGGAAGTTTATCTTATAACTTTCCAGCACCTGCACTACCATGTTGGCCATCTCTCCGCATGTGATATTATTAGGTACGTAAGCTTCATTTAACACCTTTATCAAAGCATTCTTGCGCGCCTCTGCATTTTGCAACAGTGATAGGATGGATATATGATTCGGGGTTTTGTTCAAATGATCAATGATAGAGTATTACCTCGCATGTACTTTCCTCCAAAGATCAACCGGCCATGTTTCAATGACATACTACTTGTTAGTTGCCTCCTTACTTGATCCTCCCATGTGTTCAGGTGTATAGACCCTTCCAGTCTTTGTCATTCCTTGTACAGCATCAGACTCTTCCTTTTTTACCATTCCCTTTCGCCCAGCTTCAGCAACGTAATCCCAAGGTATTACTTGGGAATTGCAAGGAAGTATGGTTGATATTGTCACTGTGAAAGGTGTGGCTACTTCTACTTTAAATAGAATTGGTGTGGCTGAAGGTGGAGCTATCGTGAGCATGTGATTTTTATCCCGCGTGAATTACTCCTACAAAATTCTTAGATTTAGGATTTTTCCTTTTAATTATTTGATTTTTAGGATTAATTGAATAATTTTCGTGTTGGTTTGCATTTTTGTTTGTGTTTTTTTATTTAGATAATTCTTAAAAAAATAAAACTATGTTCCATGCAAATCTTAAAGTTTATTTGATCATTTTTCAAGAATTAATTAGAAAATAAGCATTTTATAAAAGAAAAAATAAACAATAGGTTCAATTTGCTCTCTTAATTTTAATTTTTGAAGTTTTAGAAATCTTTTCCTTTAATTTTTTTGTTAATAATTATATAGGATTGGATTACATTTTGTAAGTAAAATTGGAATTTTGTGATTAATTTAGGATTTTAATAATTTTTGAAAATAAAAAATGAAAGAAAAATGAAAAAAAATGAAAAAGATAATGCTGAAATTTGAGGACAAAAATTTGGGCCACCTTTAAATAAAATCCCAGCCAAAAATATCCCAAAACACATTTAAAATTACCCCAAATCCGGCCCAAACCCATGTCCGAACCGGTCTCCCCACCTAAAGACAAAAACGACCCCATTTCGCAGTCTTCGGATCATGACGGTTGGATCTCATCAATCCAATTGGAACTAACGAGGTTTTTGGGTATATAACTATCTAAACATATCTCCCCCCCCCCCCACTCTCATCTCACCGTCTCTAACACATCAGAGATCAAAACCTAACGCCACCACCCTCCACCGCAAACCGCGGTCGGAAATCGCCTCCGCCGGTGGCGATAGTCTAACAGCCACCAAAATTTCACCACCAGTTCTCCTTCACCTCCTCTTTCCAAATCTGACCTCCGTTTCCTTCAAATCCCACAAAAATGTTCGAATAAACGAAACCCTAGTCGCCGCCTTTGCCGTGCCCGTTGACGTTGCTTCCCAATCATCTCAAAATTACACCACTGAACCACCAAACCTCCCCCATCCTGCATCCATCATCGTATTCCCTCAAATACCATTTGAACTCCCCCGAATATGTAATTTAATGAATGAACATGTGCATGCGAGGCCCCTTTTCTAAATTCCGGGTTTGTTTGAGTTTGCTCTAACACCAATGAGTCTTTTCCTGTTTTGTTTCACTTTGATTCTTCTCCTTTGGGTCCAAATCAAGGGTTCTAGAGCAATTTCAAATTAGTTCTCTAGTAGAGATATACCTGTTCTGTTCTTCCTAATATTTATTTTTATTTTGTAAGCATGATCATTATTATTAATTTCGAAATGTTAATTTGCTTGATCATGCTTGTCTAAATTCTGTTTCTTCTCCATGCTATCTTTTCTGATATTCGATTTTGTTGTTTTTTCAATCAGTATTAAAATTGTTAAGTAGTCCTTCAAGTTGTTCGATTTGAATTCATTTGGGTTATAACTGCCAATAGGTGAAGTTGAATTGGTCTGTTGGTTAGTCTCCTTGGATGCCTGAACTCTAGGTTTACCCAATTGTGACTAGTGGTCGTTTGAACCACAATTCGGGCTTCAAAGGGTAAGGCCAAACCAGAATTCAATTAGGATCTGTGCAGACCCATGTGATGGGTCATTTAGACCCAAGGTCTGCTTGAATAACGTAGTGAATTAACAAAGTTTCGGGGGAATATAGGGCAACGCAAACAAAAAAAATCTTTGCACAGCTAAACTCAGAAGTTTCTAGTGGGGATAACTAGTGAAATTTCTTGATTTTTAGTTGTGTAGCTTTGTCCACAAGTCATGAATTGAGGGATTAACTGGCTAAAAGTAAAAATTAAAAAGGAATAAAGGCTGAAAACTTAGGTCTGAAGTTTTCCCTAGTAACTTGCCTATAAAGGCATTGGAAGTATTAAAAACCACTGAAAAGCTCTGCAAAACTAGTGGAGACCAAAAAATTTAGAAAATCTCTATTTCATTGAATTTTCTGAGAGTGATCTTGAGTTCCAAGTTTTGAATTAAAAATTCCATCTTATCTACGGTTAGAATAGCTTTAACTTTCCTTGTGTTTTGGTAGTTGAAGTTTCAGAGGTTCATGGAATAAATTTGAGTTTAAATGGGTTCATTTGAGCTTAGTTTTGGTTGTTTACTGGATCTGCCTGCCTGAAATCAATTACTGGGTTGTTTGGATATCATTTCTTGGATTTAAAATTACTCTTACTGTTGTTGTTTGTTGCTGCTAAGCTGACTTTCAGCTCCCTTCATTTTGTTCTAATTTTCAGGTACTCTTTTGCCTCTAATGATGTAAGAGAGGCTAAATCAGCAGATGTATGTTTGAGTTAGTGAAGAAATAATGCATTGCCTTATTTATTTTCAAGCAAGTTTGTTTAAGTAACAGATTTCTATTTCTCTAGAGTGTGAAAATCCAGCTATTTAGACATTCTAGTATTGTAATAATTGGACTGTTGAAATTGGAGTTGCCTGTATTTTGCTTCATTTTGTTTCATTAGTTTAAATTTTGGTGTATTTTGATTTTCGGCAACTACTAGGTAATTTTAGAACCCACATTTATTGGAATGAATCATCTCATACTCTAAATTAGAGTTTCTATGAGACATGAGTGATGTTGAGGAGCTGTAATTTACTTAATAAATTCACAGTTCAACTGCAGATTTATGTGTTCTAGCATTATCAGTGAATTCCATATTGAGATGCACAGGTTATTTGACATCTAGGTCATTTTTTTTAAAATATGTTTTTTTAAGATATATATATATATATAAAGAGAAATGGTTAGCATTTTTACAGATTCAAATATTCAGTCATTGCTCATCTTTAACAGTTTCGTTCATGTTTCATCAACCAATTAATATGCGTTGCTTAACCATAACTAGTTTAAGTTAAAGACGCCTACTGAACTGAATTTGTCCAACGTAGTTAAATTGGATAACAGATTTTAAACCATAGTTTAGGTTTACTAATCAACCTCTATATTTCATGTAATTGTATGGCCTGCTATTGTATTTGGGACGCTGGGCTAGATAAATCCCAAAATCCAGGTTTAATAAAGGCCCGGTTTAGTGATTGTCACCTTGTGAGTGTACTATTGAGCCTGGCTTCAGCGGGAGCCCATGGCCTCATTTAACAGTGTAATGAAGTTGAATATTGGGGCCCATAAGTCTGATCGTACCTGATCACGGCTGGGACCTTTAATTCATTACAGGATTTGATGATTCAGAATTGAATTATAGGCTTTGGGCCTTTCAAGTTAGGTAGCAAACTTGAATTAAGGGGGTCTTAAATAATGAAGATCCTCTTGTTTAAGTTTGGGATTGATCTTGGGGCCCAAGTTTTCTTGAATACTTTTAATGATAGCTAATTAATAATACTAATTAATCAAGTTTTCTTAGAGGCAATCCTTAATAGATAATAATAGTTCACCTTTAGGATGTCCTTTGAAAAACAAATAGCGGTGCGCCGCGCAAAACAAAATTCACAAACCGGGTGACCCCTTTAATTATATCTTTTAAAATCCTCAGAACACGGGACGTGCCATTTAGCAAATTTTCATGGCCTCCTGCAAAGTTAACAACTCGTTAGTTGCTTTAGGCGCGTTATTTAATAAATTTACCTTCCTAAACTCGGGTGTTAATTTCATGTGACCTAAATCCAAATCCCAAACGTTGAATAAATGTGCTACAGATCCGGATGCATTTCATGTGATGCGATCTAAAGGCACGATTTAAACAACGTTCAACATTCCTTAAAAATTCGTTAAAAGCAGTAAATAATTGTAAAATTGCAATATAGGATGAACATGTCTAAAAATCAGATATTAGGCCAATTAGGATAGTTGAAGCGACCGTGCTAGAACCACGGGATCCAGGGGTGCCTAATACCTTCTTTCGGGTCAACAGAATTCCTTAGTCAGAATTTCTAATTTGCATACTTCATTTGGAAAGTCAAAAATGTCCTCGATTTGGGATTCAAGATGAACCAGTGACTTGGGACACTAAAAGTCAAACCTATCCCAAGTGGAGATTCTGATAAATAAATAATCTTATTTCGAATAATGTCACTTAATTTAAAAAACTCCCTTATACATTATCCTTCGGGGTAGGTGCGTAAAAAAGGAGGTGTGACAGCTACCTCTACCTCAAATGGAACTGATCTGGCTACCTCAACCTCGACTAGTGACTATGTCTATACTACAGTAGGAGTGAGTGTGACTACATGTTTAAGGTTTTTGCCTTCTCGAATAAGCCCGATTGACCCCTCAGGATCCCATTCTTCATCTATCTCTATTACATATATTCCATCGCCCCTATGATCTAGGAGAGGATTGTTGCGAACGTTGGGTGTAACTTCTTTTCCTAGTATGACCTTGTTGTCAATCAGTTTCAAGATTTTATCTTTTAATGTTCAACACTTATCGATGGTGTGCCCCTTCATACCGGAGTGATATGCACAAGTTTTGTTTGGGTTCACCCATTGAGAATAGTTCTCCGCTGCCACAACGGGAATAGGAGGGATGTAACCAATGACCTTCAACCATTCATATAGATGGTTGATGGGTTTAGCAAAAGTGGTGTATTGTCTAGGTCGTTTGCAATCAAAGTTAGGTCAGGGTCTTAGGTAGTTATGGCGAGTCGGAGGTGACCGAAACTGAGATGGTTGGTAATTATAGGTGTGATAGGGAATGACTGGTTGGAATATCTGGGAGATAAGTGTTTAAATGTGGGTGGAGGTGTTTGTTATGTGGCTGGAGGTATTTGGTATATGAGTGGAGACGTTTGGTGTGTGAGTGGTGATTTTGGGCCTCGAGCCTCCATTACTGCCCCTACGTCTCTCTTCTTTGATATGCCGCCCGATTGCAATGCTTTATTTGTGGCCTATAATTCCTTGAAATTTGTCAACATTCAATTCTCAATGACCATTAACCTTTCATAATACTATGGGTCTTATGCCCTGACAAAGAATTTGTTCATTTGTTCTTCTTATATTGCTAATCTAACCATGGTTACTCTGACCTCTACTAGGTAGCATATACACGAAAGGTCTAAGTTGGCTTCTTCTTTAAATTCTAGATGTAGAAGATATCCAGTGTATTATCTGTGTTGAACCTGAACCAATCAATAAATTCTAATGCCATACTCACCCAATTGGCCCGCTTCTTAGGTTCTTGACTTATGTACTAGGACAGGGTGTCTCCAGTAAGACTTCTCATGAAGAGCTTCATTCAGATCATTTTATCTTTACTGACCCCCATGAGCTTGTCGCAATAAGTTCTCAAATGAACCTTGGGATCACATGTTCCATCTAACATCGCGAACTTGGGAGGTTTGTAACCCTCTGGTAGTTCTACGTCCGATTGTATGCACGAGTTATCATAATTCAAACCCTGTATCTTTTTTCCTCATTCGGCACTCTAAACTTGACTTGTCCATTTCTTGAGTTCCTCAGCCATGTTTAGCAGGTCCTTCTGAGCAGATTCTGGTGTATAGGTGATTGCCTAGTAGAGTGAGGTACGATTTCCAAATATATAGGGTTGTTTTGGTGAGTGCCATGAACCTGGGTGTTGTGGTGATCATTGGTTGAGTTTTGAGGATCGAGAATGGGTTGTGGTGTGCTTTTAGGAGTATGATAAGTAGTGCTTGGTAGGTATTAGATTACTTGATGGTAATGTTGTGGTGGAGTTGGTATCAGTAAAGGATTGAGATTTTGAGGTGGAATTGCATATTTGTGTGGTGCGGGAGGGTTTTGTGGATGGTGGTTTGGTACGTTTTGTGGATGTGTTGGGTTTTTGGTGTTTTATTGGTTGACATCTGGGACATTCAGGTGAGGGATAGGTTTTCTAAGTTGCGGGCCCGCTCAAGTTCTCTATGTAACGCTAGTATCTTGTGCTCCAAGTACAAAACAAAATCATTAGATGTCAGAGTGCTCCGACCGTCTAAAGATTCTGCATTCTCAGCATTTTTCTTTCGAATACCACTTATGTCGTCCATTTTAGATTTCCCTTTGTTCTTTGTATTACTTGGAGGAGGAGGTGGTGGATGGCCTCTAGATCTGGCGTGATTTGCTAATGATGCTAGTATACGCGAACCAACTTTCGGGAATGGGGATAGAGAATAAAGAAAAACAAAGGGTAAACAAGTCAATATGGGTTCTAAATATTTAAACACATATTGTAGGAATGTAAATTCGTGTCCTAATTTAGGAGCCTCGTTTTGCTCGAGGTAGGCCTATCGATAAATTGACTTAGAGATCAGTGCCAAATTTTGCCTCATTTCATTACTGTAAAAATAAACGACCCAAAACAACACTCAATTAGATAATGTTACTAATGGCACTCAGCCGTATTACATTTGAAAGAAAACTAAGTAAACATAATCTACTCGGTCCGAGAAGGACCCTCTCCAAACCCAATAGCAAGCATTGAATTCCCTATAGGTACGGAAGCTTGGCTTCCACACCTGAAGGCCCTGACTGCTAATAAAATTGAATGGGCATTTGGATGGCTCCCTGCCACTGAAGCAGTATACACAGCAGATGAAGTGTCTTATATCCTCTTAATGGGCGTTCGGAGAATCCAACCATATGCTCCATACAGGGTGTTGCGTTAACTAGCAAAATTCCAAACTGTTCACAGTGACAAAGATCTGACCAAGCATGCCATTGAGTTGGGGCCAAAAGTTGCGTTTCCAGAAGGGAAAGATTGCCAAATGTGGAAAAACTATAGATTTCTAGAACCCAAGACTATAGTGCGAGACCGAGCCAGAGTTGAAGTGGACTGCAAATATGTTGAATGGTTCAGCAAGAGATATCAAGTTCCTGAAAGACACGTAAAAAGACCACATGTCCAACAATTCACTGTTAAGGCCCAGCCACAATGGGACTGGCTGACTAAAGAAAACAAATACAAAGCCAAAATAAGTAAATTGGAAAGGCAAGTCATGGAGCTTCAATTTAAAAATGGTGTTCAAGATGCCGTAAACAAAGGAGAAAAGAAGAAACTAGCCAAGGAAAATGAGGCACTTAAAGCTCATATCAAAAAGATGAAAACATTCGTCGACAACCCAGAAAGAAGTCGGGGTGATGAAAGGCTTATAAATAGGCTAAGAAAGAAACTCCTCGAATACCAAGAAGACTTGGAAAAGTCTGAAACTAGTCAGGTAAAGCTACAGGAATAGTGGACAAAGAAAGCGGAAGAGCGGGCACGATTTTTGCAACAAATGAAATGACACTATGAAGGGACTATCACCAACCTTAGAAGAAAAGTGATTTATCTTGAGGATAAAGCTGCCAAACGGGGTAATGATTTTAAGGCTGACAAGAAACAATTTTATAAGCTGATGGCCCATATGGAGAAAGACATGCAGCAATTGCAAAATCAGCACTTTCATGACTCCTGAGTGTTGGAGGCCCGAAACCAGCAGATAGGGCGACTACTTTAGGAAAAGGTCAGGATAAAAGAGAAGATCAGAACCATCGCTAATTAGATCACCATGCAATTCCAAGCATGCGAGGATATGACTCGAACCCCCTTCTTTGCTGCAGTGATGATTTTCGTCCGTCAAGTAATGACTGATTTGGAGCAACTACAAGGGGGGTCTCGCACATATGCCCAGGGCAAGGCCGAATGATGCCCCGCAGTCCCCAGTAATGGAAGCTTTAATATATTCTTGACTTTTCAAGCATTGAGTCTGTATTTTTTTTTTCATTTCGAGTGTGTAGTTTATTTCCAAGAAACTGATTAATCTTTGTAATAGAAGTTTTATTAATGAAATCTGAAAATCCTCAAAAAGTGGTCCTTATCTTTTTATTTTTTTCAATGAATTACGCTTGGTCTGATTCATTCCGGGTCGTGATATGTACGCATTCTCCATAAGATTCGACCGTATCCTTAATATAAAATAAAGAAAAAAATGGAGGGGGATAGAAACAAAGAGAGGGAAAATAAGAAAACCAAGAGACAAACATGGCAAAAGCAAAGGCAAGAAAAATAAAGAAAAGAATAATGAAAAGAGAGTGGAGAATAAAAGAAGGAAATTGGAAGGGACCAAAAAGAAGTCGGGATGAAGCATGCAACGGTTGTAAGACGTGTAGATACTCGTTTAACTGCATAGGTGCATCATACCCCAACGTGCAATCACCTAATATGTTATCTGTCTCAAACTAACCGTTTGCTGCTTATAACATCCAGTCCATGGTTTTTATAAACGGTGGTTGATTTTTGTTGTAACCTGGCTTCACATCCATACTCCACCAGATCGAAAGGAAGCATCGAAATGTCTTCAGAAATCACGCTGCCAGCAATTCCCATCACAGACGGGAGCCCAATCTCAGGGATCCCGATAACCAAATCAGCAACCGCCGAGGAAAACAAGCTATTGCGCCTCCGCATGATGGAGATGTGGAACGCCTGGTCAAATGGAAAAGAGCCGCATAGTGTAATTCCAGGATTTCTCGAGCTTTTTGCTAGAATGGGTGGAACCACAATCCCAATCAGTCATCCCAGTATCCTACTAGGACACCAAACCATCTCAACTCATTTTGTGGGAACACCTTCAGAGGTTCATCCCCAGATAGTCATATCCAATGCAATCCCAAACATCTTTACCACCCATGCCCCTATGCTCAGCTACAACACAGCCTGCATTACCTAGGCCCACTTTTGATCCTTCAACCTTTACATTCCAAACCCTCACCTACAAATGGAGCCTCTTCAGTACCCCACCTATCTTATTCACAGCCACCTCCATTTGAGTTTGTAGAAAATCATTCTATCCATGATATGTGCGCTTTGGTTGTACTAGCATGATTTTCAGGTATAGGTTTTGATGAATGACAAACAATGAAGTCAACTTGTTAAACAATGTTATTGTATGACAAACAATGAAGATGCATTAGCAAACAATCAAGATTGAATGCTGAGAAGCATATTGATGAATGGATTGCATGGAAAAGCCAAGACGAGCTCAAAAGTTCAAGACCGAAGACCCAAGGCATAGGTCGCTAGGCAGAACCAATTTAAGAGCAACGTTTAAGCTATCTCGTCTTTTGGCTCAACATAGGTCATCATTAATATGCATAAAATCATTTTATTAAATCATATATATCATAAACATTTTTAATATACTTCAAACAAAATGATTTTAACGTCTTCATTTTAACCAAAATGGTTTTTGAAGTAAGTTTTCGATTCTGGTATATTCTGGTATACTCCAGCTTTGATTCTGGTATACTCTGGTATATTCTAGCTTTGCTGGAAATTCCGCAAGGCAACATAATCGATTATGTGATTGGAATAATCGATTATTTCACTATCCGTTGCCTTCCCAACGTTCCGTTTTATGAATGTTAAGAAGATAATCGATTATGCAAAGTGGATAATCGATTATCTTGCATAAAATCAGCATAATTGATTGTCAATTAAGCAACGGACATACAACTTGTAACACCTATAAATAGAGGTCTTTTGAGCTGATTTTAAACACACAACACCTCTCATTGTTCATATACATATTGATATTATTTGTGCATCATTTTAGAGCTTTTGTTGAGCCATTTGAGAGAAAACTTTGAGTTGTTCATAGAGCTAATCTTGTATCTCTTTATCTACTCTTTTTAGAGAGTTCTTGTTGTAAAAGAGAAAGGTGTTTGAGAAGACCATATCTTCTCATTGATTGTCGGGTTTGCTAAGTACCCTCAATCTTAGTGTGTGAAGTCTTGTGGTGCGGCATCCATGAGCAAGGTGAAGTCTTGAGGTGCGGTATCCTCGAGCAAGTTGAAGTCTTGTAGAGTGTACATCTACGAGCAAGTGTAACGGTTTGTTAGGCACCCATAAGCTTAACGGAGTTAGTGAAAACTCGAGAGAGTCTCTCGGGGACTGGACAAACCACACGTTGTGGTGAACCAGTATAAATTCGGTGTGTTCTTTCCTTACTATTTTAATTACCGCATTTACTTTACTCCTGCAATTTTAATTCCGCAATATTTATCAATATTCTCGTGCCGCACTATTCACCCCCCCTCTAGTGATGGGCATAAATACTAACAGAGTTCACAATACAACAGGAAAAAACTCACAAAACTCCGGAACAGGAAGAAATTGCAAAGAGGATGAGAAGCCTGAAGCAAAGCCTCAAATATGCAGGGGCTGAGTGCATAGAAAAGTGTGTCAGACACTGATTTGTGCATGTTCCCCTATGTGCATTTGCCTATGTGATTCAAAACTTCGAAGTTTGAAAAATACGATGGGCACGGTGATTCTATTGCCCACCTTAAGAAATACTGCAATCAATTGCGTGAAGCTAGAGGAAAAGAATAATTGCTCATGGCTTACTTAGGGGAATGTTTGGTGGGTATCGCCTCTGAGTGGTACATGGATCAAGATATTTATCGATGGCACATTTGGGACGATCTTGCAAGAGACTTTGTTCGACAGTTCCAGTACAATATAGACATTTCTCTAGACTGGAACTCGATGGAAAACCTAAAGAAGAAGCCCACAGAAAGTTTTCGGGAGTACGCGATCAAGTGGCGTGAACAGGCGTCAAGGGTAAAACCTCCAATGGACGAAGTGGAAATGGTCACGGTATTTCTTCAAGATTGGGAGGCTAATTATTTCCAAAATATGATGTTAGTTCTGGGCAAACCATTTGCAGAGGCTATTCAAATTGGTGAAATGGTAGAGAATGGACTGAAAACAGGCAGAATTTTGAGCCAATCAACTATTAGAGAAACCTCCCAAGCCATCCAAGGTGGGCGTGGAGGAGTGGCCAACAGTAAGAAAAGAAAAGAAACAGTCGTGGCGTCTTCATGTTCAAGGATACACCACACTCCTAGACCCATGTTCTCAGAAAGATCCCTTCAGCATTATTACCCTCATCAAGACATGGCCTATGCTCCTCAACCGTATGCGGTCATGAATGCTCAACCTTTTGTACATTCCCAGCACAAATGACAGCTGATACTTTGGTGGAGCAGTTAGAAAGAATGGCGGAAAGATTTTTTTCTATCAATCAAATTTTATTCAGCAAAAATGACTTTCCCCCGGAAGAGGCTGCTCACAACAAAGCTTTGCACTTAACTGTCAAATGTCAGGGATACTATGTGAAGAGGGTCATGGTAGACGGAGGTTCTAGGATAGAAATTTGCCAACTCTCTCCACTCCAGCGTATGAAAATTGAGACTATAAGGGTTCATCCCAACAAAGTCTGTGTGTGAGCTTTCGATGGTATCAAAAGGGACACAATTGGAGAAACCGATCTGATTCTGATCATTGGCCCGGTGGACTTTGAGGTAACTTTCCAAGTGCTAGACATGGACACGTCCTATAATTTTGTTTTTTGGTAGACCTTGGATCCATGCAGCAGGAACTATACCCTCTACTCTCCATCAAATTGTGAAATTTGAGCATGAAGATCAGGAGATCGTGGTCCACGGAGAGGATGAAAAATCAATCTATCGGGATCCATCTATCCCATGTCTTGAAGCAAGGGAAGGCAGCAAGCACATAGTTTATCAGGCATTTGAAGTTGTGGTGGCCGACCAGTATAAAGAGGGAAAACCCTTCCCCGAGCTCTTCTTTTACAATGCATCAATTATGGTGGCTAAGGAGATAATACTATATAGATATAAGCCAAGAAAAGAACTGGGAAAGTCTCTGCAAGTGGTAGCTGAGCCAATACCACTGAGAAGTTCTTCGGGTTAGGCTTCCACCCAACGCCAGATGATATAACCTGGGAAAATGATATATAGCATGATGGGTGGGTTCTACCTCAAGCACTGGCACATTTGTATGAAAACTTTGTAAGGCCAATGTACAGTGAAGAAGAAGAGGATGAGGCCTTTACGTCCGAAGAAATTGAAGAAATATGTGGGGCAATGAGAAAGATGCCATATGAAACCCACATGGTTAAGCCAGGAGAGGGCTCAAGCACCGCTGAGGTGCTGTGCATGGGACCAAGCTCCAAGCTCCAAAATTTGAAGGCTACGCCGTTTCCGATCAGGTGGGAGTCCCGGTAGACCTATCATGCTACTTTTTCTGCATCCTAAGTTATTCCAGGGTGTAACTTGGATATTTTCTTTAGTGTTTTGTCCTTAAATTTCCAAATATAAACCTTATTATCTTCAAATTCCAAGAAATGAAATTAATATTTCATCGTTCATTTATCTTTATTCTTTCGGATTTTGCTATTTTTCTCTTAAATTTCTTCTTTTCAGTTCTAATAACGTGGCTTTAAATAACATGACATGTTTGCAGACTTCATGCCCAAATCCATATATGTTGTCTAATTGAAAAATAACGAACCAAGAATTGGAATATGATGAAGAATAGGCTTTTAGGGAAATAAATCAAGAATTAGAAGAATTTGAGAATAAATCTAAGACAAACTTGAGTGATACTGATCTGGTTAACTTGGGAACCTCTGATGAAATCCAGGAAACCAAGATAAGTATCTACACAGACGAGAAAACCCGATATGCCATAATCCAACTTCTGTTTGAGTTTAAAGATGTGTTTTCCTGGTCGTATGATGACATGCCAGGACTAAGCGTTGATCTCGTAGTGCATAAATTGCCAACTTATCCTGAGTGCCCCCCAATCCAGCAAAAATAGAGAAAATTTAAAACTGATGTCACTGATAAAATCAAAGAAGAGATCTTGAAGTAGTTGGGAGCAGGAGTGATCCGAGTGGTCCGATACATCACATGGCTAACCAACGTAGTTCCAGTGCCAAAGAAAGATGGAAAACCCCGAGTATGCATAGACTATATAGATTTGAACAAATCAAGCCCCAGAGATAACTTCCCTTTCTTAATATCCACATCCTTGTTGATAACTGCGCCAAAAATGAGATACAGTCTTTCATGGGCTGTTACGCAGGATATCACCAGGTGTTGATGGATGAAGAGGACGTAGAGAAAACAGCCTTCACCACACCTTGGGGGACCTACTGCTACAGAGTCATGCCTTTAGGGATAAAGAATGCTGGGGCAACTTATATAATAGCCATGACTACTATCTTCCATGATATGATGCATCAAGAAATAGAAGTGCATGTGGATGACATAATCGTCAAGTCTAAAACTTAGGATGACCATGTGCGGGATTTGAGGATTTTCTTCAAACAGTTGCACAGATATGATTTGAAACTAAACCCGACCAAATGTGAGTTCGGAGTCCCGTCGGGAAAACTTCTGGGATTTATAGTCAGCCGGAGAGGTATTGTGTTAGACCCAACGAAGATAAAGTCTTTTCGAGATTTACCTTCTCCGAAAACCAAAAAAGACGTAATGATCTTGTTAGGAAGATTTAATTATATTAGTCGGTTCATCACTCCGCTGACTTCCACATGTGAGCCCATATTCAAATTGCTAAAGAAAGCTGTGGCGGTCAAATGGACGGATGAATGTCAAGAGGATTTTGGTAAGATTAAAGAATACTTGTCCAACCCACCGGTATTTGTTCCACCTAAGCTAGGGAGGCCACTGTTTCTATACCTGACAGTCTTGGAAAGCTCCTTCGTTTGCGTCCTCGGGCAACAAGATATTACTGGAAAGAAAGAGCAGGAAATATACTACTTGTGCAAGAAGTTTACCAGCTATTAAGCCAAGTATACATTGTTGGAAAGAAACTATTGTGCTTTATTTTGGGTTGCTCAGAAACTGAGGCATTATCTGCAAGCCTACACCACTTGCCTCATAACCAGGTTGGATCCATTAAAGTACATATTTCAAACACCAATGCCCACAGGGAGATTAGCAAAGTGGCAGATCCTGGTCACCGAGTTTGACATAGTCTACGTCACTCGTACAGCAATGAACGCCTAGGCATTAGTGGATCATTTAGCTGAAAACCCAGTTGATGATAAGTACCGACCTCTGAACACTTATTTCCCAGATGAAGAGGTGAACTCGGTGGAGGCAATATCCGAAGATATCGCTGCTTGTAAGATGTTCTTTGATGGAGTGGTAAACAAATTGGGGCAGTCTTAATTTCACCCACTGGTCAGCACTATCCAGCCACAGCTCGGCTTCGGTTCTTCCGCACAAACAATACAGCCGAGTACGAAGCTTGCATCATGGGTATGAACATGGTAGTCAACCGAAATGTCGAAGAGTTTTTGACTATGGGGGACTCAGATCTAATCATCTGCAAGCCCTAGGAGAATGGAAAGCTCGAATTGTCAAACTTATCCCATACTGCAACATGTGGAAGATCTTAGCAAGCGGTTCAAGATGATAGAGTTTAGGTACATCCCTCGCTGTCACAATGAACTAGCTGACACACTTGCCACTTTGTCCTTGATGTTGCCCTACCGAGGAAATGCCCACATTGATCCTTTCGAAATAAAAATCAGGGAAAGGCATGGGTACTGTAATACGGTTGAGGTAGAACCAAACATCCAGCCATGGCACCATGATATTAAGATGTTTCTAAAAAAACAAGAATATCCTAGGAAAGCTACTGGATACCAAAAGAGAACCATCAGACGGCAAGCAAGTGGTTTCTTTTTAAGCAGTGAGGTTTTGTACAAAAGGACCCTGGACCTTAGTTTGTGAAGATTCGTTTACGCCGAAGAGGCTGGAAGGATCATGCATGAAGTACACGCCGGAGTATGTGGACTGCACATGAATGGGCATGTGCTAGCAAAGAAAATCATCCGAGCAAGCTATTATTGGATAAACATAGAAAAGGACTGCTTTAGCTTTGTCCGGAAATGCCACCAGTGTCAGATGCATGGTGATTTTATTCATGCACCTCCCATAGTACTGCATCCCATATCGGAACCCTGGCCATTCGTAGCTTAAAGCATGGACGTCATTAGGCCAATCGAGCCGAAAGCCTCAGATGGGCACAGATTCATACTGGTTTCCATTGATTACTTCACAAAATGGGTCAAAGCCATCACTTTTAAATTAGTTACCAAGAAAGAAGTGGTCAATTTTTTGCATTCCAATCTTATTTGCCATTTTGGCATTCCCGCAACTATCATCACAGATAATGCTACAAATTTGAACAGTCGATTGAAGGGAAAGATGTGCGAAGGATTCAAGATAACGCGTAGGAACTCTACTCCTTATCGGCCCAAGGCTAATGGTGCCGTCGAAGCAACAAATAAAAACGTCAAGAAGATCTTGAGAAAGATGATTCAAAGCTCCAGGAAATGGCATGAAAAGTTGCCTTTCGCACTACTGGGATATCGCACCATAGTGTGCAAGTCAATAGGAGCAACCCCATATCTCTTAGTCTATGGAGCTAAGGCTGTGATACTTGCGGAGGTGGAAATCCCTTCTCTCAAGATAATCGTCGAAGCCAAAATTGATGATACTATATGGGTCAAGACTCGTTTGGAACATCTAACCTTAATTGATGAAAAAAAATGGTCGCGGTCTACCATGGGCATTTGTACCAACAAATAATGGCCCGTGCTTATAACAAGAAAATACGGCTTAGAAATTTTGAGATGGGACAACTTTTGTTAAGACGCATTCTTCCTCACCACCAGGAAGCAAAAGAAACATTTGCTCCTAATTGGAAAGGGTCGTACATCATCATAAAGATATTGTCGGAAGGAGCATTGTATCTGGGCGACATCGAAGGATATGATCCCGAAGCAGCCGTGAACGCACACGCAGTAAAAAAGTGCTATGCTTAGGCTCCTTGTAACAATGATTTTGTCCAGTTAGGATGACGAAGGCTTTCATTCCCGCTACCCAAACACTATCAACCTTTTTGCAATCCCATTTGAGCTGGTTACTGTTCCTTGATTATCCTCTTTGAAACCCGGAAGTGTTATAATATAAAAATAAATAAAAGAATAAAACAAAACAAAAACAAAAAATAACCAAAAATGAATTCCTGAACTACGTCTGACTTGATTCCTAAAGGATACATAGGCAGCCTCTTTCTGGGATTCAGTCACACAAAAACAAAAATCTCAATTCCCCAAAAAGTGAAACTGGGCCAGATGATATAATGGCTCGGCCATGAGCCCTCCAAAATGGTTCCAAAGTTCTATGTTCGTCCAAAATGTTTTTTACCCAAAATCCTTGTCCAAATCCTTCTGATCAATTGGCAAAGGCGTGGGAGTTGAAAAACATCATTGTTGGAATCTGATTGAGAGAAATAAAATGAGAGAGTCTTATCAGTGACAACATACGGGCATCATAAGGTGACGTTGAGTAGAGAAATTGAAAATGAGAGAGTCCATTTTGTGAAAACTCGTAAATAGCACTATTGGGCGACGGTGAGAAGAGAAATTAGAGAGGTCAATTAGCGAAAACCCACAAAGGGAGCTGTTGGCCTAAAAGAAGGCATCTCCCACCACTGAAAGAGTCCTGGCGAGGTTCCCAGGTTTTGAAATACAGGTCTATGAGCTTACGAGAAGTTGATAAAGTTTGTGCGGGTCGGGCATCCACTCCAAGAAGCATTCCATGTCCATTTGAAGCCTACATGCACCCCTACATAAGTCATTCTCATCAACCGAAAGGAACGCTTCTCTTTAAATTCACCTTCTTGCCTTTGTTCACTTTTCCTTGAATCCCTTTGGGTTTAAATTTGATTCCAAAACTATTACAACGAAAAGGTGGTCGGACAGGTTTTACAGGGTTCTGCCTAGCAAGAACCAAATAAAGGTACTCAGCCTCAGCGGGTGCATTAAGCCAATCCCGAATGGCCATGATTGTTGATGCTTTCGAAGCAAAAATATTGAAAATTAAAGAATGTCCAAAGACAAAGGTCCTAAGAGCAGAATAAAGTAAAAGGTCGGAGCCCAACGCAGGCGAGTTGTCATGAAATCCTGAAGGTTGAGGCCCTCGGTTTCAAAGAGAGAATAATCTTCAAAACTAGCAAGCAGCAGAGGTTCTCGACAGAAGTTGAGACGGGATCAGGAAATTACGGCAACAAAAGCAACCACAGTTTCAAAATAACAATTGTTCTTTGTTTGAAAATTGAAACAGGTGCGATCCAAGCAACCGTGCAAAAAGCAGGTGCAGCCAAAACAAAACGCACAAGTGTTGAAACAGCTTTTTAGCAAATAATAATTGCAAAAGGAAAGTTTCCTCCAAGTTCATTCTCGCAACTAATCAAAATGAAAAAGAAAAGGAAAAACGAGATAACAAAAGAAGAAAATCCCAAAAGAGGATAGTTTAGAATTCCCATTACCATCCTAGTACCTTGTTAGCCAACATTAGGGCTCCAATCCATGAGTTGAGTTTTTTATCTTTTAGCCTACATATGGGCTTCAATCCCTGAGTTGCGCCTTTTAGACATTGGGCCTCTATTCCCCAGTTGCCATTAGCAAACATTAGGGCTCTATTCCCTGAGTTGAGATTTTTATCTTTAGCCAACATTAGGGCTCCAATCTAAGAGTTGCGCCTTTTAGACATAGGGCCTCCATTCCCTAGTTGTCTTTTGCCAACATTAGGGCTATTATCACTGAGTTAAGCTTTTTACCTTTTAGCCAACATTAGAACTCCAATACCTGAGTTGCACCTTTTAGACATTGGGCCTCCAATCCCTAGTTTCCTTTAGCCAACGTTAAGGCTCCAATCTCTGAGTTGAGATTTTTACCTTTTAGCCACCTTTAGGGCCCCAATCCCAAAGTTGCGCCTTTTTTACATAAGGCCTCCATTCCCTAGTCGCCTTTTGCCAATATTAGGGCTCCAATCCCTGAATTGAGCTTTTTAACCTTTAGCCAACATTAGGGCTTCAATACATGAGTTGCACTTTTTAGACATAGGGCATCCATTCCCTAGTCAACTTTTGCCAGTATTAGGGCTCCAATCCCTGAATTGAACTTTTTACCTTTTAGCCAACATTAGGGTTCCAATCCCTGAATTGCAACTATTAGACATAGGACCTCCATTCCCTAGTTGCCTTTTGCCAATATTAGGGCTCCAATCCCTAAATTGAGCTTTTTAACCTTTTGCCAACATTAAGGCTCCAATCCTTGAGTTGCCTCTTTTAGACATAGGGCCTCCATTCCCTAGTCGACTTTTGCCAATATTAGGGCTCCAATCCGTGAATTGAGCTTTTTACCCTTTAGCCAACATTAGGTCTCCAGTCCCTGAGTTGCGCCTTTTAGACATAGGGCCTCCATTCCCTAGTCGCCTTTTGCCAATATTAGGGTTACAATCCCTGAATTGAGCATTTTACTCTTTAGCCAACATTAGGGCTCCAATTCCTGAGATATGCATTTTTAGACATAGGGTCTCTATTCCCTAGTCGCCTTTAGCCAACATTAGGGCTCCAAAGAGTTGAGTTTTTACCTTTTAGCCAACATTAGGGATTCAATCCCTAAGTCGTGATTTTTCAGACGTAGGGCCTCCATTCCCTACTCGCCTTTTGCCAATAATAGGGCTCCAATCCCTGGGTTGAGTTTTTTATCCTTTAGTCAACATTAGGGCTCCAATCTCGGCTTCCATTCCCTAGTCACATTTTTCCAGCATTAGTGCTCCAATCCCTGAGTTGATATTTTAGCAACAAGACTCCATCCCCAATTCATTTTATCATAGAAAAACACAATTCTTGAAAATAAAAAACAAAGAGAGAATGAGTTCAGACTTTTATCACAGATAACTCATGAAACTTAAACTGGGGCAGAAAAATTTCGTTCTTTTGTTTGTTCTGTTGTCTGAGCAGGTTTAACTTCGACACACAGGGTTCGAGATGACCAAAAGAGTGAGTCCAATATGCAGAAGTGAACGAGGATATGGGCTGCTCAAAACTTGACTGAAGTCACAAGCTCCTCTTGTCCTGCTCTAATCTAATGCTGAAGAAAGAACCAACACCTACAGCTTGCGAGCATCAAGATTCAAATCAGAGTCCGCAGCAATAGCAGCTAAGACTCAAATCAAGCTTCACGAGATTTATACATAGGAATCTTGTAACTCATAGTTGACAGGCATAGGTAGCTTAGCTTTGATTTTCCTTTTGGTGTAATAAGGAGGTCAGCAGGCAGTAGCAGCAGCAACAGAAGTAAAATCACACACCTGGTAGTCCCAGCCACCAAAACTTCCAGAACTACACTAACCTGATTCATTTATAGCCAAGGATATGTAGGAAACCTCTGAAGCAGGGTGTGTTCAAGCTTTTCAAAATGCTTCTCATGAAGTACTCGAACGGCATAAATCACTCGTGTCCGCTCTTATCTTTGCACGAAAAGTCGTCGTGTTTCCCCGCAAAGAGGGGCAGCTGTGTGCATGTGATTTTTTCCACACGTGAATTACTCCTACAAAATTCTTAGAATTAGGATTTTTTTTACTTTTAATTATATGGTATTTAGGATTAATTACGTAATTTTTATGTTGCTTTGCATTTTTGTTTGCATTTTTTTATTTAGATAATTCTTAAAAAATACAAATATGTTGCATGCACATTTTAAAGTTGATTTGATCATTTTTCAAGCATTAATTAGCAATTAAACATTTTATCAAACAAAAATCAAAAATAGGTTCAATTTGCTCTCCTAATTTAAATTTTTGAATTTTTAGATAACGTTTTCATTAATTTTGTTTTGTTAATAATTATTTAGGATTTGTTTACATTTTATAGGTAAAATTGGAATTTTGTGATAAACTTAGGATTTTAATAATTTGTGAGAATAAAAATATCAAAGAAAAATGAAAAGAAATGAAAAAGATAAATCAGAAATTTGAGGACCCAAATTTAGACCACCTTTAAATAATATCCCAGCCCAAAAGACCCCAAGACCCTTTTGAAAATACCCCAAACCCAGCCCACACCCATGTCTGAATCGGTATGCCCACTTAAAGACCAAAACGACCCCCTTTCACAGTCTTCTCATCATGACCGTTGGATCTCATCAATCCAACGGTCCGGAACTAACGAAGTTTTTGGTTATATATATGTCTAAGCATACCCTTCCCCCCACCCCATATCTCACCGTCTCTAACACATTAAAGACCAAAACCTAACGCCACCACGCTCCATCGCAAACCATCGGCGGAAAATTGCCTCCGCTGGCGGCGATAGTCCAACAGCCACCAAAATTTCACCACCACATCTCCTTCACCTCCCCTTTTTCAAATCCAACCTCTGTTTCCTTCAAATCCTACCCAAAGTGTTTGAATAAACGAAACCCTAACCGCTGCCTCTGTCGTACACGGCTGCCTGTTTCCAAATCATCTCAAAACTACACCATTGAACCACCAAACCTCCTGCATCATGTATCTATCATCCTATTCCCTCGAATACCCTTTGAGCTCCACAAATATGGAACTTAATAACTGAACCTATGCATGCAAGGCCACTTTTTTGAATTTTCGGGCTTTTTTGAGTTTGGTCTAACACCGGTGAGTCCTTTCCTGTTTTATTTCGCTTTGATTCTTCTCCTTTATGTCCAAATCAATGGTTCTAGGGCAATCTTAAATTAGTGCTTAGGTTGAGTTATTCTTGTTCTTTTCTTCCTAATGTTCATTTTTATTTTTTAAGCTTGATCATTGTTATTAAGTTCGAAATGTTAATTTGCTTCATCATACTTGTCTAAAGTCTGTTTCTTCTTTATGCTATATTTTATGCTATTTGATTTTGTTGTTTTGTCAATCAGTACTAAAATTGTTAAGTAGTCCTTCGAGTTGTTCGGTTTAAATTCATTTTAGGTTATAATTTCCAATAGATGAAGTTGAATTGGTCTGTTGGTTACTCTTCTTGGATGCCTAAACTCTAGGTTTACCCAATTGTAACTAGTGGTCGTTTGAACCACAATTTTTGCTTCAAAGGGTAAGGCCCAATCAGGAGTTCAATTTGGGTCTGTGCAAACCCATGTGCTGGGTCATTTTAGACCCAAGGTCTGTTTGAATAGCGTAGTGGATTAACAACATTTTAGGGGTATTTACATCAACGCAAACAAAGAATCTTTGCACAACTAAAATCAAAAGTTTCTAGTGGGGATTGCTGGTGAAATTTCTTGATTTTTAGTTGTTTAGCTTGGTCCACAAGTCATGAATTAAGGGATTAACTAGCTAAAAGTCAAAATTGAAAAGGACTAAAGACTAAAAACTTAGGTCTGAAGTTTGCCCTAGTAACTTTCCTATAAAGGCATTGTTACTTGGTGTTCAAAGCAGATTTTGGAAGTATTAAAAATCACTGAAAAGCTCTGCAAAACTGGAGGCGACCAAAAGCTTCAGAAAATCACTATTTCATTGAATTTTCTTATAGTGATCTTGACTTCCAAGTTTTGAATTAAAAACTCCAGCTTATCTAAGGTTAAAATGGCTTGAACTTTCCTTGTGTTTTGGTAGTTAATGTTTAAGAGGTTCTTGGGGTAACTTCGAGCTTAAATGGGTTCATTTAAGCTTACATTTGATTGTTTACTAGTGCTACCTGCCTGAAATCAATTCCTGGGTTGTTTGGATATCATTTCCTGGGTTTAAAGTTAGTCTTATTGTTGTTGTTTGTTGCTGCTTAGCTGACCTTCAGCTCCGTTCATTTTTTTTTAATTTCCAGATACTTTTTTCCCTTTAATAATGTATGAGAAGCTGAATCAACAAGTGTATGTTTGAGTTATTGAAGAAATAACACATTGCCCTTGTAATTTTCATGCAAGTTTAGGTAATAGATTTCTGTTTCTCTAGAGTGTGAAAATCCACTGATTTAGACCTTCTAGTATTGTAATAATTGAACTGTTCAAACAGGAGTTGCCTATATTTTGCTTAATTTTGTTTCATTACTGTAAATTCTGGTTTTCGGCATCTAATAGGTAATTTTAGAACTAATGTTTATTGGAATTACTCATCTCATACTCTAAATTTTGAGTGTCTATGAGACATGAGTGTTGTAGAGGAGCTATAATTTACTTAATGAATTCACAATTCAATTGCAAATTTATGTGTTCTAGCATTATTAGTGAATTCCATATTGAGAAGCATGTTATATGACATCTAGGTCGTTTTTCTAATATATATATATATATATATATATATATATATATATATATATATATATATATATATATATATATATATATATATATTCGAATATTAAGTCATTGCTCTTCTTTAATAGTTTTGTTCATGTTTCATCAACCAATTAATATGCATTGCTTAACTATAACTGGTTTAAATTAAAGACGCCGGCTGAACTGAATTTGTCCTACGTAGTTAAATTGGATAATAGATTTTAAATCATAATTTTGGTCTGCTAATCAACCTCTAAGTTTCATGTAGTTGTATGTCCTACTATTGTATTTGGGACGCTAGGCTAGATAAATCCCAAAAGCCAGGTTTAATGAAGGCCCAGTTTAGTGATTGTCACCTTGTGAATGTACTATTGAGTCTGGCTTCAGCGGGAGCCCATGGCCTCATTTAACAGTGTAATAAAGTTTAATATAACGGCCCATAATTCCTGTCATACCTGATCACTGCTGGGACCTTTAATTCATTACGGGATTTGATGATTCAGAATTGAATTATAGGCTTTGGGCCTTTCAAGTTAGGTATCAAACGTGAATTAAGGGGTCTTCAATACTGAAAATCCTCTTGTTTGAGTTTAGGCTTGATCTTGAGGGCCAAGTTTTCTTGAATGCTTTTAATGATAGCTAATTAACAATGCTAATTAATCAAGTTTTCTTAGAGGCAATCCTTAATAGATAATAATAGTTCACCTTTAGGATGTCCTATAAAAATAAATTGAGGTGCACCGCGCCAAATAAAATTCACAAACCGCGTGACCCTCTTTGATTATTTCTTTTAAAATCCTTAGAACACGGGACGTGCCATTTAGGGAATTTTCATGGCCTCCCACAAAGTTAACACCACATTAGTTGTTTTAGACGCGTTATTTAATAAATTTACCTTCCTAAACTCGGGTGTGCATTTTATGTGACCCAAATCCAAATCCCAAAACGTTGAATAAATGTGTTACGGATCCGGGTGCATTTCATGTGACGTGATGAAAAGGCACAGTATAAACGACGTTCAACCTTCCTAAAAAATAATTAAAAACAGTAAATAACTTTGAAACTATAGGATGAGCACGTTTTAAAATATGATATTACGCCAATTATGATAGTTGAAGCGACCGTGCTAGAACCACGGGATTTGGGTTTGCCTAACACCTTCGCGCGGGTCAAAAGAATTCCTTAGTCAGAATTTCTGGTTCGCAGACTTCATTTGGAAAGATGAAAATATCTTCGATTTGGGATTCAAGATAACCCGGTGACTTGGAACATCAAAAGCCAGACCTATGCCAAGTGGCGACTCTGATAAATAAATATTCTCATTTCAAATAATGTCACGTAAATTTGAAAAACTCCCTTATATATTATCCTTCATGCGTGTAGAAAAGGAGGTGTGACAGCTACCACAACCTCAAATTGAACTGATCTAGCAACCTCCACCTCGACTAGTTACTATGTCTATACTACAATAGGAGTGAGTGTGATGACAGGTTTAAAGTTGTCGCCTTCTCAAATAATCCTGATTGACTCCTCAGGATCCCATTCTTCACATATCTCTATCACATATATTCCACCATCCCTATGATCTGGGAGAGGACTGTTGCGAACGTTGGGTGAAACTTCTTTTCCCTCTATGACCTTGTTGTCAATCAGTTTCGGGATTTTATCTTTTAATGTTTGGCACTCATAGATGGTGTGCCCCTTCATACCGGAGTGATATGCACAATTTTTTTTTGGGTTGACCCATTGAGATGAGTTCTCCTCTGCCAAGACGGGAATAGGAATGATTTAACTAGTTTCCTTCAACCTTTCATATAGATGGTTGATGGGTTTAGCAAAAGCGTTGTATTGTCTGGGTCGTTTGCCATCAAAGTTAGGTCAGGGTCTTAGGTAATTTTGGCGAGTCGGAGGTGACTGAAAATGAGATGGTTAGGAATTATAGGTGTGATAGGGAATGACTGGTTGAAATAACTGGGAGATGAGGGTTGATATGTGGGTGGAGGTGTTTGGTATGTTGGTGGAGGTGTTCGGTATGTGGGTGGAGGTGTTTGGTAGGTGAGTGGACGCGTTTAGTATATGAGTGGAGATTTTGGGCCTTGAGCCTCCATTACTGCCCCTACGTCTCTCTTCTTTGATATGCTGCCCGATTGCAATGCTTTGTTTGTGGCCTATAATGCTTTGAAATTTGTCACCATTCCACTTTTGATACCTTCATTAATCCTTTCTCCGATCTAGATGATATCGAAGAATTTATGATTCTCAATGACCATTAACCTTTCATAATACTATGGGTCTTGTGCCCTGACAATGAATTTGTTCATTTGTTCTTCTTCTACTGCTGATCAAACCTTGGTTACTCTGACCTCCATTGGGTAGCATACCCACGGAAGGTCTAAGTTGGCTTCTTCTTTAAATTCTTGATATAGAAGACATCAGGTGTATTCTCTGTGTTGAACCTGAACCCAGTTCATAAAATTCTAATGCCATACTCACCCAATTGGCCTGCTTCTTGGGGTCTTGACTTGTGTACTATGACAGGGTTTCTCAAGTAAGACTTTTCATAAAGAGCTTAATTCAGATCCTTTCATCTTATCCGATCCCTATGAGCTTGTCGCAGTAAGTTCTCAAATGAACCATGGGATCACCTGTTCCGTCAAACATCTCATACTTGGGAGGTTTGTAACCCTCTGGTAGTTCTATGTCCGGTTGTATGCATGAGTTATCATAATTCAAAACCTCTATCCTTTTGCCTCATTGGACACCCTAAACTTGACTTGTCCATTTCTTGAGTTCCTCAGCCATGTTCTTGTTTAGCAGGTCCTTCTCATTGGATTCTGGTGTATAGGAGATTGTTGAGTATAGTTAGGTACGATTTCCCAATATATAGGGTTATTTTGGTGAGTGCCATGAACATGGGTGTAGTGGTGATCATTGGTTGAGTTTTAAGGATCGAGAATGGGTTGTGGTGTGTTTTGAGGAGTATGATAGATAGTGGTTGGTAGGTATTAGATTACTTGATGATAATGTTGGTGGAGTTGGTATCAATAAAGGATTGAGATTTTGAGGTGAAATTGCATATTTGTGCAGTGCGGGAGGATTTTGTGGATGGTGGTTTGGTATGTTTTGTGGAGGTGCTGGGTTTTTGGTGTTTTGTTGGTTGTCATCGGGGACATTTAGGTTAGGGATAGGTTTGCTATGTTGCGGGCCCGCTCAAGTTCTCCATGTAATGCTAGTATCTTTTGTTCCGACCGTAATACCAAATCATTTGGTGTCGGAGTGCTCCTACCATCTAAAGTTTCCGTATTCTCCGCATTTTCCTTTCGAATACCACTTATGTCGTCCATTTTAGATTTCCTTTTGTTCTTTATATTACTTGGAGGAGGAGGAGGTGGATGGCCTCTAGATCTAGTGTGCTACGCTGATGATGCTAGTATGTGCGAGCCAACTTTGGGGAATGCGAATAAAGAATAAATAAAAACAAAGGGTAAACAAGTCAATAAGGGTTCTGAAACATTTGTAGTAATTAAACACATATTGCAATAATGTAAATTCGTGTCCTAATTTGGGAGCGTCGTTTTGCCCGAGGTAGGCCTAGTGATAAATAAACTTGGAGATCAGTGCCAAATTTTGCCTCATTTCACTAATGTAAAAATAAACGACCTAAAACTACACTAAATAAGATAAGTGTTACTAATGGCACTCGGTCGTATTACATTTGAAAGAAAAGTAAGTAAACCTAATCTACTTGGTCCGAGAAGGACCCTCTCCAGACTGGATGCCATTGTCGATCAATTCTCCCAGCTCGTGCAGGTTCAGGAGTAAGAATTCCCTTGACAAATGTCATCCTTCGTGTCCCTCAGCATTTTGGTAGTCGATGACGCTCTTTCTCATTTTGCCCTCCAGTTTCATCAAAGTGTACTCCAGATATTCCAGTCTTTCGCTGGATTTAATAGCCCTCTCATTCCACTCATTAATCGTTTCCATATCGGCTTTATGTTGCGACATATTCTCAACTTTGGACTCTCTAACCTTTTTGTGCAACTTGTTATACTTCACCTGCTTTGGCAAATTCATTTATGACCATATTTCCTGGACCAACCCTTGACTCAAAGATTCCTGATAGATTATCATCCAACAATGAAGGGTGAAAGTATGAGTGACCCACATGATATCGGTCTAGCTTGATGGTATCCTTTTCCTCGATAATCTTCAGAGTCCATATATGTTGCGCTTCATTATTATATGGGATGGCGTCACCCTAGAAATAAGCTATAAAGTAACTCATTTTAGTGACCCATGGTATGACCTGTCTCCTTCCTGCCTGTATCATAGCCCTGAGGGGAGCATAAAGGTATATCCCCCTTAACCCAACCAACACCAAGTATAGAACATCTCTGGATCTAATGATGAACTCGTAAGTAGGGAACCACTCGAACATCCACTGAACTTGGCCCTCAGTTAACTTGTTGAAGAACTTCACCCATCCTATAGCATCCTTAGGTTGAGGAAACATGTCCAAAATGTAAGTCATTCTCTTATGGTGATGGAAAGCTATGTGGTCATTCTACAGCCTTTGTGGAAACTCTTGGCGGTATTGGCCCATTTGGAGATGCTTTAACAACCAAACCTGTAACAGCAAATTGCAACCCTCAAAGAATCTGAACCCCTTCTGAAAACGTTACAAGGTCCAGTACATATCTGCAATGATCATAGGACAATGGTATATATTTTCTCCTCAATCCTATCCATCAAAGTTTTTGCCACCATGGTCAGCCTAGTAAGGATTCAATTCCCTTGGATCGGGAATACTAGCATACCCAAGAAACATACAATGAACACGAAGACCCTATGATGAACCCAACCCAAGAGATGATTGAGAACTTATCATAAAAATATAGTTTGAGCTACCGTGACCGTATCTTTCATAGAGGAAGTCAAAAGGTAGGTAGGAGTTTTTCAGGCACTCCAAGTAATAATTTTTCTTCATTCCCATCATCTTAAGGAACCCTCTAGTGGTGCAATTTTCAATTGCTAATAAGCCACGACTATCCCAAGGAAACCCAGCAAATCCCCCTTATTTCTTCAAGAAGAGGGGTCATTTCTATGTCCCCGAAGCGGAACACATCCCTCTCATTGTCCTAAAACATGGTGGCAACCTCGATGAAAATTTTGTTTGGTTGAAGATCCAACAGAGAAGTCAAATTTCCTAAGACTCGTTTCACATGATTTTGGTCACTTTGGAAGATCCCTCCACCAATCTAGCAAAAGTGAAGGTGTGCTACAAACCATACCAAATCTGGGGACTTCGTGCCTCATTTTCTGCAAAACAAAAGATGGTTAGGCCCATTCCCCCTCCAGGTTCATCTATTTATATAGCAATGATTAGAATATTGCACTTATTTCTTCAAATTAATGCACAGAATCGTGATCGTGTCCATTAGGATTATAGAAAACCCAATGGACTTTTGGGTGAGGCTTGTCATAGAGGGTTATTATGTGGACAACATATTCGCATGGCTAGGCTTAACCATGATGCATATATATAATCAAAGTAAGGTTGCTATAGAGGATTAGACTAGGACCCTCAAGCGGACAACTTGAAGGGAAAGGCATGGAACCGTCAAATGCACCAGTGATTGACTAGTTTTTTCGTACATACGGCTTTTTGAATTTAAAGGGTGATATGTGGAAAGAGCAAAAACACTCATCAAGAGTTGATATAGTATTGATTATTCATGAGTGGAATATGATGTTGAGCGTGATTTATGCAACAATAAACAATATGTTGTCAAGTATTTGTCATTTTAAAAATACTAAATGCAGTATATAAATAATTGAAACACAGTTACGAAAAGATAACAATAAGACAAGTTCCATGGAATAAAGGAAATCATAAATGCTTGAGAAATAAGAAACTTCATCCATGTAAAGGCGAAGGAAAAGGGTGCACATGTATTAACAGAATAAAGCATACTTAAGACTAATTCACAAAAACAATATGGTAAGAGCCTAAAACATCCCTAGAAGAATCGCCATGCTGTCGCACCCCATTTTTCCTCGTGGAATCCAGGTTTCAACATTTATTGGGAACAACTCGTTTCCTTTAGGGAATTGGGTGTTTGAAAAGTCGCCAGCTAACGGATTAAGGTGAATTAGGTCACCTAGAGCAATTAACTAATATAACAAGTATGCATTACCAGAGATTATGGTAAGGGCTCGAAATAACCTTGAGGGAAAAGTGTGAGGCACCCCTTCCGATCCACAACACTGGGTCCCGGCCGAACTCAGTTATGTGAATTAGTCATTTAACAGATAAGCAGTCTAAGCACACATTTACAAATAAAGGAACTTTGATCAGTCTAAGCACACATATGTAAATAAAGGAAGTAAAGTCATAAGTAAGTTAGTCTATAGGATCACATCTATACAATACCCCGTAAGCATTCCTCAAGTAGATGGGTTGCATGTGGTGTTAGTTCACATGTCATATTTTTTTACTAGCCATTACCCTCCACTTAGCGATTATATAGGCAATTTTTAATTAACAAACTCTAAGCGTGATTTACCTATCCCTTCCTTGTGGTCCTGGAGATTTTTAGGACCTCCAATTTTAGACAGTTCTAGACTTTCTTAAGGTGTCTAAAGGGTGAAATCTAAGCAACAACAAAGAACATATAGAACTATCAAATAGACAAAAAAGTTAACGGGGTTCATATTTATTTCCACACATAAACATATAAGTAGCACGTCTTAAACACATATTTCAGGTAGTTTCAGAGAACTCCTAGAACATGGTATCTAAATGAGCCTCACAAACATAGAATATGCACCATTGTTATAAAACAAGGTGTATAAACCTAATCAGTTTTCCTACTGCTTTTGGAACCTTTTAAACCTACACAATTTTACAAACACAACACCATTTCACACTTTTTATGAAACCCTTAATTACCTAAGTCTTGCCTAAGCATGGGTCTGTTCTACCCCTATAAACATGCAATCGTAATTCTTGGGATTTGTCAAATATCTTGAGTTCTATCAAATCCTATAGACATGCTGGTCTAGGTGCTAAATGTTACAAAAAGCTGATTTCATGCATATTTATGCTAGAACATGATATCTACGTGTTGGGCTATTTTAGACCTCTTTATGGATAAATATTCATTTAAGCGACATAGATATGATTTAAAGCAAATGCAAACAGAGTCCTAAGGCAGGATTTATAATACACAGAGAGAGATTGTATTTTTATTAAACATGATTACATCGGTGACTTTTAACAACATATTTTCGGGTGATTATGACTTGTGCAGAAACAAAGTTTTCATGATAGTAGAATGATGAGCCTATAACATGTTTTCTAATAGGAAAATCAGTAAAAATGATTATCCTAAGCTAGGATATCTAATGCATAGATTTATGGCATGGGTTTTAATAGAAATAGGCATAGCAAACCTACAATCATGAAATCTATTGCATAATATAAACCTAAAGATGATTTCTACTGTAAATTAACATATATAGACCTAAAACATGATTTCTACCCAGTTTCCCCACAAACAACGTATAGGAACCCTCCCTTTTTTACTAATTATCCCATTATATGTTTACAAAAATATTATTATAGACCAAGATCAAATGAATTAAATAAATAAATATAAACTATACTCTAGGGAGCCTGAATTAGACCCAAAGTAAACTTGGGGATGCCAGGCCATCAATAACAGCTTCAGATGCCTAGAATCTCATAGGCAATAGTGTGTCCTGGTGTGTCAGAGTTCCCTAAGGACCTCAGGGATCCCCGGCAGTGCTCAGACCAAGAACTTTCTTAAAATAGAGAACTGGTTATGTGCAGTGTGGAAGGTCCAGCCCTGGTTTACTAGAGTTCAGATGAATCTCAAGGATTGCCAAACAGTACACACACCAGAGAGGAAGAACCTAATAGTCTAAGAGTAAAGTGAGAGTGTTTGTCATAGTTTGGAAAGACTTAGTAAAACATTGTAGAGAAAATTTTAGAAATTAAAAGATTTTCAGGAATAGAGTAGACATACAATCACACAAAATTAGAGTGCTCAAACTCACAATCACTCAGCAATTGGCTTCACAAACCAGGGTTAGGGAGGGTTGGGAACATAGATAGTTCAAACACATAAGCATAGTCTAGGGGAGCATATGAAGCAACAACTGTACCGAACTAAAGGAATCTATTAGTTCAGAGACTTAACCAGTTAGTCATGATAAGAAGCACCTAAGGCATATGCATAGAATATAGTGAAATAGTCATATTGAAGACAAAGTGCATGCTAATTAGGATCAACCAAGTACATTAGACAACTAAGCTATCAACGTGATTATACCAATTAAAGAGAGTAAACAGATACTAAATAAACATGTTGGCCAAATAACGAAGATACAAGTGAGACCCAGACATACTGATTGCACATTTGAACAATAGAGGACAAAATTTAAACATACTGAGTAAAGCAGTAATCAGGAAGATAAAGTAAATAGCCATATCAAACTAGTGCAAAACATGGAACACATAGAGTTTGAGTTTCAAAATTGAACAGCAGACATACTAGTTAGAGAAGCAAAGTGCAGAATGTAAAAGCAACTGTAGTTCCACTGTCTAGCCTTGGCTTTCAGCCGACTAGACCAATAGTTAGCATAAGTAACAGAGAAAGAAGAGAGAGTTTGTGTGTGCATGTGTATTCTGAACTTATTTCTGTGTTGAGAGGTAAAAACAAGTGTATATAATTGTTTAAGTGTAGCACAAATAAGGTAAAAGAATCAGAAATCAATCAATTAAGGGCGATTATAGGGTCGCAGAATCAATTAACATAAGGGAGTCTGGAATAGAATCCCTAATTAGGGGTAATTGATAATTGATAACAACAAGATAGATTAATTAAGGCAAAGAGTCCAGAACATACCAAATAAGGAATTATTAAGAATCCCAAATCTATACGGGCAAGTAATTAAGGCAGAGATGACCAATTAAAGTTATAAACAAGGAAACAAATAAAGTCTATGCATACGAATTTTTAACAGAGTCGCAATTAGCAAAACTTCAAAAGAATATTGATATTTGGAAAGAATTACTCAACTTCCATAAATAGAAATCAGACTAAGTAAAACCTCACAGAAATATAGAACTTAGTCGGAAAAAACATGTTCAAATCCTAACATAGATTAATTAGGGCAAAAACCACAAAATACTAGATTTGAAAAATTTTATGTCCAAAAGATAGATTAAATTAATATGATTGGTAACAAGAAAAGACCTAAAATAGAAGCAAAGATTGAAAATATCAATATATCACATAGAATCAACTAGGGTTTGAACACTTATGCAAATATCAACCGAGGTGAAGAAGAACTAATTTACTAAACATTAATAACTTAGCAACAATCTGTAAAATCCAGTTTGGGATGAACCCTAGTTTAAGAGGAGTTATTAAAAGGTGAAATAATCAATTAAAATAAGGAGTTTTTGAAGGAACAAAGATAATACCCCAACCATCTTAGATCTATGAAGATATGAGAAGAGTCGACAACAATGAACTAGGGTTTTCAGAAAAATAGAAGAGATGAGAGAATAGGTTAAGAACCCATATATTCGTAAGAACACAAGGAGGAATTCTTCACTTACAAATGAAAATGGCATGAGACGATTGGTAATCAAGTTTCCAACCAGAAACAGTTGGATTTATTTGACATCCTTTCAAGGATTTCAGGAAATCGAAGAGTCATGGCGTGTAAAAGGCCATGGCTGGTCAGAGAAGCCATAGAAGACTTATGAGGTTGAGGTTTATAGCGGTGAAGATGCTTAGAATTATAGTTAGGTCGAGAGAATTTTAGAAAAAAAGGGAGATGATGATAGCGGGCGAGGAAGAGAATGAGAGGGTTTGGGGGGAGGGGGTAGTTTAGGTTTATTCATGGTAAGGGGTTTGTGGATCGTTGATCAAAATGATCAACAACTACGATTGAGCGGCCAATTGGGTTGGGCAGGTGTAGCTTTGGGCCTAATGGGATTTGGGCTAATTTTAAAAGGGTTTTTGGGCTGGTTTGAGGTTTTAGGTCCGGAAAATATTAGGAATCAAATAGCGCTATTTTATAAAATAATTAACAGATTATAAAAATAATTTTCATGCATAGAAATATTTTAAAATAATTACTATATATTTAGAAAATACAATGAGCTATTTTCTAGTAAAATATTTTGATAATGCATACATGGGCTTTAATTGCAAAGCTATTGCAATTGTAACGAAAAAGTGTAACTTTTCCATTTGTGAAATAATTTGAACTTAATATGACTATAAATAGAAATATTAAGTCATAAAAGACTATAAAGTCATTTGTTATGCAATTTTTTAATTATTTATATAAATAAAATACTATGATAAATTAATTTAAAAATACATAATTTATGAAAAAATATCAATCGATGTTAATGCATAGTTTTGACGATGAAATGCACTTAAAAACTATTAAAGGGTTAATTTGGGTATCAATAGTCCTCAAAACCGGGGACTGCTACATCCTCACCTTTCCAATTGGAGCCCTTTCGGACCACAGGAAGGACGTTTTCGGTCACAGAGCATGTGTGCCTTGATGCTCCTTCAACTCGGTCCTATTTTCATGAGGGTTTCTCAACCTTAAAGTCGTCTGCAATTGATTAGCCCTACGGAAAAAAGTTTTTCAAAGGAGGCTCGAAGGCCGGTTCATCGGCATCCACCTTGGGAGAAGCCGTTCGAGGGAAACTACTTTAGGAGCAACCGCCATAGTACCGGCAGCCGGTTGGAAAGATGAAAAGGTAACTTGTTGAGGAACAAATTTAGATGTTTTAGCCATTTTTATCCAGAGAAGTTTGAAAATTTAAAGAAAGAATACAAAGGTTTGGAGGAATAAATTTGAAGGAGGAAGAACTGGGTATGGAGATTTGAAGGAAGTCTAGGTAGAAACCTTTAAATCATTATGAAGATATCAAGATCAAAAGGTGAAGGTATGAAGGACTAAAAAAAGTTTGATGATAGCTAGCAAACTTAAAGGTAAGCTTGTTCGAGAAGTAGAAAAAGAACAAAGGGTGGAGCTTTTATAAGGAAGCATGTGATGCTTCATATTCGGGGGCAACAAGCCGGTTATTCACACATGTGCGAAATCAGAAAGACACGACTGATGGGACGTTTCAGCTCTATAATGACGCGATCGGTTATTTTGAGACTTTGCAGTTTGCTTGGTTGCTTGAGGGCATGAGTAGCTCCATATGATATATTATGACTTATGTGAATCGTTGGTCTTGGTTTTCAGGTTATTCGGAACTGATTTAGAATAATGATTTTCTGCTAGAAACTTTAAATTTGAAATGTTTGACCAAGTTTGTCTTTTTAGTATTTGACTTTGAATTGGATTTATGATGGTTTTGTTAGATCTGTTGGTTTTGGACATAGGAGCGCATATGGATCATGATTTGGAGGTCCGTAGTGAAATTTGGCTTGAAATGGCGAAAGTTAAAATTGTGGAAAGTTTGACCGGGAGTAGACTTTTTGATATAGGGGTCTGATTCTAATTACGGAAGTTGGAGAAGGTCTCTAATGTCAAATGTGACTTCTATGCAAAATTTAAGGTCAATCAGACGTGATTTGATAGGTTTCGACATCAGTTGTGAAAGTTGAAGTTTCAAAGTTTAATGATTTCGAATTGAGGTGTGATTCATTGTTACGATATTGTTATGTGTGTTGTGAAGCCTCGAGTAGATCCATGTTATGTTATGGTACTTGTTGGTATGTTTGGATGGGGTCCCGAAGGGCTCGAGCGTGTTTCAGATTGATTTCGAGCTAATTTTTCCTTAATTTTACATTGTTGTGTTTGATGGTTTTTTGGTGTTTCAGATGTGCTTCGCAATCGAAGATGGAGCATCGCGTTTGAGAAGGGTAATTTGGCCAGTGCAAAGGTTTTTTCTTTGCGTTCCCACTTTGTTGGTCGCATTTGCAATGGGTTGATGTTTTCTTCTTCACGTTCGCGTATGAGGGATTGCATTAGCATAGAGTTGAGCTGGGAGCTGGAGCTGGAGCGGGGGGATATCTTCATCGCGTTCGCGAGTCTCGTGCCGCATTCATTTAGTTCTTTCTCACGGTGTATCGCGTTCACGAGGCTTGTGCCACAAACGCGTAGAGCATTGTGGTGGCTGATATTTTTGTTCATCGCGAATGCGATGGTTATCCCTCATTCGCGAAACAGGATATCTAGGCAGAAGTATTAAGTACTCTATTTCGAGGGTTTCAGCTATTTTTTACATTTTGGAGCTCGGATTGAGGGGATTGTTGAAGCAATTTTCACCATATGAATTGAGGTAAGTGTTCCTTACTCGGTTTTTGTCATATTCCTGAATCTATCTTCGATTTTTGCTTTTGATTGACGAATCGAAAGAGGAAAATCGAGGGTCTTGGCCTAAAGTTTCATAATATGAATTTTTTAGATTTGAACATCGAATTAGAGTCAGAATTGAGTGAAACTAGTATGGTTGGACTCGTAATTTAATGGGTTGTCATATTTTATAAGTATTTTCGAGTTTTGAGGTGTGGGACCGAGTGTGATTTTTTGGCTGATTTGGGATTTGACATGGGATTCGATCTTTATCATTTGTAATTGTTTCCTTGCGCCCCATCGGATTTATTTGAGTTGTTTCGAATAGTTTGATTCGTTCAGAGGTCATAACGTGCGTGATGGAATTCTTGGGGCATTGCTTGGCTTGCTCGGTTTCGGAATTGGCTTGTTTAAGATAAGTAACTCTTCTAAAATTAGTGTTGATAGTATAAAACTCCAAATTACATGTTATGTGATTGATGTTGAGGTGACACACATGCTAGGTGACGGGCGTGTGGGCATGCACCTTGTGAGTTATGAATCTGTTGTTTCCAAGGCACTGAATAATGGCCCCATTTTATTGATATTTGTGTTTTCTTTATGTGATAAAATATATGAGTTGTACATCATGCAAGATATCATGTTTTGGCTTTATGCTGATATTATTGGGACCCATAATGGTTGTTTCTTGATGTTATCTTATTGAATTCATTGATAATTCGTGCTCAGTCACATTCATGCATCCATATCATATATCAGTCTCAGTTGTTACTTATTAATACATCATAGCATTGTTCTGGATCAGTTTTCATGACATTGTGAGCCCGTGGGTGAAGCTGGGGAGACTGATGAATGAGTGAGGCCGAGAGCCTGTGTATGAGTGACAGCTATGGGATCGGGCTGCACGTCATAGTAGGTTTTACTGATTATTGAGTAAGGCCAATCCTCATTGATTTATGCTATGATTGGTTTGTTATAATGCTTGGGCAGTAGGAGTCCTTCTAGAGTTTGCACGCCCACAGTGGGCGCGGTTGAATATATTCAGGAAGGATCTTCCCTTGGTACGGTGATGGATCTTCTCCATGAGGATGGATTGGCCTATTTCATAGGTACTGGAGACTGGTGGTTAGTAATATATATATATATATATATATATATATATATATATCGGGATTGATTTTCCCTGGGCTGCATGGCCCATATACCTTACCGAGTGGTCGAGCATATATATTATGGAGGGATGGATTTCCCTGGACATAGATTTGTCTGAAGTACTTGATACCTGGCTGTCACACCTCCTTTTTACCACCCCGAAAGGGATATAATGGAGTTTTTTTCAATTTAAGTGACAATCGAAACAGGATTACTTATATTAAAATCAGAGTTACCACTTGGGATGATTTATGGTGTCTCATATCACCGGTTTAATTCCCGAATCGAGGAAGTTCGACTCTATTTTGCAGTATGCAAAACACATAAATACGGGTAAGGAATTATGTTAACACGGGAGAAGGTGTTAGGCATTCCCGGTTTCTGTGATTTTAGCAGGGTTGCTCAACTATTATTATTGGCCTAATTATCCGATTAATCACAAGTTCAAAACCTATTGTGCATTTTATTCCTTCTACCGCTTTTAATTACGTATGGAATTATTTTGGAAAGAGGCACGACTGTCGTACTCTTATTCGTTTGGTATACATTGTGAATCATGTTACGGGAACTGTATCCACAAATTACAACATGTTTAAATTATTAACATAATTAGTTTTTGTGGCCGGATCACATGAATGTACCCATGGATTTTAAAATTATGTATCATAACTACGTTACGTGAATCGTATCCGCAACAATTATAATTTTATTATAACACGACTAAAGTAACTAGCGCATTTAATTATTTTTCTATCACTAGAATGTTAATTCTAAAGCTTTAGAACCTTAATCTCCTAATGAGTCATTGCAACAGAATTCAAAACTCAAATCAGCCATTAAATTCATCCAAATGAAAATAGAGCTAAACAGCATACAAATGATAATCAAGAGCACAAAATATTATCCGAACAAAGACAAACGTAATTTACATTCCAGACATAAAGGAATTTCAGGTTTTTCATTATAGATGATTTCATAGGCGATTCAACTGAGAAGTTTATTTCTTTTGAAGTGCTTCAAGTTATTTGATTTATCAAGCAAGATAGTTCTCAGTTCTAATGTTCCTTAGTATGTAAAAGGCATGACAAATTTCACTTCTTTTTTCCATTAAAAATTGAAGAGTGAGTATAATACTTGAAAGTATTTTCAGCGGGTAACATAAAACTTCAAATTTAAAAACAATGGAAAACATGCGTGGTTAGAAAATACAGAAATGCGATGTAATTTTGAAGCTTGTATTACTCTTTTAAGAAAAAACGAAGAAAATTCCACCATGAAACAGAACAATAAGGAAAAGAAAGTGAACCGGAATTGAACCTTCTGCAGCAACACTTCAATATTTGATTAATAACAAGGCCAAGTACTGGACTATAAATTGATCTTTTACAGCAAAGATTGGCACCGAAACCTTGATAGGAAAAATGGAACCTCGAACACATTATAAATAGGAATCAAAGTCGAAAAAACCACTAGAAATTCGATACGATTTTGTCCCCTCTGTAAGTTCATGTCCCCTTCAGTTTGTTCCTATCCTTGGTGAATTGGGTGCGGCAGAAGGGAGATGGCTGGTGCGGTTGCTGGGTCTTGGGATTTTAGGTCTTAGCTAGGTCTTTTTGAAGAAAAATGGAGCTTAGCTTTTCAATCCATGAAAAACGGCTGAAGCTCTCTTTCTTAGGTCCTAGGCGTTAGATTTTTGCTGAAGAAGATGAAAATCCGATTTAAGGGAGGGGGTCTGTCAAGGTCCAAACGGCTGAAGTCATTTTTTAGGTCTAGGGCTCTTTTTTAAGTCTATATCTAGGATTTTACAGGTATTGGGCTTGAGTTATTATGGGCTAGGTCCGAAAATTAGGCCTAAAATGAATTGTTTGAGCCCAAATTTTATTCTTTCTCCTTGAACGAGATTAAAATACGACCTCATTTACTAATTAATCCTACTTAAGTAAAATAAATATTAAAATAAGACTAACGTTAAAAAAACTTATTTTTGGTATTTTCAATATCATATTAAAATAAAAATAAGGTATGTTTTTGTATTTTTATTTTTTTCGTTTTACGAAAGGTATATCCATTTAAGGGTCCCCTTTGCTATCACTGGGGCTATACCAACTCCGCTCTCTCCCGATTTTCCCATTTGGCTTGGTACTCAGCTGTGCCCGGACTCAAGTCAGGGATATAGAATTTATTAATAGATTCATCGCTGCAGCTCACCTCTTTCCCCAGAACTAACACAGTATCATAGAATATCCTATTGCGCTTGTGGTGAGCAGTCCTAGAAGCTCCGTATGAGTCATAAAATTCACGAACAATGGTTTCATTGTAGTCATCCGGCAGCTCAGTGAAGCGCTCCCACTTTTGAGCTTTGATGTTCTCCCAAATATAGGGGCACTGCTCTTTAAGTCCATCTATGCTCACTTGTTTCTCGGCAAGGATTTTTCTCTCTATTAGCCCTTCTCTGTAGAGTTCCCGAGAACCATCGATTGCAAACTGGAGTTGGTAGTCATCTCCCCTCATTCTTCTTGCCTGTGCATGTAGGTCTACTGAAGGCAAGGTCTCCTCCTCATCAGATTGGGAGGGACGTGGAATATTAGGGTCCATTATGGATTGTTTGGCTTGTGGCGTTTGACGACTGGAGGATGCCCTTTTTAGTGCAGAGAATGCATGTTTCTTGGGAGCCATATCTGCATGAAAGTGGAATGTGAGCGACATTTTAAGAAACTGTGAAAAGAAAACAAAAAAATAAAGAAAAAATTAAAAATGCGATAGGTATGCAGTCGCATAACCACTATGCGGACCGCAATCTTGTCGCAAACTAGCACCTCTTGAAAAGATACAAATATGTGACGGGCTATGCGATCGCATAACCACTATGCGGACCCCATAACCATCACAAACCTGCGTTCAAAGAAAACCACATCATGAAATGCGATCGTAATTTCCACCGCAAAGTAGGAAATGCGATCGTAAAATGGCCGCAAAATTCATGCCGAGAAATTGGGTGCACTGTGTCAGTACGCGGTGAGTTTGCGGTCCGCATATCAATTATGCGATCGCAAACTTGCTGCATTTTATCATCTTCCTTAGCCAACCTAGGGTTCAATTATGCGGCAAAAATGTGGACCGTATTTTGATTTTGCGAGCAGCAAAGTTCATCGTCCCAAACGATTCAATCTAACCCTCAACAATGGCGGCCCTATTTCTACTCAAGTACACGCTCATTACGAACCGGTCTCTAATTACGAAGCATGAACGAAAAACACAAAAGAAAATTAAAAAGGGAAAACATGAAGCAAAAACTAGGGAAACAAGAATAAGAGTGAATGTACAACCAAAGCTTGAAATGTTGAATTGGCCCAAAGAAAACATACCAGTGATGATGTTTACGAGTACACTTGGAGTATTAGATCAAGCCCTAGTTGTTTTTGCCTTCTCCATTCTTTTTCTCTTCATTTTTTTCCTTTTTTTGTATTTGTTTTGCTTCTAATAAAGTAAATAAAATTTCTTTTGTTTGTTTTGAATGAAGAGGTGCGAGGGTGATACCTGCAAGAATTGCGGTGGAAAACTCAATGCATAACACACTATGCGACCGCAAAAGTGTTATACGGTGAATCCAAGTAACTTACTGAAGGGTAAAGAATGCGGTGCACAATGCGATCGCATAGTTGCAATGCGGTCCGCAAAGTGCACCACCTGGTAGCATTCGGACCAACAATATTAGCCAAACTCACTATTTTGTTTTGCAACCGAAATTCGATCCACATTGCAAAAATTCGAACGCATATTTGTAGCAAACTTCACACGGTGATTTTTCTTCCCTTTCGTATGCATTCCTCCCTAACGTTATGAGCATTTGAATACCCTACACTCTAACACATTGCTCAAGTAGATCTATCTATCAACAATTAAAAATTTAAAGAATAAAAAAGGTATTACCACACATGAGTTGCCTCCCATTAAGCACTTGATTCAACGTCGCGGCACGACGAAGTTGGCATTTCGTTTCACTCATTTTTCGGGCATGGACCATCTTGGAGAGCCAACTATTCCCCCAAATGTTTTTCTCCATTTGTTCCCAAGTAGTACTTGATTCGTTGGCCATTGACTTTGAATGTTCGCAGCCCATCTTCCGATGCTAGTTCCACAGCTTCAAAGGGGGAGACATTTACCACTTTGAACGAACCGGACCATTTTGATTTGATCTTGCCCAGAAACAATTTGAGTCTTCAGTTAAAGAGCAAAACCAAGCCACCTGACTTGAATTCCCTATTCAAGATCTTTTTGTCATGGTCGAACTTCATCCTTTCTTTGTACACAGTTGCACTCTCATATGCATGGAAACGGAATTCCTTAATTTCATTGAGTTGTGTTAACCTCAAATTCGCAGCTTCAGCCCAATCCAAGTTCAACCTCTTCAGGGCCTGCATGGCCTTGTGCTCCAGCTCTACGTGTAGATGACAAGCTTTGGCGAAGACTAACCGATAAAGAGAAGTGCCAATAGGAGTCTTGTACGTTGTGTGGTACACCCACCATGCATCATCTAGCTTCCTTGACCAATCAATCCTGTTTGCATTGACAGTCTTTGCTAGAATGCTCTTGATCTCCCAGTTGGACATCTCAACATGACCACTAGATTGGGGATGATAAGGTGTGAGCACCTTTTGCTTGACACCATACATCTCGAGCAGCCCCGTGAAAGCCTTGTTACAGAAATGAGACCCACCATCACTAAGAATGGCCCTAGGAGTACCAAACCGAGTAAATATGTTTTTCTTCAAGAATGCGGTCACACTTCTTGCCTCGTTGTTTGGTAAGTCAATTGCTTCAACCCATTTGGACACATAGCCCACAGCCCAAGATATATTTCATCCCACAAAAGCTCACAAAAGGACCCATAAAATCAATTCCCCACATGTCGAATATTTCTATCTGCATCACAAAGTGTATTGGCATCTCATGCCTCTTGGAGATTGATCCTTGTCTTTGACATTGGTCACGAGCCTTGACCATTTGATTGGCATCGTGACAGATTAACGGCCAATAAGAACCACATTCAAACACCTTAGTCGTCGTTCGATTTCCTCCATGATAACCCCCAAGCTGTGAGTCATGACAATCCTTTGGAATTGGCATAATCTCTTCTTCTGGAACGCACCTTCTAATAGTATTGTCAGCACAAACACAAAACAAGAATGGTTCCTCCCAATAGTATTGCCGGCAGTCTCTCAAGAACTTCTTCTTTTTATAGGATTCCAATTCGTCTAGAATAAAGTCACTAACAAAATAGTTAGCAATATCGGCATACCAAGGAGCAAAAGTGCTAGATAGTGCCAATATGCATTCATCCGAGAATGCATCGTTGATTTTAAGATCTCCCTTTAGTCTCCCTGCCTCTTCAAGCCTTGATAAATGATCCGCTACTTGATTTTGAGTTCCCTTATGATCCTTGACCTCAAAGTCAAATTCTTGAAACAACAAGACCCATTGAATAAAACAGAGGCTTTGCATCCTTCTTTTCCATGAGATAGCGAACCGGAACTTCTCAAAGGCATAGACAATGGCAAGAAGTTCTTGCTCAGTTACCGTGTAATTAATATGCGCCCCATTTAGAGTCTTGCTTGCATAATAGACCGGGTGGAGAATCTTGTTGTGATGTTGGCCAAGCATTGCTCCAATAGCTACACCACTGGTGTCACACATGAGCTCGAAAGGAAGAGACCAATCGAGTGTGACAATGATAGGTGTCATTGTGAGACTTTGCTTCAATTCCTCACAGGATTTGAGGCATTTCTCGTCAAACACAAATTTGGCATCTTTCTCAAGGATTTTTCACATAGGATTTGCAATCTTGGAAAAGTCCTTGATGAAGCTCCTATATAACCTAGCATGTCCCAAGAAACTTTGAACACCTATAACGGAAGTAGGTGGAGGAAGCTTAGAAATAATCTCAATTTTTGCCCGGTCAACCTTTATGCCATGCTTTGAAATTTTATGCCCCAACACGATGCCATCCTCCACCATGAAATGACATTTCTCCCAATTGAGCACAAGGTGGGTCTCTTCACATCTCTTAAACACTTATCTAAGATTGTTAAGACAATTCTCAAAATAATCACCTACCACTGAGAAGTCGTCCATGAAGACTTCTAGAAAATCTTCTACCATGTCGGAGAAAATGGACATCATGCATCTTTGAAAAGTAGCTGGAGCGTTGCATAAACAAAATGGCATCTGGAAAAAGGCAAAAGTTCCATAGAGGCAAGTGAAAGTTGTCTTCTCTTGATCCTCCGATGCTATGTTGATTTGGTTGTAGCCGGAATATCCATCAAGGAAACAATAAAATGACCTTCCCACTAACCAATCAAGCATTTGATCAATAAAAGGCGTAGGGAAATGGTCTTTGCATATAGCACTGTTGAGCTTCTGATAATCCATGCACGCCCTCCAACTGGTTACCATTCTTGTTGGGATGAGATCATTTTTCTCATTTTCAACTACAGTCATGCCTCCCTGTTTAGGCGCACATTGCACCAGAATCACCTAAGAACTATCGGCTATAGGGCAGACTACCCCGGCATCTAACCATTTGATAATTTCTTTCTTTACCAGCTCTTTCATTGACAGGTTCAACCGTCATTGATGTTCCACACTTGGTTTTGTTTCACTTTCCAATTGGATTTTCTGCTCGCAAATTCCCACAGGGATCCCACGAATGTCCGCAATTGTCCATCAAATGGCCTGCCTATGCTCCTTCAATACTTCCAACAATTATTCTACTTGCAGATCATTCAACAAAGAAGAAACAATTAACTGTAAAGTATCATTTGAGCCAAGAAATTTATACCTCAAGTGTGATGGAAGTGGTTTGAGCTCTAGTTGTGGAGGTTCGATAATAGAAGGTTTTGCGAGTGGAGTGACTCTATTCTCCAAGTCGAGAGAGAGCTTTACTGGTGCATATGTGTAGGACCCAAGCCCTTCCAATGCATTTACCGATCCCATGTACCCCTCCATATCTTAATCACCAAAGTTCACCAAAATAGCCGCTAATGCCTCACCGATGCATCGTTCTTCAATTTTTATTTCAATCGCATCCTTTACTTCACCGAAAACATCGATCACCGAGATGCTTTCATACTCATTCGGTAATTTCCTACCCTTGCTTGCTTGGAACGTAACCTCTTCATCATTCACACGAAATTTGATCTCATTCCCTTCCAAATCCATTAATGCTCTTTCCGTGGCAAGGAATGGTCTCCCCAAGATGATAGGGATTTCTTTGTCAACTGCACAATCAAGAATTACGAAGTCGACGGGTAAATGAAATTTTCCCACCTTCACAAGTACATCGTCAACAATTCCCACCGGTCATTTAATGGAACGATCGGCCATTCGCAATCTCATACTTGTTGGCCTTGGCATACCCAATCCTGCTTTCTTGTAAATGGCAAGAGGCATCAAATTGATGCTAGCTCCATTGTCATAAAGGACTCTTGCAAAATCATGTTCCCCAATAGTACAAGGAATGGTGAAAGCTCCCGGGTCTTCTTTCTTTTGAACGGTGGATGTTGCAATGATGGAACTAACCCGCTGAGTCACATTCACCACTTCATTTTTTGTGGTTTTCTTCTAGGTGATCAAATCATTCAAATACTTAGCAAAACCCGGCATCTCTTGAAATGCTTCCACAAATGGAATATTCGCCGATAATTGCTTGAGAATGTGGTAGAACTTTTTGAGTTTGGTTTTATCAACCTTCCTAGCAAGCCTTTGAGGAAATGAAGGAGGAGGTCTAGGAATAGGGTGGAAGAGTTTTTGGTGTCTCTTTTACCTTTTCCTTCACCTCTTCCCGGTATTCTCTTTGCACTTGCACATCTTCCAGAATCTTCTCAATTTCGACAACCCTTGGCTCTTCAATCTCAACCCCTTTCTCGAACTCTTCTACCTCAATCACTTGTTCACCCTCTCCTTGTAGTACCTTCCCACTCCGAGTAGTAATTGCCATGACATGAGAAGTTGGGCCACTCTTACTAACCTTTGGGTTCGCAATTGTGTCACTAGGGAGTGTTCGCTTTTTCTTTGGATTTTGCTCCCCAGAGAGGTCTCTTATTTGCATCTCTAATTTTTTAATGGATGCGCTGTGAGAACCAACAAGCTCGGTCATGTTCCTCATAGAAGTATCAGATTTTTCTTGAATTTGCAATACTCGTTCAAGCATACTTTCCAACTTAGACTCACTTGAGGAACCTTGATTTGCATATTGACCCTTTGGGGGAACATAAGGGTTTGAACTCCGGTTTGAGAAGTTGTTGTTTCCAATTTCCTTAGTTTGAGCCACCTTGATCATTTCGCCATTGTTGGTGACCTTGCCATTGCGGGTTTGGCTTCCTTTGATTTTGTTGTCCTTAACCTTGGTATTGTTGCCTTTAATAGCCTCCTTGAGAGTTGTTAACATATTTTGCTTCCTCAAAACCCTCATTTGATATGGGTTGCACATCCTCAACCGCATTTACCTTCTTTGTTTGGCTTTTAGTGAATATCTTTGTCAATATATTGACATTTGTAGCAAGCCCTGCAATCAGTTGATCTCTCTCTTGATTTTCCTTGATCAAAGGAAGGAGAACCATACATAATTCCACCTCTGGTATCCTCGGAATCACATGCTTGATTATGCTTTGCCATTTTGTCAAGTATTTGAGTCACCCTTGAGAATGATTTGTCCATGAAAGACCCGTCAGCTGCATTCTTGGCTATAGATTGGTTCATCGGTTCCAAACCCATGTATAACTTTAACCTCACCAAATATAATTTGAAACGATCACATGCCTCATGTAGATATTCTCCCGGTACTTGCTTGAAAAAGAAGATTTTATCTCAGAGCTTAGACTTCTTACTTTACGAGAACCATTTACATAAGAATGCTCTGACAAGTTCGTGCCAAGAATGGATGGAGTTTGGTGGCAAAATTTGAAGTCCTTTCCTTGCGTCCCCAGCTAGAGAGTACTTGAAGCATCTCAACCTTAGGGCATCATTAGAGACATTGTTCTACTTATGCATTTCACACACACCCAAGAAGTTTCTAAGATATTGTGTCGGATCATCATCAGCGGAATTCTTGAAAAACCCCTCCGCTTTGAGCATAAGGATTAACCCATGTTCCACCTTGAAAGTTGCAGCACCAATGGTCGGATGTACAGTAGCATTTGTATCCTCAATGTACTCATCGATGTCAGCAAAAGGATTTTGCTCCATTTCTGCCTCTAAGTCTTCACCATATTCAGATATGTTTTGCTATCAACACCAAGAAAAACAAGAAAAGTGTGATGGAATAGAATAAGACGTAAAGTAAAGCACACACTAATTAGTAATTTCAAAATCGTATTTCCTCGGCAACGGCGCCAAAATTTGATATGCTCAAGTTAAACTTTAATAAATAGTGTAAGTCTGTCGGTGTCAAATATAATAACCCAACAAGGTTGGGAACGAATCCCGCAGAGAAAAGGTGTGAAAAGGTTACTCGAATAGTGTGTTGCTCGACTAAAGTCGTAATTCTATCCAGTTAATGGTAACAAGAGTATGAATTGAGTTTGGTTTGAAGTAATAGCTAATTGTAATGTTGAAAACGTAAATAATTTGATTAAAACAACCAAGGTTGTGTCCCCTTTAATGAAGTGTAATGCTATCGGTGTTAATATGATATATTTCTAATGGAAGATCCTTTTGATATGCAAATGATGTGTAAATGACAACCCTTATTTTTCGTTAGCTGGGTAGTATTTCCTCTTTATGATTTTTTTCAAATATAAAAGCATTACAATTAATAACAATCAATATATGCCAAATAAAATCCACTTATTCCTAAGCGATACTATTAAACAAGGTTTAAAGCCTTGATCTTTAATATTTACTTCTACCAAATTCTAACCCACTTTCCCAAGCAAAGCAAGAATTTAATGGCACTTGTTAATGTTTGCAACCACCAACAATAACTGAAAAAAGAGAAGTAAATAAATATCAACCAACCATAATATATATATTCAATGTTAAACATCATTTAGGGTCCACAACCTTAGTATTTAAAGTTAGCTACACATGCTAAAATACAAAAAGAAGAGAGTATTTAATGCCATAAAGCTTACAAAGTGAATGAAAGATTCTTGACCAAAAGCTTCCAAAAGAGAGGAATATTAATGCCTTGTATTGTAGCTTCAAAGTCAGACAAGATGAGCCCAAAAAATTACAGTAAATATATTTATGGAGGACCAAAATTTGGGACAGATCACAGACAAAAATGCCCTTTCAGGTCAAATACGCGACCGCATTTCTGTCGCATAACAGACATGTGTTATGCATTCTCTTCATGCCCTTCGCACTTTAGAACTCTAGTTTCCAGGCTATCGTCACATTGTGGGTTTGTGGTCCGCATTCAAGATATGCGATCGCAATATGCGCCGCATTTTCCACCATCAGCACTTATCTCCATGAGTTTGCGGCCTATTATGCTGTCCGCAAACCTGCTATGCGATCGCGTTCTGGGCCGCTTTTCTTGCACTGGATTTTGACCAACATTCTGTTTTGATTTGCGATCCTTTGCACAATATGCGGCTCGCATGTGTGGTTTGTGATCACATGCTGCATCGCATTTCCACATCTATGCTGCATTTTGCTCTTTTCTTGTCTTTTTAAGGGTTTTTGCTTTCATTACCATGCTCTTGGGTCCTTAAACCTCATGTACTACAAACACACTAAAATTACATAAGTATATGAGATAATTGCATCCAAAACAAGCTAAAATCTAAGAAATTTCTATTAAAATGTGCCAAAATTCTCCATCGCATCTCTCGCCTAGGGGTGTCGCAATATTGTTTGTTAATAAGGACGTATCGATGAGAATGTGTATAGATTACCGGCAGTTAAACAAAGTTACAATCAAGAAAAAGTATCTATTGCCGAGGATTGAGGGTTTGTTTGACCAGCATCAGGATGCCAAGATATTTTTGAAGATTGAGTTGAGATCTGGCTACTATCAGTTGAGAATTAGGGCATCTGATGTCCCTAAGACAGCTTTTCGCATTCGGTACGGGCACTACGAGTTCTTGGTGATGTCACTCGGGTTGACAGATGCCCCAACAGTTTTCATAGATTTGATGAACCGAGTGTTCAAGTCTTACCTGAATTCTTTCATGATAGTCTTTACTGATGATATTTTTATTTTTTCTCGCAGCCGAGAGGAGCCTGAGCAACATCTGAAAGTTGTTCTTCAGACTTTGAGAGATGGTCAGTTGTATGCTAAGTTTTCGAAGTGAGAGTTTTGGTTGGTATCAGTTGCTTTCCCAGGTCATGTTATATTAGCAGAGGATATTTAGGTAGATCCAAAGATGATCGAGGCAGTAAAGGACTGACCAAAACCCGCATCAGCTATAGAGATTCAGAGTTTCTTGGGTTTGGCAGGTTATTACCATCGGTTGTGAAGGGGTTCTCATCAATTGCATACCCGGTGACCAGGTTGACCCAGAAGGGTGCCTAGTTCAGATGGTCCGATGAGTGTGAGGCGAGCTTTCAGAAGCTCAAGTCAGCTTTCACTACGGCACTAGTGTTGGTTTTGCCCACAGGTTCAGGCCATTTACAATTTATTGAGATGCATCTCGTATTGGACTTGGTGCGATGTTGATGTAGGATGGCAAGGTCATTGCTTATGCTTCACGTCAGTTGAAGATTCATGAGAAGAACTGTCCAGTTAATGATTTGGAGTTAGCTGCCATTGGTCACACATTGAAGATTTGGAGGCATTATCTATATGCGTGGCATGTGAGGTGTTCATGGATCACAAGACTCTACAGTATTTGTTCAAGCATAAAGAGCTAAATTTGAGATAGAGAAGGTGGTTGGAGCTATTGAAAAACTATGCTATCACCATCTTATACCATCAGGAAAAGGTCAATGTGGTGGTCGATGCTTTGAGTAGAAAGTCAGCCACTACGGGTACTTGCGTATATTCTAGTCGATGAGAGACCGCTTGCTTTGGATGTTCAGGCTTTGGCCAATCAATTCGTGAGGTTGGATGTTTCTGAGCCCAGACGTGTATTAGCTTGCACAGTCGCTTGTTCTTCTTTATTGGAGCGTATCCGAGATTGACAGTATGATGATCCTCATTTGTGTGTCGTTAGGGACACGATGTGGCACGAGGTTCCAAGCAAGTTACATTAGGGGATGATGGGGTTTTGAGGGTGCAGAGTCGAGTTTGCTCACCTAATATTCATGGACTCCAAGAGTTAACTTTAGAGGATGTTCATAGTTCCCCGTACTCTATTCATGCAGGCATCGCTAAGATGTATCGGGATTTGCGGCAGCATTATTAGTGGAGGAGGAAGAAGAACAATATTGTTGTGTATGTGGCTCGGTGTTTGAATTGTCAGTGGGTAAAGTACGAGCATCAGAGACCTGATGGTTTGTTTCAAAGGATTGAGCTTCCCGAGTGGAAGTGGGAGTGTATCACTATGGACTTTGTTGTTGGACTTCCACTGACTCATAGGAAGTTCAATGCAGTGTGGGTTATTATTGATAGGCTGACCAAGTCAGCGCATTTCATTCCCGTGACAATCTCCTATTCTTTTGAGAGGTTAGCTGAGATCTATATCCGCGAAATTTTTCGTCTTCATGGTGTGCCCGTGTCTATCATTTTTGATTGAGGTACACAGTTTACCTCGCATTTTTGGAGAGCAATTCAGCATAAGTTGGGCACACCGGTCGAGTTGAGCACAACATTTCATCCTCAGACGGACGGACAGTCCGAATATACAATTCAGATTTTGGAGGACATGCTCCGAGCTTGTGTTATTAACTTTGGAGTTTTGTAGGATCAGTTTTTGCCTTTAGCAGAGTTTGCCTACAACAACAGTTACCAATCAAGCATTCAGATAGCTCCTTATGAGGATTTATATGGTAGGCGATGTCGGTCGCCGATTAGGTGGTTTGAGCCGGGAAAGGCTCGGTTGTTGGGTATAGATCTGGTACGGGATGTTGTGGACAAGGTCAAGATCATTCAGGATAGGCTTTGTAAAACTCGGTCCAGGTAAAAGAGTTATGATGGCCGTAAGGTTCGTGATGTAGCATTCATAGTCGACGAGCGAGTGTTGCTTTGGGTGTCGTCTATGAAGGACGTGATGAGATTTGGAAATAAGAGAAAGCTTATCCATAGGTTCATTGGTCCGTTTGAGAACCAGGTCGCGAACGTGAAGCCATGGGGGTGCTACTCTTTGCGAATGCGAATCTGCTATCGCGAACGCAAAGGCCTTTTGGCGGGGAAAGGGATTTTTGTTCTATGCAAACATAGCTATTGGCCAGCGAACATAAAGGCTTGAGGAGCTAATGCTCCGCGAGCGCGAGCCACTAAATGCGAACGCGAAGGCAACTGGGACTGACCCTTCGCGAACACGACATTCCCTTCGTGAACGCGAAGAAGGCCTGTCCAGTGAATTAAAAACAGTAGCAAAATCGGGATTAAGTCCATAATTCATATTTTCAAAACTAGAGAGCATTGAGAAGATTTTCAAAGAACAAGTTCTTCCTCAAAATATTGGTATATGATTCAAAACATTTTCCTTCCAATTTCTTATTAAATTTAATCAATCTTCAACCAAAAATCTAGATATTTATGGTAGAAATTGAAAATTTGGGTAGAATTAGAACGTTTTGATTAAATGGGATTTAGACCTCGTTTCGGGGTCAGATTTCGAAACTAAATGCATATTTGGATCCGTGGGTGAATGGGTGATCGGGTTTTGGTCCAAACCTCAAATTTCAACCAAGCGGGTCCGGGGTTAATTTTTTACTTTTTTTGGAAAAATGATAGAAAACCTATATTTAAGCATTATGTATGAATTCTTTAGAATTTATTGATGTTGTTAAATTAATTTGGACTAGATACAAATAATTTGGAGGCGAATTCTAAAGGAAAAGCAGTGTTTAAGGCTTGAGTTGGTCGTGGAAGTTTGAGGTAAGTGTTTGGTTTAACCTTAGCTTGAGAGATTAGGAGTTGTGTCTTATTTGCTATGTGTTAATTGTGGAGTACGACGTATAGGCATAGTGATGAGTATCTATACGTCGGTGTCAAGTATGCCCGTGAGTCTCGTATTGTAATTGTTGTGACTTCGTCGTGATTTACTCATGCTTAATATGTCTATTATCATTGTTGGTTTCCTTCCGAGATGTTATGGTTTATGATATTGTCTCCCTTGCCAGGATTTTATTGTTATGACAGTGTCTTCCTTGTCGTGATATTACTGTTTACGATATTATCTCTCTTGCCGGGATATTGCTGTTATCCTCTTATTCCATTGCCGGGATATTGTTGTTATACTCTTGTTCCCTTGTCGGGATTCTTTTGTGATAGATGTTGATTCGTAAATGGGATCGAGTTGCACGTCTGCAACAAGATATATGAAATGGGAGCGGGTGGCATGCCGCACGATGATATTTGAAATGAAATCGGGTTGCACACTTGTAATAAGTTATATGAAATAGGAGTAGGTGGCACACCGCCACGGAGATATATGAAATGGGATCGGGTTCCACGCCTGTAATAAGATATATGAAATGGGAGTGGGTGGCATGCCACCACGGTAATGTATGAAATAGGACCGGGTTGCACGCCTGCAACAAGAAAGAAATAATAGTGATTAATGTGCTTGTTTTCCTTGTTCTTGTTGGTAATTGAATTATGGTTTTCTTTACCTTCCTCTATTAGTATTCTGCAATTATATGATACTCCCAGCAGTATGCTTTCTCCCTCTCATCTTTACTATGAATATCTGCTTTTATTTTTCGTTATATATGATTTAACCCCTAGCCTCGTCACTACTTCACCGAGGATAGGCTAGGCATTTACCAGCACATGGGGTCAGTTGTGCTGATACTACACTCTGCACTGTGTCCAGATACTAAATGTTCATTTGCACTAGTAACTCCACGCCTCTTCACGCTAACGATACCCCCTCCTACTCCACTCTAATGCCTATAACCCCCACTTACTGCCTATAATACGCATAATCGCCATTAATCACAAATATATAAATGTTGGCGATATCCTTTGGTGTTCACCAATGTATGACTATTATTATGCATTCGGTTAATCTTGTATATAAGAAAAAGAAAAAAAGTTCAGTCTCAATTGCTATTTTTCTTAGTATTAGTGTTATCTTAGTTTTATTTCATAAGTTGAGAAATAATGGCTCAAGCTACAAGTTTAACACCCAACTGACACATGTATTGCTTGTTCCAACAGATCTCTCTCCGGCTCAATGTAAGAACAAGAATAGCTATCTCTTTTTTATATTGATATTGCCAATTGGTTTTTTCTGAACTTCCCCACAAATATGAGAAATACCTAGTTTTCCTGGCACTGTGAAGCCATATTTGCAGATCTACCAGCTGACATTTGGATGAAGAATGGAAAGCAAAACAGTTTAAAATACTCAAGTAGAGAAAACTGGGGAGTGCTTAGCCAATGCTGAATGAGTCCAAGTAGAGAACTCTGTCTCCCCAGTTTTCTTGCGAAAGGGAGTAAAGAAGCATACTGGGCTTCTCAAACGCTCACCAGCTATAACATAAATAACTCAAGATCAGTCCAAAAAATAAAAAAATTAAAACCTAACCTTTGCTCCATTTTATAATGCACAGCATGATGAATTGGTTAAAATGAGGAGAGACCAGCTATTTGTCGGAATTTCTCATATGATACCCAGAATACAAATTGCCAAGGGCCAAGCCTGGCCCATGTAGGAAAGAATCCCTTCCACAATGCTTTGACTCCTTCAATTCTGACAGTTTTGACAAGGCAATCATAAGAGTTTCTATACTTATTCTTTCCTTGATTGTCAGCAGCCTGATTCATCATTCTTGTCTTAATTACATCTGCTGGACAACTCAATGTAGTTGCTGACAGGCCTGACATTATAGATGATAAAGTGTGTGCGTAAATATTATCATTCGCTATGTTGTTGTTGATAACAAAGCGCTTTGCATGATCATAGCATGCCAATTCTCCCATGTTAACTAAAAGAGCCCTTTGGACATTTGGGAGTATGCCTTTCCAAAGTCCCCGGAAGCCTTCATTCCGAATAATCTTGTTGAAAGCATCAAATGGCCCACGATATCGAGGTTCCATACCCTGAACTACCATTCTACTGTCTGCTTGCATCCTAACTTTGACAAGATCAGCTGGGCTTGCCACTACCTGAATCACAAGAAGACAAGCAACTATGATATGTTCCACAATGAATGCTGCCAAAGGGAATTGAAAGCTTAAGCACAACAAGCCAGTAAACTAAAAAGGTTTTGCATAGTGTATCCTACTTCACTTCTTTTCTTTTCTCCTCCTTTTTTGTTTTGTGGGTTGGTGTGTGCGTGTGTGTGTGTGTGGGGGGGGGGGGGGTGTTAATAGCCCATCATACTTCACATTTTTCCCAGCTTAGCAATATCAACATTTCATTTTTCAACTTAGCATTAGCTGATCATACTTCACATTGTTCCCAACATGCACAAAGCTATAGGATAACAGAGATGAAAAACGTAAACAAGATAATGTCATGTGAAATCTAGTTAAAGATGACTAAATTAAAGAAAAAAAGAAAAGGGTTTGTCATGACACCATCTTTGGTGGAGAGATAAAAGTAACTCGTTTCTATAAAATTAATAGAGTGATAATTCAACAAATACAAGCTTCAGAAACCCTTCGAAGGGCACCTACCAACATCTATCTCTAGGTATTGGAAATAAATTTCAAACAAAAGGAAACTGTTCCAAAGAATGTTTAAGACAACTGACTTATTTTCAAAATGAAAAAATTAATCAAGAAGAAAAACTATAAAAGAGCCTTGTATTCCTCGGGTCCGCACCCAAGTTTTGTTCTAGTGATCACTAGTCCTTCATCTGTTTACTCTAAAGTTTCAGGTACCACCAGAAAACAAAGAACTGACAAAGTAATCAACAATCCAATACTAATAGAGAGATTCCTCATCCCCAAAGACTGTATATAAGCTGCTCAACTCAATTCAGATTGTGATGAATCCATCAAAAAGAAACACTTGTCTTTGTCAAAAGTAAGCTAAAGACCTCACCCCCACCCGCGGGGGAGGGGGGGGAGGGGGCTACAAATGGGGCAATTCGCTCTATAAAACCGAAGATGACGTTGACCGCTTATAGAAAACAAGTTATTAATAAACATTACATTTTCGGAATTCATGTAAAGATTGCTGAGAACATACCAGAATAGAAGCAACAACTACTTACAGGCGATAACGACTGGTAAAGGTTAACACTTAGTTGTTGGAAAGAGTCTTTCTATTTTGTTTAGAGTCATGAACATCCGGTGTAGGTACATATGTTATATTTTGAGTACCTCTAGCATGAGAAACTCCTAATTTCCTTAAAAGAAGAATTAGTTAGTATTATGGCTACAAAGGATTCATATAGCTAACCCAACTAATTCGCCATTGAAGAATAGATGATTGGTTTGAATCCCTTATATTTTACTCTAACTAGTATTGTTGCAACCACCTTGAAGCCATTTCTCCATCAAGCACCAAGGCAAGGCTCTATTGCACTGAATCTTTTAACTAGATAGGTATCCAAATCCAATAGGTGCAGACCAGAAAAAAACCATTTAAAATGTAGGACTAGAAATACGCAGGAAGCATTTTGATTAAAAAATCTTCTCCAGAAGCATTTTCTGATTGTCTTTTTAGTGTTTTAAGTCATGAAAAATCTTCTCCAAGTGAAAGAATTCTGCAACATCAAGGGGATATGAACTCCAATCACTCAGTGCATTAGTCATCCATCCAACTCTAACAACCACACTAATGAATACTGCAGTCACCATAGCATCTGACCTGCCACAAATTTTATCGGCACACAGAACCACAATTGCTGTCACCGCCTTCCTTCAACACTATCAGCTACCCACTACTATCATCAATAAGCTCCCAACTCAACATAGGAAAATGGTGAAGGAAAAAAAATTTCACTGAAAGAATGTCACTCCATCTTAACCATTTGTGCTCGAACTCTTACCAGCTAAACATAATACATTCACCTTCTAACAAAAAGTAGTTTATCCTTTAGAACATAAACAGCAATATCGTTATACACACTGTTATAGAGAAGTTCATCAATCCAAATACAGGAAAGCATGACCACATACTCCCACCCCTACCTCCCAAACTTCTTCTATCTAATCATTCAAATTTAACATATATAAAACCACTCTGTTTGAAAATATTTAACCAAAATATTTGACATTAGTCCACTAATGATTTTCTGATACAAACTTTTACAACTTTTCACTTATTCAAATTCTTTTAACTACTTAAAGTTTAAACCTTGAATGATATCGAACTACATTTTCCAGCCACTTTTTATTACACGTTCCGCCACTACTACTATTATAATACATAAATCATTTTAAAAAGTTTCCTCCACGTCTAGTCAAATTCCGACATATAAAATGAAACAAATTAGTGCTTTATAATATTATATGAGATTTCATGTGACATCTTCTAAATTAACTTTCATCATTTCGAACTTTTTAAAATTAAATTCAGCATAATAATCAATTCATATACGGAAGAACAGTATAATTCAAAACTCATTGATATTTCAATTTATTATTTACCTGAGCAATAACACCAGATATTCCACCAATAATGGCTTTGCTAGAGAGAGAAAGAGTATGATCAACAGGAACCAAAAGATTCCGTAAAAATTCATAGTTTACAATTCGAATCGGAGTGTAAAACAAATGTCGCATAATTGCTGGTGATAATCCTTTGTATAGTCCTAAAGCACCGTCGTTTTTTAAGATCTCTGATACTACTCGAACGGCGGATGTCCGGCGAGATGGGGCGAGGGATTCGCCGTGGAGTTGAAGCCTCGTCTTTATGAGGTCAATAGGAAAAGTTGCTGTTTCCGCCGACATCGCCGATATTGCTGTACCAGCTATCTTTATTGCATGGGCTTTCCGGCCGTCGTTTAGCTCTTGGGCTTTCATTGAGCTAGAGGTCTAGGTCGAGGAGCGCGCATCAGTGTCATTGGACACATTAGGGGTCGATTGGCAGGATGCATGACCATATAAAAATTTAATATAACCTTAATATTTTATTTGGTTAGCAAATTAGGTATAATTTATATCTTCTTCTTAAAAATTATACAATTATTATTTTTAATACAATATATCAAACAGTAAATAAATAACAATCTCATCATAAATTATCTCAATATAACTTATACGGTCATAAGCCTTATTCCAACCAAACGACCCTTAGAGGTCACTTGGTACGAGGTGTAAGAAGGTATAGGAGTGGTATAGAAATTTAATACCATATTAATATTTTGTTTAGTTAGCAAACCAGGTATAAATTATCTCAATACTAATTTTAATACTGATAACTTATACCTTATGGAGGGTGAGGTAATTAGCACCGGTATAACTTATACCTTCCTTTAGAAATTATGCAATTGTTATTTTTTATACAACATACCAAACAGTGGATAAACAACAATCTTAGCATAACTAATCCCACCATGATTTATTCCACATAACTTATACCGGTATAATTTATATCGGCATAATTTATACCGGCATTAGCCGTTGTCACAACTCAAACATATGGGCCGCAACTGGCACCCGGTACCTTACTCAACCGAATACTAACATACATATTTTTCTTATCGTACTCTCACTGGCAAATGGGCCAAAAAACTAACTAGAATACACATAAGGAGATACTCAATATGGGACGACCCAACTTGGTATAAAAACTTATACATGTGACATACGTGCCTATAAGACCAAGATGATCATTTGCAAACTCAAAACATAGGCTGACAAGGCCATACAAGTAGTCATATATATGACATATGTCTATAAGTCTCTAAGAGTACATGAGTATTATAAAGGTCAGGACTGACACAGCCGAACGAATCAATGCATGTACTAATCATACAGACCAAATAAGAAACTCCAGAGCAATGGAGCGCACTAATACTTTCTGCGGAGCTGATAGCCTACTTGGAGGACTCTCATCCTGTCTATCAGGATCTCTGGGCATGAAACGCAACGTCCCCAAGAAAAGGGATGTTAGTACTAATAATGTACCAAGTATGTAAGGCATGAAGATCAGTATATAAGAGACATAGATAAAACACAGAATAAAGAATTTCACCTATAAGTCTAAATAACTTTGTAAATCGTGAAATACTTATAATGTCATGCATATGCGTATGAATATCATTTCGTGATACGTACATGCGTTCATAACATCATCAAGCATCCAAGAGCATCCCATCATATCATCTCGTTCACTGTGGGTAAAATCATCAATGTATATCAGATAATTAGGTGGTGGTGCGTATATAACGTCGTAACCTTTTCGCATATATATATATATATATATATATATATATATATATATATATATATATATATAAATACATACACACACACGCCGGTATATAACGACATCTTATCATGAGTCAATGTAATGTATAAATGAATACAATGAACGAGAAGTACGTCAATAAAATTCCTTGGAATGTCATAAGACCACTATCCTTTGAGTAATATCATGAAGTAACTTTTTTTCAACTTACATATTTTTCTAAGACCCATGAACAGAAGATGTAATAATAAGACACATGAAAATTTAAGAATATAGGCACCTCTAATACTTCTATAAATAGATTCATAAAAATTGCGCATCCGTTTGTTTTGTATGTATCGTATAGAACATGCCAAAAAGAAAGAAGTGATAGCCTTAACATATCTGAACCGATTTTCTTGACAGTTCCTCTAATACGTCTTTTGCGATAACATGTAACGATGGAACGAAATAAGGGAAAATTTGTATGATATTCTTGAAAAAGATTGCACTGTGCTCCCTTAGAATCGCAAATCTCACGTTGATGTATTATTAAATGGTCTTAGTATGAAATGTTTGAAGCATCTACTTGCTATTGGAAACCATAACCTTTGCTGAAGCTTTCCTTCTTCTTTTAGTAGATGAGAGGAATTGATTTGGTGAATTTAAAAGGTTGTTTTTAACCTTTTGTGTGTGGCTCCACTAGGATGACTAATCTTTTCCTAAAGTCCTCTAATTAGGCCACCTATTTGTGAACTTAAGAGTCAAATTCTTTGGATTTGTTAGCTGCCATGTTAGAGAGTTAATTCTTATCCCATTATTATCCACATAGTTCCTTAATTAATTAGTTAATCTCCTATAAACAAATAATTATCTAATTATCTATATAATTAGGAATTATTTCAAATTGCTTAAAATATTATTCGCTTTTAGCATACTTTATACACCTTACTATAATGATCGTGTGGTACCTTGTACGGCACTAGTTCATGAATACGTGATATTATAGCTTGGACCGTATTTTATCCCCAAATTGCCAAACTTCGGCAGAACTCACTTTCTTCGATTCGTTTACCCTCTCCCCTTCACGAATTAACTTATCACTTGTTTGAAACAACGTAATATTTATAACCTCAAAATAATCTCATTCCTCAGCTTACATCGATTAACCTATAACGAAACTTTAACATATAAAAACATGGGGTGTAACATCATTCTTCTCTTGTATCGTTCTCGAATGTTGACTGATGCACTTATCATTCTCATAACCACTATCTATTGCAAATACTTTAATATTATTCTCTCTATTTAGGCAACTGTTCTATAAATAATTCCAAAGGCCAGGTCATCCCCCATTTAGGGCTCTTTCTCACACCACGACTTATGGACGAAATCCTTCCAATCTCATAACTGTTGCTACCTTCTATCACACAGCTTGTACAACTCTAGCCTTGTAAGTGCGCCTATGCAACTATTCTCTCTTTTTTCCTACAACTTTTAGCCAATCTCTAGGCTTCACTTTGTATACATATATAGAGCTTGATAATATATCCCTCTGAGCATCTATTGGTATACCGAAGTTCTTCGCTCCGTACTTTAATATTACTATACCCTATTTCATAAATCTGTTTATCCATCCGTATAACTTTACTGCATTAAGGTAGGTATTACTATATTGTAACTCTTTATCGTTACTAAGGTCTGTTGTCAAACTCCAAGTTACCCTCGTTGCTTATCCTATAAGTATAAATCTAAGTTCTTTAATGCTTATTCATTATTGTTCATCTTAAGTATAATGGCCTAATCTCATATCATACTTTGTGACTTTGTCCATCCATAATTGATTCACCTCAATATTGATCTACCATATACCACTGATAATTTTAAATCTCTTACGTAATCACTATGGCTCACATTGCATCATGGAAAATTTGAAGTGATTTTCCTTATCCACTTGGGGCGATATGATACTATACTTCCATAACCATATTTCATAGCATCCCAATGTGAATTACCTTATGTGGGAATTTTAATCCTGTACAATTCATGACATTATTACTCAATCGAAGGTCAAAACATCATAATTTATCTATTACAACTACACCCTCATGTACTTACCAGGGCAGCAGTCCATCTCTTCTAAATGCTACTAGTCTTAGACTCATTTGAGTTCATTCAGGCTATACCGAGCTTTCTATAATTTTGAGAAACCATCAACTCTCTTATTTTCATGAGCTTAATCCGTAGGATTTGTCCATTCTGGTCACCTCCTCACTCGGCATATACATATATAAATGCATGAAATGCATAAGAAATATATTAATAAGATTTTCTCGGAATGCCATAAATATCAATATGCCTCTGGAATAAACTTTACAAATACGTATTTTTTTGAGACTCATGAACATAAGATATAATAATAATTCACCTGGAGGATAAAAAATATAGACACACCTAATATTTCTATAAATAGAGTCATTTATGAAAGTTGCGAAGTTTGCTCGTCTCGTTTGTATTATTTGGACCATGCCAAAAAGAAAGAATAAATAACCTTAACATACCTGAGCCGATCCTCTAGACAATCTTTCTAGCGCATATCAATTGCGTCGAAATACGTAACAACGAGGTTGAAATAGGGAACAATTCGTACGAAATACCCGAAGTAATAACGTTGCTATGCGAAGATAATCATGGCTGAAGCTTTTCCGTAAGAACTTATCAACAACGTTAGGCTTTTCTTTGGAAAATGATATTTGATTGAACTCTTTCCTAAGGAGAATAGAGATGATTTTAGAAAGAATGAGGAATTTGGGATGAACTCTCATAGAGAACTTTATTCTGTTCTTTTCCTAAGAGATCTGAAGATAAATTGTGAATTTGGAAAATCATGCTTAATTATTATGTGGGCCTCACATGTCTAACTGGTTTCACACTTTTTTCTTAAAGTGTGAGACCTTGGAACTTTAATACTTATTCATTACATGTAAATTGATGACTACCATATTGGGGGAGGGGCTTAATCTTATCACAAGATTATTAATTAACTAGGTAATGACATGTTACCTGATAATTAACCAATTACCTACGTAATTAAATATTATCTCAAATAACTTAGAATACTACTCGCTTTTAATACACATTATATATCTTACTATCATATCCATGTGGTACCTTGTATGGTACTAGTTCATAAGTATCGGGTATTTTAGCTCGGCCGTATTTTATCTAAAAATAACAAAGTTCGATGAAATTTGTTTTCTTTGATTTACCTACCCTCTCACTTTCATGAATTTGCTCATCACTTATTTGAAATAGAATAATACCTATAATATTCTAATAATCTTGTCCTTGAACTGATGTCAGTTTTCTTACGACAACTCCAACGTACAATACTACATGGTGTATCATCGTCGTAATTTAATACTACGGAGCATAATATCATTATAATATAATAGTGCGAGGCATAACATCATCATAATATAATATCGAAGGGCATAACATCATCGTAATATAATACTGCAAGGCGTAACATAGGCGTAATATAATACTACAGGGCGTAACATCATTTCCCCCTTTGAAATATTCATCCTCGAATATTGACTGATGCACTTATCACTCTCATAATGCATTGCCCTTGCGAATACTTTAATATTCTCCTTGGCATTTAGGCAACTATTTTTTGAATAAATCCAAAGGCCAAGGAATTTTCCCTTTTAAACCTCTTTCTCACACCACGAATTGTAGTTAGAATCCTTCTAATCTCGTAATTGTTGCTACCTTCTATCATACAACCTATATGACTCTAACTTTGTATGTGCGCCTATGCGACTCTTTTTTCCTCTTTCCTCCAGCTTTTAGCCAATCTCTAGGCATCACTTTGTTAGAATATATAGAGCTTGAAAACATGCCTCCTTGGATATTTATAGGTATACTGAAGTTCTTTGCCTGATACTTTGTTGAACTTACGGATATTGCTCTATCTTATTTTCTTAGATCCAATTATCTATTCGTATGACTTTACTGCATCTAGGTGGGTCATACTATACCATAACTCTTACTTCGATTTATCGTTACTGAGGTCTGCTACCGAACTCCAGGTTCATTCATTAGTTAACCCATATGTATAAATCTATGTCCTTTAATGCTTCCTCATTGTTGTTCATTTTAAGAATGACAACCTTATCTCACATCATACTTTGTCACTTTTGTCCATCCATTGTTGATTCACCTTAATATTGATCTATAATACACCACTGAAAACATGAAACTTCTTACGTATACCTTGCCACTAGGGCATATGTTGCATCGAGGAATATTTGGAGTGATTTTCCTGATCCACTTAGCCGGTACTGTACTTCAATGATTGTCTCTTATAGTCATCCCAATGAAATTCACTTATGTGGGTATTTTAATCCCATAAAATTCATGAAATCCTCTTCAAATTGTTACTCACTTGAAGTCCCAGACTTCGTCCTTTATTTTATCACAATTACACCCTCATTCTACTATCAGGGCAACATTCATTCTCTTCTAAATTCCATTAGTCTTAGACTCGTTTGAGTTGATTCAGGCTAAACTAAGCTTTGTATAACTTAGAGAACCCATCAGCTCTCTTGTTTTCATCGACTTAATCCTAAGGACTTTATCCATTCTCATCATCTTTTCACTCACCCTTTCTTATCCTTACTTTTATCTTGCTAAAACCTTGTTGTTTTATCGTACTTTAGCTTGCGACCTACATAGATCCATTTATACTGCTCTCAATCTTGCTTGCACCATATATCTCCTTGTATTATTCTGGAACATCAATCGAGATATCGCATCATTTCTAACTCATCTATACTCTCTCGATACCTAGAAATTATAGAATTGAAGGCATGCCACTGACGTTGCCGCTATCATTCTCGAATATTGAATCCCTTCACTTCTAGCCTTCTATCCAAAGCAAGGACTATTTATAACCTTCTACATTTGAGTATCTCGTACATTATTTAACTTTACCTTACTTAACTTAAAAATCTTGCATCACATCTTGTATCTCTTTCATAGCCTCCCTTCCACATATGTATGATTCACATCTACAACTTGGAGCTTTATTATAATACTACAATCCGTTGGGAGATGCACACTGACTTCTTATGATGCTGTTACTTTTCTAACTGGCATTACCGTAGAGCAGTTATAGACTATGGTTATTGTACCCCTTTAGTTGCCTTTTTCCTCTAATCAAACTTTATGTAGGCTTAAGCTATCTTCTGATCTGCAACCCATGGTATTAGTTATTACTTTATCCCTTCATGGACGCTATGGAATATCCATGATTCAATCTTCTAACAATTCAATCCTTTGTCTATGCCCTGGCCTCAATTCTTTCTTTTAACCTATATTTAAGTCTTTTATGGTTGTATGATTGTTAACATAGATGTATACTCCAAAATCGCAAGTGCGTTCATAACATAACTAACTCTGGATCATTGATCGAATAATTATTTTCGTTCCTCTCAACTTTCTTAAACATAAGTTATTACTTTTCTCGGTCTTTCTTCCTCCTTATTATGTCCATACTTAGCTTATCTTAGTTCCCACGCATGCCGAAATTTTCGTGCAACTCATATGATCTCAAATATTACTTTTGATTTTACTTCCCGTTCGTTAGCCATGGTAGGTGCTACTTTCTTATAGCGTGCATACAATGTTGTAGTGAAACTATTTTTTACATGACCATTTTTTTCTCCTTCGAGTTACCATATTTAGGTTGAAGCCTTCTTTCTTATTTCCTCAGCTAGTCTTTCATTGTAGTATTTAGGGAGGACCCTTTGACTCTTATAAAACTGCGAGCTTATTACATCGCATACCCGATGGAACTCTTGATGTTCATACTCACCTATAATTATATTTCGTTATTACCTCCATGCCCTTGTGCTTGTAGGGTTGCTTCTGAACTAATATTTTGATTGTCTTCCCTGTTACATTCTCTTTTATTTCCATAATTTTCATATGATACCTTTAACCACCTTAACTCCTATCTTAATATTCCTCAAGTATTACAGTGACATTACCATAAGACTAAATTCTCCATGTTGGGGTTCACTATATTTATTTTGCATGGTCTACTGATTTGTCTGTAACTTCTTGTCTAGTCTACGCTCTTCCTGAACCAATTACTAACTACTTGTTGGACCATTCTCATATCCATATTTCGCGTAATCATTCTTGGGTTATTTCCTTTTCTTTAACTTATCTCTCGCACTAGCTCCTTATTTATGAAAAACATCCTGGGCAGGAACTCTTATTTTCTTTACTTGGCGTCATGCTTCCTTAATGTTCTGGAATCCTAGCATATCTGTAGGATTTGGATGAGTGCAATCTCATTTGTATCGCATTCTTCATTTACCATGCCATTATTACTAGAATTACTTAATTCTGACTTAACGCCATATCACTCCATATTTCCCTATTTAGGGGAGTACTGAGAGTAGGAACTACGACGACCTACTTACTGATGTTTTACCTTTTCATATTTAGAGTCCTTTCACATCATCGATGATCCTTACTTGCCTCGCCGTAATCTTTCTGTACCAACGATAACACAATTCCTTACTCGTAAGGGTGACACCTGATATAACTGGCACATACAGTCCCTTAAGCTTACTTTTGCTCACATTTCTTGCTTTAGGGAAGCTTCTTCTTGAATGAACATTCTCATAATTTTTCATGAATCTTCTTTTCTCGTCCATTCTATTATCGCCGAAATGCAATCTATAATTCTCAATGATGTCGACCATTATCAAATCACTAAATCCCTAATTCATGTTTATTTTATCTTGTTTACTAGACCATTACAATCTCTATTATTCTGAGGTCTAGCTTTTCCTTTTGGTAATCACGTTGGAGTCATGAACTTATTTCTCAAAATGAGGATATGACTTCATGGCATATACTCTTTTATTGTCTTACGACCTATCACCTCTAGTCTCTTCCTTCACCTGACTATGGACCGGGTAATACTGTCATCTTTTTTATTTAACGTTTTCATCCATGTATCTCATGTTACTCACAATTATTCCTTATCTCTCTTCTCATTACTCTACTAATATTTCTGCCTATCCCTTTCTTGTGAAAACTTCAACAGGACATTCTTTCGCTTTTAGCTCTCCTTGCTTCATCAAGTGGTTCTTCGAGTTGCTTAATGTCCTCGCTCTACTAGGTATGAGCGTCATACTAAGGTAATATTTATCCCTTCCAGGCTTTCAGTGCCTATCTTTGTAGTGCTCATATCTAGCGATAATATTTTAGAGTGCAAAATCTGGGAATCTCATGAGGAGATGTATAAGCACATTTGCAGTATTCTTCGAAAATGTCAACTAACACAAACAATCAATTCACCATTTTGGGTTACTCTAACCCCACCCGGATCCTAATATCCCGTCATTTTCTTAATCTACACATATTATCCCCCAATAGGGTATAACTGAGACCGGTGTGACCAATTATACATACCTTTGTTACTGCTAAGGTTAACTCACAATGCTTATATTTTTCTGCCGGAACTGTAATACTGATAATCCTTATTAAATAGGTGCTTTGTACCCTTCTTCACCTTACTTCTCTTACTTGCTAAAACTTGTGTCTCCCTCTTTATTTTTTCTTATCGTAAGAGTGGATGGACATTCTTGCCTTGGGGATCCTTATAAAAAATCTTACACATCTTAGTATACGCATGATTTGCTGAATACCTCATATTTATTCATCATAAGCATGATGCAAAAATCGAGTTCTTTTGACTCAACTCTTCCACGGCTATATATTTTACCAACCGTCCTTTTGGATATAGGTATCGTCATACTATAAGTAAGATAGAGTTTAGGAAATTGAGTTCTTACAACTGCACTCCACCACACGATCTAGAGTAGAAAGAAGGAGTGACAGTCTTAAATGCCCTGTAGCCTCCTGCTTATAAACAAGACTGTACTTGACACATCTTGTAGACTCCCTAAGACAAAACGGCTCTCTCATACCACTTTTGTCACGACCCAATCGATGGCCTTGACGGGCACCCGGTACCTTACTCAACTGAGTACCTACATAACATATCTTTTCATGTCATACTATTATAGATAACTGAGTCATAAGGCTACCGTGAGATAAGCAGAATTCAACATGTGATACCAACTTATACACAAAACATACGGGCCCATAAAACCAAAATAGCGACGCTACACTGAACATAAGCCGACAAGGGCAAACAATCTTTTACGTACATGACATATGTCTACAAGCATCTATTAATACATAATTTTCATAAAGGTCAGGACAGAGTCCCACCATACCAAACAATACACGTCTAAATTATACTAACCAAACAAGCAACTCTGAAGCAAATGGAGTGCACGAACATCTTCCACTGAGCTGATGGCCTATTTGGAGGGCTCTCGACATGTCTATCGGGACTTGTGGGCATGAAACGCAATGTCCCAGGCAAAAGGGACATAGTACAAATAATGTACCGAGTATGTAAGTAATGAAAATCAGTAAATAATAGACATAAGAGAAACATGGAGTAAAAGACTCGACACGTATATTTATATAGCTCCATGAATCATTTTATTTTTATAATGTCATGTATATGTTTATAAATTTCATACCATGCATGGTTATATACGTTCATAACATCATCAAGCCTCTAAGGTCATCCCATCATATCATTTCGGCCACTGTGGGCAAATTATCAACGTATACCAGCTGCTCAGGTGGTGGTGCGTATGTAACGCCGTAAAATTTTACAAATCCCATATAACTATAATATACAAATATACGCGTATATAATGCCATATGGTCATGGGTCAATGTACATATATTAGTGCATGAAATGCATAAGAAATACGCTAATAAAATTTTCTCATAATGCTATAAAATTAATATGCCTCTTGGATAAATATTTATCAAATATGTATTTTTTTGAGACCCATGAATAGAAGATATAATGATAATCCAAATGGAGAACAATGAATATAGACACCCCTAGTATTTCTATGAATAGAGACATTTATGAAAGTTCCATATTTTGCTCATTTCATTTGTATTATTTGGACCATGCTAAAAAGAAAGAATGGAAAGCCTTAACATACGTGAGTCGATCCTTTAGACAATTCTTCTATGCACACCAATAATGATAAAACACATAACAAAACGATCGAAATAGGGAACAATCCATACGAAATACCTGAAGCAATAATGTTGCTATGCAAAAAAAATCTTGGCTGAAGCTTTTTCGTAAGAGCATAGCAATAAAGTTTGGTTTTTCTTTGGAAAATGATATTTGATTGAACTCATTGCTTAAGAGAATAGAGATGAAATTAGAAAAAATGAGGAATCTTGGATGAACTCTCATAGAAAGAACATTATTCTATTCTTTTCCTAAGAGATTTGAAGATAAATTGTGAATTTGGAAAGTCATGCTTAATTATTATGTGGACCTCGCATGTCTAACTTGGTGTCACACTTCTTATTCAAAGTGTGACACCTTGAAACTTTAATCCTTAGTCATTACATGTAAATGGATGATTGCCACGTTGGGGAAAGGGTTCAATCTTATCACAAGATTATTAATTAACTAGGCAATGCCCCGTTACCCGATAATTAACCAATTACCTATGTAATTCAAAATTATCTGAAATTACTTGAATAATACTCACTTTTAATACACATTATATAACTTATTATCATACCATGTGGTATATTGTATGGTACTATTTCATAAATACCAGGTATTTTAGCTCGGGCCGTATTTTATCCAAAAATGACAAATTTTGAGGAAATTCATTCTTTGATTTGCATATCCTCTCAACTTTATGAATTTACTTATCACTTGTTTGGAATATCATTATATTTATAATCTCTAAATAATCTTGTCCTTGAATTGATGTCAATTATCTTACGACAAATCAAACGTACAATATTACATGGTGTATCATCATCATAATTTAATACAGCGAAGCATAAAATTATCGTAATATAATACTACGAGGCATAACATCATCGTAATATAATACGTTGGGGCATAAATTCATCGTAATGTAATACTGTATGTCGTAACATTGGTGTAATATAATATTGCGTGGCGTAACAATTACATAATATTGTCATCCTTTTATCTATCGTTGTTATCTATGTATCACATCTTACTCATAATGCTTCATTAACTATCTTCTTATTTCTCGCTAATTTCTATGTCTCTCACTTTATTCTAAAGACTCAAACAAGACATTCCTCTGCTTCTAGCTCCCCTTTCTCCATCCACTAGCTATTCGGGTTTCCTAACATTCTCTGTTTACTAGGAAGGGTAGCCATGCTAAGGTTATGTTTATCCCTTCTAGGCTTCAAGTGCCTATCTTTGTAATTGCTTTTTATCATTCTAGTATTCATATATGGATGTATTATTCTAGAGTGCACCATTTGGGTGTCTCACAAGGAGATTTTGTTAGCAAATTTACAATATCCTTCGGAAGTCTCAACTAGCGCAAATAATCCAACTATCATTTTGGGTTACTCTAACCCCAATCAGATCCTGATATCTGTCCTTGTCTTATACTATTTTGTTAGCCCCCATAGGGAATAAATGAGATAGGTATGGCCAATTGTATATACTTCTGTTACGATTGAAGATAACTTAAAATGCTTATATTTCTCTTCTTGAATTGTAAATAATGTTAATCTTCATTAACTGGGCGCCTCATACCCCTCTTCATCTTGCTTCGTTTACTTGTTCAAACTTGTATCTATCTTCTGAATCTCTATTTTTCTTTCACCATAGGAGTGGATGATATTCTTGCCTTAAGGATCCATATTAAGAAACTTACACATCTTAGTACACACATGATTTGTTGAATACTCATATTTATCCATCACAAGCATGATGCAAAAATTGAGTTTCTCTGAATCAACTCTTCCATAGTTATATCTCATACCAACCGTATTACTGGACGTAGGTATCATCGTATTATGAATAAGATAGAGTTTAGGAAATTAAATTCTTACAACTGAGCTCTATTCTGTAGCCTCCTGCTTATAAGTGCGGTGTACAACACACCTATAAACAAGACTCTACTAGAGAAGGATTGTAGACTCCCTAGGACAAAGCTCCTCTAATACCACTTTTGTCACAACTCAAACCTATGGGTCACAACAGCCACCCTGTATCTTACTCAACGGATTACCAACATACATATTTTTCTTATCGTACTCTCATTGGCAAATGGGCCAAACGGGCTATCATGAACTATACCGGTTATTTTGAGCTCTAACGCACCGTTCAACAGTTTAAGACTATGGTCAGCTTTATTTTAGGTATTATGACTTGTACGCATGACCGGAATTGAATTCAGTAGGATTCGAAGTTTATTTGGAAAGATAATTCTCATTCGCAAGCTATTAGTTGAAAGAGTTAACTAGGATTAGATTTTTGAGTAAACGACATTGGAATCGAGATTCAAAGGTTCCATCATGTTTCAATGATGATTTCGTACTTGGGGGTATGCCAGATCGGGTTTTGGATGACCCTGGAGCGTTTTGGCGCCTCTTGTGGAAGTTAGGATTTGGAAGAAATTTCATTAGTTTGGGTATTAATGTATATCAGTGTTATCAATGTCTCTTTGGGATTTCGAATCTAGAAGTAGCTCCATATGGTGATTCTGGTGTTGGGGGCGTGATCGGAAGTGAATTCAGAGGTCCGTGGGTCATTTTGGAGTCATTTGAAAAAGTATTGAAATTTTAAAGTTTTTGAGAAGTTTGACTAGAAGTGGAATTTTTGATATCGGGGTCGGAATCTGATTCCGAAAGTTGGAATAGGTCTCTAATGTCGAATATGACTTATGTGCAAAATTTGAGTCCTATCGGACGTGATTTGACAGGTTTCAGCATTGAATGTAGAAGTTAAAAATTTCAAAGTTCATTAAGCTTGAATTGGGGCGCGATTCATGGTTCTAGCATTATTTGGTGTGATTCGAGGCTTCGAGCATGTTTGTGTTATGTTTTTAGACTTGTGCGGGGGGTTTAGTTTGGCACCCCGGGGGCTCGGGTGTGATTCGGGATAGCTTCAGAGTGATTCGCTAAGGATTAAAAGTGCTGGTATTGGTACGAGCGGAATTGTGATGCATTGGTCGAAAATGTGACCTCGCATTTGTGAGCTCCTTCTCGTATTTGCAAACCTGGGCTTCTAGGGGAAAATTCGCATTTGCGAACAAAGGATGGATTTTGCGAGGCTGTTATCTTCGCATTTGCGAAGAATCTCGCAAATGTGACTAGGACAGGGTGGGCTAGGCTTCGCATTTGCGATGCAATTGTCGCAAATGCGACATCGCAGGTGCGAGCCAGATGTCACAAGTGCGATATCTGCGACTGGGACTCAGGGCTTTATATCCCCAGACTTAGCCTATTTCCTTTATTTCCCACTTGGCCTTAGGCAATTTTTGAGAGCATTTGCGGAGGGATTCCATCATCATCAAAGAGGTAAGTAAGTTTTGCACATCATAAGTTAAATACATAGATTATGGGTAGATTAACATGTGAAAATTAGGAAAAATCAAGGGTTTAAATGAAAAACCTAGAATTTGGTAAAAACAAGATTTGACCACGAAATTTGTTAGAGAATAGAGTTAAAAATCACATATTCTTGATCCTTAGGTTATGGGTAACATTTTCCTTAAAGAATTTCTAGAATTCGGGCACGTGGGCCCGGGGATGAATTTTAGAAACCTTGCATTTAGGGTTGGGAAATTGGTTTAATAATTAGAATATGAACTTTTGAGCATGTATTGACTAGTTCTTACCCTATTTGAATAGTTTTAGATCGTTCGACTCCAAATTGGAGGTTTGAGTGCGTTCTTGAATAGGATCTTCGAAGCGAGGTAAGTCTCCTTTCTAACCTTGTAAGAGGGAATTGTCCTCATAGGTGCAATAACTAGATATGTGCTCCTATTTGTGGGGCTACTTACGCACGAGGTGACGAGAGTCAGTGTGTAGCTACTATTATACTATTGTTCGAGTAGTCTAGGACCCAAAAGCATGTTGTACTTGGAAATATTTGTAATCCCATTAATGGTTTGAATTGCTTAAATTCTATCGAATTGGTAAATGAAGTTCTAAAAGGATTAAACTTCATAAACTTCATTTTTCTTAAATCGTTAAAAAGGGAGAATCTGGATTTTCCATGGATAGTTGTTTCCTAATGAAGTCTTGATTACCTGTTGGAATATGTGATTCAATGTGTACCCGCGTAGCATCTATGGTTTGCGAGTAGGGTATTTTTTTAATTTTATGTTGATTGCTTCACATGGATTATTCGTGAGTGGGGTAATAGATGCATCCATGGTTCGCGTCGTTCGACCCTCGACACTGTATGTTGGATTGGGCTGTACGACCTTGGCATGATTTGCCTATGCTAATTGCTTGCCTTGACACCTATGGAAGTTGTTGTTGCCTCTTCTCGGCTTAAGAATATTTGTATAAACAACCAAAAAAATAATTTGAAAATTTCCTATAAAAGAAAGAATTGCTTACTTGCTTCAACATATCGAATTACAATCTTGCTTATAAAAATCCATGATTTAATATATTATTGATATGGCATTATTGGACCACTAGTAAGTGTCGAAGTTGACCTCCCGTCTCTACTTCTTCGAGATTAGATGCTATAGCAATTGGGTACACGTTGTTTTCATACTAATACTACACTTCTGTACATTTTTGTTGCACATGCAAATGCATCTCTAGTAGCCTTGTGGGCATATCAGCATGGTTGATACGAAGACTTAGGTGAGCTGTTTTTCCCGAGATGACCCGCAGCCAGCAAGTCTCTTTTAGATTATTGTATCTATATTCTGTCTAATATTGTATTCTAGACGGTTTTTGTATCACATTATTTCTTAGAAATTGTTCATACACTTGTGACATCGGTTTCTGGGATGTCTTAGGGTATATTTAGTAATTCTAAAAAATTGTTGAATGTTTCATTATTTATTCAGAGGAATTTACTATGTATTATTTAAACGTATAAAGGAAGTGATTTCGGAAATACTCAAAACGAGAATTTAATTAAGTATTTTTGTTGGCTTGCCTGACAGTGGTGTCCGACGCCATCACGACCCTTAGTGAATTTTGGATCGTGACAACATGGTATCAGAGCACTAGGTTCCCTTATGTCTCACGAGTCATGAGCAGGTCTAGTAGAGTCTCGCAGATCGGTACAAAGGCGTCTGTACTTATCTTCGGGAGGCTAGAGGGTTGTTAGGAGCTTCTTTATTCCTCATCGTGCGATTTGATTCCTTGAGGCTTATGCCCTTGTTTCCTTCTTACTTAATCTTACACAATCAAACTGCTGGTTATAAATCGAGAATTTAAGAATTGTAATGGTACTACGAATGTGATGCGGGGTGTTTCTCCCTGTGGGGTTGTTGAGCTATTATCATTGCTTTGTGGAAGGATATTCTATTTTTTCAGCTCAGGAGCGGTACTTCCGAGAGTTTTGAGGCTAGACACAAATTGTCATGATGCTTATGAAAGATTGTTCCGCAAAATTGATATGATGGTAGGAGTTTTACCTACGTGCCGGGGCAGTGAATACCTCGAATGGAGGTTTACTCGGTGCATGATCAAGAGATTCGATATTTTATTCCTGGCAGGGGAAGGGCAATCGGTCTAAAACTGCTCAGATTTGGTTTGATGGGGTAGTGAGACTTGGAATTTGCTAGCGTGGTGGAGTTTTCTTCTATGATGAGATATTTTTGTCCCTATTGAACGTACGACGGTCAGAGATCATGGTGTGAGGTGGTTCTAGAGTGTATCCGTGTTCCTAATGTTGACGGCTCGAGCAAGATGATCTCCGGAAAGGTTTAAAGTTAGTAACGATTTGTGAGTTCAAGTGCTACGAAGGTAGATTTTATTAAGGAAACAACTGAGTAGCAAAGGATGAAGAAGGACATGTAGTAAGTGACATGCGGTGGTTAAAATTTCTAGAAGGCCAGGTATAATAAGCAAAGGTTGAGTAGTCGATTAAAGGGATGAGTTCCGCCAAGTGGGAGAGTGGCAGAGTTGCATATGAGCATTGCGGTAGGATGACTATGCACCTTAAGGAGAGTTTGGAATGACTTGTGAAGTTTAGTGATGGGTGATTGAGGTCTACAGATTTAATTTGAAGTATGGGCTATTATGCGGCAGGAGACTTGATACGATGGAAAGAAGCTTTATGATATGAAGGAGGGTACAACATAACTTTGAAGTGAAAAGATATTACCGCACATTTAATCGATGTCTAGGGTGAATGGACATGCGTAGCTAGAGACTGAGCTCGGACTCAAGTGGGTTATCTCTAGTGAACAGATCGGCGGTCACTTGGTTGGCGAAGCTTCTGCGAAGAATTCATTGGATATACAGCAAACAGATCAGACGTGCGAATGTGGTTGATGATTCAGAGTATTAACAAGGGTTTTATTGAAAGATTTCGAGAATTTTAATGGTTGATTGCGCAAGGTTATGTCAATAAGATATGAAGAATCCTGGTGAATTCCAGAGTTTTGTAATAGTGGCTTCAAGCTAAGTGTGAGAGTCCCCCCCCACCTATGATTGGATTGCATGGTTAACTAATTGCGAGGTTTCTGGTTATTAGCATATTGATGGGTTATTTCAGCTACGAAAAAAGGACATAAGTGGTAATTTGAGCAAAATAATTGTTAAAGGTGTGCGATGGTTGGACTTATTAGCTCATGTTCAGACTTGGGGAAGAATACATGATTTATGCCTTGTGTAGATACAGGTTTCAAGGGAAGTGATTCTGTCGAGTGCTTCACCGAGAGGGTATTCATGTTCTAGAAGATTCATGGAGTTTATTGTATTCGGGGCCAAGTCTGAGTGGGTGGCTCTTAACCACGATCCTAGTGAATTTGAAAATTAAATTGTGGTGCCTAATGATTTCGAGCCTATAAGTAAGGTTAAGAATCAATCTTTGTAGCAGCTTATGAAAAGAGTCCGAGAATGTCCTATGAAGTTTTGACTTGCAGTGTAGCAATTGGGAGGTGTGAAATGGTTTGTGGGATTTGAGACAACAGTTTCATGAATCAAGGTCACTTGGGATGAGTGCGGATGGAGCGTGTTAAGTGTTGAATGGAGTTATTATTATTTCTATGGCAATCAAGGATAAATTGGAAGAAGATAGATTGGTTAGCCATAGTTTAATTAGCATATTGCCGGTAGTGATCAGTTCCTTCAACGTGATCAAGTTATGCAAGTGAATTGTGACGGTGCATGTGAGGCTTGTCGTTCACCGTAATTGATGTTATTCAGAAGGTATTCTACTGTTGTGGCATTTTATGAGTAGGCGGATCCAATAAGAGCTATGGTGGTTTTGACCACTACTTAGAGATTTGCATATTCCATGGTTATGAGAATTCACCTGTGTGAGTTGCTATGGTTGTCCTTAAGAGAAACGTTTTTTATATGATGAAGGGTTAATCTATTAGTGGTTCCGGAATTACGATTAAAAATTATGCTCTACCATACGTTAGCATGTTGGGTGCAGTGAGTAGTATGGAATTTGAAGTGAGGATCAAGGTTGCAGTTTAGCGTTGACAAGGATGTCACGAGCTCGGATGAGCAGGAAAGAGGGTTTGGGATGTTTAAAGTAAGTTGGTATTGTCTTCAGCATTACTCGAGATCAGTGTTATGTGAAAGAGGCTTTGCATCCTGGTTAAGGTTCTTGATCACTTTTTAGCGTTAGTTGGCCAGTGGTTTGGATGTACAGACATGTTGTTTGTTATGGATGGTTGTAGGAGTGTGTCCCATGGGAAGGTTGTACAAGTGTGGCGTGTAGTCAATTGATTGATTGAAGAGTTAAACCAAGTATGAAGATTGTGGTAATGACGTTAAATTGAGAATTGATGCTTGGAGGGCACTCAGTTTATTGGGTTGTGGACTATGGAGGATTACCCCAGTTATGATAGTTGTTCTTGTGTGTTATGAGAAAAGGGGAGTTAGTATGGACCTTTGAAATGTTATTGGCCTAGTTTGGTACGATCAGGATTGACTTGAGGTCAGTGGATGGATATAAATGTGAATATGGGCTCTATATCATGCAAAATGTGTTCATTTTAACAAAGCGCTCCATATAGAAGAGTAGTCGAGGTGTTATTTTATCGTCAGCTATTTCATGTAATGATGTATTGCACCTAGCGAGTTGTGAGATGGCTTGGTGAATTTGTTACGTGTTGAGGTTCCATGTAGAGATGATATTATATGAGCAGGATGGCTCTTGAGAGATCGTATATCGCACCTTAGTTCTGCTTGCGTTTTGTAGCTTATGGGTCCATATGTCTCCCTAGGTATGGTATTATACACTTAGCATGCTGGCGATCGATATTTGGTATCTTATTGTAATGAGCAATTTCGCTCAATATATATCTCCTTATGTGAATTCTATGCGTTTATCGGGTGGCACGCCACCATAGGTATATTATTTGGATCGGATTTCATGCTGCAACAGTGTGATGTTGAGTGCAATACCCCGTATCCATTTTTATGTGTTTTGTTTCCTATGTTTCTAAGGAAAAGTCATATTTGTTGTGTTCCTGCCTCATATGTATGATTTGCAAGTGGGGTGTCAGTTTAATTATGATGACTGCATCGCATATATGATTCGCGAGCGGGGTAACTGGATTTCCTTTTCAGAGTTCATTTTCCTTTTGTATCATTCGAATTGGTAGCCTATTGGCATATTGTGGCATCATATGAGACTTTTGATCATGTCCATTGTGGCTTAGTGTTTAAGCAGTTCGTACTGGGTAAGACGAGATCATTGGATTTGGGATTCAGTGCAATCTGATTATATGAAGTATATTAAGGAGCTAAGACCATTATTTTGTTCAAGATGAGTTGATGGTTCTTATCATAAGTATAGACCCAATGATTTTTTGATTCAGCAGTTGGTTATGAATATTTACACTTCTCTTCAGTCGTGGCGGAATTGGCAGAGTTAGAGCAAGACCTATGTAGTTCATGGGGTGCAATGGGATCATCTGATTCATGGAATTCCAATTTATTTTATCAGAGTACGTTATTGTGGTCATGTGAGTAAAGTGGTGCAAGGTGTGAATTAAGCTAAGATATACAGTCATGTTTTGGTGCTGCGTATAGTTATTGATACGGTTAGCATATGTTGGAACTGGCCTGGCAGAGAATTCCGGATGATGGAATTGGGCTTTAAGGCTTATTTGCTTAAGTGAAAAAGGATATCTTCATATTGACCGAGCTAGGGCACCCAGCTGAGTTGTGGTAGCACTGGTAGGTGCTCGAGGTGGTAATGGTGTATTAGAACAACTCCAACACAAGTTTTAGCACGTTTGAGGATGAATGTATGTATAAGTTAGAGAGAATGTAACGACCCGAAGCTCTAGCACGCCGTTCACCAATTTGAGGCCAAGATCAGCTTCAATTAAGGTATTATGACTGATTTAATTGTCTAGCAGCATTATTAGAAAAGAAAGTAGCGAAAAGAAGCATTATTTCAGGAGGATGAATAGTAAAATCTCCGGAATCCGGTGGTGGATTGTCACAAATTTGGTGTCAAGACATCCCTATTCCATTGCGAACAATCCCCAATAGATTCTTTCATCAAAGCTACAGCCAATCTCGCTAAATCTTAAATCTGGGAATCGTTTTACTGTAGCATTGCCTTTTCATTTCTCAGCTTTATTTTCCGACAGCATGGTAGTGATGGATCCTGGTTGACGATCATCACAAACATGGAAGATGCATCCTTTCCTCAGTTTTGTACTGTGGGAGAGGAAAATCGTAATCGTCCGGAAATTCAAAAACATACTTATGTATCGCAATGCTTTGGACAGCTTGCTGTCGCAACAAATTCCTATCCGGAACTATGTCCAGTAACTTTCGATAATGGAATACCTACTGTCAAATTCACAGTAGAAGAAGTGAATTCATTCACCAAGGAAGAAGGCCTTCAACAAGCTGTCGTGATTAAATTCTCGTATGGCAAACCAGAGCTGCAGGAGCTTAGACACATTTTACCGAAGCAACTCGATGTCAGAGGTAATTGCAATATAGGACAGTTAGAATATCGACATATTCTGGTAAGATTTGATCTATTTGAAGATTTTGCTAATGTCGTTTCAAGATCAACTGGCTATGTTAAGTCAAAAGGTGAGGAGTACTTCTTTAAGAGTTTCCTATGGACAATGGATTTTAATCCGCGTGAAAAAACATTGAAAGCTGTCGTTTGGATTTCTTTTCCAGATCTGTCAGCAAATTTCTTCGCAAAGAAATCTTTAATGTCTCTCGCTGCTGCAGTAGGAAAGCCTTTAGCAGTAGATAAAGCTACTAATGATCGAACTAGAGCTAGTACATCTCGAGTAAAAGTCTTGATCAATTTGTTAGACAAACGTCCAAAGAATGTAAAGATCAAAATAGTTGATGCCAAATCTGGAAAAAATGTCGAATTCGACCAGCGGATAGTTTTCGATAACCTTCCTAAATACTGCACGTATTGCAATCATCAAGGTCACGATGTAATATCGTCTCGCTGGAACACAGAAGAAGAGAATAAACAAGCAGTTTACGATCGTCACTTAGAAGACAGGGACAGATTGAAGAAATTAAGAGGCGATGCCAGAAAGTACTTAAATGCTAATCTTGTGGCAAGAAGTATTCCTAATATTAATGCTGATGCAGGACAGACTAAAATCTCTGATCCAGTTGTTACAACTGCAGAATTTAAGTCACTGGCGATTGCTGATAATGCACAGATGTGTATTCAACCATCGACCTCCCAATCCAGTCTGTATGTTCACACTGAACAGATGTTGTCAACTTTGGCTGGGACTCTTAATACTGATCCTGTTATTCCAACTGCACTAAATCATCCTATGCTGAATGCAGAGTTAACACAGCAGTGTAACCATTCAATTGTGGATGAGCAGCAGGTGGATCATGATGGAAAGCATTCCAGCAGTAATATGCAGCAGCAAGGAACTACCAACAGTGGTTATACCAAATGCTACATCTGTAGAAGCTATTCCTAAATCGTCACAGAGTTGTTTGAGTGCAGTAAGTGAACAACATTCAGAACAAAAGGTGTCAAAAGAGAAACAGAATGCTGCATATATTACACAGCTAGGCAGTCAACCAGTTCAAGACTCTGAATTGAGTGTTACGACAAAGCTCGGTAGTGGTGCTTTTGCTGGAACTATTGGGCAGACATCTCTTGCTTCTGTTCCAGCAACTCCAACTGCACAAACTCTCTCAATTTTGAATTCGAATGGTCTTATTCCTAATGTGAATGATGGAAAAGGACAATATATTGTTTCTGATCTAGTTTGCCAAACTGCTGAAGCGCAACTAATGCTGGATGATGAAATAGATCAGTTGTCTATAGATCCATCCTCTGTTCCATTCAATTGTAACGCTATCACACAACAGCCAAACTCAAAATTGACTGATGCATCAGTAGAGGCTGCACATAATAATAACAATTTGAAACCTATTGAGGATTGTCAAGAATTCAAATAAGTGACAAATCCGGTTGTTTCAGCAGTTCTAATAGGGGAGAACTTGACACTGCCAAGAATGAATGCTGATCAAAGCAACCCTGCAGGCTACAACAATAAAACAGTGTCAAAAATAGATCAGCATCATAGTTCAAAAGAGTTAAGCAAACAGCAGCACAACTCCACAGTATCAGTTAAACAGGATACAAACAATTCCAAAGGTACAAATACTGCTGTTGTATCTACTGCTGCGTTGACTCAACAACCAGCTGATACTCGACAACATCCAAATGAAGATGGACAATGGATGATGACCAACAAAACAGTAACTCCAAAATCCAAAAGTAAAAATCCCATTCTAGGAAACAATCCAGCCGTACCTGCAATTTCCAATTCTTTTTCCACACTTGCCAATACCAACAATCAAGAAGGAGAACTCTTGGAAGATTTGCAACTTATTGACAGTGCATCACAGAATATAGACATTTTTGCAGCATATAATGCACAATCAATCCAAATTTGGGATCAAATTTCAGAGGGTCATCAAAACAAGTCTGCTCTATCAATTCATATACAGAATCAGAAAACGAGGAAGCTCTCAATGAGAGTTGCAAAACAAAAACAGGTAGCTCCACCACCTGTTTCAAAATCCAATCGAGAAAAAATCACACCATGAATTCTGAAGTCTTTGTGACAAAATTGTGATCGAAGGCAATAAATTACAATCTGGAGAAAGAGGAGCGATGCTTGGTTTCTTCAATTTTCTAGATTCCCATCACATTAGTTTCCAATCCTCTTAGGTCATCTTGCTATTCACATCATAGAGTTTACTACAACACTCGGTGATGATCATAGATTTTAGTCCTTTCAGGGCGTGTTTGTAATGAGGTTTTAGATGCCTCAATAGGAGGAATACGATAAGGTTAGACCGGTTGTTGGATAACAACTCCGGCGAGATCGACTCCCTTATCTGTATTTTGCCTATTTGCTATTGTAATTTTCTTTTTGAAATCAATAAAAATCTAGCCCTAGGCTCTGCCTAGTGGATTTCTTAAAAAAAAATTAAGGTATTATAACTTGTACGCGTGGTCAAAATTGAATTCCAGGGGATTCAGAGTTTATTTGGAAAGAGAATTATCATTTCAGAAGCTTTACGTTTTGATACCGAGGTCAGAATTTGATTCCGAAAGTTAGAGTAGGTCCGTAATATTGAATATGACTTGTGTGAATAATTTGAGGCCTATCGGACGTGATTTGACGGGTTTCGTCTTCGAATGTAGAAGTTGTAAATTTCAAAGTTCATTAAGCTTGAACTGGGGTGCGATTCATGGTTCTAACATTGTTTGATATGATTTGAGGCTTTGAGCAAGTCTGTGTTATGTTTTTAGACTTGTGCGGGGGTTTGGTTCGAAGCCTCAGGGGCTCGGGTGTGATTCGAGATAGCTTCGGAGTGATTTGCTAAGGACTAGTAGTGTTGGTAATAGTATGATCGCAATTACGATGCATTGGTATCAAATACAACCTCGCATTTGCGAGTTCCTTCTCGCATTTATGAGCCTGGGCTTTTAGGGGAAATTCGCATTCGCGAATGAAGGATGGATTTGCGAGGCTATCTTCTTCGCATTTGGGAAGAATCTTGTCGCAATTTGGACCAGGACAGGATGGGCTAGGCTTCGCATTTTCGATGCAATTGTCGCAAATGCGACATCGCATTTGCGTGCTAAATGTCACAAATGCGACATCACATTTGCGAGCCAGATGTCACAAATGCGATATCTGGGACTGGGACTTAGGGCTTTATATCCCGAGACTTAGCCCATTTCCTTTATTTCCTACTTAGTCTTAGGAGATTTTTGAGAGCATTTGAGGAAGGATTCCATCATCATCAAAGAGGTAAGTAATTTCTACACATAATAAGTTAAATAAATAGATTATGGGTAGATTAACATGTGAAAATTAGGAAAAATCAAGGGTTTTAGATGACAAACCCTAGAATTTGGTAAAAACAAGATTTGACCACAAAATTTGTTAGAGAATGGAGTAAAAATCATATATTCTTGATCCTTAGGTTATGCGTAACAATTTTCTTCAAAAATTTCCGGAATCGGGGCACGTAAGCCCGGGGATGAATTTTAGGAACCTTGCATTTTGGTTTGGGAAATTGGTTTGATAATTTGAATATGAACTTTTGAGCATGTATTGACTAGTTCTTACCCTATTTGAATAGTTTTGGATCATTCGTCTCCAAATTGGAGGTTTGAGCGCATTCTTGAATGGAATTTAGGCTTTAGAGCGAGGTGAGTCTCTTTTCTAACCTTGTAAGAGGGAATTGTCCCCATATGTGAAATAAGTGGATACGTGCTCCTATTTGTGGTGGCTACGTACGCACGAGTGACGAGAGTCCGTGCATAGTTACTCTTTTGCCATTGTCCGGATAGAATAGGACCCAAAATGATGCTTTACTTGGAAATATTTGTAATCCTATTGAAGGTTTGAATTGCTTAAATTCTATCGAAATTGTAAATGAAGTTGAAAAGGATTAAACTTCATTTTTCTTAAATCATTAAAATGGGGGAATCTGGTTTTTCCTTGGATAGTTTTTCCCTAATGAAGTCTTGATTAACTGTTGGAATATGAGATTCTATGTGTACATGCATCGTATGTATGATTCACGTGCAGAGTATTTGTTTATTTTATGTTGGCGGTGTCGCATGGATGATTTTCGAGAAGCGTAATAGATGCATCTATGGTTTGCTCCTTTCGACCCTCGGCAGTGCAATTTTACATTTATGTTGGATTAGGCCGTACGACCTCGGCATGATTTGCGCATGCTTGTATCGCGTGCTTTGACACTTATGGAAGTTGTTATTGCCTTTTCCTGGTTTAAGAATATTTTTATAAATGATAAAAAAATTTAGAAATTTCCTTTAAAAGAAAGAATTGTTTATTTGATTCAACCTATCAAATTACAATCATGTTTATAAAAATTCACGATTCAATATATTATTGATATAGCATTATTGGACAACTAGTAAGTGTCAAAGTTGACCTCTCGTCTCTACTTTTTCGAGATTAGACATGATACTCATTGCGTGCTCGTTGTTTTCGTACTCATACTACACTTCAATGCATTTTTGTTACACAGGCACATGCATCTCTAGTGGCCTAGCGGGCGTAGCAGCATGGTTGATACAGAGACTTAAGTGAGCTACTTTTCCCGAGATGACTCGCAGCCAGCAAATCTATTTCAAATTACTGTATCAATGGTTTATCCAATATTGTATTCTGGACGGTTATTGTGTTACGTTATTTCTTAGAAATTGCTCATGAATTTATGACACCAGGTTCTGGGATGTCTTGGGGTTTATTCGGAAATTTTAAAAGGTTGTTGAATGTTTCATTATTTATTCAAAAGGAATTTACTATGTATTGTTTAAACGTATAAAGGAAATGACTTCGAAAATACTCAAAATGAAAATTTAATTAAGTATTTTGGTTAGCTTGCCTCACGGCGGTGACTGGCGCCATCACGATCCTTAGTGGATTTTGTGTCGTGACATGAACTAACTAGAATAAACATAAGGTAATACTCAATATAGGATTACCCAACCTGATATAAAATATATACATGTGACATACAGGTATATAAGGCTAAAATGATCGTTTATAAACTCAAAACATATGTTGACAAGTCCATAGAAGTATCCATATATATGACATATGTCTAAAAGCCTCTAAGAGTACATGAGTACCATAAAGGTCGGGACTGACCCCACTGTCGTGCCCCATTTTTCTCGCAAAATCGGGTTTATGACATTTGGGAGGACAACTCATTCCTTTTCGGGAATCGGGTTTAAATTGAAGATTCGCCACCTAATGATTAGGGTGCATTAGGACGCCAAGGATATTTTGATTTGAGTAACCAGAGATAGGTTAAGGTCTTGAACTTATTCTAAGGGGAAGATATTAGGCACCCTCTGAATCCACTAGTGTGGTTCCCGGCCAGACTATTATTGTGATTTAAGTGCAAATAACACATAGTCAAATAAACTTTCAAGTAAGAGGGGATTTTCATATAATAGTCACAAATAAGCAAAGTTAAAAGAACGAAAGGGAGACCGATTTTTTCTTAGAGAAATAGTTTAAAATTTGGAAAAGAAGCAAGGTATCAAAGAAACAAAGGGAAGGGGGTCCTAGATTTATAAATAATATGGATCACCCCACACAACATCCGGTAATCATTCCTCAGTGAGGGGCTACACGTGATGTTATCGCGTGGTCATCATATCTATATCCACCCTTTCCCACCCCGTTAAGGTATTATAGCATGGAATAGTCTCGTTTACTTATTGCATGCTATTACCCATCCCAATTCTATCAGCTTCGAAGGTACTTGGGACTACTAATCCTAAAGGGAGGAGATATTGGGCTTATTTGTGGTTTCAAAAGGTAAATTCTAAGGCAACGGGTAGAAACACATATAGCAAGTTTGGGGAAAGCATATAAACAAATAAAAGGATCAAATACACTTCCCTTAAACATAGAAGCACATAATTTAGCATGTCTTGCACGTACTGTCTAGAGTCTGATTAAACTTAAAAGGTTGAGGCAGACCGATTTATTACATAATTCAGATAAAAAATCCGAATCAGGCCTGCCTGCTGGTTGTAATTAATGAAAAACAGATTTAGTTTATAAACATTTACCCTATGGCTTGCCTAAATGTTGGATGGAGACCCTATAGGTATGATATCTACTGATTTTAGAAAAAATGAAGTAAACCGAAATAATTGGATTAAGAAAAGCTATGAGTTATTAAAGGAGGCAGGTTTTACCAAACGACTATGAGTTTTGCAATTAATGATGTGTGATTGCTACTGGTTTTAGATCTATAAGCAGGTGGAACTTTTAGACTTTATTAATAACTCATATAGGCATGCTTTCTACATGTTGTTGATTTTTAACACTTGTAAAGATGCTGGAACCCTATGAACATGATATCTAGGTACTGAAATTCGTTTAGAGCCTATGGACATGATATCCAATGAGGTTGATTCTTAAGACCTATAAACATGATTTCCTAATAAAGACTTGATATGCAAGATTCATAAAGACTTATAGGCATATTTTCTATGTACATGTGTAGAGACTTTAGGTAACTATAGACATGGTATCTGTTAGAGAAGTGCAGAATTCAGGAATGTCTATAGGCATGGTATCTATGTGAGAATGCAGAAATATTACAGACATGATATCTATATGAAAGAATGCAGAAATTCAGAAATTCTTATAGGCAGGATATCTTTATGAAGGCAGAAATTTAGAAACTCCTATAGGCAGGATATCTACATATGAGAGCACAGAAATTCATAAACTCCTATAGGCAGATTATCTACCCTTTTGCATAAGCCACCCAAAGAGTTTATTACAAAATTATTACAACCCAGAATGAAGATAAAAAAGAAAATACATTAGAAATTAAAAGTACAACCATGGCGAGCCTAATTCAGACTTACTATTTGAAGTATGAAGTAAACCAACTCCAAGAGATCATATTTCAAAGCCTTTCTCCCATTTGGGGTGTGTCAAAGTTCCCTAAGAGTCTCATATGAACTCGGGGTATTACTTACACCCAAATTTACCATCAGACTAAGACATAGTGCAGTATGGAAGGGCCAGCTCTCAGGTGTCCCAGTTATGAGGGAACTCAAGGTCCCAAGGAAAGGCTCACAGAAGGGGGGAAGAACTTAGGGGCTGAGAGAGAGTGCAAGTGCATAAGTAGAACTCTGAAAGAGGAAAGGGAAAAGGGAAACAACTTAAATCAATGCACATAAGGGTATAGGGGAGATGGGGAAGTTGCTAGAGGCAAAAAAAGGAAGGTTGATGGGCATACCCAACAATAGGAGATGTTGACACACCCTTAGACCTATTAAAACATATTGTTTAGAGGTTAAGACCCCCATGGATCGAACTTAATCCATGGACAACAACATACATTTCCATGCTTTAAGTCATGACTCAAAACACATGGGGGTAATAGGGGAATGGCGTTTCATAACAAACAAACATAAGGAAATCAACATGCCAATTTAAGTGCTGAGTAACAACAAGCAAACATGGACACACAAGCAGTAAATACACATTGTTATGGTGCTAGAAATTAAATCCGAACATACCAGTTTCAGAGGAACAAACAAAGAAAAGCAGTAGGTCTTGTGAACAAGCCACAATATGGACAAGAAAAGAATGTTATTCTGTGTGAGCATGAGTGCAGGAAAATTCTGAATTGTGTGTTGTGTGTTAAAGAGCCATGTATTTATAGTGTTAAAAGCCAGGCAGAAATAAGGTAAGAAAATAATTAAGGAACTGATTGTCAATCTAGTACACAAGACTTCCCTTAATTAAGGGATTTAAATTCAACCATGTAAACAAAATTTAAGGAAATAAATTGAATAAGCACTTTGTGCAAAACATGTAATTACGGGAAAATACATAAAATGATATTTAAGGACAGGGTTATAAAGTACACGGTTGTACAAATAAGGATAAAAAATCAATTAACAACCAGTAAATACAAAAATCATGGATCTTTTAATTACTGACCCATGAATAAACCAAGTCGCAAAAGCTGAGAAAGGTTTTAACTTAGAGAAAATCAGCAAGCAATGGAAAGAAATCAATCAGACCACATTTAGAGGGAAGTATGGACTAATCACAAATTTGAAAGCCACATTAGAGGGATGTTCATCATTTATAAGGAGCAGACGGCGTGAAAGAAGATTGTTGTTTCATTGTAAAATCAATAGAAAAATCCAGTGTAAGAGAGTTTAGCAAAAGTCGGAATCATATGAAAACAAGGATGTCCAAACCTAGTTCAGAGACTCGAATGTTTTGAAAGAGTTAGCGGATTCGAAATAAAACCTTAGCTCAAATTAAATCACATAACAAAACTTGGAAGAACCCCAAAATTCTAGGGGAAAATCGAGTACAAAGATAAGAAGGTAAGTGATCGAAACAGGCTCAAAGGTCTCAAAGAAGAGCTGAAAACATCTTGCATGTTTCTTTCAGCAAAAACTCATGAGAAAACAATGATAGCAAGTAACATGAAGAACATAGTAAAAGGATTAAAAGAAAATAGAGTAAAAGAAGCTAATACGAAACATGATGGAAATAATTGATAAGAACAGTTGAAGAAGCATGCTAAGAAGTTTTAGGACAAACTTAAACATAGGTCAGTAGACAGAACTTAATACGAAACACCTAAGAACACGGTAAGGGAAAAATACAGTAGAAAAACACACAAGAATACCATAGAAGAAGCATACAGTAGTAGAAAATACAAGAACACAGTAGTAGAAGAAAATACAAGAACACAGTAGAGGCAAATATGCACAAAAAGAAAAAGAAAGTCGGAGAATCATTCAAATATTTTCAGAAAACCTAAGTCAGAAATGAAAGATTTTGAAAGTAGTTATTTTAAAGAAAAGCCACGAAAGCATAGATATACATAGGGGTGTGCATTCGATTTATCGATTCGATTTTGACCCTTATAGATAATTACTTATCGTTATCATTTCAATAAGGTTTCGATTTTTTCGATTTCGATTTATCGATTTTGGGGGCTTATCAATTCGGTTATCGATTACACCAATAAGAAAATTTGAGGGATTCCACGGAAAGTATATCGCTATAAATGCCCCTAACTAATATGGACAAAAAGAAGCTAAAATAAGAAGAACACCATTTATAATATAAAAATTATGTCAACAAGCACATGCAACAAAACTAAAGTAAGGGATTAAATGTATGCCACCAACACTCCAACAATATAAAAAAACAAAACACATCATCACAGCTAATTCTGTTTTCCATTAATTGAACTTCATTCCCTTGATCTTTAAATATGATCATCCCTTAAATATGGTAGAGAATAATAGGGTAAGGGACTTAGGGTAAAGGAAAGGGTATAGATTAGGGAAAATAATATTTTATAACCGCTTTCAAAATAGCAGCGGAATATATATACATTCTGTATGTTATATTAATAAATAGGTAATTACCCATTTAACAAGTGTCTACAGTGTAGGTGTCTGAATTCGATTTTGACCCTTATCGAAAATTACTTATCGATTATCGATTTGTACATATGCTTCATTTCAATAAAATTTTGATTTTTTGATTTCGATTTCGATAACAAATAATCAATTCGATTTATTGATAAACCGATTCGAATGCACATCCTAGATATTTAACAGATCATAAAAACCTCGAAAGGTTACGATTTTAAGTAGAACCCTAGTAGTGAGAAAGGCTTTGAAAGGTTGCCGATTTAAGTCGGAGAAGTAAAAAATCAGGCTCGATCAACCATGGTACACTAGAGTAAAATCGGATATGGCTGTGGAACTCGAATCGAACAAAGCATGGACCAAACCTCACTGTGGTCAGGCCTTGAATCTTCAAAGATCAGGCGCTTGGGAGTCATAGGAGGCCGGTATAAGGCTTATATAGCCTTGGAAGCCATGGATTCCGGTGACATTCAGGGCAGAAGTGGTGGATAGGGTTTGAGAGGCTTCAAGAAAGTTTGAGAGGATTGAGGGTTCAGAGGCAGCTGGTCGGTGGAAAATGAGAAGTGTTTAGGGTCATTTGGGAATTAATTATGGAATGAGGAATGTGAGCCGTTGATCTAACAGATCAACGACTGGGATTTGAAGTTGGCGGGTGGGTCATTTAAATGGGCTATGGGTCGGGTAATTTTAGGAATTGTGCTGGGGTTCAATTGGGTTCGATTGTGGTAGAATTTAGGCAATTGTTGAGATAAAATTTGGCTAGATGTTGAATAGCCATTTTCCTCATTTATTTTTTTAAAAAAAGCAAATCAAATTCTAATAATAAATTGAAATTACTAAAATTATTTCCAATATATAATCATCAATTTAAAAATACTTGACTTAATTTTTAAAAATATAATTGCAATCAAATCATAAAAGATGCTATATTGCAATTATATGCAATTTAACTTTAAAAATACTAAATAAATTTATAAAAATATGTAAAAATTATTTGAGGTATAGTTTAGCATAAATATGAGAATTCAAAAAGTGAATCACTAAAATGATAATTTTGGGAATACTTATTGGATTTTTCTTGATAAAATAGGGTAATAAAATTGATTTTAAAATCTTTAAAAATTTGAGAAAAATAATAGGACCTTGGGACATACTTATATATGCATATATATACTATTTTGAAAGGTATTTTGCACATTAAAAAAATACAAGAAAAAACTGGGTATCAATAGCTGCCTCTCTTTACCTGGAAAGGATGAAAGAGTTGTCGGTTAAAGATATGATGATCAAATTTGACCGAATGAAATGGTTTGAAGAGGTTGATCGTACTCTGGTTCCTGAGCTACCTACATATCCCTATTCTTATAGGAATCAGTCCATATGTAGTTCACGATTCGTTGGTGGCGTATGCCGATAGAGGTTTTTCAAGAACGAACGCAATGAGATGAACGGTTAAAGTCTAATAGAGCTGCGGGAACTGGAGCGCCATTGCTCACCGGTTTACCTACAAATAAGCAATATTGTGCGGAAATTTAAACATGATGCTAGTTCCCATCGGAGCATGAATGTTGTCTTTGGATGGTTAGGATGACGTCTTTGGACCATGATATCCTGGGCCATGAAACGTATAATAAAGGATTTGCAGGCCATGAAATGATGCTCTCAGTCTATGAGAATAATGCCTCCGAACTATGACGCCTTTGAATAATGATATGAAGGAGATGGAAGGGGTCTTCAGGCCATGGCATGGTGTTCTCGGTCTATGAGAATGGTGCCTCTGAAAAATGACGCCTTCAGACAATTTGGCAATCATTCAGCCCATTAAATGCAATGTTTGGCGATCTTTCAGTGCATGCAATGCCGAAAGTGGTGATCTTTCAGCCATGTAACTGTAAATGAAGTGGCGATATTTCAGCCGATGAAAATGAAAAATAAAGCGGCGATCTATCAGCCATGCAAGCATAAATAAAGCGGCGATATTTCAGCAGATGCAAGTGTAAAAATAAAGTGGCGATATTTCAGCCATGCAAGTGCAAAATAAAGTGGCAACATTTCAGCCGTGCAAGTGCAAAATAAAGTGGCTATATTTCAGCCATGCAAGTGTAAAAATAAAGTGGCAATATTTCAGCTATGCAAGTGCAAAATAAAGTGTCCATATTTCATATATGTAAGTGTAAAATAGAGTGGCGATATTTCAGCCGATGAATGGAGTAAATGCAGTGGCGATCTTTCAGCTGATGAAATACAGTAGATGAAACGGCGATCTTTCAGCCATGCAATGTGCAGATGGAAACGATGTTTAGCCTCGTAAGGCAGAATGGTACCCTTATGCAATGCACAAAATGCAAGTTGAGATAGAGCTTAGTCTTGGAAGGCAGACAGCAGCCTTATGCAATGCAAAAATGCAGATAGAGACAGTGTTTAGTCTCAGAAGGCAGAATGGTAGCCTTATGCAATGCAAAAATACAGATGGAGGTAGAGCTAAACCTTGGAAGGTAGAATGGTAGCTTTATGCAATGCAAAATGCAGTTGGAGGTAGAGCTTAACCTCGAAAGGTAGAATGATAGCCTTATGCAATGCAAAAATGTAAATGGAGGTAGAGCTTATCCTCGGAAGGAAGAATGGTAGCCTGATGCAATGCAAAAATGCAGATGGAGGTAGATTTTAACCTCGGAAGGCTGAATGGTAGCCTTATGCAAAAAATGCAGATGGAGGTAGAGCTTAAACTCGAAAGGTACAATGATTTCCTTATGCAATGCCAAAATGTAGATAGAGGTAGAGCTTAACCTCGAAAGGAAGAATGGTAGCCTTATGCAATGCAAAAATGCAAATGGAGGTAGAGATTAACCTCGGAAGGCAGAATGGTAGCCTTATGCAATACAAAATGCAGATGGAGGTATAGCTTAACCTCGGAAGGCAGAATGATAGCCTTATGCAATGCAAAAATGTAGATGGAGGTAGATCTTAACCTTGGAAGGTAGAATTGTAGCCTTATGCAATGCAAAAATGCAGATGGAGGTAGATCTTAACCTCGCAAGGCAGAATGGTAGCCTTATGCAAAAAATGCAGATGGAGGTAGAGATTAACCTCGGAAGGCATAATGGTAGCCTTATGCAATGCAAAAATGCAAATGGAGGTAGATCTTAACCTTGGAAGAAAGATGGTTGTCTTATGCAAGAAGTAAAGGGGCAGATGATAATAGAATTTTCTTAGCTGATAGCGGATTGCAATATTGCCACTGCTGGGGATACTGTGTCTGCTAGGGACTCTGCGTGTTGATAACAGCTGTGAATAAGTGTTATGGTTCTGAGAGTTGTATTTTAAAGCAATGTGAGTCTCGTGAGTGTATAGTATATTTGATGATTTTTCAATTCGAGTGGCTGCATCGAAAGAAAAATTGTGAGTTTGTAGAGGGGGAAGGTTAGTTCGTGCTCCCCCTGGCTTTGCTTGATCGACTCGATTTTGATCTGGGTCTACTATACGTATCTGAAATAGACATGCATGATTTGGTAAAAATATAACATAAGTACATAATTAAAAATATCTTTCTTTAGATGAGCGGAGGACAGTGACGTGGTTCAAGACATTGCAACCTTTCTTGCTATGGAATTTTGAGGGTCCTCCTAAAAGTTCTGCCCCAATTTAATGGGTTGATGCTTCTGACGGCTGCTTGTGATGATTGGCTGAAATTACTTTGAAATTTTGAGGGTCCTCCTCAAAATTCTGCCCTGTTTCCAATCGCGAGGGGAAATGAAAATTTTATTGAATTGTGACTGAACCCATAAGGCTACCTACGTATCCTCTCTTAAACGGGAATCAGGCCAGAAGTCGTTCAAATTACATCATATAGAAAGCATAAAGATTACACATAGTATCGCTTGACTGCATCTGAATTGATTGGTTTTGGCCAAACTTCTCTATCCATTTCTGCAAGTATCAAGGCTTCTCCTATTAGAACTCGGTGAACTATGTATGGACCCTGCAAATTGGAGAGATTTTCTCTCTGGCTTCATCTTGATGCGGGAAAATTTTCTTTAACACCAGTTGTCCCGGTATGGACTGTCTCGGATTGACTCTCTTGTTAAAGGCTCTAGACATTCTATTCTGATAAAGTTGACTGTGGCAAACTGCATTCATTCTCTTTCCATCTATAAGAGCTAGCTGCTCATAATGACCTTTCACGCACTCTGCATCGTCGAGCTCAGCTTCTTGTATGATCCTTAAGGAGGGAATTTCTACCTCGGTGGGAATGACCACTTTTGTACCATATACTAGAATGTATGGGGTTGCCCCAGTTGAGGTGCAGAATGTGGTGTGGTACCCCAATAAAGCAAATGACAGTTTCTCGTGCCAATGTTTATGCTTCTCTATCATTTTCCCCAATATCTTCTTAATATTTTTGTTGGCGTCTTCTATGGCTCTGTTCATCTGAGCTCTGTGGGATGTAGAATTCATATGTTTGATCTTAAAGGTTTCACACATAGATTTCATTAAGTCATTGCTGAGGTTGGAACCATTATCAATGACGATTGACTCTAGAATCCCGAATCGACAAATGATGCGGTCATGGACAAAATTTTCCATGACTTTCTTAGTCACTGCTCTGTAAGATGTTGATTCAATGTATTTGGTGAAATAATCAATTTGTTACTAGGATAAACCTGTGCCCGCTTGATGCGGCAGGTTCAATGGGTCCGATAACTTCCATTCCCCAGGCGGCGAACGACCATTGTGAGCTTGTTGCATTAAGCTCGTTTGGGGGTACCTTGATCATGTCTGCATGTATCTGGCAGCGGTGGCATTTTTGGACATACTGGATGCAATCCGTTTCTATAGTCATCCAAAAGTAACCAGCCCGGAGTATATTCTTGGCCAAGACAAAACCGTTCATGTGTGGACCGCAGATCCCGACATGGATTTCTTCTAGCAGTTTGGACGCTTCCTTTGCGTTGACACACCTTAGTAATCCGAAATTTGGAGTCCTCCAACATAGGATTCCCCCGCTGTGAAAGAAATTGCTATCCAAACTCTGGAGGGTGCCTTTCTGAATAGGATTTGCAAGCTACGGGTATTCTCCTTTTGTCAAATATTCTTTGATATCATGAAACCAAGGCTTTGTATACTTCTTCTTCGACATGAACATAGTAATCTAGCTATGGATCTTTACTGGAATGGGGTCAATGAAGTTTTTGTCCAGATGCTGTATCATGGATGATAGGGTAGCCAATGCATTGACAAACTCATTCTAGGCTCTGAGAACATGCTGGAACTCTGTTTTTGTGAACCTTTTCTTAAAAACCTGTAGGTAATGCAAATAAGGGAGTATCTTGGACTTCTTGGCCGCCCATTCTTCTCGGACCTGATGTATATGTTGGAAACACGTTCTCAATGCGATATACTAAACGTGTATTCTTTTGTAGGTTTTGATGAATGACAAACAAAGCACAAATTGATATATGACGGAGTTCAAGTACAAGAGCACAAATGTTGAGATTAAAGCTCAAGACGTTGTTTTTAATTGTTATTATTGAGTTATTCTTAAATGTGATCTTGATCCTATAACTTGACTCCATAACATGGCTTCTCTCATAAAACTATTTTCCAAAATCATGCACACTTATTTCTGTATCAAATAATTTCAAATGATGCATATTTACATTAGACAAAATGTTTTCTAAACATGCCTCAAAAATCTGGGCTAAAATAATCGATTATGAACTTATGATAATCGATTGTTTCTGAGCCAAGACTGCATGACAATCGATTATGAATTAATGGTAATCGATTGTGAGTAAGACAGTGAAGATCAGGTTTTTCCAAATCTGCATGATAATCGATTGTGATCAAATGCCAATCGATTGTTGTTGAGGTAAAGTTTTTCAATACTCAAAATAATCGATTATGAACTAATGGTGATCGATTATGTTGAGACAATGTCTTTCAGTGATTTTAAATTTAATTAAGTAATCGATTATGTATTTAGATAATCGATTATCACTGAGACAGTAAGTTTTATGATTTTCAGAAAATAACAAGTAATCGATTATGTCTTTAGATAATCGATTATCACTGAGACAGTAAGTTTCATGATTTTCAGAAAATAACAAGTAATCGATTGTTGAAGCTGACCGTTGTCAAATGATTTTCAAATACCTCAAAGTAATCGATTATTGGTTTTCATATAATCGATGTTTTGCTTAAAATCTGGAAATGATTCTTAGAACGTTGCTGAGGTAATCGATTATAGATTTTATATAATCGATGTTTTGCTTAAAATCCGGAAATGATTTTTAGAACGTTGCCAATATAATCGATTACGGATTTGGTGTAATCGATTATCTGTTTTTGAATTTTGCCAGTAATCGATTATGGATTGTAAGTAATCGATTATTAAGCGTAAAATCTGGGATTGATTTTTGATCTGACTGGCAGATAATCGATTGTTCGGTCTTGACAATCGGTTATCACTGAGTAAATTCAGCAATTCTTAATTGGCAATTAGACAACGGTAAGACCAAGTTTTGCACCTATAAATACAGCTTCAACTCAGTGTTTTAAACACAACAATATACATTAACTGATCATTACATTGCTTTAAGCTTTCATTCAATTGTTCATCATTTTCTACTCATTTCATAAAGCTTTTGAGAGCCATATTATTGTTCAAAGTTGTTGTGATCTTGAGCGTATTATTTTACTCATATCTACTCATCAAGGAGTACCTTTGTTAAGTGAGTGTTCAAGTATTTCAAATACTTGTAAGAGAATTTTGATTCTCTTGTGTTGAGGAACTTGTGCTTCCTCTGTTGAAGTCTTTGGGATTGTATCCCCGAGCAAGTGAAGTCTTTGGGATTGTATCCCCGAGCAAGTGAAGTCTTTGGGATTGTATCCCCGAGCAAGTGAAGTCTTTGGGATTGTATCCCCGAGCAAGTGAAGTCTTTGGGATTGTATCCCCGAGCAAGTGAAGTCTTCGGGATTGTATCCCCGAGCAAGTGAAGTCTTTGGGATTGTATCCCCGAGCAAGTGAAGTCTTTGGGATTGTATCCCCGAGCAAGTGAAGTCTTTGGGATTGTATCCCCGAGCAAGTGAAGTCTTTGAGGTGAGGAACCTCCGAGCAAGTGAAGTCTTTGAGATTGTATCTCCGAGCAACTGTAAAGGTTTGTTAAGCACCCGTAAGCTTAACAAGTTAGTAGAAAATCTCGAGAGAGTCTCTCGGGGACTGGACTAACCACTGTTGTGGCCAACCAGGATATATCCTTGTGTAAGTTATTTTTATTGCACTTATTTACTTCCTGTAAAATTTAAATTCCGCAAGAAAACGCTAAATTTCATTAAAACGCTATTCACCCCCCCTCTAGCGTTAAGCGTTATTTCTAACAATTGGTATCAGAGCCCAACTCTCTGAAAAACTTAACAGTTTGAGAGAACCATCCATGGCTTCTACTCTAGATTCTTTTGCAGGAATTGAAGAAGGACAATGCCCTACACGACCTCCTCTATTCAATGGCACAAATTACTCATACTGGAAGGAGAGGATGGAAATCTTCATTCGGTCAAACTGTCCCTACCTTTGGAAGGTGTACACAAAGGGAAATGAAATTCCAGTCAAGAAAGTGGAAAGCGAATGGATTCCCAAATCCGAAGAGGAGTACACCACAGAGGACAATAGAATGATTCAAAATAATTATAAAGCTGTAAATTTATTGTATTGTGCTATAAACGCTAACGATTACAGGAAACTTTCATGTTGCAAAACAGCAAAAGAAATGTGGGACAAATTAGAAGTCACTTATGAAGGGACTGACCAGGTAAGAGAAGCAAAAGTTGATTTTCTTACTCATGCTTACGAATTGTTTCATATGAAGGAAGGAGAAAAAGTAGATGAGATGTTTGAGCGCTTTTCAACAATAGTAAATGATCTACACGTCCTCAAGAAGACGTTCACGGATAGAGAACTTGTTCGAAAAGTTCTTAGAAGCCTCACACCGGCATGGCGATCCAAAGCCGATGCTATCCAAGAATCAATTGGAGTCTCAAACGTCACCATCGACGCACTAAGAGGTAATCTTAAAACCTATGAATCTACTATTCTTAACCCGTTTGTTGATGATCAAAGAAGGCAAAAGATTGCTCTAAAAGCGAGCACAAGCCAACCAAAGATTGAAGAGGAAGAAGACAACGAGTTTGGATTAGTCATTAAAAGATTCCAAAAGTTTATGCACAAGGAATATGAGCGCAAAGGAAAAAAACAAGGTGAGCAAACAAAATGCTATGAATGTGGAGAAACTGGACACATCAAAACAAATTGCCCAAACATCAAAAAGGAGAAGAAATCCTTTAAAAAGCAACGGGCATATATCTCGTGGGGAGGCGACTCCGGAGATGAATCAAGTGAAGAAGAAAACGACGAAGCTGCAAACCTTTGTCTCATGGTACAAGAAGAAAACCAAAATGAGGTACGTCAAATTTCGTCTGAAAACTTTTCACTTGATGAAATGCGTAATGCTTTTGATGAGTTATATACTGAATTTTTAAAGGCTTCAAAAACTGTCACTAGCTTAAGAGAAAACGCTTCTCTAAAAGAAACGGATTTTCAAAAACAGATTTCTTTAAAAGAAAAGGAATTAGAAAAACTGGTTTTGGAAAATGAGAAGCTACACGAACAAAACAAGTTTTATGGAAAGAGAAGTGCCGACAAACCTGAAAGTTCTACTAAAGGTTGTGTTTCTTGTGTGATCCTTAAGAATGAAGTAGGTAGACTTAAAGGCACACTAGATAAGTTTAATTCCTCGCATAAAAACTTGAATGTTGTTCTTGATAACCTAAAATCAACTAAGCACGGAATAGGTTTTAAAAATGAAGAAAAGGTTGACGCTAAACCTCAAAAACCTAGAGCTCAACCTAGGAACAACAACAAAAATGTGTATCCTAGAAATAGCTATCCTAGAACAAATTTGCATGCTAGACCAAGAAATGACCCTCCGCCTAGAAATAGTCACCATAGACATGATGCATATTTTAGGCAAAATTGTGAACCTCCTAGAAGACCCCAAAATGGTCCTCAACCTAGATATCATCACTCTAGAAACACTACCCATCCTAGAGATCAAAGTAGGAGAAATGATAGCGTTCAAAATAAGGTAAGCAACCCTCATTCATCTAGCTACTATGAACCTAGACGAATGCATAATCCGAATGTGACATGTCATTATTGTAGACGCATTGGTCATATTGCTCCCGCATGTTTTACTCGTCATAGACATGTTACTCAAACATATTATTACAATATGTCTAACCCTCAAGGACCCAAGATGGCATGGGTACCCAAAGAAAATTAATTTGTTTTGTAGGTATGCTTGAAGGGATCAAGCGTACTATGGTACCTTGATAGTGGATGCTCCAAACACATGACGGGAGATGAATCCAAATCCCTTCAACTAAAGCACAAAGAAGGAGGAAGCGTCATATTTGGAAACAATCATATTCAGATCGGTTGATATTTTAAGCAATTTGAAAAACAAAATACAAGAAAAGGCATCGAAGGAAATCAATGATGAAATTGTGGAACAATCAACGGAGGAAGCTTCACATTTGGGGAGTGAGACAAAAGAACAAAATGAATGAAGGACGATCAAAGATCACCCTCTTGATCAGGTAATTGGCGACGTCGGAGGAAAGGTAAGTACCCGAAACTCTCTTAAGAACACTCTAGGACACAATTCTTAAGAGTTCACGATATCACTTGATAACACTAGTGTAATTTATTCACGTCACTATAAATTACTGACTTGAGCGTCGGAGACGTTTAATTCCATTTTGCAGGTACTTCCCCAAAGATAAGATAAATTATGAAGTCTTAGCACACCGCAATCGATTATCCCAAGACAATAATCGATTATCTACTGTGCAGTACATCGATTATCAGTATCAATAATCGATTGTTTCGACTGATTAGTTTTATTATGCAAATGTGTTTAAATTGTTAACTCCTTATATTGCATAATCGATTTCCGTCTCAGTCATTCAGCAATACTTTTCCAGACAATCGATTATTTCTTCCTATAATCGATTAGTTGTCATATTCAGAAATTCTCCGAGTTCTCTGTATCAACCATATTTCAATAATAATCGATTACCAATATTGACAATCGATTATTTCTTGTTTAAACTTTGTTACCGTTTGGCTCCAACATCGATTGCTGTCAGGACATAAATGCTCCATAATCGATTATTTTGTGTTGATAATCGATTATCTCATTCAAATTTTTTTACCGTTTGTCTCTTAAATCGATTTGTCAGTTTCAAAATTTAATCCAACAGTAAATACAATCGATTATCTCTGCCAAATAATCGATTATCTAACGGTCAGCAAATTTATTTCTTACCGTTTTTGGCTGTTCCAACTTTCAATTTTCAGCAGGTATCTTTAGTAAATGGCTGATCACTGCTTCTCCTATAAATAGCCCTCATATAGGATCATTCTCACTCACTCAAGCACCATTTCTAAAAATCAAAGGTCAATTCCTTGCATCTTAGTCTCAAAAATTCAGCAGTAAAAAATTTTTTCAATATGTCTGGACGCTCCTCCAAACGTTCTCGTTCCAGGCAAGGTGCCTCAGCCTCAACAGTCCCTCCTCCTCTAAACTTCCCATATGAAGACGGGTCCGTTTTGTTCTTCGAAACTCAAGCTGAACTTTCTAGGTTTCTCTCCAAGTTTGAGAAGCGATTTATTCTTCCTCCTCGTTTCTCAACAAGCAAGCTCCTTGAACCTTTCGCCCCTGCCGCCAACATGCTCAAAGAGTGTCAACTCTATGATTTCTTGCTCCTTACCCATCCTCATATTAACACAACCTTAGTTGAAGCATTCTATTCAAATCTTCACAAAGATGAAGATGGTGAGGTGGTCACCTCCATCAATGGCATTCACATTCTCCTCTCTGACGAGAACCTTCACACCATCGCCCGCATTCCAAACGATGGTGAAGATCTTATCCGGTATATTAATGAGGCCGGCTCTCTCTTTGATGAATCCAATTTTTTCCGCCAAGCCGGAATCTCTTATGATCAAGCCTCTTCTCGTCGTCCTACCATCTCGGGCATGTACCCAAATTATCGATTTCTCCTCTACTTCATCACCCGTGTCCTAAGACCTCGTAGGCACAATCATACCACCATATCCCAAGAGGACTCCAAGCTCTTACATGCCATTGTCACTGGAGCCAAGATCAATTGGTGTCGGCTCATTAAAATGCACATGCTCGATGCCGTCGTCGATAACATGACCCTTCCTTATTCTCTCCTCATCATGAAGTTTCTTGAAGCATCCGGATTTATCACTGAAAATGGTCCTCTCAAAAGGAGTACCAAAATATGGGAAATCTCGGAATCATCCTTCCATCATGATGGTGATCATGCTCCAACTCCTCCTCCTACCCGTCCTGCCCGTCGTGCTCGTCCATCTCAGGAGCCCACTCTCCAAACTATATCCGACCAGCTCTCTCAGTTGACACACGAGATCCATGGTTATTTTGACCATGTCCATTATCCCTATGCGGGTCTCGTTCCCTTTGAAGCTGCACCGAATGACGAGGCGGATCGTGACGGAGATAATTGATATTGTATTTTTTTTTATTGTTGGATGTCCCTCTGTTGTACCCCTTTAATTTTCAATAAATAAACTTTGTTTTATTTCGTCTTTGTGTATCTTTCCTTACTATTTTTTTTGCTAATGGCAAAAGGGGGAAGATAGGGATAACGGGTATGCACTACCTCTACATTGCTTAATTGCTTATAAGCTTAAATTGAGGGGGAATTCTTAAATTGAGGGGGAATTCTTAAATTGCTCAAGACGTTGTTTTTAATTGTTATTATTGAGTTATTCTTAAATGTGATCTTGATCCTATAACTTGACTCCATAACATGGCTTCTCTCATAAAACTATTTTCCAAAATCATGCATACTTATTTCTGTATCAAATAATTTCAAATGATGCATATTTACATTAGACAAAATGTTTTCTAAACATGCCTCAAAAATCTGGGCTAAAATAATCGATTATGAACTTATGATAATCGATTGTTTCTGAGCCAAGACTGCATGACAATCGATTATGAATTAATGGTAATCGATTGTGAGTAAGACAGTGAACATCAGGTTTTTCCAAATCTGCATGATAATCGATTGTGATCAAATGCCAATCGATTGTTGTTGAGGTAAAGTTTTTTTTTTTTTTTTCAAACCTTTTTTTTTTTTGCACTACCTCTACATTGCTTAATTGCTTATAAGCTTAAATTGAGGGGGAATTCTTAAATTTAGGGGGAACAAGAACAAATATGCATACTTGTTACTTGTCTTGAATCGTCAATATTATTTGTCAAAATTGCATATCCCGCTTAATGTTTGCCATTATCAAAAAGGGGGAAATTGTTGGAAACACGTTCTCAATGCGATATACTAAACGTGTATTCTTTTGTAGGTTTTGATGAATGACAAACAAAGCACAAATTGATATATGACGGAGTTCAAGTACAAGAGCACAAATGTTGAGATTAAAGCTCAAGACGTTGTTTTTAATTGTTATTATTGAGTTATTCTTAAATGTGATCTTGATCCTATAACTTGACTCCATAACATGGCTTCTCTCATAAAACTATTTTCCAAAATCATGCATACTTATTTCTGTATCAAATAATTTCAAATGATGCATATTTACATTAGACAAAATATTTTCTAAACATGCCTCAAAAATCTGGGCTAAAATAATCGATTATGAACTTATGATAATCGATTGTTTCTGAGCCAAGACTGCATGACAATCGATTATGAATTAATGGTAATCGATTGTGAGTAAGACAGTGAAGATCAGGTTTTTCCAAATCTGCATGATAATCGATTGTGATCAAATGCCAATCGATTGTTGTTGAGGTAAAGTTTTTCAATACTCAAAATAATCGATTATGAACTAATGGTGATCGATTATGTTGAGACAATGTCTTTCAGTGATTTTAAATTTAATTAAGTAATCGATTATGTCTTTAGATAATCGATTATCACTGAGACAGTAAGTTTTATGATTTTCAGAAAATAACAAGTAATCGATTATGTCTTTAGATAATCAATTATCACTGAGACAGTAAGTTTCATGATTTTCAGAAAATAACAAGTAATCGATTGTTGCAAAGGACAATCGATTGTTGAAGCTGACCGTTGTCAAATGATTTTCAAATACCTCAAAGTAATCGATTATTGGTTTTCATATAATCGATGTTTTGCTTAAAATCTGGAAATGATTTTTAGAATGTTGCTGAGGTAATCGATTATAGATTTTATATAATCGATGTTTTGCTTAAAATCCGGAAATGATTTTTAGAACGTTGCCAATATAATCGATTACGGATTTGGTGTAATCGATTATCTGTTTTTGAATTTTGCCAGTACTCGATTATGGATTGTAAGTAATCGATTATTAAGCGTAAAATCTGGGATTGATTTTTGATCTGACTGGCAGATAATCGATTGTTCGGTCTTGACAATCGATTATCACTGAGTAAATTCAGCAATTCTTAATTGGCAATTAGACAACGGTAAGACCAAGTTTTGCACCTATAAATACAGCTTCAACTCAGTGTTTTAAACACAACAATATACATTAACTGATCATTACATTGCTTTAAGCTTTCATTCAATTGTTCATCATTTTCTACTCATTTCATAAAGCTTTTGAGAGCCATATTATTGTTCAAAGTTGTTGTGATCTTGAGCGTATTATTTTACTCATATCTACTCATCAAGGAGTACCTATGTTAAGTGAGTGTTCAAGTATTTCAAATACTTGTAAGAGAATTTTGATTCTCTTGTGTTGAGGAACTTGTGCTTCCTCTGTTGAAGTCTTTGGGATTGTATCCCCGAGCAAGTGAAGTCCTTAGGATTGTATCCCCGAGCAAGTGAAGTCTTTGGGATTGTATCCCCGAGCAAGTGAAGTCTTTGGGATTGTATCCCCGAGCAAGTGAAGTCTTTGGGATTGTATCCCCGAGCAAGTGAAGTCTTCGGGATTGTATCCCCGAGCAAGTGAAGTCTTCGGGATTGTATCCCCGAGCAAGTGAAGTATCTTTGGGATTGTATCCCCGAGCAAGTGAAGTCTTTGGGATTGTATCCCCGAGCAAGTGAAGTCTTTGGGATTGTATCCCCGAGCAAGTGAAGTCTTTGAGGTGAGGAACCTCCGAGCAAGTGAAGTCTTTGAGATTGTATCTCCGAGCAACTGTAAAGGTTTGTTAAGCACCCGTAAGCTTAACAAGTTAGTAGAAAATCTCGAGAGAGTCTCTCGGGGACTGGACTAACCACTGTTGTGGCCAACCAGGATATATCCTTGTGTAAGTTATTTTTATTGCACTTATTTACTTCCTGTAAAATTTAAATTCCGCAAGAAAACGCTAAATTTCATTAAAACGCTATTCACCCCCCCCCCCCCTCTAGCGTTAAGCGTTATTTCTAACAGTATAATCAAGTCTGAATCTCCGATCACTAGCAATTCTTGAATGTTCATGTCAATGTCCATCTTAAGCCCTAAGATGCAGTCTTCGTATTCGGCCATGTTGCTGGTGCACAGGAACTTGAGTTTGGTGAACACCGAATAATGCTGACTGGTTTCTATTACCAAGACTGCTCCTACGCCAACTCCTTTATTTTCTACTCCATCAAAAAACATTCTCTAACCATCATAGGATTTTGCAATATCTTCTCCTATGAGTGATACCTCTTCAATAGGAAAATACTTTTTTAGGGGTTCGTATTCTTCTTCTACGGGATTCTCGGCAAGGTGATCTGCCAATGCCTGCCCTTTTATTTCTTTCTAGTTACGTAGACGATGTCAAACTCACTCAATAGGATTTGCCACTTGGCTAACTTACCAGTGGGCATGGGCTTTTGAAAGATGTACTTTAAGAGATCCATCCTGGATATGAGATATGTAGTATAGGCACAGAAATAGTGCCTTAGCTTCTGGGCTACCCAAGTAAAATCACAACAGGTGCATTCTAACAAAGAATACCGGTCCTCGTATGGAGTGAACTTCTTATTGAGAGAATAGATGGCCTGTTCTTTCTTTCCCATTTTATCATGCTGACCTAGAACGCAACCGAGCGCTCCGTCCAATACTGCAAGGTAGAGTGATAGAGCTCTACCTGGCTCGAGAGGGACCAAAACTGGCGGTGTTGACATAAACTCCTTAATTCTATCTTAGGCCTTTTGGTAGTCATCAGTCCATTTGGTAGTGGCATCCTTCTTCAAAATCTTAAAGATTGGCTCTTAGATAATTGTTGGTTGCGCTATGAACTAACTGATATAGTTGAGTCTTCCCAAGAAACTCATCACATCCTTCTTGTTCTTTAGTGGTGGCAACTATTGAATGGCTTTGACCTTTGATGGATCCAGTTCTATTCCTCACCGACTCACAATAAACCTAAGCAGTTTTCTGGGAGGAACCTCAAATGCACATTTCGCGGGATTCAGTTTCAGGTTGTACCTTCGCAACTGATTGATGAACTTCCTCAAATCTTCCGTGTGATAAATTTCTTTCTTGGACTTGATGATGATTTCATGTACGTATACCTCTATTTCCTTGTGTATCATGTCATGGAAGATGGTAGTCATGGCCATCATGTAGGTGGCCCCTGCATTCTTTAACCCAAACGGTATCATCTTGTTGTAGTACATTCCCTACGGCATAATGAATGTCATTTTCTCAGCATCTTCTTCATCCATGCAGACCTGATTTCAAGGATTACCACCAGCAAAACAATCCATGAATGATTGCAATTCATGCTTGGTGCAATTTTTGATTAGGATGTGTATATTTTGGCAAGGGGAAATCGTCTTTCGGACTGGCTCGGTTGAGACCTCGGTAGTCGACACAGACTCTAACCTTTACGTCCTTCTTTAGCACTGGTACAATGTTGGCTAACCATGTTGGGTATCCAGTACCCTGAGGACTTTGGCTTTGACCTGCTTGGTGACTTTTTCCTTGATTTTCAGACTCATATCTGGCTTGAACTTTCTGAGCTTCTATTTTATCGGTGAACATGTCGGATCGTTTGACAGTTTGTGTACCACAATAGATGTACTCAGACCAGTTATGTCATCATACGACCAGGCAAAGATGTCCTTATATTCACTTAGAAATTTTGTACACAGTTTGTTTTTTGTCTGTGATAAGTGAATGCCGATTCGTGTTTCTTTAACATTTTCTTCATTTCCCAGGTTAACAATCTCAGTCTCGTCCAGGTTGGACTTTGGTTTGTTTTCAAAATCCTCAGCCTCACTGACAATCTCTTCTGGTTTGTCATCTTCATCTGAATTTGTATCCGTTTGTTGTGTTGCCTCATTGCATGTCACAATCATTGATTCATCAAGACAAGTAATAGTAATGTTGTATAAGTAAAGTAATGAGAGAAAAAAATAAGTGTATTGATTTATATGAAAAAAAACAAAATTCTTTGATAATTCCATAACTATTTTGAACATTGGATCTCTTTCTTGCAAAATTCAAAATGCGAAAGAAAAGTCAACTGGTAAAATAAAAATAGCGCATGATGCTAGTTCAGCCTTGCTACCCCGAGGCTCGCCGAGCTCTGGTGGTCAGTTATTGAGGCATGCTCCTCTGCTTGCAGCCTGTATGGAGGGGCCTTCCTCCCCATCCTCCTCGAAAATGAAACAACAATCTATGTCATCATCTTCCAAGAACAAATTCCTCACTGTTGCCAATGCTTTCTCTTCTTCTGGCCCATAGATAACTTTGACTGGTTGGAAAGTCTGCTCCAAGCGCGGTATTGGCTTTTTTAATGTATATTAGGGATCACGCCATGGTGGCGACCAGTTGTTGAATTCCTCCCAAGTGTACACATATCCCAATCCGAAGGTGGTGCCATGTTACTTGAGCTTGATGGGTTTAGCAATTCCTTGGAGATTCATGCCAAGTCCCTTTGCCAAATTCATATCCGCTCCATGTCAATATGCTTTTAATTTTTGTATCCTACCATTTGTCTTTATCGATGTTGTTAACTCGCTCGATATGGTGATAAGTTTTCCCACCTATCCTTCTTTTTCCTCATATCGTTAGGATGGTCTGCGGCTGTATATGGGATTGCTACCGTCATCATGAATGATCACCTTTTTGTAGTTCCATTACAACTTCAATGCCTGATGTAGTGTTAACACTACAGCCCCACCGACATGAATCCACGATCATCCAAACAACAGATTGTAAGATGCCGGCACGTCTATCACTTGAAAAATCAACATTGAACCAAATAGGCCCCATTTGCAAACATAAGCTAATTTCCCTAATAGCAGACCTATAGGGTCAGCGAAAGCTTTGACGTTGATGGCCTTGTCCGTGATCTCATGTAGCCCCTTTCCTAATGTCCTAACTGTCACCAACGCACAAATGTTGAGGCTAGTCCCTCCGTCAATCAGGATCCTGGTGATAAAATAATCTTCGCACTGCACGGTGATGTTCAATGCCTTGTAGTAACTCAAGCCTTCTTGCGGTAGCTCATCTTCATGAAAAGTGATCTTGTGACTTTCCAATACCTGGCCTACCATGTTAGCCATCTCTCTGCCGGTGATGTTACTTGGTATATATTCCTTACTCAATACTCTTAGCAAGGCATTCTTATGTGCATCGCCAACTTTGTAGCAAAGCAAGGATAGAAATCTGGGCCAATATTTTGTTCAACTGATCAATGACTGAGTATTACTTGGTTTGTATCTTTCTCCATGATTGTCGGGCCCAGTTTCAGTGATGGTTGGCCAACTAGAGTCCTGTTTTCTTGATTTGGATAAATTCTCCGGGGTATAAACCCTGTTGGTTCTTGTCATACCCTATGCTGCAATGGCTTCCCCAAACTTGACCTTCCCTTTTCTTCTGGCCTCAGCTATGTAGTCCCAAGGTATGGCATTTGTGTGGAATGGTGTTACTACCAACATTGCCACTGGAATTGGTTGGCTATCTTCACTGCGAACGGAACAGGCCCCTTAGGCGCTAAAACTACAACTTCAAAGGGTGTAGGTATGTTTGTTGGTCAAATAAACTCAACTTCACTCACTGATGGCATCTTTGCAGAGGATGGTGCTTCAAACTCGAGTGGCATGGACATGTTTACCTGGCCTTCACCAGAAGGTTGAGTCTGGACTATAATCGGATTAAGGGTGACTACTGGATTTTTTGGATCGTCGCCTTCTGTGATTAAACCGATTAATCCCTTGGGGTCCTAGTCGTCCACTATCTTGATCATGTGGACACCTCTGCCCTGTGGTCTGGTAGTGGGTTATTGCAGATATTCGGAGAAGGCTCCTTTGCTATAATTATCTTGTTATCAATCAAAGTCTGGATCTTATCTTTCAGAGAGCGGTGGTATGTCTTTTCACGCCAGAATGGTATTCACATGATATTTTTAGATCGGCCAACTGAGAAGGTTTTTCAGGGTTTATAGCAGGGATAAGGGTGACATAACCAGCATCTTTCAACCTTTCATACAGCTGGTCTATTGGTTTAGCAATGGTGGTATATTGTTTGGGAGGCCTACGGTCAAAATTTGGTCGAGGTCTAAGAAAGTTTTGACGTGGGAAAGGTGATTGATAGTGGGATGGTTGGGTGTTGTAGGCTTGGTAAACATGTGCTAGGTGGGAGTATTTGGGTGAAGTGGGCTGATATGCGGGAGGTGATTGATTAATGAGTGGAGGAGTTCTGTAAGAGGGTGATGGTGCTGGATGGCTTCGGGTAGGCTGATATGTGATTGGAGGTATCAGATAGGTTTGGTATTTGATAGGGGATTTGGTCCTATGTGCAACTATTACGGCACCTATGTCCTTTTTCATAGACGTACCACCAGACTGTAAGGCCTTATATGTAGCTAGCAAAGCTTCAAAGTTTGAAACTATGGGTTTCTTCTTTAGGTTCTATATAGAACACATCTGGTGCATATCCTGTATTGAACCTGAATCTGTCCAAAAAGTTGGATACCATACTTACCCAGTTTGACAACTTCGTCAGATCTTGGCTACTGTACCAAGATAAGGCGTCTCCCTTCAAGCTCCTCATGAAAAGCTTCATGCAGATTTTCTCGTCTTTTCCTACTTCAACCAATTTGTCACAGTATGTTCTTAAATGGACCCTCGGATCCCATGTACCATCAAACATCTCGAACTTAGGAGGTTTGTACCCCTCGCGCAGTTCGACATCGAGCTGTATGAAAAGATCTTCGTAGCTTAGCCCCGTGGTTCCTTACTACCTTCGACGCCTTAAATTATGCTAGTCAACCTTTTATGCTCTTTAGGCAGATTTCTGATGAGAAAGTCCTTATCCTCAGACTAGGGTGTGGTGGAATGTGGCACAGTCTCCATGTAGATGGGGGTATTACATTTGGTGTGGCAGTGATCATCTGTAGAGTTCAGGGATGAGCGGTGGGGTGTTATTTCAGGTATGGCAAGTATTACACTGGTAATGAGAAGTGGAGGGTTTGTTTCTTTGGGATGTTTTGCAGAGGTACATGTTTCTGAGTATTTGGGAAAGTAACCTCTGTAGTGGTGAGGGAAAATGATTAATTTTCCAGATTCTGGACTTGATCAAGTTCCTCCTGAAATTTTAGCAGCTTTTGTTCCACTTGGGATGCATTCTCTTTTGAAACCTGAATACCATGGGCATGAGTGCCCTCTATCCGTTCTATCAAATTTTCCTTTCTGATGTTGCTCAAATCTTCCATCTTTACCTTATTCCTGTTTTTGACAGGACTAGGGGAGGAGTGGGTGGAGGGCCCTTTCATCTTATGGAATATGATGACGATGCCAGAGTGCACGAACTAACCTTTGGGGATGGGAATAAAAAATGAAAATAAAACAAAAAGGTAACAAGTCAGTGAGGATTATAAGAAAATTGTTGCGATATTTAAACGCATAGTGCAAGAATGTAAATCGTGTCCTAATTTGGGGAACCTCTTTGTGCTTGAGGGAGGCCTAGCGACAAGTTTATTTGGAGAATTTGGAATTCTAAATGCCTCATTTTATTGATAAAAATAGATGAATACCAAAACGACACTAAATAATAGGAAATAAAATGTCACTAATGGGCATTGGCCTTATTACATTCATAAAAAGAAACAGTAAATTCCTATCTACTTGGTCCTAGAAGGACCTTCCCCAGACTCGGCATCATTGGCTCCATTGAACAGCTTCCCTATCTCGCGCAGTCCTAGTAGCAAGTAAGCTCTGGCCAGATGTCTGCCTTCATTTCCTTCAGCAGTCGGACACTCTTCGACCCTTTTCAGAAACTTCTTTCCAACTGTACTATACCTCGCTCCAAAGAGACCAACCATTTGTTGGCACTAACAACCATGTCTTTCCACTCTTCAATCAGCCTTTGGTTGGCTTCTTGTACTTCACGGTGCTCACTCCCACACTCACGAATCCTTTTGCGCAGTTGGTTGTACTATTCCTGTGCTTTGGCCTTTTCATCGATGATCCTGTGACCTCGAACAAACCTGGGTTGATTGGTTCAATGGTGTCCCTTCCCATGATAATCTTGCAATGCCACGTATGCTGAGCCTGGCACCAATAAAAGCTATCGTCATTCTGGAAGTCAGCCCGGAAGTGACTCATCTTGTCGACCCTTGGTATAACCTGCTTCCTACCAGCTTGTCACATAATCCATAGAGGTATGTAAGGGTACGTTCCTCTAATGATGATTAGTATTAGGAAAGGTGCATCCCTGGATCGGACGATGAACTCCCCAATTGCGAACCGCTCAAACATCCATTGTACTTGGTCCTCAGTTAGACTTTTGAAGAGTTCGACCCATTCTCTAGCATTCTCCCGTTGGGCGAACATGTTGGGCATGTAACTCATTCGCTTTGGGTGATGAAAAGCGATATGATCATCCCCGTCCCTTCGATAGATTTCATGTCGGTACTTACCCTTTTGGAGATGTTCCATGAGCCAAAGTTGAAGTAGCAGATTACAACCCTCGAAGTGTTTGGTTCCCTGTTGACATCATCCTAGCGCTCGATATATTTCTGCAATGATCATTGGTACGAGATAAAATGGTTGTCCATCAATCCCCTCCATTAGAGTTTTGGTGACCATATCTAACCTTGTATGGATCCTTGCTTTCTTCATTGGAAATACTATCATCCCCAAGAAGCAGAACATAAAGACAAAGACCCTTCGGTAGATATTCCCCGATGATGTAAGGGCGAACTCATAAGGATAAGCACGATAAGATTTGCTATGACCGTTGTAAGCATGTGATTTTTGCCCTGCTAAGACGACTCCCACAGGACTCTCAGGTTTAGGATTTTCCTTCTAATATTTGTTTTTAGTATTTAATTTAAGGATTTAATTACGCGTGTCAGTGTGTTTTCATTAATGCATGCTTAAAATAATTTAGGATTTAATTTCTTGTTTTTGCTAAAATAATTGTTAATTAGGGTTATTTTTACAAATATAAAATTCACAAAAAATAATAAGTAGTATTCCCTACATTTTTTTTATTTTCTTTAATTTTATTTGTTGCATTTTTTTATTTTTGTGTTGCATAAATAGACAATTATTAGGTTAATAAAGAGTTTTAAAAATACAATTAGGAATTATATAAAATAAATAAATAAGAAAAAAATAAAATAAAACAAAACGTGCATATAATACTTACCCACCCAGGCTGGCCACAATTAGGCCAAACCTGGGTGGCCTAAGTCATTTTCCCCTGTAAAACACCCGTGCCCAGCCCAAAATAGGTCCCCGACCCAGTCCACCTACAATCACCCCAAAACGACACTGTTTTAAGGGCAAGCCACCACAACCGTTGATCAACAGGCCATCCAACGGCCCTAAAACCCTCACCCGAATTAATTATATATGTCCAAACGTTTGTATACACTCAGAGACCAAACTCATCACCCTCCTCGTACCAAACACCCATGTTGAAACACCACCCCCTTCCGCCATATGACCGTCGTTGACCACCCAGCAAACACCCTAACGTCGGCACCGGAAATCACCTCACGATGGTGGCTGGTCACCAAACCACCCCAAATTTACCCCATCGGACCACCATGACCCCCTCTTCCCCTTCCTGTAGTTGGTTTCTTCGAACAAACACCGATCTTCTCAAATATTCAAAATAAGGTTCGCCGGAACCATCGTCTCCGATGACCTAACCCCAAACCTGTTCAAAACAACACCCTTGAAACACCTCTTCCCCCTCTTTCCAACCATCCATACCATACCCTTCGAATCCAAATGAAACGGCTCGAATATTGAATCAAAGTTTACCCTAAAACCTAAACCTCACCGGAATCTGGCCAAATTGGCCTTGGGCAATCCCCTTCCATCCCTCTCCCCAACCATACCATCCACGGCCCTCAAACCCCACTAACCACAAAGAAAACTCAGATCTAAGACCTTACTTGGTCTCAGCATCAAACCCCCCCTGAACCATTTATCCTTCTTCAAATACGCAAGGCAAATTGCCTTAGAAGTTAGAAACCTCCCCAAAAAGAGGTCAGAAACCCACGGAATTGATTCAAGTTAGAGCTGCATGAACAAAATCTAAGTATTCTATGTTACTGTCGTTGCTTGTATATGTTTATTTGCTTTGTTTCCTTTAGGATATTAGTTTGTTTTCCACGATCTCATCCTAAAGTATGATAAGTAGTCTTCTTTGTTTGTTATACTCAATGATTCTTTGGGTGCCACTGGTTTGAATGCATCTTCTATAATGATCTGATATTATATTTTGCCTTTTGACTTGTTAGTTTGGTTTTCACCTCTGAAAATTTACATGGTTTGTGGTTTCATCTCTGAAATTTATAAGTTTTGTTGATCTTCATCTTTTGATTATGCATTTGTTTCACCTCTAAGGTTCTGAACGGTTTTGTGGCCCTTACCTGTGTTATATCACGATTCTAAGTGGGTGTTTTCTTTTAAGAAGTTACATACCATTCATATTCCTTTACTATTGATTGTGATCCTCAGTAGTTGCTCATGTTAGGATAAATTGCTTTTGTGATTCGCTTTGTTTTAATTTCCTGATTTTTACTTCTATGTTTTGGCTAAGTGTTATAGTTTGGACATTGATCCTGCATAGTCAATTGAGTCACTTTTTTTGTGTTTGTATTAGTTCATCTTAAAGTATCCATGGATATCCATATAGTCCTGAAGTTGGAATAATTATCTCCACCCTTTGTTACTAAATAAGGTCACATTAAGATGCTTAGTTGGAACTTGGATTGCATTGATTAAGCCTGTAGTCCAGACCATGAATTTGGCCCATAACTTGAATACAATTGACCAGGGTCAGGTTTGACCAAACCAAATGAAAACCAAGGGTAAAAACCTTAGGTTAGTTAATTTGGAAAGGAAGAAGGGGTATAAAGGGTATTTGAGCCTGAAAGAATCTTGTAACAACCCCTAGAACATTCTAGTGAGGGACTTAAGCATAATTTCAGCCTCAAACTTGAGGCACAAGTCAGAAAACTAGGGACTATTTAGGTAATTGAAATTTGATCAGGGACTCAAAGGAAAACAAGGAAATAAGTGTTGCCTTAAGGCTTTAACAATAACAAGGAGTAATCTGAATATTTTGAGGGTATTTTGGCTGGGGATTTTTTATTTTTGCGATGAGATTCTTTTTGAAGCTTCAGTCAAATAAGATATATATATATATATATATATATATATATATATATATATATATATATATATATATATATATATATATATATATATATATTAAGCTCTCCTATATTCTTCAGAAGTCCTGAATGCTGTCCTATTTTGATTCCTGTAGAATTTGCTTTTGCCTTTTCTCAAAACCTACCTGAATTTCTAGTTGTTTATTGGTCGATTGGTTGCTACTTGCTTGCTAGTTGCTTCACTTACTCATAGGCTCTCTTCCTTGCTGAATTCCAGGTACATATTGATGTCCATTGATGTAAGGAGTTTGACTTGAATATACGCCCATGTTTGAAGATCCATGTCATTTTTTTATCTTCAAATCGTCACTTTGTTTTCTATTCCTCTAGTTTTTGATATACCTTATGATAGAGATAATTGTCTTGTAACAATTGGACATTTGTACTTATTTGCCTTGTAATAATTGTACATTTGGACTGATACTTTAAATATGTACATTTAATAGTAAGATTAACTAGTGGTAGGGTCAGTTCAGGTGTTTGTTCCTGTTTTATCTAAAACTGGATTTAGCAGAAGATGTTAGTGTAAGGTAGCCAGATCATTTTGGAAAACCAATGTTCCTGTGAATTTTACAAGGGTTGGCTGTGTAAGCTAAACGATCGTGTGTTTGAGAAAAATGAAAATCGAAAACAGTACTTTCTAATGCAAATAATAGAAAGCAAAAATCATTGGATGTCCAGCGTCGTGTTGCATTACTTGTTATTTTATAACTCATAGTCTGGTAACTATTCAAATGTCAAAACATTGTGTAGTGTTTTAATTCGTTTAAGTTTTAGTGCATTTGGAGATAGTCTAATCAAATTTATTCAGTGTCTCTAATTGGAGTATGGTAGAATTTTTTATAACTGAATGTGTGCATACTCTGAGTGACGAATATTTCACACTGATTCCTTATATATTGAAGTATAATTGAAAAGGGCCGTCGATACTCCCCTATAACAGACTCGTTAGTCCGGTGTTTCTGAGCCCAATAGCTGCCACTTGTGGCATAAACAATGTAGACTCTTGGGTTAGCTAAGCCAAGCCCAATGTATAGTTAGCCATGAATGACGCTAAAATATAAGAACTGAATTTCCAAAAACCATGCATAAATGACTAGGATATTATAGATACAAGAACAATAGAGAACTTAACTGCTTTAGGACGTCCTTATAAGAAAAAAAGCGAGCCTTGTAGACTAAATCAAGCACCACACGAGGCTCCTTAATTCAATAAAACACTTAGAAAATTGGAAGTGTCGATTAGCGAATTTCACTCCCTTTCACGAATTTCTAAAGACATAGTTGCTATAGGCACGAATCTATTAACGAAATACCTCTCGAAATTCGGGTGCACATTTATATGACCCAAATCTAAATCTCAATGAAGTTGGAATGTGTCAAAATTCACTGATGCATTTATGTGACGTGGTTTGAGGCATGTTTTAACGACGTTGCAATTCTCTTTAAAATAATAATAAAAGCGGTTTAAAGTTAAAAAGCATATAACTTAAAACATGTTCTATAATCATATAATTTAAGCCAAATATAAAAGTTGAGCGACCGTGCTAGGACCACAGAACCCAGGAATGCCTAACACCTTCTCCCGGGTTAAAAGAATTCCTTACTCGGATTTCTGATTTACGGACTGTAAACAGAGTCATTCTTTCCTCGATTAGGGATTATAACCGGTGAATTGGGACACCATAAATCTCCCAAGTGGCGACTCTGAAATTCTCGTAAATAATTGAATCCCATTTTGATTGTCCTTTAAATGAAAAAACTCCCATATATACGCCATTCGCCGCGTTGTAGTATCCAAAAAGGAGGTGTGACAGCACTCTGCTGAGGAACGAACCCAGAATCTCTGGTTTAGGGTTCAAGAATTCGAGCTTAGAATAATTGTTGTATTTGGCTTTGTTTATTATTTGATTTTACATGTTGACTGAATGTGCAGAATGATGTTTTTACCGCTTTGATATTATTTTAATTGTATATAAACTGTTACGAAACCCTTCTCTCTTGATCTTATGGGATGTGCTCACTGGTCGAGACTCCATATTCTATTAGTGGCGTACCTTCAAATAAGAAAGAGGCTCAGACAAGTTACAAAGCCGGACGATCTTGCGAGATCTGGTATGTAGCCCCCTCCTCTACTCGAGTTGTACGCTCGGGTACACAGTCTAGAACAAATACCCAGGCTTAAACTTAGAATAACAAAACCTCATGTCGGATCCCTAGTAGGAACGCTTATCTGCATCATGCATTTGACTTAGGGAACTCAACACGAGGGTTGGGTCCATCTAGGAAAGGTGATCCAAAATGCAAAGACCATTGTGATGTATATTACGTGCTACTTGTGCTTAGTTGTTTTGCATTTGCATGTTGACCGGCTTGCGAAAAGAAAAGAAAAGGAAAAAGAGAGAAAAACAATTTTTTTTTAAATAAAAACCTAGAAAATAAGTGGTACTAGGGTTGACTGAGATTAGTCATTTGTTAAACCAGTGCTCAAGTAGCGCCGAAATGCCGCCGGATTTTGAAAAAAAAAAGGAAAAAAAAGAAAAGGAGTAAAAGAAAAAGAGGCTTTTCAATAAAGTTTCTATTTTGACAATCGATTTTCCCAAACTACGTCGGTTTGTTTCTCACCGAGGATGGGATACGTAGGCAACTCCCACGGGTCCAACCTCCCTTGTGCAAAAGTGCTCTAAATAATTTTCAATTTTTCACCGGTTATCCTCGGTAGATTGAGTGGAACTGTTATTGTCAAAATATTTTCTTTCTTTCATTTAGAGTCAAACAGGAATAAATTTACACGTCACTAGTTCACCTTAATAAATGTGCAGGATGAGCACAAGCCAAACCGGACCTTTTTCACTTGTGTGTCGAATCCCTTTGGAGTTGCGGTTGTGGTGGAATGACTTGGGCAGGGAAGGACAAGATGAGATAAAGAAGTGTTTGGGGGGCCTCCCAGGGTTATTAGAGATTGTGCCCTGGGGGAGACATCACAAGAGCACTAGTTACATGCTGGGACCCGGCACATAATGTGTTTCACTTCTCAGACTTTGAACTCACTCCAACATTGGAAGAAATAGCGGGATATATCGGAAATGGGGAACTTCCTTTAAGACACAGGTACCTGGTTGATCCAAAAGTGATACGGTGCATAAGTTCTTAGATACTTTGAAGATAAACAGAGTAGTACTTGATGCGAACTTGGCGGCAGGGTTCTGTACTTTTTCATTCCTGTATTCAAGATACGGTCACATAGGGGGTTCAACAATCAAGAGAACAAAGTCTGTAGTAAGGGAAATCATGTCAAATGGAAGAACACAAACGCTTCGCTTTTATGGTGGCTTTTCTAGGGCTTCTGATATTTCCAAGAAAGGACGGGAACATTGACATAAAGATAGCAGGGTTGCGTGCACCCTACGCACGCAGGCCAAGTGCACACTCGCGCCCAATTTTAGTAGCTAAAATCTTTCGCGCTCTGACAGCTTGCAAGGCCAGAAACGATTTGTTTGAATGGTGTAACCTACTATTGCAAATGTGGATGACGGAGCATATACGCCACCGCTCTTGAGTCATGAGTTATGGGCCCACCAAGAAAACTTGCATAGAGGCATTTCCCACAAGAATTGAAAAGCTCAGCCTACCCGAAGGTGCAGCAAAATGGACTTCTCACCTCCAGTCCCTCACTGCCAGTCAAATAGAATGGACATTATGATGGATGGCTGTGGATGAGATCGCGTACATGCAGGTGACACAACCATATTTTCTCTTGATGGGCCTTAGGAGTATCCATCCTTATTGCCCCGCATCGGGTCTTGGGGCAACTCGGAAGATGCCAGATAGTGCCGAAACACAAAGATCTCAGCATCCGGGTAGTTGAGATTGGCCCCGATGGTCAGCTCCCCGAAGCCTTGGTTCGCAAGATCTGGAATTAATGCCAATTCCTAGTCGCCGACACTTGCATACAGGATTGGGCCAGAGACTAAGTGTCACCGGGATACCTCGCCTAGTACAGGAGAGAAATTGAGTTTGAGAGACCTCCCAAAAGGCCTCACTTCCAGGAGTTCATTGAAACGTCACAGAAATAATAGGACTGGCTAGCCAAGGAAATGAGTACAAGGCCACCATAGGAAGATTGGAAAGGCAAGTCCGAGAATTGCAATTCGAAAATGGTTTGAAAGCCGCGACAACCGAGGGAGAAAAGAAAAGACCGACTAAAGAAAATGAGGTGCTACGAGCCCAAATCCAACAGATGCAAGCAGCCGCAGAGAGTCCTGCCAGGAGCGCAAAAGATGAAAAGCTCATAGATAGTTTGAGACAGAAGGTAACCAAATATGGGTTCGACCTGAATAAGGACGAAGGTGAGCTGTCTAGGGTCCAAAGACAATTAGCTAAACATACAGAGGAACGGGCCCGCATCACTGAGAAATTGAAGGAAAAGCATGACCATGTGATTGCTGGGATAAAGCGGAGAGTTATCAAGCAAGTTGGGAACATCAAAGCCGAAAGAGAACATATTTCTATGCAACAATAGCGAAGTTGGAGATAGATTTGAGGCGATTCCAGGAACTGAACTGGGTAGTCGAGTGAACTCTAGAGGCGAGGGCTGCACAAATTGGGCGCCTATTGAAAGAAAAGGGTATTATCAGGGAAAGAGTACGGGCAATTGCAGACTACATTACCACGAAGTGAAACCACTGTGAGGACATGACAAAATCTATGTTTTTCATAGCTGCCATGACATTTTTCCGTCAAGTGATAGAAGATCTCCACCACCATCAAGGGAGTTTGGCGCACAAGCTAGCGGCAAGGCCGAACGATGCCCAGTGAGGCCCAGGAGAAATAGAGGCTTGAATGTACTCTTAAAAGATTGTACTATCAATTTATTGGTTTTCAAAGTCTGTTAGTTTAACTGAGTCTATATTTTCTTTATGAATAGTTGGTTCTTGTTCGAGTCTATAGTTCTTTGTCAGCATTTGTTTAATTTCAAGTCTTTGTAATTACAGTTTGTTATAAATTTTCCCAAATGTGTGATGATGCGCTTCTGTTTGCAAGAACTACGCTCCGTCTGATTCATGCGGGGTCATGATACGTAGGCAATCTACATAGGATTCGACCATAATTAGATAAAATTAGAAATTCAATAAATCTAGGAAGGAGAGAGAAATATGGCCAAAACAAAAGAGAGTTTCGAAAACAAAAGCCGGGATGACGCAAGAAACCAATGCATGTAGGAACCAATTACCATTCATATGCATGCATACCCAAAGTGTGGCCACTTGTGTGTCAAGAACCTAACCACTAACGATTCTTTGGTGTTGTGATTCCAGTTCCAAGTTAGACTGGTGACTAGTACTCGCAGGAATTCTGGCAACTCACTCCTACAACACGCGGTCAAAAAGCAAACAAGTCATGGCCAACCAAGAAGATGATATCGAAAAACCCTCGAATGAGGCATGGGAATTGGATGTTAATGCTATGAAGCAGGAAATGTATTATCTTAAACACCAAATGGACGAGATTTACCAGGCATGGTCAAGAGGACATCCACCCCCGGCCTATCCTGCAAACCCAACCTTCATACCACCACTGGCCCAAGCACCTGACCAGTCCGTCACGGATCCGGCCCCCAAGTTTTCCTATATACCCACAGCATCAGGGTGCTACCTCTCAGCCACCAGCGCCATTACCCAAACTCACTCCTCACCCTTCCCCGCCAATCGCTCCTATATATATGGCACCTCCGCCTCCTACACTGCATTGGTCATCTAGCGAACCACTGCTTCAAGCCTATGGCTCTCAATACTATCCCCCAGAACCCGTCTACAAAGCCCAAAACCCATACTCTTATGCTCCTCGTCCTAAAATCCCAATGAGAGCTGAAAAGCCGACCAAAGATTTCGAACAGGAGGAAGTTCTCAAAAAGGTCTGGAGTCTAGAAAAATCGTTCAGGTACATCCGGGGATTAGGAGGCCAGGTGAGCATGGCCTTCAAAGATCTTTGCTTATTCCCGGACGTACAATTCCTCAAGGTTTCAAAATGCCCAAATTTGACTTATACGACGGTCATGGCGATCTAGTCGCATATTTGAGAGGGTTTTGCAGTAAAATGGGGGGGAGCAGGAGGATAAGACGAACTGCTAATGGCATACTTTAGCCAGAGTTTGAGTGGGTTGGCATTAGAGTGGTATACTCGACAGGACCCCAACCGATGGTACACCTGGGATGACTTGGCGCAAGCATTTGCAGGCTACTTTCAATATAATCTCGAGATTGTCCCGGACAGCCTATCTCTTAAGAAGCTAGAAAAGAAACACAATGAGAGTTTCAAAGAGTACGGTTTCCGATGGAGGGAGCAAGCAGCCAGAGTTGACCCTCCCATGAAGGAGAGTGAGATGGTTGATTATTTTCTGCAAGCTCTAGAACCTACCTACTTTGGGCATTTGGTATCAGCTGTAGGGAAGTCTTTCAACGAAGTGGTCAAGATGGGAAGTATTGTTGAGGAAGGCCTCAAATCCAATAAAATCATAAGCTAATCAGTATTTAAGGCGCCTACTCAAGCCATCTAGGGTGGAGCTGGGGGAGCCTTCGGGAAAAAGAAGAAAGATGAAGTAGTGATAGTGGAGTCGGGAACCTGGGTCAGGCCTCGGGCACCATCTCATTGCGGTCAGCCCCGTCCTCATCACCAGACGTACCCACATCCTCCATATGGCCCACTGCAACATTACTATCCACCACCAGAACCTCGTTTCTCAGTCCATCATGCATAGGCATATACCCAACCCCCCACACAATGGCGTGCGCCACCCCCTCAAAACAGTTTCCCGCACCCACAAAATCAATACCCGCCTCCAAGAGCTTACAAACAAACCTTGAGGCCCGCCTTGCGAAGCAATCCGGCCATGAGAAATGAGAGGGTTCAGAAAAGAAGACTTTCACTCCGCTGGGAGAATCTTAAACTAGCATGTTCCACCGACTGCGACAACTAGATATGTTAAGACCAATTTAGGTGAAGTTGCAAAATCCTCCTCCAAAGAATTTAGATTATTCGGTTAGCTTTGAATGCTGTTCTGGTGCACCCAGGCATGACACCGAAAAATGTTAGCATTTAAAGAACGCCATTCAAGAACTTATTGACTCCCACAAGATCGAGGTGCAGACTCTGGAGGTGCCCAATATTAACCAAAACCCGCTGCCAACCCACTAGGAAACCAACATCATTGAAATTGAGGAGAGAATAGGAGAGTTCAGAAGACCTTCACAAACGGTACTGATGATCAAACCCAGTAAGCCAACCAAGGTCGCAAGCAGTAAGGAGCTAGCAACCGGGGCAAAGGAAGGCAATAAAACTGTCGTAGCGCAAGGGAATTCAGCATGTGCGGTCGCGCCAAAACAATAACAGGAAAGGTAACAGTACAGGGGGCGGCTAAAGAACCCGTCGTCGTTGTGGAAGGTGTCCGCATAGAGCCAGTTATTGTTAATCCAGTAATCCAGCCACCAATCATCAACAACAGAGCCGTTCCTTGGAGATATGAACAAGCTATAGTGATGTTTAAAGGAAAATAAGTTAGGGAGGAAGTATGTGAGGCACGAGGCTTAACTCGATGGGGAAGGTACTTTGCCTCAGAAGAGTTAAGAAAGGGCATAATCTCAAAAGATGAATTGCCTATGGAAGGTACGGAGCACAACCGGGCTCTTTATCTGACTGTGAAATGTGAAGATGTCGTGGTCACCCGAGTTTTGGTCGATAACGGGTCCAGTGCAAATATTTGCCAATTATCCACATTGACCAAGCTGAAGGTGGCAAATGAAAGGGTCCACAAGAATAACATTTGGGTTCAAGGTTTCGACGGCGGAGGTAAAGACATCGTAAGGGATATAGTGCTGGAAGTAACTATAGGGTCCGTCAAGTTCATTATGGAATTCCAAGTGTTGCATGTATCAGTATCCTATAATCTGTTGTTGGGCAGAACCTGGATTCATGCACCCAAAGCAGTACCATCTACACTGCACCAGATGGTCAAATTTGAGTGGGACAGGCAAGACATTGTCGTGCATGGAGAAGATAATCACTGTACCTTGGTTGATGCAATCGTACCTCGCATTGAATCTGAGAACAACTAAGGGCCATGTGTTTACCAAATGTTTGATACAGTGCCAGTCTAGAAGATCCCAGAAGGTGAGAGTATTGTAACCCCAAAGATAACAACTACATCCGTCATGGTAGCTTCATAAATGTTGAGAAATGGCTTTGTACCCGGTAGAGGGTTGGGAGCTTCTCTACAAGGCATTGCGCAACCAGTGTCCCTTCCCAAGAATCATGACACTTTTGGTCTAGGGTTCAAACCCACAGCCGCAGACATAAGGTGAGCCAGAAATCTGAGACAGAAGGCCTGGGCTCTCCCAAAGCCTATTCCAAGGTTGTCTAAATCATTTTAAAAATACAGTAATGGCCCAGACCCAAGATTTCCGGCCCGCCGATCGACACGGACGGAGATCTTGATAAGGGGTTAGCAAGATTGTTCAATAAGGTGAATATGGTAGAGGCGGGAGAAGGATCGAGCAAGGCAGATGTGCAGTTCGTGGGAGCACGCACAAAAATCAATTACTGGGAAGCCACTCCTCTTCCCACTCAGAGGGAGTCGTGGTAGCCGACTTTGATTTTCCTTTCAGTCTAGTTTGTATTAGTGTCACTCAGTTGTTATTTTCGTTCGTTTGGATATGCAAACTCTGTTATCTTTGATTCTAATAAAAGGCAATTCCCTTTCAGTAATGCTGACTTTCAGCAATGCTGATAGTTTCCATTTTCTCTTTACTTCTTTTTTTTTTGTACAGTTATTTTTATGCTGCCTCCAATGATTTGACATACATATGGACTCCTCGGCCCAATCTTTGCAATAAACCTAGTCCAAAAATGATAATTTAGGAAATAGAACACAAGGATGAACCAGGGTATGATGAGAAAGGGGCATGGGATGAGATTAGTAAAGAGATGACCCAATTCGAAGAGAAACCCAAACCAAACCTGAATGATACAGAGGCAATCAATCTAGGAAGTCTGGATAATATCATAGAAACAAAAATAAGTGTCCATCTGGAACCACAGCTTAGGAAGGAAATAATCGAGGTAATACTGGAGTACAAAGATGTCTTTTCATGGTCCTACAACGGCATGCCTGGATTGATCACTAATTTGGTAGTCCACAAATTGCCTACTTACCCAGCCTGCATTCCCGTCAAACAAAAGTTGAGAGAGTTTAAAACCGATGTCAGCATGAAAATCAAAGAGGGGACTAAGAAGTTTGAGGAAAAAGTTATCCGACTCACATGATATCCCACCTGGTTAGCTAATATCGTGCATGTACCAAAGAAAGATGGTAAAACCAGAGTATGCGTTGATTACCGTGACCTCAACAAAGCTAAGTCCAAAAGACAACTTTCCCCTGCTAAATATCCACATATTGGTTGACAATTGTGTGAAGCAAGAGATCGGTTCATTCGTGGATTGTTATGAGGCTACCACCAGATCTAAATGGATGAAGAAGATGCAGAGAACACAGCAGTTATCACACCGTAGGGGACATACTGCTATAAGATCATGTCTTTTGGATTGAAAAACACTGGTGCAACATATATAAGGGCAATGACAACCATTTTCCACGATATGATGCATAAAGAAATCGAAGTCTATGTGGGTGATGCGATTATGAAGTCTAGAAAGCAATCTGATCATGTCAAAGATTTGAAGAAACTCTTCCAGAGGCTCCGCAGGTATGATCTCAAACTCAACCCGGCAAAATGTGCATTGGGGGTTCCCTCGGGAAAGTTGTTGGGGTTCATAGTCAGCCGCCGAGGCATTGAGCTGGACCGATCAAAAATCAAAGCTATACAGGAACAAAATAGAAGTAATTAGTCTATTGGTAAGTCTAAATTACATTAGTCGATTCATCGCCCAGCTCACAACTATCTGCGAGCCCATCTTTAAGCTGCTAAAGAAGGATGCTGCGGTCAAATGGATAGGAGAGTGACAGGAAGATTTTGATAAGATAAAGGGATATTTGTCAAACCCACCAATACTGGTCCCGCCAGAAACAGGAAGGCCTAATCTTATATTTGACAGTCATGGACAATTCATTCGGGTGCGTGTTGGGTCAGCATGATGATACTTAGAGAAAAGAGCAAGCCATATACTACCTCAGCAAGAAATTTACAGCCTATGAGGTTAAGTACACTCATCTTGAAAGGACATGCTGCGCTTTTACATGGGTAGCCCAAAAGTTGAAGCATTACTTGTCATCATACACCACCTATCTCATCTCGCGATTGGACCCATTGAAATACATTTTCCAGAAGCCCATGCCTATATGGAGGCTCGCGAAATAGCAAATCTTGCTTACTGAATTTGACATCATCTACATAACTAGGACTGCTATGAAGGCACAGGCATTGCAGACTATTTAGTATAGAATCTAATAGATGAAAATATGAACCCTTGAACACATATTCTCCGGACGAAGAAGTGATGCATGTCAATGAAATGGAACGGGATGAAAAGTCGGGGTGGAAATTGTTCTTCAATAGGCTGCCAACATGAAAGGCATCGGGATAGGAGCGGTACTCACTTCTAAAGAAGGGCGCCATTACCCGAAAACAGCTCAACTCCGTTTCTATTGCACCAACAACATGGCTGAGTATGAGGCATGCATTTTGGGTTTGAGATTAGCAGCGGACATGGGTGTCCAGGAAGCCTTGGTCTTGGGAGACTCGGACCTTCTGGTACACCAAATCCAAGGCGAATGGGAGACAAGAGAATTAAAACTCATACCTTATCGGCAATGCTTGCATGATCTTTGTCAGCGATTCCGGTCAGTAAAGTTTAGGCACATTCCGAGAATTCACAATGAGGTTGCCGATGCCCTGGCCACTTTGGCATCAATGTTACATCACCTGGACAAGGCTTATGTTTACCCAATACATATCCGGGTCCATGATCAACATGCTTATAACAACATAGTGGAAGAAGAGCTCGACGGTGAGCCTTGGTTCCATGACATCAAGGAATATATCAAGAAAGGTGTGTACCCGACGCAAGCCACGAGTGACCAGATAAGAACAATCTATTGTTTGTCAATTGGGTTCTTCATCAGTGGAGGGGTATTATACACGAGAACGCCAGATCTGGGTTTATTAAGATGCGTAGATGCTCGGCTGGCGACGATCATCATGAATGAGGTGCATGATGGCGTATACGGGCCGCATATGAGCGAATATATGTTGGCAAAGAAGATTTTTCAGGCAGGGTCTTATTGGCTCACCATGGAATGGGATTGTATCAGCTTTGTGCACAAATGCCACCAGTGTCAGGTACACGGAGACCTAATTCATTCTCCCCCGTCTGAACTGCACACAATGTCAGCACCTTGGCCTTTCGTTGCTTGGGGCATGGATGCGATCCAACCCATCGAACCAGCAGCTTCCAACGGACACAGATTTATCCTGGTCACTATTGACTATTTCACCAAGTACGTTGAAGCCAAAACTTTCAAGGCAGTGACCAAGAAGGCCGTGGTCAATTTCGTGCACACAAACATTATTTGTTTGTTCGGGATTCTCAAGACGCTCATCACCGATAATGGGGCAAATCTCAACAGTCACCTAATGAGAGAGGTATGTCAGCAGTTCAAGATCGTGCATCGAAACTCTACCCCGCACCGCTCCAAGGCGAACGAAGCGGTTGAGGCAGAAAATAAGAACATAAAAAGGATACTTCGTAAAATGGTGGACGGATCCAAGCAGTGGCATGAAAAGCTTCCCTTTGCAATGTTACGTTATCGCACCATTGTCCTCGCTTCAGTGGGGGCTACTCCATACTTATTGGTATATGGCACAGAGGCGGTGATCCCGGACGAGGTTGAAATCCCCTCTCTTCGGATCGTGGCCGAAGCAGGAATCGACGACGAAGAATAGGTCAAAGTTCCTTTGGAACAATTAAGTCTGATTGACGAGCAAAGATTGGCGGCGGTCTGTCATGTCCAGTTGTATCAACAAAGAATGGCCAGGGCATATAATAAAAAGGTGTGTCCCAAAAGTTTGAAGTAGGTCAACTGGTACTAAAGCACATCCATTCTCACCAGGCCGAGGCGAAGGGCAAGTTCGCTCTAAACTGGCAAGGGCCATTCATCGTATCAAGAGTATTGTCCAATGGAGCCTTGTATCTGACGGATGTGGAAGGCAATTGTGCGGAAATGGCTATCAAGCAGACGCTGTCAAAAGATAGTATGTATGATTTTCTTTAGAACATGGCTTATACTTGACATCTGCTTGTACTTGGCACATTTGGAAGATTGAAATGACGAAGCCATTTTATTCTGCTATCTAAACACTTTATCCTTTTCTAACCCTTTTGAGCTTTAATTATTTTCTTTCATACCACTCTTTCGGGATCAGTAACAAAAGTCAAAAGCATAAGTGTGAGAAGGCAGTAAAAGGAGAGGAAAGGAAAGGATGAAAAGAACGAAGAAAGAAAGACAAAAACAAAAAAACAAAAGAAAAAAAAAAAGAAAAAAAGAGGAAAGGGAAAAGGGAAAAAAAGAAAGAAAAAGGAAACAAAACAAAGAAAAGAGAGAAGAAACATAGAAAAGGGAGAAGAAATCATGAACTACATTTGACATGATTCCTTTTAAAAGGATAGTAGGCAGCCTCACGGTTCGGTCTCATCAAAATAAAATCCCAAAGTCCCCCAAGCAATGAACTGTGCCGAAGTTGTGTGATTATGAAAGTTGTAAACGAACCCACTTGAGTTATTTCGAGCCTTTGATACCCTTTCTTTCCAACCCTATCCAAAGCCTACGTTACGGTCCAAAAAAAGACCTTCTGATTAGTCTTATGAAATGCTGAGCCGAGCAGATAGAGGGTATTCATTTCAGGGACAGCCAGGGACAGCACTTTGAGCCAAACAAGAGAGATAATAAAATGAGAGAGTCTTATCGGTGAAAACCCTCACGGGCACCATAAGGCGACGAGAGTTTGAGAAAATAAAATGAGAGGTCTTATCAGTGAAAACCTTCACAGGCACCGTGAGGCGAAGGTAAGGCAAAAACAAAATTCAGAAATAAGTTATTGATGGATGAACATTGTAGAGCAGGTGGAGCTAGGGTTTGGTCGGAAGAAGTGGCTTAGAAGGGTCACAACAAAAAAAGAACGGCAACGGAAGGTCGGTCATCAAAACAGATTGGGTCGACCAGGCCAAAGTGCATGTCATGATCATGAAAACCAGTTGTGCCTCTTCAGATAAGTCTCCTTTCTTCTCTTTTCAATAGTCAGCGAGCATGGAATTCTTTACCCTAAATACCATTTGGAGTCTTTGCATTTCATCTTTCTCTCGAATCTATAGAGCTATTGTTTAGGCAAGGGAGAGGAATTTCAAAGCCGATTGCCAACTCCCAAAGGGACAAAGTGCACGATGCCCATAGGAGTAACAAAAATAACAAGTGTAGGACAGCAAAGGGAAGGATTCATGAAAATTGTAATTGACGAAAGCGAAAATGATCGACAAAGTTGAAGGAACACCACACAAAAAAGGGTATGCAAATGAAACCATAAAGGTTCGGATGGAACATAAAATTGGCCCAACACAAGAACGGAAGAGGTCACAAGGTCGCAAGGTTTGACCAAGCGTAATACGCCAGGGAAAGACATAAAGAATTCCTGTGAAGGATCGAGAGGGCAACATAGGGTAAGAAGAAAAGGTGAGGGCATAAAGGTCAAAAGTCAGTCGAGCATCCCAAATGGGCCGGGTAGTCTCAGGAAAGGGATAAGGATTTCTGGCAGGGGTTCGAAAATATAACACCAGGATGAGAAACAAAACAAAGCCACAAGGGTTAAATCATAACCCTCTGACTCAGTAATCATAAGAGAATGGTATAAGGTTTCTGGAAAAAGAGGCAAAGGCGCAACACAAATGTGGGAATGGCCATGAGAGTTGAACCAGCGGGATATATCAACTCGTCAGTCGTCGGGAAGAGGCAAAGGAGAATTATGGAAGAAGGTCGGAAACGCAACACAAAGATGCGTAGCAGAGTGAAGGCACAAGGGTCAGAGGGTCAGCCAAGCGTAATACACTGACTTAGCAGTCTCAAGAAAGGTGTAAAGGTTTTGGCAAAAGGGGATAGAATTGTAATACAATTATGGGGAGCAAAATAAAGACGCAAAGGTTCAATAGGTTCAGCCAACCAACTCAGACAACTCATCATCAACATGGAAATTGGAACGCAACGGAACAAGACAACGAAGAGGCCGATTCCAACAAGAATGCTGCGAGCCAACCACCGCTTTTCAAACTGACAAGTTTTCTTTAATTGACACAGGGGAGGAAAATTCTGGAAGAGCCTAAGGGAGGCCGTCCACATGATAAGGCAGGAACACGAGAGGTATGATCGAAATCCTAGGGCCCGTTAGGAAGTGGGACTCAGTTAAGACTCAAAGAGACACAGTCCGTCATAAACACCCTCCCCAACAAAGAGCACAATGGGACAACTTTAACTAGCAAACCCCAATGGAGACAGTTTAAAAGAGGCATAGAAGTTGAGATAAAATGCAGTCTAAAACTGAGACGGGTGTGGGTAACATAGGAAAGCTCCAACACCTTCCCCAGTAAGAGTCGCAAAAACAACCAGAAATTAGAACTGGCATTTAAGTTGGAACCCTCAGGACCCTCCTGCAAAAAGAGGACTCATTTTAAGGATAGGAGTGATCATAGATAACAAATGACATAAAATTCTTTGCATGTCGAAGTAGGATTCAGTTAGAGTTATCAGGACCTCCCTGGAAGATGGGACTTAGATTTTCCCCAACCAGAGTTAATAAGAGTTATCAAGATCTCCTTGAAAGATGGGACTTAGATATTTACCCAACAAGAGTCGATAAGAGTCATCAGGACCCTCCTGAAAAACGAGACTTAGAGCCAGAATCTCCCCAGGTAATGTCAATGAGAGTCAAGAAAAGCTATCAGGACCCTCCTGAAAAATAGGATTTAGAGTGAAAATTTCAAATTTCCCCAGCAGACTCAATAAGAGTCAAGAAGAGTCATCAGGACCCTCATGAAAAATGGGACTTGGATTAGATACTGCCCCAGTAAGAGTCGATAAGAGTCATCAGGACCCTCCTGAAAAATGGGACTTAGAGCAAATATCCTCCCTGCTAGAGTCAATAAGAGTCAAGAAAAGTCATCAGGACCCTCCTGAAAAATGGGATTTAGAGGGAAAATTTCAAATTTCCCCAGCAAAGTCAGCAAGAGTCATCAGAACTCTTCTGAAAAATGAGATTTAGATTAGATACTTCCCCAGTAAGAGTCAACAAGAGTTGTCAGGACCCTCTTGTATAGTGGGATGTGATAATACTAACCCCCAACTATCACTTTTGGTCATCAAATTAAGAGTTGTCAGGACCCGCTTAGATAATGGGAGGTAGTTTAATCATTAATCACCAACAGATCCCCAGTAGATAAAACTCATAACAATACATAGTGGAAAATAATACATTTTCAGAAACAAAGCATAATCTTAAGGCTGTCATCAGCTAAAAATTATCAAGACCCTCCTGGATAATGGGACTTAGCTTAGATTTAGAGATATTTGGTAAAGGGATTTGATTAATACTCACCGATCCGCTCAGCACCAAACTGGCAAGTTTTGGTAATCAGGCACCCACCTGTAAAACAAGGGAATATTTTTCAAAATTCCGAAATCAGGCGCCCACCTGTAGAACAAGGGAATATTTTTCAAAATTTTAAGTTTTGATAATCAGGCACCCACCTGTAAAACAAGGGAATATTTTTCAAAATTCTAAAATCAGGCGCTCACTTGTAGAATAAGGGAATATTTTTCAATAATTTTAAGTTTTGAAAATCAGGCACCCACCGGTAAAACAAGAGAATATTTTTCAAAGGTCCAAGTTTTGTAATCAGGCACCCACCTGTAGAACATGGAAATATTTTTCAATTTTTAATTTTTGATAATCAGGCACCCACCTGTAGAACAAGGGAATATTTTTCAAAATTCAAGTTTTGTAATCAGGCGCCCACCTGTAGAACAAGGGAATATTTTTCATGTTTAAGTTTTGCAATCAGGCACCCACCTGTAGAACAAGGGAATAATTTTCAAAAAAATTTAGGCACCCACATGTAGAACAAGGGAATACTTTTCAAAATTTTCAGGCACCCACCTGTAAAACGAGGAATATTTTTCAAAATTCCAAAATCAGGCACCCACCTGTAAAATAGGGGAATATTTTCAAAATTTTAAGTTTTGGTAGTCAGGCGCTCACCTGTACAATAAGGGAGCATCTTTCAAAAATTCAAGATTTTGTAATTAGGCACCTACCTGGAGAACAAGGGAATATTTCCCGAAAGTCAAGTTTTGATTATGAGGTGCCCACCTTCAAGAAACCAGGCGCCCACTTGTAGAACGAGTGAGTGGTTTCAAGGGGGTATATCTTAAGACTAGCAATTCGGCAAAAAAAATATTGGAAGAGAAATTCCAGACAACAAGGCAAGAAGAAGTTCCACAGGAGGAAACACCGGTTAATAAAGCAACAAGAAGTTCCGCAGCAAGAAATGCAGGACAACAAGGCAACAAGGATTCATAGCAAGTCAGAAGATATAGATAGGTTTCCTTGTAATCCATAGTTCATAACTTAGTCTAGCTTCTTTTTTTTTCACAATGGTGTAATAAGGTGGTCTAGCAGCAGTAGCAACAGCAGCAGCAGTAAACAAACAGCCTCGGTAGTCCCAGCTACCAAACACTCCAGAACTACACTAACCTGATTCCTTTATCGTCAAAGATATGTAAGAAACCTTCGAAGCAAGGTTCGGTCAGAAATTTTTCAAAATGCTTCACACGGAGTATTCAGTCGGACGAAAATGGTTCATGTTTGATCACTTGTCTTTGCACGAAAACTTTTTGTATTCCCGCGCAAAGAGGGAAAGCTGTGAGCATGTGATGTTCGCCCTACGAACACGACTCCCATAGGACTCTCAAGTTTAGAATTTTCCTTTTAATATTTGTTTTTAGGATTTAATCGCTTGGTCCAGTGTGTTTTTATTAATTCATGCTTAAAATTAGTTAGGATTTAATTTCGTATTTTTTCTAAAATAATTGTTAAACTCGTTTACACGCACGCCAATGTTTTTCAAGGGAGTTCATCATACAATCAGAAAAATTGATCTTGTTAGGGTTATTTTTAAAAATATAAAATTCACAAAAAAAAATAAGTAGTATTTCCTGCATTTTTTTTGTTTTCTTTAATTTTATTTGTTGCATTTTTTATTTTTGTGTTGCATAAATAGACAATTATTAGGTTAATTAAGAGTATAAAAAATACAATTTGGAATTATATTAAATATATAAATAAGGAGAAAAGAAAATAAAACAAAATGTGCATATAATACTTACCCACCCAGGCTGGCCACAATTGGGCCAAACCTAGGTGGCCCAAGTCATTTTCCCCTAGGAAACACCCGTGCCTAGCCCAAAATGGGTCCCTGACCCAGTCCACCCATAATAACCCAAAACGACACCGTTTTAGGGGCAAACCACCACAGCCGTTGATCAACAGGCCATCCAACGGCCCTGAAACCCTCACCCAAATTAATTATATTTGTCCAAACGTTTGTATTGACTCATAGACCAAACTCATCACCCTCCTCGTACCAAACACTCCCATTGTAACACCACCCCTTTCCGCCATATGACCGCCGTTGACCACCCAGCAACCACCCTAACACCGCCGCTGTAAATCACCACACGGCAATGGCCAGTCACCAAACCACCCCAAATTTACATCACCGGACCACCATGACCCCCTCTTCCCCTTCCTGTAGTTGGCTTCCTTCGAACAAATATTGATCTTCTCGAATAGTGAAAATAAGGTTTGACAAAACCACCGCCTCCGGTAACCCAACCCCAAACTTGTCCAAAACAACACCCTTGAAACACCTCTTCCCCCTCTATCAAACCATCCATACCACACCCTTCGAATCCAAATGAAATGGTTTGAATATTGAGTCAAAGTTTACCCTAAAACCTAAACCTCACCGGAATCCTGCCAAATTGGCCTCAGGTAATCCCTTTCCACCCCTCTCCCCTACCATATCATCCATGGCCCTCAAACCCCACTAACCACAAAGAAAAATTAGATCTAAGACCTTACATGGTCTCAGCATCAACCCCCCCCCCCCCGAATCCTTTGTCCTTCTTCAAATACACAAGGCAAATTGCCCTAGAAGTTAGAAACCTATCCAAAAAGAGGTCAGAAACCCACAGAGTTAATTCTAGTTAGAGCTGCATGAACAAACGCTAAGTATTCTATGTTACTGTCGTTGCTTGTATATGTTTATTTGCTTTGTTTCCTTATAGATTTTAGTTTGTTTTCCACGATCTCATCCTAAAGTATGATAAGTAGTCTTCTTTGTTTGTTATACTCAATGCTTCTTTGGGTGTCGCTGGTTTGAATGCATCTTCTATAATGGTCTGATATTATATTTTGCCTTTTGACTTGTCAGTTTGGTTTTCACCTCTGAAACTTTACATGGTTTATAGTTTCATCTCTGAAATTTACATGTTTTGTTGATCCTCATCTCTTGATTCTGCATTTGTTTCACCTCTGAGGTTCTGAATGGTTTTGTGGCCCTTACCTGTGTTATATCATGATTCTAAGTGGGTGTTTTCTTTTAAGAAGTTTCATCTAGTCATATTCCTTTCCTATTGATTGTGATCCTCAGTAGTTGCTCATGTTAGGATAAATTTCTTCTCTAAATATTGTGATTAGCTTTGTTTTTATTTCCTAATTTTTACTTCTAGGTTTTGGCTAAGTGTTATAGTTTGGCCATTTATCCTGCATAGTCAATTGAGTTTCTTTTTTTGCGTTTGTTTTGGTTCATCTTAAAGTATCCATGGATATTCATATAGTCTTGAAGTTGGGATAATTGTCTCCACCCTTTGTTACTGAATAAGGTCACATTAAGATGCTTAGTTGGAACTTGGGTTGCATTGATTAAGCATGTAGTCCAGACCATGAATTGGGCCCATAACTTGAATACAATTGACAAGGGTCAGGTTTGACCAAACCAAATGAAAACCAAGGGTAAAAACCTTAGGTTAGTTAATTAGGAAAGGAAGCAGGGGTATAAAGGGTATTTGAGCCTAAAAGAATCTTGTAACAACCCCTAGATCATTCTAGTGAGGGACTTAAGCAAAATTTCAGTCTCAAACTTGAGGCACAAGTCAGAAAACTAGGGATTATTTAAGTAAAATATAAATTTGAATAAGGGATTAAAAGGAAAATAAGGAAATAAGTGTTGCCCTAAGGCTTTATTAAAAAGGGATAATCTTAACATTTTGAGAGACTTTTGGTTGGAATTTTTTATTTTTGCGATGAGATTTTCTTTTTGAAGCTTTAGTGAATTAAGATATATATAAAAAATATATTAAGCTTTCATGTATTCTTCAGAAGTCCTGAATGTTGTCCTATTCCGATTTTCTTTTGCCTTTTCTCAAAACCTTCCTGAATTTCTGGTTGTTTATTGGTCGATTGGATGCTGCTTGCTTGCTAGTTGCTTCACTTACACATAGGCTCTCTTCCTTGCTGAATTCTAGGTATATTTCTATGTCCATTGATGTAAGGAAGTTAAACTGAATATACGCCCATGTTTGAAGATCCATGTCGTTTTTTTATCTTCGAATCTTCACTTTGTTTTCTATTCCACTAGTTTTTGATATACCTTATGATAGAGATAATTGTCTTGTAACAATTGGACGTTTGGACTGATTTTGCCGTGTAATAATTGGACACTTGGACTGATACTTTAAATATGTACATTTAACAGTAAGATTAACTAGTGGTAGGGTCAGTTCAGGTGTTTGTTCCTTTTTTATCTAAAATTGGATTTAGATGAAGATGTTAGTGTAAGGTAGCCAGATCATTTTGGAAAACCAATGTTTCCTATGAATTTTAGAAGGTTTGGCTATGTTAGCTTAACTATCGTGTGTTTGAGAAAAATGAAAATCGAAAACATTACTTTCTAATGCAAACAATAGAAAGTAAAAATCATTGGATATCCAGCGCTGTGTTGCATTACTTGTTAATTTATAACTCATAGCCTGGTAACTAATCAAATGTCAAAACATTGTATAGTACTTTAATTCGTATAAGTTTCAGTGCATTTGGATATAGTCTAATCGAATTTATTCAGTGTCTGTAATTGGAGTTATGGTAGAATTTTCGATAACTGAATGTGTGCATACTCTGAGTGATGAGTATTTCACACTGATTCCTTGTATATTGAGGTATAATTGAAAAGGGCCGTCGATACTCCCCTATAATGGACTCTTTAGTCCGGTGTTTCTGAGCCCAACTGGGAAGCCCAATAGCTACCAGTTACGGCATAAATAATGCAAACTCCTGGGTTAGCTAAGCCAAGACCAATGTATAGTTAGCCATGAATAAGGCTAAAATATAAATACTAAATTTCCAAAAACCATGCATAAATGACTAGGATATTGTAGATACAAGAACAATAGAGAACTTAGCTGCTTTAGGACGTCCTCATAAAATAAAGCGAGCCTTCTTTACTAAATCAAGCACCACATGAGGCTCCTTAATTCAATAAAACACTTAGAAAATTGGAAGTGCCAATTAGCGAATTTCACGGCCTTTCATGAATTTCTAAAGAAATAGTTGCTATAGGCACGAATCTATTAATGAAATACCTCCCTAAATTTGGGTGCACATTTAGGTGACCCAAATTCAAATCTCAACGAAGTTGGAATGTGTCAAAATCCACGGGTGCATTTATGTGACATGGTTTGAGGCATGTTTTAACGACGTTGCAATTCTCTTTAAAATAATAATAAAAGCGGTTTAAAGCTAAAAAGCATATAAGTTAAAACATGTTCTAAAATCAGATAATTTAAGCCAAATATAACATTTGAGCGACCGTGCTAGGACCACGAAACCCGGGAATGCCTAATACCTTCTCCCGGGTTGACAGAATTCCTTACTCGGATTTCTGATTCGCGGACTGTAAATAGAGTCATTCTTTCCTCGATTCGGGATTCTTACCGTTCACTTGGGTCACCATAAATCTCCCAAGTGGAGACTCTGAAATTCTCGTAAATAATTGAATCCCGTTTCGATTGTCCTTTAATTGGAAAAACTCCCTTATCTACACCTTTCGCCGGGTTGTAGTAGCCAAAAAGGATGTGTGACAACCTTACCTTTCGTACAAATAGTCAAAGGTAATGCACGACTATTTCAAATATGTCAAGTCTGGATTCTTCGTTAAACCTATCATTTTGAGAAAACCTCTACCCTTGCGATTTTCCGGCATTAACAAACCCGGAGTTTCCTATGGCATACCAGCCCGTCCTCCTATTTCCTCCAGCAGGGCTGCCGTCTCAATGTCCACAAAGCAGAACATAGACATATCACAATCCCAGATTAGAGTAGTAGCTTCTATGATTTTGTCGTTCGGCTGGATTTCCAGGAGAGAGGGAAGATTCCCTAGGTACTTCCAAACAAGAGTCTGATCACTGGAATGAAGATCTCTCCACCAGCTTATCAATTGTGGGTGGATGTTGGTGACCATGCCGAATCTGGGGACTTCGTGCCTCATGCTTCTGCAAGACAAAAGGATTAGGCCCTTACCCCCACAGACTCGACTATTAAATACCAACAATTGGCATAAAGCAATTAGTTCTCCAAATAAATGCACAAAATATGGTAGTGTCCGTTGGGGTTTTAGGGAAACCCAGTGGACTCTAGACAAGGCTATCTTAAAGATTCATTATGTAGAAAACATAACTGACTTGGCTGGGTTTGGACCATGATGCATGCACAATTAAATAGAGTAAGGTTTCTATGGGGTTTTAGACTGGTACCCTTGAGTGGACAACTCAAGAGGGAAAGCCACAAAACCGTCAACTACACTATTGATCGACTGGTGTTACTGCAGTTATGCCTTTGCCGAAATTAAAGGGTGATAATATTGGAAGAGCACAACCATTCATTATAAACGTTGCTACAAGATTTGTTTTGGCACAACTGGAACATGATGTTGAAAACATGCTTATGCAACAAGTTGTCATGTACTTGCACGTTCATAAAGTAGTAATTATATAAAACAGTAATAAAGGAATGCATTAAAGGAAAGCAATGAAAGAAACAAGGGAAATAAATAGAAGACAAGTCAGTTCTGTAGTAGAAGAGGGAATTAAATGCTTAAAAGAATTAAACAAATAAAGGTACATAAAAAAATGCAAAGTCAGAATAATAGCTTGAAATGCTAAAGCCTAAGAAAGTCCCCAGCAAAGTCACGATGCTGTCGCGCCCCTTTTTCCTCGCGAAATCGAGTTTATGACATTTGAGAGGACAAATCGTTCCCTTTCGTGAATTGGGTTTAAATTGAGAGTCGCCACCTAATGATTAGGGTGCATTAGGATACTAAGGAGATTTTGATTTGAGCAACCAGAGATAGGGTAAGGTCTTGAAATTATTATAAGGGGAAAGTGTTAGGCACCCCTCAGAATCCACTAGTGTGGTACTCGGCCAAACTATTATTGTGACTTAAGTGCAAATAACACATAGGCAAATAAAACTTCAAGTAAGAGGGGATTTTCATCTAATGGTTACAAATAAGCAAAGTTAAAAGAACGAAAGGGAGATCGATTTTTTCTTAGAGAAATAGTTCAAAATTTGGAAAAGAAGCAAGGTATCAAAGAAACAAAGGGAATAGGGTCCTAGGTTTATAAATAATATGGATCACCCCACACAACATCCGGTAATCATTCCTCAGTGAGGGGCTACACGTGATGTTCTCACGTAGTCATCATATCCATATCTACCTTTTCCCACCCCCTTAAAGTATTAAAGCATGGAATGGTCTCGTTTACTTATTGCATGTTGTTACCCACCCCAATCCTATCAGCCCCGAAGGTACTTGGGACTACTAATCCTAAAGGGAGGAGATATTGGGCTTATTTGTGGTTTCAAAAAGTAAAATACTAAGGCGATAGGCAAAAACACATATAGAAAGTTTGAGGAAAACATATAAACAAATAAAAGGCTCAAATACACCTCCTTTAAATAGAGAAGCGCATAATTTAGCATGTCTTGCACGTACTGTTTAGAGTCTGATTAAACTTATAAGGTTGAAGTAGACTAATTTATTACATAATTCAGATAAGAAATCTAATCCAGGCCTGCCTGCTCGTTGTAGTTGATAAAAAATAGATTCAGTTTATAAATGTTTACCCTATTGCTTGCCTAAATGTTGGAAGAAGACCCTATAGGCATGATTTCTACTGATTTCATAAATAATGAAGTAAACCGAATATACTAGATTAAGAAAAGCTGTCAATTATTAAAGAAGGCAGGTTTTAGCTAAAGACTATGAGTTCTGCAATTAATGATATGTAGTTGTTACTGGTTTTAGATATATAAGCGGGTGGAACGATTTAGACTTGATTAATAGCTCCTATAGGCATTCTTTCTACACGTTGATTTTAAATACTTGTAAAGATGTTGGAACCCTATGAACATGATGTCTAGGTACTGAAATTCATTTAGAGCCTGTGGACATGATATGTAATGAGGTTGATTTTTAAGACCTATAAACATGATTTCCTAATGAAGACTGTATATGCAAGATTCAGAAAGACTTATAGGCATATTTTCTTTATGCATGTGCAGAATTCAGATTTAAGGTAGCTATAGACATGGTATCTATATGAGAACTGCAGAATTCAGGAATGCCTATTGGCATGGTATCTATGTGAGGATGCAGAAATCTTACAAGCATAACAGCTATATAAAAGAATGCGAAAATTCAGAAAATCCTATAGGCAAGATATCTATATGAAGGAAAATATTCATAAACTCCTATAGGCAGGATATCTACATATGATAGTACAGAAATTCAAAAACTCCTATAGGCAAGTTATCTACCCCTTTGCATACATGGTTACCCCTCCTCTTTTCCTGTAACGACCCGACCGGTCGTTTTGAACCCTAGCGTATTATTTAGCAGTTTGAGGCTATGAGCAGCTTCATTTCAAGTATATGACTTGTACACGTGCTCGGAATTGAATTTTGGGAAGTTCAGGGTTGAATTGGGAAGAAACTTCTCATTTCGGAAACTTTTAAGTTGAAGGAATTAACTAAGATTGGACTTTAGAGTAAACAACCTCGGAATAAGGATCTGAGGGTTCCAATAGGTTCGTATTATGAATTCGAACTAGGACGTATGCCCAGTTCGGGTTTTGGATAACCCTAGAACATGTTGTTGCCTATTGTGGAAGTTAGTATTTTAGAAGAAAATTCATAAGTTTGGCTTGAAGAGCATTTTAGTGTTATCAATGTTTGTGTAGGATTTCGAGTTTGATATGCGAAGCTGTTATCCTCATTTTTTTCCCGAATCAGGTACTTATTTCTTTTATCCATTCGAGGACGAACGGTTGTTTTAGTGGTGGAGGATGTGACGAACCAAAGGGGTCATCACTTATTTTCTTACCTATTATGTACTTCCGAGGCCTTGAAAACCTCATATGGGGTTGCCTCGATTTTGTGTGTGCAGTCCGGGTACGTATTCGAAAATCTTAGATATGAACTATGTGATGCAAAATTTTAATATTAAGTTGAATAAATTTGAATTCGGTCAACATTTTGGGTAAACGGACCCGGACCCGTAATTTGACGATCTTGGAGGGTCCGTACGAAAATATGGGACATATGCCCGGAATCAAATTTCGAGGTCCCAAGCCTGAGAAATGAATTTTTGTGTGAAATTATTTACTAGAAATAATTAAGGAAACTGGAAATGAAATTTGATTAAAAGATAATCGTATCGGGCCGGTATTTTTTGTTACAGTGCCTGGTACAAGTCTTATATATGGTATACGTGCTTTCTGTAAAGTTTGGTTAAAAACGAAAATCATTAGACGTGTTTTGGACTTAAGATGGAAATTGATATTTTATGAAAACTTGAAAGAAATTATGAATTTTGAGGCTCAATTCAATGTATATGATGTTATTTTGGCAATTTGATCGAGTGAGCAAGTCCGTAGGATGTTTTTGAGGTTGTGTGCATATTTAGTTTGGAGCCCCGAGCGCTCGGATGAGTTTCGGATAGGTGTCAGAGTGCATTTTGAACTAGAAAAAAAATCTGGTCTTCAGTTTCTGATATCTTCGCATTTGCGAAGACCATTCAGTTCTCGCAAATGCGATAAAGGGGGGATTGCACAGGGTCGCAAATGCGACCTTTAGGATTGCAAATAAGAGAGAGGCTAGGTCGCAAATGAGACCTTTTGTTCGCAAATGCGAACACTGGTCTTTTCATGAGGGTTCGCAAATGCGAACCCTTGTTCGCATTTTCCATAATTGGTCGTGGTTCACAATTGCGAACCCCAGTTCGCAATTCCCACATCTGAGCCGAATTTTTTAGCCATTTTAACATTCTTTCAAAACACAAACCTATGTGGGTGATTTTCTAAGAACAAAAATTCTTCCAAATCATTTATTTGAACCATTTGGAGTCGGATACTCGTGGCAAAAGTGTGGTTTCAAGTTGAATTTAGAGCCGTTTCGAGGTAAGTGGCTTGTCTAACCTTGTGTGGGGGACTTCTTCCCCTTAGGACATGATGTTTGGTATTTGAATGACTCGTACGTGAGGTGACGACTGCATACTTGAGAAAATTGTTGGAAATCCATTTTTTACTTGAAGTATTTAAATTGAGTTTTCTTGCTTACCTGTTTATTTTAAATTGCAAGTTTATTCTATGCTAGTTTAGAGAAGCATGTTTCTTTGACTTATGTGCCTAACTGCTTAAACTGTCTTGTTTGTGCTCGGTGTAGTATGTTTGGCTAGTATTTTTTATTTCTTCTCATGAGTTTAGTATCTATCCTAATTTGGGTTGCTATTGTGTGTTTTTTAATTGGGACTACGGGTTGGCCTCCCGGGAGATCCCCCTACACTTGATATGTTTTGGATTGAAGGTGTGGGATACCAAGAGATCCCTGGCATATGAAATTGCAAGTTTTGAGGATACTAAGAGATCCTCCGTATACCAAGAGATCTCTAGCACATGAAATTGTAAGTTATGAGGATACAAAGAGATCCTCGGGATACCAAGAAATCCATGGCATATGAAATTTTAAGTTTTGAGGATACCAAGAGATTCTCGGGATATGAAGAGATCCCTCGTGTATGTGGCGAGGATACCAAGAGATCCTCGGGATACCAAGAGATCCCCGGTTGTGGTTCCTATTGTGATTAGTGTTTACTAGTATTGTCTTATTTTTTTCTGCTTTCTATTACAGTTTCTGTATTTATCTAGTTTAGATTCTCATTGTACACTTTATCTATATTGTTTGTTTCCTCATCTTATTATTTATTATGTTATATCTCAGTAGGGCCTAGACCTTTCCTCATCACTACCCAACCGAGGTTAGGCTTGGTACTTATTGAGTACCACTATGGTGTACTCATGCCCCTTCTGCACATGTTTTTCAGGTGCAGATTCAGGTACTTCATTTCAGGCGTATCACTCTCGAGGTGGAGAGATCTAGCAGAGACTTCTAGGTACATCTCCCGCGCCTGCAAACCAGGAGTCTCTGTCTTATTCTAGCTTTGGCAGTTAGATTTTCCTTTTGTACTTTTGTTTTAGGCATTCTGGAGTTAGAGCTGTGTATTACTTCCGTTAGCTTGTGTTCGCGTGAGTTTTTGGGTTTTAGGATGATATTGTAGACTTCTGCATTTTTGAGTTGTATATGCCGAGCGGCATTTATATACAATTATCCTTCTAAATTTTTTTAGTTTATATTATTTGTTTTCGCAAGTTAGGTCATTTCCGCACTATTAGGCTTACCTAGTTGTAGGGACTAGGTGCCACTACGACATGTTCACGAAGGGCGAACTGGGGTCATGACATTTCACTAGCCACCCCAAGAGTTTATTGCAAAATTATTACAACCTAGAATGAAGATAAAAAAGAAAATACATCAGAAATTAAAAGTACAACAAATGCGATCCTGATTCAGACTTCCTGTCTGAAGTATGAAGTAAACCAACTCCAAGAGATCATATTTCAAAGAGTTTCTCCCATTTGGTATGTGTCAAAGTTCCCTAAGAGTCTCATATGAACTCAGGGCTGTGCTTACACCTAAATGTACCATCAGACTAAGATATAGTGCAGCGTGGAAGGGCCAGCCCTCAGGTGTCCCAGTTCAGAGGGAACTCAAGGTCTCAAGGCAAGGTTCACAAGATAGGGACGGAACTTAGGGATGAAGAGAGAGTGGAAGTGCAGAATTAGAACTCTGAAAGGGGAAAGGGAAACAACTTAAATCATTACACATAAGGGCATAGGGGAATGGGGAAGTTGCAAGAGGCAAAAAAAAGGGCAAGCCAGCAATGGGAGATGCTGGCACACCCTTGGACATGTTAGAACGTATTGTTTAGAGGTTAAGACCCCCCCTGGATTGAACTTAATCCATGGACAACAACTTACATTGCCATGCTTTAAGTCATAACTCAAAACACATAGGGGTAATAGGGGAATGAGGGTTCATAACAAACAAACGGAAGGAAATCAACATGCCAATTTAAGTGCTGAGAAACAGCTAGAATACATCGACGCACAAGCAGTAAATACACATTGTTGTGGTGCTATAAATTAAATCCGGACATACCAATTTTAGAGGAACAAAAAAAGAAAAAGCAGTAGATCTTGTGAACAGGCCACAGTGTAGACAAGAAAAAAAATATTATTGTGTGTGAGTATGAGTGCAGAGGGATTCTAAATTGTGTGTTGTCTGTTAAAAAGTCATGCATTTATAGTGTTGAAAACCAATCACAAATAAGGTAATAAAATAGTTAAGGAACTGATTATTAATCAATTATAAACTTCCCTTAATTGAAGGATTCAGATTCAAACGGGTAAAAATAATTTAAGGAAATAAATTGAATAAGCACTTTGTGCACAGCATGTAATTAGGGAAAAATACATAAAAGGTTATTTAAGGACATGGTTTTGAAGTACACGGTTGTTCAAATAAGGTTAGAAAATAAATTAACAACTACTAAATAAAAAAATTAGGGATCTTGTAATTAATGACCCATGAATGAACAGAGTCGCAAAAGCTGAGAAGGGTTTTAACTTAGAGAAAATCGGCAAACAATGAAAAGAAATCAATCAGACCACATTCAGAGGAAAGTATGAACTAATCAAAAATTTGAAAGTCACATCAGAGGGAAGTTCACCATTTATAAGGAGCATACGAACATGTTAAGCATGACAGAAAATTGTTGTGTCATTGTAAAATCAATAGAAAAATCCAGTGTATGAGAGTTAAGCAAAAGTCGGAATCATATGAAAACAAGGATGTCCAAACTCTGTTCAGAGACTCGAAGTTGATCTGAAAGAGTTAGGGGCTTCGAAATAAATCACTAGTTCAAACAAATCACATAACCAAACTTGGAAGAACCCCAAAATCCTAGGGTTTCCTCCATTAATAGAGTACAAAGATGAGAAGGCAAGTGATCGAAGCAGGCTCAAAGGTCTCAGAGAAGAGCTGAAACCTCGTGCATGTTTCTTTCAGCAGAAACTCATAAGAAAACAATGATAGCAAGTAACATGCAGAACATAGTAAAAAGATAGAAAATAGAGTAGAAGAAGCTAATACAAAACATGATGGAAAAACTTATAAGAGCAGTAGAAGAAGCGTGCAAAGAAGTTTTAGGAGAAACTTAAACATATATCAGTAGACAGAACTTAATAAGAAACACATAAGAACACAATAAGGGAAAAATACAGTAGAAAAACACACAAGAATACCATTAAAGAAGCATACAGTAGAAGAAAATACAAGAACACAGCAGTAGAAGAAAATACAAGAATACAGTAGAGGCAAATATGCACAAAAAGAAAAAAAAGTCGGAGAATCATTTAAATTTTTTCAGAAAACCCTATATCGGAAAAGAAAGATTTTGAAAGTAGTGTTTTGAAAGAAAACTCAGGAAAATCGTTTAAAATCTTAGGGAAAGCATAGATGTACATTGGATTAGAAAAACATCGAAAGGTTAGGGTTTCAGTAGAACCCTAGTAATGAGAAAGGCATTGAAAGGTCGCCGATCTAAGTCGGAGAAGTCAAAATCAGGCTCGAGCAACCATGGTACGCCGGAGTAAAACTATAGATGGCCGTGGAACTCGAATCGAACAAAGCCTGAACCAAACCTCGTTGTGGTCAGGCCTTGAATCTTCAATGATCAGGTGCTTGGGAGTCATACGAGGCCGGTGTATGGCTACCATAACCTTGGAAGCCATGGATTCCGGCGACTTTCAGGGCAGAAGGGGTGGCTAGGGTTTGAGAGGCTTTGACAGAGCTTGAGAGAATGGAGAGTCCAGAAGTGGCTGGTCAGTGGAAAATAAGAAGGGTTTAGGGTTATTTGGGAATTAATTAAGGAATGGGAAACGTGAGTCGTTGATATATTATATCAACGACTGAGATTTAAGGGGGATTTGGGTGTGTCATTTAAACGGGCTATGGGTCGAGTAATTTTAAAAATTGGGCGGGGGTTCAATTGGGTTTGGTTTGGGTAGAATTTAGGCTATAGTTGAAATAAAATCTGACTAGATGTTAAATAGCTATTTTCCCCATTTATTTTATAAAAAATAGCATATCAAATTCTAGAAATAAATTGAAAGTGCTAAAATAATTTCTAATATATAATCATCAATTTAAAAATACTGGATTTCATTATTAATGCATCATGCTTGATAGAGTGTTTGGCAATTATGATGGAGGATCAACTGAAACCAGGTGGTCACTGATTATGATGTACCATTAATTTCAGACCATAACCCAATGATACTAACACTGAAAGCATCCTCCTGGAAATGGAAGAGGAACTTCAAATTCTTTAATGTATGGGCTGAACACAAAGATTTCCAACACATTGTGACAACAGTATGGCAGGATGGGAAGACAGATACCATGAGAACAATATGGGACAAACTCAAAGCCCTGAAGACTCCTTTGAAGACACTGAATAATAAGGAGCTCAAGACAATTGCACTTAGAATTGAGCAGAGTCGACAGGAACTGGGAATCCTACAAACCCAATTCAGTCAAGCCTACAATGATGCACTACAACACAAGGAGAAGGAGCTGATATTGGAACTGGAACAATGGTCACTAATTGAGGAGAGTTTCCTGCAACAGAAGGCAAGAGCAAAGTGGATACAACTTGGGGACTCCAACACCAAGTATTTTACTGCAGTAATGAAGGACAGAAGTCAGCAGAAGCAGATTACTGAGATTACCAATGCACAGGGAGTCAAGCTGACTGCACCAACAGAAATTAAAGAGGAAATCCTGGGATTCTACAAAGCACTGATGGGCACTTCTGAACCAAAACTACCTGCTATCAACCAATTGTACATGTCCAATGGCCCAAAACTGACACAACAGCAAAAACAGGAACTGTGTGCTCCGGTTACTGAAACAGAAATAACAGAGAGTCTCAAAGCTATTAGAGATGACAAAGCACCAGGAATAGATGGATACAATATTGTTTTCTTCAAAAAGAGCTGGAGCATCATTGGTAACCAAGTCACTACTGCCATTAAGCAGTTCTTTAACTCAGCAAAGATGTGCAGACCAATCAATTGTGCAACTATTACCCTCATCCCTAAACTGTCCAAACAAACTTCAATCAAAGAGTATAGACCTATTGCTTGATGTACTGTCCAATACAAACTCATCTCCAAAGTACTGGCTAATAGGATGCAGAAGGTGATGGCAAGTCTCATCAATGAAGCTCAGGCAGGGTTCATTCCGGGTAGGAAAATTCAGGATAACATCATCCTAGCTCATGAGCTTGTTAAAAGCATTTCTTGGTCATGGAGTATTTAAGCAGGTCATGCACTGTATTACAAGCTGATCCAGCATATCAATCCACCCCAGATGTAAAAACTGGGTATTACACTTATGTGCTTTGCAGACGACTTGTTGATGTTTACCAAGGGAGACCTCCAATCTGTCAAGGCATTATCCAACTGCTTCTCCCAATTCTCTGCAGCCTCAGGTCTCAAGGCCAACTTGAACAAGAGCTCAGTCTATTTTGGAGGAGCACCAATACTTGTACAGTAATAGATCCTTGACCATCTTGGCTATGAACAAGGCCAACTGCCTTTCAAGTATCTGGGAGTACCACCGAGCACCAAGAAAATTACTCTACTACAGTGGCAACCTTTAGTGGAGAAAATCACAGCTAGGATCACTTGTTGGACTGCTAGAACACTGTCATACTCTGGGAGACTTCAACTGGTGCAATCTGTCATCTTTGGAATTCAAGCTTACTGGGCTCAGCTGTTTCTCTTCCCAGTGAAAGTTCTTAAAATGATTGAAAGCATTTGCAGGAGTTTCATTTGGTCAGGGATGAATACTGTAACTAAGAAAGCATAAATCTCCTGGGACAAAATGTGCACTCCAAAGTCAGTAGGTGGAATGAACCTAACCAACCTCAAACAATGGAACAAGGCTATCATTGCAAAGACCTGCTGGGACATAGCACATAAGAAGGATAAGATGTGGATAAGGTGGATCACAGTGTATTATATCAAAGACAGGCCAATAGAATCCATGCCAATCCCTACCCAAGCTAGCTGGATGGTTAAGAAGATCATCCAATCCAGGGACACTCTACAAAGGATCCAGAACTGGAAACATCAGAAATGCACTACTAAGCAGTTGTACCAGTCGCAGTTGCAAGAAGTGCCAACAGTCCCATGGAAGAACTTAATCATACAAAACCAAGCCAGACCAAAAGCAGTGTTCAACCTGTGCCTATTCCTACATGACAGACTACCAACAAAGGATAGACTACATAACTGGGGATTGGTATTGATCAACAATGCACTCTATACCAAATCAAACCTGAAACAAGAGATCATCTGCTCACGGAATGCCCTGTCACTGTGGATCTATGGGGAAGAGTAATGAATTGGCTACAGGAACAATACCTACCTAGTATCAGTTGGAACCAGAAAGTACAATGGTTGATTACCAAAGCCAAGGGACGAACATGTCGTGCAGCCATTTTAAAAATGGTCACAGCTGAAGTTGCATATGCTATCTGGCTGGAAAGGAATGCAAGAGTATTCAACAAGACTTTTCGTTGTAAAACTGCCCTACTGAGAGACATAGTGTACAACTGTAATGTTAGAGGCACCCCTAGAATAAGGCAACAATTCCAACACCTTAGAATATAGTAGAAGTTAGACAGTTAGGACAGTAAGTGTAGTTAATATATTAGCTTTCAGACAATCGGCCGAGTTGAAGCTTGACTGTGTTTTGTAATGCAACTTCATTGGTGATTAATGAATAAACTTTAATTACCAAAAAAAAAGGCTGATATTGCAATTATATTCAATTTAGCTTTAAAAATACTAAATAAATTTGTAAAAAAATATGTAAAAATTATTTGAGCTATACTTTAGCATAAATATGAGAATTCAACAAGTGAATCACCAAAATGATAATTTTGGAAATACTTATTGAATTTTTCTCGATAAAATAGGCAATAAATATGATTTTAAAATCTTTAAAAATTTTAGAAAAATAATAGGACCTTGGGGCATACTTATATATGCATATATATGATATTTTGAAAGGTATTTTGCACATGAAAAAAATACAGGGAAAAATTGGGTATCAACACCCGACATACCAATCAATACATGTACTAATCATACTGACCAAATAAGCAACTCTGGAACAATGGAGAGCACCAAAACCTTCCACAGAGCTGATAGCTTACTTGGAGGACTCTCAACCTGTCTATTGGGACCTGCGGGCATGAAATGCAGCATCCCCAGGCAAAGGGACGTCATTACTAACAATGTACGGAATATGTAATGCATGAAGATCAATACATAAGAGACATAAATCAAACATGGATAAAGAATTTCAGCTATAAGTAAATAACTTTGTAAATCATGAAATACTTCTAGTGTCATGCATATGCGTATGAATGTCATGTTGTGCATAGGTACATGTGTTCATAACATCATCAAGCCCCCGAAAGCATCCCATCATATCATCTGGGTCACTGCGAGCAAAACCATCAACGTCTACCAGCTTTTAGGTGGTGGTGTGTATATAACACCGTAACTTTTTCCCATATTCCACACATACACGCACACAAACACACACACACACACACACACACATATATATATATATATATATATGTATATATATACACACATATATATAATGTCATCTTGTCATGGGTCAATGTACATGTATAAATGAATATAATGCATGAGAAGTACATCAATAAAATCGTTTGGAATGTCATAAGACCATTATGCCTTTGAGTAATATCATGAAGTAAAACTTTTTTCAACTTACCTATTTTACTGAGACCTATGAACAGAAGATGTAATAATAAGACAAATGCAAATTCAAAAACATAGGCATCTCTAATACTTCTATGAATAGAGTCACTTATGAAAGTTATGCATTTGCTTGTTTTGTTTGTGTCGTATAGATCATGCCAAAAAAAAGAAGGGATAGTCTTAACATACGTGAACCAACTTTCTTGACAATCCCTCTAACACATGTCTTTTGCGACAACATATAAGACGAATCAAAGTAGGGAAACATCTATATGATATTCTTGAGAAAGATTGCATTGTACTTCCTTAGAATCGCAAATCCCACTTTGCTATAGTATTAAATGATCTTCGTATGAAATGTTTGAACCAACAACGTTGCTATTGGAAACGGTAACCTTTACTTAAGCTTTCCTTCTTCATTTAATAGATGAGAGGAAATTATTCTGTGAATTTGAAAGGTTATCTTTAACCGTTTAGGTGTGGGCCTCGCTAGGATTACTATTCCTTTACTAAAGGCCTCTAATTAGGCCACCTTTTTGTGAACTTAGGAGTCAAATTCTTTGGATTTGTTAGCTGCCACGTTAGGGATTTAATACTTATCCCATATTTATCCACTTAGTTCCTTAATTAGTTGGTTAATCCCCTATTAATCAATAATTATCTAATTATCCATATAATTATGAATTATCTCAAATTGCTTAAATAATTACTCGCTTCTAACACACTTTATACACCTTATTATCATGTCCTGTGATACCTTGTACGACACTAGTCCATGAATACTTGTTATTATAGCTTGGACTGTATTTTAACCCCAAATTGCCAAACTTCGACGGAATTCATTTCTTCGATTCACTTACCCTCTCACCTTCACGAATTCACTTATTACTTGTTTGAAATATCTAATACTTATAACCTTAAAATAATCTTATTCCCGAGCTTACGTCGATTAACCTACGATGAAACTTTAACCTATGAAAGCATGGGGAGCTGTATTCAAACCAAATGACCCGTTAAAGTTTATCATTTTTTGGATTTTCACCAAGCAGAAACTTATGCCTTATTTTTTTTTTACTAAGATTAAAATGTCTAATTTTGGATACACATCCTAACATCAATATATGTATTAAAATTAAGACATCTGAATCTGAATACACATCTAAACATCAAGATGCGTATTAAGATGTGAATACTGAATGATTAAGACTGTTTGATTTTTAACATCTGAATGTATAAAATATTTTTATTTCAAAATTAATAAATATATAATTCAAATTAACACTAACCAATCTAATATTTAATCAAGAAAATATAAAAAAAATTAAAATATGATAGTTACTGGTGGTGATGACTAACGGTAGTGCTTATGAATACCGACTATAGGAGTGATTAACTGTAGATTTGGTTAATAGTGGTGGCTTATAGTAGCAACTAATGGTGATTAGTATTTGTGGAGATTATGATTGAATATGGTTGTGGTAGGTGGTGATAGTATAATGATGGGTGGTTGTGGTTGTGGGTATTGGTAGTTTATAATGATGAGCAGTGTCGGTTATGGTTGTTGAAGGTGATAGGGTGGTTAGGTGTTGTAGTAAAGGTGGATGAGTATTGGTTGTGGTTGAGAATAATTATGGTGGAGTGGTGGGGATGATGGGTGGTGGTAGTCGATAATGGTGGCAGCTATGATTGAGGATAATGATGGTGGTGGTGATAGTGATTAAGTATGGTAATGGTGGATGGCATAATGGTAGTTGATAATGGTAAGCCGTGACGCTGGTTAATAATGAACGTGGATGACAGCACCATAATGAAATTAAGTCACTTTTATAGATTTTAATTATATAGACATATTCAGTCCACTTATGTGGTTGTGAAGTTAAAAAATAAGCGCACTTCATGATTAAGATCTTAATAATTAAGATCCAAACTTTAAAAACAAACACACTTAATGTGTGAGATCTAAATGACTAAGATGCAGACCTTCATTAAGTGCAAACAAATAAGTACATTTACCGTTTTTTCGTTAGGTTACTTCAAAATTATCTTGTGTACCTATATTTACTATTTATAATAAAGGCATAATAATAGAAGGATCCCTTAAATTTGGGAATTAATTGTAATCGTAACCCTCCTTATGTGATGACGCGAAAGGTCATCTTATGATTTAGAACCCAATTCTATACTTTTAAGCTTTAAACACCCTATTTTATCCCTTGTCAATTTGCGTGCACAGTCCGAGGGTGTTTCCGAACACCTTTTATGTTAAAAATTATAAAGATAAGAAGTTTTCCTAAAACCTTTATTTGAGTTGACTTTGGTCAATATTTTTGGTAAATGGATCCGAATTCATATTTTGATGGTCCCGCTGGGACCGTATCACAACTTGAGACTTAGGCATATGCCTGGAATCGAAATCGAAAGTCCCTAGGCCCGAGTTATCGGACTTTGTCAAAATTTGAAAGTTCAAGGCTTAATGAATTTGAAATGTTTGACCAATGTTTGACTTTTTAGATAACGGGTCTGTATTTTGGTTCTGTAATCTAGTATAGCTCCAATACCACATTTATGATTTGTGTGACAACCCGGCCGGTCGTTTTAAGAATTTATACCTCGATCCCTACTAACTGCTTTCCCCATGTTTGTTTCTACTATTATGAGTTGCTGGGAGGAATTAATTGGAGTTTCGGAGAGTTTTGAGATACTTAATCCCTAAGTGAGAGCATAAGTTTTGGAAATTTGACAGTAGTCGGAACAATGTGAAGACGGCCTCGGAATGGAATTTTGAGGATTCCGTTGGGTGATTTCGGGTTTAGGAACGTGTTCGGATTGTGTTTTGCAGGCCCGTAGCTAATTTAGGCTTGAAATATCAAAAGTTGAATTTTTGAAGTTTTCTGGTTCGATAGTGAGATTTTGATCCGAGGGATGGAATGGAATTCTAGAAGTTGGAGTATCTCCGTAGTGTTGAATGTGACGTGTGTGCAAAATTTCAGGTCATTAAGACAAGGTTTAATAGAATTATTGATCGAAAGCGTATTTGAGAGTTTTTGAAGTTCTTAGGCTTGAATTTGATGTTAATTGGTTGATTCGATATTGTTTGAGGTGTTGTGGAGATTTGTATAAGTTGGATAGTGGTATATGACTTGTTCATCTTTTGGTTGAGGTCTCGGAGACCTCAAGATGATCTCGGATGTTTGACAGGAAGATTTGGAGTTGTGAGTTGCAGTTGAAGTTTCAAGGTTGTTGTCATAACCACACATGCAGCTTGGGAATTGCAGGTGCGAGGCCGCAAAAGCGGAGGAATCATCGCAGTAGCAGAAAGGGAAGAGCCAGCGGGAGCCGCAGAAGCGGGAGCTTTATCGCAGAAGTGGGTTCGCATCTTTGTAAGGGCAATCACAGGTGCGAAAACTAGGATTTAGTGGTTAATTGCAGATGCAAATTATGTTCCGCAAAAGCAGGACCACTGGTGCGGTCCCATGACCTCAGAAGCCGATTAGCTGGGCAGAACATATAAATAGTGTCCTTCGCGAATTTGAATTATTTTCACCTCTTTTCAAACAGGAAGAAGCTTTGTGGAGTATTTTCAAGGGAGATTTTCAGAGGAATTCATTGAGGTAAGGTGTTTGGTCCATAAACTCGTTATTGAGGCGATTTTTATCATTTTAAGCAGGAAATTTAAGGAATATCGGTGGTAATTTCGGGGTTAGGGATTGATTAATTAGAGACCTTTGAGTGATGATTTGGGGGATCATTTGAGGTCTGATTTTGGTACTTTTGGTATGCATGAACTCGTGAGAGTATGAGGATTCTGGAAATATAAATTTTATCTGATTTCATGACGTGTTCCTAAGCGGCATTTTGGTCATTTTACCTAATTCCGTGTATTATCTTAGAATGTTTTGTAGAATCAGTTACTTGAAGTATTATTCACATTATGAAACTGAATTGAATAGATTTTGTCCATGTGGAGTCGAGTACTTGTGGCAAAGACGTAGTTTCAAGTTGATTTTGAGCCAGTTTGAGGTAAGTTGCTTGTCTAACCTTGTGCGGGGGACTTCCCCTTAGGATTTTGTATTGTTGATATTTGAAATGCGTTGTACATGAGGTGACCAGTGCTAATTGTTGAATATCCGATTTTCGCCAAGTAATTAAAGTTTTGCTCTCTTCTCTTGTTATTACTACTTGCTATTTAAGCATGTTATTAGCTTAGGGAAGCATGTCTAAGTGGTTTTAATTGCTTTACTTGCTCAAACTATTTACCTAAATTATGTGCAGCAAGCTAGGCTAGTAATATTTTTTGTATTACTGTTGTGTATTCACATTGGGACTACGGATATGGGATTCCAGTAGATCCCCCTTATATGTTTATTTGGGACTACATATGTGGGATTCCGATAGATCCCCCTGAATAGTTATATGGAACTACGGGACTGCACCTGATAGATTCTCCCAGTACTGGGCATTTGCATTTGAGACTATGGATCAGGATTTCTGGTGGATCCCCCTGCACTAATAGTTGGACCATAGGATGGGATCCTGGGAGATCCTTCGTATATATATGATGGACTACGGGACGGTGTCCCGGGAGATCCATTGGATAGTTATAATTAGGACTATAGGATGGTATCCTGGGAGATCCCCGGTTGTTATCTCTATGTTGATTTGTATTTTCTTTCCGTGATTATCTTGTCTCTGTTCAAATTGTTGTTGTTCTTTCTATTTTGGGTTATTTCTTACGGTTGCACTAAATTATACTGTCTTATTCTACATTTTTATACCTTATATTTTATTTAACCTCAGTAGGGCCCTAACCTTTCTCGTCACTACCCAACAACGGTTAGGCTTTACACTTACTGAGTACCGTTGTGGTGTACTCATGCCCTTTGTGCATTTGTTTTTCATCTGTAGATCTAGATACTTCCACTAAGACTTATCACGCTTGAGAAGAGGCACTTATAGAGACTCCGAAGTATATTTTCTGCATCCGCAAGCCGAATAGTCCCTTTCTACTCTTCCTTTTTGTATTAGCCCTTGTATACTTTCATTTCCTTGTTAGATATTCTTGAGTTAGATGTTGTAGACATTCAAAGGCTTTTGATCATGACATTCCGGGTTTTGGAAAATGTATTTAGTTTTTGAGAGTTAATATTTTATGTCGAGCGGCACTTTTAAACACTATTTTATTTTACTATTTCGGTTTTAATTGTTTCTTCTGTAAATTGGTTTATTTTTTACATTGTTAGGCTTACCTAGTGATAGAGACTAAGTTTCATCACGAGGGTTCACGGAGGGAAAATCGGGATCGTGACAAGTTGGTATTAGAAATCTAGGTTCATAGGAGTCATGAATCACAAGCCGGTCTATTAGAGTATCGCTGATCGGTACAGAGACGTTTGTACTTATCTATGAGAGGCAATGTAATTGTTAGGAAAATTCCACTTCATTTGATTTCCTTGTAGTGCAAGATTTTTGATATCACAATTCTAAACTTCTCTCTTCTATTCTCCCACAAATGGTGAGTACACGTGCTACCCGAGATGATCAGGCACCCATGCCCCCACTATAGCCGTCAAAGGCCAAGGACGCGTATGCGGTGCATCGAGAGCACCTGTACAAACTGCCACCGAGGAGCCACCAGGAGGGCCAGTCAGAGCCCAAGCACCTGATACGCCTACTGCTACTACCACGCCAGCACTTCAGGAGACTCTGGCATAGTTCATGAGCATGTACACCACTTTGGCTTAGGTAGGGTTGCTTCCCCTTGCTGCAGCTACATCCCAGGTCGGGAAGGAGCACAGACTCCTGCCGCCCGCACTCCTGAGCAGCGAGTGCATGTTGATCAGGTTCCACAGATTATTCCAGTACTGCTCATAGTTCCAATCAGCTCAAGGATAGGGTAGCTACTTCCGAGGATGCGCAACGGAGGCTTGAGAAGCTCAAGAAGTATAAGCCTCCTGTTTTTAGTGATTTAGCATTAGATGATGCTATAGTATTTTTCGATTAGTGCTACTATATTCTCCATACTATGGGTATATCAGGATCGAGCGGGGTTTCCTTCACTACCTTCCAGCTTCTGGGGCCGCCTATGAGTGGTGGTGTACTTATTAGTTAGACAGTCCGGATGAGGGCCTTCCCTTACTTGGACTCAGTTTTCAGCGATGTTCTTGAAAGACAATGTTTCTCAGAGCCTCAGGGACATATAGTGTGCAGATTTTGAGCATTTGCGCCGGGGTACTATGACTGTCTCAGAGTATGCTATATGTTTCACCAGCTTGGCTAGACATGTACCAGACTTGGTTTCTACTGTTCGCGAGAGGGTTCGCCGGTTTATTGAGGGGCTTGTTCCCAGCATCAGGTCTAGCATGGCTTGTGAGTTGGAGATGGATATTCATTATTAGCAGGTGGTGAGCATTACTAGGAGGATTGAAGGTATGTATGCTAGGGATAGAGATAAGAGGTAGGCCAAGAGATCTCGAGAGTCGGGAAACTATTCAGGTACCCGTTCCCCAACTGCAGGTCGTCATGTTAGGTGTTATATGAGTGGAACTGTTCATTTAGCTCTTCCAGTAACCAGTGGTATTCCTACTCCTCCTAGGCCTTCGGAGCCTTATTATGCACCTCCGATATCTAGACGCCTCCTGCACGAGGTGCTTTCAGTGGTCAGTCCAGCCGACCTGGCCCGAGCCAGTCATAGTCTCTCGTCCTCACAGGACTTGTTTTGAGTATGGTGACACACGCCATATAGTGAGGGATTTCCCCAAATTTAGGACGGGTGCACCTCTACAGACTTCTCAGCCACAGCGTGCCCTGCAGAGTTCTTAGGCTATGGTTATAGCGCCAGTTGCTACTCCACCTGCTTAGCTAGCTAGAGGTAGAGGTTTCCCTAGAGGGGGAGGCCAAGCCCAATACTATGCCCTTCTTTCCCGTACTAAGGTTGTTGCCTCTGATTCTGTTATCACAGATATTATCCTGGTCTTTCACCAAGATACATCGGATCTATTCAATCCAGGCTCCGCTTATTCTTATGTGTCTTCTTATTTTGCTCTATATTTGGGTGTATCTCAAGATTCTTTGAGTTCCCCTGTTTATATTTCTACTCTTGTGGGAGATTCTCTTATTGTGGACCATGTTTATTTGTCGTGTTTAGTTGCTCTTAGTGATTTTGAGACCATAGTTGATTTATTGTTGCTCAACATGGTTGATTTTGATATTATCTTGGGCATGGAAAGGTTGTCACCCTATTATTCTATTGTTGATTGTCACGCCAAAACCCTGATGCTGGCTATGCCAGGTGTACCACATATATGCTTTAGATTACACTCCTAGTAGATTTATTTCATTCCTTAAGGCTCAACGAATGGTTGAGAATGGGTGTGATGCGTATCTAGCTTATGTGAGAGATGTCAGCATTGATACCTCTTCCGTTGATTCAGTCCCAGTAGAACGGGATTTTTCCAATGTGTTTCCTGTGAGCACGTGATTTTTTCCCTACGAGAATTACTCCTATAAATTCAAAACAAAATAATTTTTTCCATTATTTGAAATTTTGTAGATTTTTGTAGCATTTTTTATTAATTATTGGCATTGGCCTGCGCATGTTAATTTTGTTATTGAAAAACACAGAAATGTGTTGCATTTGTAATTAGGATTTAACTTTACATTTTAGGATTAATTAACAAATTAGTTGTTTTATAAAAATGGGAAAATTTAAAAAAAATAGTTTATTTTTGCACTTTTTAATTTTAATTTTGAAATTTTGTAGTTTTTCCTATAAATTTGGGTTTTAATTTATTATGATTTTATTATTGATAGTGAATAAGTTGATTTGTAGGATAATTTGATTTAGGGATTAATTTAGGTTTTACATTTTAATTTTGGAAGAAAAAAAAGAAAAGAATTTTGAAGAAAAATAAAAGGAAATTGAAAAGAAAGAGAAAGAATAAGATCAGATTGTTGGGCTGATTTCATTTAAATTAGGGATTTTTACATATACATCCCATATACCAAACCTTATAACCACTCATGTTTAAGGTTTGTGTTTATTACATTTAAGTATACCACCTTTCAATTTATGTACCAAAATTATATTTAAGGTTAATAATCAACTCATTAATTATTTGCTTGATTTGTGGAACAATTAAAGGTTTAATTTGTGGAACAAGATCTTTTCATATATTTTTTTTACACATTTATAATGGAAGATCTCAACTTGCACCTTACTGTAACAAACTTCGAATAGTAAGTAAATAATTAGTTCATTCCAGTTATTCCTTTTAATTAGTTTATTCCAGTTTGCTAAAGGGTTAAGCCTCTCACTTTTCATAATTTTCTTTTAATTAGTTTACTCCAGTTATTCACAATAATGTTTTTAAATAATTTAGAAAGTAAAATAGAAAATATTGATTTTAATAATTCAAAAAATAAAAAAAAAGTCGAAAGAAGATTTTGAATTTTTGAAGATGGAGTTTATATACTCAAAGTTCGACGTCGGGTTTCAAAAATGCATTCTTTGTGGAATGCATTTTTCCATTATTTTTCTTAACATTACAATATTTGGCCAAAACTTTTAGAAGGAAAAAACTGATTTTGAATAGAAATAAAAATAATTTTTTAGAGCAGAAAAACTTAACTTTTAAAAATTTTATTTTTATGAAAACTTAACTTTTAAAAATTTTATTTTTATTCGAAGATGTTCTAATATCAGGAGTGTCTGTTGTAATCTTATTTTTTTCATTGTATTTTTCAGATTATCAGTTATTTGTAATCAAATTTATTTTTCATTCTTGTTTTGATCTATTTTTATTATTTTTCTATTTTTTATTATTGTTCTTGCTTGAAGAAGTTGTAAACTTGTCAAGTGCACGAGCCTTGTAATCGTCTATATGTACCTACAAGTAACTACAATTAATTACAAAGTTCATACAACTACAAAAATTTGATTACATTTTAAAAACACACTGGAAACACTGCATATAACCTTAACTACATTTACCTACATTTTGCCTACATTTGACTACATTTTAAAAACTCATTGGAAACATTTCGTATAACCTTAACTACATTTACCTACATTTGACTACATTTTTAAAACTCACTGGAGACATCATTAAATAACCTTAATTACCTTAAGGTTATATGCAGTGTTTCCAGTGAGTTTTTATAATATAGTCAAATGTAGTTAAATGTAGTTAAGGTTATATGAAGTGTTTCCAGTAAATTTTTTCGTTTCGTATTTATTTGTTATATTCGTTCCGATAATCTGGAATAACTAAAATATGTTGTGAAGCTCTCACCTACAATTCAAGATCAAAAAGAAAATAATAAGGTGTCAATAAATTAACTATGTTAGCAACAATCAGTTAACTACAAATCAGCTACAAACAAACGGCATATAAACGTTCACTACTATTAACTACAATTATCTACATTTTTAAAACTCTATGTAAATACTTCATAACTACATTTAACTACATTTAACTACAATTATCTACATTTTAAAACTCTCTGGAAATACTTCATAACTACATTTAACTACATTTAACTACAATTATCTACATTTTTAAAACTCTCCGGAAATACTTCATAACTACATTTAACTAAATTTAACTACAATTATCTACATTTTTAAAACTCTCTGGAAATAACTTCAACATCTACAACTTTTTTTGTTTTTTTTTTCCTACACCAAACAAGAATATATTAAACTACGATCTATGTTGAAAAAAAATGTTGACAACAAAATTTTCTATTCATATACAAAATTTCTAGAAATAAACTACAAAATCAATTTTAGTACTGTATAAAGTTGTATTGTTTTTAAGGGTATCTACAAAATTACTAATACTACAATTAAACAACAATCTATGTTGAAAAAAAATATTGATTACAAAATTTTCTCTTGACCTACAAAATTTCTTCAAAAAAATTACAAATAAAGTTATATTATTTTTAAGATTATCTATAAAATATTATATTTATATTATAATTAAACAATAATTTATATTAAAAAAATATTGACTATAAAAAATTTCTTATGTGATATAGAAATGTAAAAAAGCCCCCCAAAAATAGGGTTTCCATATTGATAATAGAGCTACCAATGTGCAGAAACAAAAACAAGAAAAGATGATAAACAGAAAGAAGAGAAGAAGGATTAAAAGATGAAGAAAAGAAAGAAGAGAAGAAGCTGGACAATATGGACGAAAATCACAATTATTTTTGGTTTAGAAGAGATATATAATACATTAAATATGTTACCTTACATGATCTAGACTTTAAATGGTAGAAAATCAATCATTAATTCCCAACCTTAATGTGGGGCGTTATTTTTGGTCTAAATTTATTAAGATTCTGATTTTGTATTAATTGTGTAGTCTTAATTTAGGATGGAAATTTAGTTTGGTACATATTATGTAACAAAAATATGGGATATGAGTGTAATAAACAAACCATGCACAATAATGGTAGTAAGGTTTGGTATATGGGATGTATAGGTAAAAATCCCTTTAAATTATCAAGGACCAAACGAATTGCCCCAACCCACCTGCTAACCGGACCCAAACCTGTCGTTCCCCAACCTGCCCCGTTTCCCATCAGATATAAACCCTCTTATAACATTTTCCCCGAAATCAAACCCTAAACCTAGAGACAAATAAGCAGCGCCCATCTCCAACCTGTCAGCCTCGCTGAGCTCGCTAAACTCGTCTGAGTTTTCAGACGAGTTCATCTCTAACTCGTCACGTGGTCCCCTCCTTCGTCTCTCTCCAATGTGGCATAACCACCCCTGAGAGAATATTTTCAGTTTCGCCCCATTCTCACGCGCTTTGATCTCTAAGGATGAATCTCGATTAAATGGGAGTGGTTGGTTGCAAGAAATCACATCCACACCTTCCATTTTGTCCGGGTTTTGTTCTTTGTGAAGATTTTGGTTGGTTTTTCATTTATTGGATAAAGGAGGGGTATTTGGATTTTCTTAGGGAGGAAGGCAGAAGATGCAAGAATTTTTAAATGCTATATAAGAGAGGAATCTGGGGATTTTCGGGGGATTTTTTGGAGAGAAGAGAGGTCACCTGGAAATGAGAATTCAAATGAATCTTTTCTTTTCATTTTTATCTGACACCATCTTGGTTTAATTCTAGTGACAAAATAAAAAAAAATCGTTTTCGTCTTTAATCTTAGCCCTTTGTTCATTTCATCCCAAAATACAGACATTTTCATTCTCATGGTAAATATGGTTTGAATTTGAAGTGTGAGTTTTTTTTTCTGAATTTTCTTTTGAGTTAATAGAAGTCGACTGAGTGTTGTTGGTTTCAAGTTGCTCTAAAGTTGTTCTCTTAGCTGCTGACTCATGTGTTCATTGCGATCTCTGTTTGGACTCACTTCCTCTGGGAATCGCTGTAATTCTTCAATTTTATTAATCAAAAGTTTATTTTCAAGTTCACTTCCAACTCTCTTATTTTGTTGTATTACGTGAGTTGAATCTGTTTGTTTGAATCGATTACTGAAAACCTGAGAAGTAAAACATCACTGAACAATTTAGGGATGCTTGGTTGAGCTTTGAGTTGGTTTTCTCCGTGTGAATGTCTGTTTGAATGGTTCTTTTTATGGAAATGTGAATGTCTGTTTGAGTTTAAATGTCTGCTTGCTGCATTGCTAAGTATTATCAGCTACTATTCTGCTAGTTTGAGTTGTAGTTTGTTGTGTCCAGATTAATGTAGGATTTGTTGTTCGTCTTTGGCTTCAATATAAGCTTATGAAATCAGCAAGCGTTTGTTTCTTTTTCTTTTACTGTTCTGTTATTTAGTCAATAGTGTTTATCAAGACCTACTACGAAAGTTAAAAGATAAGCGACTTAGTGCATGTTCTAAAGTAGTAGCTAGTTTACATTTTAGCTATTCGAGTGGGATTGATTTAAATTTCAACAATAGCTCATTAAGGTTTGATTTCCTTTTATCATGTTTGGTATGTGTTTCTCTCGATATCAATGCCAGTTAGGTTAAGCTCGTGGTTTTAATACTTATGACTTTGCGAACCTGTCCATGACTGTGTTGGATCTCTTGTTTGGATTTAAATAGTGACGAAGGTGTTGAGCCATGAAACGCAACTCCAAATCAGCCTTAAACACTCACAAAATGCAGTAGGTTCCCACGAAATATCTCCATTACCGTCATTAAAAATCAAGGTCCAGTCAAGTCAAGTTCGTGAGAGTCTTCTTTTGGTACATTTAATGCCATGTCGATTTGTTTGTGAGGTTCTCATTTTCAAAGTAACGAAGGAATCTCTGGCGGTCCATTTCTACTTCAGTTAATACTCACTTCCATGCTGTAATTACTCTCTGTTAATGTGTGTTTAGTAATTAGTTGGTCTATGTTATTCTAAACTGGTTCGATGTATACTAATATTTGAAGTGTTTGTGTGTCCTTATGGTATTATCGAGGTGAAGTCTTCTACTCATGAGAATGACTTGATAGTTAGACAAAGATCTAAGATAATAGCTTGAAAAGGGATCAAGAGGATCAAAAGGCCATTGTCTGGTTGCTTCTTTATTAGAATCTTGTTATGTTTCACCTTGGAGGATTCTGTGAATTCATTTATGGCTATAACTTGTTTGTTTGATTAAATTTATGTAACATATATTATTAGTTGGTTTCATTTATCTCTTTTGTTGAAGTTGAAAGAATAATAATTAGAAGAGGAAGGCTGCAATTTGCTTTAGCAATCCATCATAGTCATAGCTACGACACAAGCTACATCTTCCATAATTCTTACCCATCTTCCCCTCTTTAAGAAGTGGGCTCATTGAGGCCCAAGCCTGAAAGCAATCCCAGTAGGTTCCATTGCTACTTATTAAAGCCATCTGGTTTTGAATTAATTGATCCTTTCATTTGATGCCTGCTAGCTAGTTAGTAGGATTGAAATTTTGCTTAAGTAAGTAGAAGTTCTGTAAATCTTCTTTAGTTAATTAATTGGGTGTTTTAAAGTAGACTGGTTGCGGTGTACCATATTTAATAACACAAAATATCTATGGCCCTCATAATTAAGTCTAGAAGTTAGAATAAATCGAGGTGTGCTATGTCGGAAAAAAATCTTAATTGCATGGTCCTCGTTGAATTAATCTTTTTTATCCTTAGAAATTGAGGCATGCCACTTAGCGAAATTTGATGGCCCTTAAAAGGTTGCTAATGCGTAGTTGCTTTACGTGCGTTATTTAATAATTAACCTTCCTAAACTCGGGTGCACATTTATGTGATCCAAATCTGTTGTGGACTGCGAGTGCATTTATGTGACGTGGTTCAAGACATATTGTAAATAACGTTGCAATTTTTCTTTAAAAAAGGGTTAAAAGCGATTATAAAGTTAAAATTGAACATAGGTCCAAAGATGTTTTAAAATCAGGTAATAGGCTATAATAACAGTTGAGTGATCGTGCTAAAATAATGGAACTCGGGAATGCCTAACATCTTCTCCCGAGTTAACAGAATTCTTTACTCGAATTTCTGTGTTCCCGGACTGTAAACACAATCAATGTTTTCCTCTATTCGGATTTGAACCGGTGACTTGGGATACCATAAATTATCCCAAGTGGTGACTCTGAATTTTTAAAAAATAAATCTCGTCTCGATTGTCACTTAAATTGAGAAAACTCCCTTATACCCTTCACATGGGTGTTAAGTAAAAAAAGAGGTGTGACAGCTCTGGCGACTCTGTTGGAGAGTAGAATCCAGAATCTCTGGTTCAGGGTTCAACAATTTGAGCTTAGAATAATTGTTATTTTTGGCTTTGTTTATTATCCAGTTTTGTTACATGTTTGAGCTTAATGTGCTAAGTGTTGCTTTTTACCGCTTTGATATTATCTTAACTGTATATAAACTGCTACGAAACCCTTATCTTCTCATCTTCGGGGATGTGCTCGCTGGTCGAGACTCCCTATTCTGTTAGTGTCATACCTTAAAATAAGAAAGAGGCTCTAACAAGTTACTAAGTCGGATGACCTTTTGGTTTCCGGTACGTAGCCCCCTCATCGCTTGAGTTATCCGCTCGGGTACACAATCTAGAACATATACCCAGGTTTTAAACTTAGAATAACCCAGCTTCATACCGGATCCCTAGTAGGAACTTTTGTTTGCATCATGTGAATTTGACTTTGGAGACCCAACACAAGGGTTGGGTCCATCTAGGACAGGTGTACCCAAAATAACAGATCATCTTGACGTATCCTGTGTACTACATGTTGCATTTCTCCATGGATAAAAGGGTCACTTGACAGATCAATAATAGCTGAGGCCAAATGAAAAAATGGAAAGAAAAAAATGGAAAAAAAAAAGAAAAAAAGAGAGGGGCAAGTGTGAAGATAAAGCGAGTGGGGCCCAATTATACTTTCTGTCATATTTTTGTCATGAAAAAAAAGAGCTTGAAAATTTCAAAAAGATTTTGCACTTTATCATCATTTTTCGAAAATCAAATTAAAGAAAAAAAGCAAATACAAAAATATTTTGCATGTTTCATTATTTTTCTAAAAAAAGAAAAAAAAATATGTTTTCTCTAAATTAGTTGTTTTTTAAATTCTCGCACGTATCCAATCTGCCCGAACTACGCATACCCGATTTTCATCTTTCGGGGCGTGATACGTAGGTAACTCAGATAGGTTGCGGTCTTCCTAGTAAATCTTAGGTTCTTGACTTATCGGAGTTTGAGCATGACAGACACCTCGAGACCATCCAATCAGGATCATTCAAGAGTTGCTTAAGGACATTTTTCTTTTTGTGTTTTGAGTCTATTTTTTTATGTTGTCTTTTAGCTTCTAGTTTTGTACAGCAATGTCTAGTCTTTTGTTATTTTCGTATTGGAAAAAGGTGTGTGGTATAAATCAAAAAACCAAAAAGAAATTTTGTGTTTTCATGCGTCCACTATAAGTTTTCTTTAGAATGCTAATTCTAGAGGGAAAAAATTCCTTTGAGATTGTTTTTCCTTTAGGTAATTAATATCAAAATAAAATTGTTTTGAGATTGTTTTTCCTTTAGGAAATTAATATCAAAATAAAAATTGTTTTTATATCTCCTCTACTATATTAGGACCAAAATTCAAAAAAAAAATTCTTGTAGTATCTCTTTAAAAGCTTTCTTTAAGGTATTATAATTCCAAAATCCAAAAAAAAAATTCTTTTGAGGTGTTTCTTTGGGAGATTAGCTAAAAATGATTTTTTTAATTTTCATTAGAACTTTAAAATATTATACATAGAAAAAAAACATACTTTGTCTTTTGTTTATCATTAGAATTTCTTCTTTAGGCAATCAAAATAGAAATCCCAAAACATGTTGTTTTATCTTTTTTATTGCTTGTTTCGAAGTCTTTCTTCAGGGATATCAAATGAAAATTCAAAATATTTTTCCTTGGTTTATTGTTTGGACTTCCTTTCAAAAAATGAATCAAAAAATATTTTTTTCTTATAGGACTTTTCCTTAATAATTTCCCATATAGTGTTTGTTAAAAAAATGTATATGCTCGTTAAGTTTAAGTTTAGGATAGGTTAAAGAACATTGAGTCTAGAAAAATCAAAACAGGATTTCCTTCTTTTATTTCTCTTTTCCCATCAGAGTAGTCATTAAGGTAAAAAAAAGAAAAGAAAAAGAAAAAGAGAACATCAGTTTGTTTCCTTTACTCCCGTTCCTCCAAAACTACGCAGATATATGGTTTATGTGATATCATAATACGTAGGCAACCTACATAGGGTTCGATCGAATTATTTTATTATTATTAAAAGAAAAATAAATGACATTAAAACAAATTTAAAAAAAAAAAAGAAAAAGAAGAAAATAGATGGTGAAATTATGGGATGCGAGAAATGAGAGGGAAGAAAAGAGGAGTAATCAGAAAGAAAATGGGAACGGAAGTGAGAAGTGCTAGAAAAGCAAAGGAAGGAGAGGATTGAAATGAACAAATTGGGATGATGTCATATGACCTTCATACCCTCTAAGTCATGTTAGAACCGATAATTGTGACTAGTTGCATTGCACGCAATGTGATATTTTAGCTGTTAAATACCCTAATGCTAACGTGATGACCTCATTTATTATAAAGTATAAGGATGGTTGGTTTGTGGCTTTTAAAATGGTAACTCTTCTCTACAACACAAAGTCAAAAGGCAATGGCAGACAACAACAGAACTGAGTTGGTTGATACCGGTGCCTAAAAGCAGTTGGTTGAACATGGCAATGGGTTGGTTGAAGAGGTAAAGATGTTAAGACAACACATGGCAGATATCAGGCTTGGATAACTAGGAAGGCACCACCTCCGTCACCACCTAGCTTTCTAGATGATGCCCTTACCCAAACTCCGGACATAATGCCAGATGATCCTCCATACTCTCCAGATCCACCCGCTTATCATAGCTTTCCCAACCACCCTAGTAGCTCCATCACTCATTTTCCAACTATCATTTCCCAAAAATGCCCTCCCGTCACATCCACTGTCCCCAACAATGAATACTCACTCAAAGCTCATGATGCCCAATATTGCCCCTAAGAGGTTGCCCACAAGGTTCCTGACTCCTACAAGCAGAACCCTCGGGATGAGCCTCATGTTGAAAATGAAAATTTCACAGGAAGAGAAGGGCGAGATGAGATACCCAGGAAGCTGAAAGGCATAGAATAGACCTTAAAGAACAAGCAGGGAATGGGAGACCACGGTAACATGGCTTACAAAGAATTGTCTTTATCCCCTGATGTTCGCCTTTCCGCGAGGATTAAAGTGCCAAAATTTAACTTGTATGATGGGTGTAGAGATCCGGTAGCCCATGTGAGGGGCTATTGTAGTGAAATGAGAAGTGCTGGAGAGAAAGATGACTTGTTGATGGCCTATTTCAATAAGAGCATGACTGGGGAAGCTATGGAATGGCATAATCGTCAAGATGTTGGTAAGTGGCCTACATGGGTGACATGGCTCCAGATTTTGTTTGATACTTTCAATACGAATCAGGTGTTACCCCAGAAAGCTCCTCACTTTCTAAAATGGAAAAGAAGTTGGAGGAAAGTTTTAGAGAGTTTGGGCTCAGATGGAGGGATTAAGCTGCTCGGGTTAGTCCCTCGATTGGTGAAAAAGAAATTGTTGAGTTTTTCCTATAAGCACAGGGGCCCACCCACTTCAGTCATTTGCTCCCGGCCTTGGGAAAGCCTTTCAATGATGTGTTAAAAATTGGGGAGATGGTAGAAGAGGGAATCAAGTCAGGCAAAATCATGAGTTGTTCAGCCTTGAAGGATATTACAAAAGACATTCACAACATCCCAGTAAGTTTGGGTAGAAGAACGGGAAATAGAAAAGATGATCAGTACGGCAATCATTCTTAACACTTTCAGCCTCAACATCGGCCCCATGGATATCCTTGCGCGCCAGATGACCCTCCCTAATATTACTTCTCTCCACAAAACTCCCAAAGTTATACATCACTTTCCCAATACCCATCTCCACAAAATGCTTATCCACTCACATGAGCGTATCGAAACCCCTCTGGATAAGGTTTTCGGCCCAATCAAGCATTCAAGAATGAGATTTTGCAGAAGAAGAAGACCTTCACTCCATTGGGTAAGTCATACGCCAGTCTGTTCTAGAGGCTAAGGAAAAGGGATATGTTGAAGCCGATTGAGATAAAAATTCCAGACCCTCTTCTAAAGAAGTTTGACTTTTCTCAAAGGTGCACATATTTCTCAGATGCGCCGGGGCGTGACATTGAGAAATGTCGGAATCTGAAGAAAGCAATTCAAAAGCTTATTGATGCAAGTGATATTGTTGTGCAAAATCGAGATGCAACAGACACTAGACAATGTCTATGCCTGTGCATATGGCGAGTATGATTTATTTTGAAAAGGAATATGAGAATTATTCTGAGACCCTCAGAAGTCCACGTGCTGCAAAGCTTTCAGCGCTATTAGAGGTTGATCCTAAAAACGAGCATGCAAAGGGAACCCAAAAGAAATTTGTTAAGAACAATGTGATAGAGACTTGTGAAGGTCCTGGTATTATTGATGCAGAAGTCAATGGCTAAGATGTTGAGTTTGGTGAATGGAAATACGCTCTTTTCTTGGTTACCCAGGGAGGAATTTTGGTGCTCTATTTTGTTGTCATTTCTTTAGTCCGGGTTATTTCAAGAGATGTAATCCGGATATGGTCTTGTGATACAAACCCTCCTATCCTTTTATGTTTCCTAGTTCTTTTAGTAGTAGCAACTCATTTAGTGTTACCTAGTTTTTTTCCAGGGTTGTACCCCAGTTTGTTTTACTTGTTTTTTTATTCGAACCGTTTTACAGTCTGTCTAATGCATTTTCCTGTCTTTTGTTATTTCCAGTCATTTTCTTAGTTTAGTTCTCTTCTATCCTTTCATTTTGTCTTTTTCCTAATGCCAGTTCTAGTGATATAACATGCATGCAAAATTCTCAGCATGGTTTTGAAATTCAGTTTAGTCATGAAGCAATGAAACAATGTAGAAGATGTAGGAACATTTGAGGGAAATAAGTAAATGCATTTTGAGATCACTTCAAGCCCGAATTGTGTGAGCCTGGGGCAGATAAAACATAAAGAAACCCTATTGAAATGCATCATGCCGCATCGGGTTGAAGCTAAAGGCGGATCCGCCCAAACTAACAGGGGCCGTTCATGATAATAAGAGTGGGAGTGTTGTCCAATGGTGCTTTGTGTTTAACATATATAGAAGGCAATTGAGAATGTGGCTATCAATTCTGATGCAATCAAAAGATATTATGTATGATTTCATTGGTTGTACTTGGCATGTTTTGAAGATTGGAATGACGAAGGCATTTTGTTTTGCTATCTAAACACTTTATCCTTTGTTACCTCTTTTGAGCCTTATATATTTCCTTTCATATCCCTCTTTTGGAATCAATAGCAAAGATCAGAAACGCATACGTGAAAGATAAGTTAAGGAAAAGAGAGGAAAGAAAAGAATGAAAAAGAGAAAGAAAAAAAAGAAAAAAAAGAGAAGAAAAATTAAAAAGAAAAGAAAAAAAACAAAGAGAATGAAAGAAGAGAATAGAAAAGAAAAGAAAAATCGCAACATACAAAGTAATTTCTATGATATGAACTGTATTTGACCTGATTCCTTTTAAGGATACGTAAGCAGCCTCACAATCAGCCTTATGGTTCGGTCCAATCAAAACAAAATCCAAAAGTCCCCAAGCAAAGAAACTGGGGCAGAAGTTGCGGTTGTTGTAATAAATATGATTCTAAAAGTTGTAAGTTTGAACCTATTCGATTTGTTTTGAGCCTTTTTGATATCCTTTCTTTCTAACCCTATCCAAACTCCCACATTACGGTTCAAAGAAAGACCTTCTGATCAGTCTTCGAGAGATGCCAAGTCAAGTAAGTAGAGGTGATTCATATAAGGGGAAACACTCCGATCTAAGAAGGGAAAATAAAAACAAGAGAGTCTTATTGGTGAAAACCCTCACGGGCATCGAAAGTCGATGGAAAGATGAGAACAAAATGAGAGAGTCTTATTAGTAAAAACATTCACAGGCACCATAAGGCGATGGTGAGTTGAGAAAAAATTAAAATGAGAGAGGCTTGATGGTGAAAACCCTTGGGGCACCACAAGTCGCATAAGGATTGTGAATCAGATTAGATAATCGGAGCATTGAAGCCCAATTTCATGGTTTATGAGGTATAACAAGAGTTGAACATCATACTTGTTCGACAGATTAGGCCACTTAATCGACATTTGCACGTCATGGTTCTATTTTGTAGCTTTCTTGTTAGGAATCATCTCTTTCCTTTGTCCTTTACTCTGTTCATTTTGTTTTGTTTACACCTCTTCCTGAGTCTGTTTGTTCATAACAAGCGAGAAATGACTTTAAAATTTTTCACCAGCTTTCCAATTGCACAAAACGGGATCTGGCTAGCACATGAAAGTGGCATAAGTTAGGAAAGAACAACAAGCGCACCGAGTCGATAACAATCAACATGCTCTGGGATCTAGGTGAAATACAAAGGCTTGGTATATATCAATTCATGAACAATGCAACAGATGGAGGGTTATGGCGGAAGGGTCAAAGATATTTTTTGTGATAAGATTGACAAAGAAGGTGGTAAACTAGTGACAAGCAAGATCTTCCAGGCAGAAATAAAAAATTATAGTGATGGAGCATTAGACCTCAAGGCCAAGGAAAATGATTTAAATCAAGAAAGAACAACGTACACACTGGAGTTGGTAACAACTAATATGCTTTGGGGATCATGTGAAACATAAAGGTTTGGTAAATGTTAGTTCAAGAGAAATGCAACAGATGGAGGATATTGAGCCTGAATGGAGAAGAGGTATTTTCTGTGATAAGGGCAACAGAGAAAGTGGTTAGTCAATAAACAAGCAAGGCCTTCGAGTGGAAATCAGTTATTATGGGAAGTGAAGGAGCAATCGCCCTCAAAGTCAATGCCACAAACCAACCATCGTATTTTTAAACTGACAAGATTTTACTTTCATTTGAAACAGGGGCTGAAAGTTTTGTTTGTTTTAGAGAAACCTTCGATAAGGAAAAGCAGGCACCATACAGGTTTGACCGTAAACTTTTCGGACCCTTATGGAAAATAGGACCTAGTTTAAAATTCAAAATAATCATGAGTAGCATAATCTAGCATAAATGTACCCCAAAGGAATATAAGTTGGCTTCGAAGGTTGCATGTTTAAGATAGGATTCAATTAGGAGTTTTCAGGACCTTCTTGGAAAATGGGACCTAGTTTAAAAATCAAAACAATTATAAGTAGCAAAACCTAGCATAAATGTACCCCTAACGAATATAAGTTGGCTCCAAAGCTTGCATGTTTAAGATAAGATTCAATTAGGAGTTTTTAGGACCCTCTTGAATAATGCGACCTAACTTTAAGACTTCCATCAGATAACAAGATTCAACATAAGCTCTGTTGTGGGGTAGTGGAATTCACTCCTAATAATTGTCACTTTTAAGATAATACTTGATTTTGATTTTCAGGACCCTCCTGGATAATAGGATGTAGTTTTAAGACCCTCTTATAACAAGATTTAGCGCAAGTAATACCTTTAGAAGATATAATTTAGATCTATAACTGTCATTTAATTAGGAGCTGTCAGAAGCCTCCAGGATAATGAGATCTATCTTTCAAATTCTTAGGATAGTTGGTAATATGATTCAGTTTAACACTTATATATGTGCCCAGCTTTCACACTGGAGCAGAATTTTTTTTTTTTATTTTGTCTATTTTATTGAAATCAGGTACCCAATTGGAGAACAGGGAGAAGCAACTCAAGTTTAGCAATTAGGCGCCCACCTGGATGGCACGAAAATATAATTCAAGTTCAGCAATTAGGTGCCCACCTGGAGAGCATGGGAATACAATTCAAGTTCAGCAGTCAAGCGTCCACCTAGAGAGCATGAGAATACATTTCAAGTTCACAGTCTGGCGCCCACTTGAAGAGCACGGAAATATAGTTCAAGTTCAACAATCAGGCGCCCAGATGAAGAGCACGTGAATACAGTTCAAGTTCAGTAATCAGGCACCCACCTGGAGAGCACAGGAATACAATTCAAGTTCAACAATCAGGCGCCCACCTGGAGAGCACAGGAACACAATTCAAGTCCAGCAGTAAGGCGCCCAAATGGAGAGCACGGGAATACAATTCAAGTTCAGCAATCAGGTACCTGCTTGGAGAGCATGGGTGTACAATTAAAGCTCAACAGTCAGGCGTCCACCTGGAGAAAAGAAAAATATCTAAGATTATAATTCAAGTCGACAAAGGAACTTCACCTAGTAAATACAAGTCAACAAGGAAACAGGAACTGCAAGATCAAGTTCGAAGATTAGATAGAATTTTTTGTAATTCGTAGATCATAGTTTAGTCTAGCTTCTTTTTGTTTTTTTCATGGTGTAATAAGGGATTCAGTAAGTAGTAGTAGCAGCAGCAGCAACGGTGAAATCACAGCGTCATGGTAGTCCCAGCTACCAATACTTCTCGAACTACACTGACTTGATTCCTTTATGGCCAAGGATATGTAAACAACCTCAGAAGCAGGGTGCAGTCAACTCGTTCAAAAATTCTTCCAACTGAGTATTCAAACGGGCCAAAATTGCTCGTATCCGCTCACTTTATCTTTGCACAAAAACTCTTTATGTTTTCGACCAAATATGGGCAGTTGTGAGCACGTGATTTTTACTATAACTACTCCCATAAATTCAAAACAAACTAATCTTTTCCATTATTTGCAATTTCGTAGATTTTTGTAGCATTTTTCGTTAATTGCTTGCATTGGTTTGCGCATGTTAATTTTTTATATTAAAAAATACAAAAATACGTCGCATTTGAATTTAGGATTTAACTTTATATTTTAGGATTAATTAAAAATAGTTGATTTATAAAAATAGGAAAATTACAAAAATTATTTATTTTTGCATTTTTTTAATTTTAATTTTGAATTTTTGTAATTTTTCCTTTAATTTTGGGTTTTAATTAATTATGGTTTTATTATTTAGAGTGAGTCATTTTATTTGTAGTATAATTTGATTTAGGGATTAATTTAGGTTTTACATTTTAATTTTTTCAAGAAAAAAAGAAAAGATTTTTGAAGAAAAATAAAAGGAAATTGAAAAGAAAGAGAAAGTATTGGATCAAATTGTTGGGCTAATTTCATTTCAATTATCAAGGCCCAAACGAATTGCCCCAACTCACCCGTTGACTGGACCCAAACCCGTCGTTTCCAAAACCCGCCTCGTTTCCCATCACATATAAACCATTTTATAACACCCCCCCCCCCCCCCCCCCCCCAAATCAAACCCTAAACTTAGCGACAACTAAGCGGTGCATATCTCTAACCGTGTCTGCCTCGCTAAGCTCGCCAAACTCGTCTGAGTTTTTAGACGAGTTCATCTCACATGGTCCCCTCCTTCGTCTCTCTCAAACGTGGCATAACCACTCCTGAAAGAATATTTTCACTTTCGTCCCATTCTCACGCGCTTTGATCTCTTGGGATGAATCTCGATTAAATGGGAGTGGTTGGATGCGAGAAATCACATACACACCTTCCATTTTGTTCGGGTTTTGTTCTTTGTGCAGATTTTGGTTGGTTTTTCGTTTTTTCGATAACGAAGGGGTATTTGGATTTTCTCGGGGAGGAAGACAGAAGCTTCGAGAATTCTTGAATGCTATATAAGAGAGGTTTCTAGGGATTTATTCGGGGAAGTTTTTTTGAGAGAAGAGAGGTCACCTGGAAATGAGAATTTGAATGAACCTTTTCTTTTCATTTTTATCTGAAATTATCTTTGTTTAATTCCAGTGACAAAACAAAAAAAAATTGTTTTCGTCTTTAATCTTAGCCCTTTCTTCTTTTCATCTTGAAGTTCACACGTTTTCATTCTCTTGTGAATATGGTTTGAATTTGAAGTGTGAGTTCGTTTTTTCTGAATTTTATTTTGAGTAATGGAAGTTGACTGAGTGTTGGTTTTGAGTTGCTCCAAAGCTGTTCGCTTAGCTGATGACTCGTCAGTTCATTGCGATCTCTGTTTGGACTCGCTTCCTCTGGGAATTGCTGTTATCCTTCAATTGCATTAATCAAAATTTTATTTTTAGGTTCACTTCCAAACTCTCTTATTTTGATGTTTTACGTGACCTTAAATGTTCTGTTTGTTTGAATCGATTTCTAGAAACCTAAGAATTAAATCATTACTGAATAATTTTGGGATGCTTGGTTGAGCTTCGAGTTGGTTTTTTGAGTTAGAATTTCTGTTTGAATGGTTCTTTTTATGGAAATATGAATGTCTGTTTGAGTTTGAATGTCTGTTAGAGTTGCTGCATTGCCGAGTACTTTCAGCTACTATTCCTGCTAGTTTGAGTTGTAGATTGTTGTGTCCAGATTAATGTAGGATATGTTGTTCATCTTTGGCTTCAATATAAGCTTATGAAATCAGCAAGCGGTTGTTTATTTTTTTTTTATGTGTGTTATTTAGTCAATAGTGTTTATCAAGACCTGCTACGAAGGCTAAAAGATAAGCGACTTAGTGTTTGTTCTAAAGTAGTAGCTAATCTACATTTTAGTTGTCCGGGTGGAATTGATTTAAATTTCAGCAATAGCTAATCAAGGTTTGATTTCCTTTTGTCATGTTTGGCATGTGTTTCTCTTGGTGTCAATGCCAGCTAGCTTGAGCTCATGGTTTTAATACTTATGACTTTGCGAACCTGTCCATCACTGTGTTGGATCTCTCTTTTGGGTTTAAAATAGTGATGAAGGTGTTGAGCCATGAAACGCAACTCCAAGACATCCTTAAACACTCACAAAAATGCAGTAGTTTCCCACAAAATAGCTTCATTAACATCATTAAAAATCAAGGTTCAGTCAAGTCAAGTTTGTGAGTCTTCTTTTGGTACATTTAATGTCATGTAGATTTGTTTGTGAGGTTCTCATTTTCAAAGTAACAAAGGAATCTCTGGCTAAAAGGTCAATCTCTACTTTAGTTAGTACTCCCTTCCATGCTTTAATTACTCTCTGTTAATGATGTGTTTAGTAATTAGTTAGTCTATGTCATTCTAAATTGGTTCAATGTATACTGATATTTGAAGTGTTTGTGTGTCTTGTACTTATGGTATTATCGAGGTGAGGTCGTCTACTACTCTACTCATGAGAATGACTTGATAGTTAGACAAAGATCTAAGATAATAGCTTGAAAAGGGATCAAGAGGATCGAAAGGCCATTGTTTGGTTGCTTCTTTAGTTAGCATCTTGTCTTGTTTCACCTTAGAGGATTCTGTGAATTCATTCATGATTATAACTTGTTTGTTTGATTAAATTGAAGTAACAAATGTTATTAGTTGGTTTCTTTATCTCTTTTATTGAAGTTGAAAGAAGAATAATTAGAAGAGAAAGGCTGCAATTTGCTTCAGCAATCCATCATAGGCACAGCTACAACATAAGCCATCCCCTCTTTATGAAGTGGGCTCATTGAGGGACAAGCTTGAAAGCAATATGAGTAAGGTCGATCCATGGCTACTTATTAAAGCCATATGGTTTTGAATTAATTGATCCTTTAATTTGATGCCTGCTAGCTAGTTAGTAGGATTGAAGTTTTGCTTAAGTATGTAGAAGTTCCGTAAATCTTCTTTAGTTAATTTATTGGGTTTTTTAAAAGTGGGCTGGTTGAGGTATTCCATATATAACAACACAAATAGCTATGGCCCTCATAATTAAGTCTATAAGTTAGAATAAATTAAGGTGTGTCGTGCCGAACAAAAATCTCAATTATATGGCCCTCATTGAATTAATCTTATTTATCCTTAGAAATCGAGGTGTACCATTTAGAGAAATTTCATGTCCCTCACAAAGTCTCTAATGCGTAGTTGCTTTAGGCGTGATATTTAATAATTTACCTTTCTAAACTAGGGTGCGCATTTATGTGACCCAAATTCAAATCCTCAATGTTATATAACATGGGTTTTTGACTACGGTTGCATTTATGTAACGTGGTTCAAGACATATTCCATATAAAGTTACAATTTTTATTATAAAAGGGTTAAAAGCAGTTATAAAGTTAAAATTGCACATAGGTCCAAATATTTTTTAAAATCGGATAATAGGCCAATAATAGCAGTTGAGCGCCCATGCTAAAATCACGGAATTCGGGAATGCCTAACACTTTCTCCCGGGTTAACAGAATTCCTTACCCGGATTTCTGTATTCGCAGACTGTAAAACAGCATCAATCTATTCCTTGATTCGAGATTTGAACTGGTGACTTGGGACATCATAAATTATCCCAAGTGGCGACTATATATTTTTAACAAATAAATCCTATCTCGATTGTCACTTAAATTAGAAAAACTCCCTTATACCCTTCACGGTGGTGTAAGTAAAAAAGGAGGTGTGATATTTCCAGTTGACCTTCCAGGCATGCCACCCGATAGAGATATTGATTTTGGTATTGATCTATTGCCAAGCGCTCCACCCATTTCTATTCCTCTGTATCGTATGGCTTCTCTTGAGTTGAAGGACCAGTTACAAGAATTGCTTAATAAGGGTTTTATTAGGCCCAATGTATCACCTTGGGGGGCTCTTGTCTTGTTTGTGAAGAAGAAGGATGGTTCTATGCGTATAAGCATTGATTATCGCTAGTTGAACAAAGTTACAGTGAAGAACTGTTATCCTTTGTCTTGTGTTGATGATTTTCTTGACCAACTACAAGGTACACGAGTGTTTTCTAAGATTGACTTGCGTTCAGTGTACCATCAGCTGAAGATTCCGGAGCCAGATATCCGGAAGACTGCTTCCAAGACTCGATATGGTCATTAAAAGTTCATTATTATGCCATTTAGGTTGACCAATGCCCCAGCAACCTTTATGCATTTAATGCGCACTTTGTTCCGACCATATCTTGACTCATTTGTCATTGTCTTTATTGATGATATTCTTGTGTATTCCCAGAGTCAGAAGGATCATGAGCAGCACCGGAGGACTGTGCTTCAGACTCTAAGAGAGGAAAAGTCATATGTTAATTTCTCAAAATGTGAGTTTTGGTTGGATTCCGTGGCATTATTAGGTCACGTGGTTTCTAGTGAGGAGATAAAGTTGGATCCGAAAAAAGTAGAAGCAGGGCAGAGTACGCCCATACCATCCTCAGCTATAGAGATTCGTCGTTTACTTGGCTTGGTGGGTTACCACCATCACTTTTCTGGAAGGTTTTAATCTATTGCAGCCTCTATGACCAGGTTGAACTAGAAGGGTTCTCTGTTCTAGTGGATGGAAGAGTGTGAGGCGATCTTTTAGAAGCTCAAGATAGTTTTGACTACATCCACTGTTTTGATATTGTCTATAGGTTCGGGGTCTTATACTATCTATTGTGATGCCTCCTCGAAGATTGAACTTGGAGTGGTATTGATGCAGGACGGTAGGGTGATTACCTGCACATCCAGACTATTGAATATACATGAGAAGAATTATCATGTCCATGATCTCGAGTTAGCTGCTATTGTTTACGCCTTGAAGATATGGCGTCATTATTTGTATAGTGTGCCTTGTGAGATTTATACTAATCACCGGAGTTTTCCGCATCTGTTCAAGTAGAAGGATCTTAATTTGCGCTAGAGGAGGTGGTTAGAGCTGCTGAAGGACTATGACATCACTATTTTGTATCACCCGGGTAAGGATAATATGGTGGTTGATGCTTTGAGTCGTTAGGCAGAGAGTTTGGAGAATTTGGCTTATTTACCTGCAGAGAGGCCCATAGTGATGGATGTTCGGGCCTTAGCAATTCAATTTGTGAGATTAGATCTTTCACATCCTAGTTGGGTTCTAAGCTTGCGTGGTCTCTCGGTCTTCCCTGTTTGATTGTATCCGGGAGCGACAGTTGGATGACCCTCATTTTATTATCCTCAAGGACAAGGTTTCGCATGGCGATGCCAGAGATGTGACTATTGGTGATGACGGGGTATTGAGGATGCAAGGTCGGGTTTGTTTACACAATGTTGATGGACTTCGAGATGTGATTTTAGAGAAGATCCAAAGTTCGCGGTATTCCTTCAATCCGGGTGCCGCGAAGATGTATCAGGATTTGAGACAGCACTATTGGTGGAGGCAGATGAAGAAGGATATAGTTGGGTTTGTAGCTCGGTGCCTCAATTTTTAGCAGGTGAAGTATGAGCACCAGATACCGGGTGAGTTGCTTCAGCAGATAGAGATTTCGAAATGGAAGTGGGAGCGGATCACCATGGACTTTGTAGTTGGGCTGCCACAAACTTTGAGAAAGTTCGATGCCATTTGGGTGACTGGGGATCGGCTGACCAAGTCAGCGCATTTCAAACCTGTGTGTATTACCTATTTTTCGGAGCGTTTAGTGGAGATTTATATTCTGGAGATTGTTCATTTGCATGGCATTCCAGTTTCTATTATTTCAGATAGAGATACTCAGTTCACATCACAGTTCTAGCGGACCGTTCAGCATGAGTTGGGTACTAGGGTGGAGTAGAGTACATCATTTCACCCTCATAGGGACGGACAGTCTGAGCGCACTATTCGAATTCTTAAGGATATGCTCTGTGCATATATGATTGAGTTTGAAGGGTCCTGGGATCAGGTCTTGCCATTGGCAGAGTTTGACAACAACAACTACCAGTCCAACATTCGGATGACACCGTATGAGGCTTTATATGGTAGGCGGTGTAAATCTCCGATAGGTTGGTTTGAGCCGGGTGAGCCTAGATTATTAGGTACAAACTTGGTCCAGGATGCTTTAGAGAAGGTTAAGGTGATTCAGGATAGACTCCGTACAGCCTAGTCCAGACAGAAGAGTTACGCAGACCGGAAGGTTCGTGATGTTTCCTATATAGTGAGAGAGCGGGTTCTGTTTCGGGTTTGACCTATGAAGGGCGTTATGAGATTCAGAAAGAAAGGGAACTTGAGTTTGAGGTTTATTTGTCCTTTTGAGATATTGAGGCATGTAGGGGAGGTTCCCTATGAGCTTTCCCTACAACCCAGCTTGGCAGGAGTTCATCATGTATTTCATGTTTCAATGCTCTGAAGGTATCACGGTGATCCGTCGCACGTGTTGGATTTCAGTTCAGTCCAGTTGGACAAGGATATATCCTATGTTGAGGAGCCAATGGAAATATTGGATAGGCAGGTTAGAAAGTTGAGGTCAAAGAACATTGCTTTAGTGTAGGTTCAGTGGTGGAGTCAGCAGTCGAGGAGGCGACCTGGGATACCGAGCATGATATGCGCAATAGTTACCCTCATCTTTTCACTACTTCAGGTATGTCTCCATGATCATTCGAGGACAAATAAATGTTTAAGCTTAGGAGGATGTGACGACCCAGCCATTCATTTTAAAAATTTACGCCCCGATCCCCTACTAACAACTTTCCCCATGTCTGTTCTACTATTGTGAGTTGCCGAGAGGAATTATTTGGAGTTCCGGAGAGTTTAGGGACACCTAGTCGTTAAGTAAGAGCTTAAGTTTTGGAAATTTGACCGTAGAATATGCAAATCTCTAAGTAGTGGTCTAAACCACCATAGCCCTTCCAGGATCCACCTTCACATAACAGGACACAATGGTAGAATACTTTCTGAATAACACTAACTACGGCAGCCGACAAGCCTTGCATGCACCGACACAATTCACTTGCATAACTTGGTCATGCTAAAAGAACTGATCATTACCAGCAACATGCCAATTCTACTATGGCTAAAGCGATGCCTTCGATGTGATCGTGATTGAGGAAGACGTGAAGCTTCGCAAATGCGAAGGACTGAATGCGAATGCGATGAGGAAATGGTCCTCCACCAGAATTACTCTACGCGAACGCGTGGAGGAGAACGCGAATGTGCAGAAGAATAAGGTAAGAGCTTCACAAACGCGAGAGGAACATCATGAACGCGAAGAAGGAATGGGACCTACAACTGTTGAAGGATTTTTCTGCAACTCTTCAGTCTCAAAACTTTCCATTAGCCATCCGAAATCATCCCGAGGCCTTGGGACCTAAACCAAAAGTACCAACCCATCCTAAAACCTCATCCAAACTTGTTCAAATCCTTAAACCACCTAAAACAATGTCGGAAACTCAAATTAATCAATGATTCAAGCCTAAGAACTTCAAATTCTCTCAAAACACGCTTTCGATAAAAAAAAACCTAATCAAAACACGTCCGAATGATATGAAATTTTGCACACACATCCTAAATGACATGACGAAACTACTGCGACTTTCGAAATTCCATTCCGACCCTCGAATCGAAATCTCGCCTATCAACCGGAAAACTTCAAAAATTCAAACTTCGGCATTTCAAGCCTAAATTGGCGAAGGACCTCCAAAACACATTCTGAACACGCTCTCAACCCCGAAATTATCTATCGAAGCTAACAGAACAATCGAATTTCCATTCCGAGGAAGTTCACCTAACTTTGGGGAGAGAAACTAAATTTGGTGTGACAAGTTATAGAGTCCTTTGAAAAAAACAGAGTAGTTGACAATAGCAGGTTGCGCCTCTTTTTCGATTTTTTTTCTTTTCAGTCCCATTAAGTGAAGTAATATTTGCATACGATCCACTTTTGCTTTCCAATCATCACCATCTTCTACCAAATATGATCCACTTCCTGATATGCTTTTTCTGATGGGAGTTTGTGAAGTAGACATAGTTTGACTTTCCACCATAAAATCCTACAAAAATAGAAAAAGTGTAGAAGCAGTTGGAAAGCGGTAAAGGTCTTGATTGTCTAATTTTTACTATTTCCTAAAAACTAAATAACTAATAAGCATTATTAATTTTTGGATGATAACCCCAAATAGCTTTATTCTACCGAACTTTGTCCCTCAGGAATCTCTGAATCCTATTACAATGAAAAATATCATAAAATAAATATTAATATATGAATGTAATATACTGATAGACAACTTAATTTAGTTTTTGTTAATGTATTTGGAATTTTCTAAGAAGATATTTACACTAAATGTGTCTTGGAGTGAAGAGTGACAGTATTCATTTAAATCGCAATCATTAGTTATCTTTACAACATTATAGACTTGGTCTTTTTTCTTAATATTGGATGGCTTCACAATAACCTTAAACATGAATCTTATATAAAGAATATCATTCAGTTCACTTAGATAAGAAAGGTCGTCATGCACAATCGAAGCCTACACCTAATTTTATATGTTAATAATTGACAGCTAAATTAAGTCGATTAGTATACCTCAAGTAATCCTTGCTTCATTCTTTTGCGGACTTTCTTATAATCTGCATAGCTCCATTATTCCAAAGAAATAATGAGATAAAAGCGATTCCATTAATAGCACAAACTTGAAGTCGATACCTGTAAGACCACTTTTTTTAAAATGTTGTGCATTTTCTTTTTATATATTTTAAAATAATATGATATGAAAATTACCTGTAACCAACAGAATATTGTTCTTCTTTCTTACAAAAAAATTTGTTCCCAATTTTTCAACCTTTTTAATGCACTTGTTGCATGCCAAGTATGACCATCCTCGTTGTAATTCCAAATTTTTCAACAATCGATTATTTGTTCTGCCGATCGATTATTTGCCAAAATCCAAACTCTCTGTGAGTGAAATAATCGATTACTATATATTGACAATCGATTATCTGTTTTAAACTTATGTTACCGTTTTGGCTCTACAATCGATTCCTGTCAGGTCATAAATATGAAAAACAATCGATTACCAAGTTTGACAATCGACTATCTTTTTCAAATTTTTTTTACCGTTCTGGCGTGTAATCGATGTGTCAGATCATTTTCATTAATGACAATCGATTATTCTATTCAAACAATCGATTATTGAACGGTCAGTGAATTTATTTTTACCGTTTCAGACTTCAAAGCTCTTCAAATCTCTTCAAATCTTTTCAAATAAGTGTAAGATTCATTCCTTCTCTATATATAGGCTGCACATATGCTCTTGTATACTCACTCAAGCCTCCCAAGCATCAAATTATCTTGTTATCTTTGAAAAATCCTAGCACATCTTTTTCAAAAATGTCAAGCCGCAACTCCAAACGTGCTCGTTCCAAACAAGGTGCTTCTTCTTCTCGCCATCCATATCAAGATGGATCGGTTCTATTCTTTGAATCCGATGAAGAGCTCACCCGTTTCTTAACCAAATTTGAGAAACGCCTTATTCTCCCTCCTCGCTTTTCAACAAACGCTCTTGTTGCACCATTCATTCCAGCCGCGAATATGCTAAGAGAGTGCCAACTTTTCAATTTCCTACTCCTTACTCACCCCTACTACAACATTACTTTGGTTGAAGCGTTTTACTCCAACCTTCACAAAGATGATGAGGGTGAACTCGTTACCAATGTTAACGGCATTTCCATTCTAATTTCTGAAGATAACCTCCACCTCATTGCCGGCATTCCGCATGATGGTGAAGACATCTACCAGTACATAAATGATGCCGGGGACATGATTGATGAAGCTAATCTCTTCCGCCAAGCCGGAGTCGCCTATGATGAGTCTTCTTCCCGTCGTCCCACCATAAAGGGTATGGACCCGAATTATCGTTTCATTCTCTATTTCATCACTCGTGTTCTCAAACCCCGTAAACTCAATCACACCACCATTTCCCAAGAGGATGCCAAATTTCTTCATGCCATTATCACCGGTGTTAAAATCAATTGGTGCAAGCTTATTAATTCTCATATGTTCAATGCCACCAGAGATGACATACCTCTCCCCTATGCCCTCTTAATAATGAAATTTCTTGAAGCTTCCGGGGTCAATATTGCTAATGGTCCTCTCAAAAAGAGCACCAAAATCTGGGAAATTTCGGAGTCTTCCTTTCATCATGATGGTGATCATGCTCCCGCTCCTCCTCAAAATCGACAAGCCCGTCGTGCTCATCCTCCTCAGGAGCCTACCCTCCGGACTATCTCTGACCAAATTACTCAATTAACCCGTGAGGTCCATGGTTACTTTGATCACGTGCATTATGCCTATGTTCAGGTGGTGCCATATCAAGCGCCTCCCAATGATGATGAAGGGGATGGGGGTGATGAATGATGAAATTGTTGTTTTTGATGATGTGAAATTGTTGTTTTTGATTTGTTTTTCCTTGGTTGGTTAGTTGTTGTTCGTTTTATTGTGTTTGGCTCCACCCATGTAATGTTATTTTCCAATAAATAAACTTTTGTTTATTTCATATGTTTTTTTTGCATATTCTTCCCTTGTATATATTTTTGCTAATGGCAAAAGGGGGAAGAAACGGGATATCAAGAAGTATGCTATATCACTCTCAACTTCATTCATGCTTAAAGTGAGGGGGAACATGAATTGAGGGGGAACATCAAATTGCATACTTTACACTTGTCTTGGATTATCAAAATAATTATTGCATATATCCCGCTTATGTTTGCCATTATCAAAAAGGGGGAAATTGTTGGAAACACGTTTCAAATGCAATATACTAAACGTGTGTTCTTTTGTAGGTTTTGATGAATGTCAAACAAAGCAAAAAGCGATACATAGCAGTACTCAAGGACAAGCACAAAATGGATGCATTACAAGAAGCTCAAGACAAAGTTTAGAAATGTTATAATTGAGTCATTATTAATTGTGATCTTGATTCCTCAACTTGGCTCATAACATGGCTTCTCTACTAAAATTATTTTTCCAAAATCATGCATATTTAAATTATGTGTCAAATGATTTTAAACTATGCATATTTACATTTGTTAAAATGTTTTCCAAGCATGCCTCAAAAATCTGGGCTAAGATAATCGATTATGTACTTATGATAATCGAGTATCTCTAAGCCAAGACTGCATGACAATCGATTGTGAATTAATGCTAATCGATTGTGAGTAAGTCAGTTAACATCAGGTTTTTGCAAATTGCATAACAATCGATTGTGTACTTATGATAATCGATTGTTAACTGAGGCAAAGTTTTCAAAACTCATAAAAATCGATTATGAACTAATGGTAATCGATTAGAATGAGAAAAATGTCTCCCAGTGATTTTAAATAAAATGATAATCGATTGTGGCTTTTGATAATCGATTATATATGAGACAGAGAGTTTTGAAATTAATTAATAATCGATTATTCCATTTGATAATCGATTGTTGAAGCTGACCGTTGTCATATATTTTCAATTACCTTCAGGTAATCGATTGTTGATATTTAACAATCGATGTTTTGCTTAAAATCTGGAAAAGATTTTCTGAACGTTGTTAAAATAATCGATTGTTGATTTCCGGACAATCGATGTTTTATGCCAAAAATTGGAAAGGATTTCTTAACGTTATAAATAATCGATTATTGATTTGAAGTAATCGATTGTTGACGTAAAATCTGGGATTGAATTTTTAATCTGATAGGCAAACAATCGATTGTTTAGTCTTGACAATCGATTGTCACTGAGTAATTTCAGCAATCCTTAATTGGCAATTAGACAACGGTAAGACAGAGTTTTTCACCTATAAATACAGCTTCAACTTAGTGTTTTCACAACAACAACATATACACTTTGAGTATTTTCATTGCTAAAAGCTTTCTTACATTGATCATCATTTTCCATTCATCCATAAAGCTTTTTGAAGAGCCATTCTATTGAGCTAAGTTGTTGTGATCTTGAGCGTACTATTTCTACTCATATCTACTCATTAAGGAGTGCTTTGTAAAGTGAGTGTGTTTTGTGTTTGTAAGAGAATTGCGATTCTCGTTTGTTGAGGAACTTGTGATTCCTCGGTTGAAGTCTTTGGGATTGTTATCCCCGAGCAGTTGAAGTCTTTGGGATTGTTATCCCCGAGCAGTTGAAGTCTTTGGGATTGTTATCCCCGAGCAGTTGAAGTCTTTGGGATTGTTATCCCCGAGCAATTGAAGTCTTTGGGATTGTTATCCCCGAGCAATTGAAGTCTTTGGGATTGGTATCCCCGAGCAATTGAAGTCTTTGGGATTGTGATCCCCGAGCAACTAGGTGAGGCTTGTGTCCTCAGCTGTAACGGTTTGTTAAGCACCCGTAAGCTTGACAAGTTTAGTGGAAATCTCGAGAGAGTCTCTCGGGGACTGGACTAACCACGTTTGTGGCCAACCAGGATACATCATTGTGTAAGTTTATTCTACTGCACTTGTTTTAATTTCTGCAAAGTTTTTAAATTCCGCACTAAAACGCTTAATATTTTTAAAACGCTATTCACCCCTGCAATAATTATTTTGATAATCCAAGACAAGTGTAAAGTATGCAATTTGATGTTCCCCCTCAATTCATGTTCCCCCTCACTTTAAGCATGAATGAAGTTGAGAGTGATATAGCATACTTCTTGATATCCCGTTTCTTCCCCCTTTTGCCATTAGCAAAAAAATATATACAAGGGAAGAATATGCAAAAAAACATATGAAATAAACAAAAGTTTATTTATTGGAAAATAACATTACATGGGTGGAGCCAAACACAATAAAACGAACAACAACTAACCAACCAAGGAAAAACAAATCAAAAACAACAATTTCACATCATCAAAAACAACAATTTCATCATTCATCACCCCCATCCCCTTCATCATCATTGGGAGGCGCTTGATATGGCACCACCTGAGCATAGGCATAATGCACGTGATCAAAGTAACCATGGACCTCACGGGTTAATTGAGTAATTTGGTCAGAGATAGTCCGGAGGGTAGGCTCCTGAGGAGGATGAGCACGACGGGCTTGTCGATTTTGAGGAGGAGCGAGAGCATGATCACCATCATGATGAAAGGAAGACTCCGAAATTTCCCAGATTTTGGTGCTCTTTTTGAGAGGACCATTAGCAATATTGACCCCGGAAGCTTCAAGAAATTTCATTATTAAGAGGGCATAGGGGAGAGGTATGTCATCTCTGGTGGCATTGAACATATGAGATTGAATAAGCTTGCACCAATTGATTTTAACACCGGTGATAATGGCATGAAGAAATTTGGCATCCTCTTGGGAAATGGTGGTGTGATTGAGTTTACGGGGTTTGAGAACACGAGTGATGAAATAGAGAATGAAACGATAATTCGGGTCCATACCCTTTATGGTGGGACGACGGGAAGAAGACTCATCATAGGCGACTCCGGCTTGGCGGAAGAGATTAGCTTCATCAATCATGTCCCCGGCATCATTTATGTACTGGTAGATGTCTTCACCATCATGCGGAATGCCGGCAATGAGGTGGAGGTTATCTTCAGAAATTAGAAAGGAAATGCCGTTAACATTGGTAACGAGTTCACCCTCATCATCTTTGTGAAGGTTGGAGTAAAAAGCTTCAACCAAAGTAATGTTGTAGTAGGGGTGAGTAAGGAGTAGGAAATTGAAAAGTTGGCACTCTCTTAGCATATTCGCGGCTGGAATGAATGGTGCAACAAGAGCGTTTGTTGAAAAGCGAGGAGGGAGAATAAGGCGTTTCTCAAATTTGGTTAAGAAACGGGTGAGCTCTTCATCGGATTCAAAGAATAGAACCGATCCATCTTGATATGGATGGCGAGAAGAAGAAGCACCTTGTTTGGAACGAGCACGTTTGGAGTTGCGGCTTGACATTTTTGAAAAAGATGTGCTAGGATTTTTCAAAGATAACAAGATAATTTGATGCTTGGGAGGCTTGAGTGAGTATACAAGAGCATATGTGCAGCCTATATATAGAGAAGGAATGAATCTTACACTTATTTGAAAAGATTTGAAGAGATTTGAAGAGCTTTGAAGTCTGAAACGGTAAAAATAAATTCACTGACCGTTCAATAATCGATTGTTTGAATAGAATAATCGATTGTCATTAATGAAAATGATCTGACACATCGATTACACGCCAGAACGGTAAAAAAAAAATTTGAAAAAGATAGTCGATTGTCAAACTTGGTAATCGATTGTTTTTCATATTTATGACCTGACAGGAATCGATTGTAGAGCCAAAACGGTAACATAAGTTTAAAACAGATAATCGATTGTCAATATATAGTAATCGATTATTTCACTCACAGAGGGTTTGGATTTTGGCAAATAATCGATTGGCAGAACAAATAATCGATTGTTTGGAAGGGGGATGCTAAAATGATGAGACTTAATTCTATCAAGCAATGTAAACATTCAACAAGATTTCATGACAAAAAAAATTGAATCAACAAATAATCGATTATTGATACTGATAATCGATTGTAAGCATAAATAATCGATTATGATCGATTTTTCTTGTATCAAGACAATTTATACTTTCCTCTTACCTTTTGGGGGATACCTGCAAAATAGAATTAAACATCTCCGACGCTCAAGTCAGTAATCTATAAATGAAATAATAACTTTGAAACTAGTGTAGTCGGGTGAAAAGCGTGAACTCTTAAGAATTTTGTCCTAGGATGTTCTTAAGAGGGTTTAGGGTACTTACCTTCCCTTCGACTTTGCCAATTACCTGATTTTGAACATCCTCCGTTCATTTTGGTCTTTTGGCTCATTCTTCAATTTAAGAAGCTTCTTCCACAATTTTGCCTTTGTCTTCCTTGTATTTTGTCTTTTAAATTTTTCGAAAATACTTCCGATTTTGAAAAAAATGCCTAAATCGACTTTTTCGTCTCTTCCTCCTTCTTTGTGCTTTAATTTAAGGAATTTGGATTCGTCTCCTGTCATGTGTCTGGAGCATCCACTGTCAAGGTACCATAGTACACTTGATCCCTTCAAGCACACCTACAAAGCAAATTAATATTCTTTAGGTACCCATACCATTTTGGGTCCTTGGGGGTTAGGCAAATAACGACCATAATAATATGAAGAATCTCTATGCTTTGTAAAACACATAGGTGCAATATGACCTATACGATTGCAGTAATGACATACTACGTTCGGGTTGTGTTGATGCCTAGGTTGAGCCAACAAAGTTCTAGGCGAATGAAAAAGATGAACACTAGACATATTGTTCCCATTTCTAGTATAATATCTAGATGGTCTAAAGTTATTAGTGCTAGACTTGTTGAAGGACCTAGTGTCATGTCTAGGTGGTCTAAGCTCGTTCCTAGAGTTATTTCTTGGTTGCCGAAAATTACTATTTGTAGGCTTGTTTGCAAGAATCCTAGATTCGGATCTAGGTTGTCTAAAGATATTAGTTCTACCCTTATTTTCATACATTCTAGCATAATGTCTAGGTGGTCTAAAAGAATTTGTTCTAGGCTTGTTTAATACCTTAGAGTTATTTCTAGGTGGAGTAGTGAAGTTTTTGTTTTTATGCCGTTGATATTTCTTAGGCGTTTCTTTTTCAACAACTTTAGGAACTTCTTTACTACGTGTTTCTAATGTTTTCCTAAGTTCTGTGTTTTCTAGTTTTAAGGACTCACAAGCAGTACAAGTAGAGCATTTATCAACACAAGAGGCTTCATGCATAGTCTTGATGACTTGTCTAAGTTCTATACTATCATTTAACAAAAATTGATTTTCATTTGCAAGATTCTCGTTATCACGAGACAGATTTTCAACACCTTTTTGAGCTAAAGAAAGACGTTCTTCAAAGTCCTTGTCTTTTAAAAAGAGTTGTTTTTGAAAATCCTCTTCTTGTAAAGAAAGAGTTCTTTGTAAATCTTTAATAGTCTTAGAAGCATTTACCAGCTCATCATGCAGTTTGTTATAAGCAATTTGCATATCGTTAGATGTACTTACCTCGTCTTTTTCGTCTGCCATGAGGCACTGACCAGTTGATTCATCGTTTGTGCTGACCGCTTTTTGAGGCGTGTTTTCGTGCAATTCCTCAAGTTTGTCCCACATTTCCTTAGCAGTTTTATAGTGGGAGATTTTTCGCCAAAGTTCCTGGTTCAAGGCGTTATGTAATATATTCATAGCTTTAGTGTTGTATTCACTTACCTTATCTTTCCCGACTTTTGTCGTCAGTTGATCACTCTGTTTAATAGCTTGCCATAGATACAAATCGTTTGCCATTGTAAAAACTTGCATCCGATATTTCCAGACTGAGTAGTCATTTTCGTCTAATATTGGAGGCGACATGCTGCATTCTCCTTCACCTATTCCTGCAAAGAAATTTAGAGTAGAAGCCATGGATGGTTCTCTCAAACGGTTAAGTTTTTCAGAGAGTATGGCTCTGATACCAATTGTTGTTTTTGATGATGTGAAATTGTTGTTTTTGATTTGTTTTTCCTTGGTTGGTTAGTTGTTGTTCGTTTTATTGTGTTTGGCTCCACCCATGTAATGTTATTTTCCAATAAATAAACTTTTGTTTATTTCATATGTTTTTTTGCATATTCTTCCCTTGTATATATTTTTTTGCTAATGGCAAAAGGGGGAAGAAACGGGATATCAAGAAGTATGCTATATCACTCTCAACTTCATTCATGCTTAAAGTGAGGGGGAACATGAATTGAGGGGGAACATCAAATTGCATACTTTACACTTGTCTTGGATTATCAAAATAATTATTGCATATATCCCGCTTATGTTTGCCATTATCAAAAAGGGGGAAATTGTTGGAAACACGTTTCAAATGCAATATACTAAACGTGTGTTCTTTTGTAGGTTTTGATGAATGTCAAACAAAGCAAAAAGCGATATATAGCAGTACTCAAGGACAAGCACAAAATGGATGCATTACAAGAAGCTCAAGACAAAGTTTAGAAATGTTATAATTGAGTCAATATTAATTGTGATCTTGATTCCTCAACTTGGCTCATAACATGGCTTCTCTACTAAAATTATTTTTCCAAAATCATGCATATTTAAATTAAGTGTCAAATGATTTTAAACTATGCATATTTACATTTGTTAAAATGTTTTCCAAGCATACCTCAAAAATCTGGGCTAAGATAATCGATTATGTACTTATGAAAATCGAGTATCTCTAAGCCAAGACTGCATGACAATCGATTGTGAATTAATGATAATCGATTGTGAGTAAGTCAGTTAACATCAGGTTTTTGCAAACTGCATAACAATCGATTGTGTACTTATGATAATCGATTGTTAACTGAGGCAAAGTTTTCAAAACTCATAAAAATCGATTATGAACTAATGGTAATCGATTAGAATGAGAAAAATGTCTCCCAGTGATTTTAAATAAAATGATAATCGATTGTGGCTTTTGATAATCGATTATATATGAGACAGAGAGTTTTGAAATTAATTAATAATCGATTATTCCATTTGATAATCGATTGTTGAAGCTGACCGTTGTCATATATTTTCAATTACCTTCAGGTAATCGATTGTTGATATTTAACAATCGATGTTTTGCTTAAAATCTGGAAAAGATTTTCTGAACGTTGTTAAAATAATCGATTGTTGATTTCCGGACAATCGATGTTTTATGCCAAAAATTGGAAAGGATTTCTTAACGTTATAAATAATCGATTATTGATTTGAAGTAATCGATTGTTGACGTAAAATCTGGGATTGAATTTTTAATCTGATAGGCAAACAATCGATTGTTTAGTCTTGACAATCGATTGTCACTGAGTAATTTCAGCAAACCTTAATTGGCAATTAGACAACGGTAAGACAGAGTTTTTCACCTATAAATACAGCTTCAACTCAGTGTTTTCACAACAACAACATATACACTTTGAGTATTTTCATTGCTAAAAGCTTTCTTACATTGATCATCATTTTCCATTCATCCATAAAGCTTTTTGAAGAGCCATTCTATTGAGCTAAGTTGTTGTGATCTTGAGCGTACTATTTCTACTCATATCTACTCATTAAGGAGTGCTTTGTAAAGTGAGTGTGTTTTGTGTTTGTAAGAGAATTGCGATTCTCGTTTGTTGAGGAACTTGTGATTCCTCGGTTGAAGTCTTTGGGATTGTTATCCCCGAGCAGTTGAAGTCTTTGGGATTGTTATCCCCGAGCAGTTGAAGTCTTTGGGATTGTTATCCCCGAGCAGTTGAAGTCTTTGGGATTGTTATCCCCGAGCAATTGAAGTCTTTGGGATTGGTATCCCCGAGCAATTGAAGTCTTTGGGATTGTGATCCCCGAGCAATTGAAGTCTTTGGGATTGTGATCCCCGAGCAACTAGGTGAGGCTTGTGTCCTCAGCTGTAACGGTTTGTTAAGCACCCGTAAGCTTGACAAGTTTAGTGGAAATCTCGAGAGAGTCTCTCGGGGACTGGACTAACCACGTTTGTGGCCAACCAGGATACATCATTGTGTAAGTTTATTCTACTGCACTTGTTTTAATTTCTGCAAAGTTTTTAAATTCCGCACTAAAACGCTTAATATTTTTAAAACGCTATTCACCCCCCCCCCTCTAGCGTAAAGCGTATTGTCCAACAATTGGTATCAGAGCCATACTCTCTGAAAGACTTAACCGTTTGAGAGAATCTTTCCATGGCTTCTACTCTAGACTCTTTTGCAGGTATTGATGAAGGACAGTGCCCCACAAGACCTCCTTTGTTTAACGGGACTAATTATTCATATTGGAAAGAAAGGATGCAGATATTCGTCAGATCAAACAGCCCTTACTTGTGGAAGGTGTACACCAAAGGAAATGAGGTTCCTGTCAAAAAGGTGGAAGGAGAATGGGTGCCAAAATCAGAAGAGGAATTCAACGCCGAGGATAATCGAATGGTCCAAAATAATTTTAAAGTTATTAATTTATTACTTTGTGCTGTTAATGCTAATGATTACAGGAAAATCTCCTGCTGCAAAACAGCGAAAGAAATGTGGGACAAGCTTGAGGTCACTTACGAAGGGACTGACCAGGTAAGAGAAGCTAAAATTGACTTTTTAACTCATGCTTACGAATTGTTCCATATGAAGGAAGGCGAAAAGGTAGACGAGATGTTTGAGCGGTTCTCATCAATAGTGAATGATCTCCACGCGCTCAAGAAGACGTTCACAGACAAAGAACTAGTTCGAAAAATCCTTAGGAGTCTAACACCGGCATGGCGATCAAAGGCCGATGCGATTCAAGAGTCAATTGGAATCACGAACGTCACCATAGACGCTCTTAGAGGTAATCTTAAGACTTATGAATCCACTATTCTTAACCCTGTTATTGATGAACAAAGAAGGCAAAAGATTGCTCTAAAGGCGAGCACAAGTCAATCACCAATTGAAGAGGATGGAGATAGCGAATTCGGACTCATCATCAAAAAGTTCCAAAAATTCATGCGAAAAGAATATGACCGCAAAGGGAAAAAGCAAGGTGAGCAAGTTAAATGTTATGAATGTGGTGAAACAGGGCATATCAAAACAAACTGCCCAAATCTTAAAAAGGAGAAGAAACCCTTCAAGAAGCAACGAGCATACATATCTTGGGGAGGAGATTCCGGAGACGAATCCAGTGAAGAAGAAAATGAAGAAGCGGCAAATCTCTGCCTCATGGCACAGGAAGAAAATCAAAGTGAGGTAAGTCAAATCTCTTCTCAAAATTTTTATACTCTTGATGACATGAGAAATGCCTTTGATGAATTGTATGCTGAATTTCTCAAAGTTACAAAAACCGTCACTAGTTTAAGAGAAAGTGCTTCTCTAAAAGAACAAGATTTTCAAAAACAGTTTTCATTAAAAGAAAAAGAATTAGAAAAATTGGTTTTGGAAAATGAGAAGCTACTAGAACAAAACAAGTTTTATGGGAAAAGAAGTTCTGACAAGCCCGAGAGTTCTACAAAAAATTGTGCTTCTTGTGTAGACCTTAAGAATGAAGTAGGTAGATTAAAAGGCACACTAGATAAATTCAACTCCTCTCATAAAAACTTGAATGTGGTGCTTGATAACTTGAAATCAACCAAGCATGGAATAGGCTTCATAAATGAAGAAGAGGTTGATGCAAAAACCCAACCACCTAGAGCTCAATCTAGGATTAATAACAAAAATGCCTTTCCTAAAACAAACATGCATGCTAGACAAAATATTAGGAGACCTAGACATGACCTTCCGCCTAGTAATCGTCACCATAGACATGATGCATATTTTAGGCACAACAGTGATCATGCTAGAAGATCCCAAAATGTTCAACCTAGAAATGATTATGGTGCTCAAATTAGGAGAAATGAAAATAGAGTAAACAATGTGCATTGTTCTAGCTACTATGAGCCTAGACGCATGCATAATCCAAATGTGACATGTCATTATTGTAGACGAATTGGTCATATTGCTCCCGCATGCTTTACTAGACATAGACATGCTACTCAAACATATCATTATAGTATGCATAACCCTCAAGGACCCAAAATGGCATGGGTACCAAAAGAGCATTGATTTGTTTTGCAGGTGTGCTTGAAGGAATCAAGTGTAGTGGATACTCCAAACACTTGACGGGAGACGAATTCAAAATTCCTTAAATTAAAGCACAAAGAAGGAGGAAGAGACGAAAAAGTCGATTTAGGCATTTTTTTCAAAATCGGAAGTATTTTCGAAAAATTTAAAAGACAAAATACAAGGAAGACAAAGGCAAAATTGTGGAAGAAGCTTCTTAAATTGAAGAATGAGCCAAAAGACCAAAATGAACGGAGGATGTTCAAAATCAGGTAATTGGCAAAGTCGAAGGGAAGGTAAGTACCCTAAACCCTCTTAAGAACATCCTAGGACAAAATTCTTAAGAGTTCACGTTTTTCACCCGACTACACTAGTTTCAAAGTTATTATTTCATTTATAGATTACTGACTTGAGCGTCGGAGATGTTTAATTCTATTTTGCAGGTATCCCCCAAAAGGTAAGAGGAAAGTATAAATTGTCTTGATACAAGAAAAATCGATCATAATCGATTATTTATGCTTACAATCGATTATCAGTATCAATAATCGATTATTCGTTGATTCAATTTTTTTGTCATGAAATCTTGTTGAATGTTTACATTGCTTGATAGAATTAAGTCTCATCATTTTAGCATCCCCCTTCCAAACAATCGATTATTCGTTCTGCCAATCGATTATTTGCCAAAATCCAAACTCTCTGTGAGTGAAATAATCGATTACTATATATTGACAATCGATTATCTGTTTTAAACTTATGTTACCGTTTTGGCTCTACAATCGATTCCTGTCAGGTCATAAATATGAAAAACAATCGATTACCAAGTTTGACAATCGACTATCTTTTTCAAATTTTTTTTTACCATTCTGGCGTGTAATCGATGTGTCAGATCATTTTCATTAATGACAATCGATTATTCTATTCAAACAATCGATTATTGAACGGTCAGTGAATTTATTTTTACCGTTTCAGACTTCAAAGCTCTTCAAATCTTTTCAAATAAGTGTAAGATTCATTCCTTCTCTATATATAGGCTGCACATATGCTCTTGTATACTCACTCAAGCCTCCCAAGCATCAAATTATCTTGTTATCTTTGAAAAATCCTAGCACATCTTTTTCAAAAATGTCAAGCCGCAACTCCAAACGTGCTCGTTCCAAACAAGGTGCTTCTTCTTCTCGCCATCCATATCAAGATGGATCGGTTCTATTCTTTGAATCCGATGAAGAGCTCACCCGTTTCTTAACTAAATTTGAGAAACGCCTTATTCTCCCTCCTCGCTTTTCAACAAACGCTCTTGTTGCACCATTCATTCCAGCCGCGAATATGCTAAGAGAGTGCCAACTTTTCAATTTCCTACTCCTTACTCACCCCTACTACAACATTACTTTGGTTGAAGCTTTTTACTCCAACCTTCACAAAGATGATGAGGGTGAACTCGTTACCAATGTTAACGGCATTTCCATTCTAATTTCTGAAGATAACCTCCACCTCATTGCCGGCATTCCGCATGATGGTAAAGACATCTACCAGTACATAAATGATGCCGGGGACATGATTGATGAAGCTAATCTCTTCCGCCAAGCCGGAGTCGCCTATGATGAGTCTTCTTCCCGTCGTCCCACCATAAAGGGTATGGACCCGAATTATCGTTTCATTCTCCATTTCATCACTCGTGTTCTCAAACCCCGTAAACTCAATCACACCACCATTTCCCAAGAGGATGCCAAATTTCTTCATGCCATTATCACCGGTGTTAAAATCAATTGGTGCAAGCTTATTCAATCTCATATGTTCAATGCCACCAGAGATGACATACCTCTCCCCTATGCCCTCTTAATAATGAAATTTCTTGAAGCTTCCGGGGTCAATATTGCTAATGGTCCTCTCAAAAAGAGCACCAAAATCTGGGAAATTTCGGAGTCTTCCTTTCATCATGATGGTGATCATGCTCCCGCTCCTCCTCAAAATCGACAAGCCCGTCGTGCTCATCCTCCTCAGGAGCCTACCCTCCGGACTATCTCTGACCAAATTACTCAATTAACCCGTGAGGTCCATGGTTACTTTGATCACGTGCATTATGCCTATGCTCAGGTGGTGCCATATCAAGCGCCTCCCAATGATGATGAAGGGGATGGGGGTGATGAATGATGAAATTGTTGTTTTTGATGATGTGAAATTGTTGTTTTTGATTTGTTTTTCCTTGGTTGGTTAGTTGTTGTTCGTTTTATTGTGTTTGGCTCCACCCATGTAATGTTATTTTCCAATAAATAAACTTTTGTTTATTTCGTATGTTTTTTTGCATATTCTTCCCTTGTATATATTTTTGCTAATGGCAAAAGGGGGAAGAAACGGGATATCAAGAAGTATGCTATATCACTCTCAACTTCATTCATGCTTAAAGTGAGGGGGAACATGAATTGAGGGGGAACATCAAATTGCATACTTTACACTTGTCTTGGATTATCAAAATAATTATTGCATATATCCCGCTTATGTTTGCCATTATCAAAAAGGAGGAAATTGTTGGAAACACGTTTCAAATGCAATATACTAAACGTGTGTTCTTTTGTAGGTTTTGATGAATGTCAAACAAAGCAAAAAGCGATATATAGCAGTACTCAAGGACAAGCACAAAATGGATGCATTACAAGAAGCTCAAGACAAAGTTTAGAAATGTTATAATTGAGTCAATATTAATTGTGATCTTGATTCCTCAACTTGGCTCATAACATGGCTTCTCTACTAAAATTATTTTTCCAAAATCATGCATATTTAAATTAAGTGTCAAATGATTTTAAACTATGCATATTTACATTTGTTAAAATGTTTTCCAAGCATGCCTCAAAAATCTGGGCTAAGATAATCGATTATGTACTTATGATAATCGAGCATCTCTAAGCCAAGACTGCATGACAATCGATTGTGAATTAATGCTAATTGATTGTGAGTAAGTCAGTTAACATCAGGTTTTTGCAAACTGCATAACAATCGATTGTGTACTTATGATAATCGATTGTTAACTGAGGCAAAGTTTTCAAAACTCATAAAAATCGATTATGAACTAATGGTAATCGATTAGAATGAGAAAAATGTCTCCCAGTGATTTTAAATAAAATGATAATCGATTGTGGCTTTTGATAATCGATTATATATGAGACAGAGAGTTTTGAAATTAATTAATAATCGATTATTCCATTTGATAATCGATTGTTGAAGCTGACCGTTGTCATATATTTTCAATTACCTTCAGGTAATCGATTGTTGATATTTAACAATCGATGTTTTGCTTAAAATCTGGAAAAGATTTTCTGAACGTTGTTAAAATAATCGATTGTTGATTTCCGGACAATCGATGTTTTATGCCAAAAATTGGAAAGGATTTCTTAACGTTATAAATAATCGATTATTGATTTGAAGTAATCGATTGTTGACGTAAAATCTGGGATTGAATTTTTAATCTGATAGGCAAACAATCGATTGTTTAGTCTTGACAATCGATTGTCACTGAGTAATTTCAGCAATCCTTAATTGGCAATTAGACAACGGTAAGACTGAGTTTTTCACCTATAAATACAGCTTCAACTCAGTGTTTTCACAACAACAACATATACACTTTGAGTATTTTCATTGCTAAAAGCTTTCTTACATTGATCATCATTTTCCATTCATCCATAAAGCTTTTTGAAGAGCCATTCTATTGAGCTAAGTTGTTGTGATCTTGAGCGTACTATTTCTACTCATATCTACTCATTAAGGAGTGCTTTGTAAAGTGAGTGTGTTTTGTGTTTGTAAGAGAATTGCGATTCTCGTTTGTTGAGGAACTTGTGATTCCTCGGTTGAAGTCTTTGGGATTGTTATCCCCGAGCACAAGTCTTTGGGATTGTTATCCCCGAGCAGTTGAAGTCTTTGGGATTGTTATCTCCGAGCAGTTGAAGTCTTTGGAATTGTTATCCCCGAGCAGTTGAAGTCTTTGGGATTGTTATCCCCGAGCAATTGAAGTCTTTGGGATTGGTATCCCCGAGCAATTGAAGTCTTTGGGATTGTGATCCCCGAGCAATTGAAGTCTTTGGGATTGTGATCCCCGAGCACCTAGGTGAGGCTTGTGTCCTCAGCTGTAACGGTTTGTTAAGCACCCGTAAGCTTGACAAGTTTAGTGGAAATCTCGAGAGAGTCTCTCGGGGACTGGACTAACCACGTTTGTGGCCAACCAGGATACATCATTGTGTAAGTTTATTCTACTGCACTTGTTTTAATTTCTGCAAAGTTTTTAAATTCCGCACTAAAACGCTTAATATTTTTAAAACGCTATTCACCCCCCCCCTCTAGCGTAAAGCGTATTGTCCAACAGCCTACACCTAATTTTATATGTTAATAATTGACAGCTAAATTAAGTCGATTAGTATACCTCAAGTAATCCTTGCTTCATTCTTTTGCGGACTTTCTTATAATCTGCATAGCTCCATTATTCCAAAGAAATAATGAGATAAAAGCGATTCCATTAATAGCACAAACTTGAAGTCGATACCTGTAAGACCACTTTTTTTAAAATGTTGTGCATTTTCTTTTTATATATTTTAAAATAATATGATATGAAAATTACCTGTAACCAACAGAATATTGTTCTTCTTTCTTACAAAAAAATTTGTTCCCAATTTTTCAACCTTTTTAATGCACTTGTTGCATGCCAAGTATGACCATCCTCGTTGTAATTCCAAATTAACCACTTTTGCAGCAATCCAATAGGTACATTCCTATTTAATAACAAAAATATTATTCTAAGTTAAACTGGGAAAACATAAAGTAATATAACTTGAATACTAAATTTAACTCACTTTTGTACACTGAACTAAATCTGTAATAGTGTTAAACGATACAATTCCTTTGGCTAACTCATCTCTGACATAATAACTTTGTTGTGAGCTTGTTTGAGTAATCCGCTCACAGTTAGCTTGACATGTTGCAACTAATCTGCATAAATCACAACGTGGTAAAAGTGATAAATCTTACTAACATTATGTAAGTAGACAAGGAAAAAGAAATTACACCTTTAACAAACCTAGATTTAAACTCAACATACTGCGGCAGAGTATAATTAATCCAAAGTTTTGTAAAGTACCAATAACTACGCACTGAGTAGTAACCTGTAGATAAACCTCGGAATTTTCAAGGTTTCATAAATTGTAAAACAACAATCAAAGGTTCGTCTATAGCTCCATTCAAGTGATGATAAATTTGATCCACAAGTTCACTCCATAAGGTTGCCGTAATCCTATTCTTCCTATCAATTTCACGGAAGTCGTTAATTAACAAAATAATATGAACAATTAAGCTGTAAAAGTATAATTTGTATCAGTAAATAACTTACTGATCATCTTCGAGTGTATAAAGACATTGTTATTATCTCCTTGTTTGTGGGCTTAACATCTTCATACGTCACAACCTGACTAGTAACATCTACAAATATAAAAGTTAGTTAGACAATTTTGTAAAACGTGATAATAATGGAAGAGAAGAATTAAAGATTAGTTCTGCCTCATCAACATCATTCTAATTTGTTAGCTGATCAAAATGACGAAAGTTAAAGATATTCATAGGAAATGAAGAATCAATTATTTCCTCAACTTTTGTCCTTTGTGTAAAGGTCAGTCTCAAATTGTGTGTCGTATTCTTTAAATTCAAGTTGTTTGGCCCGACAACGAAGTGGTTCATGAGATATAAGCCAAGTTCATGTATCTTGGTCCGCAAAAACTTAATTACATACTTCCCAATCGAGGCTTGGATACGATCACCCTAAAAAAGATTTATTATTAGGATATATCATATTGCTAATTAATTGCATATATGTAGAAACAAAAACATAAATCGCACATAATCATTTCATATGTGAGTCGAGTTTTGTTATGTACGTCCTAACCATCTTAATAAAAAACTTGCGCATATTATTTTAAAATATTGTTGCGTTATTTTAGAAATGTCAAATGTTCCAGAATAGAAGATGTTGCACAAAAATTGGGCAGAGGATGTTATATTATTTGTCTAAGATCGATATCCTTAATAATATAATTTCCCCCCACAAAGTATTAGTTGTCAGTTGGTATATATTGTAACAGAAGAGAAAATCCTCATCCAAGATTTGGTGAGGTTAGCCACTGAAATCGAAGATGCTGAAGAGGAAACAACAGAAGAGGAAAAAGCTCAAAAGTAAAACCAATACAACAATTATAGAGTACTGTTGTGAATATAACGTTAACACAAATAGAGTACTGAGTTACATATAATTTTTCACAATTACTATTTTGTGTTGTGAAAAATTTATCCATAAAACAGAAAAGAAGAAAAACTTTAGAACTATGTGAAGTTAAATATATTACCTTTGCATCCTGTAAAATTAACTCAATAGAATATGTTTTTCCAGGATTGAAACGATCCGGTATTTTCCACATTCAAATGACTTTAACTTTGAGATTCCATTGCATTGAGTTGCTTGAAATTTGACTAATTTCATGAAGTGTTGTAGCCATATTTGCAAACTTCTGTATTTTGAGCAAAGGAAAAAAAGGAGTAGAGAATAAAAAAGAAAATAAAAGAGGGAGCAGACGTTTGAGACATTATTAGACTGTTTCTAAGTTATGGAGTAAGAAACGTGGGAGTCCAAAAATTTGAATAGTAGGTTAGAGGTATGGAGATACACTCTCGAGTCTAAGGGTTTCAAAATAAGCAGATCTAATACAGAATACCTGGAGTGCAAGTTTAGCGCCGAGCCGAGCGAAGTAGTCAGGGACGTGATGATCGGATCTCAGGTCATCGCCAAGAGGGATAGTGTCAGAAATCTTGGGTCGGTGATTTAGGGGGACATAGAGATTGACGGGGACGTTACTCATCGTATAGGAGTGGGGTGGTCAAAGTGGAGGCTTGCATAAGGAGTCCTGTGTAACAAGAAAGACCCACAGAAACTCAAGGGGAAATTTTATAGAGCTATGGTTAGACCTGCCATGTTTTATGGGGCGGAGTGCTGGCCAGTGAAGAACTCTCATGTTCAGAGAATGAAGGTTGCAGAGATGAGGATGCACAGGTGGATGTGCGGGCTCACAGGTTAGATAAGATTACGAATGAAGTTATTCGAGAGAAGGTGGGGGTGGGCCCAGTGGATGAGCAGATGCGAGAAGCGAGGCTGAGGTGGTTCGGGCATTTGCGGAGGAGAAGTCCTGATGCCCCGGTGAGGAGTTGTGAGCGGCTGGCGATGGTCGGCGTACGGCGAGGCAGTTGGAGGCCCAAGAGGTATTGGGGAGAGGTGATTAGGCATGACATGACTAGAATGCGGGTTTCCGAGGACATGACCCTTGATAGGAAAGTCTGTAGGTCTAGTATCAGGGTTGTAGGATAGGGGCTCGTAGAGTTTTCCGTACTCCTCACTCGGAATTGGGTGAGGCTTGGCAGGGCTATCCATAGATGATTTGTGTATTGGATTGTGTCTCTCTTATGGTAGTTATTTATGGTAGTTACTGTCTGATATTATTGCATGCTATTTTATTTATGGTTCTTACATTTAGATAATTATTTACGCTATTTCTGCTGGAGTTACTAATGCTCTTTGTATTTGTTTTTCCTTTCCTTCATTGAGCCAAAGGTCGATTGCAAACAGGCTCTCTGCCCTTTCGGGTAGGGGTAAGGCTCGTCTACATATTACCCTGCCCAGACCCCATTTTGTGGGACTATACTGGGTAGTTGGTTGTTGTTTTAATCGTGGATGAAAATATATGGAAGTCCAAAAAATGTGGAACTGAAATAGCTACACAAACGTGGAGTCTTAGGGAAATAACTAAAAAATATCAATATGTGAAATGTTAAAGAATTATCTGAAACATATTTTTAGTCTAAAAGCTATACAACTAAAACACAAACGTGGAGTCTTTGGGAAATAACTGAAACGTATCAATACTATGTATTGGTACAAATTAACGTGGAAAATATATTTTTGGTGTAAAAGCTGCAAATTATATTTTTATTTTGTAATTATTTTGAATTTATAATCTTTTTGGAGTGTTGTCGTAAACATTAACACGTGTTGATCTCCCGGATTGACACTTTTAGCAGTATTATTGTTTTGCCTCTCCTTTCCTATATTAATAGATATCCGATGAATCAATACGTTAAGATTCACAAATTAAAGGGTCTTTTATTATCTTTTTTTTAAGAAGAAATTTTGTTTTATTTCAACTATTTGGCAAATTTACATCATCTGTTTTAGACTCTAGAACATATCTCAACAGTACAATTAATTTGAAACTCTACAACTGTTGTTGTTAAGCTAATATCCTATTACAGAGAGAAAGTTGCTACAATTGTGGATACTCGCACGAAGATAGCTGTTAATGTTCTGTAAAAATGGTGACCATTTAGATAGCTTTATGCCAGTGAAGTGCACTTGAAGTGTAATCTCCTTTGCTCGATCTTTGGCGTCTCTGCTTGATTGTTGAAACCTTATGTTGTTCTTTTCCATCCAGATGTTGTAAACTACTGCTGCAAACACTACACCTAAGATGGCTTTTCTGGGATTTCTGCTGTTAACATTAGCAGTTAACCATTGCACTTATGTTTCCCATGTACCTGTCGTTCTTTGATACTTCAACCATTGTAACATACCTTGCCACAGTATTTTGGAGTATAAGCAGTCAAAGTATAAATGGTCGTGTATTTATTTAGTGTCTCTTCCACATAAAATGCAGGATTGATTAATGTGAATTCCCTATTTAGCTAATCTGTCAACAGTTGCCAAGCGTCTATGCAGCGCCATCCATAAGATGTATTTTTGTTTCGGGAGCATGCCATTCACCATCAATAATTTTTTCTATCGAACCTATATTGAGGAGTGGTCTGAATGTATGCCTTCCTGGTGCTAAATTGCCCATTTTTTGTACATGTTTGCATTCCTGTACCATCAGTTGCCCGCCATTCTCTTGCGCCAAACAATTTCCTAACGAGCCAGCTAGCTTGTTTAGGAATTTCCATAGTATTAATGTCTTTTTTCTTTATGTAATGACAATGTATCCATTTGATCCAGAGTTTGTCTTTCTTAGATATTAAGGCCCATAGAAGTTTGATAGTGCCGCTTTATTCCATCTTTCATAGGAGATAATGTTCAAACCTCTTGCTGCCATTGGTTTACAAAGTGTTTCCCAGGCGATTGGATTCCTATGACTAGTTTCATGACTACCAGTCCACAGGTAATTCCTGCAAATTCCATTTACCAGATTTATAATTTTTTTTGGAATGAGGAATACCTGGGCCCAATAAGTTTGCATTTCAAACAGGACGCTTTTGATAAGTTGGATTATACCAGCATAAGATAGGAGTTTGGATGTCCAGCTTCTAATTCTGTCCACTATCTTCTCTACTAGGGGCATACATTGTGGTATTGTGATCTTTCTTGTGGATAAGGGTACTCCTAGGTATTTGAAAGGAAGGGTGCCCTCTGTTAGGTGAAGGTTAGAGCATATTTTCTCCCTGAAGTTAGTTGATACACCTGCTATATATAAGGAGCTTTTATCCATATTGGCTTGGAGGCCTGATACCAGTGAGAACTGTTCAAATTCATTCATCAGTAACTTCATGGAAGTTATCAGCCCTCATCAAAAGGTCGTCTACAAATCATATGTGTGTGATTTGTAGCTTGGAGCATTTGGGGTGGAAATTAAAGTCTGGGTTTCTATGTAGCTTTTTTAAAGATCTAGTTAGGTACTCCATGACTTGAACAAATAAGTAGGGGGACATTGGGTCCCCCTGTCTCAATCCTTTCCTTTGCGTCAAATTTCTTGGTCAGTCCTCCATTTATCAAAAGGGAGTAACTGACTTTGGAGACACACTTCATTATTAGTACTACTATTTTATAAGGAATTCCAAATTCAAGTAGTACTGCCTTGAGAAAGTCCCATTCAACAGAGTCGTATGCCTTCCTAATGTCAACTTTAATCATGCATCTAGGGGATACTGTCTTGTGATTATAGCCTTTGATCATCTCATATGCCATAATAACATTATCAAGAATGTTTCTCCCCTCTATGAAGGCCGATTGAGACTGCCCAACTAAATAATCGACAACCAGTTTTAGCCTATTTGTTAGGATCTTAGAGATGATTTTATACAGAGATGAACAGCAGGAAATGGGTCGATATTCTTTGACATATCTGGGATTTTGCACTTTTGGAATCAAAGTGATAGTTATGCAGTTAATATGTTTCAACAGTTTCCCAGTTTGGAAAAACTCTTGCACTGCCTGTGTAACTTCCCCCCCCCCCCCCCCCCCCACAATTGGCCAAAATTCTTTAAAGAATTCTGCAGGATAGCCATCAATACCTGGAGTCTTATCTTGAGGAAGATTCTGCACAATCTGGTGGATTTCCTTTTCTGTTACTGGTGCTAGTAGTTGCTGCTGTTGGTGCAGGGTTAGGCAGGGTCCATCTCTGGCCACAGTGATGTCAATGCCTGGTAGCTGAGCTGCTGCTGTACCCAGTAACTATTGGAAGAACTGGGTGAATTGTTGTTGTATCTGCTGTGGATCAGTAAGTTTCAACTGGTTTTCTGTAAGGATACAACTCACCTTGTTTCTTGCTTGTCTGGATTTCATGTAGGCATGGAAGTATTTTGTATTGTTATCTCCTAGTTGGATCCAATTGGCTCTTGATTTCTGCCTCATTTGTTCTTGGACTGCTTCCCATTTTTCAATGTTCTGTAATAACCGTTTTTCTTTTTGGATATCCTGCTTGTTAAAATGGTCTTCATTCAGCATGCTTTATGTTATATTCAGTTCTTCTCTCATTTGTTGCAGTTTCTGCTCCATTGAGGAGTGTTCCTTGTGAATGTGTTTGGTAGTTTGTTCAATCTGTTGCAGTTTGTTCTAGATAGAGTGCATAGTGTAGCCTTTGTGCTGTTGGCTCCAAGCTTTCTGAACTGCTTCTCTGTAGTCCTCTTGTTGCATAACTGTTGTGAGTAATCTGTATGGTCTGTGCACTCTGGTTTTAACAACTTCAGTATCTAGCATTATGGGTGTGTGATTTGCGCATCCAGGCAGCATATATACTGCTTCCACTCCAGTGTAGGTGTTGAACCACTCAGCATTACCAAAAGTCCAGTCGATATGACTGTAAATCCTGTTTTCACATCTCTCTTATTGCTCCAAGATTATCTGCTCCCTCTCTTGGTAATCTGTCCTACTCCTATATCATCAATGCAACATTGGAAGTCAGCCATCTCTGATTGGTGTACTGGTTGCCCATTAAGTCTGTCCTCAACTCCTAACACACTGTTGAAGTCATCCATTATAAGCCATGGACCATTATAGTGGACAGTTCTCAAACTATCCCATAGGGATACTCTTTGCTGGGTGGAATGCATTCCATAGACAAAGGTGATGTAGCTAGCAAAATTGGAATTCTTGTCTGTTACCCAACAGTGAATCATTTGGTCAGTGGTTTGTATAGGTACAACATGGACATTTGACAATTTCCACATTACCCATATCCTCCCATTGGGTGCACAAGCATAGTTATTTTCAATGTTCCAGTCACCCCCTAGTTTCTTGTAGATTGTCTGTGAATGTGGTTGTTTCACTCTAGTTTCTAGGCAGGCTACCATGTCAACTTTATTAGACCTCAAGAACTTTACTAGCTCTCTCTGTTTGTAGGACTTGTTCAGCCCTCTAATGTCCAGGAGACAATGATCATGGATGATATTGGTTGCTTGAGATTCCCCTTTATCCTTAATGGATGTCTCTATTCCACTGTTTCTCTGCTGTTGGATCCATTGTGCTGGTTCCTTTAAAATTAATGCAGTAGATGTATTCTTGGTATTCAACTCAATATAGTTGATCTCCCCTTGGTCAGTAGTCTCATCAGCTCCTTTTATAGTTACTACCTGTTTGCCTCGGTTGTTCACTGATAGTTCCACTTCAGGTTGAACTGTTTGCTCCGCATGCTGTGGAATGACTATAGTCTCTTTCATTACAGGCTTTGGTTGCCATTTCATTTTTGTTTTATTCTTGATCCTTTTTCTCTGATTTTGTGGCCTTTTGGTTTGTTGCTCCTCCTTCTGACATTCTCCTGTTTTGTGCCCAAATGAGTTACATTCTTGACAGAATGTTGGTTTCCATTCAAATTCCACTGGTTGCAGCCAGCTTCTTCCAGCAGGTATCTCAATATACACTTCATCAGGTAGGGGTTGGGTTATGTCCATTTCCACTAGGATTCTAGCAAAAGAAATCATTTCACAAACAGCAGTAAGCCTATTAGTGCATAAAGGCTTCCCAATTAAACTAGCTATTCTACATTGAATTGGCAAGCCAGGGAAGTTGATCCAAATTGGTACAATACGCATTGACTCATTCTGGAGTTGAAAATTTGGATCCCAGTCCTTTAATATCAGAGGCTTACCTTTCAAGGTATGATGACCAGTTTGCATTATCAGTCTTTTGTCCTCCATAGATTCGAACTTAAAGATGAAATAACCATCATCATGTAACATCACTATAGGTGTTGTAACAACATTCCAAACTCCATATGTTATTTGAGCATTTCTTTGAAAGACGGGTTACCTCCTATTACATAGCCGATTGAAGCAGTTTTCCATTTTTGGTTCTGTACTTCTATCTCCTTGGGGTTTAGTTTTGCAATTTTCACTCCATCCTTCACCATCAGAGGGTAGTACTTGAGTTGCATGCCCTGATTTGGAGTTCGATTACCTTGAACAACTTCAGCAAAAGCTTGCTTCTGCGATTCAACTGAAAATGTGAGCTTCCTCGCTGTTGTTGTCATATCTGATTCTTCAATTGCCTTTTCGATTCCTCCTTCTCCGATACAGGTTGCATGACAGTCGGGGCACTGCCCATTCCTGGAAACCATTGTAGCAATGGAATTGGGTTTAATCTCTGTGGGATTCCACTTTCTGGGGTTAGTAATCGAGTCATAGATACAGTGTGGATGCGTAATTTTGTATAGGTGATGGTGGCGTGGTGGCCGGGGCGATGGTGAGCAGCTCGCTTTTCTGTCGCAAGAGTCTCTCTTTCTCTCTCTACAGTGTCACTCCTAATCTCTTTTGGGGTCTTTTATTATCATTTCAAAACTAAAGGGGTTATAGCACATATTTTCCAAACTTTCTTCTTCTTCTTCGCCTTCATATCTAAGTCAGCGCGACTTTGAGAGGGTTTAAGCACTTGTAAAACACCATTGTTCTGCCGCATCTCCTCCTCAGCTCGGCAAATTATCGCCACGTGGACAAGAAAATGTATAGAAGCAGAGCCGCCACACTCACGTCCAAATCTCTGAGAACTCTAACAAAGGTATGCAGACAAAATCACCATTTAGAATCATTAAAGTTCGTTACTTTTTCAAGAAATCTCAGCACTGCTACTCAAATATCTGAGTTTGATTTCTATAGAGAGCAAAACCCAGATGGGGTTTTCAATCATAACTCAAATAATACGAATTCTTTGAACCCTAGGCTAAACCCTAGAGCTGAATTTCAAGAATCAGCTAATAGTGCTAGAGGTTATTTTTCCAAGGATACCATTGGGTTTCAGCGGGACCCACATCGTCAAAATGATAAGTTTTCGTCAAGAAATGATTTTCAGCAAACTGCTCGGCCAAATGGGAGTTTATCCTCAAGCAGTAATGATTTCGGGTCACAAAAGGAATATCAAAGTAATAATTTAGTCCAGCATAATAGAAATGATGCTGGTTATAAAGGTGAAAATTCGTCGAATGTGATGCATAGTTCCAGGTTTGAGGGACGTGTAGAAGCTCAGCCTAGGCAAAACGGAGTTTATGGACACTATCAACAGAATTTAAATGGTTATTATGGTGGGAACGGTGAAATGTCGCAGCAGAATTTTAGCTCCAATTACACAAGGAACATAGGAGTGCCTCAGCCCAGTTATAACCCTGGAAATGTAAGGAATATTCAAGCAGGAAATTCTGAAACGTATCCACAAAGTGCAAGTGCGTATAATATGGAAAGGCATACGAATTCGAGTGTTTACTCAAAGGAGATGATGGGGCAATATCAGCAGAATGTAAGCGGCTTTAACCCTTCTAGTACTGGACATCAAGCTTCTTATCAATCTCAGAATGGAATAGTAGGCAATCAAGAAATGAGAAGTTCAACACCTATTGAACAGTCAATCGATTCTGCTGATAGCAGCATTAAAAAAGGCTCAATTGGCGAGCTCGATAACTTTTGTAAAGAAGGCAAAGTGAAAGAGGCTGTTGAAGTTTTGGGTTTGTTGGAGCAGCAACAGGTCAAAATCGATTTGTCTCGATATATAACATTAATGGATGTCTGTGGTGAGGATAAATCGCTTGAGGAGGCTAAATCAGTTCATGAGCACCTTGTGAGATCTCATCCTCATCTTGACGTCAAAACGTACAATAAGATTCTTGAAATGTATGGCAAATGTGGCTCCATGAATGATGCCTTTTCGGTGTTTCAAAAAATGCCTCAGCGTAATCTGACTTCTTGGGACACAATGATTACTTGGCTTGCTAAGAATGGTCTTGGAGAAGATGCAATAGAATTGTTTGCAGAATTCAAGAAAACCGGGATGAAACCTGACGGCCAAATGTATCTGGGTGTCTTTCATGCTTGTAGTGTTGTAGGTGATATAGTTGAAGGCATGTTGCACTTTGAATCAATGAGTAAAGATTATGGTATTGTTCACTCCATGGAGCATTATGTGGGAGTGGTAGATATGTTGGGTAGTACAGGATATCTTAATGAAGCGATAGAGTTCATTGAAAAAATGCCTATAGAGCCAAGTATTGAAGTATGGGAAACCATGATGAATCTCTGTAGAATTCATGGGAACTTGGAGCTTGGGGATCGTTGTGCTGAGATTGTTGATCTCCTAGATCCATCTCGTTTGGATGAACAGTCAAAGGCAGGGTTTTTAGCTGTAAAAGCATCAGATATTGCTAAGGACAAAGAAAAGAAAAAATCTGCTCAAAGCCTTCTTGAGGCTAGAAGCAGAGTCCATGAATATCGAGCAGGAGATAGATCACATCCCGACCATGAGAAGATATATGAATTGCTTAGGGGTTTAAAGCAGCTAATGAAGGAGGACGGTTATATACCAGAGATTAAGTTTGTGTTACATGACGTAGACCAAGAAACTAAAGAGGACGCTTTAATGGCTCACAGCGAGAGACTTGCTTTTGCTCAAGGTCTTATGAGTAGCTCTGCACGATCACCAATCCGAATAATAAAGAATCTGCGTGTCTGTGGTGATTGCCATAATGCATTGAAGATCGCTTCGAGGCTTGTTGGTCGGGAAATTATTATGCGAGATGCTAAGAGGTTTCATCATTTAAAAGACGGATTGTGCTCGTGTCGGGATTACTGGTGAAGATACCAACCTTCAGGTAATACTTATATATCTCTTTATTTTCATCCGAAAGATCTTCTTTTTATCGTTGTCCTCTTTTTTTCTTTTTCGTGGCAAACAAAGGACTGAAGTATGAAATTATCAAACTTTATAACCAGATACCCAAGATGTAGTTTCAGACCCAGAGAATGCTCTAAGGACATGACACCTATCATTTCTTGAATTCCTTAGGAACATGTTCAGTTTCCAGCTTGTTATTATGAAGACGATCCACCGATGGCCTCTCTTCCTATCCTGGAGAAGCTATGGGTTTCTTACTTTCTTTAGAGATGTAAAAAGTTGGTACACTGCAAGAAAATTGACCTTTCAACTAAACAAGTTTTGCCCAGTATTAAGCCCATACTGGATATTAGTTCTCCCTGTCGAACTAATGCAGTAGTTAATAATATTAAAACACGATTTTATTTGTTTCTACCTGCGAGAACTTTTAGTCCATAGACTTCATGGATAATACCAAAACTGCTATGGTGTTTCAAGCATATTCTGCTGATTTCTTGTTTTTAGATAGTCTAATTCATAGATAATATGAAGTATGAGTATTTCAATGACCACCCTGTAGTTCTATGATGATTGAGAACGTTATGGCACTTTAAATCGCCTATGTGCTAAGGCTTCTTACTGAATCTCCTCTCTATTCTCTCTGTGTTTACAGAACATGAGTTTCTGCAGTTCCTTTTCCTAAAGTGATTTGTTTGGTGGTGCTAGCAGTTTTATCTTAAACTTTGGTTTATCTCGTTTGTTTTTCTTTGTTACATGTGAATTCCGGCATTGTACTGCACAAATGGGATAAGTATCTTTTTGTGCCTCCCCCCTGCAACTTCAAACAAAGTCAAAATGTATCTGAATATCCTATTGGGGCTATAGCTGTAATTATGAGAAGCACAATGTACTTTTGATGGTTGCTTAGATACCTCACATATGCAAATAAGTTCAATGGATCAAGTAATATTTATGAGTACTGGCTCTTACGTGTCAAGTTTGCCAACTGACGATATTTCTGTGGCCTTCCTAATTGTCTAAAGATGCACAGAGACAAACATGGTGTGTTGGAGGGCTAATTTTGCAGTATTTGAAACTATATAGATGAACTAAGTGGTACGAACTGTAAGAATGAAAAGCACGTAAACATTTTTTTGATAACTGAGAAATCCCCGGTGATAGCTGGCCTAACCCCAGCTGGCCGCCAGATTAGAAACTTGGCTGAGTAGCTTATTTTTACTCAAGAATGTATTAGGCCTTACGTGTTACAGTTTATTCGTGAATACACTGGAAATGTTGATGAGCTAATAAAAGATAAAATTGAGGCTCAAAATGAAGCAAAAGACAAGAAGAATGAAGAGAAGTACGTTATTAACCAGTAAATTTATGCATAGCTGCTGTTATTAATTGCTGATGGGCACAAATGGAGGCTATAGATAAATTAACCATTCTGTTTTCTGTCATAGGATGCTTATATCTGTGTAATATTTTTCTAGAAGAGGCATCTATTTGAGGTTAAGCTGATTGAGGGTATTTCATATTATTCATAACCAAGTAGATATGCATCATATTGTTTTTTTGTACTATTCTCTGAGATCATCGAGGATATTCGTTTCCAAAGTGTTTTAAGTTTTTCCAGGTTCATCATCTTGTGGATAAAATTTTGTCTGAATGCTTTAGGGGGTCTACCGTCTTATATAGACTACTTCATGGTAAAAAAAGGGTAGCTTCTTCTGTCCATGTATCTGTAAAGCAGCCTTTTATTGGAAGAAAATAATTACTTTAGTTCTGACCAACTCTTTCGTTGCAGTTTTCGCACAGCCCATGTCTGCCAAAGCTATCATTCTTGGCCGATGGAATAGTTTTACTGTTCTATGAGCAGAGATTGAAACGCTGTTCAAAGATAGGCAAGTACTATGCTTAATGCCAGTTAGTCCCTTGATTTGGTTAGTGCTGCTAAATTGTCTCAATGTGCATACGGATACGAAGGTGAGTTAGTTGCAGATACTGTAAATCATTATTCCAAAACTTGTAGAGGACGAGCCATCAAGCATTTTGGGTTATCGAGTATGGGCTCATCGAGTAACATAAATTGCTTCTCTAACATGTTCACCTGGAACACGACCAAATAACGATCAGCCATCTTCTCAAAGTGGATAAGCGAACTAGCGAAGACAGTAGGAGATGAAGTGGAATTGTTTTCCAGATCTCAATCTAATTGTCTCACATTTATAGGATAAGATCCTAAATGTTCAAGATTATTTTCATTTGAGTACTTCCATTCTTTTCTGAAGCAGTACTCCAATATTTATAGTTTCATTTAGTAACATAGGCTGTTGTATGCTAAGATCCTAAATGTTCAAGATTATTTTCATTTGAGTACTTCCATTCTTTTCTGAAGCAGTACTCCAATATTTATAGTTTCATTTAGTAACATAGGCTGTTGTATGCTTGTACTTTGGTGGAACCCCCTTAAACTGAGATGGTGGCATTTTCTCTTCTTCATGTTTGAACACAGTTAGAGTTGGCTAAATTATCCAATTTCAACAGTTGGAAATCAAAACCTGCTCATTGTATTAATTGGGGTCAAGCTCATAAAAAAGTCAAAACTCTATCCTTGACTTGTTATTACGCTGCTGTATATACCATGTATTTTAAAAATTAGAATTTTTTTTCTCCAAAATCCTTTCTAGGAATGTTATATTTTGAAACAGAAGAAAGAGATTATTAAATTAGTATGTTATACCGTATATAATGTGATTGTTATATATATCAATTTTCTTAAATATAAATTATATGTACTTTATTTAGTATTCAATCAGGATGTTTCTCTTTTTTCTAGAGGAAAATAATATTCCTTTGCCATTTCCTTATACTAGCTATTCACTCATCTTTTCACTTTTTGTTATCATCATTTCAATTACTTTTCTGTTCTTATTCGAATTCTAACTTTGAAATCTCTCTTCCTACATGTCATAATATTTGTTTTCTTTGAATCTTGTTTGGTTATTGCTAATAACCGGTATTAAGTTCTGCTTATTCAATTTGAATCCGCATTATGTTCTTCCAGCATTAATTATGTTGCAATTTGTATATCATTCTAGATCAAAATTTAATATGTAATAATAAAATAGACAAAATGTCTATGCACTTTCACTTAACCATTTGTGTTATTATATCTTGTTTGTTTGACTTGAACTTGTTTTTGTTTTTCCTTCCTTCATTGAACCGAGGGTCGATTGGAAACAACCTCTCTATCCTTTCGGGTAGGGGTAAGACTCGTCTACATATTACCCTCCCCACCCCATTTTGTGGGACTATACTGGATAGCTATTGTTATTGTTGTTGTTGTTGTTTGACTTGAACTCTCAATCTCAACTTTGGTAAGGCTGCTCTACCATTAAGCTATTTCGTCAGCTAGGATAATGGCAAAGCATTACTGAGCTCCCGCGGCAAAGTTTTACACTAAGGGCCAACTGCTTTCTCATAATGTCGAAAGGATTAATTTTGAAATTATAACATTATGTTTTAGAATATAACTTTTTATATACCATTTCATGTTTCTCTTAAAATAACATTATTTTATTTAATGAAGTATTGATAACTACTACATATGTTGTATAAAATTTTAATTCAATATGCTTACTGTAATCCAATATGACAACAAAGGAGTCTGTTATTAATGATAGAGTGGCAATTAGGAAATATAGTTCGAATTATTGCTGAGACGATAATTTGTGAGTTTTTTTAATATATATTAATTTCAACGAGTAGAATTATTCAATACCAATGTAGTTGATCGATAGTATTATGCAAAAATATGAAATGTAAAAAGTAGGAGCATAATTTAATTTGGCGCATCAATCTCTTTTAGGTGGTCAATATTAGTTATAAACATTATTATATAGGGAAATTTTGTGGTTTAATCCATTCGGGTCGGGTATGAGCATGGGCTGCGCAAGTCCAGAGGTACTCAAAACATGAAAATGGCGGCAAATGCAGTAGCTCGATTCTCCTCTTATTTACACCATCGAAGCAAGCAGCCAGATCACCATCTTCCTGAACCCAAAACCCCAATCTTCCTCTCTCTAGCTCTCACTTTCTCACCTTTAATTAACAAATTTCTATAAACGCATGATTTTACCCGCATTAAGTAAATTAGGGTTTTGGTCCACCGGAAAATTTGATTTCTAAATCATCAGTGACGGAGAAAGAGAGAAACTTTGTAAGAGCTGCAAAATGACGTGCAATTTGGGGATATTGGACTCACTGAATGTCGATTCTATAGCAGAAATATCGGAAAACTGGAACGGCTTTTGCTCCACTTCCGAAGCTCTTCTTAAAGGCAGCGGTGATTTGTCATTCAGCGCCTTGTTCATAACGCAAGTTAAGAATCTCTGCGAACATGGTCTAACGTCTCTAGTTGAACAACACTTCCTTCGCTGCGTTCAGGTCTGCTCAAATTTTGACTGTCATGATGTTTATTAAATAAATTTTACATATTTGGAGCTGGTTTTATGAATTATCACTGACCATGTTACTCCATTTAAACTCATTTCTTGTTATAAAAAGAAGTATTATATTCTAACTCCCGGAAAAGCATAGGACGTAAAGTAATTGAAAGTACAAATTAAAATGCTGAAAAAACATAACTACTCAATTACATTATGTAGAAGTAAAGTCTAGTGTGAATTCTCATCTATCATAGCGATATTTGACTAAAATTTACATATTTCAAAAGTTTTACTTATCTGATCATTTTTTTTTACATATTTCAATAGTAGACCTCAGTCCCACATAACTTAGAGTCGGTTGTATGACTCCTCACTTACCATGTTACTCCATTTAACTCAACTCAGGCTAATATTATACGTAATAAAAAGTAGTAGAAGCTCTTTATTTTTTTTAAAGATACATGTGTAAATCGCTGAAAGGTAAAACAACTCCCAGAAAGCATAGGACTTTGAGTACTTCGAAAGTAGATTAAAATACTCAAAAAACATGGCTACTCAATTTTATTACTTATAAGTAAAGGTTTTTCCATTGGGGTGGTCTGGTTTGGAGAAGAATGTTTTACATTGGAAAACTTTAACCTGGATCATTGTCTCCTGTGTTTGATTGGGTATAATAGTAGGTGATATACTGATAAAAAGTAACAATAGGTTATATATGGTAATTATACAAGGTATAGTATATTGGACATAAGGAGAACAATTGTAAACAAATTCCGTACTAAAGTGACTGAAGTGATTTTCTTCTCTTTCTCGGATATAACCCTTGGAGAAAACATTTTTCACAATTCAAGGGATTCAAGTATTGGAATATTTTCGCAGACGGTATCTTGGTTAATGAAATCTTTTTCTACTATTTGAATACCATGAATTTGAAATGTTTTCTACAAGGAAAATATTCAAATATTTTGAAATGATTTCATTTTCGCAGTTTTCAGCTACACCATGTACATTATGATTTGTAACTTAGTTTTTGCATTTTTAAAGCCAGTGCGGCTATGACTCTAATAGGTATATTTTATTGAACTCATAGTGAATGTGTTGGAACAGGAAACTTTCGAGAGGAATGGAGCAAGAAGGTTCTGGAGTTATTTTGAACCTTACAGCAATGTTGCTCCACTTGAAACTAATAAGGATCCAGTATGTGCTTACGGTCCCTTTGACATGTGATATACTGTTCTATATTAAGTATAAGGCAACACTATGTAACTACAAGAATGGATCACTACTTTGATTTTCACCGTAAACATGTCTGTGTGTGCAAATGCAGGATTACTGTTAATGAGGATTCTCTATGCTTGTCGTAATTTTTGGATTTTTGTTACTTAGTGTAAAGTTTTGTATTATGCTTCTAATCCTGTCTTACTTTAATGGAGAAAAAGTGTATGTTACACGACCTAACAACCCCATTTACACACCTTTTTTTGAGTACTGGTGTAAACTCTTCTTTTTGGTTTTAGCTATGATATTTTATGCCATAGTTTTCTTGGTCTTCAATTCTTGCTTCCGTTGCTACAAGTTTGTTAAACATCGTCTGTGTTAGAGGCTTATAATTATGAATCTTAGCTTCCTTATGGTTAACTGCATTTCTTATTCGGGGAAGTAATTTACATGGAAAATGTATGTTGTTTGTCAATATCTTGTCTAGCTAGCGGATGTGCATGGTTATATTCTCACTTTTGCTGCTAATTCTATTTGCCATCTTAGCAATTTTAATCTTGCTCAGGCTGACTTGGTTTTAGGGCTTAGCAACTTTATATGGACGTACTTGATTGTTATTGATACAGATTCTAGAAGAAGAGATTCAGCAAGTAATATGTAAAGCTTTGGAAGAGATATCATCTGAAAAGCAGTATCATGAGAAGTGCCTATTATTGTTGGCTCATGCTTTACAGTCCTACGAAGAAAACAAGTCACAAGGACAAGTGAACCCAGATTCTACTCAAGTTTATCTGTTCTCAAAATATCAACTAATTGTGTCTTCAGTTCTTTTGGCTAGTTTTCCTCGCCATTTTCCTGGTATGTAAATTACTTCATAGAATAATAGTACATTCTGAGTTTTGCTTAGTTGTGCTTTTTAAATGTTTCCCCACTTCCCATTCTCTTTCTCCTTTTCCTTTTATGCAATGCCGATAAAGGTAGTTGCTTTCTTGATAGTAGAATTCTGTTCATTTGACTGCTTTCTCAAGTGGCTAATTGGTGGTATTACTTGAGCTGAAGGCTACAAAGTATGCTACTGACCAGCTTTATAGAACATTTTGTTTTCTTATGATCTTCAAGGCATGGTTAAACTGAGATTGTAAGAGTGTGAAAAAAAGGAGTTAATTTTTTTTATGAACATAATATAGTTCCTATACTTCATTGTTCATTGTCTTTTATAGTTTGTTAAAATTGACAATTTACGTGAAAAGTCTTGACCAGCTTATAATACACAAGCGTGTCTCTTGGGAATAAAAGGGTGGCAGCAACCTGAGTGTATTCAAGCTCAAATGCTGTTGTGTTAATTTACTCATTGATGGAAAGACACCCATTTGGGACTCTCTTTTGTTATTGACCTTTTTGCTTCATATCAAAACCAGTTCAAATAACCTCTCGAACAGTCCAAATAAAAGAAGGTAAACTAACTACAGTCTCGGCATGGATATGGTTGCTTTCTGAGGTCTTGAGATTGTTTGTCTTGTCCTATTTGAAGTCAAACCATTCTCTTTTCTCTGTGTTTCGTTTAAATCAGTTCTGTTCTTGGACCAATCATGCAGCAAAGTACCAAATGTTTGATACTATTGCCCAGGGTCGCCAACTGCAACACAAGAATTGTACTTCTTTAGTCACTAATCTTACTGCTTTGGTTTCTGAATCTACAAGTTAGAAGGTGTCTTTACAATAAACACACACACACACATATATTGGAAAGGAAGAAGTTTGAGATTCTTATATATTTATCCTTCCTGTTCACTTTTTGGAAGAGGAAGAGTGATTAAGAGAAGCTTCATATTAAGACGTTTCTATGGCTATTATCTATGAGGTTTACATTCTAATTCTTTCTTGTCCTTTCCCTTACTAAATTTCTTAGGGATACTACACTGGTACTTCAAAGGAAGACTGGAAGAGCTAAGTACAATTGCAGGTGCAAACTCTGAGGATGATGATGAGTTAGGCATGGATGATAAAATGGATTTAGATGAGAAAAGCAAACTGCCCAACAAATGTGGTAATACTGACAGTGATAGAAACCATGAATATGCAAGATTTTCAGGGAACAATAAGTTGGTGAAAAACATTGGTATGGTTGTTCGTGATCTGAGAAATATTGGCTTTACATCTATGGCAGAAGATGCATACGCTTCTGCCATATTTTTTCTTCTTAAGGTATATGGTCATTGGTGATGAAGATTCAGTCGATCTATCGGCATTTTCAGTTAACATTAATCATGTTATGGTGATTTGTCGGCTTTCTCGATTTTGTTAATTTGACCAAAAAAGTTAGATTTATCTTTCGATTCAAATTTTATGAAGTTTCCGTTCATTTAATCTTGTACTCAATTATTCTTTTGAATGCGGGTGATAGGACAAAGTACATGATTTGGCTGGTGATGACTATAGGAGCTCTGTTTTGGAGTCCATCAAAGCATGGATACAGGTTGGTCTCATCTGCATGATCCCAATTTCACGTCTCGAAGTAGTAGTGCAAAGATCCTTTCAGAGTTCTATTTTAGAGTTGCAATTCGAGCTCATTTGAAAGTTATCTTCTTCAGCACTCTTAGATTTGCAATGACTTCTTGTGTGGTGGTCATTTGACTCACATAGGATATTGAGCGATTATAGTGTGCATCCTGTAATGAAATATCTTTTCCTTACCCAGTGCACTAGTTTCGATTCCATTGATATTCTGCAACTAGTCATATGTTTTGAGTCAGATAGATCCAATGTTATCAAAGGCAAAAAGCGCAAAAAAGCTCTAAGATCTGTTGGGTCTTTAAGTGTAAAGTGCAAATAAAGCGTGAGCTTTAATGAAGAAAGGCACAAATGGAGAACAACTACAAATCTGTATGCGTAGTCCAAGACTAATATCTATAAGCATGATTACCAAATATATGGACAAAGAAATTGAAGAAAATTTACGATAAAGTTAAATATCAATCGTTTAGTGTCACCTCTTCAGGATCATGCTCATTAATAAGGAAAAATATACTTTAGAGCCTTGATGACAAAACTGAAGCGCCCACTAAGCGAGGCGAAGCACTCAACATGTTTAAGCCTCGCTTCAGGGCTTAAGCGCGCTTTTGATAACGCTGGATAGATCTAATGGATTTTGTTATGCTTTTTACTAATTTATTTTCAATGATGCTGTCACTCATGTTTTGGATTGTGTCTCCCTTATGGTAGTTATTTATGGTAGTTATTGTATGATATTATTGCATGCTATTTTATTTATGGTTCTTATGTTCAGATGATTATTTATGTTATTTCTGCTGGACTTACTAATGCTCTTTTGTTTTTGTTTTTGTTTTTGTTTTGATTTCCTTCACTGAGCCGATGGTCGATTGGAAACAGCCTCTCTGCCCTTTCGGGTAGGGGTAAGGCTCGTCTACATATTACCCTCCCCAGACCTCACTTTGTGGGACTATATTGGGTAGTTGTTGTTGTTGTTGTTGTTGCTGTCACTCATGTGATCAACGTATAGATTAGCTTGGAAGACATTGCGAAAATGACACATTAACTTTGTGAAAGGTTATATGATTTCGAATATCAATTCCCCATGCCTCTCTCTCTCTAAAAAAACATCAATTTCTCATGAACTTTTGTCTCAAACTTGAAGAACATGGATAACGTTAATGTTGGACTACTGGATCTGATTATTTAACATTTGGAACCAATTTGTGCAGGCTGTGCCCCTTCAGTTCTTGCGTGCACTTCTTGAGTACCTTGGTGATTTTACTAGCTGCAATGACCCTTCCTCTGGCCTGAAGTCGCCCCTAGCATCCCACCCATCCTTGTGCTATTCTGGAACTGGAATTCCATCTGAAGGGCTTGTTAGATGGCAATTGCGCTTAGAGTATTATGCTTATGAGACCTTGCAGGATTTAAGAATAGCCAAACTTTTTGAAATCATTGTAGATTATCCAGACAGGTGACTATTCATTCTTTTCTTTTTTCCCTTTTTTTTCTTTTTTTTTGGGGGGGGGGGGGGGGCTTCACTCTTCGCCCATGAGCATATATAGTAGCAGGTCCTTAAGTGATAAAAGTCAGATATTTGCAATGAAAGATTTGAAAGAAAAAGAAGAATGAAAACCGTGTAAAAGAAACAGAGGAGAGGAGTGATAATATTCTGTTTTTGGATTTGAGAGGAAGAGATTTGACTCTTCTACTCTTAGCGAAGTATTTCTCTTGTTAACACATCTAGTCTCTTTTTGGGCATTAAAAAATTCTACTAGAATATGTCTTTCCCTCTGTTTCCGCCCACTTTTGGATGGAACTGAAACTTAACATCGTGTGCATAACCTTATCCCTCTCCTTCTCTCCCAAAAAGTCATTCTAAAACCAAAGAACTAAACTCGCTCCTTTTTTCTATTTTCCTTTCTCTCCCTTCCCCTCCATCCAAGCGATCCAAAAATTACTGTTTCTTAGTTCTTGTCAACTATTCTTGTCGTCTATGTTTTCGTAATCTGTCTTCTTTTGGACAAAAAGATTAATATGGACCACTGGTGATGGTCTTCTTTTCTGCAAAGGTTGTTTGTCTAGCTTCTTTATTTAGGGGCATCTTAAGTTGTACAATGGAGCCTTTTACTATACTTAAGGATTCCGGAAGCTAAAAATTAACATACACTAGTACTTTTCCTTTCTTTTTTCTCCAATAAATAACATGCACTCTCGTCGTTGTGATGCACCAGGAAGTAAGAATCCTTGAATTTGTGGCACTCATTGATTGAACAATAATTAATATTATGTAATTATCTAATTTTTAAGGATACTCCCGGCTTGCACAAGAGTATGAAGCAAAGGGAACGGTTCATTGATGTAGCCTCCTATGTCCCGAAGTAGGGAAGAAAAAGAGGACTTGTTGTAAAACATGAGACTTTGTGTCCAAGTTTTAGAATTGGAAAGAAATAGATGACTTGGTGCAAAACATGAGACCATGTGTCCAAGTTTGACTTAAGCTATGTCTTATAATTGTTAGAATAGTTCTTGAATATATATTATTAGTCCTACTCCCTAAGTAGATTATGTCTTATGAATACATATAATAGTGCTCATTGTAACATAGAATATTAATCAATAAGATTTTTCTCCCGTGTATCCTCACATGGTATCAGAGCTTTGGTGAGAAGAGATCGTTGTGCGTCATTCCAGCGACATTCGGGAAGAAAGAACTCGACCACCGTGTGATTTTTTGGTGACCTAAGTGACTATTTGCTTCAAAGTCACTAATTATCAGTGTTGTGCAAAATCCAACAACACCAAAAGGTTCCCAAGAGATAGGCGACCAAACTCCAGAAAAAGTCATCTAAAAATTCCCACTCACGCGCCCCTACGCGCCTATAGTAGTTCTGATGCCGGCGGCGCGTCTGTCCCAGGCGCCAGCACACGACGGTTGTTCCGGCCAGAATTTGGAAAAAATTCTTTTGGACAATGTAATCATCTTGAAATTCCGAGTCTACCCATCCAATTTAAACCAAATTCCGACCACTTTTATATTTTTCCAGCGTGAACATTAATTTTCAAAAGATTTTTAGATTTTTTTTTCTGGCGTGAATAATGATTTCCAAAGGGATTTCCGATTTTTCTGGCGTGAATATTATAATGCCATTCGTATTAGAAGCCTTAGATTCACAACCTGTTGGATCCAATGCATTGAATCCAATCCAGATGGTTTCTTTACCGGATTATATTGAGTTCTTTTAGTACAAAGCACATAGCATGCATCTTCAGGATTAGCCTCAGTTGTTCCAACAAGTAGTAACGTGACTTGTGTTTCCCAATCTTCAACCTCTAAGTCTTGGGTCATTGATTCAGGTGCATCTGATCATGTTTCTGGTAAAAAAATCTCTTTTCACTAGTATTTCATATTCCCAATCTCTTCCAACAGTCACTATCTCCCATTCATCTTCCTCCATAGCTCCAGTTACAGTTCCACCACCTACAACTATAGTTGCAGCTCCACCACCTATGGTTCCAGTGCCACCACCTAGTCCAATTCCACCAACTATAGTTCTAGTGCCACCACCTAATCCAGTTCAACCTTCTACCGCTCCACCACTCCTAACTTATCATCGTCGTCCGTGCCCAGCATAAGGCCCAGCTGATTCAAGCCTTGCACCTGACCCTGCTGATACTGCAGACTTGTTTCCTCTTAGTCAACCGATTGCACTACGAAAAGGTATACGGTCCACACATAATCCTAATCCCCATTATGCCGGTTTAAGTTATCATCGTCTGTTATCATCCCATTGTGCATTTGTATCATCTTTGTCGTCTATTTCCATTCCTAAATCCACAAGTGAAGCACTGTCTCATTTAGGGTGGCGACATGTTATAATTGATGAGATGTATGCTTTATATACGAGTGGTACTTGGGAGCTTGTTCCTCTTTCTTTGGGTAAATCGACTGTTGGTTGTCGTTGGATGTATGCTGTCAAAGTTGGTCCAAATGGCCAGGTTAATCGACTTAAGGTTTGTCTTGTTTCCAAAGGGTATACTCAGATATTTGGACTCGATTACAATAATACTTTCTTTCCCGTGGCTAAGATAGCATCAGTTCGCTTTTTTCTATCCATGGCTACTGTTCGCCATTGGCCTCTCTATCAGTTGAACATTAAAAATATTTTTCTTCACGGGGGCTTTGAGGATGAGGTTTATATGGAGCAACCACTTGGTCTTGTTGCTCAGGGGGAGTCTAGTGGCCTTGTATGTCGGCTGCACTGGTCCCTTTATGGTCTAAAGCAGTCTCCTCGAGCCTGGTTTGGTAAGTTCAGCACAGTTATTCAGGAGTTTAGCATGACTCGTAGTGAAGTGCTGATCACTTTTTGTTTTATCGGCATTCTGCTTCAAATCTTTGTATTTATCTGGTCGTTTATGTTGACGATATTGTTATTACCAGGAATGATTAGGATGGTATTAGTAAGCTGAAGCAAGATCTCTGTCAACACTTTCAGACTAAGAATCTGGACAGATTAAATTATTTTTTAGGTAGTGAGGTCGCTTGGTCTTGCTCATGTATTGTGATGTCACAACGAAAGTATGCCTTAGATATTCTTGAGTAGACAGGAATGACAGGTTGTAGACCGGTTGACACTCCGATGAATCCGAATTCTAAACTTCTGCAAGGACAGAGGGAGCCTCTTAGCAATCCTTCAAGATATAGGCGGTTGGTTGGTAAATTAAATTAACTCACAGTGACTAGACCTGATATTTCCTTTTCTGTGAGTGTTGTAAGTCAGTTTATGGATTCTTCCTGTGATAGTCATTGTGATGCAGTTGTCCACATTCTTCGGTATACAAAATCAGCTCCAAGCAAAGATTTATTGTTTGAGGATCGAGGCCATGAGCAGATCGTTGGATACTCATATGCTGATTGAGCAGGATCACCTTCTGATAGACGTTCTACATCTGGATATTGTGTCTTAGTAGGAGGAAATTTGGTGTCTTGGAAAAGCAAAAAACATAATGTGGTTGCTCGGTCTAGTGAAAAAACAGAATATCGATCAATGGCTATGGCGACATACATTGGAAATAGCCCCTCTGCCCGTTCGGATAGGGGTAAGGCTCGTCTACATATTACCCTCCCCAGACCCCACTTCGTGGGACTATACTGGGTAGTTGTTGTTGTTGTTGGCTATGTCGATATATGAGCTAATTTGGATCAAACAGTTGCTCAAGGAGTTGAAATTTGGTGAGATTAGTCAGACGTGACTTGTGTGTGATAATCAAACTGCTCTTCATATTGCCGTCAAATCCACTGTTCCATGAGAGAACTAAACACATTGAGATTGACTATCACTTTGTTAGAGAAAAGAATACTCTTGGGAGATATTGCTACAAAGTTTGTGAAGTCGAATAATCAGCTTGCATATATTTTCACCAAGTCCCTCACTGGTCCTCGTATTAACTACATATGTAACAAGTTCGGTATATATGATTTATATGCACCGGCTTGAGGGGGAATGTTAGAATAGTTATGTGAATATATGCAATTAGTCCTAGTCTCTTATGTAATAGGAGTAGGTTATGTCTTATGAATACATATAAATAGGACTCATTGTAACATTGAATATTAATCAATAAGATTTTTTCCTTGTGCATTCTCACAATTATGTTAGACTTAAAGAAAGTCCTTTGTTGTATGTATACTTGAATGATAGAGACCGAGATGAATTTTCACCTACGCACAGCAATATTCTTCTCTCACTTATTTTTCTAAAGTGAATATAACATGCATAGGGTACTGGTTTGTATTTATAATGTCCTGATTTTACTTTTACCTATGTTTCTTCCCCGTGACTAATATTTTATTGAGCCCTTTTTGGTTATAGCATAGAGTATGGATTTGTATTCATAACGTCTGATCTTTACTTTTTACGTATGTTTCTTCCCTGTGACTAGTTTAATATATTGAGCCTTGTTTTCTTTCATCTTACGAGTAAAACTTGTTGCAGCACTCTCTGGTTTTTTTCTCTATCATTTAGCCTTCCTAGTACCAATTCAGCATGTTTTCCTGACTTATCAATTACTGACATTATAACTACTTTATTCATATGAGATCTCAAATATTCCAACTTGTGAGTTGATGACTGTTAGAATTTGACAGCGCTCCTGCTATCGAAGACTTGAAACAGTGTCTCGAGTATACTGGGCAACATTCGAAGCTGGTAGATTCTTTTATCTCATCATTGAGATATAGATTACTAACAGCTGGTGCCTCGACCAACGATATATTGCACCAGTATGTTTCAACAATCAAAGCACTTCGAACTATAGATCCTGCAGGTGTTTTTCTTGAAGCTGTTGGTGAACCAATTAGGGAATACCTAAGGGGGAGAAAAGATACAATTAAATGCATTGTGACCATGCTTACTGATGGAACTGGTGGAAATCCCAACGGACCTGGCAGTTCTGGAGATAGCCTGCTGGAAGAATTGAATAGAGATGAAGAGAGTCAAGAAAACACTACTGTGGATGATGATATTAACTCCGACGACAAGCAAGCATGGATTAACGCACAAAAGTAGGCCATCTTTGTCACTACTGTTTTGGAAATGATTGGAGGACATACTTATATTGTATTTCTATCTTATGTATATATCTTTTATGATCCGAAATCTTTAAGCTGGGAGCCTGACCCTGTAGAGGCAGATCCCTCCAAGGGAAGCAGATACCGAAGAAAGGTTGACATACTTGGTATGGTAGTTGGCATAATTGGTTCCAAAGATCAGCTGGTTAGTGAATATCGTGTAATGCTCGCTGAAAGGCTTTTGAACAAATCTGATTATGACATTGATGCAGAAATACGTACTCTAGAACTTCTCAAGGTAACGGGCCAAACCAATGCTCTATCGTTTCAAATCTGTCACTTGATGTATTTGAAAACAGACACCTTTTCTGCTATATGATTTCATCTTCATTTACATTGTCAGCTTGACTTTCTTATCATTTGCAGATTCATTTTGGAGAAAGCAGCATGCAGAAATGTGAAATAATGCTTAATGATTTGATTGACTCAAAAAGGACAAATACAAATATAAAGGCCACTATCAAGCATCAACCACAGCCAGGTAATGTTTGCAACTCATTTGTCCTGTTCTTGAGCCTCCCATTCTTTTATGTAGTCTCAATTTTTACTGGTTTTATTCAAATACAGAGCAAAGAGACCTCGAGGTATCTTTGGACAATCTTAATGCTACCATCATATCTTCAAATTTCTGGCCTCCTATTCAGGTATGTTTTTATTCTTCCCTTTACTGATATAATCATTTGTTTACCAGCTATGTTGGTATAATCTTTTAGTTATCTAGTGGAGCATCTTGAGCCAATTTGGGCAAGTAATCTTTTACCCTACAGAAGTTAAATGTGAAAAAAATAAAAAATGAACTGTGCAAGAATATTTCAAACTGAACTGCTTTATTTTTATTTTTAGCGATATTAATTGTGGTTTCTTTCTTCCAATGTAATCATAAATGAAACAAGTTCTGAACCCTTCCTATACATGATCTTATTCCGAATCAAGCAAATGTCCCCTTTGATATCCTTGATGTGTTGACAAATCTTTCCTTTATGACTTCCTATTGTCATCACCTCTGCCTTTGGATGTCCTACAAAGATTCAAGAAGCTGTTGTATCTGTAGCATGGTGTCCACAGATGACTAGCTATTAATTGTGGTTTCTTTCTTCCAATGTAATCATAAATGAAACAAGTTCTGGACCCTTCCAATACATGATCTTATTCCGAATCAAGCAAATGTCCCCTTTGATATCCTTGATGTGTTGACAAATCTTTCCTTTATGACTTCCTATTGTCATCACCTCTGCCTTTGGATGTCCTACAAAGATTCAAGAAGCTGTTGTATCTGTAGCATGGTGTCCACAGATGACTAGCTATTTTACTTTCATGGAGATTGCAGATGTTATGTATGAGTTAATGTAAATTATGAAGAGATGCCTTTTGTCGGTCTGGGGATTTAACCCCCTCTGCATTTCACTTGGAGAAAAGAAAAAAACTGAGAAAGGATTAGATTTTAGAACATCCTTTTTAAATTTTGATGACTAAGAGGAATAATTGTTATTTTCTCCTTTCTTGTGGGTCCCTCCCCCATCCAAACCCCAATCATCCTTGGGATAGGCCTTCGTTTTGTAGTGTCAATTGTTTGCCTTTTGCATAGCTTTCTTTGTTTTGTTTTTATTTGCTTTTGCTGGTCAAGTAATAAAGTCTGGTGATTTGATGGTAGGATGAGGCTGTCAACTTACCAGAGCCTGTGGAGCAACTCCTGACTGATTATGCTAAAAGGTATACTGAAATTAAGACACCACGTAAGCTAATGTGGAAGAAAAATCTGGGCAGCGTAAAGGTTAGTCACTGTACAGTGTACTTGGGACTTGTGTTTGTCTTTCAAAATAGTCTACTTGAACAGCTGATTCAAATCTCTAGGTCTGAGCTCTCTGCTCCCTGCATCCTTTGCTAGCCCAAATAACTGACTGTGTTTTTACTGCTATTTTACTGGTAGTTGGAGCTCCAGTTTGAAGATAGAGCAATGCAGTTCAATGTTACTCCTTTGCATGCTTCAATTATTATGCAGTTTCAAGATCAGAAAAGGTAACTTTGGGGAACATCTTTGTAGTTTCATTTAATGCATTGCTTCCGAGAACTTCTATTCAATGCTGTAATGGTATGTACACCTCTTGTTGCAGATGGACATCTAAGAACCTTGCAGCTGCAGTTGGAGTAGCTGTTGATGTGTTGAATAGGAGAATAAATTTTTGGATAAGCAAGGTTAGTTCCTGTAACTTTAATTTCATCAGTATATGGTTCTCTGGTGAAAAGATTTATTTGATCTTTTTTTTTTTCACTTGGTTGATTAGGGAGTTCTGGCAGAGTCAACGGGGGCAGACTCTGCTGATCATGTTTTTACTCTGGTGGAAACCATTAACGATACAGGTAAAAGTGGAACTGTTGATGGAGGCTGTGAGGAGCTATTGGCAGGTGATGAGGACGGAGAACAGTCCGTGGCCTCTGTTGAAGACCAATTGCGAAAAGAGATGACCGTCTATGAGGTATACCATTTGAGTCCTTTTTCTTTCTTTTGCATATAAATGGATCTCCTATGTATCTGTTGCTGCTACACTCTCTTATCAACATGTAAATACACAAAGCCTTTCTTTTCTAAAAAGCTGTTTTTGGTGTATTCTTATGATCATGGTAGCTGTGGTTTTCAAACTATTAAGTTGCATTAACATCACGATAAAGTAAGCCTGCAATCTTCTTTTGCTAGTGAGATACCTGGGTGTTTGAGATATTGTGCATAAGTCCCTTAATGATATAGAAAATAATTACCCATGGGTTTCAGAAGCCTAAACATCAGTTGACAAGAAACTCCATGTGAACCTTTTTGCAAGGCAGGACACAAAGATGGCAGCCTCTTGTGTGGCTTTGTTATCTCATCATTATCAGCCTCTTGTGTGGCTTTGTTCAAGTCCAAAATGTGTTTAATATTTTATTAAACGGAGAAGGGCCAAATATACCCTTCTACTATGAGAAAAGGTTCAAATATACCCCTCCTTATATTTTGGTTCCAAATATACCCTGCTGTAATAGTATTGTTTCAAATATTCCCCCCTTCCGTTAAGTTTGTCCAAGGTGGACATCCAATCCTACGTGGCATGCCACCTCATCAATTGTTAGACCTTGGACAAATTTAACGGAAGAAGGGTATATTTGAATAAATAGTATTACCGCAGGGGTATATTTGGACCGAAAGTATAACGAAGGGTATATTTAAACCTTTTCTCATAGTACAAGGGTATATTTGGCCCTTTTCCGTTTACTAAATAATTATAAATTGGGCTACGCTAGGTCGTTCATTGTTCTAAGGACAGAAACCATCTCGCAAATAACTAAGGACAAAATAACAGAAAGGAAAACACTAGTGGTTTTTCTTTCTTTTCTAAACAAGGTGCTTGTATTGGCTGCAGAAATTTATCACGGGAATGCTTACGAATTTTGGCAGTATGACATTGGACCGTATTCATAATACTCTCAAGGTAATTATTAGCTTTATAACTTGTTAGTATCAGTAATTGTAAACTATATTGTGGCACGAGGCAATGAAATACCAAAGAATTAGAAGTACTAAATTATTGCTGCAGATGTTTTGCATTGCTGATCCTCCTTATGACAAGTCGCTGCAACAACTGCAAAGCTTCTTATCTGGTCTAGTTGCTGAGGAGAAGTTAGAACTAAGAGAGGGAGTATACGTTTTGAGAAAGTGATAAATTCCATCCATGTGGTTTTGGTAAATCTTATCGCCACTGTTCTCACACCGATAAAATGCAATACTGAGTTGTGAAGAAGGAAATAACAACATTTGGCTACAGGGAGATCTCCTTTTCTCTTCTCGTTTCAGGTGCAGGTTACCTGTAAACTCCTTCCAGTCAATCATATGTTGTGCTATTTAACCAAGCTGAGGGTAAGTGCAAATTAAGATGGCACCTGTGGGTTAGAATGTCTCATTGTGCAAGAGTGTTGTTAATATTTATTAGTCCTTCGCGAGGTCAAGAGATAAAGCAGCCAAGAGAAGATGTTGACAACTGGCGCTGGTTAGATTGTTTTTTATATAACCAAGAAATTTCACAAGGGCAGTGGCATATGATTCAAAATTCGGTGGGTGATGGGTTTGCCCCTCTATCATTCTCTACAAAAATTCCAAGCTTTTGTCCATGACAGAGTTCGAGTCCGTGATGTGCGTCTAAACCACACGTCGAGTATTTCGCCTTTAACAGTTCACTTATTTGCTGTATGTGATGTAAACCAAATTGATGCCCTTCTGATTTGAAAAGAAAGGGAATTCCATTGTTTATTTGGTGTATATGATGTAAACTGCATATATTGCCCTTTCGATCCGAAAGGAAAGGGAGTACCATTGTTATCTAAAACCATATGTTTTACCGTTTAATTTTCTCATGGTTTTTCAGAATTAGCAAGTTGTTCTTCTTTATTTTTTCTTTTTTCCTCTCAATACAGAGGTATCAACTGTGGTTTTTCATTTACTCTTAATGTGACTCAAACTATAGACTCATAGGTTGGAGGGAATGTGGCTTATAAGTGAGCCAGATTCCTCTCGCCAGTGAGCTACTTTTCAGAAACTTAGTCGATATATGTTGTACTTAATTAATCTCGGTTCAGTTTATTTTCATTCCCTTGTAGAAACCAAGAAGCAAAAGATGTCTCTATAGTAGAAGATGTGGCCTTTTTGGTGCTTTAAAGTCATATCTTGTCGTCCTTTATCTCAGCTTTATGTCACGACCTATTTGTCGTGACCGTTAGACCAAAGGAAAGAGCATGCCATCTGGAACTTCGTCGTTGGGTTATGGGGACGACATTAGCATTAGGGCGTTGGCCGAGTCAGGCTGGCCGACCCGGTTAAGTTTGGGGTGCTTGTCGCTGGTCATGGACTTGACAATGAAGGGGACCGAAGTAGGCCTAAGGGATCAACTGGTCGGGGCTAGTGCCGCTCCCCTGATGAGCCAACGGCAGGGCGAAACCAGTTCGCTTCCGCGTGTGGTAAGGCTTGTCTCGAGGTAGTGGGCGGCCTCGGGACGCCGCACGGGCGCTGTGTGCTGCGTCGGACTCTAAGCCCGTGACAAGTGGTATCAGAGCAGGACGTACTTGCTGTTGCGCGTTATGGTGGGCTCCTCGAGGGGAGGACAGTGCGGGTGCGTTGCCCAAGCGGGGGGCTCGTGCCGACGACTGCCCTATCCTGCTAAGGTCTGCAGGGGTAAGACCGGGATGGCCACCAGCGAGGCCTGGTTGCACGAGGTGAGGTGCGACTGAGCGAAGGAACGCGGCGCATTAGCAGTATTGTGCGGGATCCTGGGCGGAGTCCTTCTCCCCAACAACACGAGGACGTGCTGGGTTTTGGGTGGGGAAGAATGTCACGACCTGTTTGTCGTGACCGTTAGACCAAAGGAAAGAGCGGGCCATCTGGAACTTCGTCGTTGGGTTATGGGGACGACATTAGCATTAGGACGTTGTTCTCCCTTAGATGCTTCGATCTGGCCGAGTCAGGCTGGCCGACCCGGTTAAGTTTGGGGTGCTTGTCGCTGGTCATGGACTTGACAATGAAGGGGACCGAAGTAGGCCTAAGGGATCAACTGGTCGGGGCTAGTGCCGCTCCCCTGATGAGCCCACGGCAGGGCGAAACCAGTTGGCTTCCACGTGTGGTAAGGCTTGTCTCGAGGTAGTGGGCGGCCTCGGGACGCCGCACGGGCGCTGTGTGCTGCGCCGGACTCTAAGCCCGTGACATTTATCCAAATATAACTTTTAAAACGGCTTCCTCATAAAATGGGCGTGAAACTAGCTGATAACTTTGATGGTGAACTAAAATCGAGTTGGTTAGAATATGGGAAACTTTACCTCTTATAGCAAATATTGATATCTTATTTATTAGATAAAATACATAAGTTACTCTTGGAACTATGACCCAAATCCCTATTATTTTTTTAGGAACAAATATTATTTTACACACCCAATCTTTTCAAAGTGTATCTAATACACACTACTTTGCCCACGTAGATAGTGCGTGCTTTTTCCAACCAATGAGTCGCGTGAACAAAAGAATTTTGTGTCATATATCAATTCTTTTTAGTTTTTTAAAATTTTAAATTGAGTCATCTTTTTTCTTTTTTAAAATTGTCATAGCTAGTCTTTGAGCTCCACCACCCGATCTCCTTCTTCTCAAATAGACATACCATGATTTCTCATATTTCTTCTCTGAGCTTTATCCATGGCGAAATCGAATTTTTAGGAAGCAAGAATTTTTTTTCCAACCATTAAAGCTCAAGCTTTTGCATATTCTTTAATTTTATAATGGATGTTTTTTTAAATAGCTGACTTGTGATGATGTCAGTTAATGGCGGTCGAACTTTTACAAAAGTGAAATGGAAAGTGAGTTGGATCTAGACTCAAAAATTTTGATTCAATTTCAGCGGAAAAGATGAAGTTTTGAGTGTGTTTTCTGGTGATTTTTATTAGTTAATGGTGGCTTTATTATTAAGTAATAGATGGAGAAAAAGACTATGTTGTTTGATGATAAGAAAGGAGTAAGACGACCGTGGTAGTTTAGATGAGGAAGAAGAGGGGTATAATTGTAATTTTAATTATTTATTTTTAAATGACACGGGTCACTGTTTGATTGGTGCATGATATTAAACATATTTTGAAAAACTGGTTAAGAAAAAAGTGGTGTGCTTTAGATACACTTTGGAAAGTTTAGGTGTATAAAGTAATATTCATCCAAAAAGTGTATAACAGGAATTTGGGTCATAGTTCGAGTGTCAACTTATGTATTTTGCCTATTTATTTATAATAAATACCCTTTTAAAAAATTATCTCTTATGGTTATCTTTTAGTTTTTATAGCAAAATATCTATTTATAATCATTTCCTACCTTTAAGCTATTAAATATGCTGTGATTTTTTCCTCCCCTGCTATTAGAAACCCTAGCACCCTTTTTTGCGCATAGATACTGGTTTCAAGGCAAGGCGTCGCCCGCCGCCGGCAACCAACCACCGTTCCCAATCACCCATACTAACCGCTTCTTCACTGTAAATATGGCAAGAGTGATTACACCAGAAAGTGGAATCCCACAACAGTTAACCCCAAGACCCCTTATGCATTGGTTCCCTAGAATGGGGAGTGCCCCGACGGTCATGCAGGCACCGCTGGAGAAGGAGAAGGAGGGTGCAGATGGAGCGGCGATGGCTAGGAAACTCACCTACTCCACTGAAACTCAGAAACCGACAATGGCGGAGAAACCGACAATGGCGGAAGTGGTCAAAGGCAATCGGACTCAAAAGCAGGGCATGCTATTGAAATTCTACCCTCCGTTGATGAAGGAAGGTGTCAAAATTGCTAAGCTGAACCCGAAGGAGATAGAGAACCAGAATGAGAAATGGAGGTATGCCCTAATTGGTTATGTATTGGGAGGTAACCCTTACTTCAAAGAAATGTTGAAGTATGTCTATGGCGTTTGGAATGAGGTTGCAACGCCTACTCTGTTACTATACGATGATAGGTATTTCATCTTCAAATTTGAGTCTATGGAGAAGAAGAACTTTGTCATGCAGAAAGGACCATACACCTTCAATGGCAGACCTATGATTTTGAAGGAATGTGATCCTGAATTTCAGATTAAAAATGAGTCGATGAGAATAGTCCCAATTTGGGTCAATTTCCCTGGACTACCGATACAATGTTGGGCTGAGGAGAACCTAGGCAGAATAGCAAGCTTACTGGGTAAGCCCCTATGCACTTATAGGCTAACTGCTGAGTGTGAGAGAATATCCTATGCGAGGGTTCTTGTAGAAGTGGATATCACTCAACCTCTGAGGATATCCACATAGAGATTCCAGATGGGAAAGCATGGACACAAAGTGTAGAGTATGAATGGAAACCAACATTCTGCCTTGAATGCAACTCATTTGGACACAAGAATGGTGATTGTCAATAGGAGAAACAACAGACTGTAGACATCCAGAGACAGAGAAGGAGGAAAAAGAAGGTAACACGAGTACAATGGCAACCAAAAGCTACTGCTGAGGTGATAGTGGAAGGGCAACAGAATGACAGACAAGCCGAGAAGCCTGCTGAGAAACCTGATGTAGAAAGGAATTACAAAGGCAAGCAAGATGCAGCTGTTCAAGGCCCTAAGGACAAAAATCAAACCAGAATGACCAACTATGCTGAGGTAGCCAGGAGGAATACCTTTGCAGTACTCACCATAGTTGAACCCCCTGATGAAAGCCAGGTGCAGGGAGAATGCAGCCTAGAGCCAGTTGATCCAGGAGGAACCACTTCCAGTGTTTCTCTATGAGAATTATATCCTGGAACATTAGAGGACTAAATAAGTCCTTTAAGCAAAGAGAGTTAGTCAAATTTTTGAAGACTAATAGAGTTGATATGATAGTCTGCCTAGAGACTAGGGTGAAACAGCATAATGCAATGGCAATTTACAAGAAACTGGGAGATGACTGGATTGTAGGGAATAACTATATACATGTCCCTAATGGTAGAATATGGGTATTGTGGAAAGAGGTAAATATCCAAGTGACAATACTGGAGAGCACTGATCAAATAATTCACTGTCAAGTAAAGGACAGACACTCAACATTTAGTATCTATGTCACATTTGTATATGGTCTTCACACCACTCAACAATGACCAACACTATGGAGGAGTTTAAGAGCTGTACAGCAAAATGGGCCCTGGCTCATAGTAGGGGACTTTAACAGTCCTCTGGGAGCTGAAGATAGAATCAATGGTCAGCCAGTGCACCCTTCTGAGATTGCAGACTTCCAAGGGTGTATTGATGACATAGGAGTAGGGCATCTTACCAAAAGGGGCAGTTCTTTTTCATGGAGTAATAAAAGGGATGCTGCTGACAGAATTTATAGCCATATTGACTGGGCTTTTGGCAATTCCCAGTGGTTCAACTTGTACACAGGAGTGGAAGCAGTTTATATGTTGCCCGGAATCTCAGATCATACCCCAATATTGATAGATACTGACATTGTCAAAGCTAGAGTTAAGAGACCATATAGGCTGCTGCTAACAGTTATGCAACAAACTGAATACAAGGAAATAGTTCAGAGAGTATGGGGTCAACAAATTAGGGACACACTATCTACTCTATTTGGAGCAAACTGAGGAGAATTGAACAAAAGACCAGAACTATTCATCAGGAATATTCATCTGTGGACACAAAGCTGCAACAATTGAGGGAAGATCTGAGAATATCCCAAAGCAAACTGAATGAAGACTACTTCAATGAAACAGTGATCACAGAAGAGAAGAACTTATTACTAAACATTGAAAAATGGGAAGGTATCCAAGAAAAAATATTAAGGCAGAAGTCAAGGGCACACTGGATTCAGTTGGGTGACAGCAACACAAAATACTTCCATGCGCGTATGAAATCCAGACAAGCCAGAAACAGGGTGAGCAGCATACTTAATGATAACCAGATGAGGATCACAGACCCACATCAGATCCAAGAAGAGTTCACTCAATTTTTTCAACAGCTCCTGGGCACAGCAATAGACCAGCTCCCTGGAATAGATATCAATGTGGCTAGGGATGGGCCATGTCTATCACTGAACCAACAGCAGCAACTCCTAGCTCCAGCAACAAAGGAAGAAATCATTCAGATAGTCCACAATCTCCCTAATTATAAGGCCCCTGGGATAGATGGATACCCTGGAGAGTTCTTCAAACAGTTCTGGCCTATTGTGGGTGAAGAGGTTATAGATGCAGTGCAACAGTTTTTTCAGAATGGGAAGTTACTGAAAGAAGTCAACTGTACCACTATTACATTGATCCCGAAAGTGAAGAATCCCAATTATGTTAAGGAGTTCAGGCCAATTGCTTGCTGCTCAACACTATACAAAGTCATTGCAAAAATTCTTACAAATAGGTTGAAATAGTGGTGGACTATCTGGTTGGGCAGGCACAGTCAGCCTTCATTGAGGGGAGGAACATTCTGGACAATGTCATCATGGCCCATGAATTGATTAGAGCCTATTCCCAGAAGGCTGTCTCCCCCAGATGCATAATCAAAGTGGATATCAGGAAAGCCTATGATTCTGTCGAATGAGGATTTCTGAGAGCAGTACTACTGGAGTTTGGTGTACCTTACAGAATGGTCAATCTAATCATGGAATGTGTTTCTACAGCAAGCTTCTCCCTGTTGGTCAATGGTGGCCTTACCAGCAAGTTCTCAGCAAGGAAGGGGGCTAAGACAGGGAGACCCAATGTCCCCCTATCTATTTGTCTTAGTCATGGAATATCTCAACAGAACATTGAAGCAGCTGAACCAGAATCCAGACTTCAACTTCCATCCCAAATGCTCCAAATTACAACTAACTCATATTTGTTTTGCAGATGATCTCCTGATGTGTTGTAGAGGAGATGAAACCTCCCTGAGACTTTTACTGAAAGAATTTGACAACTTCTCACAAATGTCTGGGTTGCAAGCCAATGTGGAGAAAAGCTCCCTGTACATAGCTGGGGTATTACAAGAAACTAAAAAACAGTCTACTGGCAGAGTTTCAGCTTACAGAAGGACATTTCCCATTCAAATACCTGGGATTCCCCTTGTCAACTAGGAAAATCACAATTGCACAATGCTTACCATTGGTGGACAAGATAGTAGACAAGGTCAGATGCTGGTCCTCCAAGACACTGTCCTATGCTGGCAGACTTCAATTGATCAAGAGTGTCCTCTTTGAGATGCAAACATACTGGGCACAGGTCTTCCTGATTCCAAAGAAAGTCAGCAAGCTGGTGGAAGGTATATGCAGAAATTACTTATGGACATGGAAGCATGAAGCAAGTCACAGGGCACCCATAGCTTGGGATACAGTATGCAGGCTAGTGGCAGCAGGTGGCCTCAATGTGATATGTTTTGAAAAGTGGAACAGAGCAGCACTGTCAAATCTACCATGGGCACTAATGCAGAAAAAGGACAAACTATGGATCAAATGGATCCATTGCCATTATATAAAAAGGAAGGAGGTGATCAACATGGAAGTACCAAAACAAGCAAGCTGGTTGGTAAGGAAAATATTTGGAGCTAGGGACTGGTGGGCACATGACTGGGCAGCAATGCAATCTTGCTGCCAGAAGGAGAAATACAGTATCAATAATGCATATAGGTACTCCATCCCACAGTTCACCAAAGTACCCTGGAAAAAGTTGATGATGGTGCCAGGCATTCTGCCAAAACAAAAATTTATTCTATGGATGACATTGCATAGACGCTTGGCAACAGTAGACAGGCTAGACAAACGGACCAGGCCTGCTCTTTATGTGATAGTGGCAACACAGAGACACGTGATCACCTTTTCTTTGAATGTCCTTACTCACAAGCACTGTGGCAAGGACTACTAAGGTGGCTGAACTTCACTAGAATGTTACACAACTGGGAGTATGAAGTCCAATGGCTATCTGATAGAGTAAAAAGTAGGAACCCAAGGAAATCCATCCTAGGAGTGGTATTTGCCGCAACAGTATATAATATCTGGATGGAACGGAATGAAAGACGATTCAGACAAACGAGCATGGATGCTAAGATTAGAGCAAGACTGATTGCACAGCAAGTGCACATCACTGGAAGGAAAATGAACAAATGGCAGCCTTCTCTACAATACTTAGATTGTTACCCACTTTGTAATCCTTGATTATAGTCACAGTTTTGTAGATTAGGAATTAGTTCAACAGCCTTCGGGTTGTATAGTGGATAGCTAATATGTTTTTGAGAGGTGTTCTATAGTCCCAAAGAACATGCGATGTACAGTTACATTGGTTGAAATACAAATTTTTCATTTTGACCAGAAAAAAGATTAGATACTTTTTCCTTGGTTGCAAATTTACAAAGATTACATAAGCTTCTCCAACGATTGTCTTCATTTAATCGGCGGCAACGCCCCCTAAGGTAGCGGTATGAATATCGGTAAATTGGGAATAAAGTTTAAGATTGAGAAACTTAAAGAGTCTGTTATCTTTTTTTTTTCCATTGTATTTCAATATATCTCACTGTATTTCATTGTATTCATTATCTTTTTTTTCATTGTATTTTCAATGTATCTCGTTGTGTTCTATGTATTTCGTTGTATTCATTGTCTTTTTTTCATTGTATTTCAATGTATCTTGTTATATTCTATATATTTCATTGTATTTACTGTCGCGCTATATTCCATGAATATACTCATATATTTTTTATTAATATAATTTATGTATTCAGATATATTATATAATTTCCCTGAAAATTGCTATGTTTTTGAGGTATTTTCAGTTGAGAATCATTTTTATAAATGAAAATACAAAATTTGTGTATTATAATTGAGTTTGTTGAGTTATATTATGAGTCTATTATACTAATTGATTCACTTTTCGTTTAAAAATGGTGTAATCCCCTGTTTCACGACGTGAATACATTCGAGTACAATAATCTACCAGCTATAATCCCATATTTCACGCCATGAATACAGTCGAATACACTCGAACACAAAAATCTTTCTAGCTGTAATCTCTTGTTTTATGCCTAGAAATGGTACTGTATTCATGAATACAATAGCTTAAATACAACGAATACAGTCTAAATTTTTTGAAAACATAGCTTTGAAAGTAATATAGTAAATGATAGCTACAACTAGCTAATAACCACTAAAACATAGTGGTTTCTGAAAGTTTTTCTACAATATACTATAAGGTATAAGCCTTGCTATCATTATCAACAACAACAACTACCACCCAGTATAATCTCACAAGTAAAGCGTTATTATCATTGTCATTAGATAAAATCTAAAATCTCATTTAAACTAGGACTTATAGAAATTTTAATCACTTTGGATTCCCGGAGGATGATTCTTGGATAAAAATACAATTAGTCGGACCGTCGAAAGGACTTACGTTCTCTAGCTAAAAAATTTATAAAATATGTGTATAATATACATATATATAAAATTTAAATTTTTCATCCCCTATTATTTTTAGAGTCTTTAAAATTATACATTTCCCTTCTTTGTTTATAGGAACTTTTACCTTCTATAGCAAAGGTTAATACCTTATTATTTTAAATAAATACCATTTAAAAAATTATATTCTATAGATACATTTTAAGGTTTATAGCAAATTATTTAAGTTTGTTTACCTCCTAGCCCTAAGTCACTAAATAAGTTAATCAATTACACTATTTTCTTTCTTTCTCTACTTTGATACATCCCATTAAAATTTCCTCTCCTCTTCCTTCCATCGATTTTTTTTATATCCCTTCCCACCGAAAAACCTCTTTAAGACCCTTTTAGAGGATACTGCTTTCTCCGGCTTGATGCTTTTACAGAGCTCCTTCCCATTGAAGAAATTTTTAAGTAATTGTTGAATTTTGGGAAAGTTGATTCCCCGACATCATGAACACTACTCTTATCCATCTTGGCATCCCTAAAACATTTCTCCATACACTTCCTGAACAAATCCATGTTCAACTCCTCAAATCTCGCTCTAGTAATAGTCGAGTAAAAATCAATACCTTCATACAAAGAATCAATCTCAATTGTGGTCTGTGCAGTCGATGACAGAGTCCTTTTCACCCTCTAACAAGCAGACCTTAACCTCATCAATGATATGTATCTCGTTGTGTTTTATGTATTTTATTGTATTCTTTATTTTTTTTTTATTGTATTTTAATATATTCTATGTATTTTATCATATTCACTGTCTCGCTATATGCCATAAATGTATTCATAAGTTTTTTTAATTAATGTAATTTATGTATTAAGATGTATTATATAATTTCTCTGAAATTTTTTATATTTTTAGATATTTTTTGGTTGAGAATCTTTTCTATAACTGAAAATACAATTTTTGTATGTTATAATTGAGTTGTTAAATTATACTAGGAGTCTATATATTAATTGACTCACTTCATGTTTTAAAAACAGTGTAATCCCGTACTTCATGCCGTGAATACAATAAAATATAATAATCTATCTAGCTGTCATCCTATGTTTTACTTCATGAATACACGCGAATACAACAACTGATTAGCTGGATTTCCCTGATTCACGTATATTTTTGCTATTGTATTCATACAATAACTTAAATACATTAAATGCATCTTATAATCACATAAAATATATTTATAATTTATAATATAACAAATAATATCTATAAATGATTATTTACTTTTTATGAAAATTTTCCTTGTTTATATTAGATATATTCAGATGCCCGGCCTACGGCCCTTTTTTGTATTAATCATAAAAAGGAATAGTTTGGTAAAAAAGTAAAAACAACGTAGCCGTTAGCACCTATCCCGTGAGTAAGTAAATATGACCGTTACATTTCCATCTCATTCAAATAGTTCCAACAAGAGAACCAAAACACACAACCACACTGTGTCACACACAGATAGTTGCTTGCAGAAAAATGGAGGAAGAAGAAGAAAGAATGCAAAATCTCAGATCCAAAGCCACAGAACTTCTACTCAGAAAAGAATTTAAAGACTCCATAAAAGCCTACACAGAATACATCTCCCTTTGCCATAACCAAATCTCAAACACCCGCAAAAATCTTGATTCAAATAACCTCTCAAAACTCAAAAAATCCCTCTGTTTAGCTCTCTGTAATCGCGCCGAAGCCCATTTAAATCTCCAAGAATTTCCTCAAGCTTTAAAAGACTGTAACGAAGCATCCCAAATCGAAAACACCCATTTCAAGACTCTGCTTTGTAAAGGTAAGATTTTACTCGGTCTTAATCAATATGGATTAGCCTTAGACTGTTTTAAACAAGCAAGTCTTGATCCCAATGAGTTTGAAAATTCTGAAACTCTTAATGGGTATTTAGAAAAGTGTAAAAAGCTTGAATGTTTATCAAGAACTGGTGCTTTTGATATATCAGATTGGGTACTCAATAAATTCCAAGGAAAATCCCCTGAGTTAGCAGAATACTTTGGTCCAATAGAGATTAAAAAATCTGAAATTAGTGGGCGTGGATTGTTTGTGACAAAGAATCTTGATTGTGGGAGTTTGCTTTTAGTTACTAAAGCTGTTGCTATTGAAAGGGCTATAGTACCTGAATCCATTTTTCAAGATTCTAAGGAACAAGCTCAGTTAGGTATGTGGAAAAGTTTTATTGAAAAGATTGTGGAATCTGCTAAGAAATGTAATCGAACGCGTGATTTGATTTTTAAGCTATCAACAGGTGAGAATGAGGATGATTTGAAGGTTCTTGATATTGGTTTATTTAGGCCTGAGGCAGAAGATAGTAATTTTCAACATAATAATATTGACATGAAAAAGTTGCTAAACATTCTTGACGTGAACTCTCTTGTTGAGGAGTTGATTTCATCAAAAGTTGAGGGGAAAAACAGTGATGTACATGGCATTGGTGTTTGGCTTTTGGCTTCTTTGATAAACCATTCTTGTGATCCCAACGTGAGGCGTTCCCACGTTGGCGATCACATGTTGATCCATGCTTCTAGAGACATAAAAGCAGGTGAAGAGCTCACATCGGCCTATTTTGATGTGTTTTTGCCCTATAGGAGTCGCGAAGAGAAGACGAAAAACTGGGGCTTTATTTGTAAATGCAAAAGGTGTAAAGTTGAAAATGGTGTTTGTTCAAAGCAAGAAATGATGGAATTTGAGATGTTTGTTGGGAAAGGAGTAGATATGGGAGGTGTAGTTTATAGATTAGAAGAAGGTATGAGGAGATGGATGGTGAGAGGAAAAGGTAAAGGGTATTTGAGAGCATCATTTTGGAAAGTGTATTCTGAAGTTTATGAATCAGAAAGATTAATAAGGAAATGGGGAAGCAAGATTCCAATTATGGAAAGTGTGGTGGATAGTGTTGTGGATGCAGTAGGGAGTGATGAGAGAATTGTGAAGGTGTTGATGAGAGGATTAAAGAGAAAGGGAAATGGTGGTAATGGAATTTTAGAGATGGAAAAAGCAATGAAATTGGGAAGAGGAATTTATGGGAAAATAATGAAGAAACAAACATTGAGGACTATATTATTTCAGCTTGGCAACTAATAGCAAAAGGGCTATTACTGATAGCCTATTTTCAAGATTAATCAAGTTGAGGTATTTTTTTTTATTTTTTATTAAGTTCAAAATGTATCTCACGGTTAGTTCAATTTACAAAAAGTTATGGAGTTGCTTGTAGAAATAAGTTGAAATTGATTCACAATTCAGATTGGTAATGTTGATATTTTTCTCATTCTTGTTAATTCTAGCTATTTTAGAAGTTGAAGGGTTCTTATCGCTCAGCTGACTTGGATAAAAATAGATTCAAAGCTGCCATACTTCGCTGCACTTCTTTGATAGTCTTAGGTGGAGACATATCAAGAATTGCTTCCATGCCAAATTGAAACTCATCTTTCTTCCTCAACATGCTTACTTATAAGCAAAAAAATAAAATAAAGCAAAGGACTTCCAAATAAGCAATCTTTAGAAGAAATCAGACTTTCCCGATAGAAAGATTTGCATGCAACAAAGATTTCAATTTTGTGTATTTAGTTAAGCCAGTCTTACCCGACAATTTTCGTTGGTTGTTAAAAGATATATTCTGAAAATTCTCATATCTTCAACTGTGACAATAGGTCTGTACATGATTTGATAATACGATCAGACCTCTTTATAATCGTCTTCATTTGAACTAATAATTTTTAAATATTATAACGAAATACTATTTATAAAGAACATATTACATTTTAACATAACATAAGAAGTCTGACTGTATGCTACTTTTTCTGCACATGAATTTCGCTTTTACTTAAGTTTGCCAGCTACACATGCACATTATCTGAGAGGCCCAATTGGCCATTCAAAGGCAAGAAAAGGCTGAAATTTTGACATTGGTTTCAACTTCTCATCTTTTGGGCTCTATTCAAAGGTCTAAAACAGTACCATTATTATTTTTTTATAATAATTCTAAATACCATTATTAGTATTTAAAAAATTCTAAATACTTTTAAATTATAAAATTTGTAATCTTTATGTTATTTCTATATGAGTAATTTTACTATAATTTGCAAAATTGGTATTCACATTCACAGTAAAATTTAGATACTGTTATAAATAATAAAAGAACAAGAGTAATATTGCAGAGAAAGAGAGAGAAAATTCTTATTGAATTTTGGGGTGGTTTACAATGGGGTAAGACCCCTCTATTTATAGGAAGAGAAATGACTTAGCCTCAAAGTAAAACTCTCTACAAGATAGACATTCACTCTAATTAGAATTCTATTCTTAATACTCCCCCTTGAATGTCTACTCAATAAATAATGTGCCTCGTTAAAACCTTAACTAAAATAAAACCCAGTGGGAAAAAAATTCTAGAAAAGGAAAAAGAGTACACATATTTAGAAATGCGCCTATTGGTTGCCTCGTTAAAAACCTTGCAAGGAAAACCCAGTGGGACAAAACCTTGTAAGGGAAAAAGAGTGCAACGCGCATTAACTCCCCCTAATGAGAGCATCAATTCACATCTTTAAGCATTTGCATTCCAATCTTGTACACCATCTTCAAAACGATCTTTGATAGAGATTTGATAAACAAATCAGTCATATTAACTTGAATAAATATGTTGCACCTTGAAATCATCACTCGTGATAGATATATAATGTCTTCACGAATATCGTGGAATGGCTCTTCAATATCTCCATAGAGATATCCTCGCTATGCAATTTGTATATGCTTCAAGCAACTTAAATCCTTCATGGATTGTCATATAAGTTAAGTCATATAAGCCATATTAATTTGGAATAAATAGTCTCCTGTCAATTATTATGTGGTGACTCACAAGCGTGATATGATCAGATCTTATGCATATGACATAATATGTAACAAGCTTGGCTTTCTGTGAGGTGAAAACTACTCAAGCTTCAGAAGAAAGTGTAATTAGTACTTTGACTTTTGGCTTCATCTGCTAAATGAAAATACATAATAGGGAGCTGTTTGGTGGTTCTATTTTCTGAAATTATAAGTTTCCTACCTGATATCTCAATTCTCAAAGAGATAGTTCAATACATGTCCTTAGCAATCGACGAACAATCCTGGAATTTATGAGTGAAGAATGATATGATAAAAGATAAATGAGCCATCCATAAGTTGTCTGTATGCTCAAAACCCAACATTGAAGTTAAGTCAGATATAGACTTCACTAACCAAATATATTATCATAGTCCAAAACTACATGTCTTTCATATGGAATCAATTCTACTTGAATTGTATCTCTTCCATTTGGCCAATACGTTTGTGTCTATATTCGATAGACATAAGATCCTCATCTGACCTTAGAGCTATGATAGATGTCATCGACAAGCATGTTATATCAGTTCCAATAAATTTTCATAAAGACATAACATATAGATCGTTTCATTCATATATTCAGGTACCTGAATCTCTCATGAGATTTTATGAAGTGTTATGTCATGTGATCTTCTAGATCACTTACCTCCTTATTATGATCACTTTGATCATTTGCTCATCTTCTTTATCAAGAAGTTCTATTTGAAACCGATTTGTATATACGCTTTAAGCGTAACATAGACTTTGTCCTTCTAGGACTTAATACGAGCATTTGCAATGAGAATATAGTTACTTTCTTTGGGTCAACAAATGTGTATGGCATGCTTTGCAATATATTGCAAGTGAATTACCCTTTTATGAACTTCAAGTTCATATTATCCTATTCGAGGATCTATATATACAAATGATAATTCATTCTACATAACGTTTTCTCAACTGTTTATCATGTCTCCCCCTCATGTTAGAAAAACTAACTTGTTTCCTCAACTTTGAGAATCCATCTTTGTGCATTATGGTGTTAATAAAAATATACACCGCACATCAATAATAATAAGATGGAGTTATTTGGTTCCTGACCCTGAACCACTTGTGAGGGGAGAATACTTTCGTATATAACATATATCAAACGGATATAGATAACTTTGTTCTCATAAGCAATAGTTTAGCTATTAAGTGGAAGCACTCAATAAATTATTTTGCTAAACCAACTATGATGTAAACCAACTTATCAAGATGAACTTCTTGAATAGAAAATCTGAAAATTATGCTCTAAATTGAATTATTGAGCAAGTTACCTCGCAAAACACCATGTTGCGGGTTAATAATAATCGCACATGTAACCATCTCATAGATGCATCTTATGTGGTATACATGGCAGGTGAATGGGCCCATATTCACCTTTGATATTTCCAGCATTCATGGGATTCAATCGCAATTTTAATTGGTCTATCAATTAACGAGAACAAGCAACCTAAGATAATTCGTAAAGATCTTTCTAGTTCTTTAATATTTACCCATATAGATTCTCGTTTATTTTTGCACATCACACTTTAAATTGATATGGCAAAATGATTATGCCAACTGAATAAATTATCAATATTGATAAGTTCATGTTTACACCATGACATGTGCAGTTCTCAATAAACTCCATGTTTATTATGATATGGGTTTTTATATCAATAAACATCCACTTTATTGTGCTATTTTTTTGTTTGTGTAGTACAAACTGGATAATAAAGCGGGTAGCTTTTCACATACAGATTATCCCGCTACAAGTTGTAGTAATAGAAGATATCAAATCTTTCCTTTATTTATAGTCTCAATATAATCAATCGCTTTCGCATATACTTTGGAAACTGAATAAGTTTCTTTGAGACTTACTACAATACAATACCTTATTGGTAATCAATTGTGTTTCTTCAAAATAGTATAATTGGCTCTTGCAGAGTTCTCAATTAATTTGGTACTACCACATATTCATGAATATCCATATGGTGAATATCTTTTTCAAAGAGAAAGTTATACCATTATGGTCATGGTCAAAATTATATGCAAGATATGTTTCTTGCATTATTATTGTCCTTTAATAATCACATTACCAAAATATTTTGGCGTACAATAGGTACGTGATCAATGTCCATTCATGCCATAATAATGACATTATTTCCTTATATCATCTCAAACCTTCTTCTAGAGGTGAGTGTGGTATATTCACTACCACTAGCACGTTCATATTCTTCCAAGAATGAATATGTATTCATAAGTCAGATGTTGTCACATTCAAACCATGAATGGACCATAATAATCTGTATGTGCTATATAAAATCTCATGTCAAATCGATGACAAATATTACTTTCACATAGTGAAGGATTATATTGAGAATCCTTATTATCTCATTATCACAATGATGACGATTATAATTTCGTCTATTGCCACGTCCACATCCATTGATACCTTCACGGTGATAATTTTGTCTTCTTTCAGACTTATCACATACTGCTATCACATTCTCTATGGGGAATGAGAATGGAGCAAATTCAATGGGACGGATTTTCAATTCTTTTCCTACAATCATACGTGATATTGATCATGGCAAGCCATAGAAATTTTACCACTTCATGTGGTTATAATTTCTTACAAACTCCATTAGAGTTGCAATCAAAATTTATCGTCTTTGCTTGTATTTAAAAACAAATTATAGAATATCAATAATTTGAAAGAGAAAAGTAAAATACTTACCTTAAATCCAGAATTAATCTTGAAGGAAGTTGATAGAACGATTAACAATCATTATGCTCAATATTATGTAAAAATTGAGCATCGTGCATGTATCCAAAGCTATGTTTTGAAAATTTGCGTGGGCCCCTCTTATGGAGATAAGCGTAATATTCTTCATGAACATCCTCCTAAATTTAAGACTGACATTCCAAGCCATAATTCTCGATTGCTGCAAATTTTCACCGTACAATGAAAGAGATTCTCCAAAATTACAAACCCAAAGCGATTACAGACAAGAACTTCACCAAACCCGGCAACCTCGAATCAGCAGGGATTTAAAGATGTAGAAGATTATTCTGTCCGTTTGCCATGTGATTGCTAGGACGTAAAAACAAATTCACTACTGAGAGTAGTCTTGTCTCTCAAATCCAATTTCATACATAATTAGTTTCCAAAAAAAAAGATGAACAAGAAGGAACAAAGCTGTTGGACAAACTAAAACCGACCACCGGCATCTTCTTTCGCTGGAGAAGCTCCAGAAACGGCGCGGAGGGGGGGGGGATTGCTCTGTTCAGCCGCACCTTTTGATTAGAGTGTGCCGGTCTAATTGAAATAGAACTTCTTGAGACGGTAGAGTCTCGTGCTGATAACGTGTTATAAATAATAAAAGAACAAAAGTAATATTGCAGAGAAAGAGAGAGAAAATTCTTATTGAATTTTGGGGTGGTTTACAATGGGGTAAGACCCCTCTATTTATAGGAAGAGAAATGACTTAGCCTCAAAGTAAAACTCTCTACAAGATAGACATTCACTCTAATTAGAATTCTATTCTTAACAGATACCTTAAATTCTCGACTTTTAAGCTTGAGTCATTTTTTTTTTTGGAACACATTAATAAATATGGGTAAAGATATACTTGTAATGAGTGTTTACATTAAATTGATATATTATCGCGTCCAACTATATCTTTATAAAAAGGACAAAGCGATTGCTGTAAATATAATCCCGTTAACAAGTCCGAAATCGAATCTCACAGAATTAACCTATCGTTCACAGACTCACGAAAATTCACGTATTCAATCTTCATAGATATTTGATTAACAATTTGGATGTTTATTAACTAAATATTATGTAATAAAAAGGGGGTAAATTAAGAGTAGCTATAGACTAATTGTTGTATTGGAAATAATTGAGTTTACATATTAAAGTGGTATAAAGATGATGTTTTATGACATGTAGACTGGTCAAAGAGTTATGATTGATAAAGAGGCACGAGTTGCAACAGATACGAGTAAGGCAAAGGAAGAGGCACGAGCGGTTATTCAAAAGATTCAGTGCCCATACCTATTTAAGCCTAAGAATCAAGGAGAATGAATCTGACAGTACAGGGAAGTACACATACAATATTTAATGAGCCTTATGTACTAAAACGTTAGAGAATCTGTATTAAATACAATGATTATGTAACATAGTATTTAATGTCAATAATTGTCTATAATGGCATTATTATGACAAAGGCAAAATGCATATCTCCAAAAAAAGCTATAAAATGGGGAGAATAGATCAATTATAAGGACACGAAACACTATTTGAATATACTAGTCTACTTTACTTTTCTGATTACCTTATTTCTAGTCAAATTACTTTCTTTTATACATTCTTTGACTATCAGTAACCCGAGTTCTTCTCTTCTAAATTAAAGTTTTGACCAAAGTCCCGTTTTTTGGTTTAAACAAATTGGTTTCATTACCGAGAATATTATGATTTATTATCTTAATTTTCCTTGTTGTATCAACCATGTCGAACAATAATGACAACATTCAAGGAAATGAAGGAAACCAACAACTTCAAGAAAATCTACAATATAATCACACCCTGGTCTCTCCTCGACGGTCTCGAGAAGGCACTCCTAATGGATCTAATGCATATGGAAACACTCAATTTGAAAATGTTGATGCTATTGATGAAGCTTTGCAAAAACTAATTGTTGCACAGGTCAAGAAAGCTCTTGAAGCTTTTGCTAGTCAGTTACCTGCTGCACCACTCATACCCATTTCAAATAACAACACCCTGGAGAATCCTTATTCTGGGCTTGTAATTCAAAAAGTTGTGGAACCCCCAGTGAGTCACAAGAAGGAGTACCGGGTAATTTAGTCAATTCAGATTTACAAAATTTAGTACTAATATTGCAAAAACAGCTCAAGGAGCAAAGTGACCGCTAGTGCAAATACCTGGGTTACCGCCTAAATCGAAGGAATAGACGTGGATAAATATTCACAAAAACCTAGGAAGCCAAGTGCTATTCCCCTACCTATTCCAAAGAAATTCAAAATGCCTGATATTCCCAATTACGATTGAACAACTGATCCACGAGACCACGTAACTGCATTCACAATATGCGTCAAAGGCAATGACTTGACCAAATAGGAGATTGAATCAGTATTGGTCAAGAAATTCCATGAAACACTCACTAAGGGTGCATTAACATGGTATTCTCTTTTACTCAAAAATTCTATAATGTTTTTTGCTGAGCTTGCAGATTCTTTCACTAAAGCACACTCGGGAGCTCAAAAAGTCGAAAGAAGATTGGAAGATATTTTCAAAATCAAACAAGGAGACTCAAAATTACTTAGAGAATTCTCGAACATATTCCAATGTGAGAGAATCACATTACTGCATGCACCTGACAATTGGGAAGCTATAACTTTCACCAGTAATTTGAATGAAAAGAGCTCCAAGGCAACGGGGTGACTCAAGGAAAGTCTTCGTGAATTCCCAGTCACAACATGACATGAAGTTTATAATAGGTATATCACGAAACCGAGGATCGAAGAAGACATTATTTCACGATATTAAAAAGAAGAAAAGATAAGTTTGAGACGGGTGGAAACCGAAAAAAAGTTCGGTAAAAACAGGTACGAACCACACATGGGACCTGCGGGAAAAGATTCACTGTCAAAATAGGATAATCAAAGATATGACCATAGATCAAGGAATAGAGAGTCGGGCTCTTCGTCAAGATTAGGGAATGACTGAAACACACGTGAGTCTCGAGATGATGATAGAAACTTAAAGGAGAGGTTCGACTGTTATAATTTCAATGTGAGAATTTTTGAACTCGTAGTTGTTTTGAGAAGCATGGGTGACAAGGTACGATGGCCAAAAGAGATGATATCGAATCCAAATAGGCGCAACCCTGATCATTGGTGTGAATTTCATAATGATCACAGGCATAAAATGGTTGACTGTAGATTTTTACAAAGTGAAGTTGATCATTTATTAAAACAGGGGTATCTTACCGAGTTATTCAGTGAGAAAGGTAAGCAAGCATACATGAAGAATAGGCAGGAGACCCTAAACCACCTTCTCCTAAAAGGACCGTCAACGTTATCAGCGGAGGTGAAGACATCAATGGTGAGTACACCGAAGCTAATAAGATTTCCAAAATCACAGTTACTCAAAGGAAACGGATGCAACATGTCTTAGAAGAAGAAACTATTACGTTCGATGATACAGATACGGATGGCGTATTAACTCCACATAACGATGCATTGGTAATATCTCTACTTGTACATGATACTAATGTGAAACGAGTTTTGATTGATCCAGGTAGTTCCGTGAACATCATTTTGCTAAGAGTTTTACGTGAGATGCAAGCTAAAGACAAATTAGTACCAAAGGCGCATACTTTGTCTGGATTTGACAATTCTAATGTCGTAAAGGAAGGTAATACTCACTACATTCGCACAAGGTGTTATCAAACATTCAAAATTTTAAGTGGTAGATATGGAGATGGCTTACAACATGATTATTGGGAGACCATGAATTCACAAGATGGATGTTGTTTCATCAACTTACATCAAGTTATCAAATTTCCATCACCATAGGGAATATGTCAAATTCATGGAGATCAACAGACATCCACGAGCATCAATTCCGTAGCTGATTCAAGTACGAGAGGCGAAGAAAACTAGCAGTTACATAATCTAGTTGGGGATATCATGATACAAACCTCAACTGAACAAGGGCGAATAGAGGCGAACTCAAGGCCTGATGACATTCAAGAACCAGAGTAAAACGAGAATATAAAAACAACAATTGAAGAACTAGAGGTTGTAGTGTTATTTGCATGATGGCCTGAAAAGAAAGCTATGTAGGGACAAATCTAAGCCAAGACATGAAAGGTAAGTTGATTGGATTTTTGAAAACTAACGTGGATTGTTTTGCCTGGTCCCACTCTGAGATGACAAGAATACCACCGGAGGTAATGACTCACAAATTAAATGAAGATCCATCGTACCCTCCTATCAACAAAAGAAGACAAAGCAATGAGCTTTCAAAAATCAAGTAGATGAGGAAAAAACTTCATTAATAATAGAGAGGGGGCCTTACTATTATAAAGTAATACCTTTTGGTCTCAAAAATACTAGTGCAACATATCGAAAACTAGTGACTAATATATTTCAAGAACATCTAGGGAAACCAATAGAGGTTTATATAGACGATATGCTCATTAAAACTCAGCATTCAAAAGATCATATATCAAACTTGTCTGATACATTTTACATTTTGTGCAAATTTAATATGAAATTATCCAGAGAAATGTGCATTTGGTGTTGCATCAGGTAAGTTTTTGGGATTTCTTGTTTCTAACCGTAGTATTGAAATGAATCCCGTATAGATTAAGGCTATTGAAGAAATCCCTGATGTGGTTTCAAGTAAAAAAGAAGTGCAGAGATTGACAAAAAGATTCGTAGCCTTGGGAAGGTTTATTTCTAAATCATCAGAAAAATGCTTCAAATTCTTTTCAGCTCTTAAAAAAGCAAGATCATTTTGAATGGAATGAGGAATGTCAGCAGACACTCAAAAATTTGAAGACATACTTATCAAATCCGCCATTGCTCGCAAAACCAAAAGCTGAAAAAGATTGCTCATCTACCTTGCTGTTTCAGAAGTAGCGGTAAGTGTTGTTTTAGTCCATGAGAAACTCCTTGCTGTTTCAGAAATTGCGCTAAGTGTTGTTTTTGTCCGTGAGGACCAAGGTAAAAACTCTCCTATCTATTATGTCAGCAAATCTTTATTAGATGCGTAGACGTGGTATCCTCAATTAGAAAAGCTTGCACTTGTATTAAGCATGGCATCTAGAAAATTAAGACCTTATTTTCAATGTCATCCTATTGCCATAGTAACTACTTATCCATTGCGTAATATTTTACATAAGCATGAGTTATCAAGAAAGTTAGCTTAGTGGGATATAGAATTAAGTGAATATGATATCACATACCAATATAGAACTGCTATAAAATCTCAAGTGTTAGCTGATTTTAACTAAGGGATGCAATTAGAAGCAGAAAAAGAGTTACAGGTGTTCAATGGAGATAACCCAGGAACTTGGACCTTATTTACTGATGGTTCATCTAATATAAATGGTTCCAGGTTTAGGGATTATTTGATACCACCTACAGGTGAAGCCATTAGACAAGCTATTAAATGTCATTTAATAACTAACAATGATGCAGAGTATGAGGCTGTGATTGTAGATTTAGAACTGGCACGAGAACTTGGCATAAATCAAATTATAATCAAAAGTGATTCTCAACTCATAGCTAATCAAATGTTGGGGACTTACACGACCAAGGAAGCAAGTATGCAGCAGTACTTAGAAAAGGTACGTGATTTGATAAGGCAATTTCAAACCTGTAAAGTGACACAAATATCAAAGGATGAAAATGTTGAAGCAGACGGCCTAGCTAATCTCGCATCTGCGGCAGACGTGGAAAGTAATGAAAATGCTCCAGTTATTCAATTATTTCATTCAATTCTCGACCTGATAAAAATGAGATAAATTTTAATAACTTAACTTGGGGTTGGAGGAAAGATATTGTTGCTTTTTTGCAGTATGGTATTGTCCCTAAAGATAAGAAAAAAGCTCAGGCGCTTCGAAAAAAGGTTGTTCGGTATTACTTAAAACAATGCAATCATTACTGAAAAATATTCGGTGGTCCCTTAGCAAGGTGCCTCAGACCTTCTCAGACGGAATAAGTAATGAGAGAAATACACGAGGGGCACTGTGAAAATCACGCAAGAGGATCATTGTAAGAACCTTAATTAGGGCAGGTTATTATTGGCCCAAAATGGAAGAAGAAGCGGAAAATTTCATTGCTAAATATGATAAATGCCAAAGGTACGATAATAATATGCATAGGCCCACAGAGTTACTACATTCGGTTATTGCACCGTGGCGATTTATGAAATGGATAATAGATACCGTGGGACCACTATCACAAGCAAAAGGACAGGTAAAATTTTTTCTCGTACTCACTAATTATTTTACTAAATGGGTGGAGGCAGGAGCATTCAAACAGGTGCGAGGAAAGAAAGTTAGACATTTCATTTGGCGGAATATCATATGCCAATTCAGTGTGCTAAACAAAATCGTGTGTGATAATGGACCTTAGTTTATAGGCACTCAAATCACAGAGTTCGTCCAAAGTTGGCAAATCAAAAGGATAACATCCACAATTTATCATCAGGTGGGTAATGGGCAAACTGAGTCAACAAATAAATTCATTATCAACAATTTAAAGAAACGCTTAGAGGAATTCAAAGGTAATTGGCCAGAAGTGTTACCTGGTGTTTTATGTGCATACCGTACAACAACAAAAACAAGTATAGGAGAAACACCATTTTCATTGGTTTATGGAGCTGAAGCTTTGATTCCAGTTGAGATAGGAGAGCCGAGTACGAGGTTCACACATGTGTCAAAAGAGTCTAATGACAAAGAAATGCATGTAAATCTTGATTTACTTGAAGGAAGAAGAGAAGCCACCCTAATAAGAATGGAAGCACATAAGCATATTATAGAACAGTATTATAACCGAAAAGCACGCCTTAGATTCTTCAAAATTGGGGATTTCGTGCTCAAATGGGTTTTTCAATCTACAAAGGAAGCTAATGCAGAAAATTAAGTCCAACATGGGAAGGACCCTATAAAATTCATGATATTGCAGGAAAAGAGCATAGGAGGTGGAAACAATGGATCGAAGATACTACCTTCACATTGGAATGTTGTTCATCTGAAGAAGTACTATTTCTAAGGAATACCCACTGTCAGGTATCAATATTTTTGAATTTAATTTTTGAATTGTTAAAATTTTACTAACGATTTTAGATGATAAGCAAAAAGCTAATCCGTACTAAATAATGAATCACGACCTGCAAAGCACGTGGAATAAATTTCATGGCCTAGGGTTACAATTATTATGATAGAAAATTAAACGAGTTAAGCAGTCTCGTACCTCCGAGTCCCGTATGTTTTTCCTTTTCAGTGGAAGGACCAAATGGGAGGAACAATTAAGTGCTCGAGGCTTCATATTTCAACGCTCAAACACTTGGGGGACTATATAATATACACGGACATGTGTATTAAGAAGGCAAAGAAGATTGGGAAGCAATCAAAGATCAAGCCTAAAACATTTAATCATTGAATGAGTCAAGTGCAGAGCAAAGTCATAAGCTAAGGTCAAAGAAGAATCTTACCGTAGTTAGGGTAAATGCAGTGTATTGAAACGGGTTATAAATAAAAACCTCATGTTTTATTAATGAAATGGGTTATAAATAAAAACCTCGTGTTCGTGTTTATTACTGAAATGGGTTAAAATAAAAACCTCGTGTTTATTTTTTTTTTAAATCGGTTACAAGAAAAACAGTTACGAGAAAGTTATATATGTAATTCAAATACATGTAAAGGGTTATTCAAAACTAGACAAATTTCAAATAAAAACTTGTCAAAGTTATTTCAAAGAAACATGTGTATTCCTATTTCTTTTATCGTAGGTTAACACCATTATGAAGTTGAGACGTCTTCTTCATTAAGTTTCGAATATAAAAGGGTCTCTTTTATAAAATTCATGATTAATTTGAATATTCATGAAGTTAACAGAAGCATTTTTTAAGAATAAAAATACAAATTATTCTTTAAGTTCTTAGAAATAAAGGCAAGAATAAACAAAACAAAAGTTCAACGAAGAAACTTCTTAATATTATAGAGCTTAGACTAAGTATGAACTTAATCATAAAATTGTTTACCATGTTTCCCCATAAAAGGTCTAGGGACTTGAGTTTCCAAAGCAAACCTTCAAATGAGACCAATGGTTTTTTCCACAATTTTCCAAGAAAAAAAAATAACAACACAAAGAATTTTAAATAACTTGAACTTGTCATTAAGAAGATGAAGGAACTGAAACAGGTACATCAACAACAACAGGCTCAACTTGGCTTGAAGGAGTGGGGATACCCATATCAATTTCAACATTTTCAGAAGTTTCAGCTATGAGAGAGAAAGAAATTAGTTCCGTTGAGTTTTTTTAATAGTTTCTTTAATCCTGGCTAACTCAAATTTTAAGTCAGAATTCTCCCGGCTAGCTTCAACGAGGGTATCATGGCGAGAATTTAGGAATGCCCAAGTCACTTCAACGGCAGACTCGTCCTCAAGGATTTTATAATCTCTTTCCTAGTCAGCAATTTCATTCTTTAACTTTTCATTTTCAGCCAGGTCAGATATGTAAGAAGCTTGAAGAGAGGCACGAGAAATTTTTAGGGCTCAAACCTTATCAACTGCTCTGATAAACCTCGTGTTCGTGTTTATTACTGAAATGGGCAGGAAGCCTTTGCAACTGCCAACTCCGAAGCCAAGGCTCGTACCTGCTGCTCCAAGGTATTCTTACTTTCTTCTAAGTAATCCACATAAATCCGAAGACTCTCATAATGTTCCTTCCAATTGTGTGCCTCTAATTGAAAATCATGCACTAATTGCTCTGAGAGGGTAATCCTTCTCATCATCTCCGTGCTGATGAGATTGGCGTAAAAAAGGAAAGGGAAGGAAAACGAGAATCCGAAAGATAGAGAAGTTACAAAGTAAAATTTTAAAAAATGGGGGGATACCTGTAAAGAAACATGCACAATGTCATCCATCAATGTCAAGGAGCTATTGGTGTCTAGCTGGGCTTTCTCAATTTGTTCAATTAAGGGCTTTAGCCACACATTTGCTTGGCCCGATTTCCTTAATAGATTGTCCTCAACGGGGACTTCAATAATCATATGCTTCATAGCACCACTCCTACTTGAGGCGCCAAGTTCAGCACGGTGAGTGATTGGAGGAGGAATTGTTGAAGGAGAAATAGTAGAAGTAGTAAAAACAGCCTGGGAAGGTATAGAAACAACCAAGATCGGCAAAGAAGGAGGCATAGACACGGGTGTAGAAAAAGAAACCAAGGTGCTTCATAAAAAATCGGGCCTAGGCTTTCACTACCAAATCCACTGATAAAGAGCTGCTCAATAGAGTCATGAGTGGCAATGGGAGCATCATCATCATCAGGAATTGCAATCGAGGCCTCAACATATTTAATAAGAGGAATAGAACGAAGGGGGATGCTTCTGTTTCATCATCAGAAAGGATGCTACGAGCCCGTGGCCTCAATACCAAAGATCCCCCATCTTCCTCTTCTTCAGAGTCTTGGTCTCAACGGCTTTTCGTTTTTATGAAGAACCCAAGATTATATCTTGGGCCCTTTCCAAAGAGATACGAAAAGCCGCGACCTCCTCGACAGTAGCCCATCGAATAGCAAATCCTGATAGAAAGAAGGATTGAAGTAAGATCAAACAAAAATATATAGATGTGAAATAAAATTAAAAAGTCTTACCATGAGTTTTTACTTTCCAATCAAATCATTGGGAAAGGGTATTCCAAGGTCTACCATTTATTGGTGCAGTAGTCAAAAGTTTTCCTACCCAATCACAGAAATTGAGAACATCTTCCACAACTCCCATAGTTGCTGAAAAAGAAAAGTAAAATTAGAAAAATTAACAAAATTAAAGAAAAAGGTGAGAGAAAGTTAGAAGACTCACGTGCAAAATTCCACTTCTCAAGAAAGGGAACGTTCTCAACCCACTAAACCAACTGTGGAGGCAGCAACAAACCTGGCATATCAGCCACGGTCTTTGTCATCTTCAAAACTAACTAGAACTTTTTTTCTCCTGGCTAGGAGTGTAAAAACACCATTGCGAAAGAGTCTATGAGAGTAAAAATGAACCAGATGCGGGAAAGTAAAAGGCACACCGACTGTGTTGGTCAAATACCTCAAACAGGAGACAACCCTTCATATTATTTGCAAATTTAACCTAAGCAAACATAAAAAACGACAAAACTTGAGAATAACATGATCAATAGTAGGTTTGAATCCTAAAGTAAAAGGGTATGTATAGACAAAATAAAATCTAGTTAAGCAGGAGGTAATTCTTTGATTCGGATTATGAATAATGATAGATAAGTCATAATCCCAGTGGCAGTCTCTACGAACTAAAGAAGTCAAACCTTCAGTGATTTGAGTGGGATAAATATCAGCACGATCTAAAGAATATACTTGATTTATAAGAGATTCTCTATCATTATAAAAAGATAATTCTGCAGGAACTATATCCTCTCCTAGAGGTTCACCGAGAAGCTCATAGAATTCCTTACCTCTAGAAGAAGGTCTATGTGAAAGTGAACCTCTGGTTCCATATGAAGGGCCAGAACTGTATGAAGACCCTAAATGACGTTGTCTACTTCCTCCCTTTCTACTCCTATTAGGGTCAAGAGTAAGACTGTCAACTATGACAACTCTCCTAGGGTTAGGTTTTCGTGAAGACGTGATAGTACGAGGAAGAAGAAAACAAAGATTTAAGAAATTAGATATTCAGAAAACTTTATGTGGTAAAAACAAAGAAGAAAACTATGTTTATACTAGGAAGTAACCGTTAAAGGAAAAGGCGTACTGATGAAAAGGTTATAATAAGAACTGGCACTTCCTGTTTAGTGATGCCATTAAAAAGCCCTAAAAGTCGCTGCAAAGTTGCAGAACTAGTAAAAAGATGTCATGTGTAACATGCATTAAATGGAAGTGACAATTGAAGCGTCAATTTTATTATAGCATTTATGGCGGAAAATATTCCCGCTTTATTAAAAACCACTTCCTAAATATTCAATTGATGAATAAGTGGCAAGTGGGTGTCACACCTCCTCTTTCCTACACCCGCGCAAGGGGGGTATAAGGAAGTTTTTTCCAATTTAAGTGACAATTGAAATGTGATTGTTTATATTAGAGATTCAAAGTCGCCACTTGGGATATTTTTATGGTGTCCCAATTCACCGGTTCAAATCCCAAATTGAGAAAAAGATTGACTCTGTTTTATAGTCTGTGAAGCAGAAATCCAGGTAAGGAATTCTGTTAATCCGGGAGAAGGTATTAGGCATTCCCGAGTTTCGTGGTTCTAGCACGGTCGCTTAACTGTTATTATTGGCCTATTATCTAATTTTATTACAAGTTTTGAACCTATATGCAATTTTAAACCTTTAACCGGTTTTAATCATTTCTAAGAAGATTGCAACATTATTTAAAATATGTTTTGAACCACGTCACATAAATGCACCCGCAATACGTAACACATTTTATATAACATTGTTGAGATTTGAATTTGGGTCACATAAATGCGCACCCGAGTTTAGAAAGATAAATTATTAACATACATGCCTAAAGCAATTACATGTTTGAAACTTTGCGAGGGCCATAGAAATTTCACTAAATGGCACGCCTCGAATTTTATGGACTAAACAAGATCGATTAAAACAAGGGCCGTGCAACTATCATTTTTGTTTGGCAAAACGCACCTCGAATCATTCTAATTAAAGGGTTTCTATACTAAAGAGTCATAAATTATTATTGGTTTTGAATGGCACACCTCAATTAATCAAAGGAAAGACATTCAACTAATAAATACCAAAAATTAGTGTGAACACTACGACCACCATCCTTAGCGATGCTGGAGAGTGATTGGGAAGTTTTATGATAGTACTATTCTTTGTAAAGAAACAAATTTCCTCATCCATTATTAGTTCCTACTTGTAATAAACCGAACAAAAATCAAAAAGGGTCTCTGTACAGAAACCTTAAAATCTAGTAGTAACTTCATTCACAGTATACTCAGCAGGCTAAAGATCCCTTCCAAATGCCTAGTGTTATCAGCTCCATATGTAATAGAAGCAGAAAAGTTTGAGCAAAGTCCCTTGTGCAAAACAAAGGACATTAAAAATGGGGTCAACACTAATAGAAAAGCAGAAAGTTTTAGCATTCACATGATAACTCAAACAAAGAAGAATTATGCTTTATTGAAAAAACCTTATGACCAACACAATCTTAAATTATTCAACTCAAAATCTTAAATGACATAAAAAAGGAACTCCACTGTTCTTAGAAGGAAGGCTGGTTTGAGTTCTGAAAATTGTGACTCATACAAAAGTTCCTATAGACACTATTTATACAATAGTCTTTAAAAATTTAACAACAAAGAAAATCATATCTGGAATTCAAAAACTACCACAAAAGAAACACCGGAACAACAAAGCCAAACCAGTAAACATAGGGTCTTCTAGCATAACTGAATCACAATATCTTGAGAAACGACTCTATGAACCTAAGGGGTGCCGCTACGAATGAAACTACGAGAGAGAGCTCAAACAAATTGCAGTCAAAGCTTCAAATTATGCAGCCCCAAATCCGAACATACTCAAACAATATATGCTTTATTGCTTGCTATCACTCTTTGTTATTATCCATTTTTGTATAGCTAAAATAAACAATCCTAATCCCTTTGAACCCTATCCTCAACCAAGGTTACTGTAAAGTTCCAATTCCAATCAAAGTGTTGCTAAAAATTTATCAGAAATGAAAGAGGAGAAATGAAGATAGAAGGAGAAGAGAAGGACATCAACTAACTAACAAACCTATCAAAAACCAAGAAGAACACATGTAAGAACATGAACTACTAGTAATCAGGGTTGCTGTAGGCCAACCGGTGCTGAATTTTGCACTTCAAATCGTGCAAACAGGCCGCCTAGATAGCTGCAAAACAAGGCAGACTTTCACCAAATGCCAAAAGTCCAAACACTGCCTACTGTCGATTCAAATTGCTGCTCTAGTTAGCTTCTTCAACAGCTCGAAAGAGCAATTCTCTTGAAGCAGAAACAGGATTGACAAATTTTCTAACAAGAGCAAGGAATATAGAGCAATTTAAACGTATACAATCACACTGCTATTTTTTTCCAATTTCCGAAGCTTCGCTACTCTCTTTCTTCTTTTTGGATTGGAACTGCGTACTCTCTTCCCAAGAACATGAACTGAAAGCAGCAAGCTTTTGCCCTTGCGCCAGAGGAATGGAAAGAAACATATTCTATTGGATTTCTAAGTCTGTATATAGCAATCCTGGATGGGTCATCACTTGTAGGAATGACATAATGCTAATCCATGTTCCAAGGTTGAGCTTACCTCACACAACTGAACCTCAAACGTTAGTTTTAAAACCAAACAATGTCAACAAACAGGCTCGAATAAATTTTTCAGCCACAATACATCAAAGAAAATCGACATAGCTCAACAAACTTTACAAAACAAAACAAAAAAAACTCTCAACTAGTCGCAAATCAATAAGAAACTAAACTCGAATTCATTGATTCAATCCCGCAAAGCCTAATTGGCAGCAACAAAGAGATGCAACTCAAAAGTTCCATAACTCAAGAACAGCTAAAAAATAAAGTTACATGGGAGAAAGAAAATCAAACCTGAAGTTGCAAACTTCTTTTAACAATTACAACCTTAATAATACACCTTTTGCTTTCGAATACTAGCGAGGTTCAGCAGCAGCTCAGCAGAACAACAATAGAAAATCAAGCTTCAACTTTAATTAATTTTTCATCTCTTCGGAACTCAAAAACTAGATTCAGAACTTCAAAAATATATATGTATCTCACTCTTTGAACCTTTAAGAGAAACTTTTCAGAGAGAAAAAAAAAGATCTTCAAAGAAGAGAAATTTGAAGCTCAAGAAGATCTTCTAACCTTTTCTCTCCCCTATTTTTTCTTTTTACCAGAAAAAACCCCCTTCAAAAATTGAATCAAGTTCCCTTTTGAAAATGAACCCTTCATGAATGTGGGGCTCGCGATTGAGTGAAATCAATCCAACGCCTCAAACTCATCCAGCCAATCGTTCCCAAAACCTTCCAATCGTGAGATATATCTCAAATTCGAGCGAGTGAGAGGAGGGGAATCTTGACATCAGAAACCGTTAACCCCACTCTGGAAATGGAGATACCCACATTAATAACAGGTCTGATTCCAGAATTGAATAGGTCTGCTGATAAGAAGATTTTTCCATCAGTAATGGAAATTACATTAGTAGGAATATAAGCCGAAACATTTCCTGATTGGGTTTCAACTATTGGTAAGGCTGTCATACTTCCTTCACCTAAACTAGAACTTAATTTAGCGGCTCTTTCCAAAAGGCGTGAATGCAAATAAAAAACAAGAAACGACAATAGGAGAGATGGAGGGACGCATGGGTTAGGGATTTGGAATCACTCTCCATGGATTTGGTGACACAGCTTTGTGAAGAAGACGATAAACATTGCATGTGGAGTTAGCGATTTTGATTTGTTGGGTCTTATCTGTGTGAAGTAGTGTATGTATTTATGGAGTGTGCCAGGTTTAGGGGGAAGCCAGGCGGGTATTTGTTTGGGGTTAAGGAAAATTGAATTGCTCCTACAAAATCAAATAAATTCAACCCAAAAATCTGATCTCTTTTTTTATTCTTCTATTTTTCCTATTTCAAAATCTTTTCTTTCATTTCTTTTCTTCTTTTATCAAAATTAAATCAAACACCAAGAAAATCTAAGTTAAATCTTTAAACACAATTAACCTATCAAAAACATTACTTGAACCTAAATAGTTATCAAAATTTATTATAAAATACAAATTAAAAGAACACTACTCAAAAATCAAAATTAAAAGGTGCAAATTAAACTATTTTTGTAGTTTTTCTTTTCACGAAATAATTTAATTACTAATTAATTCTTAAAAATATAAAGTTAAATTCTAAATGTGCATGCAATATATTTTTTATTAATTAAATAAAATAAACATGTACAGACAAAAATGCAAACGATTGACAGAAAATGCCACAAAAATTCACGAGATTGCAAATAATAAAAATATTATTTTGTTTTGAATTTATGGGAGCAGTTCATATAGGGCAAAAATCACGTCCTCGCAGCTGCCTCTCTTTGCTCGTAAACACGAAGAGTTTTCGTGCAAAGATAAAGTGAGCGGATACGAGCGACTTTTGCCCGTTTGAATACTTAGTGAGAAGCATTTTTGAAAATTTGACCGCACCCTATTTCCGAGGTTACCTACATATCCTTAGCTAAAAAGGAATTAGGTCAGTGTAGTTCGAGAAATTTCGGTAGCTGAGACTATCATGAAGTTGTGATTTCACTATCGCTACTGCTGCGACTGCTTACTGAGCCCCTTATTACACCATGACAAAAATAAAAGAAACTAGACTAAACTATGATCTATTAATTACAAAAGCCTTATCTATATCTTCAGACTTGATCTTGTGATTCTTGTTGCCTTGTTGACTTGTATTCTGCGGGTGAAGTTCCTTTGCTGACTTGAATTTTAATCTAAAACGCATTTCCTTTTCTGCAGGTGGATGCCTGATTACTAGACTTGAACTATATTCCTTCAAAACTTGGACTGTCTTCCCCTGTTCTCTAGGTGGGCGCCTGATTGCTGAACTTGAAGTGTTTCTCCTTGAACATTGAACTGCTTTCCCTTGTTCTTCATGTGGGAGCCTGATGGCTGAACTGAACTACTTTCCCTTGAAACGTAATTATTTTCCCTTGTTCTCCAGGTGGGCGTCTGATTTCCAAAACCTGAACTGTATTCCCTTATTCTCCAGGTGGGTGCCTGATTACCGAAACTTGAATTGTATCTCCTTGTTCTCCAGGTGGGTGACTGATTACCGAAACTTGAATTGTATTCCCTTGTTTTTTAGGTGGGTTCCTGATTACAAAAACTTAAATTGTATTCCCTTGTTCTCCAGGCGGGTGTCTGATTACCAAAAATCAAATTGTATTCCCTTGTGCTCCAGGTGTGCGCCTGATTACCAAAAGTTGAATTGTATTCCCTTGTTCTCCAGGTGGGTGCCTGATTACCAACACTCAAATTGTATCCCACTGTTCTCCATGTGGGTGTTTGATTACCAAACTTGCATTATATTCCCTCGTTCTCCATGTGACCAAGACTCGAATTGTGTTCCCTTGTTCTCTAGGTGGGTACCTAATTTCAACAAAATAGATAAAACAAAGGAAATTTTCTGCCCCAGTTTGGTAGCTGGGCACATATGTGCGTGTTAAGCTGAATCATGTTACCAAATATTACTAGGAATTTGAAAGCTAGATCCCATTATCCAGGAGGGTCCTGACAACTCTTAGTTAAATGAAAATTTTAAAACTAAGTTATATCTTCTAAAGGTATTACTTCTGCTATATCTTTTTATCTAAGAAAACTATTAAAGCTACATCCCACTATCCAGGAGGGTCCTGAAAATCCAAAGTCAAATTTCATCCTAATAGTGACAATTCTTTACGGGTGAATACCCTACACTAGAACTTACGCTAAATATTGTTATCTAATGGAAATCTTAAAGCTAGGTCTCATTATTCAGGAGGGTCCTGAAAACTCCTGGTTGAATCCTATCTTAAACATGCAAACTTTGAAACCAACTCATTTTCTTTTGGGGTACATTTGCGCTAGCTTATGCTACTCATGATTATTTGGAATTTAAACTAGGTCTCATTTTCCAGGAGGGTCTTGAAACCCCCTAATTTAACTCTGTCTCAAACATGAAAACTTTTAAGCCAACTTATATTCCTTTGGGATACATTTATACTAGATTTTTCTATTCATGATTGTCTTGAACTTTAAACTAGGACCTAATTTTTCAGAAGGGTACTGAAATTTTACGGTCATACCTGTCTAGTGCTTGCTTTCCCCTGACAGAGGGTTTCTCCGGAACAATCGAAACTTCGTGGCCCTGTTTCAATCAAAGAAAATCTTGTCAATTTAAAAATGTGGCGGTTAATTTGTGGCATTCTTGCTTAAAGTGGCCTCCCCGCTGTCGTACTTTGTTTTGACTGACTTTCTCGAACTGGCTAAGAACCCCTTTTGACTTTCCGACTGACTTTCGGCCCCCATGAACTTAGATGACTTGTTTGCTCTATATCCAAACCATTGTGTTACATCCTTGATCCATCTGTTTGAACATCTGCATTTCTCGTAAAATTACTAAACCATTTCACTGATGGAACTCCCATGACCTTTTATATCCAATTTCACATCATACTATCTCTAGTGATGCCTTTGCCGCCCTGTGCCCTGTGTAACTTTAGAAGTTGGTAGTAAGCTTTAAAATCCCTTCTCATTTGCTTAACAAAACCGACATTGAAACATCTTAGAGAAATAAAACCCAAAAGGAAATGAAATGCAGTGACTTTGAGAGTTAAGGATAAGAAGAATCCAAAACTGGATGACTGCTAAAAGGGAAAAAGAAAAGAGACTTATCTGAGTGGAACAGCTGGAACTGATGATCATGACATGCATTTCGGATCAAGCGGCCCAGTCTGTCCAACCAATCAACTTTCAGTTGCCATACTCTGTTGCCCCGGAATTTAATAACCTGATTTCTTCACCCAAGCCTTGGCCTTGTTCATCCCGTGGTGCCCCGAAATATTTCCACCAACATATCTCTCTTATTTGTTCATCTCTCAACTCACTTTATCCTCAAGGTGACCGAGAAGGTTTTCACCAATAAGACTCTCTCATTTTTATTTCTCTCAGCTCCCGTCGCCTTTCGGTGCCCGCGAGGGTTTTCACCAATAAGATTCTCTCATTTTTCATTTTTCTTGCATGGACCGGAGTGTTGCACCTAACATGAATCACCTCTACTTGCTCGACTTGGCATCATTCGAAGACTAATCAAAAGGTCTTTCTTTGGATCGTAATGCGGGCTTTTGGACAGGGTTAGAAAGAAAGGGTATCAAAGGCTCAAAACAATTCAAATGAGTTCAAAATTACAACTTTCAGAATCGGGTTTCTTACAACAACCACAACTTCTGCCTTGGTTTCTTGCTTGGGGACTTTTAGATTTTTATTTTGATGGGACCGAACCGTAGGGATGCCTACATATCCTTAAAAAGGAATCAGGCCGAACATAGTTCATGTCATAGAAATTGCTTCATTGTTGTGATTTTCGTTTCTTTTCTTCCTCGTTCTCTTCTTTTCTTTTCAATCTTCTTTCTCCTTTTTTTCTATTGTTTTCTGTCGTCGTTGTTGTTTTCTTTACTTCTTTTTTCTTTTTTTTTTCCTTTTTTTTCTAATTTTTTTCTTCCATTTTTTTATTTTCGTTCTCTTTCCCCTTTACTTATCATTCGCGCTTGTGTTTCTAATCTTTGTTACGGATTCTAAAAGAGGGGTATGAAAGGAATTCAATGAGGCTCAAAGAGGGTAACAAGGGATAAAGTGTTTGGATATATGAACAAAACGCATTTATCATTTCAATCTCCAAAACATGCCAAGTACAAACAAATACAATTTAATCAAAAAATATCATATATAATATCTCTTGACCGCATCGGAATTGATAGTTATTTCTATATATTTGCCTTCTACATTTGTTAAATACAAAGCACCATTGGACAAAACTCTCGACACGGTGAATGTTGATGATAGGCACAATTACTTATTTTAGTCGATACACACTAATTTACTGTATTTTAGTTGAGTTTGCGCTTTAATCGCTAGTGTTTTGCACTAACGGTGTATTTTATGCCTTGTAGGAATGATTTTGAGCTATATAGATGTTATAGAATGAATTCAAATGATTTAAAGCTTTAAAGTTTGAGTAAAAGCCCAAGGAATTAAGCTGGGATTGTGTTTGGGGATTAATGGATGATAGAGCAACAAAATGAAAAATCGAGTAGGCATATTGCGTACTGTCTAGTAAAATGTACATAGCTTTTTACTCATACCTTCATTTGGTCTCCACAATATATGATTGGAAAGATAACTCAATGGAATACAACTTTCACATTTTATGTTTTTCCAAATTCCAAAATGGAACAGGTGAAAAATGCAGTCGAAACCGACACTGCGAACCTGAGGCAGTATACCTGCCACATATCGCAGTTGATCGTGGCAACGGCAGTCCAGACGTGAAATATTGTTACTTTTCGCGTAGCAGAAGGTATAATTATTTGGGCCCGACCCTACTTGGTATATATACATGAAAAATGATATTTTTAGAGGGCTGGACACACTGTTGATATAATTTAGACCTAAGGAGGATAAGGAGACCGAGGATTTGACCTAAGGAGTCAATAACACAATAGGAGCAAGGCGAAGAATGCTTCAACGAGTTTTTCCTTAATCTTCCTATTTTTCATTATTGGTTATGATTTTTAATATTGTATTTTTACATACTATTATGAATATCTAAATTGTTATCTAGTGTTTTGATGGAACCTTTTGTAGGATAAATTCTTGTTATGTTTGTACGTAATTAAGCCATTGGATTTCTCTACTTGTTTAACTATGTGTTTATTGTTTTTGATTGAATGGCCATCGATTGACTTTGCCTCTTTATTATGTGTTGCTTGAGAAAGGATACATATTCAGTTGGCTGTTGAACAACGTCATTCCTAACGTATGTGAGAAATCAATACAGCGGGTTTAAATGTAGGTTTAGAAATAACAAAATTTGACATGGTCATAATGAGCGGTTAGATAAAGCCAATTAGCATAGTTCGAGAGAATATGTCTAGTAAATTATTGTAGTTTCTCGAGAGAGAATTATGGCACCTAAAGTGCTCACGATCAGTAGAAAATACATTGGCGAACATTGTAGGGAACATAGCTAGAATGATTCCGACAATTGGGGAATCATAACTCTAGACTTCCTTAATTAAGTCTCCAACTCTTAGTCTAGTTAGTTGATAATTTTACTGTTTTCTAGTATTTGGTAGTTAATTAGTTAGAAATATAAATCTCAATCTTTATAATTTAGAAAATGATTCAATATTGTCTTTTTAGTGATATTAAACAGATACAGCTAAGCCTTAGTTCTATGTGGGATTCGACTCCGGGCTTTTAGACCTGATTATATTTACAACGGCCACTTATCCTTCTTAGACTAGATTTGGGCGTGATCAAACAACCCCTGCCAATATGGGGCGAACTTACCTTTTGCTTCAGCTTGATGAGGGAGAATACATTTCAATACTAACTGACCCACTTCAAACTTCCGTGGACGCACCTTCTTGTCATATGATCTTGACATTCTCTGTTGGTACAACTGGCCATGACACACAACTGCCAAACTTTTCTCATCAAAAACTCAATTGCTCCAGGTGAGTGTTGACTCATTCGTCATTATCAATTTCAGCCCGGCGACAATCCGAAGAAATGGGATTTCAACCTCTGCAGGTATCACTATTTCCATGCCATATCCCAACAAATAACGGGTTGCCCGTACTGAGGTACGAATAGTAGTGTGATAACCCAACAATGCAAAAGGCAGCTTTTCATGCCACTGCCTGGAACCCTTCACTATTTTAAGAAGTATCTTCTTTATGTTCTTGTTGGTTGTCTCGACTTCTCCGTTCGCCTTGGGGCGTTATGGGGTGGAATTACAATGTGTAATCTTAAATTGCTGACATTCCTCTTTTATAAAATGACTATTGAGATTTGCACTATTATCCGTGATGATTACCTTCAAGATCCCGAACCGGAAAATGATATTTGAATGCACAAAATTGACCACCGCTTTCTTGGTCATAGACTTGAAAGTTTTAGCTTCAACCCACTTGGTGAAATAATCAATGGCCACTTGAATAAACTTGTGCCCGTTTGACGCTGCTGGCTCCATTGGCCCAATGACATCCATGCCCCAAGCAACAAAGAGCCATGGTACAAACATTGTATGTAAATTAGACGGTGGAGAATGAATCAAATCTATGTGCCCCTGACATTGATGACACTTGCGCACAAAATTGATACAATTTCGCTCCATGGTGAGCCAATAATAACCTGCTCGGAGAATCTTCTTTTCCAGAGCATACCCACTCATATGCGGTCCATGAACTCCAGAATGTACTTCGATCATGATGGCTGTGGCCTGTCTAACATCTATGCATCTCAACATCCAAGATCTGGAGTTGTTTTGTACAAAATCCCTCTACTGAAGAAAAATCCTCTTGCCAACAACTGAAATGTTCTATTTTGATCACCTGTGGCTTGTACTAGATACATCCCCATCCTGATATATTCCCTGATATCGTGAAACCAAGGGCTACCATCAAGTTCTTCTTCCACCACATTATAGTAAGCATAATGATCATGGACCTGAATTTGTAATGGGTCAACATAAGCCTTATCTGGATGATGTAACATTGGTGCTAGGCTAGCCAAAGCATCAGCAGCCTCATTATGGATCTTGGGAATATGCCTAAACTCCATTGATCAAAATCATTGACAAAGATCATGTAAACATTGTCGGTACGGTATGAGTTTTAGATCTCGTGTTTCTTGTTCCTCTTGAATCTAGTGCACCAGAAGGTCCGAGTCCCCCAAGACCAAGACTTCCTAGACAACCATGCCTACAGCTAAAATTAAACCCAAAATACATGCCTCGTACTCAGCCATGTTGTTAGTGCAGTAGAAGCGAAGCTGAGCCATAACATGATAGTGATGTCCTATTTCAGAAATCAGTACAACTCATATGCCAACGCCTTTCATGTTAGCAGCTCCATCAAAGAAAATTTTCCAACTTGGCTCTCCAACTTGTCCTACCTCATCAATGTGCATTACCTCTTCATCGAGGAAGTAAGTCTTCAAAGGCTCATATTCTTCATCCACTGGGCTTTCAGCCAAATGGTCGGCCAATGTCTGAGCTTTCATTTCTATCTTGGTCGCATAGACGATGTCAAATTCTGTGAGCAAAATTTGCCATTTTGCTAGCCTTACTATAGGAATAGGTTTCTGAAAGATATATTTTAATGGATCCAAATGAGAGATAGGATAGGTATTGTAAGGTGACAAATAATGTTTCTGCTTTTGTTCCACCCAAGCCAGGGCACAATATGTCCTTTCCAGGTGAGTGTACTTAACCTCGTAAGATGTGAACTTCTTGTTGAGCTAATAGATAGCCTGCTCCTTCTTGTCAGTGATGTCATGCTGACCCAACACACAACCAAATGAATTGTCCAAGACCGTCAAATGCAGAATCAAAGGTCTCCCTGGTTCTGGTGGCATCAACATAAGTGGGTTTGACAAGTACCCTTTTATCTTATCAAATGTTTCTTGATACTCATCTGTCCACTTGATCGCGACATCCTTCTTTAACAATTTGAAGATAGGCTCACAAGTTATCATAAGCTGAGCAATAAACCTGCTTATATAGTTCAACCTCCCTAATAGACTCATCACCTCAGTCTTGTTCTTTGGAGGTGGCAATTCTTGGATAGCTTTAATCTTTGACGGGTCCAGCATAATACCTCGACGGCTGACAATGAATCCCAACAATTTTCCAGACCGAATGCACATTTTACCGGATTAAGCTTAAGATTGTACTTGCGAAGCCTTTGGAAGAATTTGTTAGATAATACGCTTAACGCTAGAGGGGGGGTGAATAGCGTTATAATAAAAATTAGCGTAAACTTTGCGGAATTAAAAAAATTGCAGGAAGTAAATAAGTGCGATAAATAATAAAGTACGCACCGATGTATTCTAGTTCACCACAACACGTGGCTAGTCCAGTCCCCGAGAGACTCTCTCGAGATTTTCCACTAACTTGTCAAGCTTACGGGTGCTCAACAAACCTTTACAACTTAAGGACACAAGCCTTAACACCTTTGCTCGGAGATACAACACTCCAAGACTTCAACCAAGGAAACACAAGTTCCTTACAACAAGAGAATCACAATTCTCTTACAAGTGTACAAAACACTAAACACTCAAACAAAGCACTCCTTAATGAGTAGATATGAGTAAAGGAAGTAAGCTCAAGATCACAACAACTATGGACAAGACTTTGGCTCTCAAAAGCTTTTTGAAATGAATATAAAATGATAAACAATAGTGTGCAAGCATATAGCAATAGAATGATCAGTTGTTGTATGTTGTTGTGTTTAAAACACTGAAATGAAGCTGTATTTATAGTTGAAAAACTTGGCATTACCGTTGTCTAATTGTCAATTAAGAGTTGTTGATTTTACTGAGTGACAATCGATTGTCAAGAAGCCACAATCGATTGTTTGCCAATCGTTCCAGAAATCAATCCCAGATTTTACGCTTAACAATCGATTATCCAAGATCAACAATCGATTATTGGCAATGTTCAAAAAATCATTTCCAGATTTTACGTAAAACAATCGATTATACAGAATCAATAATCGATTATTCAGCAACGTCCAAAAAATCTTTTCCAAATTTTAATTTCAACAATCGATTGTATAAAATCAACAATCGATTACTCAGCAACGTTCAAAAAATCTTTTCCAGATTTTAATTTCAACAATCGATTGTACAAAATCAACAATCGATTACCTGACGGTATTTGTAAATATTACGACAACAGTCAGCTTCACAATCGATTGTGCAATGTTAACAATCGATTATTTATCAGACTTTGAAAATCATTTTAGACACTGCCTCGTGACAATCGATTGTTATATACTCACAATCGATTATTTAATAACTTTGAAAAAGTCTGGAAGACACTGCCTCAACACAATCGATTGTCATATTTTCACAATCGATTATTTTGTGACTTTTAAAAATCTGATGGACACTGTCTCTTCACAATCGATTGTCATTAGCTTCACAATCGATTATTCTGAGTTTTGAAAAACTTTGATGTACACTGCCTCATCACAATCGATTGTCATAAGGTTCACAATCGATTGTCATAAGGTTCACAATCGATTGTCATGCAGGTTTGAAAAACCTGATGCTCACTGCCTTAACACAATCGATTATCATTAGTTCACAATCGATTGTCATGCAGTCTTGGCTTAACATAATCGATTATCATAAGTACATAATCGATTATCTTAGTCCAGATTTTAGAGGCATGTTTAAAAATTTATTTTGACTAAAGTAAATATGCATGATTTAAAATCATTTAGCATTAAATTAAATATGCATGATTTTGTAAAAATAGTTTTACGAGAGAAGCCATGTCATGAGTCAAGTTGTCGGATCAAGATCACAATTAAGAACGACTCATTTAAACTATAAAACTTTGTATTGTGCTTGAATCTCGTTATCCACCAATTGTGCGCTTGTACTTGAACTTCGTCATATATCAATTTGCGCTTGTTTGTCATTCATCAAAACCTACACATACGAACACACGTTTTAGTATAAAGCCTTGAGAACGTGTTTCCAACACAATTTTCTCAAATCTTTGGCATGGTCAGACTACATTCTAGACTTTACGATCACATCATCCACATAAACCTCGATCTCCTTGTGTATCATGTCATGGAATATGGTCTCACGTAAGTTGCCCCAGCATTTTTCAACCCCAAAGGAATGACCCTGTAGCAGTATGTTCCCCACGGCGTGATGAATGCCGTCTTTTCTGCATCCCCCTCATCCATTAGAATCTGATGATAGCCCGCGTATAAATCCATGAAAGACCCAATCTCATATTTAGCACAATTGTCAATCAGAATATGGATATTCGGCAGTGGGAAGTTATCTTTTGGGCTTGCCTTGTTGAGATCGCGATAATCAACACACACGCTGGTCTTACCATCCTTCTTTGGTACAAGCACAACATTGGCTAACCAAGTGGGATACCACATGACTTGAATGACCTTTGCCTCAAACAGCTTTGTGACTTCCTCTTTAATCTTTATGCTCATGTCAGTATTAAACTTCCTTAACTTCTGTTAGACAGGAGGACATGCCGGGTCAGTGGTCAATTTGTGAACCACCAGGTCAGTTCTTAGACTGTGCATGTCGTCATATGACCATGCAAAAATATCTTTGTATTCAAGCAATGGTGTTATGATCTCTTCTTTGAGTTGTGGTTCAAGATGGACACTTATCTTAGTTTCTCTAATGTTATCGGGGTCCCCAAACATATTCAAACAGTATATGCTTCATTGCTTGCTATCAATCTTTGTTATTATCTATTTTTGTATAGCTAAAATAAAACAATCCTAATCCTTTTGAATCCTATCCTCAACAATGTTACTATCATCAAAAAGAAAAAAATTTCCAATTCCAATCAAAGTCGTTGCCAAAAATTTATCAGAAATGAAAGGGGAGAAATGAAGATAGAAGAAGAACAGGAGGGCAACAGCTAACCAACAAACCTATCAAAAACCAAGCATAACACCTATAAGAACATGAACTACTAGTAATCAGGGCTACTGTAGGCCAACCAGTGAAGAATTTTGCACTTAAAACCGTGCAAATAGGCTGCCTAGACAGCTGCAAAATAAGGCAGACTTTCACCAAAGGCCAACAGTCCAGACACTGCATGTTGTCGATTCAAAGTGTTGCACTAATTAGCTTCTTCAACAGCTTGAAAGAGCAGATCTCTAGAAGCAAAAACAAGATAGACAAATTTTCGAACAAGAGCAAGGAAAATAGAGCAATCTGAACATATACAATCACACTGCTATTTTTCCAATTTTCGGAGCTTCAAGGTTGAGTTTAGCTCACACAACTGAACCTCAAACTTTAGTTTTAAAACCAAACAATGTCAACAGACTCGAATCAAGTTTTTAGCCACAATACATCAAAGAAAATCGACATAGCTCAACAAACTTTACAAAACAAAACAAAAAAACTCTCAGCTACTCGCAAATCAATAAGAAACTAAACTCGAATTCACTGATTCAATCCCACAAAGCTTAATCGACAGCAACAAAGAGATGCAACTCAAAAGTTCCCTAACTCAAGAACAGCTAAAAAATAAAGTTACATGGGAGAAAGAAAATCAAACCTGAAGTTGCAAATTTCTTTTAACAATTACAACCTTAATAATACACCTTTTTCTTTCAAATACTAGTGAGGTTCAGCAGTAGCTCAACAGAACAACAAAAGAAAATCAAACTTGAACTTCAATTCCTTTTTCATCTCTTTGGAACTCAAAAACCAGATTTAGAACTTTAAAAAAATATATGTATCTCACTCTTTGAACCTTTAAGAGAAACTTTTCAGAGAGAAAAAAAAGATCTTCAAAGAAATGAAATCCGAAGCTCAAGAAGATCCTCTAACCTTTTCTCTCCCCCGTTTTTTTTACCAGAAAAATCCATTGGATCAGGTTCCCTTTTGTAAATGAACCATTGATGAATGTGGGGCTCGGATTGAGTGATATCAACCCAACAAATCACACTCATCCAGCCAATCATTCCCAGAACCTTCCAATCGTGAGATATATCTCAAATTTGAGCGAGTGAGAGGAGAGGAGAATCTTGATGACAGAAACTGTTATAAACGACAAGAGAAGAGATGGAGGGACGCGTGGGTTAGAGATTTGGAATCACTCGCCATGGATTTGGTGAGTTGTAATGTAGCTTTGTGAAGAAGATGATGAACAATGTGCGTGGAGTTAGGGATTTTGATTTGTCGGGTCTTGTCTGTGTGTATTAGTGTATGTATTTATGGAGCGGGTCGGGTTTAGGGGAAGTTGGGCAGGTATTTGTTTGGGGTTAAGGGGAATTGAATTGGGCCTAGAAAAATCAAATAAACTCAGCCCAAAAATCTAATCTCTTTTTTCTTTCTTCTCTTTTTCTTATGTCAAACTCTTTTCTTTTTTTATCAAAATTAAATTAAAAAAACAAATAAAATCTAAGTTAAATCCTATAACCCAATTAACCTATCAAATATATTAATTGAACCTAAATAGTTATCAAAATTAATTATAAAACACAAATTAAAAGAAAACTACTCAAAATCAAAAATTAAAATTAAAAGGTGCAAATTAAACTATTTTTGTGATTTCTCGTGATTGGTGTGGAGGGGAAGATCTGTTTATGATACAGTTCAAGAAAGAGTCGTCTCATTTCCTTACTTCTTTCTAATTCATTCACTTCAAGACTGGTTCTGAACGCAGCCTAACATCATCTTCAACCAACCTCCACCGTACTTTCATGCGACCACTAAAGAATTGCCCATCCCTTTCCTGCCAACGACTGCTGCTCCTGGAATTGTTCGTCGTGCTACTGGATTAACGTTTCAACGTGTTTTTCGGGGAACTGATACCACTTTGTCACGGACTTAGAGCTGAAGCTAAGTTCGTGCGGCGCTAGATTGAACCTGCCTGCGGAATTGGCAGTCTAGTAAGCCTTTTGTTACCTAGAATCGTACTAAGGGAATGCTGGATAGCAACACAAAAATTCAAGAGGGAAAAATGAGCTTTATTGCCTTTGAACAATGCTTTACAATGCTTAGATTACAGAGATGGAAGTATTGTTTTTTGGAATGACTAAGTGCTAGCTATTTATACAAGTTCTACTATACAAGAGGGGTAGTTGAACAGTTTGGCTGGCTGTTTGGGCAGACAGGGCGTACTGGTGCATTGACTGCTGGCAGAAAAGGTGTGCAAGCATGAATGAGGGTGCAAGTTCCGTGTGGAAGACGAAAGGGGTTGCAGCGAAAGTAATGCGTCGGGTCGCAGCATCATCGGGTGGGGGAGAGTTGTCACGGCCTCAGAGGAGGGAAAAAGCGTGCGTGCGGATTGGCATCAAACTGCCTTGGGGAGGGGAGGCGTCTCTAGCCATAAAGGCGCTCTGCCCTAGTTGCGTATTGGCTTGGCCGAGTTAGGCATGCCGACCCGATTAAGTTTGGGGAGCATGTCGCTTGTCTTGGACATGACTATGAAGGGAGCCGAAGCATACGGGGGGCGCAGCTGGTCGGGAGCTATTGCCACTTCCCTGATGAGCCCATGGCAGGGCGAAACCAGTCTGCGCGCTAGGTCGGACGGGCGTGTCCGGGGCGGTTATGGGACGCCTCGGGCGCGAAGCGCCGCGGTCCGTCACATTTGGTATCAGAGCAAACATGCTCTTCAACTTCTCTTGCGAGGTGTCAGCTCATGAATGCACAAGCTCGGGTGAATGCTACAAGTGCAAAGATGGGGGTGCTGAGTGACAGAGTGGAGCATGACGGTCCTCGGGCAAACATACTACTTCTCCGCCAAAGTAAAGCGGGGAGCAAATGAAATTGTTGCGAACTCTAGATGAAACCACGAAGTGGACGCACCGACGAAGTGTGATGCCGTCTCCATGATTACGTGCCTGAGTCCCAAAGTTGGCAGCACGAGGAGGTGTGGTGCAAGCATGAATGAGGGTGCAAGTTCCGTGTGGAAGACGAAAGGAGTTGCAGCGAAAGTAATGTGTCGGGTCGCCGCATCATCGGGTGGGGGAGAGTTGTCACGGCCTCAGATTAGGGACAAAGCGTGCGTGCTGACTGGCATCAAACTGCCTTGGGGAGGGGAGTTGTCTCTAGCCATAAAGGCGCTCTGTCCTAGTTGCGTATTGGCTTGGCCGAGTTAGGCATGCCGACCCGATTAAGTTTGGGGAGCATGTCGCTTGTCTTGGACATGACTATGAAGGGATCCGAAGCATACGGGGGGCACAGCTGGTCGGGAGCTATTGCTGCTTCCCTGATGAGCCCATGGCAGGGCGAAACCAGTCTGCGCGCTAGGTCGGACGGGCGTGTCCGGGGCGGTTATGGGACACCTCGGGCACGAAGCGCCGCGGTCCGTCACATTTGGTATCATCTTTTTTTATGAAATAACTTAATTACTAATTAATTCTTAAAAATATAAAGTTAAATCCTAAATGCGCTTGCTATATATTTTTTGTATTTTTCACTAATTAAATAAAATAAACATGCACATGCAAGAATGCAAACGATTGACAGAAAAGGCCATAAATATCCACGAGATTGCAAATAATAAAAATATTAATTTGTTATGAATTTATGTGAGTAATTCATATAGGGAAAAAATCACGTGCTCACACCGGGCATACTATTGGGAAAAATAGTTTTACATATTAAAGTGGTAAAAAGATGATGTGTCTTGATATGTAGACTAGTCAAAGAGTTATCATTGACAAAGAGGCACGAGTTGCAACAGATATGAGCAGAGAAAAAAGAAGAGGCACGAGCAGTTATTCAAAAAACTTTATGCCCATGCCTATTTAAGCTTAAGAATCAAGAAGGATGAATCTGACGTAACAAGGGAGTACACGTACAATATTTAATGAGTCTTAAGAACTAAAACGTTAGATAATCTGTATTAAAATACAATGATTATGTAACATAGCATTTAATGTTATTAATTGTCTATAATGGCCGTATTATGACAAAGGCAAAATGCGTATCTGCAAAAATGCTATAAAATGAGGAGAATAGATCAATTGTAAGGATACGAAATACTATCTGAATATACTGGTCTACTTTAACTTTTTGATTACCTTATTTATAGTCAAACTATTTTCTTTTATACGTCTTTGATTATCTGTAACCCGAGTTCTTCTCTTCTAAATTAAAGCTTTGACCAAAGTCCTTTTTGTTAAACAATTGTAAGCAAGAGTGAGAATGGTCTAAGGTTATTATTTCCTTTTTCGTCGGAATCCTTTCCGCTATGTTTGCTATAAATTTGCTTAAGTTTTCTCTATCGATCATAAGCACTCTAAATGTCGTAACTCTCTTCTGAGTAACTATAACAATATACTAGACATATTTTTTGGAATAACGCTAGCTGACCTTAGTTACAGCTCATTTACAACCGCGACTACAAATGTTAAAATTTCAATGATCAGTTTAAATTAAAGAAAATTGACTACACAAAAAAATTATGCACTTCTTTTAAACTGCAATCAGTAACACCGTTAATTCCCCGGCAACAACGCCAAAATTTGATCACACCCAACCGTGCCTTATAAAAAGGACAAAGCAATCGCTGCAAATATATTTTGGTCGACAAGTCCGGAGTCGAATCCCACTGGAAATTAACCTATCAATAACAACTAATGGACTCACACGTATTCAATCTTCAGAGATATTTGATTAATAATTTGGGCGTTTATTAACTAACTATATGTAATAACTAACTATATGTAATAAAAATGCAGTATTTAAGACTAGCTATAGACCGATTGTGAGCAAAAATGAGAACAGTCTAAAGTTATGAGTTCTCCTCTTGTCGGAATCCTTTCTGATATATTTGCTATAAATTTTTCTAAGTCTTTCTCTATCTATCATAAGTACTATGATGGTCGTAGCTCTCTTCCGAATAACTACAATAATATACTAGACATATTCTCCCGAATTAAGCCAGTTGGTCTTAGTTACAACTCATTTAGATCGCATTCAAGGGTTCGTTATCCCTAATCCCACTTTTAAGCCCTTCCTATTGATCCCTCATATACGTTAGGAGTGGTATTGTCCAACAACTACTTAAATATTCACTCTCTCCCGAGTAATGTATACTAAATAGGCACAGCCGATTGAGAAATTATAAGGCAAATCTATATTAACATATCATAATTCATCCTCTAAGAGGTTCCATCGAAACCCTAGATTAAATACACATAATCGTTTTCACAATCATATAAGTAGAAATCATCATGAAAGATCAAAACAAGAGGAAGAAAGGTAAAACTCTATGCCTAATCTTCCCCCTTGCCTCTTGCCTCTTCTTGCCTTCAATAATCCTTCAAAAACCTTGATACCCTCTCTTTGGGCAACCTGGGCTTCTCATATGTTAAGGAGAGTTGTCCTGAAAGTTACGAAATTATCCCCGAAAATAATTTTCCCTGAGGTGATGAGTGAGGCCGCCGCTTGGACCTCGCCTAGGCCGCGCATATCACGTTTTGTTTTGCCTGACGAGCACGGCTGAAGTGCGCCCGCATTTGGCCCGCGCTCGTAAGTCCAGTTGTTTGCTATTTTTTTTCCTTCTATTTTCACACGCGTTCACATCCGTTTGGCTTTCCTTGCTCCAAATTAGCTTCAAATACTGCTCAATGTCCTCACAATTAAGACTTGATCCTGCAAAGCACAAAATTGATAATTAGAGCTATTTACTATCATTTAACCTTCATATAACAATAAAGTATAGCTAAATTGGGACATAAATAATTACTAAACTACATAAATATAGTCTATTATCAATGTGTAACATGTGTTTGCACATAGACTGATAACGCTCTTAGTGCAAGGGAGACGTCCAAGTCGATACAAGTCATTAGAGTGCTTTAAAGGGACAAAGATCAAGCTTAATTGAAGGATCATGTTAGTTAAGGGCTATTTTGGTTATTTTTCTAATTAGTTAATAATTACTATCTCCGTCTCAAGTTATATGTTATGCTTCTCTTTACACGTCCTATTAAAAAAATATTAAATATGATTTTAGTTATGTCTTAAGATATAATTTTTTCTTTATTTAATACTTATTCATAATTAAAGTATTTGTTGTCTTCAAGAATAATTAACATGATAGAATAAGAAAAAATAATTAAGTTATTCTTAAACTTTTAAAATGACAAATACTTACATTAAAACAACTACTTTTTGGAATCATGACAAATAATTTGAGATAAATAGGACACAAATAGGGACATTTGGGGGTTTATTTCATAAGTGAGATTTTGGCTGACAGAACTAACTTATGTGAGTGTTGGGGATTTTGAACCTCACTTGGATAGTTGGATTATACCTCTTATTTTCTTCTAATTCTCTTTCGCTTCCCTTTTTATTTCTAGATCTATTTTTGGTTATTTTATCTTGTTATCAATTTCTTGCTCTAAGTATTCTAATTAATTAATTAGATCTATCTTCATATCACTTATATAACTTAACGATAATTAATTATTGTATTTTTTTAATTAGATCAAGTGACCATAATAAATCAAATTAATTTGATATAAACACTCGATATGAATAAATATTCGTAATATATTTAATAACAGATCCACTCAAACTATTTAAGAGTAATACACGTTTTATATACTTTTTCCTTTAAACGAAAAATAATAATAATAAGGTAAGCGATTTATCTGTATGGCGGCACATAGGTCAAGTCCACTTCATACAGCCACATGTATATATTATATACTCTATAATAATCCAGCATGATAAACACCACTTATCCAAATTTTCTTATTTTACTGGCTTAATTAATTTTTAAATATTAGGAGGGTATATTCTGTAGGTCCTCATTAGTAATGGGTATGAAATGCTTTGAGCCACTAAATAAACGATGGCATCATCCATGACAAACTTGCACACCTAATCAAGCCAATCTAATGTTAGATAAACTTCAGCCAACCCCTAAAGCTAAAACTAGAAAAAGTTAGTTTTTTGACAAAGTTTTCACAAGGAAATGAATGAAATTTCTCAATTATTTATTATAACGATGGTATCAACAAAAATAATTAAAGAACAAAACATGCAATTGCAAGCCCCTCGGTCATGTCCATCAAAATCACTAAGCTTTGTAATTTCACTAATTACTAACCCTTGTAATATAAATATCCCACGAGCATGGATAAGCTCTAAGGATAGATATTGAATTTGAAAAGAATGGACCTTGGGCCTAACTCAATCCCAAAAGCTAGCTTATGAGGTGAGGATTGTCCAAGCCATATAAGGAGATCAAGGACCTCAAATCCCTTCGATGTGGGACAACTCAACACCCCCCTCACGCCCAGATCTCTGGAGCGTGGACAACATAAATGGGGGTCCAACATCAGTAACAATAATTGGGATAGGCCTGGCTCTGATACCATGAAAAGAATGGACCTTGGACCTTGGATATGTTCATTATATGAATGACTATTCTTTATTTGTCAAGGGCCAACCTGGGTGTCTTGTGGTCCTGGCTGTGTATGTAGATGACATTATTATCACTGGGATGATGTTGCTGAAATTTCTGCCCTCAAGGCCTTCCTGGATGCTCAATTCAAAATCAAAGACCTTGGGTCTTTGCACTATTTTCTGGGTATTGAGGTGTCCTCTATTGCTGGTGGTGTACTTCTTAATCAGCACAAATTCATTTCTGACTTGCTGCATCAGTTTGACTGTATGGCTGTTTCCCCTGTAGTCTGTCCTTTGGACCTCAATACCAAATTGCATGCTGACTCTGGTGATATGTTCCCTTCTCCTGACCATTACAGGAGCTTGATTGGCAAGCTCATATTTCTGACTCATACCCGACCTGACATATGCTTTGCTGTTCAACATTTGAGTCAGTTTTTGAAGGCTCCCAGACTCCCTCACATGTCTGCTACTCTACATGTTCTTAGGTATCTTAAGGGTTCTATGGATTTGGGGCTCTTCCACTCTGACCATCCTGACTTTACTGTGACTGCATTTTCAGACAGTGATTGGGCTGCTTGCCCTGATACTCGCAGATCTATCACTGGCTTTTGTGTGCTATTGGGTGACAATTTAGTTAGTTGGAAGTCCAAAAAGCAGCCAGTGGTTTCTCTGTCCTCTGCTGAGGCTGAATACAGAGCCCTCAGTAATGAGTTATCTTGGATTTCTCGTTTACTCTCTGATATTGGTGTCTCTGTTGCTTTCCCTTTGTCTGTTTACTGTGACAACCAGGCAGCTCTCCACATTGCCAAGAATCCAGTTTTTCATGAGTGGACAAAGCACATTGAGGTCGATTGTCATTTTGTTCGTACCAAGCTCACGGATGGTTTGATTTCCCTTTCTCATGTATCCACTTCTCACCAGCTGGCTGATGTGCTCACTAAGACCCTGCCTGGCCCTGCTCATCATTATCTACTGTCCAAGTTGAAGGTGGTTTTCCGCTCCAACTTGAGGGGGGGTGTTGAGCTAAGGGATTACTTAGCTTCCAAGCCCAAACACATACATTCATAATTGTTGTATATCCACTGTATTTTTATTGTATATTGTTATATATTTCATGTATATCACACATTGTGCTAGAGGCTAGAGTATGTATTTTATTTTGGGCCTGTTTCATTTCGGGTTATAGTGGCCCAACCCGATTTGTACACTCTGAACCAAATTTGACATAAGGTTCAGAGGCTTCTAGACTGAGGGACGATTCATTTTCTTTCGGTTCATTTTTATCAAAATATCATAGGAGGACTTTCCTCTCTCTTTCTCTCTCTATCTTGCTTTCTCTGTCTTCACCTCCGATTCACCATGTTTACAGAATGCAGAATTAAAGTTGCAACTAAATAGGTTTTTTTTAACGATTAAATATTCAAAAATGATTAATTCAATTTTTTTTTATAATTTGGGGAGGGGGGAGGGGAGGGGAGGGGGAGGAGCCAATAAAAGAAGTAAAGTATTTTGTACCAACAAGTTCATCCTTTTTAAAATACGAACCTGAAATATTCTGATTAAGGATAAAACGATCTCAAACATGCCATTAAAACTCTAGTTGGTCGCAACCAATTAGTTGTAACTTTATTTTTGATTACTTTAGCTTTAGACCAATCAAAAACATTTTTCACTTCTATTTTTCCTTTTTTCACCATTCACAAGCCCACCACAAGAAGAAAAAGAGATGAGAGACATAGGTTTCTTGATTTGCCAATTAACCCTAGAAAGGAAACCTCTAGTCAAACACGTTGCTTTTTCTTTGTTTTTCAAATGCAGTGGACCATAAAATGACTGCTTCATTCTGCAATATGTACTATCCACGTTGAGCATTTATGTCCCTATAATTTACTTTTTATTACTACCAATTATGTTTTGTAGATAAACTTTAAAGAAAGATATGCATGGTGTTGTCGTAATCCTTTGTTTTGTTCTCATCCAAAAAACCCCTAATTATTCGGAGACAAAACTCCCATGGCAAGACATTTCTTGTCTTTATATTGAAGTATTCATATATCGATCTAAAATATTATATATTATATTTGTTTTATCATTGATCCCATTTTATTTAAGCTTCCCTATCAGAAATTCTCTCATATGGGTTAGTTATGTTTCTATTTCATATGGACAAATTGGATTATTACTTTAGTTGTTATACAATTTCATCGGATGAAAGATAAAAGTTATAGTCAAAAGATATTGCGCATAAATAAAGGTGAAGATCAATCATATCAAATTGGGATTAAAAGAAACTAATTGTGTTGAGACCGCGCGTACCCTCATTTCAACCCCGCATTAGAATGATATTATTCGCTCTGGGTCAAGCCCTCACGGATTTGTTTTAGGGCATCTCCCAAAAGGCCTTATACTAATGGGATTGGGTAACCATATATATGTTGGTCTCTTTTTCTCTTTTCTTCCGATGTGGGAGCTTTGTTTGCATCCCAACAAACCTCCCCTCAAACAAACGACCACACAACTCGTGACCTCCCCTTCAACGATTATCCGATTTCCGATCTGCCACCCATCTTGCACCGCCGCAACTACCGCGGGACCCGCCGCCCGACCATCTGTTTCTGTCGGGAAGACTTTCGACACAAGGCATTTCCGCAGACACCTTACCCCGCTAGCGCGGAGATCACCTTTGGTCCAGTTTGGCACACCGTCGACTTCGCACGTGTCGGTCCGCAACTCCGCCCTCCGAACCTGGGGTCTGATACCCTGTTGAAACCGCGCGTACCCTCACCTCAACCCCGCATTAGTATGATATTGTCCGCTCTGGGCCAAGCAGGTGTTGTTGGGAATAAAACCCCTACCAAAATAATATTCACGGTAATAAAAGCAGAATAATAATGTAGCACCGAGATACAGTAATTAACAAGAATAAAAGAGTAATAATGACACCATGATTTTTTCGTGGAAAACCCTTCTGAATAAGGGAAAAAACCACGGCCCTGAGAGGAGCAACTGATATCACTATAGTAAGGAATTTTACACTTTGTAGGTCCGAGAAAAATACTCCAAAGACCACTACAACACTCAAAAGAAAATAACCCTCTTTTGATATTTCTACCTCACTACAATATCGCTCACTCTCTATTTTCCTCACAGACTATTTTCTTATACCCTGTCTGTGAAACCTTACTCTTTTTCTCTCTTTCTGTTGGTGTGTCAAAATGAGAGCCGAAGCTCTCATTTTATAGGTAAAAACAGCACACCCATCTTGACATTTTTAATCAAACAATTTAAAAAATGTGGGCTGCTTACAGCCCTTTTTGACAAGAGAAGGAAGAACTTTCTTCCATAACATTTATCTAGAGGGAATAACACCGCAGTTTCTAGTTTGAGTGTATGCGGACAAGTTCTTTGCATAGCTCAAACTTGTCCCTTGGTTCCACCTTGATCAGCATATCCGCAGGATTTTCGCTTGTGTGAATCTTTTTGACCTGTAAAGATTCATCCGTCACTTTCTCACGAATCCAGTGATATCTCACATCTATGTGTTTGGTCCTTGCATGGTACATAGAGTTACTGCTAAGGTCTATTGCACTTTGGCTGTAACAATAGACGACATACTCCTTCTGATGCAATCCAAGCTCTTGAAGGAACCGTTTGAGCCATACCAACTCTTTGCCAGCTTCAGTAGTGGCAATATATTCTGCTTCAGTTGTAGAGAGTGCAACACATTTCTGCAACCTCGACTGCTATGATATAGCGCCCCCTGAAAAAATATACAAATATCCGGTAGTGGATTTTCTGTTGTCAATGTCACCTGCCATATCAGCATCCGTATAGCCCTTCAAGATTGGATCCGATACTCCAAAGCATAAGCAATCTCCTGTGGTGCCTCTCAAGTACCTGAGTATCCACTTGACTGTTTTCCAATGTTCCTTTTCAGGATTTTCAAGGAACCTGCTGACAACACCAATTGCGTGAGCAATATCATGTCTAGTACATACCATTGCATACATCAAGCTTCCGACTGCTGAAGAATAAGGAACTCTAGCCATGTTCCCTTTCTCCTCCTCTGTTGTAGGACACATCCTTTTGCTCAATTTTAGATGACTAGCAAGAGGTTTGCTGACTGGCTTAGCATTTTTCATGTTGAAGCGTTCTAGTACACGTTCAATGTACTTCTCCTGAGATAGCCACAACTTTCTACTTGTTCTCTCTCGAACTATCTTCATCCCTAGAATTTGTTGTGCTGGGCCCAAGTCCTTCATATCAAATGACTTGGATAGATCTCCCTTCAACTTTGCTATCAACCCCTTGTCTTTTCCTACAATTAACATGTCATCCACATACAACAACAATATACTAAAATTATTCTCAGAAAATCTTTTGAAGTATACACATGGATCAGAATAGGTCTTTATGTATGTTTGACTTTTCATGAATGAGTCATACTTCATGTACCACTGCCTTGGTGCCTGCTTTAATCCATAAAGACTCTTATTCAATTTACACACCATGTGTTTCTTTCCTGCTACTTCAAATCCTTATGGCTGCTTAAATCTCTTCTTTCAAATCTCCATGAAGAAATGCAGTTTTCACATCCAACTGCTCCACTTCAATATCTAGGCTAGCTGCTAAGCTCAAAATTGTTCGAATAGAAGTCATTTTGACAACAGGTGAGAAAATTTCGTCAAAATCAATACCTTTCTTCTGTTCGAAGCCTTTAACCACCAATCGAGCTTTGCATCTGACCAGCTTGCCATTTCCATCTTTCTTGAGTTTAAAGACCCATTTGCACTTGAGTGGTCTTTTCCCCTTTGGAAGTTCAACCAGCTTGTACGTGCCATTTTTCTGTAGAGATTCCATCTTTTCTTGCATGGCTTTCATCCACTGGTTCTTTTCTGGATGGGACAGCACCTCCTTAAGACTTTCTGGCTCCCCCTCATCAGTGATGAGGACATACTCTATGGAAGGGTACCTGCATGACTCTACCCTTGGCCTCTCCGATATCCTTAGAGGTTGAGGTTGTTCTTCTTCCTGAGTGGGGTGCTCCACTTCCTCGACACCTTCATCAAGTTGCTCCCCCTGCTCAATAACCTCACCAGGTTGCTCCCCCTGCTCAGTAACCTCGTCGGTCGTACTTTCTGCACTTGTGAGATTGTTAGAAATAGAAGGAATAGTAACAAAGTTAGGAATTATACCACTTCGCCTTTTCTAACATATCAGCAGCAATTCCATCTTCACTTTCTCGAAAAACTACATCTCTGCTTCTGATGACCTTCTTCTTTATAGGATCCCACAATCTGTACCCGAACTCTTCATCTCCATATCCGATATATATATGCAGGGAACAGATTTATCATCCAGCTTTGTTCTCCGCTCTTTTGGTACATGTGCAAAAGCTCTACAACCGAACACCTTCAGATGCGACTAGGACACCTCCTTATTGGTCCAAACTCTCTCTGGGATGTCAAACGCCTATGGAACTGGTGGACTCCTATTGATCAGGTAACATGTTGTTTGAACTGCTTCACCCCAGAATGACTTAGGTAGTTTAGCCATTCTGAGCATGCTTCTCACCTTTTCCACAATAGTGTGGTTCATCCTCTCTGCTACACCATTGTGCTGTGGGGTTCCAGGAACTGTCTTTTCATGTCTAATCCCATGACTTGAACAGTACTCTTCAAATTCACTTGAAGTGTACTCACCTCCAGTGTCACTTCGGAGACGTTTTAGCTTTTGACCTATCTCCCTTTCTACTAGAGCATGAAACTTCTGGGAAATTTGAAACACCTAATCTTTGGTTTTCAAAATATAAACCCAAAATTTTCGTGAAGCATCATCAATAATAATAACAAAATATTTGTTACCGCCCATTGATTCAATTTCCATTGGGCCACAAACATCAGAATATACTAAATCAAGTATATTCAACTTTCTTTCAGACGATGTCTAATGACACCCTATGCTGTTTGCCAAATAAACAATAGTCACAAGGTTTTATCGTTCTATCTTTGGCATAAGAAATGAGTGATTTCTTGGCAAGAATCTGCAATCCCTTCTCGCTCATATGACCCATTCTTTTATGCCACAAATCTGCAGAAATCTCATCTTGTGCCGCATTCAATTCTTCTTGGCATATTTTTGCATTTGTCGTGTACAACGTGCCACGAGCAACTCCTTTTGCAATCACCAATGATCCCTTGGTGAGTCTCCACTTTTGATTTGCAAAATAGTTCTTGTATCCATCTCGGTCCAAAGCAATTCCCGAGATCAAGTTCATCCGCAAATCAGGTACATGCCGCACATCCTTTAGAACCAATGTGCATCCGACATTTGTCTTGATATAAATGTCGCCAATCCCCTCAATCTTTGAGTAACTTGTATTACCCATTCTCACTGTGCCAAAATCACCTACTACATATCTACAAAAAAGATCTCTTACCTATGTGACATGGTAAGATGCCGATGTGTCAACCACCCATTCCGACTCTGGACCTGACAGGTGCATGCATTCCTCTTCATCATTTATAAAGAGGACAACATTGTCATTATTTTGCACCATGGCAGCTGTGTTGTCGTCATTCTTCTGGCCACTAGTTTCACCTTTGCACTTCCTTGGATTTGGGCAATCTCTTTTGAAGTGACCTGGTTGATCACAGTTGTAGCAATTTCTGGCTTTTGATTTGGATCGATTCTTTGACTTTCCACGAGCTCCGGATCTACCATAGTTGCTCGAACTCCTTTGATAACTCCTGCCTACGCCTTCTATGATAAGAGCTTGTCCTTGATTTTCAGGCTTCTTTCTCATCTTCTAATTGAGTGAAAGAGCCGATGTGACATCTTTCAACTCAATAGTAGTCTTACCGTGCAGGATGTTTGTTGCCAAATTATCGTACGAAGATGGCAACGAGTTCAATAGCAAGATGGCTTTATTCCTCCTCGATTTTTACTCCGAGGTTGGCAAGCTATGTTATTAGTCCGTTAAACACATTTAAATGCGACATAAAAATTCATACCTTCACCCATGTGTAGGGCGTATAATTGCTTCTTCAGGTACAATTTATTTGTCAGCGTTTTGGACATGTATCGGCTTTCCAATCTTGTCCAAATTCCATGTGCAGTGTCTTCATCAATGATGTTATTTACCACATCATCGGATAAATGCAACTTGATTGCACTAGCAGCTCTTTCATCCAAGTCAGCCCAATCCTCAACTTTCATGGTATCAAGCTTTTTGGCATCAGCAGCTAATACCTTGTGTAATCCTTGTTGGATGAGCAGATCCCTCATCCTTCTTTGCCATGTTGAAGAACCGTTATCTCCGTTAAATTTAGCTACCTCGTACTTTACTCCGGACATTTTTATTTTTCACCGAGTATAGTACTACCGACAGTGAATAGTATTTTAGTGAACGAGCAGAACCTGTGCTCTGATACCAGTTGTTGGGAATAAAACCCCTACCAAAATAATATTCATGGTAATAAAAGCGGAATAATAATGTAGCACCGAGATACAGTAATTAACAAGAATAAAAGAGTAATAATGACACCAAGATTTTTACGTGGAAAACCCTTCTGAATAAGGGAAAAAACCACGGCCCTGAGAGGAGCAACTGATATCACTATAGTAAGGAATTTTACACTTTGTAGGCCCGAGAAAAATACTCCAAAGACCACTACAACACTCAAAAGAAAATAACCTTCTTTTGATATTTCCACCTCACTACAATATCGCTCACTCTCTATTTTCCTCACAGACTATTTTCTTATACCTTGTCTGTGAAACCTTACTCTTTTTTTCTCTTTCTGTTGGTGTGTCTAAATGAGAGCCGAAGCTCTCATTTTATAGGCAAAAACAGCACACCCATCTTGACATTTTTAATCAAATAATTTAAAAAATATAGACTGCTTACCGCCCTTTTTGACAAGAGAAGGAAGAACTTTCTTTCATAATTAATGAAATGGACCCCATTAAATTGTTCCGAGATTGAGGAATAGCTAAATGAAAAAACTCAATATATATTGTGTATATTATCCAGGCTTTTAAATTTAATATTCAAGTTCTAGTCACGCAACCTTTCAACAGGGAGCGTTTTACCCTTTTAATAGGTCTACTTCACTAAAATTTGAATTATTAAGCTAGTAAACATCAAAGACTTAATACAATAACAATAATAAAAGGGTATTGTCACTTTTAGCTCGTAACAAAAATTATTTATATTCTGTAGTAAAAAAATATATAAAAATTATATAGATTTTGTATATAACATATATATATATATATCGGTTATTATTTTAAAAACGATTATAGAAAGTTATCTTTCTAATAATAAACTTAATATAATTTTAAGATAACATATATACACAGTCTTTATTTTTATTTTAATAAAAAAACTATTTCTAATAGATCTTTAGTTAAATACTGAACATTAAATAAAAAGAATCATGGAATATACTTCGTTATCTCTAAAAAAAAGAGTATATTACTCATGGGCCTAAGCGTCAACTGTGATTAATATTAAATTGGGTAGATGTTGAAATTTAATGGCTTGAATAAGAATTATCCAAAAAGAGGCTCAATAGTGAGGTGGCTAGATAAGAACCACAAGTAACTCACCTACAGTTTTCTCTAGTTCTTATCTTATCTAACCTCTTTTGACAAGACACCTGTCGACTTTCTAAAGTTGAAACTCCTTGCCATTTTTGGCAATTGATTACTTACTTAAACTACTTTTTTAATTATTATTCTAGTTAAATTAAGATTATCGTCATCTATTTAAGTTAAGAAGTAATAGACGTACTTGCTTATGTAAAATAACTTTTTCTAGTTTGTAATTTGTAATATTATTTAAGTTACAAATCACTTTTTATATTCTTTGTAGATATTTTTTGAGTGATGTGATCGTATAAAAACTTCTCTACACTGTTAAATTCTTTGGGAACTACAATTTAGTGTATTCATATTCTTAGGAATACTATAGTACTACTATATGTTGCAGTGCAATGTTCAGCCTATTAAATATTACCTCAAATAATACAAAGGAATATATTATTACATTGAAAATATATTATTAGGCTGTAAGGATGCGCTTTTTAAATTTTGTATACGTGATATTGGGTTGGCAACCCCTTATTAATTCTCTTACTGACTTTGTAATGGATATTTTGGATAGGAACTATGGCGGTGGGTATTTAATTTGATGAAAGATTAATTACAAAAATGATGTGTCCTGTATGATCCGTACCAAAATAACAATAATGCTTGAAGTTATATTTTAATTCAATGTATGTGGTTTTTCTTATCCATATATCCAAAACACCTCGGGAAAAGCTATTCTTTTGGAGTTGTTTCCCATAGAAAGGTAATACTAGTACGTATAAAATTGTTTAGATTAAGAAATTTAAAAGTATCTCTTTAGAAACACATTAAATTATGTGTTTAAAGAAGTCATATATATAAAAGTGTCAATATTATTACTTGATGAATCGAAGGAAATAAGTGAAGGAGATGATGAACAGTGAATAGGAAAGAGAAGAGAGAAAAGAGGAAATGAAAGAGTAATCTGATTAATGTGTTGTGTCTCGAAACTTCCCCAATGTATATACAGAAAATGTAATAATAAAATGTGTGTGTGTAATTACATTTGTGTCCCTCTATTCTATACAAAATCATATACAAAAATTTAAATACAACTGCCCTTGGGCTGTTATTGATTTGGGCCATCAGTGGGCTGCTGCGCATGCTTCTCATGCTGAAGCCCAACACCCCCCTTCAAGCTGGAGGGTGAACAAACACCCAGCTTAGATAAGAAATGGTGGTGTAAAACACCCGTCAATGGCTTAGTGAAAATGTCAGCCAATTGACCACCAGTAGCAACATGATGCAAGGAGATGAGACCATCTTGGATCTTGGTGCGAATGAAGTGGCAATCAATCTCAATATGCTTGGTCCGCTCGTGGAAAACTGGATTTTTTGCAATGTGTATGGCAGCCTGGTTGTCGCAAAAAACAGGAACAGGAGAGGAAATAGGAAATCCAAAATCAGAGAACAACCTGACCATCCAGGTCAATTCACCAACAGCCTTACCAATGGCTCTATACTCAGCTTCAGCTGAAGACAATGAAACAACAGGTTGTTTCTTTGTTTTCCAGCCAATCAAGGAACCCCCCAAGAATATACTAAAACCAGAAACAGATCTCCTAGTGTCCGGGCAAGAGGCCCAATCACTATCACAATAAGCAGACAAGGACAAATCAGGATTGTTATTGAGGAAAACACCAAGGTCAGAGGTACCTTTGAGATTCCTAAGAGTATGGAAGGCAGTATCCATATGGGCAGAAGTGGGGTGCTGAAGAAATTGGCTAAGATGTTGGACAGCAAAGGCTAGATCAGGCCTTGTATGAGTAAGAAAATTAAGCTTGCCAACAAGGCTTCTATAAGACTCAGGAGAGGAAAGAGGGGTGCCCATGTCATGTTTCAGCTTGACAGAAAGGTTGAGAGGGCACGTAACAGGGGTAACATTAGAACAATTAAAGGAGAGAAGAAGATCAGAAATGAATTTCTTCTGATGAAGAAGAAGACCATTAGCAAAATAAGAAACCTCAATGCCAAGGAAATAGTTAAGAACACCTAGATCCTTGATTTTGAAGGCAGAATCTAAGAAGGATTTTAAAGCAGTGATTTCCTCAAGATTATTACCAGTGAGAATAATGTCATCAACATAGACAGCTAAAAGAACAATAGACTGACCAGACTTCTTATGAAAAAAAGAGTAATCATTAAGAGATGAAGAGTAACCTTTAGAATAAAGAGCCTGGGAAAGCTTGGCATACCATTGCCTAGAGGCCTGTTTGAGGCCATATAGGGACTTTTGTAGAAGGCAGACAAAGGGAGGAGCAGAAGAGGAGGTAGAGGAAGAAGAAGAAGAAGAAGAAGATGTAGAAGAAAGAGAAGAAGTAACAGTAATACCAGGGGGCAGCTTCATGTAGACCTCTTCATTTAGGTCACCATGGAGAAATGCATTGTTAACATCCAACTGAAACATAGGCCAAGACTGCTTCACAGCAACTGCCACTAATGTTTTGATAGTAGAGAACTTCACAACTGGAGAAAATGTGTCAGTGTAATCCACACCCTCAATTTGAGTATCACCCCTCACCACTAACCTTGCCTTATATCTTTCTATACTCCCATCAGCTTTATATTTTATCTTGTATACCCATTTACACCCAATAGGCTTTTTGCCAGGAGGAAGAGGGACCAAAGACCAAGTGTTGTTGGCTGCCAAAGCCTCAAATTCTTTGGCCATGGCAGCCTGCCAAGCAGGATCAGAGGCTGCCTGATTATAGGAGGTAGGCTCAACCAAGGCATTGCTAACAGAGCTAGTGCAGCAAGTGGAAAAAGAACTGGTGCCAGAGATGGAAGGAGGGAGGTCACAAATGTAGTGATTGAGATGAGCAGGGGTGGTGTGAGGCCTGCCAGATCTCCTAGGAGCAGGCAGATTATCTGTAGGAGAAGGAAGTGAAGTAGGTGCAGTGAAAGGAATGGGAGGGGAGGGAGGAAAAGCATGAGGTGAAGGAGGGAAGGAAAAGGAAGTAGCAGGGGAAGGAAAAGTGTTGGAAGATGAAGGAATGGAGGAGGCAGGAGAAGAAGAGGAAGATGGAAGAGGTTCATCAGAGACAGGAGGAGAATCATGGCAAGGAGAAGGGATGGAAGGAGGAATAGAAGAGGTACCCCAAGGAAGAGCAAAGGGAAAAACATCTTCATGGAAAACAACATCCCTGGAAATAAGAGTGAGTTTAGTGTGTAAATTGTATAATTTGTAACCCTTTTTACCCATAGGATAGCCTATGAAGACACAAGGATCAGCCCTTGGTTGAAACTTATCTCTATTTTGCTTAGGCACAGTGGCAAAACATAGACATCCAAAGGTTTTGAGATGCAGTAAAGAAGGACTGTTTCCAAATAGTAATTCAAAAGGGGAAACATTTTTAAGGAGTTTAGATGGAAATCTGTTTATAAGGTATGTGGCAGTGAGGACACAGTCCCCCCAGAATTTGAGAGGGAGTTTGGACTGAAAAAGCAGGGCCCTTGCAGTTTCTAAAAGATATCTATGTTTCCTCTCAACAACTCCATTTTGTTGTGGAGTGTGAGAGCAAGAAGTTTGGTGCAAAATTCCATTATCAGTGAAGAATTTGGTTCAAGCAGTGCTGGACCCAAGTTCAAGAGCATTATCACTTCTAATGGTTTGGACAACAGCTTGAAATTGTGTTTTTATCATGGCAACAAAAGCTTGGATAATAGAAAAAGCATTGCTCTTGGACCCCATAAGGTGAGTCCAAGTAGACCTAGTGTAATCATCAACAATGGTTAAAAAATACTTGCAACCATTGTAAGTAGGGGTGGCATAGGGCCCCCATGTATCCAAATGGATAAGTTGAAAGGGATGAGATGTTTTGATAGAACTCTCAGGAAAAGAGAGCCTGGATTGTCTGGCTAATGGACAAATAGTACATATAAAAGGTTGTTTATTTGCAAACTTACATGGAAGAGAAGATATATCTTTCATTCTTACAAAAGGGATGTGTATTATGCCACAGTATTTCCATCTTATTCAATGCAGTATGTAAAGTACAATGAGAAGTAGAGTTTAACAACTAATGGGGAAGAAGAAGATTGAGAAGGAGTAGAAGGAGATGATTGCACAAGCCTGTAAAGACCATCATCCAGTTTACCAATTTCCAGTGGCCTCTTCAGAGAAGGGGCCTGTATTAGACAAGAAAACTTAGTAAATGAGACAATGGAATTCAACTGATGGACAAGCTTGGAAACAGATAGCAGATTATATTGAAAACTGGGAATGTATAGAACATGATGCAAAGTGAAACAAAGAAATTTAAGAGACCCAGTACATGTTACTTTAACTTTGTAACCATTAGGAAGGCTGACTAGGTATGGGACAACTAAAGGTTTTATGTCAAAGAGAATAGATTTATTGGAAGTCATATGGTCAGTGGCACCAGAATCAATAATCCAAATGCAAGCATTAATTCTAGTTAACATGCAAGCACCATAAGATACATCCTTTAGAGGTTGAAGAGAAGAAGGAACTGTACCAGCAAAGTTTGCAGATCCCATCACATTGGACTGCTGTGATTCAGACATCTGAGTTTGTTGAAGAAGAATCAGGAGCTGAGAGTACTGCTCCTTTGACAAACCAGGAATACCAGATTCTGACATACCCTCACCCATACTTGATACCTCAGCATTTGCATCAGATTGCTTACCTTTTTGTACATCAACATTTGCAGCAGTTCTTTTGTCCCTTGTAAGTTTGAAGTCTGGGGGGAACCCATGCAACTTATAACATTTGTCAATCAAGTGTCCTGGTTTCTTGCAGTACCTACAGACTACATCTGACTTGTTGCTATCAAATCTAACCTTTGGAGTAAACTGTTTGGGGTTTGAGTGTGTTCCATAAGGCTTCTTTATGAACTGAGTGGTAAAAACACTGGACTCAGTATGGAATTGGGAAGGAGAATGAGTCACTTGTCTTTGCCTTTCATCCTGAAGAAGGATGTTATAGGCACTATCCAAAGAAGGTGGTGGTTGCATCATAAGAATGTTGCTCCTAACCCCTATGTATATCTCATTTAACCCCATAAGGAACTGGTGCAATTTGTTTTCATCATCTTCCTTCTGAACTTCAATTTTAGCAGTACAAGTAGCCCCACAGCTAGATACAATACTCCTAGATGTTCTCATAAATGCCAATTCATCCCATAACTTCTTCAACTTATTGAAATAGGAAGCTATGTCTAGAGAGCCCTGAATAGTGGAAGCCAATTGTTGTTTAACTTCAAAGATCTTCGTACCATCAACTGACCCATACCTACTGTTAAGTTGAACCCATATACTATGAGCAGTGTCAGAATATTGAACACTCTCTGCTATTTTAGGGGTAAGAGAATTGGTCAACCAAGAGATGACCATATTATTACATCTGTCCCACTGTCTAAATTGTAGGGAGTCTACAGTAGGTTTAGGTATAGAACCATCGATAAAGCCTATTTTGTTCCTAGCAGACAAGGAGACTATGATATTCCTCCTCCAACCCCCAAATCCAACCCCTGAAAAGGGATTAGTAACCAAAGAAATGCCAGGAACATCAGACGACAGGAGGTATAGAGGATCTGAAGGACTAGGTACAAAACTAGTCGGCATAGAAGAAGAATCATTCACTATTTCCACCATTTTCGACCACCTATGATGCTCTGACTCAAACAACAGAAAAATCGTAACTATTAACAAGAAAAAAACGAAAACAACCAGAAATTTACAAATTCTGAAGTTTACACAACATGCAACAACTCTAATCAACAAAAATACATGAGATTTTGATGAAAACTGACCGAATCAAAAAACCCTAACTTCGTGAATCAACAGAAACTTGGATGAAACTCTGTGAGGGTAACATCGATCGGAAGCTCGTGATGAGTAGAATCGAAATACACCTGCTCTGATACCATGTCAACATTATTACTTGATGAATCGAAGGAAATAAGTGAAGGAGATGATGAACAGTGAATAGGAAAGAGAAGAGAGAAAAAAGGAAATGAAAAAGTAATCTGATTAATGTGTTGTGTCTCGAAACTTCCCCAATGTATATACAGAAAATGTAATAATAAAATGTGTGTGTGTGTAATTACATTTGTGTCCCTCTATTCTATACAAAATCATATACAAAAATTTAAATACAACTGCCCTTGGACTGTTATTGATTTGGGCCATCAGTGGGCTGCTGCGCATGCTTCTCATGCTGAAGCCCAACAAAAAGCCCCACATAAATATACGAATTAGAACTTAAACTCTACATATTTAACTTTTAAGATTCTTTAAATTAAACTTATTATATCTTTAAACTTCATGAGTTTATATTCACTATTTATTATAAATTTAGTAAACTTTTTTATATTAAATTATGTTTCGCATCAAAAATATCGAATACACAAGAATCTAATACTGCAGTCTACACTGCTACATTTACCCTTGAATATAATATCTATGTACGCCAATGAGACTCTTTTTCTTTTTTTAAATGTTTTAGTAAATGCAAAGAAACTTGGGAGTATTTATTTTTATATATTATAATAACCACATTAAAAATCACGTGGGAGAATTATTTTTTCATTTTTCACATTCTCCATGATACAACAATGAATCTTTCTATCGACAAGAGCACATAAGTTTGTTCCTATGATTATGGAACAGAAAAAGAAAAGAGAAGTCTGCATTATTGAAAAGTCTCTTTTCTATTTTCAAGATAGGAACAATAGAAGTAAATAGTGAAATACTTGCTTACATTTAGTGGTTACTTCAAATTATATTAATTTATCAGGGTTAATTAATTTAATTAAATAAAAATATATATAATTTATCATAATTAAATAATTAAAATTTATATGCAAAACAACTATTATGTATTTATTAGTTTAATATAAATATTTGATGTGAGTAAATTTTTACTGGGCCTCTTTAAGTTGACCATGCAACTTGGAGAGGAACCATTCTCTGTATTACTATTATAAGCTTTGGAAACTGGTCTATATATAAAAACTTTGGGAAGAAAAAAACGCAACAATCTAAACTCATAATTTTAAACTTAAACTGGCCTAGGACCATAACTTTTGACCAGAAATTTGTGTAAGAATAATAGTTTGTTAAAGTTGCACAAACAAGAAAATAGAGATAAGAACTAAGGATATTCCTCTTTCCCATGCCTTCTAACCCACCTAATCCCCCCCCCCCCCCCCAAGAAAAAACCCTGCGGTGGACCCACATTCTTTTGAGGGACATTGCTCTTTCGAATCCATTTTAATTATTTATTATTATTTTTTATCATTTATAATATTTAATTTTTTAAAATAGTAAAGACAATTAATTTTTTTTTTCAAAATTGTCCTTGGAATAGAAGAGCTTAGAAGAATTTATTATATTCTTAATGAACAAATTAAAGTTAAATTGGTCGATTTTATTATTAATTAATGTTAAAAAATAAATTCTTTTAACTTTTTTTATATATTTACCTTTTTATATTTTGATTTTCTTAGTAAAAATTTTAACGTTAGCCACTCCCCTACCCCTTCTCCCAACTCCACATGCCATCCCATGAAGGAAGAAAGAATAAAATAGTGATTTTGCCTAATAAATTACATCTTGCAAGCAGGCTTGCACTAATCATATATACGAGGTATGCAAGTCAAAAACAACCAATAAAAAAAGGACAAATTAAAAAACCTCCAACAATTATAAATTGAGCAGCCTTCTCCTTGCAAACATTTCAAACTTTCTCACTTCTCATTTTCCTCCTATTGAATCAAAAATTTCCCTCTCCTCCCTCTTCTTTTAATGTCCTCCCCCAACCCTCTTTTCCCCACCTAGGAACAATTCATTTTATTCCATAAAACCCCATATAATTAAATACTTGCCACTTCTTTTCATTTCTTTACTAGCAATATATTTGAAAAAGATTTTTTTTTTTAAATATGGTTGGGAAAATAAGCTCGGATCTTCCTCCTGGATTTAGGTTTCATCCAACTGATGAAGAATTAATCATGTATTATCTTCGATATCAAGCTACCTCGAAGCCATGTCCCGTTTCAATTATCCCCGAAGTTGATCTATACAAGTTCGATCCCTGGGAATTACCTGGTTAGTATGCATATATACATGGGAAAAAAAACTCTTGCTTAAATTTGAAATATTATTGATGATTAATTATTTATGCTCGTTTATGAAATGTAGAGAAAGCTGAATTTGGAGAAAATGAATGGTATTTCTTCACCCCTCGTGATAGGAAATATCCAAATGGTGTTAGGCCAAATAGAGCTGCTGTTTCAGGTTATTGGAAGGCTACAGGAACTGATAAAGCTATTTATAGTGCATCTAAATATGTTGGTGTTAAAAAAGCTCTTGTTTTTTACAAAGGAAAACCTCCAAAAGGTGTCAAAACTGATTGGATTATGCATGAATATCGTTTAAATGAATCAAGATCTCAACCTAACAAGCAAAGTGGCTCTATGAGGGTAAGACTTTTCAGATATATGAATCATTTATATCCATTTGGGCGTATTAGACTAATAATATTTTTCTTTTTCTTTCTTGGGTATTTTTCAGTTAGATGATTGGGTACTTTGTAGAATTTATAAGAAGAAAAATATGGGAAAAACTATGGAGATGATGAAAGCTGGAGAAGAAGATTTAGAGGGTCAAATTGAGATTACCAATAATGATATTGAAATTGTTGGTGCTACTACCAGTGGACCACAAACAAATAAATTGCCAAGGAATTGTTCATTGTCACATCTACTAGAATTGGATTATTTTGGGTCAATTCCACAATTGCTAGGTGACAATTCATACCATACAAGTTTTGACAATGACCAAAGTTACACATTAATGAATAATGTTAATACAAATGTGGTTCATCAAATGGAGAAATCTCAGGTAGGGGAAGTGTCACACCAACACAGTAGCCAAAATAATAATTATAATATCTTCTTCAACCAGCAGCCAGTTTTTGTAAATTCAGCTTTTCAATACCAGTGACAAAAGCTCCACAGAATTATCAGCGTACTATGTGACCTACAACTTTCTTGATCGCTTTATTTTTTAATAAGTTAAGATGTGGCTAAAATCTCTCTGATGATCGTATATTAGTCTACGGAGGCTATTGGATGAAGCTGATAGCATGGAAATTTTCAACAATTGTAAAATATTATATAGGGGAAAGTGACACATTATGTGATTGGTATTATCAGCAAGAAATCTCTAGTAGAGACAAAAAGAAGGGGTGGGGGAAATAAACTGTTGTATTAATTTTAGAATTTAGTTTAGTTTCTCAGCTTGTGTTTGTCAAAACTAATTTGCTTGTGAAATTTTAATGAATATTTTTCTGCACAACTCTAACTTTTGATATTTTTATTATTTCACGATGACATGTCAAATTGGATTTTGGATGAAGCTTGACTCTAACTTAGGATGTTCATGGTTTAGTTTGGATTAATTTTTTCTTTAAAAAAATCAAATCAAGTAAGTTGATTTTTTAAAATATTAGAATCAAATCAAATCAATTAAGTCGGTTTTTTTTCGATTCAGTTAATGTTGGGTTTTGTTAGTTTTTTCAATTTTTTCGATTTTTTGTCGGCTTTTTCTTAAAATATAAGATATACACTATCAAACACATATTCCGATGATCGCAGTATCAACGTAACACTATCAAACAATTGCTCTTTGAGAAATCGATTATTTACTAAGATATATTGATGATAATTGAATCAAATAGCGATGAATAATTTAAGGACTCAACTAAAAATTGTTGTTTTCTGATTAAAACTAAAACCAAATCAAATTTGATCGGGTTTTAAAATTCAAAACCAAGACCAAACTAAACCAAAAAGTATCAATTTTTTAATTGATTTGATTCGATTTTTCAAGTTTTTATGAAAACCCCTACTCTAACTCTCGTAAACCTCTTTCTTCAACTTACTTTTCTTTATTTTTTTCCTTCTAATTGGTAGAAAAAGGAACGTTTTCATTGAATCTTAATTTTAAAATATCAATTATCCACTGATAATAACCGCGTGGAAAATCAATCAATCAAACTAGTAGATAAGCTTTCGGATAGATTCGGTTAAAAGTTATGAATAAAACAAGAGGCACTTAACACTTCAATAAATCACAACTATTCAACAATTTTTTTATTTTTTTTAATCTTTCGTTGTGGTTAGGTGGAATTTGAACTCGTTGCAAAAATGGCTATGCCCTTATTCAAATAGTTAATATGAGAGCAGGAAAGATCTGAATAGACAATAGTAACCTCATGATCCGTAGGACTATGAAATTAATTAATTGAGATTCCAAAATAAACGTTACTATATTGATTGTTGTAAGGTTGATGAAAACGATAAAATTATCAAAAAGGAGTATTATTTTTGTTTCCCGTCCAGTGTCCCATACTCTCTTGAGCTCGACTTATCCAGCTTCGCACAGAGAAGTCTCACTTTACTATAAAATGCTTCCTATCAAAAACGATTCCATTATCGAAGCTCGAACTATATACATTTGACTAAGGATAGAAGAATATTTATTACTCCACCGTAATCTTTGGTTGTTAGTAGACTTAGTACCTAGATGACCCATGATTTTGGAAAAAAAAAAAGATGACTCCAGATAATAATAGTACTGATAATGAGTTGTTAATTCACATGATGAAACTAAGGTTGATATAGAAATGATATGATTCCCTTGCTATGTGGAGTTCATATAAACTAAGTGGCAAATTTGTGTCTTTATGTCATGTCCAAGTACTTGGATCCTCAATTTGAAATGCGCGAGCAAGATGCTCGTTGTGGAACATTGATTTACTTTTGACGCTCAATTTTTTAACACTCTCTTATTAGGAACAACTAAACAATTAATCAGTCAAAATTATTGACTCCATATATGCAATTGATATTATAAAAAGAAATTACACAATTAGTGTAATTTAACTTAATATGGAATGTTAACAGTCATTTTTTTTATCAAATAATTATATAAATTTACTTGTAATTACTTTATAAGTGACACTATCAATTTATAAAACTAAATTAATTCATATAATAATTGACATTCAAAATATCTTATACATGGACGTGATTCAAGTTAAGATGATGCAAGAAAAATAAACAAAAGAACAAAGGAATAAGAAGAGCATAAACTAAAGGAAAAAGGTGATGGAAACCTTGGACAGTTGACAAAGAAATGGAGGTTGTGGTGGTCTAGTGGCCCAAGGGGATTAGGTTGGTGCATGCATGGGATTTCTAAGTATTGAAATATCCCCATTTGCTCGATGCTGACATTTTTGGACTATCTTATTAACTTAATTCTATTCTATCTTTATTGTTTCTCATTCGATATTTATTTTTATTTTATAGTCCGAAAAATTCAGATTTATGTTAAAAAGTTTCTTTTGGTATAAAATATTTTCTATCAAAAATAATTTAACACTCAAAATTCGAACATAAAATTTCTGATTAAAACTGAAAAGAGTACTTACTATTCTAATACAAGTCGACGAGTTGTGATGATATTTAATTGCTTTTCAATTTGTTTTGCTTTTTCTTTCTTTTTTAACGGCTATTGTTTCGCCGAAATTTCTCCTAGAAAGGACGAAGTCTTTTTATAAAGAATTCTTGGATAAGATCAAAACTTTCAGTTCAATGAATAATGTATGTACATTTATCGTTCACTTCTAAATTTTTTTCGGAGATTGACGAAGCTCAAGATGAAGGCAAGGAGTACGTACAAGGTAAAATATAGTAAGTATTTTTTCTAATGAGACATTATTCAAATCTAGAATTACTAAGATGCGATGTATTCGATCATGTTTTCTTCGTGAGCAAAAGTGAAAATAATTTACGTATACACAATATGTCTACATTAAATCATTGAATATAACATATTTATTTTACCTACAGTTTAGTCACTTAATTAATTAATCAACGTGTATTTCTTACCTCTAGAGAATTTCTTTAATGTGAATAAAATAAGGGGAGATCAAACTTCAAATTATGTATGCCACTGATCCAATACTCGCCAACTCTACCTTGCAACTTGTTTGGATAGTTGTTACTTGTTATATTGTATAGTATTGCTACTTTAAATATAATATTTATTTTGATTGTTATTTAAATCTTATCGTTTTATATTATTAAATCCAACTAATATTAGGTCACGACAAAAACTATCACTCTATATAATGACTGATTTAGTGTGATCATGCTGTTACCTTAATTTTTCTCTCATCTTTCCCTTCCTTATTATTAAATAATCTATCGTTTATCCTATCTTTACATAATGAATTTACCTAATTTACCCCGTACCCGGTACACTTTTTTATAATATTATCAATTTATTTTTTATATAACTGGTACACGACATCATGAAACAACGGTAAATGATACAAACTATTCAAAACATAATATATCAAAATAATATAATAATACATTAAAAAACGATATGTATATAACAGCCATCCATACAAGCTGTTAGTGTAACTTACAATAATCTTTCCAGTCGCACGGGTGCCAAATATTACATATAACTATATAAATTCAAGATATTAGCGAGAGTTCATATTGTAGCTTAAAGTTAGGTTTAGAAACCAAGAACGTGCCATATAATTCAAATCATAGCATTCAAATACTGTTGACTAGTTTTGTTTAAAGTTCACAAGTAACTCACGTCTCCACTAAAAATCATGTTAGTGATGATAAGACTAGCACAATAGCATTCACTTCGGCATGCTAGTTATACAAAAAGGGAAAGAAAACTCCCTTTTGACCTTTCCATTTTCAGATAATCTGGTGGATGAACACAACAACGGGCGATTATTGCTTTTAGTTCGAGAGTGTATAGTGGCAATTTTAGGACGAATTTTGTAATTTTAATTTTAACTCGAATTATATAGGAAATTTTATCTTCTATGGTAAAGCTTTACACTATATTTATTATGAATAAAAACTCTTTTAATATATTATTTTCTATAACTGCTTTTTAATTTTTATAGCAAACTATATATTTATAATTACTTTCTACCATTAAGCCATTAATCACTCTGTCTAATATTTTTCTCTCTCTTGTCCATTCTCAGCAGACGTTTGGAGAAGGCTACTAATATGGCTGGGGATTACCCGAAGACCATGAAGCTAGGAGGAGGAGCTCAAATGGGCAACGGATGTTAAAGGTAAAGGATCCAAAACAATGATGTATAGGATGAGCATAACGAGAGCAGTATACCACTTATGGCTGGAAAGGAATCGACGAGTTTTTCAATAGGAGAAAAGATGCAGCGAAGATATTGCTAGACAGTTAGTACTAGAAATTCACTGTAAAGGCTATAAGCAGAGTTACAACAACAACCCACTATAATCTCACTTGGTGGGGTCTGGGAAGGATAATGTGTACGCAGACCTTACCCCTACCCTAGTGTTACGGACGGCACTATTTTCGCCCCAAAACAGGCTCAAAACAGCTCCAAAATGCTTCCAGAACAGTCCAGCGTGCCCCGGAAGGCCCTGGAAGACTCTAGACCCCTCTAGAGTTATCTTGTATATTCTACTAGGTGTAGAGATTTATAGAGATCTCTAGAACTCTCTAGAGCTCTCTAGAACTCTCTAGATCTCTCTAGAACTCTCTAAAACACTCTAGAACTCTCTAGAACACTCTTGTATCTACCTAGGATGTAGTAGAACTCTCTAGAACTCTCCATAGAATTCTAGGACATGTACATAGCTAGAAGGCTATAGAACTCTCTAGAACCTCTAGAGCTTGTAAGCCTCCCCTATAAATATGGGTTGGCATTTGGAATCCAAGAAGCAATCAAGCAATTAAGCAAAGTTGTAAGCATTCAAAGCATTGTAAAGTTCTCAAGGTTCTCTTAATAAAAGAGTTCTTTATTCCAACTACTAGTTTCCTTCGCCAAGTATCTACACGCTTAGTCTTTATTAGGTACTACTAAGCTTCCGGGTAGGCTGACTAGCTAACTTTGGCATTGAAAGTTCGCTAGGCCGGACAGATCGTCGTGTTTGAGTTACGGTCTCGTCACAATTGGTATCAGAGCCTCAGGTTCGTTGGAACATCTAAGGGAGTATGGAAGGCGGCAGTGAAATCACCCAAACCGGAAGGGACAAATCTAAGGGCCAAAGGTCTCGCTCCTGGGACGCCATTGAGGGGTTGGAGACAAGGCTGGCCAAAGTGGAGTTGGCCATTGCCGATGGGCAGGACAAGTTCATAGAGGTCGACCAAAGGTTCGAGGGGGTCGAACAAAGGGTCGAAGAGGGCCTAGACGGATTGCGGGAGGAGATGCAGTCCGCCGTGAATCAAGTCCTGGCACAATGTCTTCAGGCGGTGGAGGAGAAACACCAGACAGAGATTTCGTCCATGCGGGAAGAGCTAGGGAGGCTTTCACATGAGCTGGAGAGCACCAAGGAGGAGCTCAGCTTGTGCAAAAGGGCTCTTGCACAAGGCACTGCCACTACGTCCGAGGTAAGGACTACCCTTTCCAAAATAGATGTTCCCCGACCCAAATATTTCAAAGGGTCTAGAAGTGCGAGGGAACTAGACAACTTTGTTTGGAGCATGGAGCAATACTTTAGGGCTCTCGACATGCAAGACGAGGCTCTAAAGGTAAGCATGGGTAGTCTTTTCCTCGAGGACACCGCAATGGTTTGGTAGAGGAGAAGACAAAGCGACATAGAGAAAGGCACCTGCTCTATCAACACTTGGGCAGATTTCAAGGCAGAACTCAAGAAGCAGTTCTACCCAAGCAACGTCGAGGAGGAAGCTCGTGGCAAGCTAAGGCGTTTGCAGCACAAAGGAACCATCCGGGAGTACGTCAAAGAGTTCACAGAGGTACTTCTCGAAATCCCTGACTACCCTGATAAAGAAGTTTTCTTTGCCTTCATGGACGGGTTGCAGCAGTGGGCAAGGCTTGAAATCCAACGCCGTGGTGCCCAAGACCTGACCACTGCCATATCCATTGCCGAGTCCCTTATTGAGTTTAGGAAAGTGGAGAAACCTAAACCCAAGGACAAGGGCGGCAAGGGAAAGAGCGGGGGAGACCCGCCTAAGGGCAAGGAGGCGTCAGAAAGGGTCAAGGGACGTAGAGATTTCCCTCCCAAACCGAAGACCCCGGTCCAATGCTTCTTTTGTGATGGACCACACTATGCGAGGGATTGCCCCAAAAAGAGTAAGCTTTTGGCCTTAATCGAGGATCACGAGAAGGAGGAAGCAAAGATTGGGGCCATGCGGCTTCTTAGCTCAATTCAGGCAAAAGTTGAGGTGCCCAAGAACGAGAAGAAAGGGAGGTTGTTTGCCGAGGCCAAGATTGGGGAGCATACCGTGAAGGCATTAGTTGACACGGGAGCCGACAGCAACTTCCTCACTTTCCAGCAGGCTAAGGAGATGGGCATCCGGTACGAGACAAGCCGAGGTTGGCTCAAGGGCGTCAATGCTGCACCAACAAAAACCTTTGGAGTTGCCCGCAATGTGCCGGTTCGCTTAGGCAATTGGCACGGCCACATAAACTTCTCGATCGTGACCATGGACGATTATCCACTCATCTTGGGTATTGAGTTCATGGACAGGGTCAAGGCCGTCCCAATTCCCTTTGCGAACTCCTTATGTATCTTGGAGGAAGGCAACACCATCTAGTTCCACTAGAGCGGGAAACCCGACTCCAAGAAAAACAAATTTCGGCCATGCAACTCTCAAAGGGCATCAAGAAGGAAGAGCCGACCTACCTTGTTGCCTTAAAGGAAGAAGATGCCATTCCTACAACCGAGTCCATGCCACCCGAGGTCCAGCATGTTTTGGAGCAGTTCCAAGACGTCATGCCACCGGAGCTACCAAAGAGGTTACCACCTAAAAGGGAGGTGGATCATAAGATAGAGCTGGAACCAGGTGCCACCCGCCAGCTGCCGTGCCTTATCGGATGGCGCCTCCGGAGCTTGAGGAATTACGGAGGCAATTGAAGGAGTTGGTGGACATGGGCTATATTCGTCCATCAAAAGCACCTTATGGAGCGCCGGTATTATTCCAGAAGAAGCACGACGGGTCACTTCGACTTTGCATCGACTACCGGGTGCTTAACAAGATCACGGTCAAGAATAAGTACCCAATACCACTCATTGCCGACTTGTTCGACCAGCTTGGGCAAGCTCGTTACTTCACCAAGCTGGATTTGCGATCGGGGGTACTACCAGGTCCGCATTGCGGAGGGAGACGAGCCTAAGACAGCATGCGTCACAAGGTACGGCTCATATGAGTTCCTTGTGATGCCTTTCGGACTCACCAATGCGCCTGCAACGTTTTGCACCCTCATGAACCATGTCCTACAGCCTTTCTTAGACAAGTTCGTAGTGGTGTACTTGGACGACATTGTCATCTATAGCAACACACTGGAGGATCATGTAAATCATCTAAGACAAGTCTTCCAAGTACTCCGCACGAACGAGCTTTATGTCAAGAAGGAGAAATGTGCATTTGCTCGTAGAGAAGTCTCCTTCTTAGGACACATTGTTGGTGAGGGAAAGCTACGGATGGATGAGTCCAAAATTCGGGCGATACAGGACTGGGAGCCGCCGAAGAAAGTTCCAGAACTTCGGTCTTTCCTTGGCTTGGCTAACTACTATCGGAAGTTCATCAAAGGCTACTCTTCCATCGCCGCGCCACTCACAGATCTACTGAAGAAGAACCGGACCTGGGAGTGGACTGATAAGCCCAAACAGCATTTGAGGAGTTAAAGGCCGCCATGATCAAGGAGCCGGTATTGGTTTTGCCCGACCATACCAAGTCTTTCGAGGTGCAGACGGACGCCTCTGACTTTGCCCTGGGAGGCGTCCTAATGCAAGAAGGGCACCCTGTGGCTTACGAAAGTCGTAAGCTAAATGATGCAGAAAAGCGCTACACGGTCCAAGAAAAAGAGATGACCACCGTAGTGCACTGTTTACGGACGTGGAGACATTATCTCCTGGGCAGCAAGTTCATCGTAAGGACGGATAATGTTGCCACCAGTTACTTCCTTAAGCAGAAGAAGCTTACACCAAAACAAATTCGGTGGCAAGCTTTCTTAGCAGAGTTTGATTTCGTGATGGAGTACAAGCCGGGAAAGGGAAATGTTGTGGCCGACGCACTGAGCAGAAAGGCCGAACTTGCCTCCATCACAAGCCCAAATTTCTCTATAGTGGATCGCATCAAGGAGGGGCTGGAACATGACCCGCAAGCCAAAAATTTGTTGGAATTGGCACGACAAGGGAAGACACGCCAGTTTTGGCTAGAGGACGGGCTGCTCCTCACCAAGGGAAATAGGGTTTATGTGCCAAAATGGGGAGGCTTAAGGAAGGAGATCATCCGGGAAAGTCATGACTCCAGATGGGCAGGCCATCCTGGAGTCCAAAGGACGATGGCGCTGATTGAACGAGCATACTTTTGGCCCCACATGCGGGACGACGTGGAGCTATACGTAAAAACTTGTCTTGTGTGCCAGCAAGACAAGGTTGAACAACGCCCACCAACGGGTCTTTTGGAGCCATTGTCTATTGCAGAGAGGCCATGGGAAAGCATTTCCATGGACTTCATCACATCACTACCCAAGTCCGAAGGCTGCAGCAACATAATGGTTGTAGTGGACTGCTTCAGCAAATATGGCGTATTCATTCCTGGTTCAACAAAGCTTACTGCCGAGGACGCTGCTCGACTATTTTTCAAAAATGTGGTGAAGTATTGGGGCATTCCGAAGACCATTATCAGCGACCGGGACCCCCGCTTCACGGGAAGGTTCTGGAAGGAGCTTTTTAAAATCATGGGGTCCGGGCTCAACTTCTCTACAGCCTTTCACCCTCAAACTGATGGGCAAACGGAACGGGTGAATGCTTTGCTGGAGTTATATCTTCGCCACTTTATCAACGCCAACCAAAAAGATTGGGCCAAGTTATTGGACATTGCCCAATTTTCTTATAATCTGCAGAAGAGCGAGTCAACAGGGGCAAGTCCATTCGAGTTAGCAACGGGACAACAACCGATGACGCCACAAACTTTGGCCATTGGTTACAAAGGGCCCAATCCGTCAGCATACAAGTTTGCCAAAGGCTGGCACGAAAAGGCAGACTTGGCAAAAGCCTACTTAGCAAAGGCAGCGCAGAAAATGAAGAAATGGGCCGATGCTAAGAGGCGTCACTTGGAGTTCGAGGAAGGAGACTTGGTCATGGTAAAACTCCTTCCTCACCAGCGTCGAAGATCCGGCCAGGTTCATAAAGGGCTAGTAAGGCGCTACGAGGGACCGTTTCCAGTAGAGAAACGCATTGGCAAACTAGCCTACCACTTGACTCTTCCATCACATTTAGAAATGCATCCGGTCTTCCATGTGAGTCTTTTGAAGCCATATCATCAAGACAACGAAGATCCAAGCCGAGGAGAGTCTAAGCGAGCACCAACGGCCATCACAACGGTGCCAGAGAAAGAAGCAAAAGAGATCCTTGCGAACCGCATCATTCCAAGACGGGGGACTCACCCAAGCTACACTGAATACTTTGTCAAGTGGAAAGGGTCTCCCGACAGCGAGGCGAGCTGGGAGCATGAACTAACTTTGTGGAATCACCAAGACCTCATCCAGGCTTACAAGGAGCACGCGCCGAGGTCGTCGCAAGATTGAGCGGGGGAGAATGTTACGGACGGCACTATTTTCGCCCCAAAACAGGCTCAAAACAGCTCCAAAATGCTTCCAGAACAGTCCAGCGTGCCCCAGAAGGCCCTGGAAGACTCTAGACCCCTCTAGAGTTATCTTGTATATTCTACTAGGTGTAGAGATTTATAGAGATCTCTAGAACTCTCTGGAACTCTCTAGAGCTCTCTAGAACTCTCTAGATCTCTCTAGAACTCTCTAGAACACTCTAGAACTCTCTAGAACACTCTTGTATCTACCTAGGATGTAGTAGAACTCTCCATAGAATTCTAGGACATGTACATAGCTAGAAGGCTATAGAACTCTCTAGAACCTCTAGAGCTTGTAGGCCTCCCCTATAAATATGGGTTGGCATTTGGAATCCAAGAAGCAATCAAGCAATTAAGCAAAGTTGTAAGCATTCAAAGCATTGTAAAGTTCTCAAAGTTCTCTTAATAAAAGAGTTCTTTATTCCAACTACTAGTTTCCTTCGCCAAGTATCTACACGCTTAGTCTTTCTTAGGTACTACTAAGCTTCCGGGTAGGCTGACTAGCTAACTTTGGCATTGAAAGTTCGCTAGGCCGGACAGATCGTCGTGTTTGAGTTACGGTCTCGTCACACTAGGGTAGAGAGGCTGTTTCCAAATAGACCCCCGGCATCCTTCCCTCCAAGAACTTCCCACCTTGCTTTTGGGGAGACTCGAACTCACAATGTCTCGGTTGGAAGTGGGGGTTGCTTACCATATGACCAACCCTGTCGCTATAAGCAGAGTAGTTTGAGAAAAATTTTGCGACACTCAATTCTTATCCTAAGAAGGTGTTAGAGAGGTGAGAGTGTATTAAGTTTTGGGGCCGTATGTCCAAATTTAGTGTTTGCTGTACTGATAAATATTTACGTGGTATTAAAAATTTAATTACCAAAAAACAATCTCTCTCATTTTGTATATAAAACTACTTCCTTATTAAACCCTAGATATTATTTTTGACGGTTTAAGCTGACGACGATGCTTTTACTGGAGGTTGGTGTCACTTTGGTGATCTAGCAGTTAAGCATCCCGACGGATATATAGAAATCAAAGACAGATCAAAGGACATCATCACTTCTGGTGGTGAAAATATAAGTAGTGTTGAGGTCAAGAATATCATATATCTACATCCAGCAATACTAGTATCTGAAGTGGCAAGGCCCGATGAGTAGTTGGGGGGGGGGGGGGGGGGTTGCCATGTGCATTGTGTCATTAAAGCCTGTGAATAAAACAGATAAACAAGCGGAAGATATTATCAACTTTAGTCGATGACAAATGCCTAAGTACCGAAGGATTGCTTAAGGGTGTTCATAACACGCAGCGGAAGACAATAATAATTATAGGTAGATTTTTTCACGTTTAAAATTTATTTATGTGTCAAAGATCGGATCTAAGACGTACCTGGTGAAGAGAGTTTTTTTTCAGAATTTCTTCGATAGTGCGAATACTCTATGCGTATCCACATCGAGATCGATCCTTGATATCAACTCTTTGATCAATGAAACCCGCGAACAAATTGAACGAAGAATATTGTGTTGAAATTTTTCTCAAAAATCTTAACTCAAATTAGAAGAACAAGAAACACTTTTCTTGTAATTGTATTTTCTCTCTTGGCTTTGTATTGAACTCTCACTTTCACAAAGTAGGTTTTCTTCTCAAGAATAATAATTATAAAAAAACCGAAAAAGAAAAAAAACCATGCAACTTTTCTCCATCACCCTTTATATAGCATCACCTACCAACCCTTTTCCTATTTGGTTGAGGTAATAATTTTCTTAAGGTAAAAGTTTATTCCAAAAATAAACTTATGGAAAATTTTTGTTTGAAATTCCAAGTTTTCTTTCTTTGGAAAACTTTGTAAGGAAATTTCGAAATTTCCTTTCTTTTGTTGCCGAGAGATTCATGGACTTTGTTATGTCCAATTCTAAATTGGACTATAATATTCTTTTCCTTTTTTTTTGACTTTTTGAATTTTATTAATATAATATTTTTCTATTGAAAATATTAATCCCATTTCAAATAGGATAAAATTTTAATTAATAATCCAATTCAAAATTAGAATTATTAACAAGCTTTTATTAATATTACATTTTATATACATCCAATATACAAAATAATATTAATTATATATATCACATATATTTCAACCAAGAGATATTATTTAATTTCTATTCCAATTAGAGACTTCAATTTATTCACAATATTAATTATAATTTTTATGCTAGCAAAGAATAAAATAATATTTCATTTGGACTAACAACTAAATTTATTTGACTAATCAAATTCTTTAATTTAATTATCAAATAATAAGTTAATTAATCCTTTATCAAAGATCAGAACACTCGTTAGTGTGCGGCCCCATAGGTTCAATACTAAACCGTAGTAAATTGATCATATCAATATACTAATAAAGGGTGGCGTCTAGCAACACTCCTTAACGACCGGATAGCATGAAGTATACAATTTACTCTCAAGAACCAGTAGAAGAATAATGTAGTAATTCCTTCTATCCTTATAGCTCTGGATCACCATAGGATATGGTTCAACTGTCAAATCCTAATAGGCGATCAACTATGTGTTCACGTCAAATATAGTCGACCATTGAATGACCTAAGAAACTCATTTCTTCTTTCATTCAATTGCCCTGGCCAAGGTCTTAATTTGGTCGTTTATAATTCATGACAACATGGAGCTCAAACGCATTACCAAGAGTTGACAGATTCCTTTCCATCAACCTATTGAATCTCGACGTCTCCACGTTTAATGATCTCTCTTATCAAGTGATTCCTTCGCAGAACGTGCTTGGACTTTTGGTGTGATCTTGGTTCTTTTGCTTGAGCAATGGCTCCAGTATTGTCACACAACAATGGAACCGCACCTTCCATGAAGGAATCACACCAAGTTCAGTTAAGAACTTTTTCATCCATACAGCTTCCTTAGCAGCTTCACTAGCTGCTATATATTCTGCTTCAGTCACTGAATCAGCTATTGTAGCTTGTTTGGAACTTTTCCAACTCACTGCACCACCATTTAAGGTGAATACATAACCAGAAATAGATTTTCTATTATCCCTATCTGAAGAGAAACTTGCATCAGTATAACCTTCAAATTTCAACTCAGAATCCCCATAGATGAGGAATTGGTCTTTAGTCCTTCTTAAGTACTTAAGAATGGTCTTCACCACCTTCCAATGTTCCTCAGCAGGATTTCCCTGATATCGGCTAGTCACTACAAGTGCATAAGCCACATCAGGACGTGTACATGTCATGGTATACATGATAGCTCCCACTGCACTAGCGTATGGGATCCTACTCATGCGTTCTTTCTCTTCAGGTGTTTTAGGACAATCCTCCCTACTGAGAGAAATTCCAGTGCCTATCGGTAGATAGCCTCTTTTGGAATTATCCATGTTATACCTCTTTAAGATATTATCAATGTACAAAGACTGGAGAGTCCAAGCAGCTTCCTAGATCTATCTCTATAGATCTTTATTCCTAATATATAAGCTGCTTCTCCCAAGTCTTTCATGGAAAACTGTTCAGATAGACAAATCTTGGTATTTTGCAATGCCGGTACGTCATTCCAAATGAGCAATATATCATCAACATACAACACTAAAATTATAATTGTGCTCCCACTAACCTTTTGTACACACAAGGTTCTTCTTCGCATCTAACAAAATTGAACTTTTCAATTGTTTTGTTAAATCGAATATTCCAACTTCGAGAAGCTTGCTTTAATCCATAAATAGATCTTTGTAGCTTACAAATTTTATTATGATCAAACGAAGATGTGAAACCTTCAGGTTGTGTCATGTACACATCCTCTTCTAGCTCACCATTAAGGAAAGTCGTTTTCACATCCATTTGCCATATTTCATAATCATAGTATGCTGCTATTGCAAGCAAAATCCGAATAGATTTGAGCATTGCCACGGGAGAGAAAGTCTCGTCATAGTCGACTCCTTCTTTCTGACGATATCCCTTGGCAACAAGACGTGCTTTGTAGGTCTCCACCTTTCCGTGTGCTCTAATCTTTTTCTTAAAAACCCATTTACAACCTATAGGTTTTATATCCTTTGAAGGTTCAACTAAAGTCCATACTTCATTTTCCTTCATGGATTCCATTCCGGATTCCATGGCCTTTTGCCGCTTCTCATAATCAGAACTTTGTATAGCCTCTTCATAGCTCTTAGGGTAATCATCATTATGATCAACCTCATTTGATTAATCATCTTGTACTAATAAATTTAATCTAGTTGGTACATGACGTTCTCGTGTAGACCTTCAAAGAGGTACTTGTACAAACTGTTCACCTTGTGTTGGATTTCTTTGTTGCTCAATTTGGTTTGGAACTGGTTCATTAACCTATTCTTGAACTTCATTTAGTTCTTGAACTTCAACCGTTGAAGATGGAAATTTCCTTGGCAACTTCAAAACATCCAATAAAGGTTCTTCAACTTGGGTCTCATGATCTTCATATTGTGTTGACTCATTAGTTTCTTGATCCTCATCAAGTTCTATATCCCCATTATAATTTCCTTCCAAAAAGAATTTCCTTTCCAAAAGGTTGCTCCTCTGGACACAAGCACTTTATGGTCAGAAGGGTGATAGAAATAATGTCCCCTTGTTTCCTTGGGATACCTAATGAACCTACACTTATCAGATCTTGAGTCAAGTTTATCAGACTGTAGTCTCTTAACATAAGCTGGACAACCCCAAACCCTAATATGTTTAAGGTTAGGCTTACATCCTTTCCATATCTCATATGGTGTTGTAGAGACTGACTTAGTGGGAACTTTATTAAGTAAGTATGTTGCTGCTTCCAAAGCATATCCCCATAAATTTATTGGAAGATCAGTGAACCACATCATAGATCTCATCATATCTAATAAGGTTTTATTTCTACATTCAGACTTGAAATATGCATAATCGAATTATCATTCACACTAGGTAAGACATAAACATCATGTTGGAGATAGTCATTCACACATAAATTATCACTATAATAAATAGAGCAAATACCATTGCCTATATTAATGCGAAAAACCATGTTTGTCTAACATAGAAGCTGAAATTATGTTTGAAACAAATTTAGGAACGTAATAACAATCATCCAACATAAGTATTTTGCCCGTAGGCATTATTAAAGAAATTGATCCTACAGCTACGGTCGTAACTTTTGCACCATTTCCAACTTGTAGATTAATTTCTCCTTTCTTCAACTTTCTACTTATTTGGAACCCCTGCAACATATTGCAGATTTTATAACCACTGTCAGTATCTAATACCCACAATGAAGAATTATTAGTAGTTAAAGAAACCTTGAAAATATTTTTCATTAAAGTCTTACCTTGTTTCTTGTCCTTTAAAGTTGCAAGATACTCTTTGCAATTTCTCTTCCAATGTCCTATTTTCTTAAAATGGAAACATACAGCATCAGATTGGTCAGTTTTGCCTTCTTTGCCTTTGGGTTTGGTCACACCACCTTTGAGCGCAGTAGGCTTTTTCTTGGGTTTACTTTTACCCTTACCATTCTTCTTAGAAGAGTTTTCAACCAACATGATAGTTCCTTTCTTCTTCTCAGATACAAGTTGATTCTCATAATCAATCAACATATTAAGCATCTCATGAAGATCACAATCCATTTTATTCAAATTAAAATTAATAACAAATTGTGAAAAGGATTCTGGTAGTGACTGCAAGATCAAATCTTGAGAAAGCTCTTTACCCAGTTTGCACCCCAACTTCTCAAGTTCTTCAATAAGATCAATCATATGATTGACATAGGGTCCAATTGGTGAGTTTCCAGTCAACTTGGATCCAAATAAAGCCTTAGATAGTTGGTATCTAGCTGTCCTGCTTTGTGTACCAAACATCTTCTTAAGATGTTCAATAATTGCAGTTGGATCAATATCCTGATGTTTCCTCTACAGTTCAGAATTCATAGAAGCGAGAATGATGCATTTGGTAGTAAGACATTCTTCCAAGTATTTCTGATAAATCTTGGTAGCATCATCATCATTTACATCTGGGACTTCCTTGGCGGGCTTATCGATCACATCAATAAGTTTTTCATGCATGAGAACAATTCTCAAATTTCTGTACCAATCATCAAAGTTTGGTCCTACCAACTTGTTGGTCTCAAGTATTCCACGCAGTGATATAACAGACATATTGAGAAATCTAAAATATAGGAAAGAAAAAGGCAATAATATAAGAACATATTTGCATATATCATAAAGACATGGACTTTTTTCTAAATGATATTTCCACTAATTATTTTAAACTATTTACCCTCATTATAGTATACGAAATCTTTATTCTTTTAGTGGAGCAAAGGAATCCTTTAACAATATGTATGAGCCCCTTAGTAATCAAGTCGTTTCTCACTTATATTTTAATGGTAGGTACTCTTACCAATTGTATCCCCATACAATTTCCTTAAATGGCTCTATGTCAAATAGTCCCCTGGTAGTCAGGTCGATCCTATTGGCATAGTTGAGTTCAACCATCATGATAGCAAAGAACTTATTAAATTTTATACTCCCCCGGGTAGTCCAGGCGTTTAGTGTAAAATTGAATAATTCTTTCAATCCATACATCTAATGCAATAAATAATTTTAACATATTCTCGAACTATAAGTCTCGTGGTAGTCAGGCCGCTCCTTATAAACAAGAAGTAAGTCAAATTAATTACCTTGATGGATAGCTTTATAATAAAATATCTTATATTTTATTATTTAAGAACTCAAATTTTTTTAATAAGAGGGAATTGTCATAAAAACTATTTTTAATAACACGAAGATCGAATCTTTTATAGCATGTGAATTTAGTTCAATTGTCTACATGCTTAGCCCTAAATTAATTTATATCACATGTAATAAATAATTCAAAATTATGTAATGAGCAAGCACATGGCATAAAATAAAATTCAACATCCTCTAACATATTTATCTTATATATCACATAAAAACAATTCATGCTAGAATATTATTATTAATTAACATCTCATGAACTAATAACAATTAAAGTAACAATAGAATCATGTAACATATAATAGATTCCCGTTGTATCTAATACAAAATTTCAAATTCAAGTTATGAACTATCTCAATAGTTACATGAATGCATATTTTATCCACAATAAAATAATATCAACATTCAAACGATTTGACTATAGCAAAAGGTACATCTATTATGGTTTGAACTCTTCAAATATAATATTAAAATATTTCGTAAATAAATTTTAGACACAATAAACCTGGCTCTGATACCACTGAAGGATTGCTTAAGGGTGTCGTAACACGCAGCGGAAGACAATAACAATCCTAGGTAGATTTTTTCATGTTTAAAATTTATTTACGTGTCAAAGATCGCATCTAAGACGTACCTGGTGAAGAGAGTTTCTTTTTCAAAATTTCTTCGATAATGCGAAGGCTCTATGCGTATCCACACCGAGACCGATCCTAGATATCAACTCTTTGATCAATGAAACCAGCGAACAAATTGAACGAAGAATATTGTGTTGAAATTTTTCTCAAAAATCTCAACTCAAATTAGAAGAACAAGAAACATTTTTCTTGTAATTGTATTTTCTCTCTTGGCTTTGTATTAAACTCTCACTTTCACAAAGTAGGTTTTCTTCTCAACAATAATAATTATAAAAAACCGAAAAAGAAAAAGAACCATGCAAATTTTCTCCATCACTCTTTATATAGCATCACCTACCAACCCTTTTCCTATTTGGTTGAGGTAATAATTTTCCTAGAATAAAAGTTTATTCCAAAAATAAACTTATGGAAAATTTTTGAATGAAATTCCAAGTTTTCTTTCTTTGGAAAACTTTGTAAGGAAATTTCAAAATTTCCTTTCTTTTGTTGCCGAGAGATTCATGGACTTTGTTATGTCCAATTCTAAATTGGACTATAATATTCTTTTTCTTTTTTTTTTTTACTTTTTGAATTTTATTAATATAATATTTTCCTATTGAAAATATTAATCCCATTTCAAATAGGATAAAATTTCAATTAATAATCCAATCCAAAATTAGATTATTAACAAGCTTTTATTAATATTACATTTTATATACATCCAATATATAAAATAATATTAATTATATATATTACATATATTTCAACCAAGAGATATTATTTAATTTCTATTCCAAATAGAGACTTCAATTTATTCACAATATTAATTATAATCTTTGTGCTAGCAAAGAATAAAATAGTATTTCATTTGGACTAATAACTAAATTTATTTGACTAATCAAATTCTTTAATTTAATTATTAAATAATAAGTTAATTAATCCTTTAGCAAAGATCAGAACACTCGTTAGTGTGCGGCCCCATAGGTTCAATACTAAACCGGTAGTAAATTGATCATATCAATATACTAATAAAGGGCGGCGTCTAGCAACACTCCTTAACGACCGGATAGCATGAAGTATACAATTTACTCTCAAGAACCAGTAGAAGAATAATGTAGTAATTCCTTCTATCCTTATAGCTCTGGATCACCCTAGGATATGGTTCAACTGTCAAATCCTAATAGGCGATCAACTATGTGTTCACGTCAAATATAATCGCCCATTGAATGACCTATGAAACTCATTTCTTCTTTCATTCAATTGCCCTGGCCAAGGTCTTAATTTGGTCGTTTATAATTCATGACAACATGGAGCTTAAACGCATTACCAAGAGTTGACAGATTCCGTCTTGATCAATCACTAATTCTACAAGTATTTAATCGTACCCAATATCCTTTCAACTATCGCCCTAGGGCCATAGGTGCCTAGTATCAAAGCACAATAAATAACTTGTCAATTACTATGACGATCTCAAGTCAAAGGAAACGGTTACATCACATTCTTCAAGAAAATATCCTATTGAAAGTTTATGGTAATTCTAACCATTAGGAATTATCCAATGAGTCGGTTCAATGTCATATCTCTATATGCATCATCTATCTATATGATTTAGTTAATGAGATCAACTGATCTTTATCCGATAAAGACGATCACATAAATATTGATCTAACCGGATTACCAATGTCCAAATTAATAATCCTACGATCAAGAACAAATTTAGATTAAATTGTAAAAGACTTTGCTCTCATTATCATGATCTCTATCACGATGACAAATCTCAAAATTTAATCAAGGACCTTATCAAATTAATCAAACAATTAATAATAATGATAAAAGAATATCAAATGCCATATATTTTATATCAAATGACATTCACAAAAATATGTTCAAGTTATCAAATATGATATTGGACCTAGGGTATATCTACTATATCCCTAACAAGTACTAGGTTCAAAAATCAGTGCATTTTTTACTGTTGTATTGGATATATTTATATGTATTTGAGTTCATACAATAACATATTTAAATATATTGTTTGTTCTAACTGTATTCATCTATATTTTCAACCTATTATATCGATCTACATTTAAAATAATAATAATACAATGAAATACAGTAAATTACTTTTAATACAAATAGAAAATAAATTAATACAACCAATGAAATGTATATAGATTGTAGATAGTGACTTTTAGATGTATTAAGATTCTGTTACAGAAACATATGATGATAGACTATAATTATATATTTCAATCGCTTATTACACTCTAATGTACTGCACTTTTAATGAGTTTTAGCCTAACCACTAGTGTTTTGCACTAATTGTATACTTTATGCCTTACAGGAGTGATTCCGAACTATGTAGATATTATGGAATGAATTCAAGTGATTTGGAGCTTTGATATCTGAGTAAAAGCTCATGGAATCAAGCCATGATCGTGTTCGCGGATCAACATATGATAGTTAAGAACGAAATGGAGAATCGAGTGGGCATACGGCGTATTGTCTAGTAAGATGCACATTACTTTTCGCTCGGTACTTTGGCTGGGCTCAACAATATATCGTTGGAATGCTATTTGAAATGTACAACTTCCATGTTTTGCAGTTTTGCTGATTCCCATTACCTCGATTCACGGTGTGGCACGGTGCGCGGCCGCTTGTGGAAATTTCATGCAGCCTGTCAAAATCAGCTCTATGAACTTCCCCACAAGCACACCACATGGCATGTCGCCCTATGCCGAGTGCTTGTGCAAATTTTACAGATCTAGAGTCCTATTTCGCGCAGGAAAAGGTGTGTCATTAGGGCCCGACTCCATTTGGTATAAATACATGTAAAAATACTATTTTTAGGATGAGGGACAAACTTTTGACACACTTTAGACTTGGGGAGAGCATGGAGCCTCCATGGAGACCGGAGATTTGACCTAAGGAGGCAAGAATACACTTGGAGCAAGACAGAGAATTCTTCTACAAATTTTTCACTTCCTTCTTTCTATTTTTCATTATTGGTTATGAATTCTAGTGTTATATTTTTGCATACTATTATGAATAACTCATTTGTTATCGAGGGTTTTGATGGAACCTATTGGAGGATGATTTTCTTGTTACTTTACTACTGTAGTATTTTCTCTATTTATTCAACTACATTTATATTGTGGTTGGTTGAAGAGCTCTCAATCGACTCTGCCTATTTAGTGTGTATTACTCGGGAGAGAGTGCATATTTAAGTAGTTATCGAACAACACCAATCCTAACATATATGAGGGATCAATACGAATGGTTTAAAGGTAGGATTAGGGATAACGAAACCTTGGGTGAGATCCAAGTGAGCCGTACTTAATGTCAGCTAACGTAATTCGGGAGAATATGTCTAGTAAATTATGGTAATTACTCGGGAGAGAGTTACGACAGTCCAATCGCTCATGATCGATAGAAATAATTAGGCGAATTTATAGAAAACGTAGCGGGAATGATTCCGACAATAGGAAAAATCATAACTCTATACCTCCTTAATCTTTTCTCCAGCCCTTAGTATCATTAGTTGTTAATTTACTGTTTTTATTTGTTAGTATTTAGTTAAACACAAGACTCTAAATATATTTAAGTTAAGAATTGTTCAAACTTGTCTTATTAATGATAATGAACAGCTGTAGCTAAGCCTTAGTTCTCTGTGGGATTTGACTCCGGACTTGTAAATTGGATTATATTTGCAACGATCCTTAGTCCTTTTTATAAGACATACTTTGGTGTGATCAACATAGCATGAAAGAAATCATATATTATGAATACAACATTATACATGCTATATTTTTTAAAATTCTACCATGAATACATTATATAACTAGCCAAAATACATATCCATACAATTGGATACAACAAATTGGTAAAAATGTTGTAGTATATACCACGAAAAAGAAGGATGAACTAAATCTCTAAATATTATATATTTTTTCGGTGTTTTTCGTCTAAAAAATCTTCTTCTTAACTAGATTAATAATTTTTCGTGTTATAATTAAATTGGTTGAGTTATATTAGGAGTATCACGTTAATTAATTCACTTTTCATTTTTAAACAACTGGAGAGGCTTATTTTTACAATGTATTCATGAATACAGCAGATGATAGCTGGCATGCATGTTTTTTCGCCGAATTTTGCTATTGTATTCGTGAATACAATAGCTCAGTAAATATAGTAGCTTGAATAGTTCGAATACATTCCATAACAACTGGAAAAAATAGCTATAAGAAGTACTTAAATAAATGATTGTTATAACAAGTTAATAACTACTAAACAACACTAGTTTCCGAAAATTTTCAATTATATATGCGTGTGTTGGAAAATATTATTGAATTGGGTGTACACAGAAGGGTCCAAGATGACCCATAAGCCCATTAATTGGTCTTCCTCCTAAACTCTACTTATAACATATAAATACACTATTAATTATGCGTCTAAAGAAAAGAGATCTTTTCTCACATATAAAAGTCGTTGTTGTAAAATCGCTTCCGCATAGAAAGAAACCCGCGAGTCTCCTAATTTAGTATTTACGGATGAATACTTCAGTGTGTAAAAGAAATAAAATATATGCATAGTGTTATGAAATAGAAGATTCTTACACTTCTATTTAAGGTGAATGTCTTTAATGTATTTAATTAGAGAGATTTTAGAGTTCTATTAGTGGTAGCTAAATCTTCCTCTCCCCTATAAATAGAGGTGCCCCCTACCATTGTAAATCATCCCTTGAGACCCCTCTCAACTCAATAAGAAGAACTCTCTCTACTCTTCTCTCTATTGCTATTGTTCTTGTTCTATTGTTCTTGTCTTTTGCTTTAGTTTATAACACGTTATCAGCACGAGACTCTACCGTCTCAAGTACCATTCTCGAAAATCCAAGGTATTTTCCCTCTTCCTAATTTAATTTTCGAGTATGTCTGACATTATGAAAAGAAAGTTCGTTGCCCTTGAAATTTCGGGCAAGAACTATATGACATGGGTGTTGGATGCTGAAATCCACTTAGATGCTATGGGTCTCGGAGACACCATCAAAGATAAAGAAAAAGCATCAACCCAAGATTGTGCGAAGGCCTTGATTTTCTTGCGCCACCACCTTGACGAAGGTTTGAAGATTGAATATCTCACCGTCAAGGATCCACTCGTTTTGTGGAACAGCTTAAAGGAGAGATATGACAACCTGAAGTTGGTCACTCTGCCACAAGCACGATATGATTGGGCCCATCTGAGGCTACAGGACTTTAAGTCCGTTTCTGAATATAATTCTGCTATGTTCAGAATTACTTCTAAACTGAAGCTATGTGGAGATAACATCTCCGATTACGATATGCTTGAGAAAACGTTTACAACGTTTCATGCCTCCAATATGGTACTGCAGCAACAGTACCGAGAGAAAGGCTTTACGAAGTACTCTGAACTGATTTCTCTCTTACTAGTGGCTGAGCGAAATAATGATCTGCTCATGAGAAATCACGAAAATAGACCAACTAGGTCTACACCACTGCCTGAAGCAGATATGGTGCACTCGCATTATGCCAAACATAAAAGGGACCATGATCACGGTCATAAACGGGGTCAAAGCCAAGGACGTGGACAAGGAAGAAATTCCAAAGAAGTCCGTCACCCCCCAAAGAGAGATAACCACCGAAAGCAGAAATGGGGTCCAGAAGATCCTAAGGCAAATAGTTCAGAAACTATATGTTATCGTTGCGGTGGAAATGGGCACTGGTCTAGGACTTGCCGTATACCAAAACACTTGATTGACCTTTATCAAGCATCTCGAAAGAGAAAAGGCCCTGAAACAAATTTTGTCTATGACGACAATGAGGATATCACCCACCTGGATGTGGCAGACTTCTTTGAGCAACCCGATGGAAAAATAGACCACCTAATTGGCGATGGATCCGTGATGAAAGAAGATGGAGTTATTTGATTTTGTTCTACTTATTTGTATTAGTTAGTGAATAAACTAATAGTCATTAGCATTAGCTCGTATTAGTTAGTTCATAAAGCAATGTTAGCAGTAGTTCTTTAGAATACCTTCAATATGTTCAAATATCAATAAAACTTTTATTTTCCAGTGGGGGTAATCGACTAGCCTGAAAAACTAGTCGATTATCAACTATTTTCGCATTAAAGTTGAAAAACAATTGATCAACAATCGATTGTCTTTGGCTAACAATCGATTGTCTTGAAACAGTGTGTTCTGGAATTTTTCAAAAATAGCCAACAATCGATTGTCTTTGTCTAACAATCGATTGTCTTGAAACAGTGAGGTCTGGAATTTTTCAAAAATCACCCACAATCGATTGTCTATATCTAACAATCGATTGTCGTTAGGCAGTGTAATCTGGAATTTTTCAAAAATAACAAATAATCGATTGTGTGTGTTTAACAATCGATTGTCTATGTTCCAACAATCGATTGTGTGTTTAATAATCGATTGTCTTATGAAAAACGCTGAAATTTTCAAACTGCATAGTAATTGATTATGGATAACATATCTGATTTTGTTAGTCAACTGTTAGCAGCAGATTTTGAAAATATTATGTGACACAAACGAATTGAAGTTGTTTATTCTCATGTTCGTATATTTTCTTTTATATCAAACCATGGGAATTAAATTGATTGAAGGCTCCGGAAGAGCAACTGTAACTCTGCCCAAAGGCATGACGTTTATCTTAGAGAATGCAATGTTCTCCTCCAAGTCTATGAGAAACTTGTTGAGTTTTAAAGATGTACGCCGGAATGGCTACAATATTGAGACAATGGATGAAGATAATCTCGAATATCTCGTCCTCACTTCAAAGAATGTCTCCGGCCAAAAGAGGGTTATTGAGAAATTCCCGTCTTTATCTTGTGGCCTGTATTGGACAAGAATTAGTGCAATTGAGGCACATTCAACAGTAAATCTAAAGAATACTGAGTCCAATACATTTGTACTTTGGCATGATCGACTGGGTCACCCAGGATCAACCATGATGAGACGGATTATAGAAAGCTCATATGGGCATCCGTTAAAGAATTTCAAAATTCTTTCAAGTAATGAATATCCTTGCACTTCGTGTTATCAAGGCAAGCTGATTATCAGACCATCCCCAACAAAGGTTGGGACTGAGTCACCCCAGTTTCTGGAACGTATACAAGGGGACATTTGTGGACCTATTCACCCACCTAGTGGGTAGTTTAGGTATTTCATGGTCTTGATAGACGCATCCTGTAGATGGTCTAATGTGTGCTTGTTGCCATCACGCAACCTTGCGTTTGCAAAGTTAATGGATAATAGATGAGAATAATCTTGAATTCTTCATGAAAACGAGGCTGCCCATTTCGGTTTGGGTTCACGCCATTTTGCATACAGCAATGCTAGTTCGTCTCTGACTGACGAATTGTCACAAATATTCCCTATTGCAATTGGTTTTGGGTCATGAACCCAATATATCCCATTTAAGAAGCTTTGGATGCGCAGTATAGGTGCCTGTAGCACCGCCATCCCGCACCAAAATGGGTTTGCAAAGAAGGTTAGGAATATATGTTGAGTATGAATCGTCCTCCATTATTCGCTACCTCGAAACATTGACAGGAGATTTGTTCACTGCACTATTTGCAGACTGCCAATTTGATGAGACACTTTTCCCAAAATTAGGGGGAGAAGTCGGTGAAACCAAATGGGAAATTTTGTGGAAAAATGTATCATTATCTCATCTTGATCCACATACCTCTATTTGAAAGAAAGAGGTACAAAAGATTATCCATTTGCAAAGAATAGCAAATCAAATGCCTGACGCATTTACGGACTTGAAGAGGATAACGAAATCCCACATTCACGCGGAAAATGTTCCGATCGGTATTGAAGTCCCTATTGGACAAATATCTAGTGTCATATCCAATGAGTCAAATGCACGCCAGAAGCGTGGCAGACCATTAGGTTCCAAAGATCGAAATCCTAGAAAGAGGAAAAAGAACGATCTAAATGACACTATGAAAGAATCACATGAGGACGCTCATGATTTGATTAATTCCGAGATTCACGAAGAATCCATTGAGCCTGAGACTCTTGAAAATACGGAATGCAAGAATGTGAGGATCTCGAACCCCAGTCTGTGGTAGTACAAAATTAATTGAGAGCTCTCGAAGAGCCAATTATTACTATGTTGGAGAAACACAATTGAGTATTGTACTGTAGTAAGTCTCAAAGAAACTTATTCAGTTTCCAAAGTACACGCGAAAGCGATTGATTATATTGAGACTATAAAAGGAAGGCTTTGATATCTCCTATTACTACAACTTGTAGCGGGGTAATTTGCATATGAAAAGCTACCCGCCTTGTTCTCCAGTTTGTACTACACAAACGAAAGAATGCCACAATAAAGTGGATATCTATTGGTATAAAACCCATGTCATAATAAACCCGAAGTTTATTGATAAGTGCACATGTCATGGTGTAAATTTGAAGTTTACCAATATTGATAATTTATTCAGTTGGCATTCATGTTAGCCATCTCATTTTAAGTATGATGTGCAAATTCACATAGGTGAATATTAAAGAACTAGAAAGTCCTTTACGAATACTCTTGTATCACTTGTTCTCATTAATGAACTGACCAACTAAAGAGTTCGGGTTGAAGCCCCTAAATTCTGGAAATATCAAAGGTGAATATGGGCCCATTCACCTGCCATGTATACCACATATGATGCATCTATGATATGGTTACATGCGCTATTGTTATTAACCCGCAGCCTGGCAGTGATTGCGAGGTAAAGCCCTCAGTAATCTAACTTCGAGCATAGTTTCCAGATTCTCTACTCAAGACAGTTCATCTTGACAAGTTGGTTTATATTAAAGTTGGTTTAGCAAGATAATTATTGAGTGCTTCCACTTAATAGCTAAACTGTTTCTTATGAGAACTAAGTTATATATATATCAGTTTGATATAAGTTGCATACGAGAGTATATTCTCCCCTCACAAGTGGTTCAGGGTCAGGAACCAAATAATTTCATCTTATTATTAAGGTGCTGTGTATATTGACATAATGCACAAAGATGATTTTCCAAAGTTGAGGAAACATGTTAGTTTTACTAACATGAGGGGGAGACATGATAAACACTTGAGAAAGTGTTACATGGGATGAATTTTCATTTGTATATGTATATCCCCGAATATCATGATATGAACCTGTAGTTCATAAAAGGGAAATGCAATTGCAACATATTGCAAAGCATGCTATACGCATTTGCTGACTCAAAGAAAGTAACTAAATGGAAGAGATACAATTCAAGAAGAATTGATTCCATATGAAAGACATGTAGCTTTGAACCTATAGTTCATATGCTTGAAAGTATAAAGGCAAAGGTATGTATAGTCAATTTTCGATATCTTATTTGTTTAGCATGACATGAAAACTTGATATGCAGCTAAAGTCTATTATGCGACTTATATGACTTAACTTGAAAGATTTAAGTTGCTTGAAGCATATGCAATTCTTGGTCCTGAAGTACCGCATCCTAAGTACAATTTGTGTACATATGAATCTTGCCATAACTATAAGCATGATGGATTTGAGAATGCATCTATGGAGATATTGAAGAGCTATTCCACGACATTATATGAAGATGTTTATATCTATCAAGAATGATGATTTCAAGGTGCGGAATATTTATTCAAGTCAATATGGTTGATTTATTCATCAAGCATCTACCAAAGATCGTTTTGAAGATGATGCACAAGATTGGAATGCAAATGCTCAAGGATATAAATCGATGTACTCATTAGGGGGAGTCAATGCGCGTTGCACTCTTTTTCCCTTACAAGGTTTTGTCCCACTGGGTTTTCCTTGCAAGGTTTTTAACGAGGCAACCAATAGGCGCATATTCAAACATGTGTACTCTTTTTCCTTACTTTAATTTTTTCCCATTGGGTTTTGGTTTTAAGGTTTTATGAGGCACATCATTGAATAGACATTCAAGGGGGAGTGTTATGAAATAGAAGATTCTTACACTTCTATTTAAGGTGAATGTCTTTAATGTATTTAATTAGAGAGATTTTAGAGTTCTATTAGTGGTAGCTAAATCTTCCTCTCCCCTATAAATAGAGGTGCCCCCTACCATTGTAAATCATCCCTTGAGACCCCTCTCAACTCAATAAGAAGAACTCTCTCTACTCTTCTCTCTATTGCTATTGTTCTTGTTCTATTGTTCTTGTCTTTTGCTTTAGTTTATAACACATAGCATTTATTCTAAATTTTAATAATTATATATTTAGAACTAATTGCCTCTAAATTTTAGATTCGCACATAATTAGCGCCGTTCAAACATTGAATTAAGACCAGCTGCATGATTGGCTGGTCAAATACTAATGATTTATATCTCATTCAACAATCTTTTCAATGCCGTTCACGGCATACTAAAATTGCTCATCCAGCTAACGTTGAACACATTTTCACAAGATAAACTAATTTAGTAATTACCCTAAAGTCTTTGTTCCTTTTTCTTTCGTCCTTTTTTTATTGATTATGTTCTCATCGTTATCCATTCATTCTCATCTATCATTTTTTTATAAGTCCTATGATACTATGAATAGCCCCACTATTGGCTGTAAAGGTGTGCTAGAAGCTATTAGTATAAATCATTAATCCAACTATGTGGGAGAAGACATGTGTTTGGTTGTCGTTCGTGCACTACTAAAAATCTATTATTCTGCCTAAATTCTTTTTTCTTTCTGCATGAAAAAGATTGATCTTGCTTTAGGTTGAGTAAAATATACCAACCTACATGGAGGTTGGAGATGGCTTTTTTAATAAGAGGAAGAGCTAGAGTATTGAGAGCGGGCCTGGTCGAATTCAATAGTTTTGTTTCAAATTTTATATTTTTTAAAAACTTTATTAGATATATATAAATTATTAATTTAGAATTCAGTACCTTAAAACGATTAAAATCCTAAACCCATAAACTTAAAATTCTAGCTTTGTCTCTGTTTTTAACGTGGATTGGGAGCATTGGAGGAAACAACGAGTTAACTTTGAGCTTACTTCCAAGAATATAAGATAATTTTTCATAGTCAATTACTTAGATGATCACTCAACTATCACAAATTATTTCATAAAATTATTTTTTTCGGTAACAACAAAGTCACAAAACTATGCCTATTGCACTTAGAAGATCACTCAACTGGAGTTTCCAAATTTTGGATTGGCAAATACCTATTTTGCCCTTTAACTTATAAATATTTATCTTCTTCTATTTTCTTTTAAATTTTTCAATATTATGACTATTTTTTTAAAATTTATATCATGGACTTACCTATAGAATAAATAAATATTATTTATAAATTAAAAAATAAAAGTAATTAAGAATCTATAATGCTGGAATAACAAAATAATGAGCATAGAAAAAAAATTAATTAGAATAATTTATTCGTAATAATATTTAGTATTAATAAGAAAAATTCAAAATTTTATTTACGCAATTCAGAATGAAAGAAAATAAAGGTTGTAAAATATATATTTCATGCACGTAATATTTAAAAATTTTATTTAACTAAAGGTATTTTATAATATATATTATATAGTCTGGAAAATTATGTTCAATTATATTATATATATTATATGCACGACTTAACATAGCATATTATATCCTATACAGATAGTCCCTGCTTTTCGGTGACATAACTTTGTCTCATCAAAAAGATGGTAGAAATATCATAATATAATTGGGTATAATATTCAGGAATATATAATGTATATTATAAGAATATATTTATTTAAATAATTATTTTTATATTATTTGCATGAAATATATATTATACAATCTTTATTTTCTTTTATTCTGAATTATGTAATAAATTTTTAAATTTTTGTTGTTAATTCAAATTACTATTACTAACAAATTATTCTAATTAATTTTTTTATTATGCTCATTATTTTATTATTCCAACATTATATATGCTTAAATACTTTTTATTTTTTTAATTTTTAAATAATATTTATTTATTCTATAGGTAAGTCCTTTATATAAATTAAAAAGGAAAAAATCATAATATTCAAAAGTTTAACAAAAATAAAAAGAAGATAAATATTTATAATTTAGAGGGTAAAATAGGTATTTGGCAATTCAAATTTAGAAAATTTAGTTGAGTGACCTTTTGAGTGCAATAGATATAGTTCAGTGACTTTGTTATTATAAATAAAAGGAAAGTAACTTTAAAAAATAATTTAGAATAATTAAATGACCATTTGCGTAACGGACTCTTGGCATTGATCGAAGTGCTCAAGCTGCCTTAGAGCTAGTCTTTTAGTTTGAAGTGTGAGAAAATCTAATCCATATAAAATTGTGTAATACTTATAGTTTTCGACATAACTAATACTACTACTATAATATATGTATAATTAATTAATAATTTAAATATGTGATTTTTGGTAGTATTAAACTATGCATAAGTTCCAAAATTTTTGGTAATATTAAACACTGGCTTGATATTGCAGAACTAGGTTTGTTTCTTCATAAAAATAGCTATTATGTTATAAAATTCCAAAATACAGTTGATATGCATAGAATTTTTTATGTTGGTCCTTATACTATATGAAATAGGCCAATAATTCTCAAGCCTTGATCCCCAGATTTTGCCATTTGCAAGAAATTCTTAACTGATTCTTATGGGTGATGTTTCCAAAATTGCCAATATAATATTACCTTATATTATATTGAAATTTCAGTCTAATATATAAGAGTTTCAGAGTAATGTATTGGTCCAGCATAATATACTGGAGTTTAGAGCACCAGTGCTCCAGTCTTCAGTATATTATACTAGAGGTAACAAAGTTTACCGGTCCAACATAATATGCTGAAAGTTTATATACAGGTATCCCGAACTTCAATATATTATGCTGGACTTTCTGTTACTGCAAAAATAGGGATTATTTTTAATTTACTTGATAAACGTTAGCTAGTTTTAATTGACCAGTTCAAAAACTGGTTAGACCGTACGTGTTCTTGGTTGGTTTCAAAGTAAACAGGCCAGCCCAAAATTAAGAATTCCAAAATGGGCCGATTATTAGCTACTAGCCTGTACATAACTAGAACAGAAGCCTCTTAAGAAGCTCAAACCCAAGTGACCCACCCAATCCGTTCAAGGTTAGCCTGGTTATTGACTCGTCTATTTATCAAAGCCAACTTTTTTTTACCTAACTTAATTTAACTCATTTAAAGTTGGGTTGATTTTTAGCCCAAATTGATCCATGAGTAACTTTGCCAGAATATCATAAAGATAGATTTGTTTTATGTTTGATATGTTATATATGACCATAACAAAATTTTTTTAAAAAAATCTTATTTAGTAATTATACAATTCATAAAAAAATATATTAACTAAAGATTGATAAGAGTTGGACGGATTGGGTTATGAGACCCAACTCATCATAGCCAAAGTAATTTGGGTTGGTCATTTGACCTGTTCAATTATTGACTCAACTAATTTTATCCCCCTAAAATCAACCCAACCTACCAATCGGTGATTTTACCCAACCCAAGTCTGTTAGAGGAAAAGAACGCTCTCCAAAAACAAATAAAGAGGATAAAGAAATGCCAAGTCACCAAAAGCTAAGGTCCATTTTGGATTCAGGGGAAGCAATTATTATCCAACCAAAAATACTTACCAAAAACTCAGCTATGGACATTACATTTCAAAGCAACACTCTTTAACTTAGTTACACAAACATGAACACCTTTACAAATCCTGCAACTTTGTTACATCCAAAAATCACCATAACCAAAAATCACCACACACAATTCAAGAAACTACCCAAAATTCAAGCAAACTTATCAGTTGACGAAGAAAAATTTTCGTGCAGGCGAAAACTTGTTACGACAATTCTAACCACTTCATTGACACTAGGCCTACAATCAACCCCATTAGCATTTGCTGAAAACTGGGGCGTTCGATCATTTTTAAGGGAACATTTCTTCGAGCCCGGATTATCCCCTGAAGATGCAGTGGCACGAATTCGTCAAACAGCAGATGGACTACATAGCATTAAGGAAATGTTGGAAACCATGTCATGGAGGTATGTCTTGTTTTACATTCGTCTTAAATCAGCTTATCTTAAGCAGGATATGAAGAATGCCTTGTCCAGGGTGCCTGAAAGCCGAAAAGAGGCTTTTGTTAAAACTGCCAATGAGCTGACTGATAACATGGCAGAGGTACTGTCCTATTAATTCCTTATTAGAGAAAAGTTCAAGACTTGTATTCAGTGTTATAGCCATTTATACATATTTTTCTTTTGCAGTTTGATTACTACATTCGAACTCCAAAGGTATACGAATCTCGTGTATTCTACGACAAGACACTGAAATCAATTGATGAATTGGTGGCATTACTTGCATAACATCAAGAGTTTGCACATCAGAGGTGAGTGAATGGTACGAAAATCGCGTTGGATTAGCAAATGTAATGAGACTGCTTCAGTAAGTGGTGAAGAAATATTGAAATTATATACAATAGCAGTTGAAATAGTCTCATTTTATGTTCATTAGTTTGTTCAGAAAAGAAAAAGGAAAAGGTTCCTTTGGCTTTCTTCAATTAGCAAATTGAAGGCTATGAGTATATAATTTTGATGACCATTTCTGAAACCATCTATATTGTAAATAACAGTTTCTGCTTATTGAAATGTGGATTGTTCTTAAGATTTTGAAGATGAATACTCATGTTAACATAGTTGAATTCTCAGGATTTAAATTCTGTGGGTTCAGCTTTTAAGATCTTTTTTAATATTGAATCCACCGTATTTTTCATGTTATGAGTTCATATATACTATTTTTATAATTTTAATAAATTTTTACTCCACGTCGAAAGTTACGAATTCAGTTGAACCCGTTGTTAACACGCTACATTCGCCCTTGCTCATGTATATTTCCGAGTATTAGATCCTAGAAGAAGCACAAAACATAGGAGAAAACGGGAGATCTTTTCATTTTTGAAGATTCAAATGGCTAGAATGCAGGTTTCCGAGGACATGGCCCTTGATAGGAAAGTTTGGAGGTCTAGTATCAGGGTTGTAGGATAAGGGCCCCTAGAGTTTTTCGTACTACTCACCCGGGGTTGGGTGAGACTTGACAGGGCTATCCATAGATGTTTTGTTTTTTGGATTGTGTCTCCCTTATGGTAGTTATTTATGGTAGCTACTGTATAATATTATTGCATGCTATTTTATTTATGGTTCTTATGTTTAGATAATTATTTATTCGATTTCTGCTGGACTTACTAATGATCTTTTGTTTTTGTTTTTGTTTTTGTTTTTGTTTTTGTTTTTCCTCTCCTTCACTGAGCCGAGGGTCGATTGGAAACTGTCTCTCTGCCCTTTCGGGTAGGGGTAAGGCTCGCCTACATATTACTCTCCCCAGACTCCACTTTATGGGACATTACTGGATAGTTGTTGTTGTCGTTGTTGATGATACAAGTTTCATGTTGTGAAAAGTACAATGAAAAGCAACTCATGAAACTAACTATTCAAAACACAATACACACAAACAGAAACACAAAGGCTAGCAATTGCAAATGTAGCCAGTTTTTAAACACTTCAGCGCCTGGATAACGCGATAGCTGACAAAATAATAAGGAGAACAAGCAACGCCATTGCACCAAAAGATCCAATGAGCGATCCAGCAGAACGCTGGCAGAAATCTGTATACTGTTGACATATCGAAAACCAGTTAGTTGAAGTATTCCCATTATGTGCTAAATACACAATCGCGGCAGCTGCTGATGCTCCAGATGTGATAAAAACCAGCATTATCTTCAAAAATTTCAAAGTACAAAAGATATCAGCACAATTTCATAGGCTTGCAATAAGTATAAATATGTAGTAACTATATATTTATATAGTAAAAATTTAATACATTACCGCATCTAAAAAGATGAGCAAAACTCTGCTCTTTCCTGCTCTTCTTCTGATAATGTGAAAGATAGAAATAGAAATAGAAAGAGCAAGATATCCACAAGCTATAGCATTCACAATAACAAAAACCCTTTATCACAACAAAAATAATGAGTTAGTTAACATTTCAATACAATCTAACAACAACAACAATCACCCAGTATAATCCCACCAATAGGGTCTGGGGTGGGTAGTGTGTAGTGTGTACGCAGACCTTATCTTTACGTTAGGGTAGAGAAGTTGTTTATGATAGACCCTTGGCATGGGGTAGGTAGTGTAGTGTGTACGCAGACCTTACCCCTACCTTTGGGTGACTTGAACTCACAGCCTCACTCTTGGGGTGACTCGAGCTCACAACCTCTTAGTTGGAAGTGGAAGGTGCTCGCCGCTAGAGCACCCACTCTCGTAAAATACAATCTAACAACAAAAGTTTTTTTTTTTTTTTTGAAGTAATATGTTGGGATTTGCTTACTTAAACGCGTCGATATCATCATATTGAGCCTCAAAATTTACAATCTGTGTGCTAAAGGAAAGTGCTTGATCTGCAGTACCCATTGCAACAGCACTTCCTAAGGTTCCAACAAGCGCAGCAATACGTAAAATAAGATCAAATACTGAGATTCCTCTGTTAACTCCATGACCTTTGGCTTTTGTTCCTTCTCCAGCTTCAACTGATGTTGCCTTCATTTTTAATTTCTCTTTTAAAATCAAATTTACTGTTGCGATTTGTATGTTGAGCTTGTTATGATATTAAGTGTGACCGTGTATTTATACTAATTTGTGAACCAAAGCATGCAGCTAATTAAACAATAAGAACTGATTAGAGTGGATATTAGGTAATGGTTGACATATAATTAATTGTTCATTTGCTTATCTAATCAATCAAAATTTAAGATACAAGTATATATATGGTTAAGATTTGCATTTGACTTTTTATTACCTGCTCTACTTTCTCCATAACTTGTACTTTAAATTTATTAATGCAGAAACTACTACATTCTTTCTTCTATTTTTTTCCCAAAAAATTTTGCAAGCCCACTTATGATCATTTGTGTCATGTAAAAATAGCACGGTATAGCCAATTTTCGGACTAGTCATTCAAAAATAGTCTGTATTTACCAAGTCAATGAAAAATAGACACTATTATGCTGCAACAGGGACCGGTCCAGTATAATATACTGGAGTTTGCTACACATGTGTATAAACTCAGCATATTATGCTGGACTGGTATACTTTGCTGGCTCCAGTATAAAATACTGAAGACTAAAGCACCTGTGCTCCAAACTCCAGTATATTATGCTGGACCGGTATACTTTGTTGAAAGCCAGTATATTATGCTGGAGTTCTAATGTACTTATGCTGGAACTCCATCATATTGTGTTGGAGTTGCAGCATAATTATCTTGGAACTCAAGTATAATATGCTGGAGTTCAAGTATACTTATATTGGAACTCCAGCATAATATACTAGCGTATTTTTCGGGTTTTGAACACTGTTTTTGCTCAGATTTATTTTTACATGAAAAGTGACTAAATTTCAATTACTTTTGAAACTGAGCTATTTTTGAACGACCAGTTATAAATCTGACTTTTTTGAATTTCTCCCTTGTGTCACACACACTAAGTCATATGTAGGGATGACAAATAGTGCGGGCAGTACGATTGCGGGGCAAACCTTCGAAGATTTTAATTCGTCCCGCCCCGCAAAGCAGAATTTGTTGTGTTTAACCACCTCGCCTCGTACCCGGACCGCTCTATTGCCGTCCCTAGTCATATGATAATTTACTAATAATAATCTATGGTCCTAATTATCCATAATGATTTAATTTTTTTGGCCAATGCTTGTAGATTATTAGGTTGTTAAGGCCAATGCTTTAGGTTAGAGGAAAGGTGAGTTCTCCATAGCTGAGTTTATTCCAAGTGGTTTTTTGAATTAGGCATAAAGTTGAACATAAGAATATTAGAAATGTGAGAATCAAGTACGCGGCATATTCTTTATAATACGAGAAAGAATATACTAATTAACAATGAGAAAGAAAGCAAAGAAAGGGTTCATGGAGTTGGTCAAATCTAACTAATTTCTAGTTGTGAAGCTTTTTTTTTTTTCATTTCTTTTTCTTGTGCTGCCTTTTATTCGTTGGCGTTTATGCACTCGTACACAAATTTACTTAACTATTATGTTACATATAAAATACAGGAATTTGCAAGTATTCAGTATGAGTACCTCAAGTTTTGTCATCTTACTGTGTATTTTGAAGGATTCACAAAATGCTCTTATCACACCCGTCTAATACAAGCAACAAGCAGGGGCGGTGGCTAAGCCGAGCTACGAGTTCGGTCAAATTCAATAATTTTTGTTCAAATAATATAATTAGTGTTTATAATTTATTAAAATATGTATAAATATAAAATTTAATATCCAATCATTAATATGTAAAGTCGTCTGAAATTGAGAACCCAATCAACTCAAGTGAACTATTCGAACATCAACAACACTTGCGTAAAATGTGATCACCCATTTTCATCAAAATATCATCCATGGGCAACTTTTTCTTTATCCATGGACAATTTGGATATGCCATAACCAAACAAGTAAAAAGGGAAATTTTAATCCCAAATAAATTAACAAATAAGCAGAAAATTTTGCATGTAGTCAGTAATATTTTGGTTTATTCCACATCAACTTGAATAGCCAATTGGCCCAGCCTTAGTAGGATTAAGTGGTGCGAATTCGAATTAGTCGGCCAGTAAAATTCTGAAAGATAAAAAAGAAGCTAGTGATCAAAACCATTTTCAAGATGAAATAGGATATAAATTTGCCCATTAATAAAATTTAAATTAAGCCTAATTATTACTAGAAGTCTAGAAGGATTCTGAATGGGATCAAGAATGATGCAACGAGCAAGAAAATGAAAGGTAGCAACTAGATTATACTAAATAAAGAAAGGAGATCTTAATTATGACATATGATATTAGATTATATGAAGCCACACACGATTAGCAGCATGTGATATGAGTCGAGATTTTGAGACTCCTTACCGAGTTTTTGGCTAAATATTATTCCTTATCTTTGAGAATGTGTCTATTTTAATCCCTCAAATATAATCTTAATTATATTTAGTTTTTTAAGTATGTTAAAGTGGGGCACTTTAAGTTTCATTGATGGAATATGTTTAAAAAACTAATGATGGACACTGAATCATCTTATTTTTGTATAGCACTTTATATTGTCTGTTTAATGTTGATACAAAACAATATTCTCATTCACACATAATTAATGTTGTGATCAAGGATACAAAAGGATAATCTTATCGGAATGGTTTTTAAATTAATGATGAACTGTGCCAAAATTTCGTAACAAATAATAACCCCTGCCTGAAGATTGTAAGAAACAAATGCATACTCCAATATTTTAATTTCAAAAAACCTGGTAGAACAACTTAAAAGATAAAGAAGTATTGTGATCTCTTCATGTACAAGGTAACTTTTTATAGCCAAAGCTTCACTCTCTAAAGCCTACAATATTTGACAATTTACATACACTTTTTACAATTCAACAAAGATGGCTACCAACCCAAAGAAATTCAACAAGGTTGACTACCAAACGAAAGAAACTTTTTATTAGGCATATGCCTAATATTTATTCAATGAGGTGGACATCATCAATCTCCCCCTCCAGTCTCATTCATCTAGAGGAGGTAGCAATGTCTTCTAGTTTGAGTGCATGCCGAAAAGTTCTTTGCATAGCTCGAACTTGTTCCTTGGTACAACCTTCGTCAGCATATCTGCGGGATTCTCACTTGTAGAAATCTTCCAGACTTTTAGAGATTCATCCTCCACCATTTATCGAATCCAATGATATCTCACGTCAATGTGTTTGGTCCTTGCATGATAAATAGAGTTCTTGCTAAGGTCTATTGCACTTTGACTATCACAATAGACGATATACTCCTTTTGATGCAATCCAAGCTCTTGAAGGAACCGTTTGAGCCATACCAACTCTTTGCCAGCTCAGTAGTATTCCGCTTCAGTTGTAGAGAGTGCGGCACACTTCTGCAACCTCGACTGCCATGATATAGCTCCCCCTGAAAATGTAAACAAATATCCAGTAGTGGATTTTCTGTTGTCAATGCAACCTGCAATATCATCATCTGTATAGCCCTTCAAGATTGGATCTGATACTCCAAAGCATAAACAATCTCCCGTGGTGCCTCTCGGGTACCTGAGTATTCACTTGACTGCTTCTCGATGTTTCTTTGTAGGATTTTCAAGAAACCTCCTGACAACACCAACTGCGTGAGCAATATCAGGTCTAGTACATACCATCGCATACATCAAGCTTCCGACTGCTGAAGAATAAGGAACTCTAGCCATGTTTCCTTTCTCCTCCTCTGTTGAAGGACACATCTTTTTGCTCAATTTTAGATGACTAGCAAGAGGTGTGCTGACTGGCTTAGCATTCTTCATGTTGAAGCGTTCTAGTACACGTTCAATGTACTTCTCCTGAGATAGCCACAACTTTCTACTTGTTCTCTCTCGAACTATCTTCATCCCTAGAATTTGTTGTGCTGGCCCAAGTCCTTCATGTCAAATGACTTGGACAGATCTCCCTTCAACTTTGCCATCAACCCCTTGTCTTTTCCTACAATTAACATGTCATCCACAAACAACAACAATATAATTAAATTATTGTCAGAAAATCTTTTGAAGTATACACATGGATCAGAATAGGTCTTTATGTAAGTTTGACTTTTCATGAATGAGTCAAACATCATGTACCACTGTCTTGGTGCTTGCTTTAATCCATAAAGACTCTTATTCAATTTGCACACCATGTGTTTCTTTCTAGCTACTTCAAATCCTTCTGGCTTCTCCATATGAATCTCTTCTTTCAAATCTACATGAAGAAATGCAGTTTTCACATCCAACTGCTCCAGTTCAAGATCTAGGCTAGCTTCTAAGCTCAAAATTGTTCATATAGAAGTCATTTTGACAACAGGTGAGAAAATTTCGTCAAAATTAGTACCTTTCTTCTATTCGAAGCCTTTGACCACCAATCGAGCTTTGTATCTGACCAGCTTGCCATTTCCATCTTTCTTGAGTTTAAAGACCCATTTGCATTTGAGTGGTCTTTTACCCTTTGGATGTTCAACCAGCTTGTACGTGCCATTTTTCTGTAGAGATTCCATCTCTTCTTGCACGGCTTTCATCCATGGTTTATTCTGGATGGGACAGCACCTTCTTAAGACATTCTGGCTCCCCCTCATCACTGATGAGGACATACTCTGTGGAAGGGTACCTGCATAACTCTACCCTTGGCCTCTCCGATCTCCTCAGATGTTTAAGTTGTTCTTCTTCCTGAGTGGGGTGCTCCACTTCCTCGACACCTTCATCAAGTTGCTCCCCCTGCTCAATAACCTCACCAGGTTGCTCCCCCTGCTCGGCAACCTCGTCAGTCGTACTTTCTGCACTTGTGGGATTGCTAGAAGTAGAAGGAATAATAACAAGGTTAGGAATTATACCATTCTTCGCCTTTTCTGACATATCAGCAGCAGTTCCAACTTCACTTTCTCTGAAGACTGCATCTCTGCTTCTGATGACCTTTTTCTTTGCAGGATCCCACAATCTGTACCCGAACTCTTCATCTCTGTATCCGATAAATATGCAGGGAACAGATTTATCATCCAGCTTTGTTCTCTGCTCTTTCGGTACATATGCAAAAGCTCTGCAACCGAACACCTTCAGATGCGAGTAGGACACCTCCTTATTGGTCCAAACTCTCTCTGGGATGTCAAACTCCAATGGAATTGATGGACTCTTATTGATCAGGTAACATGTTGTTTGAACTGCTTCACCCCATAATGACTTAGGTAGTTTAGCCATTCTGAGCATGCTTCTCACCTTCTCTACCATAGTCCAGTTCATCCTCTCAGCTACACCATTGTGCTGTGGGGTACAGGAACTGTCTTTTCATGTCTGATCTCATGACTTGAACAGTACTCTTCAAATTCCCTTGAAGTGTACTCGCCTCCATTGTCACTCCGGAGACGCTTTAGCTTTTGACCTGTCTCCCTTTCTACTAGAGCATGAAATTTCTGGAAAACTTGAAACACCTGATCTTTGGTTTTCAAAATATAAACCCACAATTTTCGTGAAGCATCATCAATAAAAGTAACAAAATATTTTTTACCGCCCATTGATTAAATTTCCATTGGGCCACAAACATCGGAATATACTAAATCAAGTATATTCAGTTTTTTTTCAGACGATGTCTGAAATGAGACTCTATGTTGCTTACCAAATAAACAGTAGTCATAGGGTTTTATTGTTGTATCTTTGGCATAAGAAATAAGTGATTTCTTGGCAAGAATCTGCAATCCCTTCTCGCTCATATGACCCATTCTTTTATGCCACAAATCTGCAGAAATCTCATCTTGTGCCGCATTCAATTCACCTTGGCATATTTTTGCATTTTACCTGTACAACATTCCACGATCAACTCCCCTTGCAATCACCAATGATCCCATGGCGAGTCTCTACTTTTGATTTGCAAAATAGTTCTCGTATCCATCTCGGTCCAAAGCAATCCCCGAGATCAAGTTCATCCACAAATCAGGTACATGCCGCACATCCTTTAGAACCAATGTGCATCCGATATTTGTCTTGATACAAATGTCACCAATCCCCGCAATCTTTGAGTAACTCGTGTTACCCATTCTCACTGTGCCGAAATCACCTGCTACATATCTGCAAAAAAGATCTCTTACCGGTGTGGCATGGTAAGATGCCGCTGTGTCAACCACCCATTCCGACTTTGGACCTGACAGGTGCATGCATTCCTCTTCCTCATTTATAAAGAGGACAACATTATCATTGTATTGCACCATGGCGGTTGTGTTGTCGTCATTCTTCTGGCCACTAGTTTCACCTTTGCCCTTCCTTGGATTTAGGCAATCTCTTTTGAAGTGACCTGGTTGATCACAGTTGTAGCAATTTCTGGCTTTTGATTTGGATCAATTCTTTGACTTTCCACGAGCTCCGGATCTACCATAGTTGCTCGAATTCCTTTGATAACTCCTGCCTCTACCTTCTGTGATAAGAGCTTGTCCTTGATTTCAGGCTTCTTTCTCATCTTCTCATTGAGTAAAAGAGCCAATGTGACATCTTTCAACTTAATAGTAGTCTTACCGTGCAGGATGGTTATTGCCAAATTATCGTATGAAGATGGCAAAGAGTTCAATAGCAAGATGGCTTTATCTTCCTCCTCGATTTTAACTCCGATGTTGGCAAGCTGTGTTATTAGTCTGTTAAACACATTTAAATGTGACAAAAAATTCATACCTTCACCCATGTGTAGGGCGTATAACTTCTTCTTAAGGTACAATTTATTTGTCAGCGTTTTGGACATGTATAGGCTTTCCAACCTTATCTAAATTCCACGTGCAGTGTCTTCATCAATGATGTTATTTACCACATCATCCGATAAGTGCAACCTGATTGCACTAGCAGCTCTTTCATCCAAGCCAGCCCAATCCTAAGCTTTCATGGTATCAGGCTTTTTGGCATCAGCAACTAGTACCTTTTGTAATCCTTGTTGGATGAGCAGATCCCTCATCCTTCTTTGCCATGTTGAGAAACTGTTATCTCCGTTGAATTTTGCTACCTCGTAATTTACTCCGGACATTTTTATTTTCACGGAGTATAGTACTACCGATAGTGAATAGTATTTCAGTGAACGAGCGGAACCTATGCTCTGACACCAGTTGTTGGGAATAAACCCCCTACCAAAATAATATCCACGGTAATAAAAGCGGAATAATAACGTAGCACCGAGATACGGTAATTAACAAGAATAAAAGAGTAACAATGACACCACGATTTTTACGTGGAAAACTCTTCTGAATAAGGGGAAAAATCACGGCCTTGAGAGGAGCAACTGATATCACTATAGTAAGGAATTTTACACTTTTTAGGTCCGAGTAAAACACTCTAAAGACCACTACAACACTCAAAAGAAATAACCCTCTTTTGATATTCCACCTCACTACAATATCGCTCACTCTCAATTTTCCTCACAGACTATTTTCTTATACCTTGTCTGTGAAACCTCACTCTTTCTTTCTCTCTTTATTGGTGTATGGAAATGAGAGTTGAAGCTCTCCTTTTATAGCAAAAGCTTCACTTTCTAAAGCCTACAATATTTGACAATTTACATACACTTTTCGCAATTCAACAAAGTTGGCTACCAACCCAAAGAAATTGAACAAGAAGAAACTTTTTATTAAGCACATGCCTAATACTTATTCAATGATTGGACATCATCACTTTTGTCTATCCAGCTGAACGTTTGAACAAATTGTACCAAAGTTATGACCTGCACAACATAACTTGTGAAAGCTTAACTTTACATTCTTCACCCGCTTGTGAAAGTTATGATCCGTGAGGCTAATTTTTATAATTTTCTTAAACGGGGATAAAATTTAAATAGCAGCTGTAAATGATCCTATTCGTGCAAATCATCCTATTTTAGTGGGCGAGTGCACCGGTAGCCACTTTTAAATCTAAGGTTTAAATGTATGAGAAATTTTAATAAAGTACTATCTTTTAGTGGTAATTAGCTATTAGATATTATTTGCTATATTACAGATTGTAAATATATTTTCTGTTATTATAAGATGTATTTGATGTATTTAAGCTATTGTATTCACTTCTGTGACGACCCAAAGGCTCATCACTTGTTTCCTTACTCATTTTGTGCTTTCGATGCCTTAAAACCCTTATTTAAGGTTGCCTCGATTTGCGTGCATATTCTGAATGCATAGCCGGAAAGCTTAAATATGAATTTTGTGAGAAAAATGCTAAATTTTGATATTAAATTGAATAAATTTGACTTCGGTCAACATTTTGGGTGAACGGACCCGGAGAGTCCGTAGGAAAATATGGGACTTGGGCGTATGCCCGGAATCGAATTCTGAGGTCCCGAGCCTGAGAAATGAATTTTGTGTGAAATTATTTTCTGGAAATAAATAAGGAAATTGGAAATTAAATTTGATTAAAAGATAATGGTATCGGGACCGTATTTTTGTTCTGGTGCATGGTACGAGTCTTATATATGATTTAGGCGCTTTCTGTAAAGTTTGGTTGAAAACGGACATCGTTTGACGCGTTTTAGACTTAAAATGGAAATTTGATGTTTTATGAAAATTTGGAAGGAATTATGAGCCTTGAGGCTTGATTCGATGAATATGATGTTATTTTGGCGATTTGATCGCACGAGTAAGTCCGTAAAATATTTTTTAGGTTGTGGGTATGTTTAGTTTGGATCCCCGAGTGCTCAGGTGAGTTTTGGATAGGCCACGAGTGCATTTTTGGACTTTGAATGTTAATTGTTGCATTTCTGACTTGCAGGCTTCGCAAATGCAAATGGCTTATTGCAATTGCAAAGTTAGCCCAGGTCTGCCCCTTCTCGCAAATGCGAGGTATTTCATTGCAAATGCAAAGGTATTCTTGTTGGCCAATGACCACAAATGCGACCACATGGCTCGCAAATGCCAAGTCCCTCGATTTGTTCTATGTTCGCAAATGCGAACTAGTCTTCGCAATTCCCAAGCCTGCAAAGTCGGGGTTTGCAAGTTCGCATTTCCACATGTGAAGCCTGCATTTTCATACTTAGTCGAATTTTTTACCATTTTCTTCCTTCTTTCGAAACCCAAACAAACTTAAGCGATTTTCCAAGAACAAGATTCTTCCAAATTATTTGTAAGTTAATTTTTACTTATTTCTTTCTATCTTTAATATCATTTAACTTGTTTTCAACTTAAAATCAAGGATTCCTATGGGTGAAATTGGGGATTTCGGGTAGAACCTAGGTTTTTCTAAAATCTAGGATTTGGACCTCAATTTGAGGTCCGATTTCAAAACAAATCATAGATATGGATTCGTTGTGGAATGGGTAACCGCTTTTCGGTTCGAACCTCGGATTTGACCACGCGGGCCGGGGGGCCTTTTTTGGACTTTTTGGGCAAAACTTTTGAAATCCATCGTGAGCACATGATTTTTGCCCTATATAAATTACTCCCATAGTTTCAAAATAAAATAATTTCTTTTCAATATTTTCAACTTATGGATTTTATGGGCATTTTCTGTTAATTGTTTGCATTTGTCTATGCACTTTTATTTTTGTTTCATTTATAAAAAATACAACAAAAAAGTGTTGCACGTGCATGTAGGAGTTAATTTTATATTTTTATAATTATTTAGTAACTAAGTTGTTTTAAATAAAAGAAAATCACCAAAAAATAAGTTAATTTGCATTTTTCATTCTAAATTTCTATTTGGAGTAATTTTCCTTTTAATTGTTTGGTCAATTAATGTTGATAATTATCATTTAGGCTTAATTACTGTATTTAGGTCAATTAGGTTCTAGAAATTAATTTAGATTTTTATTATTATTTTGGGGAAAAAAAGAAAAGAAAAACAACAAAAAGAATTAATTTTGGAAAAAGGAAAAGATTTTGAAAAGAATGAGAGATCATATTTTATATTTGGGCCAAAGTTAATTAAAATTGCCAAGCCAAGTCAAGCCCCAGACCAACCGACTTCTTATCATTAACCCGCCCAGACCCACGCCCTAACCCGTTTGTCTAACCCGACCCGCTCCCTAATTACACACGCAAATACAATCTCAGAGAGCCAACACGCAAAATCCCTAAATCAGACGCGCTGTTCATCTCCTTCTTCATCTCAGCCGCGTTCAAACGCCCAAGTTCAGGCGAGTGAAGCCCAAAATTCATCCCACGCGTTCCCCCTCTCCTCTTCACCATATGTGTAACGATCTCTGACCGCTTCTCTTGTCCCCATCCCTTTCTCACATGTTAGAAGCCTCTAGAAGGAATATGTTGGATGAATGTGGAGCGTGGGATCGATTTCAATTGATCTCAGCCCTTCATTCATCAGGTTTGTGCTTGATAAGTAGAGGAAATTTTCGGAGAAAAGGGACAAAAATTTTTTGGGAGAGGATTTTTGAGAATATATTTTTCAGAGAAAAATTTTCAGATTCTGGATTTTTGGGTAAAATACAAGTCGCTTGACATATTCGAGTCTATTGCTGCTCCGGGGTTGATTTTAGTTGCTATTTGCTTCCTCTTGGTCGATTTCAAGGTTATACTATTTCAATTTCTTAATTCCAGGTTCTTTTCTCTTCTTCATTTTATTTCCCGTTGTAAATCGATCTCTGTGAGCTATAAAATGGGTTGAAGTTTGAAAGAATATCTGAGATTTCTGTAGTCATTTCTCTTGTTTGTATTAGCCTCTTCTGTGATTTTGTATGTGTGCTAAGGAATGTTCGTCTGGTCCTCTAATCTCTGAATCTATTGGAACAAGTGATTGTATGTGATCATTTGCCTCGTAATGTTTGTGCCTCATTCAGTGTTGTTTGGTCATGTGATTGTGCTTTCTAACTCTTCTAGACTCTTATGCATATCGTCAGCCGACGTGCACCTCGAATCTTCCGCAAGTAGTCAATTAACATTCCTATTCTAAAATTTACTTTAAGTGTTCCCACTGTTTTTTATGGATTTTATATTGTGTCTGCTTTGGTTGTTCTGCTTTGACCCTAACATTTTGAGCATGAAAACTGAGCTACTCGCATCGATCTTTGTTTTTCTCTCATTATAAGGGTGTTTTATATCTGATTTGTAGCGATTAGGTGCAAGTAATTGATATATGGTGAAGCCCTTATAATTCATGTGTAAACGGAATATCTAGTTCATGGGGATCCTTTGATATCATAAGGCTGAATCTGTCCTACTCTCTGGCTCTGTTTTGCATTCGAAATTATGAGAACTTTAAGTCAGGAACTTGGTATCCATTGATTGTTTGCCTTACTCCCTGTTGTTGTATCCAAGCTGTGAGTGTGTCACTGACTTTAGGATCCATTCCAGTCATTTGTATGCTCATTCTGATGTACTCAGCATGAGCCATAAGGTTCAGGGCCAGGTTAATGGTTCAGTGAACCATCAACTGTACTGGGAATGTGTAATTAGCCTAGAGTGTCCTTCACTGTTAACTATGATGCTTTTGCTTGAAAATTGAGCTCGTAGCTAGTCGATGTTTGTGTTAAGGGTAACTTCAATTCAATTTGTTCAAACATCTTAATGGTAATCAGATCGTTGGAGGTTGTCTTTATATTGATTATAGACTGATACCTATGCTGGATTTTTTGTGATTTAGTCGTTGAGTTCCATTCTTCTGTTAAGCTGAGTTAGTTTTTATACCAAGGAGACCTGATTCTCACTAGACTCAAAATTATATGTCCAATCAGTAATGTTCAAGTTGACCAGTTTCTCTGTTGAACGCTTCGTGCTTCATTCCTTCTGATAGTTTAGTGTTATTGATGTAAGTAGAACTAGATATAAAATTGCTGAGATCGTGCTCATCCGCCTTTTTTGTAAATGTTGGAGTGATATTTCCAAATATATGATGTTTTGTAAAGATTTGAAAGAAAGAAAACACGCATAATCAACTACTTATTTTCACCTAGGTCGACATTCCCTGGTACAGCATTGTCCCTTCTATATCTTTAGTAAGGCATCATATTTATTTCAATAAGTGGATGCATTGGCTACTTACTGTGAATCATTGGGTCAGTATACCAATATACTTTGAATAAAGAGTGTTCCTTTCTTGTCGTGGTATTGTTATGGTGAGAACCTGCTGCTTGACTATTTCGGAACATGCATTTGGGCAAGACTTTATCCCTTCCTATACTTGTACTCTAATTCCATGTGAAAACTGTATTCAAAAGCTTATTTGGCCTAAATTAGCCTTTGCTTGAAAGATGATGGACAATCAGTGAATTATCTTTGCTCTTCTTTTCTTGGTTGCCTATTTTATATGTTCGTGGGAAATTTGTTTGAACTGTTAACTTGTTGAAAAATCTTCCCTGCTTTATTGAATGTTAACGCTTCATTACTACGTTTGTACTACAATGATCACCAGTAGTAATCAGTTCAGGTTCGCAGAAACAATGTTAGGCCACAACCATCCTATAGTGACTACTTTAGTGGCTATAACTAAGTGGATTTTATGCAGCGGCAGGCATCTTCTTAAGAGGTTCGACTATTCCTGTTTGCTTCATTAGAAATTTTGTCGAATTTGTTCCTTCATCAGGAAGTCACGTCAGTTGAGGATATGGATTAATGTGATTCAACATGAATGATGCCCAAGAATAAAGTCAAGACCATCTGTACCATATGGTCATTAGAATATGCCTATCAGTTTGTCAAACCAAAACTGTCGCTCATTTGAATTAGATGATTCTCTGCTAGCTTCCTGTGTTAAGCATGAAGCCTTTGCCATTTCTTATGGTCGACTTTTATCCCTTGTTGAATTTTCATATGGCATCAATCTTTGTGGTAGTTTCTGCATTCATTAGCTTAGATCCGTGAAAGTTTGAGCGAGTATTAATGTTTCTGGAGTTCAGTTGTAAATCTACCATCGTGATTGTATATACATTCACGTAACATGATCACAATTTCGAAAACCAATTCGGAGTATACGTTCGCGCAACTTCGATCAAACCTTCTTGATAATAAGATTGGTCTTCATAAGCTACTAATTTAATTAGTTCATATAGCCCGAGATATTGCCCGAAACAAGATAAAAATTCTCAATGGTTCTGATGATGAGGTACTTATAATTAAAAGTGTCATCCATAGAGACTTCACTGCAATGATAAACGCATAAATACCAAAGGAACTGGGGATGAGATCAATAGAACTAACACTTTCCATGTGCAATATTGTTGACATTTATGATTTATGGTTTCACTGTTGATCCTGGTTACACAGAATGGACTTGGCTATTTTGCTACACCAAGGAAAGGGCACAACCCACTCCAAGGAAGAGTGTATTACCGACTCTTAGAATGCCTTGGATTCATACGAGTCCATTCTCCTATGCGAGCAAAGAGAAAGCAAGGCTGGTCTGATGTGCCGAGTCGAGAAATGATAAACAGCAGTCACTGAGCTGCATTGCTTCTGGCACAACCTTTGTTTTGATAGGCCACTAGTTAATCTTAGTTTTTATATAGCTTGAGGTGTGTCATTCACAACGTAATCAAGTATGGACCTTGTATTAATCTCCTAGCCTAGATGTAAAAATGATTAATATTCGTAGAAAAGCTTTTCGGGTCGTTCAAAACACAATTTTGATTGTGTATATGTTTGCGTAACACAATTACGATTTTAAAAACAAAACTGGAGTATGCGTTCGCGCAATTTTGGATAAAATATCTTAATAATAAAGTATTACTAATTATGTACACATTCGCGTGACACGATTATGACGCGCCAAACAAATGGGTATACGTACGTGTAACCCGTTTCAAGATAATTTTCATAAATAAAGAGTGGTAAAAAAAAAAAAAGCAATAGCACATAGGTTTTAAATAAGTAATTGAACAATTTAATATGACAAGTATAATCAAAGTGACCATGCTAGAACCACAGAACTCAGGAGTGCCTAACACCTTCTCCTGGGTTAATAGAATTCCTTACCTAGATTTCTGTGTTCGCAGAATGTATAATAGAGTCAAACTTCCTTAATTCAGTATTTTAAACGGGTGACTTGGGACACCATAAATTATCCCAAGTGGCGACTCTAATTTTTAATTAAAAAATCCCATTTCAATTGTCATTTAAATTGAAAAAACTTCCTTCTATGCCCTTCGCCGAGGGTGTAGGTAAAAAAAGAGGTGTGATATCCATTTTTATGTATTCAAATTGATTCACTTAGCATTTGTTTATGTATTTACGTAATTTGTGACTAGATTCGAGCGGATTGGTGGTGGAATCGAGTGGTAAATTTATAATTGAGGCTTGAGTTGAGTTTAAAGAATCGAAGTAAGTGTTCGGTCTAATCCTAGCTTGAGGGATTAAGAGTTGAGTCGTATTTTTTACTTGTTTGTGTTGCATACGATGTACGGGAATGGTGATGGATATCCATATGTTGGTATCGAGCATGATCATGGGTCTTAAATTGATAGTTGTGTATTCTTGATTGATTCTATAAAAGCCTTGGTTCATGATCCTTGATACTGGGTATTGGTTTTCACTATGCCGAGTAGAAATCGAATAGGATTAGTTATACCTGACTCTCCCTTGCCGGGATGTTGAAATTGTTGTTATTGTTCCCTTGCTGGGAAGTTGTTACATTGTCTTGTTCCCTTGTTGGGATTATATTGTGTATTGTGTTGGAAGAAATGGGATCGGGTGGTATGCCTACCACAAGATATTGATTGAAATGGGATCGGGTGGTACGCCTACCATAAGATAGTGATTGAAATGGGATCGGGTGGTACGACTACCACAAGATATTGATGAAATGGGATTGGGTGGTACACCTACCAAAAGATATTGATTCGGTTGGTACGCCTACCACAAGATATTGATTGAAATGGGATCGGGTGGTACGCCTACCACAAGATATTGATTGAAATGGGAGCGGGTGGTACACCTACCACGAGTTATGATGAAATGGGAGCGGGTAGTACGCCTACCACGAGAAATTGAGAAATGGGATTGGGTTGCACGCCTGCAACGAGATGAGCATTTAAAGTGAAAGTTGTTTTATCTATTCTTATTCGTGTTAGCAGCTTTATAGTTGGTTTCTTTGTCAGTTTTGAGAATTTTGTTCATTTTTGCTATTCCTAGAGAATATTTCCCCTCCCTAGTTTTACTTGTTTATTTCATGTTGTTTCCTTTGCCATACATTATGTAATTTCACAGGTTTATCTGGAGTTTGGTCCTAGCCTCATCACTACTTCGCCGGGGTTAGGCCAGACACTTACTAGCACATGGGGTCGGTTGTGCTGATGCTACAATCTCCCTTATGTGCAGATACCGGAGCATCTTTTGAGCAGTAGAAGTAGCCTGGGAGCGAGCCTTAAGTGCAGTGAGACACCGAGGTAGCCTTGCAAGAGTCCACAGGTAGAGACTATGTTGAACTTCCGCGTTGTTATTCAGTTTGCATTAATGTTAAGTCTTCCGCTTGTTTAGTTAAATTAGTTATTTTTATCTGGCTTTCCTAGCTCCCATATGTAGGCGCCATCACGACTCCCGAGGGTGGAAAATCCGAGTCGTGACAAGTTGGTATCAGAGCACAAGGTTACATAGGTCTTACAACAAACAGACAAACTTAGTAGAGTCTGAGAGATCAGTACAGAGACGTTTGTATTTATCCCCTAGAGGCTACAGAGTTAGGAAAACTTCACATTTGTTATTTCTTGCCGTACGGTTCTTTTTCTCAAATACTTATTGTCTTTCTACTATGTTCTTTTGGAGATGGCGAGAACACACCCTTCCTCATCTTTTGATCAGCAGTCCGATCCCCAAGCAGCCCCCACTAGGGGCACAGGGCGAGGGGGAGGCCGTGCTAGAGGCTGAGGTAGGGGCAGAGCTCAGCCCTGAGCAGCAGCACCAATGTCGGAGCCTCAGGTTGACTTCAAGGAGGAGGTTCCGGCCCCAGCTCCAGCAGTTCCGGTTGGCCAACTCAGGTCCCAGAGGGTTTCATTGCCACCCTAGTTCATCAGAATGCTCTAGTACGATTAGTGGGTCTTATGGAGAGCGTCACCCAGGTAGGGTTGCTTCCTGCAGCACCAGCCGTCTCTCAGACTGGAGAAGGGGCCCAGACTCCTGCTACTCGTACTCTGGAGCAGGTAGCTCCCCAGGTTCAGATTCTAGTGGTTCAGCCAGCTATGGCAATTCAGCCGCGAGTGGTTGTTTAGACCGGTGCTGGAGCGGCTCTGCCTGCAGATGCCTTGTGGAGGTTGGATAAGTTCACCAAGCTTTTCATAGCTTCATTCAGTGGTGCATCTACTGAGAATCCCCAGGATTACCTGGATAGTTGCCATGAGGTTCTTCGAAACATGGGGATCGTTGACCAATGGGCTTGATTTCGCTACATTTCGGTTGTGTGGATCTGCCAAGACTTGGTGGAGGTATTATTGCCTAGCTAGACCAGTATGATCTCCAGCCTTGACCTGGGAGCAGTTCACGCATGTATTTCTCGAGAAGTTTCTCCCTATTACTCAGCGAGAGGCCTATCGGAGGTAGTTCGAGCGTCTCCATTAGGGATCTATGACAGTCACCCTGTACAAGACCAGGTTTATTAAGCTAGCACGCCATGCCATTGTTATACTCCCCACTGAGAGGGAGAGAGTGAGACAGTTTATTGATGGACTCATCCAACCTATTCTTCTTCAGATGGCTAGAGAGGTTGGGAGCAAGATATCCTTTTAGGAGGCAGCCAATGTGGCCCGGAGGATCGAGATGGTATTATCACATGGGGTGGTCACAGGGCAGATAAGAGGCCTGACAGTCATGCCGATTCAGTGGTGCTTCATCTAGAGGCAGAGATTCGCACGATAGGGATCATCCTCCTAGGCCCTTCCAGTTAGTGCTCTAGGTTTCTCATGGTACTTCAGGTGGTTGTGGTTCTTAGCCACATTGTTTTATCAGCGGCATTACAGTGCACCATCAGCATCTATCGGTGCACCACCGCTCCAGAGTTTCCAGGGTCGCCTGTCCTTACAGCCGAGGGCTTGTTTTACTTGTGGCAACACGAGGCACATTGCTAGGTATTGTCCTCGAGCTTCGAGAAGTTCTTCACGGCAGGGTTCCCCTGCCATGGTACAGGCACCAGATGCTCTACAGCCTACCCAGCCGGCTAGAGGCGGGGGTAGAGGTGCTAGAGGTGGAGGTAGAGGTCATAGAGGTGGATCTAGGCCACCAGGGGTGGAGGCCATCCACCAGTCAGCCATCCTAGAGATGTGGTTCAGGGAGGTGGGGCCCAGCCCAAGTGTTATGCTATGCCAGCCAGACAAGAGGCTGAGTCTTCAAATGCAGTCATTACAGGTGCTATTCTAGTTTGTGATAAAGATGCTTCAATGCTATTTGATCCAGGGTCTACGTATTCGTATGTGTCATCTTATTTTGCACCGTACCTGGTTGTGTCTAGTGATGCATTGAGTATTCATGTTTATGTGTCTACACAGATGGGTGATTCTATCGTGGTCGATCGAGTTCATCGTTCCTATGTTGTAGTGATTGGGGGTCTTGAAACCCGTGTTGATTTATTGTGTGAGAACGTGATTTTTGCCTTGCTTGAAATATTCCTATAGAATTCAGAAAATTAGGATTTTTTATTATTATTTGGATTTTAGGAATTAATGGCGTAAATTTGTGTTTTTCTTGCATTTTTGTGTGCATTTTTAGGCATCATAACAAATGAAAATTATAAAAATTGCATACTTGCATTTATGACCTAACCCTAGATTTTGGATTAATCGAACATCATTGAAAATAAGAAAAATGACAAAAAATAGTACATTTTTACATTTGTTTGGTTTTCTTTTTAAAAATTAGGATTTAGGTTATTTTAGAAATTAATTAGTTTTAGTTGTAAAATTTAAATTTGATCTTGTCTATTTTTATTTTTGTACTTGATAAAATCTGGAAAAAAAAAACAAAAAAGGGAATTAATTAAACAAAAAGAGCAAAAGAAGAAAATAAAAAAAAAGAAAAGAAATAAAGGAAAGAAGAGCAGGCCTGGTCTGGGCCAATCTTCGAAACAAATTACCAGCCCAACCCTAAAAAAACCCATCCAAACCGGCCCAAACCCGTCCCCAACCTAGTCTCTCATCAGAGACGCCCTAAAACGACGTCGTTTAGGGCCTTTTAATCACGATCGTTGATCCCAGTAGATCGAAAGGTTTGCAACTGCCTAGGTTTAGGATATATAAATATCGAAATTCACCCCTACCCCTCATTCACAATATCGGACACCCCTGATATCTTCGAATTAACACCACTGTTCACCATCGTCCTTCCGCTATCCGCCGCCGACCAAAAATCATCACCGCCGGCGGTGATGCTCCGATCAATCCCAAAATTACACCCTCAAATCCTCTCTTCCTCCTTTTTCCAACACCCCAAGTCCCAACTTTCAAATCCTAGCCGACTTCCTCGAATATTAGTTCGAGTTCCCCACTTGCGGTGGCGCCACCGCCAATTGCCATTAACTCACACCACAGCTCCCCCTCCCTTTCCTCAACACGATTAAGCTATTAATTCCTCTCGAAAACCATCAGAATCCCTCGAAATTCTAAAACCCTAGCGCTGCCCTTGTGTTCTCGGGTGCCGGCGCCAGTCTCAAATCACCCCCAGGTTAACACCCCAAAGCCACCGAACATCCCTCGTCTCAAATCCGTTGATATTTTCCTTCGAATGTAAGAATTTTTCAAATATTGAATCTAAGCTCAAACCCTAGGAGTCCAAATTGGACCTGAGCATGCAAGGTCGTCGTTGAATCTCTTCGTTGTTCCTAAACTAAACAATTTTTTTGTCGAATCAGAAGGTCAGCTTTGATGCAAGCCTAGTTGGTAAGTTCTCTAGTTTTATTTCTGTTAATTAGGTTTAAATCCAGCTTTCCCTTTTCTTGTTAATTCTTATCCACCTCCCTCTTATGTCTCTTAAATTTCTTTCATTAGGTTTAGTTTCTTTCCATTTAGTGTGATTCATAGTTTTGATCATTAATGTTGGCTCTACGAGTCAGTATTTAGATTTCTTTTTAATTGATGATTTGCTAATATGAGTTGATAAGGATTAATATGAGTTGATTAATAGTTTACTGCTAGGTTTAGTTTTAGAATTTTAGTATTAACTAGGGTCAAACTTTATTTTGGTTCAAATTAGTTCAATTGATAGGATTTCTATTATTGGTTTGGATATAGCTGACTAGCTTAACCTTTTATCGACAAGCATTGGTTAGTTTAAACTAAGGCAAAATAATTTTGAAAGACAGTTTGGTAAGTTTAGTAATTTCAGTTGATTAAAAGGGTAGTATTGGCTTTAGATAAGAGGAATCTCGCATGTAACTGATTTGGAAACCCCTAAAACTTTCTAGATGGGTTCCAATAAGGATTTTAAGACTATAATGCAGTAACTTGAGTAACAAGTCCGGAATAAGTTGAGTAAAACTGAAAAATAAGAGAGGGACTAATAGGTAAAACAAAACAGAAAGGGTTGCCTAAGTTTTTGCCTATAAAAAGGCATGAAAATGCCTTCTTTCACAAGTTTAGAACTCTGAAAATTTTCCAAAAGTTTAGAACCCTGAAAATTTCCCAAAAAAAGAAGTTCCGAATCTGAAAATTTCCCAAAAATACTCCTAATTCAAATCTCTACAATTCAAAATTCAGAAAACAAATCCAAATGGTTAGTTTGAACATTTGAAAGTTTTTTTTCCATTTAAACTAGATCATTTAGGTCCTTAGAAACAGAAAACAAAAACAAAAACCCCAAAACAGGCTGTTATATTGAAGTTTCAATTCAATTTCGAGTTCTAGAGGGTGATTTGCATCATTTAGCCTAGAATTTGATTGCTGAAGTTTTTTGGAGTTTTTCCTTGTTTAATTTCAAGTGTTTTGAGTTCATTCAAAGGCTATTTTTGGTTTGTTTTGGGTTAATGCAATTTTGGTTTTCAAACTACTCCTACTGATGTCTCGCCGCTGGATTTTAATTGTTGATTGTGTGAGCTGCTACTGACATTCTTCATTCTCTCTATTTCATTGCAAATTCCAGGTATTTCCCCTAACTCAGCAGATCTGGAAGTACTAATCTATGTGTATGCATAACTTCAGATTTAAACAATGAAGGAATATTCATTTTTCATATTGAAATTGTAGATATAAATATTATTAGCTTTGGCAATAGTTGTAACATTCATTCAATGTTTTTGGCTTGTAATTAGACAAACTTTAGATTGTATAATTTAGACTGAACATGACTCTTTTCGAGTTTATTTGAATAGTTTGAATTGATTGTAAGTAGCAGGATTCTAGGATCATGATTGCTTCAGATTTTCATGAGTTGTATTCCAAATATGTACATGTTTTAAGAGCTACAGTTTAAAAAATGAATTGATAATTCATTACAGCTTAGTCGCAGATTTTAACCTTACCAATGGTTATAAGCATCAGCTTTTATATTGGGATATTAGTAAAATCAATGTCATTGTAGTTTTTTAAGTTGATTGAGAGCATGGAATTTCAGTGTTAATTCGAACAGGCATTTTGGTTTTGAACCAGGAAATCTGCGCTTATGCATCTCAAGTATGCGTGAATTTAACCGTCTATCATAGCTAATAACTATTCTGATTTAACCGTTGCCCGCCATAATTGTTCACGTTAATTTGTAGTTCAGTAATCTCACATAAACAAAGGAGTCCGGTGGTGATGCTTCAAACCTGTTATATTGGGTATGATGTAATACAATTGGGCTATAAATCTAGGCTTTCGAGTTATGTAGCGAATTTGAATTAAGAGGTTTCACCCTTTTGTTTGAATTCAGACTTAAACTCGAGGCCCGAATTTTACTAATTAACTAAGTCCTTTAGAGACAAATCCGATAGAAAATCCTAGTTTGCTCTATTGGTCTTTAAACATAAAATGAGGTGCGCCGCGCCAAACAAAACTCATAAATGGCATGGTCCTCTTTTAATGCTCCTATTAAAATACTTAGAAATCCGGGACATGCCGTTTAGCGAACTTCTCCCGCAAAGATAATAATACGTTAGTCACTTTAGGCGCGTCTTTAATAATTTTACCTTCCTAAATACGGGTGTACATTTCATGTGACCCAAATCCAAATTCCAAAATGTTGGATAAAAATGTATTTCGGATTCGGTTGCATTTCATGTGACGAGATCCAAAGACATGTTTTAAACGACGTTCACATTCCTAAAAATTCAATTAAAAACAATAAATAATTTAAAATTGCACTATAGGATGAACATGTACTAAAATCAGATTTTTAGCTGATTATAATAGTTTAAGCGACCATACTAGAACCACGGGATACGAGGGTGCCTAACACCTTCCCTCGAGTCAACAGAATTCCTTACTTAGAATTTCTGGTTCGCAGACTCCATTCAGGCAATCAAAAATTTCCTCAATTTGGGATTCAAAATAAACCGGTGACTTGGGACACCAAATGCCAAGCCTATCCCAAGTGGCGGCTCTAATAAATGAATAATCTCATTTCGAATAATGTCACTTTAAATGGAAAAACCCCCCTTATACTTTTATCCTCCAGGGTAGCCATGTAAAAATGAGGTGTGACATGTTGCCTTTAGACATGGTCGACTTCGATGTCATATTAGGGATGGATTAGTTGTCCTCGTATCATGCTAATCTTGGATTTCCATGCCAAGACCGTGGCCTTAGCCTTACCAAATTTACCTCGTTTAGAGTGGAGAGGGACTCTTGGTCATTCCACTCGCAGTGTTATCTCATATGTGAAAGCTCGACGTATGGTCGAGAAGGGGTGTTTGGCTTATTTGGCTTCTATCGGTGATTCCAGTGTTGAGGTCCCCTCTATTGATTTTGTTCCCATTGTTCGAGAGTTCCCTGATGTTTTCCCTTCAGACCTACCGGGTATGTCGCCCGACATAGATATTGACTTTTGCATTAATTTGGCTCCGGGCACTCAGCCTATTTTTATCCCGCCATATCGTATGGCCCCGCCAGAGTTTAAAGAGTTAAAGGATTAGTTGCAGGACCTGTTGGAGAAAGGTTTTATTAGACCCAGTGTCTCACCTTGGGGTGCGCCAGTGTTATTTGTCAAAAAGAAGGATGGATCAATGAGAATGTGTATTGATTACCGGCAATTGAATAAGGCAACGATCAAGAATAAGCATCCACTGCCGAGGACTGATGATTTGTTCGATCAGCTTCAGGGTGCCAGGGTATTTTCCAAGATTGACTTGCAGTCTAGCTACCATCAGTTGAATATTAGTGCATCCGATGTCACTAAGATAACTTTCCGCACTCGGTACATGCATTATGAGTTCTTGGTTATGTCATTCAGGTTGACAAATGCCCCAGCAGCTTTTATGGACATGATGAATCGAGTGTTCAGGCCTCATTTGGATTCATTCGTGATAGTTTTCAATGATGATATATTGATATATTCCCGTATCCAGGAGGAGCACGAGCAACACCTCAGAGTGGTTCTTAAGACTCTAAGGGGTAGTGAGTTATATGTTAAGTTCTCGAAGTGTAAATTCTGGTTGAGATCAATTGCATTCCTGGGTCATGTTGTACAAGTAGAGGGTATTCAGGTGGATCCAAAGAAGATTGAGGCAGTCAAGAACTGGCCTAGACCAGTGTCAGTTATAGAGATTTGGAGTTTTATAGGGTTGGCAGGCTACTATCGTCGGTTCTTGGAGGGGTTTTCATCTATTGCAGCCTCGATGACCAGATTGACCCAGAAGGGTGCCCAATTCAGATTGTCGGAGGAGTGTGAGGCGAGCTTTCAGAATCTCAAGACAGCTTTAACTGCGGCTCCGGTGTTGGTTTTGCCAACAGGTTCAGGACCTTGCATAGTCTATTTTGATGCTTCCTGTGTTGGGATTGGTGCAGTGTTGATGCAGGATGGCAAGGTAATTTCCTATGCTTTGAGGCAGTTGAAGATTCACGAGAAGAATTATCTGGTTCATGATCTAGAGTTGGCAGCCATTGTTCACGCCTTGAAGATTTGGAGGCACTATTTGTATGGCGTGGCATGTGAGATATTCACTGACCACAAGAGTCTGCAGTACTTGTTCAAGCAAAAGGAGTTGAATTTGAGGCAAATGAGGTGGTTGGAGTTGTTGAAGGACTATGATATCACCATTTTATATCACCCAGTGAAGGCCAACGTGGTGGCCGGCGCGCAGAGTAGGAAGTCAGCCAGCATGGGCAGTTACGCTTATATTCCGGTCGGCTAGAGACCGCTTGCTTTGGATGATCAGGTCTTGGCCAATCGACTTGTGAGGTTAGATATTTCTGAGCCTAGCCGGGTGTTAGCTTGCACGGTAGCTTGTTCTTCATTATGGCAGTTTGATGATCCCCATTTGTGTGTCCTTAGATACACGGTGCTGCGTGGAGGTGCCAATCAGGTGACCTTAGGTGATGATGGTATTTTGAGATTATAGGGGCGAGTTTGCGTGCCTAATGTTGATGGGATTCGAGAGTTGATCTTAGCGGAGGCCTATAATTCCTGATATTCTATTCATTCGGGAAATGCAAAGATGTATCAGGATTTGCGACAACATTATTGGTGGTGTAGGATGAAGAAAGATATTGTTGCGTATGTGGATCGATATTTGAATTGTCACCAGGTTAAGTATGAGCAACAGATGCCTTGAGGATTGTTTCAGAGGATGAGCTTCACGAGTAGAAGTGGGAGAGGATTACCATGGATTTCGTTACTGGACTTCCATTGACCTGGAAGAGGTTCGACGCAGTTTAGGTTATCATTGATAGGCTGACCAAGTCAGTGCATTTCCTTCTGTGGCAGTCTCCTATTCATCTGAGAGATTAGCTGAGATTTATATCCGGGAGATTGTTCGCCTTCATGGTGTACTGGTATCTATATTTCAGACAGGGGGACACAGTTTATATCGCGTTTACGGAAAGCAGTTCAGGAGAGTTGGGCACTCTGGTGGAGTTGAGTACAACATTTCATTCCCAGATGGGCAGTCAGTCCGATCGGACCATTCAGAACTTAGAGGATATGCTCCAAGCCAGTGTCATTGACATAAGAGGCTCGTGGGATCAGTTTTTGCCCTTAGTGGAGTTTGCCTACAACAACAGCTACCAGTCGAGCATTCAAATGGCTCCTTATGAGGCTTTGTATGGTAGGCGGTATCGGTCTCCAGTTGAATGGTTTGAGCCGGTAGAGGCTCGATTATTGGGTATATATTTGGTTCAGAAAGCCTTGGGCAAGGTCAAGATCATCCAAGATAGGCTTCGTTCATCTTAGGCTAGGCTAAAGAGTTAAGCAAACCGCAAGGTTCGAGATGTGGCATTTATGGTTGGTGAGCGGGTATTGCTCCTAGTGTCACCTATGAAGGGCGTGATGAGATTTGGGAAGAAGGGCAAGCTTATCCCTAAGTTCAATGGTTCGTTTGAGATTCTCGATCGAGTGGGAAAGGTGGCCTATAGAATTGTATTTCCCCTAGCTTATCAGCCGTGCATCCAATTTTTCATGTATCCATGCTTCAGAGGTATCACAGCGATCCAGCACACGTGTTAGATTTCAGAACTGTCCAGTTGGACAATGATCTGTCATATGAGGAGGAGCTGGTAGCTATTCTAGACGGGCAGGTTCGACAATTGAGGTCGAAGAGTTTTCCTTTTGTGCGTGTTCAGTGGAGAGGTTAGCCTTCTGAGGCATCAACCTAGGAGTCTGAGTCTGATATGCTGAGCCGTTATCCCCATCTTTTTCTCAAATCAGGTACTTCTTTTTTTTATCCGTTCGAGGACGAAGGTTGTTTTAGAGGTGGAGAATGTGACGACCCAAAGGGTCATCACTTGTTTCCTTACTCATTCTATGCTTCTGAGGCCTTGAAAACCTCATTTAGGGTTGCCTCAATTTGCGTGTGCAGTCCGGGCGCATAGCCGGAAAGCTTAAATATGAATTATGTGAGAAGAATGCTAAATTTTTATATTAAATTGAATAAATGAATTTTTGTGTGAAATTATTTTCTAAAAATAATTAAGGAAATTGGAAATGAAATTTGATTAAAAGATTATGGTATCGGGCCCGTATTTTGGTTCCGGTTCCCGATGCAGTCTTATATATGATTTAAGCGCATTCTGTAAAGTTTGGTTGAAAACGGGCGTCGTTTGACGCATTTCGGACTTAAATTGGAAATTTGATGTTTTATGAAAATTTGGAAGGAATCATGAGCTTTGAGGCTTGATTCGATGAATATGATATTATTTTGGCAATTTGATCTCACGAGTAAGTCCGTAGGATGTTTTTGAGGTTGTGGGTATGGTTGGTTTAGAGCCCCGAGGGCATGGGTGAGTTTTGGATAGGCCCTGAGTGCATTTTTCGACTTCAAAAGTTAGCTGCTATATTTCTGACCTGTAGGCTTTGCATTTGCGAAGCGTGGTTCACAAATGCGATATTGCAAATGTGAATGGCTTATCGCAATTGCGAAGTTAGCCCAGGTCTTCCCCTTCTCGCAAATGAGAGGTATTTCATCGTAAATGTGAAGGTATTCCTATTGGTCAGGGATCGCAAATGCGACCACATGACTCATAAATGCGAAGTCCCTTGATTTGTTCTGTGTTCGCAAATGCGAACTAGTCTTCGCAATTCCCAAGCCTGCAGAGTTGTGAACCCCAGTTCGCATTTCCCACATCCGAGGCCTGCATTTTTCATACTTAGTCGTATTTTTCACCATTTCTTCATTCTTTCAAAAATCAAACACACTTAGGCGATTTTCCAAGAACAAGATTCTTCCAAATCATTTGTAAGTCGATTTTTACTCAGTCCTTTCACCCTTTAACATCATTTAACATGTTTTCAACTTAAAATCAAGGATTCCCATGGGTGAAATTGGGGATATTGGATAGAACCTAGGTTTTCCTAAAATTGGGGATTTGGACCTCAATTTGAGGCCCGGCTTCAAAAAAAAATCATAGATATGGATTAGTGGTAGAATGGGTAATAGGGCTTTGGTTCGAACCTCGGGTTTTGACCACATGGGCCCAACGGCGTTTTTGGACTTTTTGGGTAAAACTTTTGGAAATCTATTTTTATGCATTCAAATTGATTCACTTAGTATTTGTTGATGTATTTAAGTAATTTGTGACTAGATTCGAGTGGAATGGTGGTGGAATCGAGAGGTAAAGCTATAATTGAGGGTTGAGTTGAGTTCAAAGCATCGAGGTAAGTGTTCGGTCTAACCCTAGCTTGAGGGATTAGGAGTTGAGTCGTTTTTGCTACTTGTTTGTGTTGCGAATGACGTATGAGAATAGTGACGGGTATCTATATGTTGGTGTCAAGAATGACCGTGGGTCTTAAATTGATAGTTGTGTATTCTTGATTGATTCAATAAAAGCCTTGGTTGATGATCCTTGATACTAGGTAATGGTTTTAACTGTGCCGAGTAGAAATCGAATAGGATTGGTTATAGCTCACTCTCCTTTGCCGGGATGTTGAAATTGTTGTTATTGTTTCCCTTGCTAGGAAGTTGTTACATTGTCTTGTTCCCTTGCAGGGACTATATTGTGTATTGCGTTGGAAGACATGTGATCGGGTGCTATGTCTACCACACTATATTGATGAAATGGGATCGGGTGGTTCGCCTACCACGTGGTACGCCTACCACAAGATATTGATGAAATGACATCGGGCGGTACACCTACCACAAGATATTGATGAAATGAGATTGGGTGGTAGGCCTACCACAAGATATCGATTGAAATGGGATTGGGTGGTACGCCCACCACAAGATATTTTTGAAATGGGCGCGGGTGGTACGCCTACTATGAGTTATGATGAAATGGGAGCGGGTGGTACGCCTACCACGAGAAATTGAGAAATGGTATTGGGTTGCATGCCTGCAACGAGATGAGCATTTAAAATGAAAGTTGTTTTATCTATTGTTATTCGTGTTAGCAGTTTTATAGTTGGTTTCTTTGTTAGTTCTGAGAATTTTGTTCATTTTTGCTATTCCCATAGCATGTTCCCCCTCCCTAGTTTTACTTATTTATTTCCTGCTATTTCTTTCGCCATACATTATGTAATTGCACAGGTTTATCTGGAGTTTGGTACTAGCTTCGTCATTACTTCATCGGGGTTTGTCCAGACACTTACCAGCACATGGGGTCAGTTGTGCTGATGTAATACTCTGCACTTATGTGCAGATACTGGAGCTGCTTTTGAGAAGCAACAGTAGCCTGGGAGCGAGCCTTCAGTCTAGTGAGACATCGAGGTAGCCTTGCAGGCGTCCGCAGGATCAGAGTCCCCTCTATCTTTATTTCAGTCTGTATCTCATGTATTTCGAGACAAGCAGTTTACACATTATTTCAGACATTGTATAAATTTTAGTAGTTCGTGAGTTATGTGACACCAAATTTTGGGCAGAGACTATGTTGAACTTTCGCGTTGTTATTCAGCTTGCATTAATGTTAATTCTTCCGCTTGTTTAGTTAAATCAGTTGGTTTTATCTTATTGTTGATAATTATAAAAAAAGGAATTATGTGGTTGAGGAAAAGTGATTGAATTTGACTTGTCTAGCGCCCATTAGTAGGTGCCATCACGACTCCCGAGGGTGAGAAATTCGGGTCATGACGCATTTTTAGGCGAGAAAAATGAGATTTATAGCTAGACAGATTTTATATTCGAGTGTATTTGATGTATTCATGGCGTGAAACATAAGATTACAGCTGGACAGATTATTATTTTCGATGTATTCACGGCTTGGAACAGGGGATTACATTATTTTTAAATGGAAAGTGAATCAATAAACATACAAATTTTGTATTTTCTTATATAACAAATATTCTCAACCGAAAATACCCCAAAAACTTATCAATCTTCATAGAAATTATATAATACATTTGAATATATAAATTACATTAATTATACAAAACATATGAATATATTCATGGCATATAGAGAGATAGTGAATACAATGAAACACATAGAATATAGCAGGATACAAAACATATGAATATATTCATGGCATATAGAGAGATAGTGAATACAATGAAACACATAGAATATAGCAGGATACATTGAAATACAATGGAAATAAGACAGTGAATTCAATAAAATACATGGAATACAGCGAGATACATTGAATTAAAATGAAGAAAAGATAATGAATACAATGAAATACATGAAAATACAGCATTATATGTTGAAAATACATTGAAATATATTAACAAAAAATAGAGTTGCTCGGCCCCAAACTCTGTCTTCTTTGTTTAAGAACAAACCTGGCGAATCTCATCCTCCCCACCTCTGCCAACGCCCTTACTTTATTTAAATACAAGAACTTGCATTTGTATACCCTCAACACTTTCTATGTCTTCATTGAATAGTGATTGATCAGTTTCAAAAGAAAGTTTCCACAAATCTGAAGATGATAGCTCTGAATCTTTGCCATTATTGTTGTTACCTATGGAGAAGAATTGGGAGTTGTTGGGGGAATAATCATGGCTTGGGAATGGGAAAAAAGAGTATAGTGGAAACGGGTTTAGGGTTTAAGAAGTGAGTTTTGGAAGGAAGCAGGGTTAAGAGTCGGAGGTGTGAGGATTTGGGGATGAAATAAGAGAGCGTCGTGGAGACTTGACAAACAGAAACAGAGGAAGATGGCGGCGAGCGGAGTCCTCAGTTGTGTTTTTAGGGAATGAGGGAAGAGAATGGCATGCGTATAGACATGTAATTTTTCTCGCATTGTTTTTAAATTAGTTTTTGTATTTTTATGTTTAAAATATCTATTTGAGTTATTATGTAATTTTAGCCTATATTATTTTTAATTTCAAATCAAAATAATAAAAAAAAAGAGAAAAGTAAAAGAAAAAAAAAGAAAGTTTCAATTTATCTTATTAGATATGTTTGTTTTTGTTTTCATTTATTTAAGTTCATTAGCATTTTTATAGTAGTATTATGTTAAGTTTGCCGTATTTTTATTTTTAATATGATCCTTGAAAAATACAAAATATATATGTATAGTTTCATGTTTTACCTTATGTCTATTTAGTTTATATTATTAATATTTTATAGCCATATGTTTTTTTTACTATGATTTTCACTCTTATTTTTAATTTGTATAAAATATGATATGTTAAAATATATAGTTTCATATAATAATATAGTTTATTCTAATTTTTGCATCTTCATGAGTGAACTTTATATTATTTTAGAGGAGAAAACTAAGTTATTGGGCTAGTTAATTTTCATATTTTTCCACTGAATTACCCCAAAAAAAAAGATGGCACAGTTCGGTTTTTGTTAGCCTAAATGCCAAACAACCCAGCTGACTCTTCGCCCAGGCCGGATCGACCCAGAACCCGACCTATTTTAATGTTTAATCTCAACCGTCCTTTCCTTCTAATCTAACGGACCATCTTATTTCTCCACACCCAAATATAACCCTAGCCCTAAACCTAAGTCCCTAAACCCCAGCAGCCAAGGCCGCCCTCCATCTCCTCATTTCTCCGCTTCAACCATGTCTAACTCGCCCGAATCGCACCAAAACCGGGCGATTCCACTCGCCCGTGTAGCCATGGTCCCCTCCTATATTCTCTCCTTCTTCCACTCCATTTATTTCATACAAATATCATGATTCTTTGACATGCATCTCTTCATTCTTTTTGTTCTTTCTTAAGCAAATCCGGGCCCTTGAACGAATTTTGGAAGAATGTGAACCATCGGATAAAGATTTCTGTCCAAAATTTCAATTTTTTTGATTTTTGTTTGTGAAAGGGGATAGCCAGATTTGATTTTGTGGTCCCATACGCGTTTCTTGGAGAAGAAAGAGGAGGAAGCTTCTAGATTGCTATTTGGGGTTATTTGGACAGAAAAGTAGGAGAATTTTTGGAGATTTACTTCTCCTTTTCTGGTTTTTCTTCTGTTTTCGTTCTTTCATTTTCAAAAAGGTCAACAAAAAAAAGAAGAGGAAAAATCGATTCATCTTTGAATTACCGTTTTCATTTCATATAAATAAAAAAAGAAAAATATCTTCTGCCTTCTTTAATTTCAATCTCGGTTACAACATACTAGAAATGGATTGATGTACGGGTTTGAGTTCGCGATTGGATTTGAAATTCCAGTGCCGATTTGAGTTTTGTCCGAGATTGTTTGTTGATTAGAGTTCGAAGTGTGGTTTGTGGTGCCGAGTCGAAGCCCGTTCTGGTTCAGATCGTGGTTCGTGTCGGTTGTTCTTTCTCATTTGGATTCCAAAGAGCAGGACCTTGTATATGTTGATTCCTCGTTTATAAAAAATTTTGTGCGTACAGGTTCAACTCCCTCTACCTATCTTAATTTTCTTATTGTGAACGGAAGTCTTGGAAATGCCATTTTAGAGTTTGGTTATGTGCATGTTTCTGATTTTTTTGTGCTTGGATTTCTTTATTTGGTTGAATTGACATTTGATGAAACAGTAGCACGTGCCTTTAGTTTCGGTTTTAACATGGGATTTGTGTGAGGATGTTGCTTATATTTCATGAATTTTTTTTTTTTATGTTTGAAAAATCGTTTATCTAGCTGAAATTTAATGAATTATATTTCATCTTTGCTGATTCGAAATTCTTTTGGTTAAAGTTGGGGTTAAAATTTAGCTTTGTAAATAAGTGTTGGGTGGAATTAAAATGAAATGAGGAGGTCTGGTTAGTTTAAAATTAAGCTTCCATATAATAGTTACATTATTCCTAGTAGAGTAGGAAATATTTCCTGTCATAGTGATCCTGGAATTTGCACGCGTGAGCCGAAGTAATATTGATTCTGCTTGAACTTTTGAAGACATATTTTTAGTATCTATAATTCTTTTACCAAGTCTTTATTGTGTTGTAATTAAGTGTTTGAAAGTAAACATGTTTTTTATACATTTTTTAGGATAGAATCCTTTTAAAATGTTCTAGAGGTTTCAGAAGATCAGACAGAACACTTGTTTGGATAAATATTGATTTAGTCCTGGGAGCAATATTTGGTTGAGTTGGGGTCTAAAGTGACTATTTTCTAATTTTTGGTATTAAATAATTATGGATTTAGTGTCTAAATGACATATGCTCGAATGCTTTTTGGTGTTAATTTTGAGTTTCGAGCTTCACAACAGTAGCATTTTTAACCTTCACGTTATTATTCCCCTTTCTTCTTCAACGAATCATGAATGTTTGATTTCCTATTATTGGACTGCACTTGACTTGGACGATGAAGTACTGGGGGCGTGGGGAATAGGATTTAATATCGTAATTTTTCCATTGTTGCTGTTATTGCTTCGTTACTAGCAAGGAGTATGCTTAGGCCGTTAATGTTTAGGTAGGCGAATATAGTAGAATTCTCCTTTTATTTTCTTTTATATGAGGTGAGAGGTCGTCCCCCTTTATCTAAATTTAACCAGGGAATGCCCCGAAGAACTTGTATATATTTTATTTCGGGGTATACCTCGAAGTACTTGTATTTGGAGGCCTAAAGTGGAACTTCTAGTATTATTAGAGTTAGTTTTATTTCCTTTTTCTTTATTAGGTGGGAACGATCTCGAACCTCTTCTGTGTTTATTGTCTTTCTTTTCTCTGTTTGTTTTTTATCTCACTTCGAATATCCCAAAAGCCAACTAAATCGAGTACGCAATCGTGACTTTCACAAGACTCAGGAATGCCTAACACCTTCTCCCCGAGTCAAATGAATCCCCTACCCGATTCTTTGGTGTAGACTTAGTTTTGGAGTCTTAAATGTTTTGAAAGGAAAAAAAATAGTTTTAGAAAAACGGTGACCTGGCACACCGAAATCAAATGTCAGGTGGCGACTCTGAGATATTTCCTTTTGAACATAATCTTATCATTTTTAAAATGAAAAATCCTTTTCGAGCTTTATTAAGATTATTTTATTAATTTAAGAGGGTTTGGTGAAGTTTGGTTGGAAAAAAAGGGGTGTGACATCTCTGGCGACTCTGTTGGGGACCTTTGCGGTTTCGAGCTAGTATTTGATTTTGATGGCTTTTAGAATATTTGGTTGAGGTTTTTATGCTTTTTCATAAGCTTCACTTATTTTTTATTATGTTTTTACATTTTTTTATATTTGCTAGTTGTTTATGTGTTTACAGTTTTGCTTTATGTGTTTACGTCTTTATAACTGTCATCATATGCATTACCCGGTCAATTCTTTCAGTAAAAAGTCTCGGAGCATGCATCACGTGCGCGAACATTTTGTTGAGTCACCCCTAATTTAGAAGGGGGTGCCGTCAAACGTATGTAGTGGGTGGAAAGCTTGAGCAGCCACCATCGACCATATGCTCCCCCGAATTGCCTTGTTAATGAACCTCAAACTTAGGTAGCCTTTAGGTCATTTTTATTTGCATTATATCATTTAGACCTAGTAGGGCTCCATCGCAGGTACCGTGTCCTTTTGTAGGAAGCATGTCAAAATTTTGTCAAAATGGGCCCGTGGCCCAAAGTGACATTTAATCATTCATGTGCTAGATGTTGCATCTTTGAGGGTAAAAATGTCATTTGGCGGACTGATGCCTTGGAAAGAATGGTGAAAAATGAAGCAAGTGGGCCCGCTCGCATTTTTCTTTCAAAAATCAAAAAAGAAAGCGAAAAATAAAAAATTCAAAAAGATTTTATACTTTCCCATTATTTTTAAAAAAAATCAAATAAAGAGAAAAAATAAAATCTAAAAATATTTTTACATTTTCCAAAAATTCAAAAATGAAAAGAAAATCCAATGGTTTTTACACTTTTCATCATTTTTCAAAAAAGACAAAAATATAGCTTTTTCAAATTAGTTACATCTTCCCAAACTACACGAAACTGATTTTCATCTTTCGTAGGGGGATACGTAGGCATCCCACATAGGGTCCGGTCTTCCTAGTAATCTTAGGTTCTTGGCTTTGCGGGATCGTAGCCAAATCTTACATGTCTAGCCACTTTTGGCCACATCGGCCATTCTTGCAAAATAGGGTTATTTTTGCAAAAGTGGTTCATCCATGTCTTAGGATCTTGAGTTTACAACTTTGTGTCATATAACTTTAAGGTCCATCTATGCCGTGTTTGAGTCCCTAGCCATATTTGGCAATATCGGTCATTCTTGCAAAAAAGGGTCCATTTCAACAAAGTAATTTTTAAGGCCATGATCGTTGAATGTTGGAGCCATGTAAGCTTTAAATAGAGTATTTTTCATGCACTAGGGGCCAACTTTGTCAAGTTTGCACTTATAGCCACCTAGGCCATTTTGCAAAATATAGCCAAATCGTGTCTTGCATTTATCCACTAGGAAATGTTGTGGTGTCCCTTAGTGTCCCGAGTCGCTAACCATGTTCTCTTCATTCAGGTATGGACCCGCTGATTCTATCCAAGGTGCTGATTGTAGTAAATATTCCTAGGAAATTAATCAAGTGATGGAAAATGTTTTCATTGTTAGAGCACCATGAGTTAATGCAGAAATTGGGCACCCTCACTTCCCTTCTTGATATCACACATCGCCTAGACTTAGTGGAGGCGATGCTGACTTATTGGGATCCGAAAATTTAACTTTCAGATTTGGAGAGTATGAGATGACTCCTACCTTGGCGGAAATGTCTGATCTCACTCGTTTAAGATATATATTCAAGGACATGGTACTTCCCCGAAACCACTCTAGGACAAGATTCCTCAGCGACCTGGGCCTATAAGATAACAAGCATTAAAAATGCCTCGAGCAGTCTTGGATATCCTTGGATTATTTGTTTGCTATATTTGGACCACGAGATAGTTTTGACACATTTTGGGATGAGTTCTGAACAACCAAGGAAAAATGGCAAAGACGCCCCCTCGAAGCTTTCAGCCTTGCTTTGTTGGGATTATTGGTTTTTCCATTAGATGAGAGGCACATTAGCACCCGTCTGCAGTCAATGATAATGGCACTATTTCATGAGAAGCAAGGCAAAACTGTTACCGTTGTGCCGATGATCTTAGTAGAGTTATACCGAGCCCTGAGTGAGGTTAAGGGGAGGAAATCTCCTAAGTTTACATACCCAGTAGGCATCACAGCTTGGATTGAGTTCCTTGGTTTGATGACAAATGGGAATGTTTTGTGGGCTTACTTTTGGCTACCTTTAGATGAGATATTAGTAGGATATCTCATGCAGCTTTTCTTGATGCTGATAGGACTTAAATGTGTCCGGTCGTACACTCTCATTAGGGTAATGCTACAGTTGGGCAGAAGACAAAAGGAGCCTCCAACTTGAATCTTCGGAGGCACGTCATGAATTTTAGAAAAGAGGCGGTTGACGAAATCAAGTACGTGCAATACTGGAACAATGCAAAGAGGATGAAGAAAAATACATTAGTAGAGAACGTTGGTAGACCCGAGTGTACTCAAGAGTACCTGATTTGGTTACAATCCATTCCACCAGGGGTCAGTACCCCATTGCCAGCACAACTTAGGGTTCGGGCAGTTAAGACAGATGATTTTAAGGAGGCCTTGGACCAAGATCCTTGGGATAAGCTTAAGCTGATAAAGTCTAGCATAGCCAGTATTTGTTTGGAGCCGTCCTTTAGGATGCAGGGGGGCGTACACCAAGGTCTTTGTTCCCAGCATCGGTATTTCTTTATGAGGCATGTTGCAGAGTTTGAGCATGGCGGACAGCCCAGGACCATCCCAGCCAGGACCGTCGCATTCAGGAGCAGCTTGAAGACTCATTCTATTTAGGTGTTTTGAGATTGTCTTATGTCGTCTTTTACTTTCATGTCTAGTCTAGGAGTACTGAGTCCTTTAGGTAGCGTCGGAGTCTGTCCTAGTGTAATTGAGTATGTCAGGTCTTTCATTATCTCATTTCCTATTGTATTTTACTATCGAAAAGTTCTTAAATGAAAAATCCCAAAAAGATTTTATTCTTAGTTTATTTTCCATCACTTTTCCAGAACTACGCTTGGTCTGATTCATTAGGGACATGATACGTAACAACCTACAGCGGGTTGGATCAAATAATTTTTGCAACAAATAAAAAAAGAGAAAGAAGGAAAAAGAGAGAAAAGGATGATAACAGGTGTCGGAAAAGAAAGAGAAGGAAGGATTGAAATGATCAAATTGGGATGATGTCATATGACCCTATGACCCTCAAAGCCATCTTAGAGCCGTTAATTATTGCTAAATGCATTGCACGTAATGTGATATTACTATTTGATAAATGCCCTAACGCTAACATGGTGGTTTTGTGTTGTTTTCCTCTATTATTTTTATTTAATTAATAGGAAGGTGGTTAGTTTGTTGGCATCTTGGCAAGTCATCCCTATAACACCTGACCAAAGCATCAAATAGTCATGGCTAGCAAGGAAACAAACACTGGAGTTGTAGACCCGCCAAGAGAGATTGTTGGGTCAGAATCAGAACTGCAAGAGGAGGTCCGGAGGTTGAAGCATCAGATGGTGGAAATGTATCAAGCTTGGATTAAGGGATACCCTCTACCCTCGTTTCCCACCAACTACACAGAAAACCCTGCTTCCATTCCACCACTCTCTCTATCCCAGATGCCCAATACAATTGATCTTTCCCCACAACACGCACCTGGCTTTACCACTTACCACAACTACCGCGGCACTTCGGCCCAAACTTTTCATGCTCCACTAGCCAAAAAAACCTCGTACCCTGCTCCGACACCTACTCCTATTTTTCTAACCCCTCCACAGGCTACCCTCCACCGATTCTCTAGTGAGCCCGCATTCCCCGCTCCAGATACCCACTACTATGCACCAGAGCCCACCTTCAAAGTCCCAGATCTTTACCCTTACACTCCCCAATTTGAGCCTCATGTTGAGACTAACAAGCCACCCAAGAATGCAGAGCAAGAAGAGATGTTTAGGAAGGTACAGAGTCTGGAGCAATCATTGAGAAATATGCAACAGTAGGGAAACCAGGTGAGTGTGGCCTATAAGGATTTGTCTTTGTTCCCCAATGTCCAACTTCCTATCGGGTTCAAGATGTCCAAGTTTGACATGTATGACAGATATGGGGACCCCGTAGCTCATTTGAGGGGTTATTGCAGCAAAATGAGAGGTGTCAGGGGAAAAGACTGAGTGGGCCAGCTTTAGAATGGTAAACCCGCCAGGACATTAGCAGGTGGTACACCTGGGATAATATGGCTTAGGCCTTTGCCTGGCACTTTTGGTACAATATATACATTGTTCCAAACCATCTATCTCTGAACAAGGTGGAAAAGAACCCCAGTGAAAGCTTTAGAGAATATGGGTCCGGATGGAGGGATCAAGCTGCACAAGTCAATCCTCCGATGGAAGAAGACGAGATGGTTAAATACTTTCTTCAAGCCCAGGGGCCCACTTACTAGGGCCACTTGATCTCATCTATTGGTAAGTCTTTCAACACTGTAGTAAATATGGGGGAAATGGTGGAAGAGGGACTCAATTCAAGTAAGATCATGAGTTATTCTGCTATAAAACCAACCACCCAGGCAATCCAAAGTGGTATCGGAAGTTTACTAGGCAATCAGAAGAAGGAAGATGTTGCTGTGATTGTCTCCAGATCATGGCATAGCCCGAGGGGTTCACCTCATCAATACACCCATCCTCGACCCCGACCTCAAACCTACACCCAAGCTCCATATAATCCACCTCAACATTACTTTTCCCTGCAAAACACCTAATACTCAGCCAGGCCATCCCAATACCTTGTTCACCATGCACAATCATATGCTTAACCCCCTCCTTACCCGCAATGTCGTGCTCCAGCTCTCCAGAATATCTACCCAGCTCCACAAAATACCTATCTACCTCTACAACCTTACCAAAACCCCAATGGTTGAAATTTTTTATCAAGGCCGGAAGATAGACGAGAGAGGCAGCAGCAAAAACAAACTTTTACCCTGCTTGGAGAGTCCTATGCTAGTCTATTTCAAAGGTTAAGGCAGTTGGACGTCTTGAGGCCGATTGAGTCAAAGATACCAAATCCCCCTCCAAAGAACCTCGATTATTCCCGAAGATGCGCCTATTGTTCTGATGCTCCAGGGCATGACATAGAGAAGTGTTGGCATTTGAAACGGGCAATCCAAGAGCTCATTGATACAAACCAAATTGTAGTCCAAAGCCTAGACGTGCCAAACATCAACCAAAACCCTTTTCCAGCCCATGAAGAGACATATATGATTGAACTAGTTTACAAGGATGGGGAGTTCAAGAAGTCTTCTAAGCCCGTCATGATGATACGGGCCAGTGAAAGTAATCTGTTAAAGTTCTAGATTCTACCAAAGCAAAGTCTTTGATAGTTGAAGGGGCGATAGAAAAGCCGAGCTCGCTCAATTTGAAACCACCGGTGTTGGTCGTGAAAGGGATGTCAAAAGATATTAGGGCAAGTCCAGAAAGCTCAAAAGTGGTAGTGCCAGGGATTCCAAATAAGCATGTCATAGTTGTGAAGGGGGCTCCTATTACCCCTATCATCATTAAACCAGTAACCCAGCTGCCAGTGGTGGATGCCAAGGTTGTTCCGTGTGTGAGCACATGATTTTTTACCGGTCGAAATAAGCTCCTATTGGATTCTAAACGTAGGATTTTTCTTGTAAATGTTAGGATTTTAATTTTTAGGATCTGACTGTATTTGCATGTTTATTACTGCGTGTTTAGGATAATTAAGATTTAATTATTAAACAAATTGGATCTACAAATTAATAATAATTTAAAAATACAAAAAATATATATATGTGTCCAGCACTTGAAATTATGTTTGTCTAAATTTGACTTGTTTTAATTTTATTTGTGATCTGTGGTTTTTTTTAAAAATAAAATTAGTAATTAAGTAATTAAAAGAAAAAAAAGAGACAAAAAAATACAATAGATGTATATGGGCAGCCACTCAGGCTAGCCATAATTGAGCCAGACCTGAGTGGCCCAATCTGCTTTCCTCTTTAAGGCCATAACCCAGCCCAAACGACCAGCTGACCCATGCCCACGTCCACTAGACCAAATGACACTGTTCACCCCTCCCATCATCACAGCCGTTGATTTTGCCCAATCTAACGGCTACTAAACCCCCACCTTAAGCCATACATATATGTCCAAACCCCTTCAATACATACACGACCAAACTCACCCTCCTCGTATCTCCACCGCAGACTGTAACACCTCCCATGACCACCTCATCGCCACCGTTGACCACCACATGACCACCCTACTGCCACCGCCAGAAATCGCCTCACGGCAGCGGCTGACAACCAAATGGCCCCAAAATTACACCCCTTAATCAGCTCGACCTCCTCTACCCTGTCCTATAACCAGTTCCCTTCAAACACCACCCCTCCGTCTCGAACATCTCTTTATAAGTGGCCGGAAACCCTACCTATGGCGACCTCCATCCAAAAGCCTTCCAAAACTACACCACCAAGGCACCTTGACCTCCCCGTTCAAACCATGCACCACCACTCTCAAATCAGCATGGAAATCCTCGAATCCTAATTTGAAGATTAACCCTAAATCCCGAACTTGCTAGAAATGGTTCAAAACTCTCCAGGACAGTCCCTGAACCCCCTTGACCCCAACCATGCCACCATTGAATCCCAAACAACCCCAGCCACTGAAGAATTTCAAATCTGAGACATCACTGAGGTCTCAGGACTCGAAAACCCCTCCCCTGAGCTGTGAAGCTGATTAAAAACCACCTTACAGGGTTCAGAACCCCTATGGAAAAACAGAGGTCCAATTCAATTGTTTTTAAAAGGCGAACAAAAAATAAAAGCTAAGTTTTCTGCTTATTTTTTATTTTTCTTTAGCTTTTTGATAACTGATTAGGTTCATAATTAAAGTCTAAACTCCTGTTATTTGATTCTAGGTATTCTTCTGGAAATTAGGGTTCAATGTTCATGTTTGTTTGTTTTTCACTAAGCCTGGAATAACTGATTAGATTAATACATGTTTTTAAGTCTGCATTTCTTTTAATTCTAGTTGTTTATCTGGTTGTCCTCAAGTTCTTCTGAAGAGGGGTTTCAATGTTCATGTGTTAGGATCGAAATCCCTTCATCTTTGGATATTTGTATATTCAGTATCTTGAACTGGAAATTTAGTAGGGCTTAATTGATTTGGGGGTTTGGGATCCTTAATCGTTCATTGTTAGTTTTCACTTGCCTCCTAAGGTGATCCCTGAATTAAATTATTGTGTGAATTTCAGAAGCCTTTTGATTAAGCTATTTCTGAAAATAAGATGTTGATAAATGTATTAATTCTTCTATGCCTGTGTTTTGATAGTCTGTATGATGGATGTGGAAGTCTACATATGTTGAACCTGGCTAAATCTGATATTTAGGGGTATGTTAATCTAAATGTGACCTGAATTCAACAAACCAAGGTTAATTGTGATAAAACTAAGGTTAAAAGAACTGATTGGGGTCAAAATTCAGGGGTAGGGTAATTTAGGAAGCTAGTGAGGGTATAAAAGGGTTTTGAATCTGTAAAATCTGATAAGGAATCTTTTAGAACCTTCTAGCATGGACTAATACATAATTCCAGCCTCAAACTTGAGGCACAAGTCAGAAATTGAAGGACTACTTAGGCAAAAATACAATTTGAGTTGAGGACTAAAAAATAAAACAAGTAAAATCTGATGCTCTAACTGTTTTGCTATAAATTAAACCATTTGGGGGCATTGGGAGGGGATCGGGAACTCTTCCCTTCAATATTGGAGCTAAAATACTCATTTCATACCTGAAAAATACCATCAATGTTTGAATTTTGATCCTTTTGAGCTTAAATTTCTCACAATCCTGTTGAAACCTTGGGCATACTGTTTTATTGGCAGCCATTTGCTAGTTGACCTCCTATATTTGCTCATGGGCTTGGTTTTCTGCTATATTACAGGTACCAACTCAACACTCATCTATATGAAGTTCAAAGTGAAAATATATTCTCAATGTGAAGACCTTCACTTGCTATTTGTACTCTAGTATCATATCCCCCATCTTCCCTACTTAGTTTGAATATAGGAATATAGTAAAATGATCATCATGTTATAGTATGGTATTAGGCTGATCTATTTTGTATAATTTGGACATTTGGGACTGTCTTATTTGTAATAATTGGACACTTAATTCGATTTTGCATGAACTATTGATAGTATTGATATTAAATGAATGACTGCTCTAGCAAGTTGCTTCATGTTGTTCAGAGCTTAGAAGATCATGACATATAGGTCCAGAAATTATTGAAATTCAATACCTGTGAACGATGAATAATGCTCGAACTTCAATATATTAGTAGTGTTTTGTTCAGATATATAAATGTAGTTGAAGTCATAATCGAATTTTGAATATTTGGATTCAGATACTCTGACTGATGAGTATATGAATCAGTTAAGTCGGATCTAATGTTAAATTTGACTCATAAAAAATAATTGGTAATATTTTCTGTGAGCTTGTAGACATCTAAGTTTGCGTATAATAAATTGTTTGTTAGCAGTTGGACTCTTTGTTCAAATCAGTACTGGGTTCACTTGATAGGCCCAGTAAGTCCTAAGAAATTATACTATCGAAATGCTTCCGAAGATGGAGAGCTAAAAGTGTCGGAACAGCCATGAATCAGGTCCAATAGACCTTAGGCAAAGCAAGCACTACAGATTTTGGGGCTGGCCTTGATTTGAGTCCATGCACGCAATTAGCCATGAATGAGGCTAAGTATAAATATTGCTCCTCCAAATACACAACTTGTGCATAAAATTAATTAGGGCATTTAAACGTTCATAAGAGTAGAATTAGCATACATTAGAACACCCCTTATTAAATAAATTGAGCGATGTTAATTCAAACAAAATACCATGTGTAGGCTCTTTAATTCATTAGAACACATAGAGAGAATAGGAGGTGTCGTTTAGCAAATTTTATGGCCTTCCATAAATGTCCACGACGTAGTTACTGTAGGCGCATGTTAATAAAATACCTTCCTATATTCGGGTGCGCAGTTATGTGACCCAAATCCAGATCTCAATGAAGTTAGAACGTGTCAAAATTCACGTGTGCATTTTTGTGATGTGGTTCGATGCATGTTTTAACGACGTTGCAACTCTCTTTAAAATAATGATAAAAGCGGTTTAAGGTTAGAAAGCACATAAGTTAATACATGTTCTAAAATCAGATATTTTAAGCCAAATATGACAGTTGAGCGACCGTACTAGAACCACGGAACCCGGGAATACCTAACACCTTCTCCCGGGTTAACAGAATTCCTTACTCGGATTTCTGGTTCGCGGACTGTAAACAGAGTCATTCCTTTCCTCGATTCGGGATTCTAATCGGTAACTTGGGACACCATATATCTCCCAAGTGGAGAATTTGAAATTCTCTTAAATAATTAAATCCCGTTACGATTGTCCTTAAATTGGAAAAAAACTCCCTTATCTACGCCATTCGTCGGGTTGTGGATAGCAAAAAAAGATGTGTGACGGCTCTGGCGACTCTACTGGGGAACGAACCCAGAATCTCCGGTTCAGGATTCAAGAACTCGAGCTTAAAATAGTTGTTGTATTTGCCTTTGATTATTATATGATTTTACATGTTGGCTTAATGTGCAAATGATGTTTTTACCGCTTTGATATTATCTGAATTGTACATATAAACTGCTATGAAACCCTTCTCTTCTCACCTCTAGGGATGTGCTTACTGGTTGAGACTCCCTATTCTGTTAGTGTCATACCCTGAAGTAAGAAAGAGACCGGACAAGTTACTAAGCCGGATGGCTATTTAGTTCCCGGTACATAGCCCCCTCCTCGACTCGAGTTGTCTACTCGGGTACACAGTCTGGACCCTATACCGAGGTTTTTAACTTAGTATAACAAAACTTCATGTCGGATCCCTAGTAGGAACGTTTATTTGCATCATGCATTTTGACTTATGGGACTCAACACAGGGGTTGGGTCCGTCTAAGACAGGTGCCCTGAAATAAAATACCACCCTGATGCATTTATACGTGATACTTACACATTTACTTGCCTTGGATTCGCATGCTGACCGGCTTGTAAAAAAAGGGAATAAACTGAGAAAGGTAACAATGCTAGGGTAGTCACTTTTAAAAACCAATGCTCAAATAGCGCCGAAATGCTGCCGGATCCAAAAACAAAAGAGAGGACAGAGCACAAGGTCATAAAAACATAAGCAATGGCACCAAATTTTTGGAGTTCTTCAATAATGTATATGGGTTTTCGATAGATTATTTTGGCCGGCTCCAAACTTTCTTTTTGAAAATATCAAGAAAATGCCCAAGTTTATTTTTCTTACTTCAAAATGAGTCGGATGGTGCCGTTATTGCAATAATAGCTGAAGGACGCTACAAGGGACGCCGGACGGCCGATCTTACGCGAAGGGCTGCCTCTGGATTTTATCAGGGTCGGTAAGCAAGCACAACCTAAAAAAAACCTTCTAGCCAAGTGTTGAGAGGTCGTATTTACAAAGCCGTCCTTACTTAAAATAAATTTCATAAATGTCAGCTTTGATGTTTTGAAAATACTAATTCACCATAATAAATGTGCAGAATGAGCACGATAATCAACAAAATCCCTTTTGGAGTTGCAGTTGTGGTGGAATGACCCCGGAGAAGCCGGGCAGGAAAAGGTCAACGCACATCCGGGGGACCTCACTAGTTTGCTGAAAATCAACCCTAGGAGAGATATCATAAAGGTCCTAATCACCTTCTGGGACCCGGCCCAAAACGTCTTCCACTTATCAGATTTCAAGCTAACCCCGACATTGGAGGAAATGACCGGATACATCGGGACCCATACAGCCCCTTTGAGACATCAATACTTGATAGCACCCAGGGCCCTCGTTGTGCACAAATTTCTGGATGTTCTGAAAATTAGCAGAAAGATTCACAACCCTGATCTGTCAGCTGGATTCTGCACCCTCTAGTTCATATACCAAAGATATGGCCACATCGGAGGATTCAACAACCCTGAAAACCTCATCTGCAGCAAGGGCTATCAGATCAAATGGGAGGAGCATCGATGCTTCGCGTTTATGGTGTCCTTTTTGGGTCTTTTAGTATTCCCACAAAAGGACAGAAACATTTATATGCAAATTGCAAGGGTCGTTAGTACCTTGATGACTCAGGCAAAGAGCACTCTTGCTTCAATGATCCTGTCTGATATCTTCCGAGCCCTTACCACTTGCAACGCAGGAGGGAATTTCTTTGAAGGCTGCAGCTTGCTATTACAAATCTGGATGATTGAGCATCTATGTCCTAGGCCTAGGTTCATGAATGGTGGGCTGCCAGCAAAAGGTCGCATAGAAGAATTTGACAATAGAGTGAATGGGTTTATATTTCCAGAGGGTGTTGCATAGTGGGTGTCGCATCTTCTGAATATTTCTGCAGGTCAAATAGAATGGACATTCAGTTGGCTCTCTATGGACGAAATTGTTTATATGCCCGCCACCGGACCTCATTTCCTTTTGATGGGCATCCGAAGCATCCATCCTTATGCGCCGTATAGAGTTCTCATGCAATTGGGTAGGTTCCAAATGATTCCCAGAGACGAGGATATAAGTAGTCATGCAGTCGAGATAGGCCCGAATGGACAATTCCTAGAAGTTGTTGTGCACCAAATCTGGAGTGAGTGCCAATATTTCACAGCCGATATCCGAGTTCGCGACGTATATAAGAGAGAGGTTGCGCCAGGGTATGTTGCCTGGTACATGAGGGATATAGAGCCTGGGAGGCCTGCAAAAAGACCCCACCTCCAGGAATTCATTGAGTCATCACAAGAGCAGTGGGATTGGTTAGCGAAGGAACATGAATATTGTGCAACCATAGGAAGGTTGGAAAAGAAAATTCAGGAGTTGCAATTTGAAAACATCCTACAAACCGCTGTTAGCGAAGGGGAAAAGAAGGTAGTGGTGAAGGAAAACGAAACCCTGCGAGCCTAGATTCATAAAATGAAGACAGTCGCAGAAAACCCTCTGAGACGTATAAAGGATGAAAATCTCATAGAGAACCTGCACTGAAAGGTAACCGAATATGGTTTTGATCTGAATAAGGCAGAGGATGAATTGTCTAGAGCCCGAAGACAATTAGCTAAAAGTGTTGAAGAAAGGGCCCACATACTGGAGCAGTTAAAAAAGGAAATGGCAATGAAAGTGCTGGTCTAAAACAGAGGGTTATCATAGCTGAAAGCAAATGGCCAAGCAAGCCAAAGATTTCAAAGCTGAGAGGGAGCATTGTTATGCGGTAATAGCAGGGTTGGAAAGAGATTTGAGGCAGTTTTAAAAGTTAAATTAGGCAGCAGAGCGAACTTTGGAAGCACGGGCTGAACAAATTGGGCGTATGCTACAAGAAAAGGGAATTATCAAGGAGAAAGTGCGAGCAATTGCAGACTACATTACCACCAAGTGCCATCACTGCGAAGACATGACAATGTCTATGTTTTTTGCCGCCGCTATGACCTTTGTTCGATAAGTAATGGAAGATCTCCATTATCTCCAAGGAAGTTTAGCGCGCAAACCCACAAGGCCGAATGATGCCCCGCCAGCTCCAAAAGCATTTGAAGTGTTGATGTACTTATAGATTTATGTTTTGCTGAAAAAGAAAAAAAAGAGTTTGTTTGTTGTCCTTTCATGTCTGTAAGGGTGTTGAATCCCTATCTGGTAGTTGCTCTTAGCCATTTTAGTTAAATTTTGTATCTTTATCAAATTTGAAATCCCAAAAAATATTTTGTTGCGTACTTAACCTTTTGTTTTTCATGAACTACGCTTGGTTTGATTCATGCAAAGTCATGCTACGTAGGCAATCTACATAGGACTCGGCCATAATTGAATAAAATTGGAAATCGAATAAAGGATAGGGCTAAAACAAAGAGAGTTTCACGAATAAAATTTGGGATGACGCAAGCAGTCAATGCATATAGGAACCAATTGTCATTTATGTGCATACATATAGGGCCGCTTACCTGTTGAAACCTAACCACTAACGAGTCTTGGGTGTTGTGTATTACAGTTCCAAATTAGACAGGTGATTAGTATTCATGGCACCCTGGCAACTCACTCCTACAACATACAGTCAAAAAGCAAACAAGTTATGGCCAACCAAGACATTGATGTCAGTACAATGGACCCCTCAAAGGAGGCAAAGGAACTGGACGTCAATGCTATGAAGGAGGAAATGTATAAGCTTAAACACCAAATGGATGAGATGTACTAGGCATGGGCAAGAGGACAGCCGCCCCCGACCTATCCTGCCAACCCACCTTTCATCCCGCCCCTGACCCAGGCATCTGACCAGTCCGTTACTGATCCGCCTCAGGGTTTTCCTATATAGTCACAACATCAGGGTGCTACCTCCCAGCCACCAGCCCAACTACCCAAAGTCACTCCTAACCCTCCCACGCTAATCGCTCCTATCTATGTGGCACCTCCGCCCCTGCACTGCATAGGTCATCCGGCGAACCACTGCTACAGGCCTATGACCCTCAATACTATCCCCCAGAACCCGCCTACAAAGCCCAGGAGCCTTACTCTTATGCTCCTCGTCCTGAAATCCCAATGAGAGTTTAAAAGCCGATCAAAGATTCCGAACAGGAAGAAATGCTCAGAAAAGTCCGGAGTCTCTAACAATCATTCAGGTACATGCATGGATTAGGTGGCCAGGTGAGCGTGTCCTTTAAAGATCTTTTCTTATTCCCGGACGTACGGTTGCCTCCAGGTTTCAAAATGCCTAAATTTGACCTACATGATGGTCGTGGCGATTTTACACAACAGAATGAATTCGTCAATTCAATGCGATCTGTCGCACATTTCAGGGAGTTTTGTGGTAAAATGAGGAGAGCGGGAAGAAAAGACGAATTGCGAATGGCGTACTTTAGCCAGAGTTTAAGTGGGTCGGCATTAGAGTGGTATACTCGACAGGATCCCATTCGGTGGTATACCTCGTATGACTTAGCGCAAGCATTTGCATGCCACTTTCAATATAATCTCGAGATTGTCTCGGATCGCCTATCTCTGACAAAGATGGGGGAAATACACAACGAGAGTTTCAGGGAGTATGGTTTCCGGTGGAGGGAACAAGCAGCCAGAGTTGATCCCCCCATGAAGGAGAGTGACATGGTTGACTATTTTCTGCAAGCTTTGGAACCTACCTACTTTGGGCATCTGGTATCAGCGGTAGGGAAATCTTTTAATGAAGTGGTCAAGATGGGGAGTATGGTTAAGGAAGGCCTCAAATCCAATAAAATCATAAGTTAATATGCAATCAAGGCAACTACTCAAGCCATACAAGGTGAAGCTGGAGGAGGTTTCGGGAAGAAGAAAAAAGAGGAAGTAGCAAAGGTGGAATCGGACACCTGGTTACGGCCTCGGGAACCATCTCTCTACGGTCAGCCCCGTCCTCACCGCCAGACATACCCACACGCTCCATATAGCCCACCGCAGCATTACTATCCACCACCAGAACCTCGTTTCTCAGTCCATCATGCACATGCATATACCCAACCTCCCACTCACACACAATGGCGTGCGCCACCCCCTCAAAACACCTATCCAAATCCATAAAATCAATACCCGTCTCCAAGAGCTTACCACCAAATCCCGAGGCCCGTTGCCCGAGGCAATCCGGCCATGAGAAAGGAGAGGGTGCAGAAAAAGAAGACTTTCACTCCGCTGGGAGAGTCTTACACTAGTTTGTTCCGCCGGCTACGACAACAGGATATGTTAAGACCAATTGAGGAGAAATTGCCAAATCCTCCCTCAAAGAAATAAGATTATTCGGTCAGTTGTGAATACTGTTCTAGTGCACCAGGGCATGACACAGAAAAATGTTGGCATTTAAAGAACGCCATCCAAGAACTTATTGACTCTCACAGGATCGAAGTGCAGACTCTGGAGGTGCCCAATAATAATTAGAACTCGCTGCCAACCCATCCGGAAACCAACATGATCAAAATTGAGGAAAGAAGGGGGGAGTCTAGAAGGCCTTCACAAGCAGTAATGATGATCAAAGCCAGTGAGCCCACCAAGGTTGTAAGTAGCAAGAAATTGGCAACTAGGGCAAAAAAAGCAGTAAAACGGTCATAGTGTAGGGAAGCTCAACAGGTACGGTCGCACCAAAGCGAGAACAGGCGAAGGTAGCAATAAAGGGGGCAGCTAGAGAGCATGCCGTGGTTGTGGAAGGTGTCCGCATAGAGCCAATTATTGTGAAGCCAGTAATCCAGCCACCAATTATCAGCAACCGGGCCGTTTCTTGGAGGTATGAACAAGCAATAGTGATGTACAAAGGGAAGGCAGTTAGAGAAAAAGTATGCGAGGCACGAGGCTTAACTCGATCAGGAAGGTACTTTGCTCTATAAGAGTTGAGAAAGGGTAGAATCTCTAAAGAGTTGAGAATCGCCGAGTGTTGATGAAGATTTTGAATGAAGTTCATGTCAAGACAAGATAACGATGAATCGTTTGGAAAAGATAGCAAACAAGATATTCGAGGTAAACCTGGTCACATTCTCCAACGATGAATTGCCTATGGAGGGCACGGAGCACAAACCGACTCTCTATCTGACTGTGAAGTGTGAAGATGCTGTGCTCACTCGAGTTTTGGTCGACAACGGGTCCAGTGCAAAGATTTGTCCATTATCCACATTGACCAAGTTGAAGGTGGAAACTGAAAAGGTCTGCAAGAATAACATCTGCGTTCGAGGATTCGACGGCGGAGGTAGGAGACATAGTGCCGGAAGTAACTATATGGCCCGTCGAGTTCATTATGGAATTCCAAGTGTTAGATGTATCAGTCTCCTATAATTTGTTATTAGGTAGACCCTGGATTCATGCAGCCAAAGCAGTACCATCTACACCACACCAGATGGTCAAATTTGAGTGGGACAGGCAAGAGATTGTCGTGCATGGAGAGGATAGCCAGTGTACCCCGGGTTATGCGATCGTGCCTTTCATTGAATCTGAGGACAGTAAAGGGCCATGGGTTTACCATGTGTTTGATACGGTGTCAGTTTAAAAGATCCCAAAAGGTGAGATTGTTGTAACCCCAAGGATAACAACTACATCGGTCATGGAAGCTTCACAAATGTTGCGAAATGGTTTTATACCCGGAAAAGGGTTGGAGCTTCTCTGCAAGGAATTGCGTAACCAGTGTTCCTTCCCAAGAATCTAGACACTTTTGGTCTAGGGTTCAAACCCACAGTCGCAGACATAAAGCGTGCCAGAAGGCTGAGACAGAAAGTCTGGGTTCTCCGTAAGCCTATCCAAAGTCTATCCAAATCATTTATCAAACCCAATAATGGTCCCAGACCCAGGATTTCCTGTCCGCTGATCGACGCGGACGGAGATCTTGATAAGGGTCTAGAAGGCTGTTCAATGAGGTGAATATGGTAGAGGCGGGAGAAGGATCGAGCAGGACAGATGTGCAATTTGTGGGGGCTCATGCAAGAATCAATAAATGGGAAGCCACTCCTCTTCCCACTCGGAGGGAGTCTTGGTAGTTGTCTTTGATTTTCCTTTCAGTCTAGGTTGTATTAGCGTCATTCAGTTGTTATTTCCGTCCATTTTGGATGCGCAAACTCTGTTATCTTTGATTCTAATGAAATGCAATTTCCCTTTCAGCAGTGTTGACAGTTTCCATTTTATCTTTACTTTTCTTCCTTTTTCTCTTTTGTACAGTTATTTTTATGCTGGTTCCAGTGATGTGACATGCATAAGGACTCCTTGGCCCAATCTTGGCAACAAGCCTAGTCCAGAAATAATAATTCACGAAATAGAACATGATGACGAACCAGGGTATGATGAGGAAGGGGCATGGGACAAGATTAGTAGAGAGATGATCCAATTCGAAAAGAAACCCAAACCAAACTTGAATGATACAGAGACAATCAATCTAGGAAGCCCGGATAATATCATAGAAACAAACATAAGTGTCTATCTGGAGCCACAGCTTAAGAAGGAAATAATAGAAGTATTACTGGAGTACAAGGATGTCTTTGCATGGTCCTACAATAACATGCCCGGATTGAGCACTGACTTGGTAGTCCACAAATTACCTACTGACCCGACCTGCATCCCCGTCAAACAAAAGTTGAGGAAGTTTAAAACCGATGTAAGCGTGAAAATCAAAGAAGAGGTGACCAAGAAGTTTGAGGCGAGAGTTATCCGAGTCACACGATACCCCACCTGGTTAGCTAATGTCGTGCTTGTACCAAAGAAGGATGGTAAACCAGAGTGTGTGTCGATTACCGTGACCTCAATAAAGCAAGTCCAAAAGACAACTTCCCCCTGCCAAACATCCGCATATTGATTGACAACTGTGGGAAGCATGAGATCGGGTAATTCATGGATTGTTATGCAGACTATCATCAGATTTTAATCGATGAAGAGGATGTCGAGAAAATAGCATTTATCACACCGTGGGGAACACACTGCTATAGGGTCATGCCTTTTGGTTTGAAAAACGCCGGGGCGACATACATGAGGGAAATGACAACCATTTTCCATGATATGATGCACAAAGAAATCGGGGTCTATGTGGACGATGTGATTGTGAAGTCCAGAAAGAAATCCGATCACGTCAAAGATGTGAGCAAATTCTTCCAGAGGCTTCACAGGTATGATCTCAAACTCAACCCGGCAAAATGTGCATTTGGGGTTTCCTCAGGAAAGTTTTTAGGGTTCATAGTCAGCTGCCGAGGCATTGAGCTAGACCCATCAAAAATCAAAGCTATACAGGAATTGCCGCCACCCAGAAACAAAACAGAAGAGATGAGTCTATTGGGAAGGCTGAATTACATCAGTCGATTCATCGCTCAGCTCACAACCATCTGTGAGCCCATCTTTAAGCTGTTAAAAAAGTATGTTGCGGTGAAATGGACAGGAGAGTGCCAAGAAGCTTTTGATAAGATAAAGGGATATCTATCAAACCCACCAGTACTGGTCCCGCCAGAACCAGGGAGGCCTCTGATCTAATATTTGAAAGTCCTGGAATATTCATTTGGGTGCGTGTTCGGTCAGCACGATGTTACTGGGATACAAGATCAAGCCATATACTACCTCAGCAAGAAATTTATGGCCTATGAGGTTAAGTACACTCATCTTGAAAGGACATGTTGCGCCTTGACATGGGTAGCCCAGAAGTTGAAGCATTATTTGCCATCATTCACCACTTATTTCATCTCACGACTGGACCCATTGAAATTCATTTTCCAGAAGCCCATGCCCATAAGAAGGCTCGCGAAGTGGCAGATCTTTCTTACTGAATTCGACATCATCTACATAACTAGGACTGCTATGAAGGAACAGGCATTGGCACACCATTTATCAGAGAATCCCATAGATGAAAAATATGAACCTTTGAACACATATTTTCCGGACGAGGGAGTAATGCACGTCAATGAAATGGAATGGGATGAGAAGTTGGGGTGGAAATTGTTCTTCGATGGGGCTTCCAACATGAAAGGCGTCGGGATAGGAGCGGTACTCATTTCTAAAGAAGGGAATCATTACCCAGTCACAGCACAACTTCGTTTCTATTGCACCAACAACATGGCTGAGTATGAGGCATGGATTTTGGGTTTGAGATTAGCAGCGGACATGGGCATCCAGGAAGTCTTGGTATTGGGGGACTCGGACCTCCTGGTACACCAGATCCAAGGAGAATGGGAGACAAGAGATTTAAACCTCATACCTTATTGGCAATGCTTGCATGATCTTTGTCAACGATTCCGGTCAGTAGACTTCAGGCACATTCCCAGAAATTCAAAATGAAGTTGTCGATGACCTAGCTACTTTGGCATCAATGTTACATCACCCAGACAAGGCTTATGTTGACCCGATACATATCTGGGCCCATGATCAACATGCCTATTGCACCATGGTGGAAGAAGATCTTGACAGCGAGCCTTGGTTCCACGACATCAAGGAATACATCAGGAAAGGTGTGTACCCGGTGCAAGCCACGAGTGACCAGAAGAGAACAATCTGTCATTTTTCAAGTGGGTTCTTCAGCAGTGGAGGGGTATTATACAAGAGAATGTCGGCTCTAGGTTTGTTAAGATGGATAGATACTCGGCACGCGGCGGTCATCATGAATGAGGTACATACTCGCGTGTGTGGGCCACACATGAGCGGATATGTCTTGGCAAAAAGGATTCTCTGGGTGGGGTATTATTGGCTCACCATGGAACGAGATTGTATCAGCTTTGTGTGCAAATGCCACCACTGTCAGGTACACGGGGACCTAATTCACTCTATTCCGCCTGAACTGCACACGATGTCTGCACCTTGGCCTTTCATTGCTTGGGTCATGGACGTCATCGGACCCATCAAGCCAGCAACTTCTTATGGACACTCATTTATCCTGGTTGCTATTGACCAATTCACCAAGCGGGTTGAAGCGAAAAATTTCAAAGCGGTGACCAAGAAGGCCGTGGTCGATTTCGTGCACACAAATATTATTTGTCGGTTTGGGATCCCCAAAATGCTCATCACTGATAATGGGGCAAATCTCAATAGTCACCTAATGAGAGAGCTATGTCAGCAGTTCAGGATCGCACATCGAAACTCTACCCCGTACCGCTCCATGGCAAATGGAGCAGTTAAGGCAGCAAATAAGAACATAAAGAAGATACTTCGGAAAATGGTGGAAGGATCTAGGCAGTGGCATGAGAAGCTGCCTTTTGCATTGTTAGACTATCGCACCACTATCTGCACTTCAGTGGGGGCTACTCCATACTTATTGGTATATGGCACAGAGGCAGTGATCCCGGCCGAGGTTGAAATCCCCTCTCTTCGGATCGTGGTCGGAGCAGGAATCGACGATAAAGAATGGGTCAAAGCTTGTCTGGAACAATTGAGTTTGATTGATGAGAAAAGATTGGCGGCAGTCTGTCATGGCCAGTTGTATCAACAGAGAATGGCCAGGGCATATAATAAGAAGGTGTGCCCCAGAAAGTTTGAAGCAAGTCAACTGGTACTGAAACGCATCCACCCTCACCAGGCCGAGGCGAAAGGCAAGTTTGCTCCAAACTGGCAAGGACCATTCATCGTATCAAGAGTCTTGTCCAACAGAGCGTTGTATGTGACGGGCGTGGAAGGGAAATATGCAGAAATGGCCATCAATGCAGATGTTGTCGAAAGATATTATGTATGATTTTCTTCAGATCATTGTCTATACTCTACACCTGATTGTACTTGGTATATTTGTAAGGTTGGAATGACGAAGGCATTTTGTTCTGCTATCCAAACACTTTATGTTTTGCTAACCCTTTTGATCTTTAATTACTTTCTTTCATACCCCTCTTTCGGAATCAGTAACAAAATATAGAAATGCGAGTGTGAGAAGGAAGTAAAAGGAAAAGAAAGGAAAAAATGAAAAGAATGAAAAATAATAGTAATACAAAAAAAAAAGAAGAAAAAAAGGAGAGAAAGCAAAACAAGAAAAGAAAAGAAAAGAAGCGCAAAAGAGAAAAGATAAAACAAGAAAAGAAAAGAGAAAAGAGAAAAGAGTTACCAGGACTTCCCTGAAAGATGGGACTTAATATTTCCCCAAGCAGAGTTAGCAAGAGTTACCAGGACTTCCCTGAAAGATGAGACTTCGACATTTCCTCAACTTGAGTCAGCAAGAGTCATCAGGACCCTCCTAAAAAATTGGACTTAGATTAGACACTCCCCCAGCAACAGTCAACAAGAGTTGTCAGGACTCGCCTGGATAATGGGAAGTAATTATAGCCACCAATCCCCATCAGATATAACTCGTAGCAAGACATGGTGGAAAATAATACCTTTTCAGAAATACATCATAATCTTGAAATTGTCAGCAGTTGAGGATCGTCGGGACCAGTTTTGTAATCAGGCGCCCACATGTAGAACAAGGGAATATTTTTTAATTTTTAGTTTTTTCAATCAGGCGCCCACCTGGAGAACAAGCGAATATTTTTCAATTTTAAGTTTTTGTAATCAGCCGCCCACATGGAGAACAAGAGAATATTTTTCAAATTTTAAGTTTTTGCAATCATATTTGCTCACTTGTCTTTGCACGAAAACCCTTCATGTTCCCGCGCAAAGAGGGGCAGTTATGAGCATATGATTTTTGACCGGTCGAAATAAGCTCCTATAGGATTCTAAGTGTAGGATTTTTCTTGTAAATGTTAGGATTTTAATTTTTAGGATCTAACTGCATGTGCATGTTCATTACTACGTGTTAAGGATATTTAAGATTTAATTATTAAATAAATTGGTTTTACAAATTAAAAAGAATTTAAAAATACAAAAATATATATATGTATCCAGCACTTGAAATTATCTTTTTCTAAATTTGACTTGTTTTAATTTTATTTTTGATATGTGGTTTCTTTTTAAATAAAATTAGTAACTAAGTAATTAAAAGAAAAAAAGAGACAAATAATACAATACATGTATATGGGCACACACTCAGGCTGGCCATAATTGGGCCAGACCTGAGTGGCCCAATCTGTTTTTCCTCTTAAGGCCATAACCCAGCCCAAACGACCAGCTGACCCAGCCCACGTCCACTAGACCAAACGACATCGTTCACCCCTCCCATCATCACAGCTGTTGATTTCGCCCAATCCAACGGCTACTAAACCCCCACCTTAAACCATACATATATATCCAAACCCCTTCAATACATACACGACCAAACTCACCCTCCTCGTATCTCCACTGCCGACTGTAGCACCTCCCATGACCACCCCATCGCCACCGTTGACCACCGCAGGACCACCTTACTGTCGCCGCCGGAAATTGCCTCACGACGGTGATCGGCAACCAAACGGCCCCAAAATTACACCACGTAATCAGCACGACCTTCTATACCCCATCCCATAACCAGTTCCCTTCAAAGACCACCCCTCCATCTCGAATATCTCTTTAAAAGTGGCCGGAAACCTAACCTCCGGCGACCCACATCCCAAATCCTCCCAAAACTACACCACCAAGGCACCTTGGCCTCCCAATTCCAACCATGCACATCACCATGGAACTCCTCGAATCCAAATCTGAAGATTAACCCTAATTCCCGAACTTGCTAGAAATAGTTCAAAACTCTCCTGGAGAGTCCCTAAACCCCCTTGACCCCAACTATGCCACCATTGAATCTCAAACAACCCCAGCCACTGAAGAATTTCAAATCTGAGACCTCACTGAGGTCTCAGGACTCAAAAACCCCTCCCTTGAGCTGTGAAGCTGATTAAAAACCACCGTACAGGGTTCAGAACCCCTATGGAAGAACAGAGGTCCAATTCAATTGTTTTTAAAAGGCGAACAAAAGATAAAAGCTACGTTTTCTGCTTATTTTTCATTTTTCTTTAGCTTTTTGATAACTGATTAGGTTCAATAATTAAAGTCTGAACTCCTGTTATTTGATTCTAGTTATTCTTATGGAAATTAGGGTTCAATGTTCATGTTTGTTTGTTTGTCACTAAGCCTGGAATAACTGATTAGGTTAATACATGTTTTGAAGTCTGCATTTCTTTTAATTCTAGTTGTTTATCTGGTTGTCCACAAGTTCTTCTGAAGAGGGGTTTCAATGTTCATGTGTTAGGCTGGAAATCCCTTCATCTTTGGATATTTGTATATTCAGTATCTTGAACTGGAAATTTAGTAGGGCTTAATTGATTGGGGGGTTGGGATCCTTAATCGTTCATTGTTAGCTTTCACTTGCCTCCTAAGGTGATCCCTGAATTAAATTATTGTGTGAATTTCTGAAGCCTTTTGATTAAGCTATTTCTGAAAATAAGATGTTGATAAATGTATTAATTCTTCTAGGCCTTTGTTTTGATAGTATGTATGATGGTTGTAGAAGTCTTCATATGTTGAACCTGGATAAAGCTCATCTTTAGGGGTTTGTTAATCTAAATGTGACCTGAATTCAACTAACCAAGGTTAATTGTGATTGAAGTAAGGCTAAAAGAACTGATTGGGGTCAAAATTCAGAGGTAGGGTAATGTAGGAAAGCTAGTGAGGGTATAAAAGGGTTTTGAATCTGTAAAAATCTGATAAGGAATCTTTTAGAACCTTCTAGCAGGGACTAATACATAATTCCAGTCTCAAACTTGAGGCACAAGTCAGAAATTGAAGGACTACTTAGGCAAAAATACAATTTGAGTTGAGGACTAAAAAAGAAAACAAGTAAAATCTGATGCCCTAACTGTTTTGCTATAAATTAAACCATTTGGGGGCATTGGGAGGGGATCGGAACCTCTTCTCTTCAATATTAGAGCTAAAATACTCATTTTATACCTGAAAATACCATCAGTGTTTGAATTTTGATCCTTTTGAGCTTAAATTTCTCACAATCCTGTTGAAACCTTGGGCATACTGTTTTATTGGCTGTCGTTTGCTAGCTGACCTCCTATATTTGCTCATAGGCTTGGTTTTCTTCTGTATTACAGGTACCAACTCAACACTCATGTATATGAAGTTCAAAGTGAAAATATATTCTCAATGTGAAGACCTTCACTTGCTATTTGTACTCTAGTATCATATTCCCCATCTTCCCTACTTAGTTTGAATATAGGAATACTAGTAAAATGATCATCATGTTGTAGTATGGTATTAGGCTTAGCTATTTTGTATAATTTGGACATTTGGGACTGTCTTATTTGTAATAATTGGACACTTAATTCATTTTAGCATGAACTATTGATAGTATTGATAGTAAATGAACGACTGCTCTAGTTGGGTGCTTCATGTTGTTTAGAGCTTAGAAGATCATGACATATAGGTCCAGAAATTATTGAAATCCAATTACTGTGAACGATGAATTGTGCTCGAACTTCAATATATTAGTAGTGTTTGGTTCAGATATATAAATGTAGTTGAAGTCATAATCGAGTTTTAATATGTGAATTCATATACTCTGACTGATGAGTATATGAATCAGTTAAGTCGGATCTAATGTTAAATTTGACTCATAAAAAATAATTGGTAATATTTTCTGTGAGCTTGTAGACATCTAAGTTTGCGTATAGTAAATTTTTTGTTAGCTTGGACTCTTTCTTCAAATCAGTATTTGGTTCACTTGAGAGGCCCTGTAAGTCCTATGAAATTATAATACCGAAATGCTTCCGAACTTGGAGAACTAAAAGTGTCGGGCCAACCATGAATTCAGTTCCAATAGTCCTTAGTCAAAGCAAGCACTGCACGTTTTGGGGCTGGCCCAGTTTTGAGTCCATGCAAGCATTTAGCCATGAATGAGGCTAAGTGTAAATACTGCTCCTCTAAATACACAACATGTGCATAAAATCAATTAGGGCATTTAAACGTTCATATGAGTAGAAATTTAGCATACATTAGAACGCCCCTTATAAAATAAATTGAGCCATGTTAATTCAAACCAAATACCATGTGTAAGCTCTTTAATTTATTAGAACACATAGAAAGAATAGGAGATGCCATTTAGCAAATTTCATGGCCTTTCATAAATGTCCACGGCGTAGTTTCTGTAGGCGCGTGTTAATAAAATACATTCCTAAATTCGGGTGCGCATTTATGTCACCCAAATCCAAATCCCAACGAAGTTGGAACGTGTCAAAATCCACGGGTGAATTTATATGACATGGTTCGAGGCATGTTTTAACGACGTTGCAACTCTCTTTAAAACAATGATAAAATCGGTTTAAGGTTAGAAAGCACATAAGTTAAAACATGTTCTAAAATTGGATAGTTTAAACCAAATATGACAGTTGAGCAACCATGCTAGAACCACGGAACCTGGAAATGCCTAACACCTTCTCCCGGGTTAACAGAATTCCTTACTCGAACTTTGGTTCGCGGACTGTAAACAGAGTCATTCTTTTCCTCGATTCGGGATTCTAATCGATGACTTGGGACACGATAAATTTCCCAAGTGGCGACTCTAAAATTCTCTTAAATAATTGAATCACGTTCCGATTGTCCTTAGATTTGAAAAAACTCCCTTATTTACGCCCTTTGCCGGGTTGTGGATAGCCAAAAGGAGGTGTGACACCGTGAAATTATAAACAAGTGGTGGCGACATACAAAGAAAAAGAAATAGAGGAAGAAGTTAATGAAATTGGAGGATTGACTCGTTCCAGGAGATGTTTCACCCCTGAAAAATTAAGGAAAGCCAAGCCATTCAAGGATAGCCAAATGCCAGTAAAGAAATCGATCACTGAGGAAGAGGCTGAAGAGTTCTTGAAAAGATAAAAGTGCATGATTATTCCATTGTGGAGCGGTTAAGGAAAACACCTGCTCATATTTCTCTATTGTTTTTGCTGATACATTCATATGAACATCGCAAGGTCTTGATGAAGATTTTGAATGAAGCACATGTTCCTGAGAAGATCACAGTGAATCACTTGGAAATGATAGCTAGCAAGATCGTTAAAGTAAATAGAATCACTTTCTCAGACGATGAACTTCCTATTGAGGGTACAGAACACAACCGAGCTATTTATCTCACAGTGAAGTGTGAAGATTCTGTTGTCTCAAAGGTTTTGGTTGATAATGGCTCTAGTGCGAATATTTGTCCCATGTCCGCTCTACAAAAACTAAAGATTGGCACTGAAAGAATCCACTTGAACAGTGTGTGTTTGAGGCTAGGGGAGTAAAGATTCTGTTGGAGATATACTGCTCGAATTGTTGATAGGGCTAGTTGAGTTCACCATAGAATTCCTAGTGTTGGATGTGGCTGTCTCATACAATCTGTTGTTAGGCAGGCCCTGGATACATGCTTCTACGACAGTCCCATCTACTATGCACCAAATGGTGAAATTCAAATGGGACAGACAGGAGATAGTTGTGCACGGTGATGAGGACTTGTCAGCTTGTAATGACGCAATTGTTCCGTTTATCAAAGCTGAAGATGGTAAGGGACCTTGGGTATATCAGACTTTTGAAACAGTGTCTGTTGAGAAAATTCCCGAAGGAAAATGCATTCGGGGTCCTAAGCTATCCTCCGCATCCGTCATAGTTGTGAATGAAATGTTGAAGAATGGTTTTGTGCTGGGCAAGGGTATAAGCTCATCTCTGCAAAGTATTGTGCATCTAGTGTGCCTAGTAGGAATCCTTGTACGTTTGGTTTGGGATTCACTCCCACAGAGAAGGGCGTGAAAAGGGTTAAAAATTTAAAGCAGAAGGCATGGTTGCTCCCCAAGCCCGTCCCACACATCTCTATGTCTTTTGTCAAACCAAGGGCCGAGAAACCTCCAACCTCCTCAATCCCAAAACCTGTGGTCGATGTTGAAGAGGAGCTGATCCAGAGGTTCCAAAATTTGTTCGATGAGGTAATACGGTAGAAGTTGGTGAAGGCTCTAGTAAAGCAGATGTGTAGCTCGTTGGCCCAAACGTGAAGCTTAGAAATTGGGAAGCTACTCCTTCCCTCACCCGGAAGGAGTTTTGGTAGTTTTTTTTTCTTTTCCTTTCTATCATCTGGGTTATTGTAGGGTTGTAATCTAGATGTTTAGTTTTTGTTTGTTTTGATGTTCAAACCCTTCTATCCTTTTATTTTCAATGAAATGCAATTTCCCGTTTTCCGTTATTCTTAATAGTGTTTTATTTTGTTCTTTTTCTTTTGTACAGTTCTTTTTATGTTAGTTGCAATGACATGACATGCATAAAGAATTTTCAGCTGAGTCTTAAAAGCCAATCTAATTTTGAAATAACAATCCAAGAAGTAGAATGTGATGATGAAATAGAATATGATGAAGAAGGAGCATTTTTGAGGAAATTAGTAAAGAGCTACAACAATTTGAAGAAAAACCAATGCCTAATTTGACTGAAACTGAAGCAATCAATTTAGGGGACCAGGATGATGTTAGAGAAACCAAGATATGTGTGCATTTAGAACTGCAAGTTAAGGAGGAAATAATCAAAACATTATTTGAGTACAAAGATGTCTTTGCATGGTCATATGATGATATGTAGGGCCTAAGCACTTATCTGGCAGTTCATAAATTGCCAACTGATCCAGCATTCCCTCCTGTCAAGAAAAAGTTACGAAAATTCAAGACTGATATGAGTGTGAAGATCAAGGAATAAATCACAAAGAAGCTTACTACAAAGGTCATTCGGGTCACTCGATATCCCACTTGGTTAGCCAATGTTGTGCCAGTACCAAAGAAGGATGGTAAGACCAGGGTTTGTGTTGATTACCGTGATCTTAACAAAGTAAGCCCGAAGGATGAGTTACCATTGCCGAACATTCACATTCTAATTGATAATTGTGCCAAGCATGAGATTGGGTCTTTTGTGGATTATTACGCGGGATATCACCAGATCTTGATGGATGAGGAAGATGTAGAAAAGACAGCATTCACCACACCCTGGGGGACATATTACTACCGGGTAATGCCATTCAGTATGAAGAATGTTGGGGCAACTTACATGAGGGCGATGACCACTATACTTCATAACATAATACACAGGGAGATTGAGGTTTATGTAGATGAAGTGATCATAAAGTCAAAGAAGCAGTCTGACCGTGTCAAGGACTTGAGGGGATTTTTCCAAACACTCGCAGGTACAACCTCAAGCTCAACCCAGCAAAATGTGCATTCAGTGTCCCGTCAAGGAAGCTGCTAGGATTCGTGGTTAGTAGACACGGCATTGAGTTAGATCTGTCGAAGATCAAAGCCATTTAAGATTTACCGCCGCCAAAGAACAAAATAGAGGTGATGAGTTTTCTTGGAATGTTAAATTACATTAGCAGGTTCATTGCTCAGCTCACGACAACCTGTGAGCCCATCTTTAAGCTGTTGAAGAAGAATGTTGCAGTCAAGTGGACTGACGAGTGTAAGGAAGCATTTGATAAGATTAAGAGGTACCTGTCGAATCCACATGTGCTGGTCCCACCAGAGCCTAGAAGACCGTTAATTCTCTATTTGACAGTCTTGGATAATTCTTTTGGTTGTGTATTGGGTCAACATGACATCACGGGTAAGAAGGAGCAAGCAATCTATTATCTCAGTAAGAAGTTCACTCCCTATGAGGTTAAGTAAACGGTGCTTGAGAGAATGTGTTGCGCCCTCACTTGGGTGGCACAAAAGGTGAAGCATAATCTGTCATCCTACACTACTTACCTCATTTCTCGTATGGATTTCCCGAAGTATATCTTTTAGAAGCCTATGCCCACGGGAAGACTGGCAATGTGGAAGATTTTACATACAGAGTTTGACATCATCTATATGACTCGGACCGCGATGAAATCCAGAATCCGGTGGATGATGAATATGAGCCACTGAAGACTTATTTTCCTGATGAATCATGTGTGTTGACGAGGTTGACCATGATAAAAACCAAGGTTGGAAACTCTTCTTCTATAGAGATGCTAACATGAAAGGTGTCAGAATAGGGTTTGTACTTATTTCTGAAATAAGGCAGCACTACCCTGTGACAACCCAGCTTCGATTTATTACACCAACAACATGGTTGGGTACGAAGCATGCATTTTGGGTTTGAGGTTAGCTATAGACGTAGGAGTCTAGGAAATGCTAGTTCTGGGAGATTCTGATCTGTTGGTTCATTAGATTTAAGGAGAACATGAGACTCAAGATTTGAAGCTCATACCGTACCGACAATGCCTACATGATATTTGTCAACAATTCAGGTTGGTTGAATTTAGACATGTTCCCATGATTCATAACGAGATTGTTGATGACTTGATGGAGAACCTTGGTTCCATGATATCAATGAATACATCAGGTTGGGGGTATATCCAGTACATGCTACATGTGACCAAAAGAGAACCACACGACGTCTGGCTAGTGGATTTTTCTTAAGTGGGGGAATCTTGTACAAGAGGACTCCAGATTTAGGACTGTTGAGGTGCATAGATGCTAAAGAAGCTTAAATTATCATGGCCAAATTACACTCTGAAAGTGTGGTCCGCATATGAATGGGTATGTTTTGGAAAAGAAGATACTTCGAGCAGGTTATTATTGGCTCACCATGGAATAGAATTGTATCAGTGTTTGTTCGCAAGTGTCATCAATGCCAGGTACACGGTGATTTGATTCATTCTCCCCCAAATGAGTTACACACAATCTCTGCACCTTGTCCTTTTTTGCTTGAGGCATGGATGTTATCGGACCAATTGAGCCGGCAGCATTAAACAGACATAGGTTTATTCTGGTGGGCATTGATTACTTTACCAAGTGGGTCGAAGCTGTAACTTTCAAGTCTGTGACCAAGAAGGCAATGGTGGATTTTTTTCATTCAAACGTCATTTGTCGGTTCGGAATTCCTAAGGTAATCATCATAGACAAAGCTGCTAACCTTAGTTATTTGATGAAAGAGGTGTGCCAATAGTTCAAGATCATACATCGGAACTCCACTCCGTATCGCCCCAAGGCAAATGGATCTGTTCAGGCTGCAAACAAGAACATAAAGAAGATACTTCATAAGATGGTTTAAGGTTCCAGGCAGTGGCATGAAAAGTTGCCTTTTGCGTTACTGGGTTATCGCACTACTATTCGCACTTCAGTAGGTACAACTCTTCATTTGCTGGTATACGGAACCGAGGTAGTTATACCTGCTGAAGTTGAGATTCCATCCCTTCGGATTGTTACAGAAACTAGGAGTGATGGTGATGAGTGGGTCAAAACCCGGCTCGAATAGTTGAGTTTGATAGATGAGAAAAGATTGACTGCTATGCCATAGTCGGTTGTATCATAAAAGAATGGCAAGAGCATACAACAAGAAGGTGCGTCCTCGGAAATTTGAAGTGGGCCATATGGTATTGAAACGCATTCTTCCTCATCAGGCGGAATCTAATGGAAAATTTGCCCCAAACTGGCAGGGGTCGTTCATAGTGACAAGAATGTTTCCCAATGGTGCTTTGTATTTAACAGACATACAAGGCAAATGTGCAGATAAGGCTATTAATTTTGATGCAGTTAAGAGGTATTATATATGATTTCTTTGCTTACCTTTAGTAGTATTTTGTACTTGAAATGTTCAAAGTTGAAATGACAAAGGCATTTTGTTCCGCTATCCAAACACTTTCCTCATTTGTTACCCCTTTTGAGCCTTATTTATTTTTCTTCATACCCCTCTTTCGGGATTAGTAGTAGAAGTAGTGGATGAATGATGATGAATGAGTGAAAATAAGAAAAATGAAAAAGAAGAGAAAAAAAAGAGAAGAAAAAAAAAGAAAAAAAAGAGAAAAAGAAGAAAAGAAAAGAAAAGTAAAAGCAGCAAAAAACACACAACTTTCTTTTGAACTACGTTCGACCTGGTTCCTTTTAAGGATACGTAGGCAGCCTTACGGTTCGTTCCTATCAAAATAAAAACTAAAATTTCCCCTACCCAAAGAAACTGGGGCAGAAGTTTTGATTTTGAAAAGATCTAATTCCAAAAGTTGTAATTTCGACCCCTTTTCCATCTTAAATTAGTTTGAGCATTCATGCCACCCTTTCTTTCTAACCCTGTCCAAAAGCCTACATTATGGTCCAAAGGAAGACCTTCTGATCAATCTTTGAGGGTGCCAGGTCAAGCGAGATAGAGGGATGATCTACATCATGGTTTGTTCATGGGAACAAGGGATAAATAAATAAAATGAGAGAGTCTTATCGGTGAAAACCTCATGGGCGCAATAAGGCGATGGTAAGATGAGAGAAAATTTAAAATGAGAGAGTCTTATTAGTGAAAACCCTCATGGGCTCCGTAAGGCAACGGTGAGTTGAGAAATAAACAAATGAGAGAGGTTCGCCGGAGAAAAACCTTCGAGGCACTGCAAGTCAAAAGAGGCTCGTGACTTCACAGGGAAATTAGATCAGTGAAAGCCCGGTTTTGAAGTATGAAGACATGACACAAATTAAAAATATGATTGGTTTGGAGATTAGGCTTATCAATCCTAAATGCATGTCATGATCATTGGAGTTGGCTGCTTCCCCTAGATAAGTCTTCTTTTTCTCATTCTTCTTCACATAGTCACCTACGTTCAAAACCCTCATTTGTTCCTTCTGTCAAATATCATTTCACTTTGCTCTTTGAGTCTTTATTTATGAGTCTCTTTAAAATTATCCCTTATTGAACAAGCATGAAAGGATCTCAAAGCCTACTACCAGCTTCTAAATTGCCCAAAGTCGAGTTCGGCCAGGCACATCACAATTGACATGATTCAGAATAAGCAATATAGTGATAACTGAGGTTCAGGCAATCAAGTGAATCTTGAATTTGATAAAATGCTAGGATTCAGCAACTTTCAAAATGAAACACAATGCAACAAGTGAGTGTGAGAGATTCAGGTCATGCAGAAATTTTGTGGTCCAATTCCAATCAAAAGGTCAAACAATTACTTGCTAGCCCGAAGTAGCTTATCAGAATGAAGCATGGCAGTGGCAGAAGCAGACACTCAACAATGATGCCACAAACTAACCACCACGTTTTCAAACTAACAAAATTTATTTGTTTGAAACAAGGGCAAGAAGATTTGATTAATCCACAGGGATCTCCCATGGAAAAAGCATATATATTCTGTTCAGGGCCCTCTTGGACAATGGGATTTAGTTTTTAAAATTTTCAGGACCTTCCTGGATAATGGAATTTTGGTTTTTAAAATTTTTAGGACCCTCCTAGATAATGGGATTTTGGTTTTTAAAATTTTCAGGACCCTCCTGGATAATGGGATTTTGGTTTTCAAAATTTTCAGGTGCCCACCTGGATAACGAGGGAATAAAATTTATGTTTTGATAATCAGATGTTCACCTAGATAACAAGGGAATACAATTCAAATTTTTTGAAATCAGGCGCCCGCCTGGATAACGAGGGAATACAATTTCATGTTTTGGTAATGAGGCTCCCACCTGGATAACGAATGGAATACAATTCAAGTCTTGGAAATCAGGCGCCCACCTGGATAACAAGGGATATAATTCATGTTTTGAAAATCAAGCGCCCGCCTGAATAACGAGGGAATACAATTCAAGTTTTTGGTAATCAGGCGCCCACCTGGATAACGAAGGAATACAATTTTGGAAATCAGGCGCCCACATGGATAACAAGGGAATATAATTCATGTTTTGGAAATCAGGCGCCCACATGGATAACGAGGGAATACAATTCAAGTTTTTGGTAATCAGGCGCCCACCTGAATAATGAGGGAATACAATTCATTTTGGAAATCAGGCTCCCACCTGGATAACGAGAGAATATATTTCATGTTTTGTTAAGCAAGCGCCCACCTGGATAACGAGGGAATACAATTTCAAGTTTTGGTAATCATGCGCCCACCTGGATAATGAGGGAATAGTTTCAATTTTTAGCAATAAGGCACCACCTGGAGAACGAGGGAGTTTATTTCAAGTTTCAAGTTGGTCGCAGTCGCCCACCGGAGAACAAGGAAATTTATTTCAGAATCTATACCTGGAGAATGAGGGAATCCATATCAAATTTCAAGCTTTAACGGCAGGCGCCCACCTAAAGAACGAGGGAATTCATTTTAGAGTTACTTCAAATCGCAAATTCAAGAAGCATCAGGAGTCCGCCTGAAGAACAAAGTCCATTTATCAATCTCATATTGAAGATCAAGTAGAGAATCATGGAAGATTCAAGACAAGAAGTAGATAGGATCTTTTAGTTTTTCTATTTCTGTTGTAACTTTTCCTTTTATTTTGATTTAATGGAAGGGAACCGCAGACCGGAACCTTGACGGCACCTCGACCGGCTCTCTACCTTGGTATACTCCAACATTTTACGCACTTCTGAACAACACGTAGCTTGGTTCTTTTATAGACAAGGATACATAGGAAGCTCAGATACTAGGGCTCGGTCACATTATCTTTTGTTTTAGTTTTTCTCTCTCTAAATAAAGGTCGAGTCAAAAAACATATCTTGTTGTTCTTTGTCTGAAGGCACTTTGTGTTTTTCGTCAAAGAGGCGCAGTTGTAGACATGTATTTTTGCTCGCACGGTTTAAAATTAGTTTTAATATTTTTATGCTTAAAATATCTACTTGAGTTATTATGTAATTTTAGCCTATATTAATTTTAATTTCAAATCAAATTAAAAAAAGAGAGAGAAAAGAGAAAATGAAAAGAAAAAAAGAGAGAAAGTTTTAATTTATCTTATTAGATATGTTTGTTTTTGTTTTTATTTATTTAAGTTCATTATTATTTTTATAGTAATACTGATGCCCCGGTGCAGAGGAGAAGTCCTGATGTCCCGGTGAGGAGTTGTGAGCGGCTGGCGATTGTCGGCGTTCGGCGAGGCATAGGGAGGCCTAAGAAGTTCATGGCATAATATGCTGGAAGTTCATACACATGTGTTCAATCTTCAGTTTATTATGTTGGAACTTTCTGTGTGTTGTAAGTTCATATATATGTGTACCAATCTACAGTATATTATCCTGGGAAAATTTCGAGTTGCAGAATTAATGGCTATTTTTTCATAATTTTATAAATACTTGCTATTTTTTAATTATCAATCCAAAAATCGACTAGTCCCTATTATTTTAACCTTTATATGTGTGGAAAATCCAAATGAAGTTAAACAACAAAGCCAACCATATACCGAGAGACAACCCAAGCCCAAAATACTAGTCCATATGAGAAGGCCCATATTCTCATGTGGAATGAAGACGCAACCTTTTCATTTTGCTTTTCCATATTCCAGTTTATTTGCTGCCTTCTTTCTGTTCCATATTTCTGGTAAAACTCATTGATTTCCACCCACCTTCACTTCAGATTCCAGGTACGTTTCATTTCTCCTTATTCTCTTTATTCTTTTCCCATATCAAGAAACTGATTTTCTCGGTTCCATGCTTTCTATTTTATTTTCTTAAAAGGTGGCAATATTCAATATGTATTGCTTATTGAGATTCTATCGAGATTGAATTTTTTTTCTGTATTTTATTCCCATAATTAAGTTACCATTTGATAATCTGCTTTTCTGTTATGGGTTAAATTGGGATTTTAGTAATGATCCAAATTTGACTATGAAAAATTGAAATGATTGATTTGGTGCTTAAATTGATGTGGATTATGAATCTATGCATTACATTTCATGTTTCTTGAACTGGGATTTTAGAACATAGTTTTCCCCTGCTTTTGCTTCTCTTGCATGTTTATTAGCTTGGCTCCTTGATATAGTATAATAATTTGTGTAAATTGATATCTCGTAAAAAAGAAGAAAAAAATTATAAATAAGCTTGGAATCATGAAATTTATAGTCAATTGAATAATTCTATCAGCTGTGTAAAACTGTTGTTTTTGTATGATATCTGGCCAACATATCAAAATAGAAACTGGTATTGTAGACTAATAGGAATATCTAAATTATTTCCGTCTTAAGCCGAGGGTCGATTGGAAACAGCCTCCCTGCCCTTTCGGGTAGGGGTAAGGCTCGTCTACATATTACCCTCCCCAGACCCCACCTGGTGGGAATATACTGGGTAGTTGTTGTTGTTGTTGTAAATTATTTCCATCTTAATGTGTTTTTCTTCCTTTTTCTCTAAAAGAACTCTTTCTTACTTGGTCATGAGCAGTGATTCAACTCTTCAGTTTATTTTGTATTGATTAAGTCGATTGGATATCCATTGATGTTGGATTTAAATATGTACACTGGTGGCCTCTAGGGCTTTGGTCCAGTGGTTAGCGCGCAACGAGTGATGTGTGGGTTAGGCACGTCAGGGATCCAAATTTGCTGCTGACAAAATCTGGTAACAAGGCCTCAGGATTTTCCATCGTGCTTTGAACTATGTGCCACAAGGCCTCAGGATTTTCTAAATTATCCACACACAAGAAAAAGAAATTTGTAGACTGAAGCACCCAAGGGTGACCTAATAGTCAATGAAGTAGGGTGAGAAACACTAGGTGATTTTTCCCTCTGTCAAAAAAAGGGGTGGACAGAGTTACCTTTGCCGGTGGGAGATAGCAGGTATCCTGTGGAATTAGTCGATGCACGCAAGCTGTCACGGACTCACAGACGAAACAGTTAAAAAAAGTATGTAAACTGAAGGTTTCTGTAATCTATGCTTTTTAGTTTCTTCTGCTCTAGATCCTTTAAGCATTTATGTAGAACTACCACAGTATATGGTGTCTTGGAAGAACACACAACATGGGTGTGTTCGCCATAAATCCGATTAAAGATCAAAAGCATTTATACGGAGCTTTATGTTGTCCAGCTTTGTGTTATCCAGGGCAGTGGATTGGTATGTACGACTCTTGGTTTTGCATTTGTTACCTCAGACTACATATGCTTTTAGATTCTTGCGTTCTTGATCCTTTAAAAGCATTTATATTGAGCTTTATGTTATCCAGGGTAGTATATTGTTGACTTTCGGTTTTGCATTTGTTACCTAAGATTATACATACAATGATTCGTGATTTATTGATTTTACATCCATTTATTTGTTACTGCCTACCTCTATTTACAGTCATTTTCTGATATGTGAATCAATTGAAACTTTCTGCATTCAGTTTAGATTTAAGAGAATATCTTGAAATTCAAAATTTAACTGGAAGATGCCCAACATTTTGGCTTTGCTTGTCACGGAATCCACTAAAATGTTCCAAGCAAAGATTTCTCGGTCCAGAAGAGCAGCGAGCAGTGACTTAGCTATGGGCGATAATAAACCAGTTATATTTTTGCAGAAACAAGTGTGCAATATGTCAAACCCAAGCGCAGATGAAAGTGTGAAGGAGCCAAACGTTATTAATGATCCTCCTAAAGGTGAAGAAAACGATGACCTTCTTGCAGAAGATCCAAAGGGTTCAGAAATAGAAGAAAGCCAAGTTCCATCTCAAGAGGAGGAGGTACATATTTGCATATGTGGTTTCTACTTAGTTGATTCCATTTTCTCAAAGCTTTTAGAATACTAGTCAATACTGAAGCTTATGTTAAAGTGTCAGGGTTTAGAGAATACAAGTTTTGCACCGAAGGTTTTTTGCTAAGAAAAATCTCTGTCTACTTTGTTCTTTCATTTGCAGCTCAGAGCTTTTATAATACTAGTCAATCATGAAGCATACATTGAAGTGATAGGGATAGAGAATACATTTTTGCACCGAAAGATTTTCTAGAATGATCCCTATCGACTTCTTTCATTTGGAGCTCAAATCATTTAAAGTGCCAGTCAGTGATGCAGCATATTTTAAAGTGATAGTGATTGAGGAGTACATTTTTCCGTTCGAAGATCTTTTGGAACAATCCCCACGTACTTCGTCGCTTTTTTCTGTTCCATAAAAACGTGCCAATGAGACTGCGCTCGTAAGACTAGCTTCCATCTATAAGCCTACAAGGGTATTTGAGGAAGATTGTGTAGGTCGATGAACGGTTTAGAGAAAGTGACTTCGAAATTTGTTTAACTGCTATAATGTTGAAACATTTACCGTACTTCTGACTACTTTTCCTTGAGATTCGGGGCATAATTCTTTTCCTTGTTAAATATATCCAGGAGGAACTGAAGAAGAAGTATGGTGGCTTGGTGAAAAAGAAACCTCCATTGATATCTAAGGTGATTATTTTAAGTTTTATTTCAATTTTTGGTATCTCAAATTCTTTTTTATCTTTGTATTTTAAGTTTTACTTCAATTCTTGTCCTCATTCAATGTTCTATCAACCTCTTTTACATTTTCAAGGACCATGAACGTGCTTTCTTTGATTCTGCGGACTGGGCATTAGGAAAGGTACTCAGCTCTAGCCTAACTTTTGGCTATTCAATCTTTAGCTTGAAGTTTGATCGTCTTATACCATGTCCTTTCGTTTTACCTTATCTTTCAGCAAGGGGGACAGAAGCCCAAAACGCCTGCTGAGGCACTTCGCCCAAAATTGGAGGTGCATTACCCTGTTACTCTGGAAGTACATTTCCGATTTTATTGTCGGTCTGAATACATACTTGGTCTTTTTTCTGCCTTTGTCATGTTATAAAGTCTAGATTCGTTAGATTACAACTTGGTCTGGAATTAAACAAATCAATGGTCAAGTCACTCCAAAACTTTTGTATCTAGCCTTGAGAAACAATGTGTTGACGAGCATTTGATTTCCTGACTATTTGTTTCAGTAGAAGAAGTTGTATCTTTCTTTATATATTCGAACTAAATCCTGAAGTAGACATAGATAAGGAAGTTAAATCCAACCACAAGATGGCTACAGAAACTTGTCTTACAGATAGCAACAGAAAAAAATGACAAATACAAAAACACACCCTGCTCCAAGTAAAGATTGCATTACTTATGTATTCTTTGATAACAGCCAACGCCACACCAGCAACTTCGTACTCGGCTCTCAGCTTCTTCTCTCACGGATTCCGGTGAAGGTATGTACATAAAATCCATTTCGTGTATTGCATTCTTACTGGAGCTAAACTCGAGTCCTTTGTCTCTTCCCTTCGTTTAAAATCTGGCTCCAGATGGTAGTAGCAACGGCTCTGACCAGCTAGATGACCAGAGCGGAACACCAGCAGCCAATGGTGAGAATAATTCTTAGAATCAGAAGCACCAAAGCCGAGACATTTGGAGCAGCCTCATCATAGATTCCTGCTGAACTAACTGAAAGTGGTGTTGTAAATCTGGCTAGATACATAATAGAGGTAAAAAAGAAGAAAAGAAAGAATAAATGCTCTCATGGCAAAATTTTGTACTGAGTTTTAATACTAAGCTGATTTGCTTGCATTAAATTCAGAAAACTACGTGCAAGTTCTTTTCACAAGAATGATCATTTCTCATCTGCCTATGCTATTCTCAAAATGGTGATGTATTTATACTTTTTGGCGGCAAAATTCTAGATCATCATGGTAATGAATGTTCAGAACATACATTTTTTTTTTTTGGCAGTATAATGTTTGTCACTTTTCGGTACATTATACCGCACTTAATACTTGCGAAATGGCAAAACCAGGAATTTTCCCAAGGTGTTCAAACTTGAAAAAAAGTAAATCCCCGACAAAAGGTATTTAATATATATTATATAACTACCTCTAAAACCTGTTATTTTACCTATATATACATAGTGGAGTATTATTTCTCAATCCTTTTAGACATGTAGCTTCGCCCCAGTTTACAATCTCGTGCCTACTGCTGACATATTTTGCCAACATAATCGAATTTTTACTTTTAACCCAACAGAGTATGTTCCTGTGACCCTAGAACTTGTTGCTAGTGACAGAAGAAAGTTCTATCTGCTTAAAAATTGTAACGTAATCTGCAACACCAACCTGATTTTTTATTTGCTTGCCTCACAGCTCGAACAAATGGGAGAACGCTTAACTGAGGTTGTAAATTGCCAGAAAATAGAAAATTCAATTGAACTCTACTTTAGCAAACATTATTCAATTTCAAAACTCCAACGAAACAAAAAACACAAGACAATTGTGTCCCCAAACGATCAAGGCACACACTCAGAAGAAAATCGTTGATTCAGCAGTGCAACTACAGTCAGATTGCTGGAACTGAATAGATCGCAATATGGTTATTACTTTCTAGAAGCCTTAGCTACTTGTAAATACGCCAAAGAAAATTCGCATTTCTTTGAAAACTAAGCAGAAACTTTTTGCAACCCTCTTCTTTTTTCTTTTCTGTTATGGCGACTCATCAATTTGAGTAGTCATTAGTTCCAGATATGGGTGACAAACAGGCGGGTCGGATCGGACAAGGGAAATGTTAAACGAAATCATGCCAAAAAAACAGATAATTTATCCAACCCATATTTAATTAAACACGATAAAAAACAGGTTAAGCAACGGATAATATGTTTATCCATATTATCCATGCCTTCTTGAATATGATCACTTTTGGAAGAATACCTCTCGTCTCCCAAACTTGAGGAACCCCCAATTTGAAGCTTCAAAATGCAAAAGTTAAACTCATTATTTATGTATTTTCTAAGTGGATAATACGATTCTTATTCATATTTGACCTGTTTTTAAAATGTTTATTATTCAACCCATTTTTTAATGAATAATATGGGTAAATAATTATTTTCTTTTATCCATTTGTCACCACCAGTTCTAGACATAGAACAATCAATTGCTGCATGCTTGTGTGCTAGCAGACTTTTCACCAATTTGAGAAAGGGTGAAAACATCACATCTTTGTGGCAAAAATGCACACTGCTCTACCAAGCAGACAGTCCCAGATAGAATTTTAACACACCATGCAAACAATAAACTAATAATAATTTTGTTATTGGGGCATTAATTCCAGAAAAACATGAGAAATTGGGCCCGCTTTGAAATTACAGGGTAGGGTTCTAAATTAGCACCGGGAAGCAAAAAAGAAGGCAACAAATAAATCCATATCATACAACAAACCCCATTTTTCGCCACAACACAATCCATGCTCCCAGAGAATAAATAATAGCTAATGAAAGAATACACATTAGACATGGAATCCCAGTTATTCCAATAGCTGTAAAGCCACCACAACCCAGATATGAGCTTCATATAAAGCCCTAAAAGGCAAAAAGAAACAGTTGGCAATACATGTGATATGGTTCCATATCATAACTTACACAGTTACACTGGTCTAATCAAAATGTCCTGTTCTTTCATCAAAAGAAATATCCCTTTGTTGTAATGTGCTAAGACGCCTCTCTTGCTAGTATAAGGATGACGTTAACTGGCTAAGCACGATACCACCGGCTTCTTTTCTCCTAAAATATTTTACATTTGTATGTGTATGTTCTCTACCAAAAAACTTAAAATCTGTCTCACGTTGAATTCTTGCTCTCTAGTTTCCGGATCAATGAAAAAATTAGCAATTGCAAAAGAGAAAATTACTTACCTTATAGGAATTTAGCATGAGAACTAAATTATATACCGATCCTGCAGAATAAATTACACAAAATAATCAGACATGAAATTGTGATGAACATCATCATTTCCTTCAGGTGCAAGGAGCAAAAATATTAACAAGATAAAGACAGCACACTTATCACATACATGTCTGAAAGCATATTCACGCCTACTCACCAACCTGAAAAGGAATAGAAAGTACCTTTTTACCCTGGAGAAGCAAGATAACAAAATTAACACAGCTTCGATAGAAATCTGCCTTCTCAGAATATATTATAACATGCAAGTTGAACATGAATTTTGATCATAATTAACTATTGATTGATCTCTTAAAAGCACTTAGATACGTGTAAGCAACTAATAAGGGCTTCATTCACAAGGATTGAACCCAACAGTGGGAATCATGCCAAACTACGCGAGATTACTACAAGCAAAAGCAGACAAGGGATTCATAAGTATGCGATGACTGATTACATTTTACCTCCTGAAATGCGGAAACCTGACTTTCTTGAACTTTGGTTCAATAATTGAAAAGCTGTCAAGAAAACATGAAAAACTTGATGCAAGAGAAAATGATAGAATGTTCAATCCTGTAGCAAAATTGGTCAATAGTAAAAATTAAAAAAAATGATACCACCACTTCACAAAAGTTTTACAAAACACAAAACAAACAAAAATATAAAGGAGAACTGTCATGACTTAGTCTGCTACACAGATCCACTAAAGCAGAGGTGTATTATTGGATACAAGGCCTTCAATGGCCAAGAAGCATCGTTTAATACAATATCTGCGCTGGTAACACCTAAGAACAGAAATACTAAGGAACGGATGGCCATAAGTTACTCTATCTTGTTCGTCTGGTCTTCTGTTCTTAGGCTGGAGGCATCATCAAAAGGGGCAATAGGCTGGAATCAGGCATCGAAGATTGTAGCTGTTTAAATGGCAAGTGGGAAAAGGCAAAGTAAAGAAAGAGTATTAGTGACAGCACAGGCTTCAGGCTAGTTGACGTTAGCAATAGGAAGATGAGCTTAAGGTCATAGTGAAGTACAGAATAGAGAATCCGATTGACTATGAATGAGACAGAAAATAAAGGAGAAAATTCTGTACCTCCATGTGCTCAACCTAGTATCGATAGGATTTACCATAGGCAGAAGAGTTATGGTTGGAAACCCTGGTAAAACTAAAAAAAGTAAATAAGAAAAGCTTTTTATAGAAAGGGAAAGATGCTGTAACAACAATAGGCAGGAAAGATATCTTGGAGTCAAAGAATGCTTTACCCTGCACTACTAGATCGCCCAGAGGAATAAACGCCATATGGTGCATAACCACCTCCACCACCAACCTGAAAATATGCATTTAGATCTACTAATCCAACATATTTTGCTATACAAAGATAACACCAAATAGATAGAAATACAGAAAATCATCAATGAAAAAAAGAACAGAACAAGATAATCTGACGTGTGTCTGTAAAAATGAGATAAAGCCAAACTAACTTCTTAAAGATGAACACTGAGAATTTACCTGTGAACCGCCATAACTATCACTTTGAGACGAATCATTATAATCATGTCCACCAGAATATGATGAATAACCATGCCGACGTGATTTATTATCACGGTTTGCATATCTTGAACCATCTGACATGCTTGGAGACAAGGGGAGGTAAGAAACAGGAGGAGAAAATGTAGCAAAACTTCCCTCCATCTCAAATATATTGGCCCTCAACCGCATAAGTACTTGTAATAACGCATTGCCAGCAACATTAACATCTCCAGTTATCTGGAGGAGAAAAAATAACAACATGACATAACAATTTCTGCATCACAAGCACACCCTAACCAAACATCACCCCCGACCTAGGAAATCTTTTGAGGTAAACAAAGCAAGGGTTTTTTTAAAAATTACCAAAAAGACGGAAAAAAAAAGAAGAAAAAACCATTTACCTGCACCATCTCGTCATCTTCAGATGCCACTTTAGGAAGATTTTCCTTCGAAAGAATGCGGATGCTCGCCCTTGTGGTATTTCGCATCTCATTGACAATGGAACCACCTTTACCAATTAGGCATCCAACTCGTGAGCTAGGTACAAGCAGGCGAGTCGTCAGAATAGCATCACCAGAATCTTTTTCAGTTTTCTCACTACTTCTTGGTTGCAAGCGCATCGTTGCATCAATGGTTGGGGATTGATCTTCATATGCCTGAGATCAAAACTAGATAAGCAACAAACGCTGCGGAAAGTCATGCTCAGTCCTAGCCATCAACAACAACAACCCAGTATAATCCCACTTAGTGGGGTCTGGGGAGGGTAGTATGTACGCAGACCTTACTCCTCAGTCCTAGCCATCAAATAATTAATTTAATAACTAAAACTGTGGCTCACCTCCTTAGCTGATACAACTATAATGCAATCATCTCCTTCAGCTGCAGCACTATCGACTTTAATAGATGCACCTGATTCCTGTCTTAGCTGTTTGATAATGCTTCCACCTTTGCCAATTACAGCTCCTATATTTTCAGTTGGACAAACCAAACGAACTGCAAACTCTTTTACAGAAGCAGATCGACTTCTACCATCACTTTTGTAACTCCCATAAGGACCCATCAATGATGTCATGCCCATGACTTGGGGACCCGCATGAGGATTAACAAGTCCAGCACCAGACCTATATATGCTGGGCGACGACAGCAATTGATGTTGGGACCGTGATGGATTATCATGGAGACGCGCTGCTACTTGATAAAGTGCTTTTTTAACAACTGCACCTTCTCCAGTTATCTGAAAATAAAAGAAGTATCTCTTAACACATCATTTACGTATTTGTATAACCAGAAATAAGCATCAGATTAAGTTTGACAGCATATTCTGACATTTGCAAATAAATACTTGAATACAGCAGTTGCTCATTCAACAATCGGTTCTAAGTTGATTTCTGTCACTATTCCTCTTAGTGTTTTTACTTTATAGTACCATTGATATATGGATGCCCCACAATTACAAAAATGGACATAGCTAGCAGACAATAAAACAGCTATTAAACAACCAAACTAATCATGTTTAAGGTTCTGCTCTTCCCCTCCTATACTTCTTACCAATCAACTACCCTCAATCCCAAACTAGACAATTGATACACGAATCCTTTATAACCATTCCACTCTATGGACTCATTTTACTCTATTATAATTCCATAAACTTCCCATTTGTAACTCAACAAAGGAAACCTGTTTAGTTCTTTTTTGAGAATGATCTTTTAAGGCAAATTAGGAGTTTTCTAAAGGTCACACTAACCACTAACATGCAATCCGTGAGCAGACTAAAAAGGACTCGTCTTCGCAGACAGTAGACTCTTTTTTCTTCGTTTTTTTCGTTGTTAATAACGCAGCAGACATAATACAAATATAACAGCATGTCATAACAACAACTAGTTGTATCACCTATATGGATCCTTTGCTGCATTATGTTTTCTCCTTAGCTAATCTGCATTAAGTCCAAAAGTTTCGAATCATTTAACTTACACCTCTGTGATTTAGGTCTATATCACTCCCTTTAAGCACCTTCAATCATCAAAAATGAAAGTGATGCACCTATAGATCGATGCATCTACGTGAGACATGAACAAACTATCTTGGATGAAACTCTAATTTTATCCTCGATATGTGCTTACTTGTGTTCCCCATCAAACTTTAGAAAATAAGTCCCGAACAATCTAAAATGTGGTGGACATTCCACCACATATAAACCCAATTTAGGTTTAATAGCAAATTCCAACAAAGAACGGCCATACTTGATCTCCCTATCTCTTTCAATGTAAATGCCATAAGGCGGACCTTGGAAAGTTTTAGAACAAGAGGGCTTCGGGTCTGGTATGATCCCTTATTTGATTAGAAAGCGCAGAACTCTCAGCACACTATAAAAAGGAAAAGCTAGGCCGCAGTAATCCCCTATGTTTGCCATTTATACCTATGTTATTTTATTTTATTTTTAAGAAATGGTGAGAAATGAACCTATGTTATTTGAACCCTCTGTCGGACGTAGAAAAATTAAGAAGACTGTTATCCCCAACCTATCTGAAATGCCGTGGATGTTCCACATAAATGCATCTCCAATCTTAAGCACTAATTTTTACACCAAAATGGCGTAAACCCCAAAATGATGGAAATTAAACTCCAACTCATTACACTACTTTTTACACCCAAAAAAATTATCCTTTTTATACATTATTTTTTACACCAAGTGTGGTGTGTGAATAGTATTTGGTGTTTGAATAGTGTTACACCAAATTTGGATATTCTTTTTTGGTGTAAAAAATAGCGTAATAGGTTGGAGTTAATTTCCACCATTTTTGGTGTAAAAACTAGTGCTTAAGGTTGGAGATGCCATAACCAAACATAAATCTAAAGAGCCCAAAATAAATCAAAACTGAGGAAATCCAGAATCTCGGGGGGCAACCAGCTAGCAGAGAAACATTCTCTTCATCTTTTTATCACGTATAAGCGGTCCTCTTCATTGCTACAGACCACGGCTGGAAAATCAAAACCTTGTTTCTAGTTATTATTTTATTTTGTGAATCCATTTTTATTAATGTATAAATAAGCGATTATCGATCCATTGAGTATTATCTCGCCATAGATCAGAACACCTGATATTCTTATAGATAACCAAATCAATTATGATTAAGGAAAGTGCTCACATTCAAAATGCCGATGAAATTGCTTCAAGTGAAGTAAAACCATACATGCCCTAAATATTTCAGTTCTCTGCAGTACATGCACAACGTAAATGCTTATATTGATCTTAGAAAAATTAATAGATGAGACAGAACTTTGTACCTGGATAAGTTCATCGGAGCTTAAGGCACAAGGTGGCAAGTGCTCACTGCTTAAGACCCGAATTTGTGCGCCTGTTTCACTGCGCATATTCTGGATTACTTGTCCACCTTTCCCTATCACACAACCTATTTGATCTGATGGGACAAGCATTCTTATTGTAATCTGCTGAGGATCGTCTAGATCTTCTTCCATACGCAGTTCTTCAGCAAAGACTCGGTCATGCACCTTCAATAGAGCATCTTGAGCAGGTGAAATCAGGTCACCAGTATCTTCATAGACATTAGTTTCTTCACTCAAGCTATAAATAGTTACCACACGCTCCTCACATCCAGGTATAGTCTCACTAATCCTAATCTTTGAATTAGTTTCAGTCCTCAATTGTTTTGCAATGTCCCCACCAACTCCAATGATACTTCCAATTTTTCCTGTGGGGCACAGATAACGGAATACAGTATCCTCTGGTCCAATGGAATTTGATTCTTTTTCATCAGTTGGATTCCTTCTCTTACTTCCGTCATTCCTAGTATAGTCAGATTCCGATTGCATTCTCTTCCCAAAGTTATTCCTCTGGCCTGCCATGTCAAGATGAGCTGAATATGTCACCCTACAAACCAAATACTCTATATCAACTGAGATCAATCTGACAATCCTTATGAGACTAGTGGAAACAAACTAACAACTCATGAATTGTTACCACATCAAACTTCATAAGGTGGAACATACAGAAAGCATAACTTGGAAATGGAAGCGCAATTCAAAGAGATGCAGATTGACGTCATATGCAAATGTCAATTTCCCAATGAAGCTATATTGCTTTACTCAATGACCTACGGACCAAATAAAAGCTTTTACCAACCGACTAAGTAAGTTACAAAACAAATTCAGAGAAAATTTCCAGGTTTTATCAACCTTACAAACATATATGCAATGAGCAATTTTACTCACTCAAGACTTCTAGTTTTCTGTAAACTTACAGATGCAAACCACCCCCACCCCCGAAAAAGTAACTCGAATTGACGAAGCAACAAATTGCAAACTCACATACAAGATTCATGCTTGAAAGACCCTCTTGGAGAGGTAAAATATCTAGCACTATATAATTTCCAACTATGGCAATCAACTTTAACAAAAAATCCATACACACAATCAATTTTCAGTCACAGCATGATTTTTCTCTTCTTTAAACCTACCATTTAACAAACCCCAAATAAAATCACATGGAGAAATTGAATATTCTTTTTTTTTTATTTGGGGGGTTGTGGGGGGGAGGAATCTCTAGCACTCCATAATTCCATTCAAAGTAACCAACTTTACACGAAAACCCAAACCCAGAAGCAATTCATTCACCGAAAAATTTCTTCTCTTCATTAAACTTATCCATAAACCAAAAAAAAGTACTTAAGAAAATTAATACATTCAACGATTAAAAATGGCAAAAACATGAAATCGGTTTTTTATCAAAATAAACTAGGTGCAAGATTCAAGAACTGGATAAAATAACTGATCTTGTTAACGGATAGAAAAAAAAACACGAAGAAGTAATGAAAAAGGAGCAAGTAAATTACAGTGTTTTTGGGGAAAATGGAGTCTTTCTGGTCTGTTGTTTTTGACTTCACGAGCAGGATAACATAAGTGTAACACCAGTAGATGTACTTCGTTGTGATCTATAAAGAACCAAAAAACTGCAGAAAATATCAGAACAAATATTGCCAAATGGAGGACGTTTTAGGGTTTGCATGTAAGAACCATCAATTACTGAAATATCCAACCGAGTATATATAGTCCAGCCCTATAAAAGACCTATAGCTTTGTTAAAATAACATAACTAACGCTAACTGGGCCTATCCTATGATTCCTGTGTAGAGGTAACTTAAAAGTTAAGATAATAGAATCACATGAGTTAAACGATATTAATCAAATTAGAATTTAAAAATAAATATACTAGAAGATTAAGATTCTAACAAGAAAATTTTAAATTAGAGGAACGACAATTAATACATTGTGGTTTGTTAGTTAAAATTGTTGAAATACTTTGCGGTTTGCTACGCAAGATGTTGGAACTAATTTAATTTCAATATAAATAGCAGAATGTGTTTGAAAACTAAGGTGTTAATTACATGTTAAATTATATCCATTTCTATAATTACAAGCTCCAGGAAAAAATTTAATAACTTTTATTTTTACACTTAAGATATAAAATATATTTTTTACATATTAATTTATCTGGTATGATTCAAAAAATATATATATTTATATAAAAAAAACAACCCTAACTTTTCAATATGATTATAGATTTATATAAATATTTACGATTTTATTAAAAGAAACTGAATAATCAATTTAGTAGGATCTAGTTGATTTTTAAAGATCCATTGACACTCTTACTTTTATGTGTATTGTCCTTGTGGAATAATAATATTAATTTTTTTGTTTTAATTTTATCAAATATCTCAAAAAATATGACCTAATATATAATACCTTAGAGAAGACAATGAAGAAGAAAAAACTACTAACAAATGCATATATATAGATTTTATATGTGTATTTGTGCTAGTGAATATGTTAACTTGAATGTGTGGGTTTTACATTTGAGATGATATATATGTATAACATGATGATGATTAAACGTGCTAAATGAAAGATTATATACGAGGAGTATAGATCATCGCGGCATGCATGTAAATCTAGTTAAGGGTATAATCGCAATACAAATTAATTAAAGAGTATGGACAAGGGTCTTTGTCTACTTTCTAATGAGTGGATTATTTAAGTTAAAATGAGTATAAATGTTATTATTGAATTTCTCATTTTAGAGAATCTTTTTTTGGTCTTAGATGATGAGTTATTAATATTTGGATGAAAGTAGTTCAATTGAGCGGAATTAATATGAATCATCAAATTAACTTCCGTTTAGTTATATTAATGAAGTGAGACTTCACAATAATACATCAGTAATATCTTTTACTGAATTTGTAATTATGTTATGATTTACTACTAAAGTGGATATGGTTTTAGTACAATTTAGCTCAAAAGTAAATGGACACAACAACGTTGATTCGTTGTGAATCAAGTAGCTAGTTCTTTTTTTCTTTTGTAATTAAATGATTTTATTTACTAATAGTAAATATGTACAATATCATACCTGAAATCGGACATTCCCAATTTCACATCCTCTATTATAGTTCTTCTACCTCCAACTACAAATCCTCTATTATAGTTCTTCTATCTCCAACTACAAATAGTAATCTATTTCTGCTATTCTCTTATTTGTCTTGTTATTCTTCGTTCCTCTAATTGCTACTATTCATGTACAATTTGCCTCACTATCACTCTCATTGTTTTATCTTGTTCTTGAAATACTCTCATGTTCCTTTAATTCCATACGAGATATATTGCACATGCCAAAGTCAATCTATAAACTTAGAGCATGTACATTGTTTCTAGTTGCTTTGCCTTCAGCCTATTGTACCTCCATTTGCCATTCCATCGGAGTTCTTGTTATTCCCCGCCGCTATAGCAACTTGTTTCATATACCTCCAGCAATCCGGCACTTAAACAACACATGATCTATAGTATCTTCTGCTACATTGCACAAAGTACAATTTACTTCTTCTGCAATCTCCATGTGTGTCGTATGCTTCTAGTAAGGAGTCTCTTTTTTATAGGTAATTTCAATATAAATATCCACTTTGGAGCCCCTAGATCGTTGCATTTTAATATCCTAAATGATAATTTTTTATATTCCCCTCGCATGCCATTATAACACTTCTTGATAGAGAAGTAGTTCTATTCTGTCAATTCCTTCATGCTGACTCCTGCTACTTCTATATACCTCTTTGCTTTAATTATTTTTCTGAACTATACATGATGCATTTCTTGGTTTGATATCCCACGTTTCTTGCTTCTTCCATTAATATACATGAATCCATTGAACCCATAAATTGTCCTTCTTCCTACATAGATTTCATAATAGTTTGCAACTTGCAGTTTTATTCCATATATGCATGTCCATTACATTGAACCCACCTGCTATCTTTGGAGAGCACACTTTGTCCCATGATAACAAAGCTGTTCTTGAAGCTTCTTTTCCTCTAGTCCATATGAAGGTTATGGAGATTGTTTCTGTCTTCTTTGTCATCTTCTTGGAGATAACAAAAATCTTTAACCAGTAGATTTGTATATAGAACATTATTGTTTTGACCAATTGCAACCTCCCTGCATAAGATAAAAACTTTGAAGTTCATGAGGTGATCTTGCCTAATATCTTCTCTATTAATGGCTGAAACTGAATCAAGGATATTCTTTTATTACTGAGTGGTACTCCAAGGTATTTAAATGGCAACTCTCCCCTACTAAATCCAGTTACTTATACTATATTTTTATGTATAGCAAGTGGGACCCCTCCAAAATATATGGAGGTCTTTGTTGTGTTTGTTTTTAATCCATATGCCTTAGAAAATTCTAGAAACTATTTGAATACCATCTGAACAGAGATAGTATCACCTCTGCTGAATAGCAGCAGGTCATCTGCAAACCCCCAGTTGGATGATATTTAACTTGTCACGTCTAGGATGAAAGTTGAAATCCGACTTATACCTTAGAGTTTCACTTCTTGAGATATTTCATACCCAATACAAAAATAAATGGTGACAATGGATCACCATATCTTAACCCTCTTCTGGCTTGAAATGGCTCCATTAGTTTTTCATTAATAAGTATAGAATAAGATACTGTACGTACACACATCATAATCCATTTTACAAACTTCTATGGCATGCCCAAGTTGTTTAACACTTGTTCTAAAAAAATGCCATTCTATAAAATTATATGACTTTTGCAAGTCCAATTTCATTATACATCTAGGAGAAATGCCCTTTCTCCCATACTATTTCACAAGTTCACGGCTTAATATTATGTTATATGTTATGTCTTAATGAAGTAGCTAGTTTGGAATCATTATTATCAATTTGATGAATTATGTCATTTTAGGATTGCATCGTATCGCAAAAAGAAAGTAAATTATACTTTTTCTAACTTTACAAATTAAAGAACCGAGTTATTTGATATACCCAAAACACACAAATAGCTAGTAAATATTGAACACAAAGAACATAACGATTTTTAAATGAAAAACTTCATTGCCGAATAGAGTAAAAATCATGACCTGCCCTCATAGAGTTTGCCTTAAAATGTCACTAATTTCAAATAGCAATTTTAGGTTACTGTTGGATAACTCACGAGACTAACTCTAGCACCATATCCTAAAATCAACTCTATCATAGTGTCCCAGTTCTAAATTAACTCTAGTATGGAAATGAAATAAAAACTTACATTATTGTTACCCTATGATTACACTCCTCAAAAGCAAATATGTCACAATTCTCGAACAATAGGCTCAACATAACAACTAAAAAACTAGGCAGCTTCAGAAATAATTCTTTAGTTTACCAGTTTAAATCCCTTGAAAACACATTTTTTTAGTGATTGTTGTCGCCAAGCATAAATACTAAACTTGTGTGAATATTATTGGTTGTATACAGCTGCAAAAACGTCTCTTTATATAGGTATAAGAGTGGCCGAAATTCTTTTCCAATTAATTCTCCAAAACCTAGAATATATTGATTAACAAAATTCTCTGCTAATTTGATTAGTTTATTTATTTTCACCTCCTTAACCTCTTTTTACCATGCAAGTTCTTCCATATTTATTGAAATCTTTTAGCACATGAATTCCTCAAGCTAATATCATTCCATATATACACGAACTAATTGTTTTTCCGAATACAATCTACACGCATATTCTATCTTCTCACACTTGATCAAAATTCAATGTTATCCATCAAGAACATTATTTTTTCCTGGCACCTACATATCATATATCTACACCAGTTTAGTAGCATAGTATCTTGTTCATAAAACCAAATTCTTTTAATATATGCGATCATAGTTTATCAACTGTTAAAAAACATCCATGACAGAATATGCTCAACTCAATAAATTTTTTCCTTTTAATGATGACAAATCCATGTGCATCTCATCTAGCATTACTCAACTTATTTGTAGCTTCAGCTTAAGAACTAGTTTTATTGTCAGTATTCTTCCTCAAATCATCTGTGGCAGCACACGTATAAGGGACTAAATTTCCATTCAATGCCACTCTATAGATTACTAGGTATATGATATTTTAATTCCATCCAAATAAAAATAAAACTTTCAATATTATCCCCTTTTGAAATCATCAAAAAAATAAAATATCAATCAAAAATGAGAATTAAGTAATATCAAACTCATGATCACTTGGGCTATACTAACACGTACATAATGTTAAAATCCCAGAGCATTTAACCCAATTAAAATTTCCAACTTTGAAGAGACAAATATAGACAAAAATAAAAATTTATATTGATTGGTAAATTGTACCACATTAAGCCAAATGACTCGAACAAAAAGATGAATAGACAAACAAATTAATTCCTGCACACTCAAAAATAAAAAGGCAACAATCTACAATATGATCATAATATGGATAAACTAGGAATTAGACATGGACACCTACGAGGACGAAGTACCAGATTCTTTGCTAGAAGAAGACTTTTTACTAGTCAGACCCAAGAGCATATCAAAATGTGCAGCAATAATAACCTGCTATTTTTTCATCTCTTCATTAAGATATTTATTTTCCTCTTTCAAGGAAGCACCTTCAGCACGCAGTTCCTCCATCCCTTATTTGGCAACATCCAATACCGCCAATAAATTTGTGACTAAGATTTTACTTTTTATACTCGACGGTCTCTTAATATAGTCATAAACCATCAAGATCTCTTCATCATGCATGTGATCCTTTGTCCATTTCTTTGGTCCTTGCAAGTGGACCTTAAAATATTCAACCCCCTAGCCAACAAGAAACCATATGGCAAAGCATGTGTGCCTCGTACTTAATTAGTTGTCACATATTTGATAATTATAGAGAAAATTTTAAGCAAAATATTTGGGTCCGGCTCTTTCATAATTGTTAGATCTAGGTAAGTAGCCTCATGCCTCATTTTAAAGTGAGATAGCACACATTTATTCACAAATTCAAACATGAGTTGGCAAATCAATTTTATTTTATTTTTACCTAACTTCCTTAGTTCCAGCTTTCTTTTTCCCTATATATTCTGCGAGGTCAAGAACATATCATCCTCGTCCTCCCCTAATTTGAACCATTCTCGTTTAACACGTGTATCAAATTCATTCACGTGCACCCTTAAGAATTCTTCTACGAACTCAGCAATGAGAACCAAGTCCATCCCTCTCACCTCAGTACTCGTTGTACCTTCCTCGATCAATTTAAAATTCTTTTATAAGTGCAATATTTCTTTAATTACCATACATTACAGGAAGTGGGAAAAGAAATACGTATCCCACTTTTGGCGCTCAGACAGTTCTTTCATTCTTATCATCTCAGAAGTAGCAATGCCTATCACCCTTCGATATCACTAAGCCACTGAACCAGCACATTTTTACCTACCGCAACAATGTTTTTCTTAGTTTTCTTCTGATGTTTGGAGTTGGTTCCTTGACCTAAGAGTCCACTTTTTTTGCGGGTCCTCTTTTTTCTAGTTGTGGTTGAAAATAATCCAGCCTTTTTTCCCTTTCCTTTGAAGAGTAATCTCTTCATCTTCCTCTTCGTCCTCGCTGACCAAATTAACTCATTCTACCTCAAACTCATTCCTCAAGTAGTACTCATGTCGTTCCTTTCTCTTTTTTTTTTACTCTCCTCTAAAATTTTCTCAAAGCAGCCTTGCTCTTTTCCTTGGTGTTTGGATCTTAGCCCTGGGAGTCATAGACTTCCCATTTGTAACTCTCTTTTGGCTATCTGTTTAACACTCAAAGATGGTTTCTTCCCTTCACCAACATTTTTCTTCTTCAATTGAGTAAATCTCACAGCTAAAACTATATCATTATTATCACTCCCTTGTTTGTCTACTTCATGTTCTCCTTTTTTTTCTCCCTTAGTATCACGAAATTGTATCCTTAAATATAAAGATTTTTCATTGTCAGAGGACAAGGAACCATGTTCTTGGACTTATTTAGCATATTTTCCAATATTATATTCTACGATCTCCTTTATAGGATTTTTTTAAAAACTTTCTTCTCCGACCTCTATGCCATCATAGCAGAAGGACTTGGTTGTTGGTCGGAGACTTCTTCTATATTCAATACTAACATCTTCCCATTCTAGTTCTTTACTAGGGCATCCAGTGCCTTCCATATAATCAATGACAGCTCTAACATCAACACTATATTTCCCCCTTTTTTTCTGATTCTCCTTCTCACGTTCCCCCCCTCCCTCCCGAATCTCAAATTCCTCTACTATTTGACTTGTATGTTCATATTTTTCACTTGTGTTTCTTGAATGAGGCTTTGGTCTGACTTGAACTGAGTTGGTGACACAAAGGGGGCTTTTGACAATTTGAGTGATTTCAAACTCTAAGAAATTAGATGCGGGAAAATTTTATAAGGTCGACATTGTTAAAATTATTAGCTTTCTTAGAGAGAATTGGAGTTTGGAGTTGTTTGCTTTTGTTTATAATTTGGAGAATTTCATAGAGAGGTAGGAGATCATGGAAGGTAATTAAGAGTAGGAAGTTAAATAAGTGACAATTTGAGTCCTAATCAATCAAGGCAGTAACTTCTAATCCGATTCAAAGTGGGAAATATCAATGCCCAATGTTCAAATTTTTGTCACGACCCAAAACTTTGCCTGCCGTAATGGTGCCTAACGTGGTATTAGCAAGCTGACACTTCAAAATATTTCCAATACTCTTAAATGAAAATGATCTAAAACAGTTTAAATAATCAATGTTCTCATAAACTGGATAGAAAACCAAAGCTCAACTCGGAAGTCCCCAAAATCAGGGTGTCATTGAGTACATGAGCGTCTATGCAACACAAATTTGAAAATATTATCTATGAAAAGCAGGAACTAAGTACAAAAAAGCTGAAAGATAGTGAAGGAGAGTCACGGTGCGCGAATGCCGGGAAGATACCTTGAAATATCCGAGTGATCAAGTTGCGCAAAGAATTAACACCTCACTGTGTCCACTAACATACGAATTTGCACACGAAGTTTAGGGTGTAGCGTGAGTGCAACCAAAAACAACAAACTGAAAGTATTGACGAGCTTCACAAGGATAGTTTAAATACATAAATTATATATAGGAAGATAATCATGCTTTCAAGTTTCACAATTAAGGTCAAAACAGTTAATTCATGTCAAGTTCGATTGAAATATAATGTAATATCTCTTAGAGATTACGTGACAGTGATGTACGCCAGTCAAAGTACAACAATAATGAAATCAAGTGCGCAATCTCAGAGCAGCAGTCACTCAGTTCTCCCATTCACTCTAACCTCACAATTACTCATTTCTCACCGTCTCTTAGCACCCGCACTCGACACTCGACACTCGCACTCAATAAGTACTTGCACTCACTGGGAGTTGTACATACTCCGAAGGGGGTCCTTCAGCCCAGCAATATAATAAGCCAATTATGGCATAAATCAGTAAAACATGTTGTGACGTACAATCCAATCCCATAAATATCCTCAAAATCAGGCCCTTGGCCTCACTCACTCATCACTCCCTCCAGTCTCTCGGGCTCTCAATAATCATGATATTCAGCCCAAGCAACAATGATATAATATATCAATAAAGAATAATAGAGATTGAGATATAATATACAAGCAAAACTGTGACTGAGTGTAAAACATCAATTTAACAGATAATTCAATATGTAACACGACCTCTATAGTTCCATCAGTACCAATACATAACCTAACATGATTTGCAGCTCAATCTCTATATCACATGGAGAATATACAGATAACAACAGATTATTCAACTATACAGTTTCATGGAATTGACCAAGTCACAATTCATACGGTGCACGCCCATACAGCCATGTGTCTAACCTCAACACCAATCACATGACACGTAGTATGTGGTTATATACTATCAGAACCAAAATTAGAACTGTTACATGCCTCAAGGCTCAAGCTGCACGAATCTCTAATCCAACACACCTTTGACTCGTGAAACGGCCTCCGAATGCCTCAAATCTAGCCACAAACAATTTGATACAATTAACACGAGCTAAAGGAATCCATTACATAAGAAATACTAAGTTCTTAATCAAAAGTCAAAAAGCCAACTCAAAAGTTAGTCTCTGGGCCCACGATTCGGAATCGGGTAAAAGTCACAAGATCTGAACGCACATTCGACAAAGAGTCCACCCATACCAAAATTACTCAAATTTGATACCAAGATCTCGATCAAAACCTCAAAATTTTGCCTAAGAATTTTCCTCCATTTTATCTAAATTTTTATCCCAAATAACTCATTTAATAATAAAATCAAAGACATAATCATGAAAATTAACCAAAACTAGGCGAGAATCACTTACCCCAATCACTCACTTGAATTTTTCTCCAAGAATCGCCTCACACCGAGCTCCCAAAATTAAATTTGTGTTATAAACTCAAACCCTCTTTTTTAGAATTTAACGTTACTGCCCAATTATCCTTCGTCGTGAACTTGACTATCTTCCCACGTTCGCGTAGCACAAAACATTCTACCCCCTAACTTACCTTATGGGAATGCGAAGACCTTCGCGCGAACGTGAACCAATGCTTCCTCAAACCTTACGCGATCGCGAAGAACAAAGGCGTGATCCCATCTTCTTTCTCCTATACCTTAGGCGAACACGACCTTAGCCACACGTTCGCAAATCACAACTTCCCATTACTATGCGATCACAGCTTCCTTCTCGCGAATGTGTAGAACAAAGTCCTTCACTACCCAGCTAAGACTACACGACCGCGGACCTTTCCACGCTATCATGTATAAGGAAACCAAATCAGAGACACCAGGAAACTTTAGCCCATCCCCAAGTCCAAAAATTAATTTGTAACCATCAGAAACTCACCCGAACATCATACAAACTTAGCCGGACCTCAAATCACATCAAACTACTAGAATCAAGAATCGCGCATAGACTCAAGCCTAATAAACGTTTGAACTTCTAACTTCTACATTCGATGCCGAAACCTATCAAATCACGTCCAATTGACCTCTAATTTTGCACAAGAACCTACTCCAACTCCCCGAACCTCAATCCGAGCCCAACAACCACAAAGTTCACTCTTGGTCAAACTTCTAAATTTCCAACTTTCGCTATTTCAAGTCTAATTCCACAACGGTCCTACAAATCACGATCCAGACGCATTCCTAAATCCAAAATCATCAAACGGAGCTCACGGAACTATCAGAACTCCATTTTGAAGTCGTTTACACACAAGTCAACATCTGGTCAACCTTTTCAACTTAAGCTTTCAACCTTGAGACTAAGTGTCACAACTTATCCCGAAATCTCTCTGGACCCGAAACAATTACCCTGGCATGTCACATAACAATCGTAAAATATAAAATAAGCAGTAAATAAGAGAGCAGAACTACAACTCTCAAAAAGACTGATCGGATCGTTGCAATTTTAAATAAGGTAGTTCTAATTAGCTTTAATTGGGTTGTATAGACGTGTCTATAATAGTTTTAGGAACTTGATCTATTTAATTACGCATGAAGAAAATCATGATTATGGGATATCAAGTGACTCGGACCTTGGTTTTCATGACGCACAAATTTACACAACTTTCTATTGTGAATGAGGTAAATACCAAGGTGCCAAGCAACAAAGTTTATTGATTGATTTTTTCAATGCGACCAAAAGGCCTTTTCTAGATCAAGGATATTTTTATCAGATTAAATATCTAATCTCTTGTCATCGTCCATGTGAAAAGTTACATATGTTCACATTTACCATGTGTTTGGTAGGATGGAACATATTCTTTTTTGTCAATTCACTTTTAATTGAAAAAAAATATTTTTTTTATTAAGAGAAGAGATAATATTTTTAAAATTTTTTTTTCAATCTTCCCCACCTTAACCAATCCACCCCATCTACAAAAAAAATTTTTATTTTTAAATTTCATTTTTTTATTACCACCCACCCTATTACCCCTCTCTCCTCCCTTCCCTCCCCCGCAAAAATAAATCTTTTACCTTAATTTTTTTTAATTTCAAATATTTATTTTTTTTTATTTTTCCGCACCACCCCCTCCCCCGGACAATTTTTTTTAATTTAAATTTCTATGTTTTTTATTTTACTGCCCCCAACTTCGCCACTCACCCCCTAACCACCCTCACCCCACGGGAAAAAAAATTTTAAATATATTTTTCAATTTTAATTTTATTATTTATCGGTTTAAAGGCTTAAAATTTTACAAGTTTCAAAATTATGAGTTTGGAGGTTTATGTGTTTGAAATTTTACGGGTTTAGAAATTAAAAAGTTTACGCGTTCGAAATTTCGCAGTTATAAAAGTTTAACGGTTCGAAAGTTTATATAATTTGTAGGTCCGAAAGGTTGTTGGCATGAATGTTTATGGTTTCATATTTATTATATCTAAACTATTTATGAATACTCTTGAGAAGTTATTTTTCTTAATTTGCGTTCCAAACACCGAAAAATGAATAAGATTACTACTTGTTTTCCAAAAAATATTTTCTTGAAAAATAATTTTCATGGAAAATATTTTTGTTATACCAAACACACCCTTGGACTAAAGAGCCCCCTTCACTTCCTTCTTAATGAAGGACGGGAGTCTGACCTTATTTTTTCTTTTAATTGTCGAAGCCATCATGAGGGTCGAAATTGATTCAGTAAGATGATGATAGCTCTTGCGAGCGCATCAAGCTATGAAGATCCAAATTGGACGGAAGCCCCGAGATCTTCTAAAGGGTCGGGAGAGACTTTAGAAAGGGAAAACACAAGCACATTTTCGTCCATCAATCTACAAAAAGAAAGAGTAAGTCTGGCGCTTGTCCTAAATAAAGCTACACACTTAATTAAAATATAGTCAATCATTGAGGGAAACCATAGATGTCTTAAATCATCTTGATCAAATCAAGCGGTTTTTCACATATTTTATTAATAAATGACATGAAATAGAGACACAGTTAATCGAGCGAGAACTTATAGAACCGCTAAATAAAAAGAAAAATAAGTCAAAATGTTCGATAAATAACCTTTTCATCTTTCATTGGGGAAGGAGTGATTACAGTTTACAAGGACATTTTGGAAAAAAAATTATAAAATATTTCTCAATTCTAGACCTGTAGTTAGAGAAAAATAGAAACCATAAGTGGCGGTATAAACAGTGATAGTAACAGTAATAAGGGTGTAAATGCAAACCAACACATAAGAGGGACAAACATGGATAAAGCAACAAAAAATTGAAGGACACGAAAGCAAAAAGATACACATAAAATAATAGCAGTATCAGCGAGAAGTTAGGGTTTTTATTCACATTTGCACGCAGACATTTTTATTCCTTCAAAATTCCACTTTCAGTCTGCAAAAATTCCAATCATCAAAACCCAATAATTTAAACAATTGTAAGTTTCACTCAATACCCTTTTAGCTACTTTATTTTTATGTCCAAATTTTTACTTCCATGCATACATTTTATAATTATGATATTAGGGTTTTGGGTATTTCATTTTAGGTAAAGATTGTGTCTTTTTTGCTTTTTTATTGGCTCTTGAGGTTTCAGGTAAGTTTTTGAAGTGTTTTTGGAGTTGGGGTTGTTATTACCATGTGGGGTTCTAAATTTGTATTGGGTCTCAAATAAGTGGTAGTACTAAAGAAGGAAGTAATAAATATGTTTTGACAATGTCACTTTTCTTGTTTCTAGTAGTTTTGGTATTTCCTTTTTGTTTAAATCTTAGTTTTGATGGCTTTGTATTTTTTTGTAGTTGACTTGTAATTATTGTGTTTCTCTATGTGAAGTTGTTTACTGTTTAATGTTACCTGAGAATCAAAATTGACTAATGCATTATGATAATTTGTATCTCACTGCAGAGACTTAAGCACCATATAAACTAGCACTTGTCTTCTCGAATGTCGGTTTTCCAATATGTTTTTGAGTGAAGTAATGGATGATGGTTTTCTCGGAGCTCGCCTGATTTGTGATTGAAGCGTAGTTATTTGTTGATTGATTAGTGAGAGTACAACCCACTAGGGTAAGAGAGAGTTGTGAACGGTCATGCTAGACGATGTATCTTACATCTTAATTTTGGGAATATTAATTACGAAGATATCCACATTTTTGGAAGAATATAACGAATATGATTACCTTCCTCTTGCTGTGAATTGAACCGAATTAGCTACCCAGCCTTGTCAATTGGGCCAAAGCTTCATATGCTTTCTGCATCACCTTAAAGAAGAGTTTTTTATGCCATATATTACCTTCATTTTATGCATGTTAGTGTTATTTGAATTTACTTTGCTAAGTTAGTTGCACTTAATGCTTTCCCTTTTTTTGGTCAAGCCTTCTAACCATGATTCCTGATGGTAACCTTCTATATTGTATCCTGAAGTTTTCCTTCTCATGAATGTAGATTGGTGATTGTCAAGTAGTGAAGAATAATACTGTTATCAAAACTTCGTGCATGGTATTTCTTGCTTCCACATAGTTAAGCTCTGTCTGAGTTTTCTGCAGGCGTAATCATGCCATGCTTCTACTCGTTTTAGTGGAATTGTCGTACATAATTGATTTTTGCACTTACCAGGTGCATTTCTGAAGGACATATGGAGTAGTCCGAAGTAGCGAGGGAAAAATTCAATCTCTTGAAACTAGACATGGAAAAAATGGAGTAGTTACTTGAATTACCCCTTTTACTTTGAAAATTGAGAATTGGCAAATGCAGGGTCCTTTTGTTGTGGGGCCAAATGGAGTAATTACTGTAGCTTCCCCGTTTATTTTGAAAATTGAGAATTGATATAAGCAAGCACCAATATAATACCTCGTGAGTCTTGTGAAACATAGCTAAGACGGGGTCCCTTTGTTGTGTGGCTGCAAGGCCACATGGGTCCACTGCAGCTAGCGGAGAATGGTCCATGGGCCCACACGAGCCCTACTGGCGGACTAATTCAAGCTTCTCGCCAGCACCATCAAGATGGGATTTCCGCTTCCAACCTGAAGCATTATCTTTTGGGTCTAATGATGGAGTTCAATTGTATGGATCTTCCGCATCGTCAAACAGTAGAGAGAGTAGAGGTTGGGTGAGGGGAAACCAATTGGCCAATCACCAATATCTCGTATCAGATGGTGGTGCTGGTGCATACTATAGTAGTCCGTCAGATATCTCTCCTGCACAACAGTGGACTCCACCAGCTATCCAAGAAATCAATGTTGATGATTATGGTACTTCAAGGAGGGGTAAGCGTATTACTTCTGCATTTTCTTTTGTATATGATTTAAACTTCTAAGAATGCTTAGCTGGGTTTTACTCTCTTACTCTCATGCTCTGTTTGTTCTCTCATTACTTGCTCTACTTATGTTGACTGATTAATCAGCTGATGTTTTTTTCTCATGTATATGTATATGTTTTCTTGTTGATAGTTTATGGTATTTGTTTGGAGTTCCATACAAGGTTCTTATTTGTTTACATGTGCTATCCTGTATTGCTCGTGCATTGGGGTTTTCTATGAGACACTGTGATGCAAGCTAATTTTGGACTGACTTGGTGTCAATCTATAAAGCCCCCCCCCCCCCCCAAAAAAAAAAAAAAAAAAAGGAATAGATTTAGGTAGCCTATTGGCAAACCAAACAGTACATGACTAGTTCTACTCCTAGGTGAAGGGAATTAGCTGTAGGATTCGTAGGTGAAAGATGGGGGAAATGCAAGGGGGTTGAAAGTATTTCCTGAGATGCTATGGAACAGAGGACATTTGTCCAACCTTCCAACTTTGGAAAGATGAGCAATAGGGTAGTACATGAAATTTCAAAGCGTCAGGGGTTGGAAAGGCTAGTATCAATGAGGGATCCCCATTCAGGCTGCAAAAGGAGAAGCGAGAGAACACCTTTTCTTCTTTCCATTACCATTAACAATTGACATGTGGACATATTTCTTGAATAAGAGTATCTCATTGATGTGATAGTATTCACCTCTAGAATCTTTTGGTATCTCCCCCTGGAAATTTTGTGAACACATTTTCTAAAACCCCATAAGATGGGTTCAGCTATCACAGAACAACCTAGGTAGAAGGCACTATGCTCTATTCCTTGTGCAAAACTAATTTTGGTATCCTCCAGCCCCCCTTTTCGAGTTTTGATGTACCCTTTAGTTGTTTTTTAGGGTGAAGTTTATGAACCAATTTTCTTAGTTTAACATCCTTGGTATTTTGTTGAAATGATGTCTAATTGATGATGAAATAAGGTAGCGATTTTGTGTTATTTGATCTGAATTCTTGAGAATAATAAGCTTTGCCATTTATGGTTCGAGTGCTAATTGGGATGCGGTTAGAAGGAAAAATTGCTCTAACACATTAGGAGAGAATCATGTCCTTTGGTTAAGTAAATTGTCTCTAGTAGTGAACTTCTTTGCTGAAGGCACACTCACATTGCAGGATAAGCAAAGATTGAAAAGTAGTTTTCCTTAGAATTCCTGGATGTTCTTTGTAGGGTGGCAATAGTTTTGATTTTCCGTATTGTGATTCTTTAGTGGATTAATTGACTGGCCTTAGGTTTGAGCATTTTTACTTAAAGTTCCTTATTACCTGCAATCTTTACTCAGTTAAATTTCATGAACATTGACTTTTCCTATGTTCTTATGCACAACATGTTTTTGAAAATTATTTATTATCCATAATATTGTGCAAAATATTGTTTTTGGACTCATTAAGATGCAAAAACAATTATGCCCGGCTATATCAATCCTTTATATTATTTTTGAGCTGTATTTGGGTTAGTCTCATTCTGATCATGCTCCAGCACGTCCAATACTATAAAGATTCATCTTGATTTGACTTTTTCTACGGCGACCTTAAACATATTGCAACCTTCATCTCTATCCGTGCTTGCAGTACTTAAGATGAATGTAAGAAAAATGAGTACATTTGCACAATATTCAGTCTGAGAACTTCCATCCGAAGGATTCTCCTTTTTCCCTTCTCTCTTTTTCATTGTAATAAATCTTTCGATAACAACCGTCATGAAAGAAAAGGTTGTGTAGGGCAGTAGTGTTCTGAGTGATCTTTTGCTCGTCTGCCACAACTGTTGCTAACAAGTATTTTGTGGCAGTTTGGTAAAATACAGAACCTTCAGGCGATATGCTTTAGGTCTGAGTGATTCATTTTTGTAATAATTTTGATTCAACCATTTATGCATTTATTTGTCAAGGGAACTTTGACCGATTGAGCAATCGCTTACCAGTAATTCCACCATAGTATTCCTGTACTAGGGTGACTACTGGATGTTGGATTCTAGGCAAATAAAGATCTGTGCTCTCCATTCTTTCCTGCACGGATACAACTGAGTTATAATTCTTGTCCACCATTGGTGAATGGTGCCAAATCCTTAGGTGCTTCTTTTTGCTTTTTCTGACTAACATCCTATACTCTGGTATATAAAAATACAGACAGGTGGTTGTCTTTGTCAAAAATTAGCTGTTAGCAGGTTCGAGGCTTGGCACATTCCATAATGCCCCAGATGGAACACTGAGTTTTAGAAAATTTTCGTAGATTTCTTTCTCCTGGCTTAATTGGCCTCTCAAAAATGTGTTGACAGCTAATTTACAAAAACATAGTCAACTTGATGCTGAAGCAATGTAACTTTAATCTGTTGCCTTATAGTTATGCTGTCTGAAATTAATATTTCTGATAACTGAAGGTCATCGGTTAACAAGATACAGGTAAGGAGTCTAGGAGTTACTAATCGTGATATATGGACTATCTGGAGTAGACAAAAAGACAATCAAATGTGTAAAATCAAAGGCTTATCTAAAGAGCCCCCCCCCCCCCCCCCAAAAAAAAAAAAAAAAAAAAAAAAAACAACCAGTGAGGTTGTAGTTAAAGGAATAGGTCCATTGTGGTCTCAAAATACACCTGCTTTCTTTAAGTCTTTTGCAGCAAACATGTTACACCCTTAGTTGTTTGTTTGCCTTGCACAAATTAGTTTGTTCTTTCTTGGTTTTGTATAATAGAACTTTCTTCTCTTAGTCATTATCCCTCAAGTTAATCTTACAATTCTATATAAAGTGGCAACTCTTGATAACTTGGAGAGAAAAAAGAGATGTTGAGAAGGAAGAGGAAGAAGGTATTAGGCCCGGGTTAATTATGTGTCACAAGTGTTGAAAATTTGTACCGACATGCAACAGAGTAGGGATGAGATGAAATCTTGGATAATTTGGGAGATACAAGACCATCATATAAGGTGGTAACTCTTAATAACATATATACTTATTTCCAAAAAACAGAAGAAAAACTCTAAGTAACATATTAGATATATTTCACAAGTCGTAATACGCTTAAACACCAAAAAGTTGACTCAAAAAATAATTACCAATGCCTCCTGGGCTTTGGTTCAGTGCAGTGTTATAAATAGCGCTCGCCTCAGCGCTAATAGCGTGAGGCGAGGCGAGGCGTGCGTTTGTCGATTTAGAGCTTCTGTTGCGATGCGATTTCAAATAGTGCTCGCTTCAGGGGTTGTGGCGTGAGGCGACTGTTTGGCGAGAAGCGACTATAGCGTCGCTATTTTGAAAAGAAAAAAGAGAAAGGGAGAAGACTTAAAGTTGGAAATTAGGGCTCGATCTTTTTCACCTGCGAACAAACCAGTCTTCTCTTCAGTCTTCTTCTTCATCATCTGGCTTCATCTTCTTCAAGCTTCAACAGCCAAAAAACAGAGGTATGCTTCTTCTTTCTTCTCTTCTCTTCTTCTTTCTTCGACAGAAACAGAGCCAAATAGGTTATGTATTTTGTGCTTCTTTCTTATTCTCTTCTCTTCTTCTTTCTTCTTTTTTTGCTTCTTTCTTCTGTTTTTTTCCGACAGAAACAGAGCCTAATAGGTTCTGTTTTGTATTTTATTTGTCGAGCAAAAACTGAGACTTTTCTTCTTCTCTTATTTTTTTTTGATCTGTTTTGTCTTATAACTTCTTCTTTATTCTGTTCTGTTTTTTTTTATCAATTTTTGGTTTTGCTCTGTTTTTTTTTCTTGAGGCAGTGTACTGTTCTCTTCTTCTCTTCTTATTTCTATTCTTTTCTTCTTCTATTTTTATCGATAAAAGCAGAGCAGAACTGCTCTGCTTCTCTTCTTCTCTTTCTTCTTTCTATTTTTCTTCTTCTGTTTTTGTTGACAGAAGCAGAGCAGGTCCTATATTTCTGCTTCTCCTCTTCTCTTCTTTTTTCTTTTTGGCTCTGTTTTGTCTTCTTCTTTATTTGGTTTTGCTATGTTTTTATTTTTCAGGCAGTGTGGTTCTCAGGCCATCGCCAAGATGGATAGTGTCCGATATCTTGGGTCTGTGATTTAGGGGGACGGAGAGATTGACGGGGACGTTACCCATCGAATAGGAGCGGGGTGGTCAAAGTGGAGGCTTGCTTCAGGGGTCTTGTGTGACAAGAAAATTCCCACACAAACTCAAGGGAAAATTCTACAGAGCCGTGGTTAGACCTGCGATGTTGTATGGGGCGGAGTGCTGGCCCGTGAAGAACTCCCATGTTCAGAGAATGAAGGTTGCGGAGATGAGGATGCTTAGGTGGATGTGTGGGCACACCAGGCTAGATAAGATTAAGAATGAAGTTATTCGACAGAAGGTATGGGTGGCCCCGGTGGATGAGAAGATGCGGGAAGCGAGGCTGAGGTGGTTCGGGCATGTACGGAGGAGGGGTCCCGATGCCCCGCTGAGGAGCTGCGAGCGGCTGGAGATTGTTGGCGGTCGGCGAGGAAGAGGGAGGCCTAAGAAGCATTGGGAGAGAGGTGATTAGGCAGGACATGACTAGAATGCAGGTTTCCGAGGACATGACCCTTGATAGGGGAGTCTGGAGGTCTAGAATCAGGGTTGTAGGCTAGGGGCTCATAGAGTTCTTCGTACGCCTCACCCGGGGTTGGGTGTGGATAGCAGGGTCACCCATAGATGATTAGTGTTTTAGCTTATGTCCCCTTATGGTTGTTAGTATGGTAGTTACGGTTTGTTATTATTGCATGCGACTGTATTTATGTTTCTTATGTTTACATAATTATTTACGTTATTTCTGCGGGATTTACTAATGCTTTATTGTTTTGTTTTGTCTTGTTTTTGTTTCTAATTTTGTCTTTGTCTTTGTTTTTGTTTTTGTTTTAATGCAGCTTTTCATTTTATCCTATGCGCCGAGGGTCGAATGGAAACAGCCCCTCTACCCTTTCGGGTAGGGGTAAGGCTCGTCTACATATTACCCTCCCCAGACCCCACCTGGTGGGAATATACTGGGTAGTTGTTGTTGTGCTGTTCTTTTCCCAAACTCAGAAGGCAGATTTTTTTTGCTCTATTTCTTTTTGTCTTCTTTATATAGTAGAATTAATTGCGTAGTGACTAGATAATTTTTTTATATAAAACAGCGGTGAAATGGCTATCTATTAGTCTTTAGTTTATGAATCTATTATGAGTCTGACTATCTATTGGGTTTTTAATTTTTAAATTGATATATTTATTAACATATTATTGTTATTGAGTTTTTAATTATATATATATATATATATATATATATATATATATATATATATAATATTTTATTTTTTTTATAAATTGTCGCCTCGCATCAAAAAGGCGAGCGCTTCGTTGCGCGCCTCTCGCCTCACTGAAGCGAGCCCTCGTCGCTATTTGTCGCCGCGCGCTATCCAAAACACTGGTTCAGTGGCAGTGCATTGCAACACAAGTTGCATGGTAGGCGACATCACAAGTTCGAACCCTGCTAAGGAATGTAACTAAGTTTGTTTTTAAGGTAGATAGAGGACTCATTATCCAGTGAGTTTTGAAGCTGGAAGCTGTGTTCTCGATTATTTCTATAAAAGGACAGTTACCAACATCATATAGGATAGAAAGACAGTCTATCTTAACATGATATTGAATTAGTTTTTCAGTACATTGTAATAATATGGACTGAAACTCAATGGTTGACCATGCTCCCTTTCCGGATGTCTAAACTTATGGTAATTTCACGTTGAGCGCTGTCAAAGGTAGCAAGTTAATGTGCTTAAAGAATCAATTCTGTTACTGCTTCTGAAACATTTGGCTTATTGGTTTCAGCCAATGCTCTTTTACTAATGCCACCGTTCTGGATACTTAATATCTACTGCTAATTTTGCTTACTTTTGCTTGGTAGATGCAATCTTGAGGCCATTTTCATTTTCACCCACAATGGAGGTATGCATTTGCTGTTCTCCACTGTCTGCATTCTTTAATCCAGCTTTCTCATGACATGAATTTCTTTATAGGGAACATCAACTGCTAGGGATGGTGGAGGCTCAACTTCATCCCGATCTGACAATAGTGATTGTGATTCAATCACCAAGTCCCATTCGTCTCATCGTAGCTTACCGAGTCGCCGTTTCTTTATGTCTAAACCCATACATCCTCTGTCATTTCCAACTGAAACACCTAGAGGCGAAGCTATTGACACCCTCTCACCTGGTTTTTTAGAACTTGATACCTCAACACCACAAAGAGATAAACACCGCTTGAGCAGTGCAAGTGGCAGTCTTGACCTGGCAGAGGCTTCTGAATCCTTTCAATCTGAATTCCTAAGTAAACCTTGTAACCCTTCAGATGGCTTCAGATGCGGGTTATGCGAGAGGTTTCTCTCGCAGAGATCGCCTTGGAGTTCTCGACGAATTGTGAGAAGCGGAGATATGCCAGTTGCCGGGGTTCTTTCATGTCTCCATGTATTTCATGCTGAATGTTTGGAGCAAACTACACCAAAATCATGTAAAAGTGATCCTCCGTGCCCCATCTGCGCCAAGCTCGAAGATGGTAGTTCTCCGGAGCAGCGACCTTTTTCCAAGTTTTTTCCTAGGCTTAAAACGTTCAATGAAGACGGACCATCCAAGCCTTGGGGCTGTGCTTATTCCGGAGATTGTGTTGAAGGGGCCTTGCAAGCACCATCTCGGAGCACTATGCTCTCACTAAACAAGAACCGGTTTAGGAAGAATCTTTCTTTGAAGGGTAATTCGGGAAAGGAATTTCCTGGGAAATTAAGAAAAACTAATACATTTTCATCACAGCTATTTATTGGGTCAGTTGATCAGGCAATGGTGGGATCTTCAAAAGCAACAGCAAGTTCTGGGAAGAAGTAACAATGGAATTTTGTATATAATTGCAGGCTGATTTCCATGGGCATGGGTCTCCTAAAGCTAATCCTGTTTGTTGAATCAGAATGTTTAGTGGCTTAATCATGTTGTAAAATGTAATGTAGAGGAAATTTTATTTGCACTTACTGGGCATCAAACAAATTGCATGTTTTGTTACTGGTCTTGATCATTGTATCAGAATTTGTATTACCTAATGTGGTGAAAATTGTGATTTGCAAGTTTTAGGCATCAATTGACCTATCTTTTGTGCATCAAGTGCATGATTTACCTGAAAAGTTGTATAATCTAAGTCTTTCAATGTTTGCAATATTTGCCATGTAACTCTGGTTAGAATTCCACCTGGATTGTGGCTATGCAGTGTCTGTTGGCTGATTGATTGACTTGTTTTCCATATACGAAGTTGCATTTAATGATGGTTGAATATTGGTGTGGCAATTTGGCCCAAACCCATTTGACCTGCCCCCGTCCAAGGTTGGGCTGTTCATTGATTGTCCATTCATTGAACTCAGCCCATTTGACTAGCGGGTCAATGACATTCATTTGTTGAAATTAGCCTATCTTAACCCAATTAATTTCGGTCCATCTAAAATTAGCCTGATTTTAGGTCAAATTGATCTATGAGTAACTTTGTTGAAATATCTTAAATTTTTTTGTTTGATACGTTATATATGATTATAACAAAAGAAAAAGTCTTATTTGATAATTAAATAATTCATAAAAATACATATTAATTAAAATTTAGTACGAGTGTTGGAGTTATTGACTTAACCCATTTTGACCAATCCTAAAGTCAGCATAACCCGCCTATTTGACATGCTTTTGCATAACATTGATTCAAGGTGACTGGAAGCTTTAACATTTCGTGTGAGATATGAGTGAAATGATAACATAATGATTTTACATTCAGTTTAAGATCATATGCTCCAGCTTCACACGATTTATTAGTAAAGGTACGCATAAGTTGGCTTGACGCTACTGTTAAAGATAACAATAAATGTGAGCTCTTCTTGTAGTATGACTTACCATCATTATTTGTGGGAACTCATGGTCCATTGTTACGACCCAAAATTTTTACTCTTGGGAATCGTGATGGTGCCTACTAGTGAAAGTTAGGCAAGTCAACCATTTATATTATTACCTTTTTCCCATTTTAATCCTTTAACAACTACGAGCCATCATATATAAACAAAGGAATGAATTAAATAATCAGAAATGCGGAAGAAGAAAATTTAATAGTGTAATCAAACACTAATACATAGATCCAAAATACAACTCTACCTAGAATTTGGTGTCACAAAGTCACGGACTATGTGCGAATACTAAAAACAAAGGTCTGAAAGATAATTACAAACTGTTTCCGAAATACATAAAAGGAACAATATGGAAAGATAGAAGGAGACGCCAAAGCCTTAGGACGCCTGCAAGACTACCTCGGGTCGCCTGAATGGATTGAAGACAACACCCTCATTGTGGTCCAACAGCTGCATCGCCGGAATCTGCACAATGCAGAGTGTACTTTCAGCACAACCGACCCCATGTGCTGGTAAGTACCTAGCCTAACCTCGGCGAAGTAGTGACGAGGCTAGGACCAGACTACCAAGTAAACTTGTGCAGTTAAATCATATACATCAGAAAAATAAAAGCAAATGTTCACAGTAAAGATGGGAGGGGAAAAACATGATGCGGGGAGTATCAGATAACTGCAGAATACTAACAGAGGAATGTAAAGAAAATCATAATTCAATTACTGCAAGAATAAGAAAACAAACACTATTCACTTTCATCTCTTTCTTGTTGTAGGCGCGCAACCCGCTTCCATTTCATATATCTTTTTGTAGGAATGAAACCCGCTCCCATTTTATTTATCTTGTTGCAGGCGTGCAACCCACTTCTATTTCATATATCTTGTTGTAGGTGTGCAACCAGCTCCTATTTCATATATTTCCGTGGCGGCGTGTCACCCGTTCCCATTTTATATATCTTGTTGCAGGCGTGCAACTCGCTCCCATTTCATATACTACCGTGGTGACGTGCCACACATCTGATGTACAACTCAACATCTGTCATAAAAAGAACTCCGGTAAGGGAACAAGAGTATAACAACAACATCCCAGCAATGGAGACGACATCATAAACAATAACATCTCGACAAGGGAGAAAATATCATAAATAATAACATCCCGGCAAGAGAACCAACAATGACACTCATCATATTAGGCATGAATAAATCACTACGGAGTCATAACAATTACCATACTAGACTCACGGGCATGCTTGACACCGACATATAAATACTTGTCACCATGCTTATATGTCATACTCCACAAGAAACACATAGCAAATAAGACACAACTCCTAATCCCTCAAGCAAAGATTAGATCAAACACTTACTTCGATGCCACAAACACGATTCAAGCCTCAACTACCGCTTTACCTCTTGTTTCCACCACCAATTCACTTGTATCTAGCCACAAGTTACTTAATTATATCAATAAATGCTAATTGAATCAATTCTAATGTATAAATATTAATTTTTCAATGATTTTTCCAAAAAGTCAAAATCCTACCCCGGGCCCACATGGTCAAAATTTCGAGGTTCGAACCAAAATGCGATTACCCATTCATCCACAAACCCAAATATATAATTTATTTTGAAATCGGACCTCAAATCGAGGTCCAAATCCCCAAAATTTGCAAAACCTAAGTTCTACCCAAAACACACAATTTTCCCTAGGAAAATCCTCGATTTTGAGTTGAAATATTGTGAACGATATTAAGGATTTTGAAGAAAACAAGTTAGAAACGACTTAAAATCGATTTGGAAGAGTAGTTGTCTTTGAAAAATCGTCAAATGTGTTTAGGTTTTGAAGTCGTTGTAAAAATGGTTAAAATACCGTCTGAAATTCATTTTAGCAGGTCTTTGATGTCGCTATTGCGACCAGGGTTCGCAATTAAGAAGCTTGTTTTCTTTGCATTTGCGATTGGATGTTTGCAATTGTGAGCTCGCATTTGCAATGGGAATGCCACATTTGCAACAACTGGCACATATTGAAGACTTCACATTTGCGAAGTATACCTCGCATTTGCGAAGTAATGCTGGCCCTGACCTCTTCGCATTTGTGACATAATTCTTGCATTTGCGAGCCAGGTTTCGCAATTGCGAAGCCTATTGAACTGCAACATACGAGAAACTTTCCTAAGTTCAAAATACTCTGTGGCCTATCAAAAACTCACATGAGCCTTCAGGGTTCCAAATCAAACATGCACACAATTCCAAAAATATCATACGGACTTGCTCGTGCAATCAAATCATCAAAATAACATCAATAACTATGAGTTTAGCATCAAAATCAAAGAAAAATCTCATGAACTCTTAGGTTCAAAATTTAACAACCGAAGGTCCAATTGACGTCATATCAAGTCTGTTTCTTATCAAATTTTACAGGCTCAACTTAAATCCCACATAAGACCTGTACCGGGCCCCGGAACCAAAATACAGGCCCGATACCTTCAAACTCAATTACATTCAAATTTCCAAAAAAAAATTCATTTCTCGGACTTGAGACATCGGAATTCTATTCCGGGCATATACCCAAATGCCATATCTTCTTACGGACCCTCAGGGACCGTCAAATTACGGGCCCAGATCCGTTTACCCAAAATATTGACCGAAATCAACTTAAATTTATTTTAAGAGCAAAATTTATCATTTTTCATAGATTTTCATATAATGACTTTCCAGACACACGCCAGACTGCGCACGCGAATTGAGATGAGACAAAAAGAAAGTTTTAAGGCCTCGAAATATAAAATTTTTTTTCAAAATAAATGATGCATTTTTGCATCAAAACATCTACTTCTATGTTATGACTTTTTGGATCAAAACATCCACTTCTATGTTATATAATATAGTGTTATTTATAAGCTCTGAAGGTTTCTACTAAAAGACCATCATGTTCAACAATGAAAATGCTGCCTTTTGCAACTTTTGATGCTAAGTCCAACTCCAATATTCAACCTTTCCACTTCTTTTATGCTGATTTTGAGCTTTGTCAAAAATAAGTAAATAACAACACAACAATCACTATCTGGGCCAAAGAGAGCTCCTCTTGGAGTAAAGTTCCTCTCTTGCAATAAAAGTCCATGATGGCCATTTTGTATGGCCATTCAATTTTACAAATTAGAAATAGTTGCATTAGAGTTTGGGGATTTAGAAGGGAGGAATAAAGAAGGGGGACCAATTAAAAGTATAGCCCACTCTCATGTGTTACGTTCGTGTGACATTAGACATGTGTTTTACCGAAGAGTTGGTGAAACGGTTGAAATTCCTTATTTTTAATGAGATTTCTCGAATTCAAGACACGTGAGTACAAAATTTCTTAATAGGGAGCGCTTTATCTTTTTAATGGGCTTATCTGACACAAACTCAAATTAATCAGACCGAGATATTCGAATGTCCAAAAAAAAAAAAAATTAGACGAGTGCATCTGTATTTAGAAACAGGACACCAACTGAATCCTTTCATGTGCTTAATACAACAACAACAACCCAGTATAATCCCACTTAGTGGGGTTTGGGGAGGGCAGTGTGTACGCAGATACCTTACTCATACCCTTGGGTAGAGAGGCTGTTTCCAAATAGAAACCCAGCATCCTTCCCTCCAAGAACTTCCCACTTTGCTCTTGGGGAGACTCGAACTCACAACCTCTTGGTTGAAAGTGGGGGTTGCTTACCATCAGAGCAACCCTCTTGTTTCCATGTGCTTAATCTTTGGTCTATATTTTCTCCAATCTCAACTCCACGTTATCTACTTGCCAAGTTGCTACAATTTTTACAAATTTTGGCAGACTTTTCTATCTTTTATTTAGTATGTTCAAACCTTGTCATATTCCATCAATTTGCTCCATTGAGATAAACCCTTTATCTAGATGATAAATTTACGGTGGAAATGCCACCACAATTACTTATTTTTTTAAATATTCAAAATACAGTTGATATTGCTTATTCCTTTCTAGTGGACAAGCTAGTCGAATGTCTAATGGAAGAATTTTGGAGTGTGAAAGGCATTTAAGGATTTGCCAAGTGAAATGGTCCTCAACAAATTGCCAACACATTTGAAGCAAATATGTGTATAAAATATGATGAGCTATGGAATATAACAATCTCTTTTATTATCAGAAAGACCTCACTTATCACTTAGGGTTGTGATAGAATAAATAAGAAGTCTCTTGTTCGAGTTTTGATAATAAAAAGTTCATGTACGAAATGCTTATTCCTTTAATGGACTTTACGTGATTATGAATTTAAACTTATCAGAATCTTAATGGAGTATCCGACGTGAGATGAGAAACCGCAAAAAAGAAAAAAGGCCCCACTTCAAGTCTCCTTGCGTTTGGGGCCATTGTAACATAGGATTCCTCCCTTCGTTCAAAAGGTTCTATTGCTTACTACTTAACTTTAAAAATGTAATAACCAAGCAAAGTATATATGTTGAAAGGTCGAAACTTCTCAGGAAAATCTTACAACAACAACAATAATTATCTAGTATAGTCCCACAAAGTGGGGTCTGTGGAGGGTAATATGTAGACGAGCCTTACCCCTACCCGAAAGGGCAGAGAGGCTGTTTCCAATCGACCATCGCTCAGTGAAAGAAAGGAAAAACAAAAAAACAAAAACAAAAGAGCATTATTAACTCCAGTAGAAATAGCATAAATAATTATATAAACATAAGAGCCATAAATAAAATAGCATGCAATAATATCATACAATAACTACCATAAGGGAGATACTCCAAAACACAAATCATCTATGGATAGTCCTGCCAAGCCTCACCCGGGCCCAACCCCGGGTGAGGAGTACAAAAAACTCTAGGAGCCCCTATCCTACAACCCTGATACTAGATCTCCAAACATTCCTGTCAAGCGTCATGTCCTCGGAAACCCGCATTCTAGCCATGTCATGACATTATCATAAAATATTCAATAACGAAGACAATAAAATTGTGTAATATCAATATTGCTAATTAAAAAGCCATAATAAAATAAATATAATCTAAAAATACTAAGTCATGCTAAAATAAGTAGACTAATAAGGGAATATTAATTACATGACTAAACGCTAAAGAAAAAATAAAAATAGGTTGTGCATTTATCTAAATTATTGCAAATAAATAGATATTCAATACATTCTCGTTCATAGTATTGAATTGAATGTCTTTTGTTAGCATTAATATTGATTTGATTTTGGTTTTAATTTGGCTTTTGTTCACATCATTTAATTTACTAACGTTAATGGCTATAAAACTTATTGGAACATTCAAAAAGCTCTAAGTCAAACCTTGAAATAATACCTTAAAAGATAAATTATTTATAAATTACATCACAATAAGTATATTTATATATTAAATATATCTAAAAGTTTTATATATATATATATATATATAATGTCGGGTTGTTTTGGTTTCAGTTTGATTTTCTTTAGCTAAAACCAAACCAAACCAATTATGGTCCGGTTTTTTTTTCCAATACCAAACCAAATCAAACCAAACCATGATTGAGTTTTTTTTTCTCGGTTTAACTCGAATTATCGAGTTGATGCGATTTATCGATTTACTTTGTAAACCCCTACTCCCAAAGATATTAGAAAGTGTCACTTGGCCGAGTAAGTTGATTAGCTTAGTGCATTCTTAAGACAAAAAGAGCAAATCTCTGAGTTACATAAAAAAGAGAGTCTTTCCTCAAAGAACGTATCGTTGTCCAGTACTCGTCTGACATAACAGGCAGCTAAGATATGCAATTATTATTATTAAACTGTTTTCTTTTTCATAAAATAACCATTCTTACAAAATTGAGTTAAACCCAGACAAAAGATTCTAGCCTGCCAGCACCGAGGGGGCAGGTCCATATGAAAGTTCAGAGTTTGGATAGTTGAGACATCAACATCCAGGCCAAACAGCTGATTTAATACTACAAGCACTAAATTCAACTTTTACAATTAACAGAAGAGTAGGAAATCGTTATTAAAGGTACTTGATGAAAAGACTGTATTGGAGTAATTGTAAGACTTTTTGCTGTAATTTTTCAGTACCTCCGTCATACTTGGTTGAATAATATCACCTTACTTTATCTTAAAAATTAAAGGTACTAATTATATATGAAGCATTGTTCAGTTGACAAATATTTCGGAACTATAAAGGAATTAAAGCAAATGAGAGTGTCCAAGTCTAACTTCTAAAAATGATTGAAAGATTGTTTACTTGTAATTGCTGACCGTTGGGCACGGTCCTCGACTTCTACTGCCACTTGCACAAGGCCACCTTCTAACTGAGAAATGCAGGGCGGTACAGGAGCCCAATTGCTTTGTTAATTTAAAAAGATAGGTTAAATTTCTAAGCACGCGTAGCATACTTCTCTTTACATTATTACGTCAATTCAAAGGTTTTTGTTTTACCTTATGTTCGATATCCACATAGTAGTTTCGACTAATCCGTATTCACGTGGCATAAGATCTATTAAATGGAAAAAATGCTTCTTACCAAGAATTTTTTTATACCAAATCTTGAATCTCAAACCTTTAATTAAGGAAGGAAATGCAATCCTATCAATCTTACCACAATTATTGATGGTAAGTTAAAGATAATTCAAGGTAACACCTATAAATAATGAAATTATTGACCTAAAAATAAGGCAAATAATCTTCTACAACATGTACGCTTATTCAGTAGCATTTACACTAAAGTTAAATGTAAGATAAATCCAAAGAATGAAGAGAAAAATATGATAAGTAATTCTAGTACAAGGTTGTTATCGGCGTTATAAATGTGCCATTGAAGTTTGAATGGCCCATATCATAGTGTGGTCCAAATAGTTTCAGTACACAACAAAGTCCCATAATTTTTTAAGGTTGAGGTATAAAAATTGGGGTTTCCTTCTTTAAGGTAAATAGTACCGTATATGTTACACTAAGAAGTTCTGAAGGACAAAAGTGGGTTGCTCTAGTGGTGAATATCCTTTACTTCCAATTAAGATGTTGTATGCTCAGGTCTATCAGAAACAACCTTTCTACTCCAGAGTAGAGGGAAGATCTGTGATCATACTCAACTCTAGTCCTAAAAAGGATAAGTGATCGCTGCAAATATAATCCGGTCTAAAAGTTCGCAGTCGAATCCTACAGAAAACTAAGGTTTTGCTATAATTGAACAATATCGCTAAGAAGACAAGCTTGAATAAATTTCTATGTTATAAAGATTAAGATCCTTATATCTAACAAATTAACAAAGAAACTAAAGTAGTACATTAACAACTAAAGATACTAAGGGTTGGAGAGGTCTAGAGTTATGATTTTCCCAATTGTTAAAATCTTTCCCGCTTGTCTTCTATACTTTTGCCTAAGTATTCTCTACTGATTGTGAGTACTTTGGTTGCTGTAATTCTCTCTCGAGAAAATACCACAATTTACTAGATGTATTCTCTCGAACTACACTAGCTGACACTAATTCACCGCTCACTGCGATCACACCAATGTTTCGTTATCTCTAATCCCGCCTTTAAACTCTCTGTATTGATCTCTCACATACATTAGGAGTAATGTTGTTCAACAACTACCTAAATATATACTCTCTCGAGCAGTACATACTAAATAGGCACAGTCAATTGATGAACATTCAGTCAACAACAATAAACATGTAGTTGGACAAATAGATAAATTAAAAGGCTAAATTATATTAAAACATAACAAGAATTTATCCTTCAAGAGATTCCATCAAAACTCTAGATAATAAATTAGTTACTCATAATAGTATGTAAAACTACAATACTAAAAATTATAATCAACAATAAAAAATAGGAAGATAAAAGAAAAAACTCGTGGTTAAATCTTCCTCCTTGCTCCCAGCGTGTTTGATCACGCCCAACTATGTCTTATAAAAGACAGAGCGGTCGCTGCAAATATAATCCGGTTTTAAGTCCGGAATCGAATCCTCAGCGAACTAACCTATCTATTACACTCTTCGACAATGTTATTATCAACTCAACCAATTTCTAGATGCAAGAATTTTGATAAATAAAAAATTAGATTTTGTTTAACTACTTCAAATACTATTAAGAACAACAGTAAGCTAGAGAAAAGATAATTCGATGGTAAAAAGGTCTAGGGAAATAGTTTTCCTAATTTCTAGTTTAGGTCTTGACTCTTTTGCTATAATCTCGTCGTAATACTCTATGAGGATTAAGAGTTATGGCTTATTGTAATTATCTCTCGATCAACTACAATAATTTACTAGAGCATTCTCTCGAACTACTCTACCTGACAATATGTGTGCAACTCTAAATTATCCCACCAAAGTTTTGTTATCTCTAAACCCACTTTTAAGTTCAAGTAATGAATCTCTTCAATTACCCAAAAGTGATGTTGTTCAACAACTGTCTAATGTAATATTCTTTCTCAAGCAATATGAGGTACTTAGACACGATTAATCAAGGGCCCATTCAATTAATTACCATATAAAATATAGTTGAACAATCATACAATAAATGCTGCTTGATTATAACAAGTTGAGTCAAAACTTCAACCAACAATTGGTTCCATCAACCCTAGATAATTGTTTAGATACTCATAACAAAATAAGAGAAAACTACTAGATTGTTCATAATATAAAATTACAAGAATTAAAAGGAGATAAAAAAAACTCTAATGTTTGGATCGTCTCCTCACACTTGTTCTCCTCCAAGAGTAGTCTAAAACAAGCTTAAAACAATCTTGGGCGAATTTCTAAAGCTTATAAGGGTTTTACAAAAGTTTTCCCAAAATTATACTTTGGTCCCCAAACTTCCAGCAGCGTGAACAGTGCACCGCAGTCTCGGCAAACCGCGGTGAGAGCTGACCTTTCTGCCTTATATTTTTAATCTGGCGCAGTTCACCGCGGTTCCACCACGGTCGCGGTGGACTCCTTGCCTAGGCCATTTTCTGCTTCTTTGTGCTCGAGTACTTCTCGAGTGGACATTTTCTTCACATTATCGCCTCCAAAACACTTCATGTTGCTTCTTCACATATAATATTCCCTGCGAAGCAAAAGAACACTTTTTAGAGCATTTTTTCGGCAATTTACCTATAAAACAACAACAAAGCATGGTTATGTGTAAATATAAACTATATAGCCTATTATTAACACTCCACACTTAAATCATTGCTAGCCCTCGATCAATCACCACACTCCATCAAAATTTCTTCTCTAAGCTTTTCCCTTAACGACTCATACCATGAACATTTTACAAAAGTTGCACCTAGTAGTGAATAACTTTTATCTCAAGAGTCAAACCTTTTGTACCATGCAACATTCGCACTCACTCAAACCATTCTATGCAAGAGTCAAGACTTACCTTTCCTTTGTGAATCACATGCCCTCACATCACACAAGAGAGTAGTTCCACATATAATGATAATTAGAACAATTAGGAACTAGTATAGACCAAATTCGCTCACTCTCAAAAAGAACATTCACATGCCACAAAGATGCACCATAGACTTGCCCATAGTGTAATACTCTACTAATTGATCTCACTCAGTTTATGGTCAATAGCACTTACTTGGTTGTAATGTAGGCTAAGGGATGGGTAGGATACATTTAGATATAGTGACTAACCTCCCTAAGAACTTTTAAAACAATTACATTAACCTTAAAAATTATAGTTGTGCCAACCAACAACTCTACCACATTTATTTAAAATATCCCCATCCATTAGGTGCAATTTGTACAAGCTACCACTTATCAACTGCAATAATTATTTATAACTTCTTTCTCTCCTTTTTTTCTTGAGGTGCTTCTTCTTTTATGCTTCAAAGTTCAGCACCTTTTTTCTATCTCAATGGTTCCACTCAAAAACCAAACCACCACCCCACAATTTTGCTTTTGCATATTTTCAATACCATTTAAGTGCTTATTGGTAGGTAAAAGGGTTCAAACAACAGACTATTCAAACAATTGGGTAAGGTTCAAAATGATTGCTAAAGAAACAGGCTTATAGGATCAACGAGGTTAACTAAGATGTATTGCATTCAGGTGGGTTTACGTTATATGTCTGTCTAAATAAAGAAATATCCATATCACTTCTAAAACTGAAGAAAACTACAATTTTGCTTTGCAAATACACAGGGCAAGTTCTAGGCATCAAATGTAAATCATGGAATATAGTAAAAACTCACACACATGACACATGACTCACTCTGAATTTGTTTATCAAGACATTCTATTTTGAGTGTTCAAGTTAGATGCAAACATATAATTTTAAGGCACTTTAACAGGATTCAACCAATAAAGCTAAGCTTACACTCTGGTGTCTATTATGTTCAAGTGTATCTATGCTAAGGGTTTCTCCTTCAAATTAGCTCGTAGCCCATTAGTCCTAATCTAAAAACTAAAAAGAACAAAAATAAACAAAAAACTACCGTACCCGATTCAAGCTGACCCTTGGAAAAGACCCGTGGCCTAAAAAAAACTAATAGGGAGTTACTACACTACCTAAAAATAAAATAAAATCTTTTTGGTCTTTTCTCTAAACTAACTTTCTTAAGAAAGTTGTCTAAGGGATCCATCATCAGGAAGAGTCTCCATATTCTATTTTTTTGTTTTTTTCTCGACTTTGTCCCTCAAGAACCCCGCCGAAAGAGATCTGTCATCGGGACAAGTCACTTACTATTTTAAATTCCCTAGTGAACTATTTACTCAAACACCAAAAACAATCAAAGTAAATCAAAATACAACAAAATTAAACCATCAATTCCTACAATTACACACATATAATAAAGTATCCACACCCCACACTTAAAAAGAAGATATGTCCCCATTGCTAAAAATTTAAAGAACAGTGAGGTAAAAGAACTTCCTTGACGGATAACTCCTAATTGGAGACAGTGTCTGGGTTCACGTGGCATGCACGCCCCAGAGCTCTTAGCTAGCCCAAGAATTTCTTCTCCGACTTCACTTTCCAGTCAGCTACTGTGTCTACACGCCCAAATCATGTATTGAGGTGCGCAACCCAGCCATCTCTTGTTCTATCGCTATCATACGGGTGCTCCGGCATAGCTGTGATGGGCCTACCACATCAAATCTCGGAGGAGGAGGGACCTCAGCTATTTCAGCATCACTATCATCATCCGCTGAATCATCATCAGTCTTTCACCATTGGATCTCGTCTAATTCAATTTTTTTTCGCTCGGAACGGGGTTTTCAGTGGCAATCTCCCATCAACCCGAGGGTCTTCAAGGACTCCAGAAAAATAGCACAGCCGGGTGATCAACGAAGGGAAGTAGTGGCCCTTGAGCAACTCCGGTGATCTAATCAAAATCTCGTCATGGAGAAGCCGGGCCACGTCAAAATTACTGTGGGCCATGAAATATTAAATAACAGATGCCCACGGGAGGTTGACATCAGTCGTGTTGCTGGAGGGCAACAACGGACTGCTGATGATGGTGAGCCAACACTTAGCCTCCCAATTGAGAGATTGGGAGTTAAGTGTGATCCTTTGCTTAATCCAAATATATTCCAAGTCGGGCACACAAATAACTTCAAGAATAGGCCACCATAAGGCTCGTGTTGAGCTATATGTCCGATAACCATCAGTATCTCCTCTAAACACTGGTAGTCTATACACCCTCCGGACGTCCTCAATAGATGTGTTCATCAGTGTATTCCTCACAGTAACAATGCCCTCCACATTCTCCGGGCAGTTTGCATAGAACTCCCGCACTACCTGAACATTTGCCTCCTCCAGCACCTCGAAGAAGATGGCCATCTAACACTTCCTCAAATCATTGAAGATGTTTGGGAATTCCACCTCTAGTGCCTGGCGGTCAATATGCACCTCATGGAGAAGTTTCTTCGCTGCCTTTGCAGTGTACATGTCCTCCGTCGCTTGGGAGACAAACCTCATATTATCAAATTGTGGTGCCTGGGCTTGCCCATACTTCTCGAAGAGTTTCTCGATCCACTAATGGAGGGCCCGGTGGTGCGTCTCTTTCTACAAGAACTCATTGTACCTGTCAAACAGAGCAACGCCTATTAGTGAGTGTGTGAAATATGTGATTATGGGTGGTTACTCAGACTTCACTATAACCATGTCACACTAGCTCCTTATAACTCCATTGGGGTAATTCCCCAAACACTTTGTGGGCAAGACAAATATCTTCATATACACAGTCATGTGACTCTAGAAAAACTTTCCTAAATCAAATATGCTACTACACCCACACACCCCACACTTTCTTCATTCAACCACCCACCAACAACACCGTTCTAACACATTACGTAAACTGCCCCTTTACCAATCATGGTAAAAAACGAAATATAAATAGAAAAACAAGAAGAAATTACAAAAATCTACCAACAATTACAACATCATATCAACATAAAACTACATAATCTACAACACAATACAACATAAAACATGAGAAAAGAGAGATGAAAGGTAAGTTCATACCCTAGTTGACGAATGGGTTAGAGGAATAGAGGTGGGGGATGTTAGTATGAGTGAAGAAGAAGGAGAAGAATAAGGGATTTGGGGGTTAGGGTTTTGAAGAGAGGGAGATGAAGAAGTTTCGGTTGGTTTAATTTTATGGAGGGGGGGGGGGGTTATAAAATTAAAAGAAGAAGAAAAGAGAAAAAAGGAAAATAAAAAAAATAAAAATATTTAAGATACATTGTACCCACCGCGGTCGACCACGGACGAGTTGGGTTTAGAAATTTGAGGCAGAATGTTCACGTCTCACCACGGTACCGCGATCAAGCGTGTCAACCGGGCCGGGTTGAACCGGGACCGGACTGGACTGGTTAGCAAGGGCCAGGCTGGGCTGGGTTCGAGGGGGGTAGGGGGTTGGTCCGTTTGAATTTTTTGGTTTTGGAACTGGACCGGTATATGTCAACAGCACCGTGAACTGGTAAGACCGGCCGGGACCGGCCCGGTTCAACGGTAAATTTTTTTTTTTAAAATTTTTGAATTTGTGGGGCCCACATTACCGTTGGCAACGGTACAGATCCGTTGGTCAACGGACAATTTTGCAAAAATGGACATTTTTTCATTATTTTTTTGTATTTATTAATTTACAATATTAACCCTTCTTAAAATCTATAAATACCCTCATCTCTTCTTCATTTCTTCACTCAAAATTCTTATCTCAATCTCAATTCTAAAATTATCAATCTATCTCTTCCCTTCAATTTGCAAGATTTCATATGTTACTTATCTCTCTTTTCCCGAATTTAATTTATCGCAATTTGTCATTCGGAATTTGAAGCTTGAAGTTCAAAATTGAAATACTTGGTTGACGTTTGTTCGTGGTAACACCGGATTTGCGCTATCAATTGCTCAATTTATTGTCGAATTCGGTGCACTCCCTCCAACTCTTTCTCTTATTTAATATTTTAATTGCATATTTAATTTTAGCTTATATTTTCATTTTTACAATATGTTTAATGCTGCTAAAAGAGCGTGTAGAAAAGTTACTGGTAGGGGTGGAAATAAAGAAAGAGGTAGTCCTGTAGCTTCCGGTAGTAATAGTAATGACCCAATAACACATGTTTCTGAATCATCGCCTAATTTGCAAGATGGAGAGATTGATTATGAACAATTACAAGAAGATTTTGGAATAGAAGATAATGAAATTGGAATAGAAGATGAGATACCACCTACACCTAGTAGTGGAAATGTTGGTGGTATTGGAGTTGGAGTTGCTAGTGCTACAAGGGGTAGAAGACCACCAGTGGCTCCAACTTCTAATCGTAAAAGAAGAAGTCCGGTATGAAATTTTTTTGAAATAATAGAAGGTACTAATAGAGTTAAGTGCAAACTTTGTAATGAAACTTTTATACATTTTACCGGAGGAAATTTAGGGGGGACTGTGACACTTACTAGACATATGATGACTATCCATCCCATAGAATGGGGAAATAATGGGGATGGAAGTCAAACAACTATTAACCCTACTACTGGAGGTCTATTAAAATATGATAAAATGAGGGATCGTGAGGAATGCTTCGAACAATAATGCTGCAGTTTCAATTTTAAAATTGCATTTGCAACCACCTCTTGATGATATTTTTCAGGTTAGGTGTGCATGTCATGTTTATAATTTAATTATTAAAAGTGGCCTTGATTTATTATCAGTTGAGATTACTCATGTTAGAAGAGCAGTTGGTGTTATTCAAGGAAATAATAGACAATCTAGAATAAAAGAATTTAAGACTAAGTGTATCCAGTATAACCTTAAACCTAGATTAATGCCAGACGAAATTGTTACTAGATGGAATTATACATATATATATTTTTAACATGTTGCTACAAATATAGATTTCCTATAACTGAAGTTGCTAATACACATTGTACTGATCCTAGGCGTATGTTAACAAGTGATACTTGGGAGGTCATTAATGATGTTGTTAAATTTTAACATAAATTTTATACTGCTACTGTTGTGTTTTCTGGCGCATATTACCCTACTGTTACTATGGCTTTAGTACATATATCTGAAATTTCTTTGCTACTATATGAATTTAAGAAGAAAGAAAAATATATGGATGTTGTTGAAAAAATGCAAGCGAAATTCAAAAAATATTTCTTTCCAATTCCGCCGATTTACTTAATTGGTGCAGTTTTTAATCCTTCTATTAAAATGTCTGATTGTCACCAATTAATGAATGCTTTATATACTTATATGGAGATTGGAGAATCTGAAACCCCAAATTTATATGATTCTATGAACAAACTAAATGAATATTTACAACAACTATATAATTATTATGCAAATGAATGTGATAATACTGCTCGTGCTTCTGGCGATGTTAATCCCGCTATGCAATGTAGCTGTTCTGCTAATGTGGATGATGAAGGCCTTGATAGTTTTAATATTTTTTCTACATTTTCTAACACTCAGACCAGTAGCAGGAATATTGATGAGCTTCAATTCTACTTGTAGAAGCAAAAGGAGCCTAGCACAGAGGACTTTTCACCGTTGGGATGGTGGCATGAAAATGAAAAGCAATTTCCTGTTCTTTTCGCTATGGCTCGTGACGTGCTGAATGTGCCAATTTCTACTGTTGTATCGGAGAGTGCATTTAGCCAAGCAAGACAATAACTTGGAGACACCCGCCACTCATTGGGAAGCAATGCTTTGGAAGTTTTAGTATGTTTCAGAGATTGGATTAGATCGGAACAAAGAAATCAAGGAAAGGAAGATGTTGATAGCCCAGAAGACGAGGAACTTGGAGATATATTAACCCATGAAAACCCATCCGAATTTAATTCCCAGAAGAAGGTCAATCGGTTCATATTGATTATGATGAACTTGCTAAGGCGATGCAAAACATTTGAAATTACTACTTCACTAGTTTACTTATTAGAAAAAATGTAAACATTTCATTTTCTACATTTTAATTTGAAATTGAGAAATAAAGTAGCACTTGCAATAAGTGCAATTTTTTTCCATCTTACTTGTATTCATTCAATTATTACAAAGTATTAATATAATTATAACTTTATAGTTATACTTACTTCCAAAAAAAAATTGAAAATATACTAAACCCGGCCCGGCCCCCTTCAACCCGTAATCCGTATGGTTTAATTTTAACCCGAACAAGCCCGGCCCACTACAAACCTGCTACTACTTAGCCCGGCCCGAAACTCGGACGGGTCGAAAAAATCACGACCCGGACCGGCCCGGTGGAACGTCTGTCACCTTTAACCGCGATCCACCCCGGTCGCGGTGGGATGTAAATTTGAGGTAGAATATTTTCCTTCCATCGTGGTTTACCGTGGTCGTGCCACAGGTACGGTGCTGGCAGTGGTTTTCTTACACATGAACATACTAACAACAACACTCGTGGGTTGCCTTCCAAGTATCTGATCATCACTCCTGATTCGCGTACTGGGGCTCTTCCGAAGCGATTACCACTCTATTCCCTTTTTCTTCAACCATTACAATGTAATGTTTCAACCTTTGCCCATTTACTGTGAACTTATTTGTCCCATCTTGTGATTCAACCTCGACAGCTCTACTTAGAATATTTGCACCACTCCGAAGGGTCCTGACCATCGGGGCTTTAACTTACCCGGAAACAATCTCAATCTCGAGTTGTATAACAACACTAAATCTTCGGGTTTGAAGTTTCGTTCCAAGATGTGATTATCATGCATTAATTTCATCCTTTCTTTGTATAATCTAGCACTCTCAAAAGCCTGGAACCTGAATTCCTAGAGCTCATGTAATTTGGTGACTCTGTTAGTACCTGTTGTCTCCATGTCTAAGTTCAACTGCCGCAATGACTAAAGTGATGTATGCTCTAGCTCAACTGGGAGGTGGCATGCCTTGCCAAACACCAACTTGTATTGTGACATACCAATAGGGGTTTTGAAGGCTGTGCGGTATGGCCATAATACATTATCTAGCTTATTTGCCCAGTCAGTCCTTGTTGCATTCACTGTTTTTGTGAGGACACTTTTAATCTATCTGTTGGACACTTCAACTTACCTGCTCGACTGTTGGTGGTATGGGGTGGTCACTTTATGAAGAACTCCATATTTTTCTAACAGTCGTGCGAATGCTCTATTGCAGAAATGGATTCCACCATAATTGAATATAGGTGTTGGGGTACCAAAAAGTGTGAAAATATTCTTCTTTAGAAAATGTATTATCCTTTAAGCATCATTGGTCGGGAGAGCCATTGCTTCCACCCAGTTGAAGATGTAGTCAGCTGCTACCAATATGTACTTGTTACCATAAGAGCTGACAAATGGCCACATGAAGTCAATCCCCCACATGTCAAAAATCTCCACCTCTTGAATTGTGGTTATTGGCATCTCGTGTCCATGATTTCCAGTCCTTTGGCATTCATGGCAGTTTTTAACCCAAGCATAGGCATCCTTGAAACAGTAGGCCAGTACAACCCCGACTCCAACACCTTAATTGTTGTCCGAATTCCTCCAAAGTGTCCACCATATGGTGAAGCATGGCAAGCCTTCAAAACGAAATATTGATCTTTCTCTGGGATACACCACCGAATCATGTTTTCTACACATATTTTAAAAAATAGAGGTTCATCCTAATAATAATACCGATAATCACGAAAGAACTTTTTCTATTGAATTGATGAGAGTTCATTAGGTACAATACCACTTGCTAAATAATTAGCAATATCAACATACCATGGTGCCTCCTCCATTGTCATTGCTAGTAACTGTTCATCTGGAAATGTCTCTGTCATATCCTCAATCTCTACTTTCTTTTCAATCCCTTCCAACCTTGGCAGGTGGTCAGCTACTTGGTTTTATGTCCCTTTTCGGTCATGTATCTCCAGATTGAATTCTTGTAATAGAAGAACCTAGCAAATCAAGCGTGGCTTTAGCTCCTTCTTTTCTATTAAGTACCTAATTGTTGCATGGCCACTGTAAACAATAACTTTCGAGCCAATCAAGGATGAACTAAATTTGTCCAATGCAAAAATGACCGCGAACATTTCCTTTTCTGTCACGGTGTAATGGAGTTGTGCACCGCTTAGCGTTCTGCTTTCATAATAAGTCGGGTGCGTCAGTTTATCCTTTCGCTGCCCCAAGACTTCTCCTACAACGTAGTCACTTAGGTCGCACATGAGCTCAAATGGTTGTTCCTAGTTGGGAGCAACAATGATGGGTGCAGTCACTAATCTCTTCTTCAACTCCTCAAATGCCAACCTGCAATCATTAGAAAACAAAAAAGGGTGATCCTTTTTAAGGAGCTTGCATAATAGGTCAGCAATTTTGGAGAAATCTTTTATGAATCGCCTGTAGAACCCAGCGTTCCCAAGGAAACTTCTCACCGTTTTGACTGAAGTAGGTGGTGGTAGCTTTTCAATCACGTCAACCTTAGCATGGTCAACCTGAATTCCCTTACTGGACACTCGATACCGTTGGACTATACCGTCCTGTACCATAAAATAGCACTTCTACCAGTTCAGCACTAAATTTGTCCCCACACATGTTTTGAGAACTCTTCTTAAGTCTTGCAGACAGTCCTCAAATGAATCTCCTACCACGGAGAAATCATCTATAAAGACCTCCATAATATCCTCCACTATGTCTGTGAAAATGGATAACATGCACCGTTGAAATGTCACCGGTGTATTGCAAAGCCCAAAAGTCATTCTCCGAAAGGCAAAGATTCCATACGGACAAGTGAATGATGTTTTCTCTCTATCTTCGGGGGCTATTGATATCTAATTGTACCCTGAATATCTATCCAAGAAACAGAAGTGCGATCGCCCGACCATTCTATCCAACATTTGGTCAATGAATGACAGGGGAAAGTGGCCTTTCCGGGTGGTTGTGTTCAATTTCCAGTAATCCATACAAATCTTCCATCTTGTGACTATACGAGTTGAGATCAACTCATTATTCTCATTTTGTACAACAGTCATTCCCCGCCCTTTTTCGGCACATGTTAGACAAGGCTGGCCCAATTGCTATCAGAGATGGGGAAGATGATTCCTGCATCTAACCATTTGATCACTTCCTTCTTCACTACCTCTTTCATGTTTGGGTTCAGCCTTCGTTGATGTTCTCTGGAAGGTTTGTGCTCTTCTTCCAAGAGAATCTTATGCATACAGAAGGCTAGGCTAATACCCTTTATGTCTGCCATGGTCCAGCCAATGGAAGTCTTACTTTCCTTTAGTATCTATAAGTGCTGGTTTACCTGCACATCTAGCAAACCAGATGATATAATGACATGCAAAGTAGAATTAGGGCCTAAGAAAACGTATCTGAGGTGAGCTGAGAGTGGCACCAGCTCCAGCTTGGGTGGTTCCTCAACTGTTGGCTTTGCTGGAGGTGTAGCTCTTTTTTCTAACTAAAGGGACTCGAACTGAGGTTCCCTTTTCCAGAATCCTTGGCCTTCAAGTGCCATTACCTACTCAGCTAACCCTTTACTATCTATTTCTCTAATGGATCTTTAGGAGTTAAGGTCACATCATCTTCTTGCAGGATCACATCCATGTTGGAACATATATGTATGTTCATATTTATATGTTTTGATAATTGACAAACCGATTTAGATGGAAAATAATATATGCCAAATAAATGTGAGTTATTATTGAATACACTTTGATTTATATTTTAACTAAAGTGTATTTATTTTGTAGATATGCAAAAGCATACAAGGGGGAAGATAGGATTTGATATGCGGATTTAATATGCGCATTATTTGAGCGGACAAGAATTGGAGTCCAAGGAGTTCAAGACAAGATCAAGAAAATATATGAAGAAATGAAAATAAATGAAGACCTTTTGTTGAGTCTTATTTATATTGTCTCTATTGTGATCTTGATCCGACTTTAAGTTTGAGTCTTGGCGTCTCTCATAAAATGGATTTTACAATAATGCATATCATAAATGATTTTACAATATATGCATATCATAAATGATTTTACAATATATGCATATCATAAATGATTTTACAATATATGCATATCATAAATATTTTCATTACATTTAAAACAAATTGGTTTTAAATGTTATATAATAAATATTTTCGATACATTTAAAATGAAATGATTTTAAATGTTTTTATTGATCCGGAATGGTCATTACAATTGTTTTTCATATTTAAGATATTTAATATCTTCAATCAAAGCTTTGAAAAACATTTTATAACTTATTTTCAATAAGTTAGTTGTTTTCAAAACGGACCATTTCCGCAAGGTCAGATAGTCGACTATCCTGATGACCGTTGCCAAGATAGTCGAATATCCATGTCAGATAGTCGACTATCCTGATGACCGTTGCCAGCCCAACGGCTAGTAGGTAGTCGAATAACCATAAGTTAGTCGACTTACCTACAGATTTTCAGAATCTGTCTTTATGATTTTAGCAATGGCTAGGAGTGATTTTGGAGCTATAAATACACCCCAAAATCACTCATTAAACACACAACTTCTAATCTAAACATTCATAAGCTTTCAAATACTTTCTATATCATTTTGATCATTCTTATCACATTTTGAGAGCCAATTCTTTGAATTTATTGTTGTGTTCTTGAGCGTACTTGTTTACTCATATCTACTCTATTAAGAGAGTCTTGTTTAAGTGAGTGTTAAGTGTTTTTGATACACTTGAAGGGAAGTTTATAATCCCTTGTTGTAAGAAGGAATATTTTTCCTTCGTGTGAAGTCTTGGAGTGTTGTATCTTTGAGCAAGGTTGTTTGAGACTTGTGTGACTCAAGTTCTCAAGTTGTAACGGTTTGTTAGGCACCCGTAAGCTTAACAGAGAAGTCTTGGGGTGAGGTATCCTCGAGCAAGTGAAGTCTTATGGTGCGGTATCCTTGAGCAAGTGTAAAGGTTTGTTAAGCACCCGTAAGCTTAACGAAGTTAGTGGAAATCTCGAGAGAGCCTCTCGGGGACAGGACTAGCCACGGGTTGTGGTGAACCAGGATAACATCGGTGCGTTCGTTCCTTATTATTTACTTACCGCACTTATTTCATTCCTGCAATTTTTAATTCCGTAAGTTTACGCTGTTTTTTATTATAACGCTATTCACCCCCCCTCTAGCGTTAAGCGTATTTTCTATCAATTGGTATCAGAGCCTAACTCTCTGTAAGACTTAACAGTTTGAGAGAATCCTTCTATGGCTTCTACTAGTAGTGCTTTTGCAGGAATATGTGAAGGTCACTTTACCTTTTTGCCTCCAATATTTGATGGAAGCAATTATACATATTGGAAAGATCGGATGAGAATCTTCATCAAATCAAACAACTTTTATCTATGGCAAATCATCAAGTATGGTGAGCAAATGACGACTAAAGTTGGGGAAGCCATGGTAAGTGAATACAATACCAAGGCAATCAATATGTTGTATAGCGCTTTGAATCAAGAGGACTATCGGAAAATTTTCCACTGCAAAACTGCTAAAGATATGTGGGACAAGCTTGAGGACACTTATGAAAGTACGCCTCAGGAAGCGGACAGCTCATGTGATGAACCAACTGCCCGGTGTCTTATGGCAAACAAAGAAAAAGAGGTAAGTACATCTAACTCTCACTCGTTTGAAGAATTACAAAATGCCTATGATGAATTGTATGGTGAATTTGTTAATGCTTCCAAAATGATAAAAGATTTGAAGAAAACACTTTCTTTGCAGGAAACACTTTCTTTGCAAGAAACATATTTGCAGAAAACACTTTCTTTGCAAGAAACAGATTTTCAGGAAACACTTTCTTTACAAAAAAAAGATTTTGAAAAATCCTCTTCTTTGAAAGAAATAGATTTTGAAAAATTGACTAATGAAAATGGTGTTCTTAATAATAAAATTGAAGTTTTAGAAAAAGAAAATAAATTTTTAAAAAATGACAATGACGATCTTAGAAATAAAATTAAAGCAATGAATGAAGCTTCTTCAATTGATAAATGTTCTATTTGCTTATCTTGTGATTCCTTGAAATTAGAGAACATAGAACTTAGGAACACACTAGAAAAACGTAGTGTAAACATTCCTAAAACAGTTGAAGAGATTAAAAAGAAAAAGCCTAAGAAAAATAAAAGGCGTAAAAAGAATAAAAATCATGTTAGAAATTATGATGCACCACCTAGAAATAATTCTAGGATTTGTTCAAATGAGTCTAGAATTAACATTTTTAGACCACCTAGAAACGATACTAGGATTTTTAATAATAAGTCTAAAAATAATCTTTTTAGGACACCTAGAAACGACTCTAGGAATTGTGCTAATGAGTCTAGAAATAATTACTCTAGACCGCCTAGAAATAACTCTAGGAATTTCAACGCTCCTAGGAATGATGATTTTAGATCACCTAGAACGTATTTGGCACAACCTAGGCATATGCACAACCCGAATGTTGTATGTCACTACTGCAACCGGGTAGGACACATAGCACCCATATGTTTTGCAAAACATAGGGATTTATCTTTTGGCTATGATTATTATTTGTCTAACCCCCAAGGACCCAAAAGTGTTTGGGTACCAAAAACCTATTTTTAGGTACTTTTGCAGGTGTGCTTGAAGGCTATAATATTGTAGTAGATGCACCAAGCACGACACTTCATTGCATCAAGGGGGAATTTCGGTTAGTTATCCTTTTTTGATAAAAACCGAATTGTTGATATGTGCCAGCAACCGATATTAACATATTTGTCGTTAATTTGGTTCTTATATTGTTTAAATTTTTGATGTGATTAATCGTAATAGTTGATATGTGTTAACAATTGAGATATCCTTGTTAACAATTAATATCAATTATCTTTGTTGATTCATATGTTGAAAATTTATATCAATTATTAAATGATTGATCCATGTTTTGATAATTATTTTTGGTATCATTTTTTTTTAATTCATGTTTTGATAAACTTTTAAAATAACAATTGGTATCAATTGTTTTTTAGAAATAATGATTGTTCCTTGTTAGTTATTTTTTGATAAGAATCTAATTGTTGATAAGTGTTAACAATTAATATCTTTTTGATAAAAATAACCTTTGAAATGTTTGTGCAACAATTGATAACAGTTGGTATGTATTAACTGTTAGCTTGCTTCTAATAAAAATATTTCATTTATGATTTGATAATTGTCATTTGTGGTTTAAACAACTGTTGGTATATACTAGAAAAATAAATAATTTTTTTGGTGTGTATTAACTGTTAGCATATTTTTGTCAAAAAACTTTTCACTCATGTTTTTGAATTTTTGGTTTGAAAAGTAATTGATATATTCCTGAAATAAATAATTCATGTTTTTGACAGTTGATAAAAGTATTTCTGTTAAAAATCGACTCTTGATGAATATATTTTTTTGGTCTGAATAATGGTTGGTTTATTTTTTTAAAATTTGATTTATGGTTTCAATAAAACTGTTGATTTGTTATATATTAACAGTTGACATTTTTTTTGGTAATATGTTTTACCAAAAATAACAATTAGTATCACTGTTAATAAAATAGCATTTGATACATTTGTTATGTTTTCCAACAAATGGTTTTCTCATTGTTTTATAACAATTGGTATATCTATGTTTTGTTGGTATGTCTTGATAAATTTCTAGCAATCTTCATATTGCATACTCCCCATTGTCTTTCCTATTTTATTTTGACATTCTGGAAATGTCGAAAAAGGGAAGTAGCCTTAATATACTCTCTTCTTGCTAAATGCCAAAAGAGGAAGTTTTTAGGCGATATGCGTCAAGTAAGGGGGAATGTCTTTACATTCTAGTTTGCCTTATTTGAGGGGGAATTTTTCATTAAGGAAAAATAGATTGCATGAATTTTATTGATGATATTATCTTGATGATATTTCTTGTATTTTAAAAATAATTTTTATTGATGATATTATGTTTGGAGCAACTAATAAATTTGTATGCAAGGAGTTTTAAAACTCATGACTAGCAAAATTTGAGATGTCAATGATGGACGAGCTTAATTTCAACTTGAAGTTGCAAGTGAAACAAATGAAAGAGGGAACTTTCATTTGTCCAACTCAATATTGCAATGAGTTGCTAAATCTAGTTGAAATAAGCAACATCAAAGCAATGGCCACTTCAATGAATTTATATGACCATCTTGACAGAAATGTGAAAGGTAAGGAGAGCAATACCAAGAATTACAAAGGTATGATCGTTCCTTACTTTACCTTATTGCTTGTAGACTTGATATAATATTTAGCGTTTATTGATGTGCTAGATATAAATCATGTCCAAAGGAGTCACATATTTCTGCGGTTAAACGGATAATGAAGTACCTAATTGGAACTTTAAATGTGGGACTTTGGTATCCCAAAGGTCCTTCACGCCAATTAATTGGCTATTCCGTCTCTGATCTTGCAGGATGCAGATTAGACCGCAAAAGCACTAGTGGCACTTGCCTTTTACTTGGTAACTCCTTAGTTTCTTGGTTTAGCAAGAAACAAGTTAGTATTGTTTTTGTTTTATCGAATAATTACTGACTTGAGCGTCGGAGACGTTTACTCTCTTTCTTTTTGCAGGTATCGCCCTAAAGACAGGGGGAACCAAGATGAAGTTTTTAATTCAAGTCGATATTTTTTTTGGCTTCTGAATTTTTGATTTTGGAAATAGCATATTTGTTTTGATAAAATTATTTTCATAAAATTATGATATATATATTTTTACCAAAAATATAGTTTATTTTTAAATAAACGACTTCCATAAAATAAAAACTATTTTTCCAATATTTTCTGTTTAAACGATTTTTCAAAGTCGTCGAAGTTAGTCGACTAACTTGCAGTTATTCGAATAACTTGATTATCCAGAAAATCAAGCTATTTACAGATAGTCGACTATCCCAGAAGATATTCGACTATAGTTCCCAGATAGTCGACTATCCAATAAGATATTCGACTATCCACGGCCAGCTTTCAAAAATCTGACCGTTTTATAGCCGTTCAAATCAGTCCAAAAATCTGATTTTGTCATTCAATGCTATGTTTTCTTGAAATCTATAAATAGGAATAGTGTGTACTCATTGTTTCACACCAAAATCATTCTTGTTCAAGAATTCTCTTCAAAAATTCTATTCCAAATTTCTTTCAAAAGTTCTTCTAGCCTACAAACTTCAATGGCAAATAGAAGTTCTAAACGTTCTCGTGCCGGAAAGAATGTCCCTTCTTCTTCCAATACTCCTCCATCTATATTTGGCTATGATGATGGATCGGTTCTTTGGTTCGAACAAGAAGTCGAACTACAAAGATTTATTCAAAAGTTTGATAATCGAGAAATTCTTCCACCTCGATTCACCACCGGAAGATATCTTGCGGATTCCATTCATTCCAATATTCTTCTACAAAGTTCAATAATCGACTTTGTATATTTGAAATATGATTTCATTCATCCTCTTTTTATTCAAGCCTTCTATTCAAATCTTATGAAAGATGAGGATGGGGTACTCTCTACCAAAGTTAATGGTATTCCTATTCTTCTAAGTGAAGAAAATATTCAAGCTCTCCCGAATCTTCCTCGTGATGGCCAAGACATCAATCAATATTCCGGTGTCGAAGGAATACTCTATGATGAACAAGTCCTTTTCAACCTTATTGGAATTGGACCCTTTGAATTTTCTCAAGAGCAAAAGAGAGCTCCCATTAAAGGAATGTTTCCGGAATTTCGTTTGATTTTTTACATTATCACTCGATTCTCAAACCGAGGAAAAGCAATCACACCACAATTGGCCGTGAAGACGCAAAAATCATGCTATTGTTTCCAAAGCACGCATAAATTGGTGTAAATTTGTTCTTACACATATGTTTGATTCTATAGGAGGTGACAAACCTCTTCCGTATGCATTTCTTATAATGCATCTTCTTGAAGCGTCTCAAATCAACACCAATGTTGGCACCAAGAAAAATCGTACCAAACATTGGGAAATACAAGAGACTTCTTTCCATGGCCATGATCAAATTCCTCATCCTCCTCCAACTCAAGCTCGTCGTCCTCGTGCTCAACCGGATGCGTCTCTTCAAACCATCTCGGAACAACTTGCTTCTCTATCAATTTCAATGAATCGAATCGATAGAAATGTGTCTCGCACGGAAAGAAATGTGCGACGACTTAGTGACGAAATCCACGGATATTTTGACCATGTCAATTATTCGTATTCTCACGTCTAATCTGCAAGTACTTCTAGCGACGATGTCGACGACGATGAAAGTTCTTGATTTGTATTTTCATTATTTGAAAAGTATTTTTCATTATTTGAAATGTATTTTCAATTACTCTTATTGTAATTTTCCTTCTTCATTAATGAAATTATCTTTTTGTTTATGTCAAAAGGGGGAAGATAAGGGTATATGCATATTTATTTATTTTTGTTATGCATTAGGGAAGATAAAGGGTATATTTATTTTCCATGCATTAGGGAAGATAAGGATATATGCATACTTATTTATTTATATTTGAAATATTTATTTTATTGCATAAATTGAGGGGGAACTCAATAATGACTTGTCTTATATTTGGCATAGTTTTATATAATGGTATATGCATATTCCCATGAAGGTTTGCCATTATCAAAAAGGGGGAAATTGTTGGAACATATATGTATGTTCATATTTATATGTTTTGATAATTGACAAACCGATTTAGATGGAAAATAATATATGCCAAATAAATGTGAGTTATTATTGAATACACTTTGATTTATATTTTAACTAAAGTGTATTTATTTTGTAGATATGCAAAAGCATACAAGGGGGAAGATAGGATTTGATATGCAGATTTAATATGCGCATTATTTGAGCGGACAAGAATTGGAGTCCAAGGAGTTCAAGACAAGATCAAGAAAATATATGAAGAAATGAAAATAAATGAAGACCTTTTGTTGAGTCTTATTTATATTGTCTCTATTGTGATCTTGATCCGACTTTAAGTTTGAGTCTTGGCGTCTCTCATAAAATGGATTTTACAATAATGCATATCATAAATGATTTTACAATATATGCATATCATAAATGATTTTACAATATATGCATATCATAAATGATTTTACAATATATGCATATCATAAATATTTTCATTACATTTAAAACAAATTGGTTTTAAATGTTATATAATAAATATTTTCGATACATTTAAAACGAAATGATTTTAAATGTTTTTATTGATCCGGAATGCTCATTACAATTGTTTTAAATATTTAAGATATTTAATATCTTCAATCAAAGCTTTGAAAAACATTTTATAACTTATTTTCAATAAGTTAGTTGTTTTAAAAACGGACCATTTCCGCAAGGTCAGATAGTCGAATATCTGATATTGGATAGTCGACTATCTTGATGACCGTTTCCAAGATAGTCGAATATCCATATCAGATAGTCGACTATCCTGATGACCGTTGCCAGCCCAACGGCTAGTAGGTAGTCGAATAACCATAAGTTAGTCGACTAACCTACAGATTTTCAGAATATGTCTTTATGATTTTAGCAACGGCTAGGAGTGATTTTGGAGCTATAAATACACCCCAAAATCACTCATTAAACACACAACTTCTGATCTAAACATTCATAAGCTTTCAAATACTTTCTATATCATTTTGATCATTCTTATCACATTTTGAGAGCCAATTCTTTGAATTTATTGTTGTGTTCTTGAGCGTACTTGTTTACTCATATCTACTCTATTAAGAGAGTCTTGTTTAAGTGAGTGTTAAGTGTTTTTGATACACTTGAAGGGAAGTTTATAATCCCTTGTTGTAAGAAGGAATATTTTTCCTTCGTGTGAAGTCTTGGAGTGTTGTATCTTCGAGCAAGGTTGTTTGAGACTTGTGTGACTCAAGTTCTCAAGTTGTAACGGTTTGTTAGGCACTCGTAAGCTTAACAGAGAAGTCTTGGGGTGAGGTATCCTCGAGCAAGTGAAGTCTTAAGGTGCGGTATCCTTGAGCAAGTGTAACGGTTTGTTAAGCACCCGTAAGCTTAACGAAGTTAGTGGAAATCTCGAGAGAGCCTATCGGGGACTGGACTAGCCACGGGTTGTGGTGAACCAGGATAACATCGGTGCATTCGTTCCTTATTATTTACTTACCGCACTTATTTCATTCCTGCAATTTTTAATTCCGCAAGTTTACGCTGTTTTTTATTATAACGCTATTCACCCCCCCTCTAGCGTTAAGCGTAACTAGGGAGCAATTAGCATATTCACTGGGTCTCCTCATGGATTGATGAACATTGAATATGACGTTTTTATCGTTCAGTCTCACAATCGATTAGTGCTCTCCCAGTGGCCAAAAATGGCCTACCTAAGATGATAGGTATCTCCTCATCTACCTGACAGTCTAGAATAACAAAGTCTGAAGGGAACATGAACTTCCCCACTTGTACGAACACATCATCAATAGTCCTAGTTGGCCTTTTAATCATGCGGTCAGCCAGCTGCAGCAGCATTGAAGTTGGTCTAGCTCTGCCAATGCCCAATTTGGTATATACAGTAAGAGGCATCAAATTTATGCTGGCTCCCAAATCACATAATGCCTTTGCAAAGGAATAACTCCCAATTGTGCATGGAATAGTGAAGCTACCTGGGTCGAACATCTTTTGGGCCATCGGTCTTGTCACTACTGCGCTGCAGGTCTGTCAGAGTCACTGTGGATAAGTCCTGAAAATCAAACTTCCGTGACATGAGGTCCTTGATCATCTTTGCATAACCTATCATCTCCTCCAACGCATCCATAAAAGGAATATTCAATTGAATTTGATGCAATATCTCCATAAATTTCTTATGTCGATCTTCCTTCTTTTATTTTACCAGTCTTTGAGGGAATGGTGCATGTATCAACCTTTGTGCACTGCTTGTTGACTTTACTCTGTTGGGGTTCTGTGGCATAAGAGGCACCACCTGTTCTGCAGCTTTTTCACTTACCTTAGCCTCACCCTTTTCATCTTGACCCTATTTAACCACCACTTCAGTAAGGTCTGTTGGTACATCTACCTCTAGTGGAATTGGAGTGGCTGGCGTAGTTTCTTTGCTGGCTTGTGCTACTTCCTGCTCTTTGTCTAAATCTCTCCCATTTCAAAGACTTACTTCCATCTGTCCGCTGGCAATATTCCATGGGGGCGATTGTTTAAAGCCATATATAGCTGCCCCAACTGAGTTTCAAAGTTCTTTATAGTTGAATCATGAACTGCCAACTTTCCTGCATTTTACCATTTGTCCCAATGAGTTGCTAAAGCATACCCCTGATCTCCACCATGTTGTTATCTTGATGTTGAGGAGGTGGTTGATACGTTAATTATTGCTGATTTTTCTGTGGATAACCCTGTTATCTTTGATATGGTACTGGCACAATTTGGCCTTTAGGTTGCATACGCCAGGCTACAGCATGTTTGGTGTATATTGCTGATTTTGTGCCGGTCTCCACTGTTGTCCTCCTTATCTCTGACCCCCGAAGTTGTTGACATAATTAATATCTTCTCTTGCCCCTTGATTTTCACCTTCTCCACTCCATGAACAAATATAAGACTGATTAACACAAGGTGTACACAAACCTCTTGTGTAAACAATGTGCACCTGTTTTGTACGATCTCATCAATCCTCTTTGTCAATATACTCATCTGACTCATGAGTATGGCTATGTTCTCTGCCTGCGAATTATTTGGTTCAAGAGGAACTGAATGCACTATGGGATAGAAGGACTTTGTACTTGGTGAATGTCTTACTCAAAAATGCACCTCCAGCTGAAGCATACACATTTGCTATTAGATTGTCAGCTAACCCTATGTCGAACCTCTGGCCGAGTATTCGGTCTGGAATGCCATAGTGAGGACACTTCACTAGCATCCCTTTAAATCTTTCCCAAGTTCCTGCAAGGTCTCAGTCGGTTGCTGCTTGTACTGTAATATTTCATCAATCTGTCTTGTAGTCTTGTTGGGCTGGTAGAACTTATTCATGAACTGCTTGACTAATTCCTCCAAGGTGATAATGGAATTGATAGGGAGCGAATTCAGCCAAGTCTAAGCTTCCCCGATCACAGAGAATGGGAACAATAACAACTTGATAGCTTTCGGTTGCCTTTGGTCATACAAATCGACCGAAAACTTTTCAAGTATTACTAAGGGTCTTCAATGTGTGACCCGGGGAACAATCTTTTATTCTGCAAAAGATGCAATATGTCGTTGGTTATCTGCAAAAGATGGAAGTAGTGTGGTTGTTGCGATTGTTGGATTCTCTTGTTGGCATAGTTCAATGCCCTGAATATTTTCTCAGGTTCTGAGAGTCCTTTTAGCAATTCTCTATTCCTCGAAAAATCTCTAGGCATACAACTGAATTCCACAAGAGTTCAAACGTAAGAATTTCAATGAAAAGATTGTTTAACACCTTCAAAAATTGATTTAAACTAATAATTCTAACACTACTTCTAAATTTTAATAAATAACACCGTCAGCCCGGCAATGACACTAAAATTTAATCACGCCCAACTATGTCTTCTAAAAGATAGAGCGGTCGCTGCAAATATAATCCAATTTTAAGTCCGTAATCAAATCCTCAGGGAACTAACCTATCTATTACACTATTCGGCAATGATATTATAAACTCAACCAATTTCTAGATGTAAGAATTTTGGTCAATAGAAAATGGGTTTTGGCAATGTAATTATCAACTCAACCAATTTCTAGATGTAAGAATTTTGGTCAATAAAAATTGGGTTTTGTTTAACTATTTCAAATACTACTAAGAACAACAGTAAGCTAAAGAAAAGATAATTCGATGGTAAAAAGGTCTAGGGCAGTGATTTCCCCAACTACTAGTTTAGGTCTTGATTCTTTCGCTATAATCTCACCGTAATACTCTATGAGGATTAAGAGTTATGAGTTATTGTAATTATCTCTCGATCAACTACAATAATTTACTAGAGCATTCTCTCGAACTACTCTAGTTGACAATATGTGTGCAACTCTAAATTATCCCACTAAAATTTTGTTATCTCTAAACCCACTTTTAAGTTCAAGTAACGAATCTCTTTTTTTTTTGATCAAACTGTCGTATATCATTAATATCAAAACAATATTTACAATGTATCAAGATTTGCAGTAGTATAGACTAACTACTACACTGCTCAGTAATCTACTGTCTATTACTATCTATACACAAGTATGCAACTAAGTAAGCTATTTAAGGGTAAGAATTAAGCTTGCTCAATCCAGTCTTCCATTTCTTGCATTTCCTGCCTTTAAGGTGTAGAAGTGTTGCAATTTATCGACATGTCAAATCTTCTACAAAAGTTGCACCTTCAAGACGAATATGGTTCCTTTCCCTCCAAATGATAGCAATAGTGGTAACAAAAGCAGCTGCTGTGATAGCATTCTTCCATAGCTTGCTTCTAGCCTTGCTACAAATCCAGTGTACTTCATTTTCCCAGCATCCAATGGTTCTGGAGTGTCCCAGCCATACACAAATTCTCACCCATAATCTGTTGGTGATATAACATTCAAAAAACAGGTGTTTGAAATCCTCAACATGCTGCTTACAGAATGCACACAGTATTGGAACTTGTATGCCCATAATCTGTAATCTATCAACTGTGGGAAGCTTGTGCAGAGCAGCTAACCAGACAGTAAACTTGTGCTTAGGAAGAACATTAGGAATAAGCATTAAGTTTTTCCATGTAACCTTATTGAAGCTAGGTAGCAGAGCAATATACATTTTGTGAATATGAAACTTGTCCAGTTTGCAGACACTTTGCAGCCTGCATGTAAGAGTACCCTGCAACTGAGTATTGTTCATTTCCAGGGTTCTACTGTCCAGGATCTTTTTGATCACCCAAGAGCTGGTAGTTGGTACAACAACTGTATCAACATCCCTCTTCTTGATATAATAAGTATGCACCCATCTGACCCGTAAAAATTCCTTTTTCCTAGCCAAATCCCATAATAATTTGACTATGGCTGCTTTGTTCCAAACATCCAACCTCAGAATATTAAGTCCACCAGAAGAAATAGGCTGACAAACCTTGTCCCAGGCAACTAATGCTCTTTTGGGCAGTGTAGCTTTACCAGTCCAGAGATAAGTTCTGCATATTGCTTCTATAGTCTTCAAGACTTTCTTGGGGATAACAAACACTTGAGCCCAATAAGTCTGCATTCCATAGATTACTGACTTAATCAATTGAGTTCTGCCAGCATAAGATAACAGTTTAGCTGACCAACAAGTGACTCTAGCTGTAATCTTCTCAATAAGAGGCAAATAATGATGAATAGCCAACTTCTTTGAATCCAGAGGGACACCTAGGTATCTGAAAGGGAGGTGTCCTTCAGTGAATCCCAGAACTGCAATAATCTCTTCTCTGATATCCAGTGGAACTCCAGCCAAATAGATTGCACTCTTACTTACATTAGCCTGAAGGCCAGATGCTGCTGAAAATTGAAGGAAGGTCCTGTGCAATATCTGGATGGATATTAAGTCTGCTCTGCAAAACATGAGCAAGTCATCTGCAAAACAGACATGGGATATGTTGAGTTTCCTGCACCTAGGATGAAAATTGAAATTCCCATCTTTATGCAGCTGCTGAAGTAATCTGTTAAGATATTCCATGGCCAAGACAAAGAGATAAGGTGACATAGGATCCCCCTGCCTTATGCGTCTCTTAGAAATGAATGGTTTAGTAAGGCCACCATTCATTACTAATGAGTATGAGACAGTTGAGACACAAGCCATAATCCATGCAGTAAACTTGGCTGGAAATCCCAGGGTTATTAGAATCTGCTTCAGAAATCTCCATTCCAGTGTATCATATGCTTTCCTTAGGTCCACTTTAAGAACACATCTAGGAGAGACACCTTTCCTAGAATATCCTTTGAAAATTTCATGGCTAAGTAGGATGTTATCCATAATACCTCTTCCTTCAATAAATGCAGATTGGGCAGGCCCAATCAACTCTCCAATCACAGCCTTCATCCTTCTGGTAAGGACTTTAGATATGATCTTGTACAGTGTAGTACAGCATGCAATAGGTCTAAAGTCCTTTACAGTAGTAGGAGTTTTAATTTTAGGCACAAGGGCTATTGCAGTGGTATTAATCATATGTGGCATTTGGCAGGTTTCAAAGAACTCCTCAGCAGCTGATAGTATATCTTGTTGCACCATCTCCCAGTTTTTAGTAAAGAATTCAATAGGAAAACCATCTACTCCTGGAGCCTTATCCTTTGGCATTTCAGTTACAGCTGCAGTAATCTCCTCCATAGTAACTGGCCTGATAAGAGCTCTCTGCTGATCAATTGTAAGGTATTTACCTTCCTTCATAATGCTGGTATCTACACAGGGAAGCTTAGGAGCATACTCCCCCATTAATGATTGAAACACCTTCAGAAATTCCTGTTCCACAGCTAGAGGATCTGTTAGTTTTATACCTGTGTCAGTATAAATAGAAGTGATATTTTTTTGGCCTGTCCTTATCCTCCATTGTGCATGAAAGTACTTTGTATTTGCATCACCACATTCAATCCATAGAGCTTTGGATTTCTGCCTCATTATTTGTTCCTCCACACTGTTCCATTTCTCAAGTTCTTCTAATATAACTCTTTCATCATTTATCAGTTCATGTGAGAGAGGGTTACTTAGCAGCTGCATCTGAATACTGCCAAGCCTCTCCCTTGCCTGAACAATCTGCTTCTTGTAGGTTGCCATATGGTTATTTATATCTTTGAGTTGCTGCTTCATTGCCTTCAATTTACTCCAAATCTGCTGCATTGGTGAGCCTATATAACCCTGCTCCCAAACTTGCTTAACAATGTCATGAAAATGAACATGTTCCATAACAGCATTGTATAGCCTGAAAGGTTTAGGATGCAGTGGTTTATAATCACCAAATTTAACCAGAATTGGGGAATGATCATATACCAATGGATTCATGTAGTCAACTTCCAAGTGTCCAAACTGCTGCAGCCATTGATAATTGCCCAGAGCCCAGTCAATCTTGCTATATACTCGAGTATCAGCATCTTGCTTATTTGTCCAAGTATAATGCCAACCTGTAGCTCTTAAAGCAGTAAGTTATAAATCAGACATTGTATCTTTGAAATCTTTTACTTCAGCCTCAGTAACTAGGGATCCAATTCTGTCCTCAAAGTTAAGGACACAGTTAAAGTCCCCACTAATTAGCCAAGCATCTTGATTGGAACCATGTATAGCTCTGAGATCATGCCACAGTTGAACTCTGAGAGGTGCAGTATTGTGACCATATATAACACTAAACTGGATTTTGATTTGTGTTCTTGTGTCATCAATAAAACAGTGAATAAGTTGATCTGTAAGAGAAGAAATATGTACTTGAATATAAGACTTCCATAGTAACCAGATTCTTCCATTAGCAGCCTTAGAATAATTGCATTGCACCTTCCAATCCTTGGCCACCTTGTCCAGTATTTTCTTGGCTTTGTACTCCTTTACTCTAGTTTCTACTACTCCCATGACATCTACTTTATTTACAGCAAGGAAAATTTTCAATTCCTTCTGTTTATGGGGCTGATTAAGGCCCCTAATGTTCCAAGTAGCTATAATCATGGAAGGGGAGGCGGGGAATACCTATAAGAGGGTCCTGGATCAATCTGTTGGACCCTATTACGTTCCACATTCATTGTTGCCTTTCCCTTGTCATAGTTGTCAGCCACTTGGTCAGTAACTCCATTACCTGTAGTGACAAGCTCCCCTTGAGACACAGCTTCAGGCATTGTAATCTGCTGAGAATTGGATAGGCTCTCATCTATTCTACTAGATTCCTGCTCTACCTGATTGCCCAGCACTTTATCTGTTACAATTTCCTCATGGGTTACCTGCACCTCTGCTACCGTTTGTTTGACCTGCCATTCAGTTTTACCTAGCTGTTTGCCCTTTCCTTTCTGTCTAGGTAATTTATCTAGCTGCTTCACTTCCTTGTGTTTATTATTCTCAGTAGAATACCAGCAGTCAAAGATGTCATGCCCAAACTTCAAACAATGGTTGCAAAAGCAAGGCTTCCAGTCGTACTCAACTTTCTGGATTTTTGAACCATAAGTAGTCTCAATTTCCAATTGGTCAGGCAAAGGATAAGCATCATCTACTTCAACTAGAACTCTGGCAAATGAGATCTTCTCATAGTGTGCTGTAAATTTATCAGTGTATAAGGGCTTGCCAATTGCACTGGCCATTTTGCTTAAAACTTCAGAAGACCAGTAGCCCACCGGAAGGCCAGGAAATCTAATCCAAATTGGAACAGTGCTAAGAACATTACTGTGAAAATCAAAATCAACCTCCCAGGGTTTTAAAACCATCAGCTTATTTCTATAGGTGTAAGGCCCTGATTGCAATACCAGATCTTTATCCTCAGTGCTATTAAAGCGAAAAATACAGTAGCCTTCAGCATGTATTAAAACCTGAGATTTAGCAACAAAGTTCCATACATGCATGACAAAGCTATCCATACTCCTCTCACTAGGATTATCACCTATTACAAATCCAATCAGTGCATTTTGCCAGTAATCCAACTGAGGATTAAGGTCTTCCTCAGTAATCTTCACTACTTTTGTACCATTACGATCTGAATGAGGCACAAAGGAGAGGATCTTACCCATATGTGCATCTCTATTACCTCTGACAGCTTCAGCAGTAGTTGGTACTGATTTAGCAGGTTCATTCACTTCAGAAAACTCTAATCTCCTCGCGGTCGAGTTAATCAATTCTTCATTACCCTTCGGAGGTGTGTTGCTAGCTTCTTCAACCTCTGCACGTATCATCACTGGCGAATGGTACTTCTGTGGGAGGAAGTTCCCAAATGTCAGGGGTTCGAGTGTCGTAGTGACACCATGAGCAGGGGTGACGAGCTGGGGATGAGTTATTGTGGTCGTCGGAGCTGCATTTCGCCCGCGTCTGGCCATTTCCGGCGGAAATCGCATCTTGCTATTGTGCGCCGGGAAGGTCACTGTTTTATTGCTTAAAATGCGCTGAGAGCTCACTTTTCCAATGGCTGACCTTTGAATTGACATGTAACGAATCTCTTCAATTACCCAAAAATGGTATTGTACAACAACTGTCTGACCTAATATTCTTTCTCAAGCAATATGAGGTAATTAGACACGATTAATCAAGGGCCCATTCAATTAATCACCATATAAAATGTAGTTGAACAATCATATAATAAATATGGCTCGGTTATAACAAGTTGAGTCAAAACTTCAACCAACAATTGGTTCCATCAACCTTAGATAATTGTTTAGCTACTCATAACAAAATAAGAGAAATCTACTAAATCGTTCATAATGTAAAATTGCAAGAATTAAAAGAAGATAGAAAAAAACTCTAATATTTGGATCGTCGCCTCACACTTGTTCTTCTCCAAAAGTAGTCTAAAACAAGCTTAAAACAATCTTGGGCGAGTATCTAAAGCTTATAAAGGTTTTACAACAACTTCTCTAAAATTACATTTTGGTCCCCAAACTTTCAGCAGCGTGAACAGTGCACTGTGATCGCAGCAGACCGCGTGAGAGATAACCTTTCTGCCTCACATTTTTAATCTGCCGCGGTTCACCGCGGTTCCACAAGGTCGCGGTGGACTCCTTGCCCAGGCCATTTTCTGCTTCTTTGTGCTCGGGTACTTCTCGAGTAGGCATTTTCTTCACATTATCGCCTCCAAAATTCTCCATGCTGCTTCGTCCCATATAATATTCCCTGCGAAATAAAAAAATAATTTTTAGAGCATTTTGTTGGTAATTTGCCTATAAAACAACAATAAAGCATGGTCATATTAAGGTGTAAATATCAACTACATAGCCTACTATCAGTGTTCTTGTCTCCAAGAGTGTTGTCTAAACCTAAAGTAGTATCTCCTTCCTCAAAGTGGTGTTTTAGGATGTATTTATATGACTGAGGGTTGATAAAGGGCAAAATTCTCCAATCCCATTTCGGCTAGGGAAAGTTGGAATCCTCGTCTGCCTTCACGTCTAGATGTGGAATTTGACGCAGCTCCAGCTTTTGAAATTCTTCCATTTCGCGAAACGCTCAGTGCCTTTACTTCGCTTTGCTTTTTTGTGCTTTAACTTTTCTCCTTTTTCGCGTCCGAATTTGTGCCACATACGAGAATAGATGAGCTTCCGCTCCTTTAATTTTTTTTTTTGTGTCGAATTGTCATTTTTTGATCATTTATCATCTAAACTCGTTCCTGCACATACGAAACACATAATGAATATATTTTTCTTTAAAAAATCATGTAATCTCCCACGACACATACATGAATTAATATGCAAATATACTCAAAAATATGTACTTTTCACCATTTATCCGTCTGCGTACAATGTACCTCATAGAATGACTACACAAATTGATATTATAAGATCACAGAGGCCAATTTTACCAAAAACTATTGCAATGTGAAATGAGTACACAAATTGGTTGTATTCTATTACAACAATATATATATATATATATATATATATATATATATATATATATATATATATATATGTCTTGATTTTGTTTCCTTCTTTTTGAACAACCTTTATTTGCGATTTTATTTTTCTTCCAGAATTTAAAATAAGAGAAGGTGAAAAAATTTCAGGGTGATTCTTTCCATTTTTCCTAGCTTCGGTGGGCATATTTAATTTATTCGGTACCTGTATTGGTAGGTAATAGCAGGTGCACGGTTAAATAGACAAAGTACTTACTGTTATAAAATAATATAAGAACAAGAACAATAATACAAGAACAAGAACAATAGAGAGAAAAGTAGAGAGAGAAGTATTCTTATTGATACTTTGGGATGGTTTACAATGGAATAGAACCCCTTTATTTATAGGGAGGTGGTGACTTAGCAACCAAGAAGTAAACCCTAGAATCTCTCTAAATATGGACATTCACCTAAAATAGAATATTTTATAACACTCCCCCTTGAATGTCTATTCAATAACGTGCCTCGTTAAAACCTTAACTAAAACAAAACCCAATGGGAAAAAATTAAAGAAAAGGAAAAAGAGTACACATGTTTGAATATGCGCCTATTGGTTGCCTCGTTAAAAACCTTGCAAGGAAAACCCATTGGGACAAAACCTTGTAAGGGAAAAAGAGTGCAACGCGCATTAACTCCCCCTGAAAAGAGCATCAATTCATATCCTTGAGTCTTCGCATTCCGATCTTGTGAACCAGCTTCTTGAAGGTTGACGTTGGTAGAGATTTTGTGAACAAATCAGCCATATTATCGCTTGAACGAATCTGTTGCACATTGATATCACCATTCTTTTGAAGATCATGTGTGAAAAATAACTTTGGTAAAATATGCTTTGTTCTATCTCCTTTTATGAATCCTCCCTTCAATTGAGCTATACATGCTGCATTGTCTTCATACAAAGTCGTAGGTAGTTTGTTACACTTCAAACCACATTTGCCTTGAATATGATGTATTATAGACCTCAACCACACACACTCCCGACTTGCTTCATGAATAGCGATTATCTCGGCATGATTAGATGAAGTAGCCACAATTGATTGCTTAGTCGATCGCCAAGATATGGCGGTGCCTCCACAGGTAAACACATAACCCGTTTGAGATCGAGCCTTGTGTGGGTCGGATACATATCCAGCATCAGCATAACCAACAAGATCAGGACTGTAATTATTGCTATAAAATAAGCCCATATCGGTAGTCCCTTTTAGGTACCGCAATATATGTTTGATCCCATTCCAATGTCTCCTTGCGGGAGCCGAGCTATACCTTGCTAAGACATTAACTGAAAAGGTTATGTCAGGCCTTGTAGTATTTGCAAGATACATTAGTTCGCCAATTGCACTAAGATATGGTACTTCAGGACCAAGTAGCTCTTCATTCCTTTCTTGCGGTCGGAATGGATCTTTATTCACATCAAGTGATCGAACAACCATCGGAGTACTTAAAGGATATGCTCCATCCATGTAAAACTGTTTCAGTACCTTTTCTATATAGGTAGATTGATGAACAAAAATTCCGTTTGCCAAATATTCAATTTGCAAACCAAGACATAATTTTGTCTTTCCGAGATCTTTCATCTCGAATTCATTCTTTAGATAATCAATTGCCTTTTGGAGTTCTATGAGGGTTCCAATAAGGTTTATGTCATCGACATATACGGCAAGTACAACAAATTCCGATGTTGTTTTCTTTATAAAAACACACGGGCAAATGGCATCATTTATATAGCCTTCTTTTAATAAATACTCACTAAGACGATTATACCACATTCGTCCTGATTGCTTTAGACCATACAAGGATCTTTGCAATTTGATTGAAAACATTTCCCGGGACTTTGAATTATGAGCGTTTGGCATTTTGAGTCCACCAGGAATTTTCATGTATATCTCATTATCCAGTGAGCCATAAAGATAGGCAGTAACCACATCCATTAAATGCATGTCAAACTTTTCAAGGACAACAAAACTAATGAGATAACGAAAAGTTATGGCATCCATTACAGGCGAATATGTCTCTTCATAATCGACATCAGGCCTTTCAGAAAATCCTTGTGCAACAAGGCGTGCCTTATATCTTTGTACCTCGTTTTTCTCATTTCTCTTGCGTACAAAGACCCATTTATAGCCAATAGGCTTAACACCATTAGATATAGGGCCAAAAACTTCACGTTTTGCCAGTGAATTCAATTCTGATTGGATTGCTTCGTGCCATTTTGGCCAATCATGTCTTTTTCGACATTCTCCAACAGATTGAGGTTCAAGATCCTCACTTTCTTGCATAATGCTAGATGCAACATTAAAAGCAAAGACATAATCCACCACTATGTCCACTCAATTAAGATTTGCCTCAATATCAATTGGATTTATTGATAGTTCCTTATTTTCTTGAGTCTCGGGCTCAATGGATTCTTCATGAATCTTAGAATTTATTAAATCATGAATTTCCTCATGAGATTCTTTCGTAGTGTCATTTTGATCGTTTGCTTTCCTCATTCTAGGATTTCGATTTTTTTGGACCTAATGGCCTGCCACGCTTCAGGCGTGCATTCGACTCATTGGATATGACACTAGATGATTGTCCAACAGGGACATCAATACGGTTGGAACATTCTCTGCGGGGATGTGGGATTTTGTTATCCTTTTCAAGTCCGTAAATGCGTCAGGCATTTGATTTGCTATTCTTTGCAAATGGATAATCTTTTGCACCTCTTTTTCACAAATAGAGGTATGTGGATCAAGATGAGATAATGATGCATTTTTCCACAAAATTTCCCGTTTGGTTTCACCAACTTCTCCCCCTAATTTTGGGAAAAGTGTCTCATCAAATTGATAGTCTGCAAATCGTGCAGTGAACAAATCCCCTGTCAATGTTTCGAGGTAGCGAATAATGGAGGGCGATTCAAACCCAACATATATTCCTAACCTTCTTTGCGGACCCATTTTGGTGCGGTATGGCGGTGCTATAGGCACATATACTGCGCATCCAAAGATTCTTAAATGGGATATATTGGGTTCATGACCCAAAACCAATTGCAACGGGGAATATTTGTGATAATTCGTCGGTCTGAGACGAATTAGCATTGCTGCATGCAAAATGGCGTGACCCCATACCGAAGTGGGCAGCCTCGTTTTCATGAGTAATGGTCTTGCAATCAACTGCAGGCGTTTAATTAAAGATTCTGCAAGACCGTTTTGAGTGTGAACATGAGCTACAGAATGTTCCACTTTTATCCCAATTGATAAGCAATAATCATTAAATGCTTGGGATGAAAACTCAGCAGCATTATCCAGTCTAATAGACTTGATTGGATTATCAGGAAATTGTGCTCGTAGTCGAATTATTTGTGCCATTAGTTTTGCAAAGGTTGCGTGATGACAACAGGCACACATGAGACCATCTACAGGATGCGTCTATTAAGACCATAAAATATCAAAAGGACCCACTAGGTGGGTGAATAGGTCCACAAATGTCGCCTTGTACACGTTCCAAAAACGTAGGTGACTCAGTCCCAACCTTTGTTGGTGATGGTCTAATAATTAACTTGCCTTGATAACAAGAAGTGCAAGAAAATTCATTATTTAAAAGAATCTTGAAATTCTTTAACGGATGCCCATATGAGCTTTCTATAATCCGTCTCATCATGATTGATCCAGGGTGTCCCAGTCGATCATGCCAAAGTACAAAAGTATTGTAATCAGTAACCTTTTGGTTTACTGTTGAATGTGCCTCAATTGCACTAATTTTTGTCCAATACAGGCCACAAGATAAAGACGGGAATTTCTCAATAACCCTCTTTTGGCCAGAGACATTCTTTGTAATGATGAGATATTCAAGATTATTCTCATCTATTGTCTCAATATGATAGCCATTCCGGCGTATATCTTTAAAACTCAACAAGTTTCTCTTAGACTTGGAGGAGAACATTGCATTCTCTATGATAAATATTGTTCCTCTAGGCAGAGTTATAGTTGCTCTTCCGGAGCCTTCAATCAATTTACTACTACCAGAGATTGTAGTAACATCTGCCTTACACATACTTAGTTGAGAGAAATATTTCTTTTCTTTGAGTATCGTATGTGTAGTACATGAATCAACTAAACAAATATTTTTACAGTTGGACGTTGATCCAAGCTTGCTTTGTGAGATATCCATATTTTCTTTCCCATGGTTTGACATACAAAAAAAATACACGAACATGAGAATAAACAAATTCAATCCGTTTGTTTCACATTTAAACAATATTTTCAAAATCTGCTGAGGTTAGTCGATTAACTTAGTTGATAGTCGACTATCTTGGGAAGTAGTCATTAGGTTAGTCGACTAACTAAATCAGATAGTCGACTATCTTGCCTTGCGGAAAAGTCCAGTTTTAATGCGAAATATTAGTTAGTCGACTAACTAAGTTGATAGTCGACTAACTTAGTAAACAGTCATCAGGTTAGTCGACTAACTAAATCAGATAGTCGACTAACTTAGCTTGCGGAAAAGTCCAGTTTTAATGCAAAATATTAGATAATCGACTAACTGTTAGGTTAATCGATTAACTCTACTGGAAAATAAAAATATCTTTGAAATTTAAGCATATTGAAACATTCTAAAGAACTAATACTAACATTATATCATAAACTAACTAATACGAGCTGATACTAATGACTATTAGTTTATTCACTAACTAATACAAATAAGTAAAATAAAATCAAACAATTCCATCTTCCTTCATCACGGATCCATCACCGATTAAGTGGTCTATTTTCCCCTCGGGTTGCTCAAAGAAGTCTGCCACATCCAGGTGGGTGATGTCAAAATTGTCGTCAGAGACAAAATTTGTTTCAGGGCCTTTATTCTTTAGAGATGCTTGATAAAGATCAACCAAATGTCTTGGTACACGGCAAGCTTTTGACCAGTGCCCTTTTCCACCGCAACGATGACATATAGTTTCTGAAATATTTGCCTTTGGATCCTCATAATCCCGTTTCTGCTTTTGGTGGTTATATCTCTTTGGGGGGTGACGGACATCAGGGAAATTTCTTCCTTGTCTACGTCCATGGCCATGACCCCGATTACGACCACGACCATGATTAAAGCCATAGCCTTTTCCATGCTTGGCATAATGAGAATACACCTTTTCTGCTTCAGGCAATGCTGTAGATCCAGTGGGTCGATTTTCGTGATTTCTCATGAGCAGGTCATTGTTTCGCTCAGCCACAAGGAGAAGAGAAATCAGTTCAGAGTACTTTTTAAAACCTTTCTCTCTGTACTGTTGTTGCACTACCATATTGGAGGCATGAAACGTTGTAAACGTTTTTTCAAGCATATCATAATCAGAGATATTATCTCCACATAGTTTCAATTTAGAAGTAATTCTGGACATTGCAGAATTATATTCAGAAACAGACTTAAAGTCTTGGAGCCTCAGATGAGCCCAATCATATCGTGCTTTTGGCAGAGTGACCAACTTCAGGTTGTCATATCTCTCCTTTAAACCTTTCCACAAGATGAGTGGATCTTTGACTGTAAGATATTCAATTTTCAAACCTTCATCAAGGTGATGGCGCAAGAAAATCAAGGCCTTAGCACAGTCTTGGGTGGATGCTTTATCTCTGTCTTTAATGGCGTCTCCAAGACCCATAGCGTCTAAGTGGATTTCATCATCCAACACCCATGTCATATAGTTCTTGCCCGAAATTTCAAGGGCAACGAACTTTCTTTTCATAATATCAGACGTAATTAAAACCAAATTCGGAAAAGGGAAATACCTTAATTTTCTCAAGAGGATTCTTGAGACGGTAGAGTCTCGTGCTGATAACGTGTTATGAAATAATATAAGAACAAGAACAATAATACAAGAACAAGAACAATAGAGAGAAAAGTAGAGAGAGGAGTATGCTTACTGATACTTTGGGATGGTTTACAATGGAATAGAACCCCTTTATTTATAGGGAGGTGGTGACTTAGCCACCAAGAGGTAAACCCTAGAATCTCTCTAAATATGGACATTCACCTAAAATAGAATATTTTATAACACTTACAAGCTAGTTTAGACACCGTCATAAAAGAAAGAAGCGGTCTTTCAGGATTGGTCGTTGTATGTCACCACCTCATATTTATCCTACACATTTAATTAAGGTTATCAATGGGAAGTCATAATTAAGGTGTACAAGATCTTATCGTCTAGCCGTTAGTACTCCATATCTTCCCAAAGAATTCAATTTTACCGCGTCCATAATCCGTTAACAACTCGAATTTTATGAAAAAGGGAAATAAAGGGGTTGTTAGTGTTGGTTGGAACATTAGATAGGAGAAGTTATTGACATTGAGCTAAGTACACTGAGAAAAACTCTTTTCCTGATGCAAAGTGTAAATAATGCATGTGGCTACATGTGACAATGGGGCCATTGTGCTATTATTTGAACGAACAAAAAGGCAACAAAAACCATTCAAAATTGACCATTTCATGGGCTGAAACATGCTGGCCCTTACATGTGAAAAACTGTTCTCAAGCAAGAATTGTTGCCTACATCATATTAAATTCTGCTGTTGCAATGTTTGAATATTTATTTATGCTACATTAATTTTTCATATTATTTGATATAAACGAGTCACACTGATATAGCACGGATATTGATACTTTATGACTATTATTCAAAATGTACAATTTTATAAGTTAGTCAAAGATTATAGATATATACATTATCCGGACGTAGTAGCGAATTCAACAATGAGTTTGCCGGTCTAGTCGAACCATGTATAAATGCGCGAGAAAAAAATGGTATACATAGAGTTAAATATGCGTTTCAGAACTCTATCTCGTAACTCAGTAACCACAAATTTTGATTTTGACTCGACCAATTATCATATGCATGTAACATATATGTGTCTTCTAGTTCTTTGAAAAGTTCTAATTAGGTTTTGTCAAACAAGTGGGCTATTGCTTATGCTAGTGCTTATTTTTTTCATGAATGTGTGAGTTGTTCATTAACCCATTAACAATAGTAATATGATTATCTTTTCCTTAGATATATATTGCGATTTACGTATGCTTACTTTAAGTCGGGAATTTATCAGAAGTACCTTTTCTATCTACATAAAGTATGAGTAATGTTTTGTACTCACTACTCTCCTCAGATCGCACTCCTAAGATTACACTAAATTACCTATTGTTATTTCCTCTTTGTAGGGGTGATGCCAAAATCAAATTTATTAGAGAGAATTGATGCTTCCAAGCATAGTTCTAATTTGGGCCACTCGTCCCATGTGCATACTAGCCTATAGGTTGTTGTCACTTTAATAGAATAGGTGAAAACTAGCAAGTTGTTAGCCATCATACAACTTTGACAAGTCTTTAACCCACCGAGGAACTTTTAGAAAACACTAAAGTTTTTAAGAAAAAGACACTTCAAAAGGATTTTCTTCATATTACATTTCATAGTTTGATATCATTATATATCTTGCACTGTTATTGCGTGTATACTTCTTTCATCTTCTTTTTTGTTATTTTGGTTTTAGTTTTCTAAATATTCTATATTATTATTACTTGTTATCAGTGCTTCTTATATTTTTTCTTTAACTGAGGGTCTTCCGAAAACATCCTCTCTTTATTAATAGGATAGGAGTAAGACTGCATATATCCTATCCTAGATTCCCTGACCCCATTTATGAAAATACATTGAAATGTTATTGTTGTTGCACATTTCATAAGATGCAATTTGATTGTATTTAAAGTTATAAATATTAATTTGACTTGTTGATTAAACAACAAGTAGTACTTGAAGAAAATATTGAAATGTATTATAGAGTTAGTTTGAATGAAAATATTTAAATGTATTATATTTACCCATAACTATGTGTATGCAAAGGCCAAGACATAATTTAAAAGTCATAGGTTCTACAATTTAGAATAGTGTTTAGGTGTCACAAGAGGGGTTGTTATAATGGTAAGCAACCCCCACTTCTAACAGAGAGGTTGTGAGTTTGAGTCTCCCCAAGAGCAAGGTGGAAAGTTCTTGTAGGGAAGGATGCCGGGGGTCTATTTGGAAACAACCTCTCTACCCCAGGGTAGGGGTAAGGTCTGCGTACACACTACCCTCCCCAGACCCCACTAAGTGAGGGTAGTGTGTACACAGACTTTATCCATATTCCGAAGGAGTAGAGAGGTTATTTCCGAAAGACCCTCGGCTCAAGAAGACAAAGAAGACAATATTAGTAACATCGCCGAAACAATATAAAACAAATATTACAAACATGACAAATAGGAACGATATGAAATCAAGAAGAATAACACAAAGCAAAGCAAAAGTAAAATAGTATCCCTATCATACTAGTCTCACAAAGTTATGGTATAAGACAAGGCTCAACTACCTCCTAACCTACAACTCTAATACTCGACCTCCACGCGTTCCTATCAAGTGTCATTTCCTCGAAAATTTGCAACTTCGCCATATCCTGCCTAATCACCTCCCCCCAGTACTTCTTTGATCGTCCTCTACCTCTTCTCGTACCACAACCAGCTATTTGCATCTCCTTAACGAAGCATTTGGGTTTCTCCTCTGAACATGCCCGAACCATCTGAGCCTTGCTTCTCGCATCTTGTCATCAATGGGAGCCACACATACCTTCTCCCGAATATCATCATTCCTAATCTTATCCATCCTAATATGCCCGCACATCCAACTCAATATCCTCATTTCTGCTACCTTCATCCTCTGGATATGTAATTTCTCAACCGGCCAACATTTCGTCCATATATCATGACCGGTCTAACCATTGCTTTATAGAACTTACTTTTGAATATCAATGGCACTCTCTTGTCACACAATACTCCAGATGCTAATTTCCACTTCATTTATCTTATCCCAATACAGTGCACAACATTCTCGTCGATCTCCCTTCCCCATGAATAATCGACCAAAGGTATTATATATATATATATTAAATTTTTTAATACTAATACAGAATTCGAACTAAAATTTAATGAATTTCGCCGAACGCTTAACTTACCTTGTAGCGCAGATTTGCTCTGCGCGTAGACATATATGTTATTTTGTACTATAAACGATTTGAATGGATGAAATTACTAATTGTTGTTAAGCTTTGGATAATTGTTTGGTTGGCAAGCAGATGCAAATGAATTAAAAGTTGCTTATTGTATAACTTTTGGTAGACAAAATGTAGCATGAAAACTGTAGGTGCATGTGGCTCCAAAGATTTTCCAAAAGGGAAATATATAAAGTATTTTGCGTATCAAAGGATGTAATTATTGGTGGCAAAATGATTTAAAAAATAATTGACTATTTATTACAGGCAAAGTTATGTTGACTATTTTTTACTGAAAAATTATACTACGTATAAGCTAAAATATTTTTTATTATTGATTAAAAATAGTTTGAATACACTTGTATATCCCACTGCAAAGGATGTTGAACACACTTATTAAATATTTTTTTTCTGCCACTGCCAATATTATCCACAAAAAATATCTTGGAGAATGAACTTTTTAAAAATAGGTCAAATACGAATAAAAATAATATTATCTATGTAGAAAATGAATAACTAATGGATAACCAATGAATCTAACTTCTACATTTGTAAAACCTCAAATTGTGGGTTCCTCAAGTTAGGGAGACTAGGAATTTTCCTAAATGTGATCATATGCAAGAACTCATAAATAATATAGTTACCCATATTATCTATCGGTAAACTTATATTTTATCCGTATTAAATATGGGTGAGTCAAAAATCTATCTATTTTTTCATTGTCCGTTTTCGACCCGAACGATATCTGGCTAGACTCAATCGTTTGCCACTCCTAAGCATGATATAGACAGCTTATTATATATAAATATTAGTGGCCTACTTCACAACGAACTTGAAAATTAAAACAAAAATAAATTTACTATTGCTCCAAAGCTCCCTTCCAAGTCTCCCAACTGCATATGCTATTATGTTGCTTCTTCACTTCACGTGTAGATCCCCATCACTCATTTTACAACTTAATGATTAGACCTCTTTTTTCTTTTCTTTTTCTGGATGTCATGGCAGACATGGAAAATTCTTCACCCATTTTATTCAATTATACTTGTCCAAAGTGCTGTCTTTTAATTTGTTTCTTTATTGGAAAATTAGGGGAGAGGATTGGATGAATTTGGTTTTGGAGAATAATTGTCTCAAAAAGAAAAAAGACTAGAGCGAAAAGCGCGTTGGAGATTAAAAAAAATATTTACTATACTCGATATTTACACCCGACGAATAAGTATATATGTACCATCAGAGGCAGAGCTAGAGTGACTCAAACGAATTCGGCCGAATTCAATATTTTTTGTTCGAATTCTGTATTTATTTTAAAATTTTCATTGAGTATGTATATATTATTAATTTAGAACCCAATAACTTCAAACGAACAGAATCCTAAATCTTAGCTCTACCCTCTGTGTATGACGTGTGCATATACTTACATCACTTTATCATAATTAATTAAAGGGAGTACTACTTTTATACATTATTTTACCCGTGATCGTTGAATTTAAAGTGTTTTAACGTAAACATCGAGTATGAATAATTTTTTTATATTTATTAACAACTGATTTTTGGTAAAATAAAGCGCCACACGTAACTGATGGATGGATAAAATTCCAACAGTTGGTATGCAACAATTTGAAATTATACCTATCTACAACGATAAAAAATGTTCTTTGTTATAAATAGAATCCTATTTAAGGTGAATGTCTATATTTAGAGAGATTCTAGGGTTTACTACTTGATGGCTAAGTCACCACCTCCCTATAAATAAAGGGGTTCTCTCCTATTGTAAACCATCCCAAAAGTATCAATAAAAATACTCCTCTCTCTCTACTTTTCTCTCTATTGTTCTTGTTCTTATATTATTTTATAACACGTTATCAGCACGAGACTCTACCGTCTCAAGAATCCTCTTGAGAAAATTAAGGTATTTCCCTCTTTCCAAATTTGGTTTTAATTATGTCTGATATTATGAAAAGAAAGTTCGTTGCCCTTGAAATTTCGGGCAAGAACGATATGACATGGGTGTTGGATGCTGAAATCCACTTAGATGCTATGGGTCTTGGAGACGCCATTAAAGACAGAGATAAAGCATCCACCCAAGACTGTGCTAAGGCCTTGATTTTCTTGCGCCATCACCTTGATGAAGGTTTGAAAATTGAATATCTCACAGTCAAAGATCCACTCATCTTGTGGAACGGCTTAAAGGAGAGATATGACAACCTGAAGTTGGTCACTCTGCCACAAGCACGATATGATTGGGCTCATCTGAGGCTCCAAGACTTTAAGTCTGTTTCTGAATATAATTCTGCAATGTTCAGAATTACTTCTAAGTTGAAACTCTGTGGAGATAATATCTCTGATTATGATATGCTTGAAAAAACGTTTACAACGTTTCATGCCTCCAATATGGTACTGCAACAACAGTACAGAGAGAAAGGTTTCAAAAAGTACTCTGAACTGATTTCTCTTCTCCTTGTGGCTGAGCGAAACAATGACCTGCTCATGAGAAATTACGAAAATCGACCCACTGGGTCTACACCATTGCCTGAAGCAGATAAGGTGTATTCTCATTATGCCAAGCATGGAAAAGGCCATGGATCTAGTCATGGTCGTGGTCGTAATCGGGGTCATAGCCGTGGACGTAGACAAGGAAGAAATTTCCCTGATGTCCGTTACCCCCCAAAGAGAAATAACCACCAAAAGCAGAAACGGGATTATGAGAATCCAAAGGCAAATAGTTCAGAAACTATATGCTATCGTTGCGTGGAAAAGGGCACTGGTCAAAAGCTTGCCATGTACCAAGACATTTGGTTGATCTTTATCAAGCATCTCTAAAGAATACAGGCCCTGAAACAAATTTTGTCTCTGACGACAATTTTGACATCACCCACCTGGATGTGGCAGACTTCTTTGAGCACCCTGAGGGGAAAATAGACCACTTAATCGGTGATGGAACTGTGATGAAGGAAGATGGAATTGTTTGATTTTATTTGTATTAGTTAGTGAATAAACTAATAGTCATTAGTATCAGCTCGTAATAGTTAGTTTATGATATAATGTTAGTATTAGTTCTTTAGAATGTTTCAATATGCTTAAATTTCAAAGATATTTTTATTTTTCAGTAGAGTTAATCGACTAACCTACAGTTAGTCGATTATCTAATATTTCGCATTAAAACTGCAAAACAATCGATTATATACTTGTTAACAATCGATTATATTAAGACAGTGTGATCTGAAGTTTTTCAAAATAGCAGATAATCGATTATGTATGTTTAACAATCGATTATATTAAGACAGTGTGATCTGAAGTTTTTCAAAATAGCAAATAATCGATTATGTATGTTTAACAATCGATTATATTAAGACAGTGTGATCTGAAGTTTTTCAAAATAGTAAATAATCGATTATGTATGTTTAACAATCGATTACATTGAGACAGTGCTTAAACTGAAATTTTCAAACTGCAAAGTAATCGATTATGGAAAACATATAATCGACTATCTGATTTAGTTAGTCAACTAACCTCAGCAGATTTTGATGACTGTTTACTAAGTTAGTCGAATAACTAATTAGTTATTCGACTAACCAATATTTCGCATTAAAACTGGATTTTTTCTGTAAGGCTAGTTAGTCGAATATCAGGTTTAGTTATTTGAATAACCTAATGACTGCTTCCCTAGATAGTCGACTATCAACTCAGTTATTCGAATAACCTCAACAGATTTTGAAAATATTGTTTAAATATGAAACAAACGGATTGAATTTGTTTATTCTCATGTTCGTGTATTTTCTTTTGTATGTCAAACCATGGGAAAGCAAATATGGATATCTCACAAAGCAAACTTGGATCAAATATTTGTTTAGTTGATTCATGTACTACACATACGATACTCAAAGAAAAGAAATATTTCTCTCAACTAAGTATGTGTAAGGCAGATGTTACTACAATCTCTGGTAGTAGTAAATTGATTGAAGGCTCTGGAAAGAGCAACTATAACTCTGCCTAGAGGAACAATGTTTATCATAGAGAATGCAATGTTCTCCTCCAAGTCTAAGAGAAACTTGTTGAGTTTTAAAGATATACGCCGGAATGGCTATCATGTTGAGACAATAGATGAGAATAATCTTGAATATCTCATCATTACAAAGAATGTCTCTGGCCAAAAGAGGGTTATTGAGAAATTCCCATCTTTATCTTGTGGCCTGTATTGGACAAAAATTAGTGCAATTGAGGCACATTCAACAGTAAACCAAAAGGTTACTGATTCCAATACTTTTGTACTTTGGCATGATCGATTGGGACACCCTGGATCAATCATGATGAGACGGATTATAGAAAGCTCATATGAGCATCCGTTAAAGAATTTCAAGATTCTTTTAAATAATGAATTTTCTTGCACTTCTTGTTATCAAGGCAAGTTAATTACAAGACCATCACCAACAAAGGTTGGGACTGAGTCACCTACGTTTTTGGAACGTATACAAGGGGACATTTGTGGACCTATTCACTCACCTAGTGGGTCCTTTAGATATTTTATAGTCCTAATAGTCGCATCTTGTAGATGGTCTCATGTGTGCCTGTTGTCATCATGCAACCTTGCGTTTGCAAAACTAATGGCACAAATAATTCGACTACGAGCACATTTTCCTGATAATCCAATCAAGTCTATTAGACTGGATAATGCTGCTGAGTTTTCATCCCAAGCATTTAATGATTATTGCTTATCAATTGGGATAAAAGTGGAACATTCTGTAGCTCATGTTCACACTCAAAACGGTCTTGCAGAATCTTTAATTAAACGCCTGCAGTTGATTGCAAGACCATTACTCATGAAAATGAGGCTGCCCACTTCGGTATGGGGTCACGCCATTTTGCATGCAGCAATGCTAATTCGTCTCAGACCAACGAATTATCACAAATATTCCCCGTTGCAATTGGTTTTGGGTCATTAACCCAATATATCCCATTTAAGAATCTTTGGATGCGCAGTATATGTGCCTATAGCACCGCCATACCGCACCAAGATGGGTCCGCAAAGAAGGTTAGGAATATATGTTGGGTTTGAATCGCCCTCCATTATTCGCTACCTCGAAACATTGACAGGTGATTTGTTCACTGCACGATTTGCAGACTGTCAATTTGATGAGATACGTTTCCCAAAATTAGGGGGAGAAGTTGGTGAAACCAAACGGGAAATTTTGTGGAAAAATGCATCATTATCTCATCTTGATCCACGTACCTCTATTTGTGAAAAAGAGGTGCAAAAGATTATCCATTTGCAAAGAATAGCAAATCAAATGCCTGACGTATTTACGGACTTGAAAAGGATAACAAAATCCCACATCCCCGTGGAGAATGTTCCAATCTGTATTGATGTCCCTGTTCGACAATCATCTAGTGTCATATCCAATGAGTCGAATGCACGCCTGAAGCGTGGCAGTCCATTAGGTTCCAAAGATCGAAATCCTAGAAAGAGGAAAGCAAACGATCAAAATAACACTACGAAAGAATCTCATGAGAAAATTCATGATTTAATAAATTCTGAGATTCATGAAGAATCCATTGAGCCCGAGACTCAAGAAAATAAGGAACTATCCATAAATCCAATCGATATTGAGGCAAATTTTAATCGAGTGGATATAGTGGTGGATTATGTCTTTGCTTATAATGTCGCATCTAGCATTATGCAAGAAAGTGAGGATCTTGAACCTCAATCTGTTGGAGAATGTCGAAAAAGACATGATTGGCCAAAATGGCAAGAAGCAATTCAATCAGAACTGAATTCGCTGGCAAAACGTGAAGTTTTTGGCCCTATAGTTGAAACACCTAATGGTGTTAAGCCTGTTGGCTATAAATGGGTCTTTGTACGCAAGAGAAATGAGAAAAACGAGGTACAAAGATATAAGGCACGCCTTGTTGCACAAGGATTTTCTCAAAGGCCTGGTGTCGATTATGAAGAGACATATTCGCCTGTAATGGATGCCATAACTTTTCGTTATCTCATTAGTTTTGCTGTCCTTGAAAAGCTTGACATGCATTTAATGGATGTGGTTACTGCCTATCTTTATGGCTCACTTGATAATGAGATATACATGAAAATTCCCGAGGGACTCAAAATGCCAAACGCTCATAATTCAAAGTCCCGGGAAATGTTTTCAATTAAATTGCAAAGATCCTTGTATGGTCTAAAGTAATCAGGACGAATGTGGTATAATCGTCTTAGTGAGTATTTATTAAAAGAAGGCTATATAAATGATGCCATTTGCCCGTGTGTTTTTATAAAGAAAACAACATCGGAATTTGTTGTACTTGCCGTATATGTCGATGACATAAACCTTATTGGAACCCCCATAGAACTCCAAAAGGCAATTGATTATCTAAAGAATGAATTCGAGATGAAAGATCTCGGAAAGACAAAATTATGTCTTGGTTTGCAAATTGAATATTTGGCAAACGGAATTTTTGTTCATCAATCTACCTATATAGAAAAGGTACTGAAACGATTTTACATGGATGGAGCACATCCTTTAAGTACTCCGATGGTTGTTCGATCACTTGATGTGAATAAAGATCCATTGCGACCGCAAGAAAGGAATGAAGAGCTACTTGGTCCTGAAGTACCATATCTTAGTGCAATTGGCGTACTAATGTACCTTGCAAATACTACAAGGCCTGACATAACCTTTTCAGTTAATGTCTTAGCAAGGTATAGCTCGGCTCCTACAAGGAGACATTGGAATGGGATCAAACATATATTGCGGTACCTAAAAGGGACTACCGATATGGGCTTATTTTATGGCAACAATTGCAGTCCTGATCTTGTTGGTTATGCTGATGCTGGATATTTATCCGACCCACACAAGGCTCGATCTCAAACGGGTTATGTGTTTACCTGTGGAGGCACCGCCATATCTTGGCGATCAACTAAGCAATCAATTGTGGCTACTTCATCTAAGCATGCCGAGATAATCGCTATTCATGAAGCAAGTCGGGAGTGTGTGTGGTTGAGATCTATCATACATCATATTCAAGACAAATGTGGTTTGAAGTGTAACAAACTACCCACGACTTTGTATGAAGGCAATGCAACATGTATAGCTCAATTGAAGGGAGGATTCATAAAAGGAGATAGAACAAAGAATATTTCACCAAAGTTATTTTTCACACATGATCTTCAAAAGAATGGTGATATCAATGTGCAACAGATTCGTTCAAGCGATAATATGGCTGATTTGTTCACAAAATCTCTACCAACGTCAACCTTCAAGAAGCTAGTTCACAAGATCGGAATGCGAAGACTCAAGGATATGAAATGATGCTCTTTTCAGGGGGAGTTAATGCACGTTGCACTCTTTTTCCCTTACAAGGTTTTGTCCCACTGGGTTTTCCTTGCAAGGTTTTTAACGAGGCAACCAATTGGCGCATATTCAAACATGTGTACTCTTTTTCCTTTTCTATAATTTTTTCCCAGTGGGTTTTGTTTTAGTTAAGGTTTTAACGAGACACATTATCGAATAGACATTCAAGGGGGAGTGTTATAAATAGAATCCTATTTAAGGTGAATGTCTATATTTAGAGAGATTCTAGGGTTTACTACTTGGTGGCTAAGTCACCACCTCCCTATAAATAAAGGGGTTCTCTCCTATTGTAAACCATCCCTAAAGTATCAATAAAAATACTCCTCTCTCTACTTTTCTCTCTATTGTTCTTGTTCTTATATTGTTTTATAACATTCTTTTCCTTTTTTGGATTTTTTTTGGGAGAAGGACTAGGTGGGAACTTCCTCTCTGTTTTGAGGTAATTGTCCAAAATTAAAGATTGGAACGACAAGAGTGTTCAGGAAAATGAGATTAATGGACCTAAAACGATATAAAATATCAAAGATAATTACTATTAATCCTGTTATGAAATAATATAAAAGACAAGAACAATAACTCAAGAACAAGAGCAAATAGAGAGAAGAGTAGAGAGAGTTCTTCTTATTGATACTTAGAGAATGTTAGGAGTGATTTACAATGGTAGAGGGCACCTCTATTTATAGGGAGGAGGATGATTTATCTACCAAGAATAGAACTCTAGAATCTCTCTAATTAAAGACATTCACCTTAAATAGAAGTGTATTTATAACACCCACCCTTGAATGTCTATTCAATGATGTTCCTCGTTAAAACCTTAAAACAAAACCCAATGGGAAAAATTAAAGTAAGGAAAAAGAGTACACATGTTTGAATATGCGCCTATTGGTTGCCTCGTTAAAAACCTCGCAAGGAAAACCCGGTGGGACAAAACCTTGTAAGGGAAAAAGAGTGCAACGCGCCTTAACTCCCCCTGATAAGAACATCAATTTATGTCCTTAAGTCTTCGCATCCCGATCTTGTGAACTAGCTTCTTGAAGGTTGACTTTGGTAGAGATTTTGTGAACAAATCAGCCATATTTTCGCTTGAACGAATCTGTTGAACATTGATATCACCATTCTTTTGAAGATCATGTGTGAAGAATAACTTTGGTGAAATATGCTTCGTTCTATCTCCTTTTATGAATCCTCCCTTCAATTGAGCTATACATGCTGCATTGTCTTCATACAAAGTTGTGGGTAGTTTATCACACTTCAAACCACATTTGTCTTGGATATGATGTATTATCGACCTTAACCACACACACTCTCGACTTGCTTCATGAATAGCAATTATCTCGGCATGATTAGATGAAGTAGCCACAATTGATTGCTTAGTCGATCGCCAAGATATGGCGGTTTCTCCACAGGTAAACACATAACCCGTTTGAGATCGAGCCTTGTGTGGGTCGGACAAATATCCAGCATCAGCATAACCAACAAGATCCGGGCTGCAATTCTTGCCATAAAATAAGCCCATATCGGTAGTTCCCTTTAGGTACCGCAATATGTGTTTGATCCCATTCCAATGTCTCCTCGTAGGAGCCGAGCTAAATCTTGCTAAGACATTAACTGAAAAGGATATGTCAGGTCTTGTAGTATTTGCAAGATACATTAGTGCGCCAATTGCGCTAAGATATGGTACTTCAGGACCAAGTAGCTCTTCATTCCTTTCTTGTGGTCGGAATGGATCTTTGTTCACATCAAGTGATCGAACAACCATCGGTGTACTTAAAGGATGTGCTTCATCCATGTAAAACCGTTTCAGTACCTTTTCTGTATAGGTAGATTGATGAACAAAAATTCCGTTTGCCAAATATTCAATTTGCAAACCAAGACATAGTTTAGTCTTTCCGAGATCTTTCATCTCGAATTCATCCTTTAGATAATCAATTGCCTTTTGGAGTTCTATAGGGGTTCCAATAAGGTTTATGTCATCGACATATACGGCAAGTACAACAAATTCCGATGTTGTTTTCTTTATAAAAACACACGGGCAAATGGCGTCATTTATATAGCCTTCTTTTAACAAGTACTCACTAAGACGATTATACCACATTCGTCCAGATTGCTTTAGACCATACAAGGACCTTTGCAATTTAATTGAGAACATTTCCCGAGATTTCGAATTATGCGCGTTTGGCATCTTGAGTCCATCGGGAATTTTCATGTATATCTCATTATCAAGTGAGCCATAAAGATAGGCAGTAACCACATCCATTAAGTGCATGTCAAGCTTTTCATGGACAGCAAAACTTATGAGATAACGAAAGGTTATCGCATCCATTACAGGCGAATATGTCTCTTCATAAACGACACCAGGCCTTTGAGAAAAACCTTGTGCAACAAGGCGTGCCTTATATTTTTGTACCTCGTTTTTCTCATTTCTTTTGCGTACAAAGACCCATTTATAGCCGACAGGCTTAACACCATTAGGTGTTTCAACTATAGGGCCAAAAACTTCACGTTTTGCCAGCGAATTCAATTCTGATTGAATTGCTTCTTGCCACTTTGGCCAATCCTGTCTTTTTCGACATTCTTCAACAGATTGAGGTTCGAGATCCTCACATTCTTGCATAATGCTAGATGCTACATTATAAGCAAAGGCATTATTCACCACAATATCCACTCGATTAATATTTGCCTCAATATTAATTGGATTTAGGGATAGTTCCGTATTTTCCAGAGTCTCGGGCTCAATGGATTCTTCATGAATCTCAGAATTTGTTAAATCATGAGATTCTTTCGTGGTGTCATTTTGATCGTTCTTTTTCCTCTTTCTAGGATTTCTATCTTTGGAACCTAATGGTCTGCCACGCTTCAGGCGTGCATTTGACTCATTGGATATGACACTAGATGATTGTCCAGCAGGGACATCAATACGGATTGGAACATTTTCCGCAGGAATGTGGGATTTCGTTATGCTTTTCAAGTCCGTAAATGCGTCAGGCATTTGATTTGCTATTCTTTGCAAATGGATAATCTTTTGTACCTCTCTTTCACAAATAGAGGTATGTGGATCAAGATGAGATAATGATGCATTTTTCCACAAAATTTCCCGTTTGGTTTCACCAACTTCTCCCCCTAATTTTGGGAAAAGTGTCTCATCAAATCGACAGTCTGCAAATCGTGCAGTAAACAAGTCGCCTGTCAATGTTTCGAGGTAGCGAATGATGGAGGGCGATTTAAACCCAACATATATTCCTAACCTTCTTTGCGGACCCATTTTGGTGCGGGATGGCGGTGCTATAGGCACATATACTGCGCATCCAAAAATTCTTAAATGGGATATATTGGGTTCATGACCCAAAACCAATTGCAACGGGGAATACTTGTGGTAATTCGTCGGTCTGAGACGAATTAGCATTGCTGCATGTAAGATGGCGTGACCCCATACCGAAGTGGGCAGCCTCGTTCTCATAAGTAATGGCCTTGCAATCAACTGCAGGCGTTTAATTAACGATTCTGCAAGACTGTTTTGAGTGTGAACATGAGCTACAGAATGTTCAACTTTTATCCCGATTGATAAGCAATAATCATTAAATGCTTGGGATGTAAACTCAGCAGCATTATCCAGTCTAATGGACTTGATTGGATTATCTGGAAATTGTGCTCGTAGTCGAATTATTTGTGCCATTAATTTCGCAAACGCAAGGTTGCGTGATGACAACAGGCACACATGAGACCATCTACAGGATGCGTCTATCAAGACCATGAAATACCTAAACGACCCACTAGGTGGGTGAATAGGTCCACAAATGTCCCCTTGTATATGTTCCAGAAACGTGGGTGACTCAGTCCCAACCTTTGTTGGTGATGGCCTGATAATCAACTTGCCTTGATAACACGAAGTGCAAGGATATTCATTATTCGAAAGAATTTTGAAATTCTTTAACGGATGCCCATATGAGCTTTCTATAATCCGTCTCATCATGACCGATCCTGGGTGTCCCAATCGATCATGCCAAAGTACAAAGGTATTGGAATCAGTAACCCTTTGGTTTACTGTTGAATGTGCCTCAATTGCACTAATTCTTGTCCAATACAGGCCACAAGATAAAGACGGGAATTTCTCAATAACCCTCTTTTGGCCGGAGACATTCTTTGTGATGACGAGATATTCAAGATTATCTTCATCCATTGTCTCAATATGATAGCCATTCCGGCGTACATCTTTAAAACTCAACAAGTTTCTCTTAGACTTGGAGGAGAACATTGCATTCTCTATGATTAACGTCGTGCCTTTGGGCAGAGTTACAATTGCTCTTCCGGAGCCTTCAATCAATTTACTACTTCCAGAGATTGTGGTAACGTTTGCCTTACACATATTCAGTTGAGAGAAATACTTCCTTTCTTCGAGTATTGTATGTGTAGTACATGAATCAACTAGGCAAATACTTTTACAGTTGGACGTTGATCCAAGTTCGCTTTATGAGATATCCATATTTGCTATCCCATAGTTTGACATACAAAAGAGATACAGGTACATAAGAATAAACAAGTTCAATTCGTTTGTGCCACATAATATTTTCAAAATCTGCTGCTAACAGTTGACTAACAAAAACAAATATGTTATCCATAATTGATTACTTTGCAGTTTGAAAATTTCAGTTTAAACATTTTCTTCAAACAATCGATTGTTAAACACAAACAATCGATTGTTGAACAATGACAATCGATTGTTAAACACACACAATCGATTATTTGCTATTTTGAAAAACTTCAGATCACACTGTCTTAAGACAATCGATTGTTATACATAGACAATCGACTGTTGGCTATTTTGAAAAATTCCAGAGCACACTGTTTTTAAGACAATCGATTGTTAAGTATAGACAATCGATTGTTGGCTATTTTGAAAAATTCCAGAGCACACTGTTTTAAGACAATCGATTGTTAAGTATAGACAATCGATTGTTGGCTATTTTGAAAAATTCCAGAACACACTGTTTTAAGACAATCGATTGTTATGCATAGACAATCGATTGTGGATGATTTTTGAAAAATTCCAGATTACACTGTCTTAACGACAATTGATTGTTAGACAAAGACAATCGATTGTGGATGATTTTTGAAAAATTCCAGATTACACTGTCTCAACGACAATCGATTGTTAGACAAAGACAATCGATTGTTGATCAATTATTTTTCAGCTTTAATGCGAAAATAGTAGATAATCAACTAGTTTTTCAGGCTAGTCGATTACCCCTTCTGGAAAATAAAAATATTATTGATATTTGAGCATATTGAAGATATTCTAAAGAACTACTGCTAACATTGCATCATGAACTAACTAATACGAGCTAATACTAATGACTATTAGTTTATTCACTAACTAATACAAATAAGTGGAACAAAATCAAATAACTCCATCTTCTTTCATCTCGGACCCATCACCGATTAGGTGGTCTATTTTCCCCTCGGGTTGCTCAAAGAAGTCTGCCACATCCAGGTGGGTGATGTCCTCATAGACAAAATTTGTTTCAGGGCCTTTTCTCTTTCGAGATGCTTGATAAAGGTCAACCAAGTGTCTTGGTATACGGCAAGTCTTTGACCAGTGCCCTTTCCCACCGCAACGATAACATATAGTTTCTGAACCATTTGCCTTAGGATCTTCATGACCCCGTTTCTGCTTTCGGCGGTTATCTCTCCTTGGGGGTTGACGGACTTCATTGGAATTTCTTCCTTGTCTACGTCCCTGGCTATGACCCCGTTTACGACCATAACCATGGTCCTTTTCATGTTTGGCATAATGAGAGTGCACCTTATCTGCTTCAGGCAGTGGTGTAGACCCAGTGGGTCGATTTTCATGATTTCTCATGAGCAGGTCATTATTTCGCTCAGCCACTAGTAGAAGAGAAATCAGTTCAGAGTACTTTGTAAAGCCTTTCTCTCTGTACTGTTGTTGCAGTACTATATTGGAGGCATGAAACGTTGTAAACGTTTTCTCAAGCATATCATAATCGGAGATATTATCCCCGCATAGCTTCAATTTAGAAGTAATTCTGAACATTGCAGAATTATATTCAAAAACGGACTTAAAATCCTGGAGCCTCAGATGAGCCCAATCATATCGTGCTTGTGGCAGAGTGACCAACTTCAGATTGTCATATCTCTCCTTTAAGCCGTTCCACAAGATGAGTGGATCCTTGACGGTGAGATATTCAATCTTCGAACCTTCATCAAAGTGATGGCGCAAGAAAATCAAGGCCTTCGCAAATAGAGAGAAGAGTAGAGAGAGTTCTTCTTATTGATACTTAGAGAATGTTAGGAGTGATTTACAATGGTAGAGGGCACCTCTATTTATAGGGAGGAGGATGATTTATCTACCAAGAATAGAACTCTAGAATCTCTCTAATTAAAGACATTCACCTTAAATAGAAGTGTATTTATAACAAATCCACAATTAAAGGTGATTAGTATTCGTCAAATCAGGCATTTAGTTCTTTTCGTTTTCTTCTGAACCATGATATTATTATTATTATTATTATTATTATTATTATTATTATTATTATTATTATTATTGTTATTATTATATGGATGAGATTTGAAGGAAAAAAAATGCATCAACATACATTAAATTCCGATGCAACATGCATAATAGACTAAATTAGCCCCATAAATCAAAAAGAAAAAAATAGAAAAGTGAAAAATCATAAATAAATATATAATAGTAGTATGTTTCTTTCATATCTATTTTAGGACCTTATACAGAATAAAGAAAGCTTTAACTAATTGAAAAGCTTGAATTATATAATTTACCTTTTCATTGTGATTAAATTGATTAATTACTGTTTATCTTCGTATTTAATTTTTTTAGTTGATAAAGTACTAACATTAGCCATAACATTTGATTTTATATTTTCGAATTTTCAATGAAGGACCATAAAGGAAAAAGAAAGCACATAATTTGAAGAATTACGTAGTGGAATAACTTTTATCAGTTTGGAGTCATAATCAACGTGAATAATACTTCTGATAAATCTTTGACCTAATCTTATCAATGGACCCAAATAATATACTTGGAACCGACTTATCGGGTATCAGTTTGGATTGTATCTAATGGTCTCATTTTCAGTATTACTAGATAAATTTAATGAAGAAACTATATATACAACTTTTGATTAGAAAAGGGGGTTTAACTTCAATAAGTAGTTGAATTTACTATTTATTTTTTAGTTTGTATATATTGATTATACATTAATTATACATAACTATACGTATATTACACATGAATTACCCATATTTTATACATCACCGATAAGTTTTAGTTAAAGAATTAACCAAAATAGCCTCGTGACCAATTGTTTAAATGAAAAATAGTCGACGGATATGTGTATAATTAACGGATGATTTATATTACCAGCTAGGAAAAATAAAGAGAAATTTTCATAAAACACTATAGTTTAGGGCCTAATAACTATAGTTTGCCTAATTAACTGTAATTAAGACAAAATACAAGGTGTATACGAAGAATACAACTTGTATTGATTTGTACACATGAGTGTATACAAACTGTATTTGAATAAATACTACTAAGACGAAATACATAAATACAGAAAAATAAAATGCTGTTGTTGAGAGTCGAATTCAAGGCCTTCACTAACTAAGCACACCCTTTAACCAACTGAGTTACGAGAGCTTATGCCTCTTGTTTCAGTTCAAAATAATTAATCTCTTATTTCATAAATTTTTAATAAAATTCAAATATAGTTACACATGGTTAATTTGCTAAAAGTATTGATATGAATGATAAATACATGGTATATATTTGACGCATCGACTAACTATTTGAATACATATTCCTTTTCAGTTTAGGTGGTTGGGTGAATCGTTATTGAAAAAATAACATTGTATAACCGCTCTTAAAATAATAGTCGAATATAAATAGTTTCTGGCACGACTAAAAGTGAAAAAAGCCCATGGTTATTTAGATTAATTCTTTTTTTTTAAAACTACCTAAGTCTCATCACAAATAATAAAAGCCATTTATAAACCAGTAATAAATAGACGTTTGGTTTTTCACACTGGTTAGATGGTAACTAGTAGTGTATGAAACTTTAACATAACCACTGGGATTTTGAACATAATTATAGTAAATCCATTTATTAGGTATTTCCTTTATTCAATTGTACAATTATTCTTTTTTTTTTTTAAATTCAAGTTTCATTAATCTAATATAAGCACAATCATGGTTTGTGTTGGAGCAAAATGATGACTAAACAACATAAATAAATTAAGTACACTTAGCAAACACTTCAAATTATTGAAAATTAAAGCGATTCTGATAACTCTTTTCACACTAACTTAAAGATGGAGCATCACCTTTAATTGCCAGCGAAGTCAAGATAGAAAGGAAATAACACTGTAACATAGAAACCATGCATAACTAGTTGGAATGTCGGCAATTAATAAAGTCATTACAATGATTAATCAAAGATTATCTAAAACCCAATCAAAATGATCTTAGTTGGGCATGATTTGGTTTTGCCCCTATGTGTATATTTATGTTTGTCAAAGCTGTTCAACAATAACTCTTAAAATTTAAATTTTGTGTAAAAACTGTTAAGATCGACACTGAAAATCAGTAGGAACGAGCTCGACCACACCTGCAATGGTGGAAAGATGAAGCTTTTAGAACTCAACGTGAGAGAAGGGAAGAAGAGAAAGTGAAATTGAAGAAATGAAGCTTAAGCTTTCATTGACACCAGTACACAATATATATACACACGCTGACATCTGACACCAAAACTATTACACTAACTACTAACTAACAGGCATAACCAACTAAAACAATGCATAACTAATTATTAAATAATATATCTCAATATTCCCCCTCCCCCGTTGGAGGTAGTGAAAACATTGCTAATTTGCCCAAAACACTAGAATGCTTGATGCACATGAGAGCTTTTGTAAGGAAATCTGCGAGTTGATGGTCAGTAGTAATATGATACAAAGAGATGAGGCACTCTTGTAGCCATTTCTTCAGAAAGTGTCGATCAATTTTGATGTGTTTTGTACATTCATAAAATATACGATTCTTAGCTATGTGTAGACCTGACAAACTATCACAAAACACTGCAATTGGATTATGGAAGGAACTCTTAGCTCAGTCAGTATCCTGCTCAACTGGACTAATTCACCAATCACTTTCCTAAGTGATATGTACTCTGCCTCTACTGAAGGTAGTGAAACAATCTCCTCCTTTTTAGATTGCCAGCTAAGAGGAATGTTTCCTAACAAAATAATATACCTGATCGGGTCCAACCCTACACCACTACAGAGTGGCAAGAGCGGTCTATGCAGCTTTTACCCGAGAAGGTTGGGATCGAATCCACATGGAGCTTATACAATGTTTGGAGTTGAATTCCTATCTAATCTTTTAGTATATAGTGCTCTTGATTACACTTTCAATCATTCTTGTTTGTTTGTTACTTCTAATTTTATATTAAAGATGGGCGAAATTAAGCTAGTAGATATGTTTGTAGGGTTTTCTAATTGGTTAAAGAGGCACTAGGGAAGTAACTTACTCCTAGGTGAGTATCTAACGAGATCTAGAACTTAGGAAAATAATGTTATAGTTGGTATCGTGATATAGCCAATGCACGAAGCTACTCACTCTACACCTCTCGGTAGTAAGAGTGACTTTTCCTTAATTGGCTCTCTCAAGTCCAATTGGGTGTTCAATTTGTACAAGCAATATTGGCTCAAGTCAGGTATACATATCTCTAGGTTTAACCCTTTAATTGGGGTTATCAATATCTTGAATACACCCCCAATTCCTTGTTAACCTGAATTTCCTAGACTTAGTCTCTCTTTCTCAAAGAGCCTAAGTCAACAAGGCATAAATTAATGTTTGCAACCATTAATTCAACATAAAAAGCATAAATCAAGCAAAATAACAATCATCCATAAACATCTAAGCCATAAAATAAAAGACTCATTAAATAACCACACTAGGGTTAAGCCACAATCCTAGCTAATGGATTTGGCTACTCATAATTGAAGAAGAAATCATAGATTGAGATGATAAATAATCCATCAATTGTAATTACAAGATAAGAAACTAAACTTAATTGCTAAACTAGCTACAAAATTACTCAAAATAGTCAAATACTGTGTTTCACGTGCTTAGTTAACGTAAGATGACCTTAAAAATTTGGAAAAAACATATTTATACACATCTAAATTTTTTGAGCAAAAATGTTCCTAATTGAGGTATCTCGGACCGCGGTAAATGGACAGTTATAGAGGTAAGGCTACTGCAGTCGCATAAAATCCATTGTGGACCGCGGTCTTCAATGTTTGGCTCGACTACAAGTTCTCTGAACTTTTTCTCTGGGGACCGCGATAAACTGACTGTTGTCCTGGCGGAAGCACTGAGGTCGCATAAAATCACCACGGATCGCGGTAGCTTGAATTCCAAAAATGCCAACTCTGTGAATCCTTTCCACCGCGGACTGCACTAAAAGGATCGCGGTCGTGGTGAGTCTTCTGTGGTGGTGGTGGATTTTTTGCTGTAGCGCATCTTTTACTTGACTTTGAACTTGTGCAGGTTTCATTCATTTTTGAGCTGGTTATGACATCCTTATCTCTTTTTGACCAAACACTGCAAACAAGCACAACAAGTTAGCTTTTTGGTAATACATATACACATTTTAGTCCAAAATCAAGCAAAAGGGAGCATAAACTAGACTAGAATCCTACTCTCCCAAACTTAAGCTTTTGCTTATCCTCAAGCAAACAAAGTAATTCCCACATCCTCAAGATAAAAGAAAGGAAAATTTGGTTATTTTTAAAGTAACCTCATCAAGAATTAATTGGGACTAACAATTACCCTCAACTCAAATGCATTATCAATAATACACAACCATTTAGTATCATGGCTATAGTGCGACATGAAAACATCAAAGAATTGACTCAACTCATCAAGGAAACTCTTTCGTTACATTGGTCACTGTCACTCTTTATTGTTCATTTCAATTCATTTTCTTCTTTCTAGTTTTTTCATGCCTTTCATCTTTTGCTTTCATTGAATATCCTTTCATTTCTTCAACATTGTTCATTTTCTTTTTGAATTTTTGGCTTTTCTTTATTTTTCTTTTCCTTTGCGTTTCCTTATCTTAATTTTATACCTTTTATCACTTTTGCATTCCTCGTCTCTCCCCTCAAACTTGTGCTTTTGTGTTGTGCTAAGGGAAGATAGGATGCCAAGAGAGGATCGTTTTAGAACGAATAAAGGTTTGTGTCATGGTTATTGAAAGAATAAGGGCTAAGGCTCAATAGGATTAACTTAGAATATCATCATTGGTAAGCTATGGATGTTTTCAAGTTTCAATTGGGATCAAGGAGAGCTTATAATCACTTCTCAAGCAGAACTACACTTAGAATTTCGCCTAGACAAACATTCATGGCAAATTTTAGACTCATTGGCATGAGACTTGGATTTGCAAATTAATACCTCATTACACAAGCTATAGTATTTCTAAAGAAATAGAGTTGGGGGCCCATAACAACCTTAGCTAAGATTTGAGCAACACAACTGGTTCCGAGAAACCACTCGACGATTGTTTAGCCAACACGAGAGTCTCAAGGTCACAACTATCACTATCCTATACATAACAATTTATTTTTATCCATAAGGTCAAAGGTAAATGTGTTAAGCCTAAGTGAAGCTTTGCTTGTGGAACCATTTCTTACTAACCATTATTTACACAAACAAAAAGCAAAATAGACTCGAATCCTTAAGAAGGTTGTCATGCCATCAATCACCGGGAAGAGCCACCCGGTTCACTCAAATTCTACCTTTGAAAAGAATCGTGGCATTTAATAAAACCAAAGACTTATTGGTCACACAAAATTATAAAATAAGAAGCTACTAACCGAAAAAGAAGCTACTAAATGAAATAAGAAGCTATACTATTAAGGAAATTACAAAATAAGCTATAAATTAAAATATTGAAAGTAAACTGAATATGTACAAAAAAAATGGGCTTAGATGAATATACATAAGACAGAATGAATATATACATGAGAGTAAATTTATATACAGACCAAACTAGAACAATAACAAAAATTAAAATAAAAGGTAAAGTTATATTCATACCAAAGGCGAAAAATAAGCAGAAAGAAAGGAAATGGTGTCATAATTACAACCCGCGTCATCAAAAATATCAAAATAGGGCCTACCTCCTCAAATGAAAGCTAGTATTTGTCACATCCCTTTTTCCAACGCCCAAAAGAATATGTGTTTATGTTATGGTGGATTTGTCGGTTAAAGAGTTTTTCAGTTAAAGTGACAAATTTAAGTAGGGATTATTTTATTTACAGAATTGCCACTTGGAATTGATTTTCAGTGTTCCAAGTCACCTTTTATTTGAATCCATAGTCGAAGGAATGTTTGACTCTATTATTATTGGCCTACGAAAATAAAGTCCGAGTAAGAAATTCTGTTGACCGAAGAAAAGGTGTAAGGCATTCTCCGAGTCCCGTGGTTCTAGCACGGTCGCTTTATTAATTACGTTTGGCTTAAATTAATTTTGGACAAACTGTGATTTATATAATTTTTATGTTTTACCTATCCGCTGTTATTTCTTGATTATAAGAATTATTAAAGAAATGATTCGTATAAATTACATTGTCATAACCACCCTACAATAAGCAATTAACTTACTATAATTGCACCTCGCAAGCAAATCCGAAATCATGAGTGTCAATTATTTGTAGTGCTTTTGAGAAATTACTACATATGAGAAAATTAATTCTTAAAAATTATTTTTTTTAAAAAGGGAATTAATTATCACTATACGCAAGCGAATCCGCGATTTTAGCGATGGATTAATTAAATTAAAAAAATTAACTTAAAACTAATGGATATGGCATGACATTATTAAATGAATTTATTAAGTGTTAAACATAATGCTCCGCAAGTGAGTTCATGAATGAAAAAAAGTTAAAGTGAGCCTACTAATTACCTAGCATTAAATTAATTAAGTGACTAAGTTCTTAATTCAAAATACGATATATTCCTGTGAAGTACCAATCCAAGGGGAGGAAAACGTTGAATAGTCCAGCTACATTTAACTTAAATTAGTACATCTAGTTATCTCAAAGCTATTCAAATCGTCAGAACCAGACTGTTACCCAGTTCTTACGTTCATCCTTCCTTTCAAGATTAATTCATGATTCTCTTATTACTTAGTGTTCCAAATAATATTTGCTATGCTTGTGAGCATTATACAAACTGGAGAATTACATGAATGAAAATTGTATAAAAGTGCAACAATTCTATATTAATCATATTAAAGAAATTTAAAGCTAAACAACGATTGTATTAGAATGTCACCAACTTCCATGAAACCATGTAGCTATAAATCTCACAAAGGGAGAATAACAATACCTGAAGGAAATATTTAAGTAAACTTCAACAGGTGACAGGTTATTTACAAGAACTTTTAGTGAAGTAAAGCCAATTCTTTTCTTAATAGGGGCTGCTGCAACTACACAAAAAATTAACATGTATGAAGTTAAAACTACATTTTTCTACGTCTTTCGTCACATACTACAGTAACTCAAATCATTCATATATTATAACCAATAAAAATGGATCACAACAGTTCAATAATCTAAAATAATGGGTGGAACTCTAGCCCGTGAAGTTAAACATTTATTCACTCGTCTTGTCAACAGAAATCACACAATGTAATGACACAGCTATACCTAAATGCAGAAACTGAAAGCAGTAAGGAAACTTGCTTGAAAAGGAAAAATGGACAGCAATCACAGCAAGAACGAACAACAATTCAACAGCCCAAAACCTCGACAATGACCCAGGAATAAACTAGCCACATTTGAATAGACAATAACCTTACAAGAAAACCAAATAACCTTGAAAGACTCTCAGCTTTTTGGAGGATTTTTGCTCTCCAGAAACTCCTTCAAGTTCTCAAGTTTTCGTGCTATGACAGAGTATGTAAAAGATGTTCTGAATATATGTTAATCGTGTTCACGAATCCCCCATTTAAAGTAAAAGAAAGACCCTCTCTTTATAGGAGAGGAGGGATAGGATTTCATTATGAAAATCTGTTCTTTGGGCATAATCTTTATCAAAAATCTATCCAATCTATTCAAAGGATAGATATTTGGTTAAAAATCTGTCCAAGACACAGCTTTTTACCAAACAATAATAAACATTTTGGAATTTAGTACTCAAAAAGTCTTTGAACAGAAAAAAGTGACCAAATAAGTACCCAGTACTCAAGTATTTCAGCTTTTTTTTCAACATATGACTGAAATTCAGCTTATATATTCAAATTTAAACCAACTACGAACTAGAAAAACAGAAAGTACAGATAACTTAGAAGTTGTTGCTTGTATCTAGTTGTTGATATTGGAGAGTGTTTGGATCAATCTATAGGCAGTCAATTAGTAAGCTGTGGAGGATGGAATATTTGGAGCACTGGATGTGGATGGTCCGGGGGCAAACTCTAGTATGGCAGTGGGAGTATTTTGTATGCAGCAGGCTAGACCCCACTACCCATGAAAACTCTATGCCGGTCTCCCGGGTGATATAAGTGGCTGCTATTATGGTGGGGTTCACGATCAATGTCGAGAATGTCATGTCTAGGGTGATCACTAGGGTGGTAAATAAGGGTGACAGATCATACCCTTTCCCGAACTTCCTTACAATGTATTTGGAGGATCATGAAGTGGAGAAAAGAAATTTTGACGTAAAGGTGAAACCGAAGATGCCTTTTTCATGGTACAACCTCAAAGCTGATGACAACCCCAAAGCCAAATATCCCAAAGTAAAGTGATCGGGTCCAATATCTCACAAGCTTGATCATACGGTGTGTTCATGAAATTGTTCCATGTGAGTTGGTTCACTATACACTGATTTGTTGTGCTAATACCACGGTAGAATGTCTATTGTATCATTGCCTTGGTCATATCACTATTTGGACATTCTTTTACCATAGTCACGTATCTCTCCCATATTTCATGAAGTGGTTTGTTGGGCTCTTATTTGAACACCAAAATCTCATCCCTCAAGGTCGCCATGTGACCCGATGAGAAAAACTTTGCAAAAAACTTGTCTGCCAACTCATCCGACGAAGTGATAGAATGGTTAGGAAGCCTTTCAAGCCATTCCAATGCTTTCCCTCGAAGTGAGAACGGTAATAATCTCAATCGTAATGCATCTTCTGACACATTCGCCTGCTTGCCACCCCAACAGGTATCAATGAAGCCTTTAAGATATTTGTAAGAATTCTGATGGGGAGCACCTGTGAAATACCCTTGCTGCTCCAACAAAGTCAACATTACATTTGTAATTTGGAACTTGCCTCCCCGGATCCTAGGTGGGAAAATTGCACTAGCATATTCTTGGTTTGGAAGCACCCGAGGAACCACTCTTGAAGGGGGGTGAGGGGTCTTAAACATTATCATTGGCCTGGCAGACTCTCATTTGAGCTTGAGGCACTACAGGTACCTCATCATCAATATTTTCATCTACCTCCTCCGCCGAAATAGCATTTACAAAAGGGTCATTGTTATTATTCGCCACTTTGTACCTGAATTGGCGATACACACAAATGAGTACCACAAAAGGAAAGAAAAACAAGACACAACACTATTTCGATAGATATCCAAAATTGTTAGCTCCCCAACAATGGCACCAAAAAGTGATCGGGTCCAACCGTACACCACTACAAAGGGGCAATAACGGTCGATGCACCCCGAGAAGGTCAAGATCGAATCCATATGGAGCTTATACAATGTTTGGAGTTGGATTTCTATCTACTCTAGCAGTGTGTAGTGCTCTTGATTACACTTCTAATCATTCTTATTTGTTTGTTACTTCTAATTTTATATTGAATATATGCGAAATAAAGCTAGTATACATGTTTGTAGGGTTTTCTAAATTGGTAAAGATGCATTAGGGAAGTAACTTACTCCCAGGTGAGTATCTAACGGGATCTAGAACTTAGGGCACTAATGTTATAGTTGGGATCGTGATATTTCCAATGCACGAAGCTACTCACTCTACACTTCTCGGTAGTAAGAGTGACTTTTCCCTAATTAGCTCTCTCAAGTCCAATTGGGTGTTCAATTTGTGCAAGCAATGTTGGCTCAAGTCGGTTATTACTATCTATAGGTTTAACCCTTTAATTGGGGCTATCAATCTCTTGAATACACCCCAATTCCTTGTTAACCTGAATTTCCTAGACTTAGTCTTTCATTCTCAAGAAGAGCCTAATTCAACAAGGCACAAATTAACGTTTGCAATCACTAATTCAACATAGAAATCATAAATCGGGCCAAATAATCATCCGAAAACATCTAAGCCATAAAATAAAAGACCCATTAAATACCCACACTAGGGTTGAGCCACAACCCTAACTAATGGGTTTAGATACTTATAATTGAAGAGGCAATCATATATTGAGATGAATAATAATCCATAAATTATAATAACAAGATAAAAAACTAAGCTTAATTGCTAAACTAGCTACGAAATTACTCAAAATAGTCAAATACGACATTTCACGTGCTCAGCTGACATAAGATGACCTATAAAATAAGGAAAGAAAGTATTTATACACAGCTAAAGTTTTCGGATACAAATGCCCCTGACGGAGGTACCGTGGACCTCGGTAAATGGACCGCTATGGTGGTGAGGCTACTGCGGCCGCATAAAATCCATTGCGGACCATGGTCTTCAATATTTGGCTCAACTGCATTTTTCTGTGAACTTTTTTTCTGAGGACCGTGGTAAACTGACCACTATTACGGTAGAGGAACCATGGTAGCTTAAATTCCAAAAATTCCAACTCTCCGAATCCTTTCCACGGGGGACCGCGATAAAAGGACCACGGTCGCGGTGAGTCTTTTGCGGCCGCAGTGGATTTTTCACTGTAGCGTTTCTTTGACTCACCTTTGAACTTGTGTAGGTTTCACTCCTTTTTTAGCTGGTTATAACATCCCTGTCTCCTTTTAACCAAATACTGAAAACACGCACAACAAGTTAGCTTTTTGAAATACTTGTACTCATGTTAGTCCAAAACGCAAGCAAAAAAGAGCATAAACTAGACTAGAATCCCGAGCTATCAATACCTACGCATAGACCTTCTTGAGTCATGGGTAGGAAACCCAATCAGAATCACAAAATGCTCTATTAGACTAATCTACAATGTTGTACTTAAAGACTCCCAAAGTAGGATCATCCTTGAGATATCTTAGTAAGTGATAGGGTGCCTTCAGGTGAGGTTCCCTAGGGTTTTGCAGGAATTGGATCAAGTATTGTACTCCAAAGGCTATATCAAGTCTTGTGTTGGTATGGAAGTTTAATTTGCCTATCAACTTTCCGTAGGAAGTGGGATCCCTTTCTTGGCCTTTAACTCCTCATCATGATCAAGTGTAGAACTCAAAACACTATACTCCAAACAATTTTACTCTTTTAGTCAATTTAAAACAAACATTCTTTGAGAGATAATCATACCATCAGGCTTGTATAAGACTTCCATATCTAAGAAGTAATGCAAGTTGCCTAAGTCCTTTACCTTAAATTTATTTGGAGAAATGGCATCCTGGACACTTAAACTTGTACCCGTTTGTAAAGTCGACACATAAACTTACAGTTTTTCCATTTGAACACGCCAACTTGACAAAATGATTACTAATAAATACATCCAGTAGGGCGTGTATATCACTTGCACTGACATGTACAACACTTTATATGTTAGATTATTTATTACCTGATAAGTAGTATTTATGGGTCCTATTTTCAAATACCAAGTCAACAAAAAAGAAGTAGAATAAAGAAAAAGGAGGAAAAGACCTGACATTTCCTTCTTCTCCATTCATCCACCTACCTTTCTTACCTTATTCTTATTCTTTCTTCTCCTTATCTTTTTCCTTGATGTTCTTCTCTCTTATTCTGAATCAATTTTACAACTCCATTATGGTCATGATTAGACCAGGAAAAAACTGAATTTTGGAATTTCTGAAATTCAATAGGAATTCATGATTTTGAAATAGTGGAGGCCGCTAAATACCATTTCAAATATCTGCTATTTTTGCTATAATTTTGGCAAGAGATTCGATGATAGGGTTTTCTTCAGACACCGGTGGTTTAGAGTGGTGAGTAATTTTGACCACCACAAAACTTAAATGACTACCATCTCCACTTCGTTGGCAACCGATCATAACCCCTTTCAACAATTCTAAAATCGTAAGATAAAAGTAAAAATACACAATCTTTATATCGAAGTTTGGCCGGAATTAAAGTTTCTGATGTTCTCTTTCCTCGCTTAAGTCGAAGAGAAGAAAGATAGCGAAAATGAGTACTGACAAGCTAGGGGTCATTTTTTTCCTTTTCTTTTTTATTTTTTAAATTTTTTTCCTGATGATTATTATATTTTCTTTAATCGGACTATTGCATTCAGGTGCATTTTATGCGTGATTGATACACATTTTGTCCACATCACCTATGTCACTGCCACATAAGTATAGTTAATGGTCAAAGTGATTTATTAGTACTTATTCTGTCAAGTTGGAGTGTTCTCATGGAAAAATTATAAGTTTATGTATCGGATTTACAAACGGGCACAAGTTTAAGCGGCCAAACAACTTATTTTGAAGGAAAGCTTTCAACAGATGTATTTTCTCCTGATCTGTACTTATGAACAAGACATCATCTACATAAATCACTAAATCTCCATGTTGCTTGTAAAACAATGAATAGTCATTCATGGAGTGGTTGAAACCTTTGGAGCACAAAGGCTCAGTTTACCTCTCATACCACTGCATACTTGCTTGCTTCAAACCATAATGGGATTTATTTAGTTTGCAAACTGTAGATTGGTCTTTCACCATGAGACCTGGTGGAATTTGCGTATATACTTCTTCATGCAAATCTCCATGTAGAAAAGCATTATTTACCTCCAATTGAAACGTTGACCAGTTGTTGCACTGCAACTGCGATAAGTATTTTCACTGTAGTCATCTTTACTACTGGAAAGTATGTATTTGTGAAGTCTACACCCTCCTGCTGAGTATAACCTTTCACAATCAGCTTGGCTTTAAAATTTCTGTGGTACCATCAGACTTGTGCTTTACTTTATAAATCCATCTATAACATATTTATTTCTTATCAAGAGCGAGTGCTACTAGATTCTATATATTGTTAGCATAGAGTGCCTCAATTTCCTACACCATAGTTGCTTGCCAAGCAGGCTAACAACTATTTCCTCAAAAGAAAGCGGTTCACTATCATTGTAAATACTATTTACCAAAACTTGACTATTAATAGTTATTTTTTTAGGGGCTATGTGGTGATTGTTAGAAAACAAAGTGTTAAGAGAGGCAATTGCTAACATTATGTGCATAGTCTTTTAGATAGATAGGAGTTTTGTGTTCCTTTGTGACCTTCTTAAATGCTTGTAAGAGTGATTTACCGGAGAAGAACTAAGATATAAGATTAGCATGGAGGAGAAGGTGAAGAAGTATCAAGAGGGAAAGTTGGAAAATGAGGTGAAGAAGAAGAAGAAGAAGAAGAAGAAGAAGAAGAAGAAGAAGAAGAAGAAGAAGAAAATACAGGATCAATAAGATAAGATGATCGTATATATGATGAGTTAAGTGATAAGTCATTTGTGAACATACTGGTGACACTGCCATTACTAGCAATTATGGGTTCATCATAAGAGCCAATGTCCTAGAGCATATGTTAAATATAAATATAAACTGATGGAACATTATTTCTCTAGTAGTGTATATTTTCCTAGTTAACAAATCCAGAACTTTGTAGCCATTCATACCAAAGGAATAACCTAAAAATACATGTGGAACTATTCTTGGCTCAAATTTGTTTCGATGAATCCTAGGTGTTGTAAGAAAATATAAACAACCAAAGCTTCTCAGTTGTATACAGTTTGATTTCTTACCATATAGGACTTCAAAGGGAGACTTATTTTGGAAATATGTAATGGGCAACCTGTTTATAATATGAGTGGTTGTTATAACACATCCCCCTCCCCCACAAATACTTTAAAGGTAGTTTAGACTAAAAAAGTAGGGCCCTATCTATTTTAAGAAAATATATGTGTTTCCTCTCTACACTCCATTTTGTTGTGGTGTGTAAGGACAAGTTCTTTGGTAGATAATTTCTTTTGACTGAAGAAAATAGTTATTTTAAGATTGTTGAATTTCAAACCATTTTGTCATATCAATGGACTTGATATTGGTTTTGAACTGGTTTTCAACTAAGGAGATGAAGGCCTTGATTGCCTGTAGTGCATTGCTTTTGCATGCGAGCAATTGATCAAAGTAGTTCAACTATAGTCATCTGACATGGTGATGAGTACCTATATTTGTCATGTGTGTTCATGATAAGGTCCCCTAAGTTTATGTGGAGTAATTCAAAAGCTTTGGAAGAGGTGCTGGCTCTTTGGGGAAAGAGCATTCTGGTTTGTTTGACCGTGGGGCAGATTATGCATATAAAAGGTTTTTTAGGGGAGAATTCAACATGTATGGTGAGGATACCTTTAATCTCTGCAAATTGCACTTGTCCAAGCTTGTTGTGCCATAAAAGTTTCATATTATTGTCCTTAGAAACACAAGAGTTAGAACCATAACAAAAAATATCAATATTTAAAGATGAAGTATTAGCAGTTGAAAAGGAAAGGTTCTACTTGATTCATAAGAGGCTTATTTACAAGTGAAGGTGAATGACATTGCATGTTATTCAAAATGGAACTATATACATTACAACAGTGATCAAAAAATGCAGTGAAATAGTTGTTTGTCTCTCAAACACTTGGAGAAAAGCAGGTACAGTCCATCTCTTACTCTACCAATCTCCAGAGTCCTCTTCACTGAAGGGGCCTGCAGAAGACAAGTATCATCAATAAAGTATGTCATGCCTTTATGATGTTTGGTTAACTAATAGACTAAGACAAGATTGAATTTTAAAGAGGGAACTAAGAGGACTTTGTACAAGACTATTTTTGATGTGAGAACAACATCACCCGTCTCAGATATTTTGACTTTATAGCCATTAGGAAGGACTATTAGGAGATGTTACAGTAAGATATTGATGTTTCAAAATTAATATCTATTAAAATCATGTGATTGGAAACCCCTGAATCTAGTATCTATTTATCAATATTGGATTCAAAGCATTTGCATGAAGTTTTCTAAAATCAATTAAGGAAGTACATACTATTATCCTGATGCATTCACATTGTATCAGGTTGACTTAATAAATAGTTAGTTGGTTGGCCTAATCTCTATTTGTTTCTCATCCTAAACTAGGAGAGAAAAGGCCTATGCTAGGCTTGGCAATGGGTTCATCATAAGTATGCTGACTTGAACTACAGTGTAAATCTCATTCAATCCCGTAAGGAATTATATTAGTCTCGTATCTTGCTCAGCTTTGTACACACTCTTTTTTGCACCACAATTACAGGTACAAATACATTGTGTCTTCTTGTTCAGAGTATTAAGTTCCTCCCAAAGTTTCTTCATCTTAGTATAATAGACAGTAATATCAAGAGTTCCTCGAGAAAGGTCATTGATTTCCTTATGAATTTTATACAACCTAGATCCATTGGTTTGTTCATAACGATTCTCTAATACCTTCCAAATCTCAACAACATCATCCACATATTTAACACTGTCTACAATTTCCTCTGAAAGTGATTTTAGGATCCAAAACGTCACCATATTATCGTATCGTTCCCATTGGTGAAACTGTGGTGACAAAAGATCTGGTTGTTTGCACTCACCACTTATGAACCTAATTTGTTCTTCATAGACAACCCCCCTCTATACACTCCAACTCCAAGACATGTATCTTATTTCATTAAATGTAGATGACACGAACATAATTCTGGAATTGTTAGATGTATGAAGATTCAAAATGGATCACTTGGATCAATCCGTGTGTTTGGACAGTGACAGTGGCATTAGTTTCCACTCAAGTCGAATTCTCTTGGTCGACAATGATCATGATTGAGTGAAATTAATGAATAAAAACAGTTGAATTTCAATTATCACAATTTCTGATGGAAATTCACTAACATATAAACGAAAATCCTAAAATTAGGGAAAAGTTCGAAATCTAACAGAATCGAACAACGACATGAATCAAAATGAAGATGTAGGGAAATATAATTTGCAGGATTAACCTCGCTATGATACCATTCCAAGATTGACATGGAGAATCAGAGCGAGCTCGATCATACATGCAATGGTGGAGAGATGAAGTTTCTAGAACTCAGCGTGAGGGAAGGGAAGAAGAGAGAGTGAAATTGGTGAAATGAAGCTTAAGCTTTCATTGATATCAATATACAATATATATACACACGTTGCCAGCTAGCACTAAAACGGTTACACTAACTACTATCTTACGGACATAACCAAGCATAACAGTATCTAACTAATTATTAGATAATATATTCTCAATAAAAATAAATAATTAATTTTTAAAGTAATTTTAAATTTAAATTTATTCCTTAAATAAATTGTATATTTAATAGATAATTTGTATAAAAATTTCTTCAACAAAAGCTCTCTACGTACTACAAACCCTCTCCACTCTCTCTTTCTTTTGATTTTATGCTTATTTTTATTAGTAAAAAATTTCTATTATTGTTTTTTTTATGTTAGTTTCGATTTATAAAGTTATAGTTCTATTACAAATATTTTATTGTTTAAGTTAATGTAATATAGTTTAATATTTTTCTTTAAAATGTAATTACTTGGTAAGATTCTTGCCGACGTCACTGATTATAAGTTAAATTCGGCAAAACTAAACCATCCAAAGCAATTACTCCCTTAATTAATAGTGATCCCCTTCTAAAGAAATATTTTATATGATTTTTTTTTGGAGGGGGTGGGGGGTGGGGGAGGTGGCGGCAAAAGTAAGTTTATATTTTTAAAGGGGTTTCCCACCAAATGAAAAAGAAGTGCTTTCAAGGGTGTTTTGTGTTTGAATATAAAAAAGATGCAACGGTTTGAATATGGTAGTTAGGTTTTAGGTTGTTGAGTTGAGCCCTTTCAAAAGCTAACCAAAAAAGTAGTAAAGCAATGACAGCAAATCTATTAAAGAAAGATTACACCCATCCGCCCGTCTCTCACCTTTTTCTATCCCACTAATGGTCTCCCGTCTTGTTTTTCTCTTTCTCTTTTACTATTATTTCGTCCGTCTTATAATTTGTGTCGTGATTCTCTATGCATATTCCTTAAAAAAATAGTTTTCACTATTTATCTTTATTTAATATTTTCTCAATTTATGTATTATCTTTTTTTTTGGGTAATTAAAATTTTTATTTCTCAACAAATATGTATATGCTATTCTCGAGCTTAATCTGGACATACATCCTAGAATTTAGCTTCATTTCTAACTTCATCAACTACATTACAAGAACATATTGGTATAACTACTATTTACATTTAACTATCCTTAGATGTTAGGATAATAGTTGAGTTCCCGTAGTCGTCTTTGTATCATGTGTTTACTTTCTCCTTTCCCATGCATCTCATGTATGATTGCTTTAGTTAGAGTGACTTATGATTGTTGAAGTCTGTTGAAAATCCTACTATTCTTTTCTTGCCATCTGAAATATAATGTTCCTGCCAACACAAGTTTCAGCTATTGTGCTCCTCCCTTTGTAGTATCTCCCTGTCCATTCAAGTTCACGTGTCATCTCTATCCATGACATTATTTATATTTTTACTAAATGTAAATGCCATTGATTATTAAGGGTAAAAAAGAAAAAATATAATCAATTTTGTCTTAAATTTCTAAAATGATAATTTGAGACAACTATTTTTAATAACCACGACACATATTATGAGACTGAAGTAGTACTAGTTTATGGACGTGCTAATTCGGTGAGCGTGTGGTACTCATTGTATTAATTATGACCTAATTCTATTTAATGCAAGCTGCTCTTGGTTATTAAATCAAAACAACATTTGAGTGTGTTTCTATGGGGGAAACTTAATAGAAAGTATAAGACATCTTGCGTGTAAATTTTCACTTTAAATGTACCTTTAATTACATTAAGATCCGCGCAATATAATTAACTTTCATTAATCTTTGTGGAAAATATACCATAAACAGACACAAATCCGATGCTTTCTAGTTGGCCTCTTTCTAAAAAGTATATTAATCTAATATTAAGAATTAACGACTCTACTTACATCAATTTCTAATTTGAAAAAGGAATAGCACGTATAAATGGTGGTGTAGAATCGATAGGTTATGTAAGTTTTATCCTATATGAGAGTTTAGTTTGTCAATAAATAAAATCAACCATTGACTTAGAACCAGTTTGGTTAAACCGTCAAAAAATAGTTATTTTGAAAAATATTTTTTTCAGAAATTTTTTTTCCGAAAGTACTTTGAAAAAAATAATAATTTATATTTGAAAAATTCATTAAAAAGTACTTTGTGCAATATTTGATAAATAAATTATGTTTGATCAATCTTTCTAAAAGTGCTTTTGAGTGTCAAATCATCAAAAAGGATAGTACCAAAGTCTTTTATGTATTTTAAGGAGAAAAATAAAATTAAATATTTATTGTAAGAGACTTTTATTCTTATTTTTATTTTATTTAATTAAAATATAAAATATAAAGTAAATCCACATATTTGTCCCGATCAAAAATTCTTATCCTCGGGAGTCGTGATGGCGCGTACTCGTAGAAGCTAGGTAAGCCACACATTCACAATCCATAAATACCTTTGTTTTAAATCCAATTTTACCAATTTAATTAACAGAAAATAAATAATTAAACAACAACGGAATTTATAATTTAGGGGAAGACTTAAACAAAATAAACCAAAATAATAAGGAAAATTCACATATGCCTCTGCCCAGAACTGGTGTCACAACATCTGCGGACTGCTAAGATTTACTACATACAACCGTTTGAAAGAAAGTAACACTGTCTATCTCGAATACCAGAGATAGCAAATCATAAATAAAAATAGAAGAGATGTCGGGCCTGCGGACGCCTGCAGGACTACTTTGGGATCCCCTGGACTGAAGGATGGCTCCCTGGCTATTGTTGCGTGCCGTAAGCTGCTCTGATATCTGCACATAAGTGCAGAGTTTAGCATCAACACAACCGACCCCATGTGTTGGTAAGTGTTTGACCTAAACTCGGCGATATAGTGACGAGGCTAGGATCAGACTCCAGATAAACCTGTGCATTTATATAATATATGTTGGAAAATTAAACAGGTAATAAGTAATTAAAGCTGGGAAAGGGGAACATGTTGCGGGGGTGGAAGATATAGAATATCAAAGATTAATAAGGAAACAGTAATTTAACTCCTAACACAGATAAAGAGAAATAAAAATATCACTTTCAATTTCATCTTGTTGCAGGCGTGCAACTTGATCCCATTTCTCGTATCTCGTGGTAGTCGTACCACCCGCTCTCATTTCATTATGTCTCATGGTAGGCGTACCACCCGATCCCATTTCATCATATCTCGTGGTATGGGTACCGCTCTAGTTTCATAATATTTTGTGGTAGGCATACCACTCGATCCCATTTCATCATATCTCGTGGTAGGCGTATCATGCAATCCTACTTTATCATATCTCGTAGTAGGCGTACCATCCACTCCCATTTCATCATATCATGTGATAGGCGTATCACCCCATCCCATCTCAGCATATCTCGTGGTAGGCGTACCACCCGATCCCATTTCATTATATCTCGTGGTAGGCGTACCACCCGATCCCATTTCATCATATATCGTGGTAGTCATACCACCCGCTCTCATTTTATCATATCATGTGGTAGGCATACCACCCGATCCTATTTGAGCATATCTCGTAGTAGGCATATCACCCAATCCCATTTCGTCATATCTCTTGCGGTAGGCGTACCAAACGATCTCATTTCATGTCCTTATAAAAATCACAAGAAATCCCGGCAAGGGAACAAAGAAATATAATAACTTTCCGGCAAGGGAACAAGAGAAATATAATAAATTTTTTGACAAGGGAACAACAATATCGAAACAATCATCCCGGCAAGGGAGAATTGTTGATCCCCAATATTTTCTGTATATTTTATTATGCAAAGTACTTTCAAAATAGCATGTATATGCATATATAAGTATGTCCCAATCTTTTATTTTATTTTTCCTTAATTTTTAAAAGAATTTTAAATCAATTTATTGCCTTATTTTATCAAGAAAAAATCCAATTTTGCAAAAGGAAACAAGTTGTCCTCCAAAATATCATAAACCCGATTTTGCTCTAGAAAAATGGGGCACGATAACATGGCAACTCCGCTGGGGATTTCTATAAGGCTTTTGCCATTTCATGCTATATGTGACTTTGTGATTCTTTACATGTCTTCATTTGTTTTTAAGTGTTTATTCTTTATTCTACTACAAAACTAACTTGGCTCTTTGTTTCCTTTTCTTTCTCTTAATGCTTTCTTTTACTGTTTTCCTTTAATGTTGTTGTAACTATGAGCAATTATTATTACTTTATGAACATGACAACTTGTTTAATTCTTGTAACTGCATATTTGATATCATATTCCACTCGTGCCAAATAAAATACCATAGCAACACTTATAAGGAGTGGTTGCGCCCTTCCGATATCATTACTGCCTAAATTTAACAAAGGCATATTTGCGGTAAAACCAGTCAATCAACGGTGTAGTCGACGGTTCCGTGCCTTTCCCTCTTGAGTTGTCCGTTCAAGGATACCGGTCTAATACCCCATAAAAACCACTTCTCTTTAAATTATGCATGCATCATGGTCAAATCTAGCCGAGTCAATTATGTTGTCTACATAATGACTCTTTAAAATAGCCTTGTACAAAGTCCACTGGGTTTCCCTGAAATCCAAACGGAGCTTACCACGTTCTCTGCATTTATTTGGAAAACTAATGCTTGCTATGCTAATTATTAACATTAAATAGTCGAGTCTGGCGGGGGTAAGGGCCTAACACTTTTGTTTTGCAGAAAATGAGGCATGAAGTCCCTAGATTCGACGTGGTCACCAATATTCACCCCAAATTGCTGTGTTGCAAGGCTGTATCCGGTTCTGGGTCTATTTGGGTCTGCCGGTTCCGGTTCTGGCGGTTCCGGTTCCGCGGTTCTGGCGGTTCCGGTTCTAGCGGTTCCGGAACCGCGGGTCTGGCGGTTCCAGGCGGTTCCCGGCGGTTCCGACTTAATTTTTTTTTTTAAATCAATATCTTGTATAGTAGTGATTAGTATATTGTACAATATATTTTTATATGGTGTACTATGTTCTTAGTATAGTATATATTGTGTTTGGAAATTAGTATATATTGTGTATATTTTGTATATTGTGTAGTAGTTAGTAATTAGTATAAATTTTATATAAGTAGTACATATTGATAAAAGAATGTTGTCGTTAGTATTATGTGTTGTATGTTATATATTATATGTTATATAAATATTCAAGGATTGATATAGAAGTAAAGACAAATAAATATTGAGATAAATATGTTCAAGGATATGATAAAAAACGTATTTATTGACCAAAATGGCATATCTTTCTTAGTCTTCCTTCCCCCAATGGAATGAGAACAACATGGTACTAATACCACCATTAAAAGAAAAAAAAACTAAAAGAAGACATGACAATGTACAAGTTACATGATAATTTATGTATTATTTCTAACAGATCTCATAAAACCTTCAAGGTTTGGAGATGGTTGTGTTGGCGGTGGTGGAAATGAAGCTTGTTCATCACCACTTCCGGGTGAAGTTGCTTCCTGAGCAAGTTCTCCTAGCATTTCTTCATAGCACTCATCTATTTCGGGTTGAGATTCAGCTAGCCCAAAGTTCCTTCTTTCATAGCGGATCCAATCTCGGAAGAGCACTGATTTTTCCAAGCTGTCCCGCATCGACGCTCTATGATCTCCTATTTGTAGTCTGGCTTGACTAAATACGCTCTGCGATGCAACAGTTGACGCTTGAATGGATAGAACATCCCGAGCCATCCTTGCAAGAACGGGAAAATGCTTTTCCCTTGTCTTCCACCAATCCAAAAGGTCGAAAGATCCGTCTGGATTATCATTCTCTAGCCCCTGCGACAAATAAACTTGAAGTTCGTTTAGATGGGAAATATCATCTAAATTCTCACCTTGAGTACCCCTGACCTCCGTCCACGATTTAAGAGTTGTTAAGCCAGCAACTCTTTTAGACGCTTGTGATGTGGACGAAGTAGGGGTTCGAATAGTAGGCCTAGCATGCTCTAACGCCTGTTTATAAGCATTATAAACAGTTTGAGCATTCACTGTAATTGATGCTTTCGCATCAGATAGTGTAGCCATTTCTTCTGGTGAAAGATCTAAAGATTGATAAATACTATTATACCAAAAGTTAGGACCTCCTGCTTTCATAGTAGGATTTAACATAGCAGCCACACCAAAAATAGGAGGGATTGGAAAAAAATATTTCTTAAATTTCTTTTTCATTTCAAATATTGCATTTTCATAAATTTCCCCTCCCTCGTTAAAATCAGCAAATAAATTAGCAAGTGCGGCAATATATACTAAACAGTTTGAAATTGTAGGATAATATTGGCCAGATAAAGCAGTTGTAGCCACACTAAAATGTTCTAAAAAATCTAACAGAATCTTAACGTTATTCCAATCTTGATTAGTTAGCATGTCATTATCTTCATCCTCACAATCCCTAGAATTATAAGTAGCGTTTATTGGGTTTCTATATTCGTACGCCACTACTAAGCTTTCATACATGTAGTTCCACCTAGTGGGGCAAGGTTTAGGAACCTTTCTTTCTCTAAGGCCATATTCGTCACATTTTTTATAATATTCTCTAAGTCTACTTCTACGGTTTGAATAAAAAAGCCAATTAAGAGCAAATTTAACTTTTTCAATTTCTATGTTTAAAATTCTCATACCATCTCCAACAATTAAATGATAAATATGGCATATACATCTAACATGGAAAATATTTGTAAAAGCAGGATTTAGTTTTCTAGTTAAAATACCTATTACAGTAGTGTTGCTACTAGCGTTATCCATGGAAATTGACATTATTTTATCACTAATACAAAAATATCTACATACATCTGAAACAGTGCTAGGAATAAACTTACCTGTGTGCTGTGAATTAATTATTCTATATGCTATAATGCGTTTTTGCATGGTCCAGTCTTCTTCTATCCAATGACTGGTCACGGTTAGATAATCACAGTCATTTCCACTTCTACCAATATCAGTTGTAATAGACATACGATTACTAATATGAGTAAATAAATAGCGCAAGTATTGTTCATATTCATGCTTATATTTATAAATGTCGGCCTTAACTGTGGCGCGAGGCCAACCTTTATATGTAGGATTAAATACTCGTCTAATATAATGAATCCAAGCAGGATTAGAAGCAAAAGAATAAGGTAAACACATAACAGTAATCATTTTAGCTAATTCTTCACGATCCTTATTTGGATCGTAATGCAATATACCTCCGGTGACTGTGTTTATTCCTGGTTGAAGCATGTTAGAACCAGTACTTTGGTTAATTGTAGTATCAGGACTTGCCCTCCCCTCTTGTTGTGCTTTCATTTGAAAAAATCTAGCCTTTTCGCTAGGATGTAATTTTATATGTTTAACTAAACTACATGTTCCGCTACGATCACCAGTATACCTATGAACAAGTAATTTACCACAAGTTTTACATTTAGCCTTATCTTGATCTCTTACTTGAATAAAAAATTGCCAAACTAATGAAGTTTCTGAACGTTTAGGAGGTTGTCTACTAAAAGTGGGAGTTTGTACGGGTGGGTGTTCCGGTTCATTAGTAGCAGGACTAGTAGGTGTATCATCTAAATCTACGGGAGCTTGGGTTTCGTCATCATCATCATCCTCATTTCCCTCTATTATAGGTGCATTAGGATAAAGCATATTCATAATATCATCGTCTATTCTATCACCTAATGCTACATCATGTAGAAAATCAACATCGCTAAATTGAAAACATGGGTGATTACTATCAAGTATTCCGAAATTTTCATTAGTATTTCTAGGTTGGCTACTAGTTTCAACTTGTTTATCTTTTCTAGGTCGGGGAGCCGGGGGAGGGGTAGGATTTTGGCGACTACTTTCACCGGATTTAGATTTACCTTTTCCGAACATGTTTTTCAATGAAAATGCCATAATAATTATAATTAAGCAAAATAACAACACACAACAAATATTCTTAGCACGTAAGAGTTGAAACGAGTTTACCGGATTGACGAACAACTTCTTGAAAATTGAAAATCGTTGTAATTGAACACTTGAAAACTTCAATTCAACAACTTCACAATGTTTCACGAATTTGCAACAAAAATTTAAGCACTTGCACTAGAAAGATTGAAAGAGAGCTTGAAAGAGATTGATGAATTGGTGAATTAAAATGAAAGAATGAGGGGGTATTTATAGTTGAGAAATGGGAAATTGTGTAATTATATAAAGTTTGGGGTTAAATTAAATTTGAGGGGTCAAATGGCTAAATTTTAAAAATGCCAAACGGCTATTTCTGCAAGAGAGCCGTTCTGATTTTCAGATTTTTTTTAAAAATTTTTTTTTTTTTAAAATGAGCTCGTTGGGAACCGGATGGAACCGCCTGAACCGGTCCGGTTCCGGTTCCGGTTCCGGTTCCACGGTTCTAATGGGTGGAACCGCGACATCATGGTTCCGGGGAACCGCTAGGCCCGGAACCGCGGAACCGGAACCGCCAGAACCGCGGAACCGGAACCGCCAGAACCGCGGTTCCGGTTCCAGAACCGCCCAACTTCCAGCCTTACTGTGTTGGTTGGGAGATATTCATCCCAGCGATCAAGATCTTGTCAGGAACATCTAAGAAACCTTCCTTCTCTTCTAGAAATTCAACCCAACAACAAAATCGTAGAAGCTGCAACTCTGTTTTGGGCTTGTGAAAGCTCGGTATTTTGCTTTGGAGATATTGAGATACAACTTTGCTTGAGAAAATAGGAGGACTAGCTGTGATACCATGGGAAACTCCGGGTTTGCTAATACCAGAAATCGCAAAGATAGAGGTTTTCTCAAAAAATGGGTCTAAAGAAGAATCTCGACTTGACATGTCTGAAGGAGTCATACATTCCCTTTGACTATTTGTATGAAAGGTGCGGTCACAACAAATCTTATCGTAGTTATCCTGACCAGCTCGTCCTCACCTCACTGGGACACATCCATCAAAGGGTCTTTGTCTTCATGTTCTGTTTCTTGAGGATGATAGTGTTTCCAATAAAGAAAACAAGAATCCATACCAAACTAGCCATGGTCACCAAAACCTTAATGGAAGGAACTAACGGACAACCCTTCAGTCTTGTGCCCATGGTAGTTGCAGAAATATACCGAGCCTTAGAAAGGTGTCAATAGGGAGCCAAGCATTTCGAGGGTTGTAATTTGCTACTCCAATTATGGCTCATGGAATTCCTCCAAAGGGGTAAGTACCGGTAGGAAATTCATCGTAGAGATTGGGACGATCATATCGCCTTTCATAAACCGAAGCGAATGAATTACATGCCCAACATGTTCGCCCAACCAGAAAATACTAGAGAATGGGTCGAACTCTTTGACAATCTTACTGAGGACCGGGTGCAATGGATGTTCGAGTGGTTTAATAATGAAGAATTCATCAATCAATCTAGGGATGCGCCGTTTCTGATACTGATTGGTTTGATAGGGACCTATTCATATGTCTCTATCTAGGTTATGAGACAGGCGGGTGGGAAGGAGGTTATACCAAGGATCGACAAGACGAGTCACCTCCGAGCCGACTTCCAGGATGATGATAGTCCATACAGGTGCTAGGCTCAGCATATGTGGAATTACAAAATTGTCTTAGGAAAAGACACCATCGAACCAGATCGCTACCATACTAGTTTTACCCCATACTATTTAGGCTGGCTGGAAGACAATCATAGCGATTTGGGTCAGCCCGGGTTTGTTCGAGGTCATAGGATGATTGATTAAAGGGCTGAAGCACAGGTAAAATACAACCAACTGCGTAAGAGGATGAGGGAATGTGAAAATGAGCACCGTGAAATATAAGAAGCCAATCAAAACTAATTGGAGAATGGAGGGATATGGTTGTCAGCACCAACGGACGACTGATCCGCTTGGAGCAAGGCATAGTAGAATTGGAAAAGAAATTTCTGAAGAGGGTCGAAGATTACCGAGTTGGTGGAGGAAATGAAGGCGGACATATAACCAGGGCCAACTTGCTGCTAGGACATCAGCTGATAGAGCTGTACGAGGGAGTCAACACTGCCGAATCTGGGGAAGGTCCTTCGGGGACCAATTAGATAGGAGTTTTCTTTTTCTTTGAAAATGTAATGGCAACTAGTGATATTTTATTTAATATCATTTTGGGATTCGTCTTATTTTCTTATCAATTAAACGAGGCATTCAGCATTCCAAGTTCTCCAAATTTACTCGTCGCTAGGCCTACCTAGGGCGCAACAAGGTCCTCAAAATTAGGACACGCTTTATATTTCCTGCACTATGTTTTTAAATATTGCAACACCTTTTCTTATAATCCTTAGTAACTCGTCACCTTTTTGTTTTTTACTTTTGTTTATTCCCCTCCCCAAAGGTTAGTTCGTGAACCCTAGCATCGTCATCGTATTAGGGGTGTTCAAATCCGATCTGAATCCAAAAACCGATCCGAACCGAAGCTTAACGTCTTATTGGTAACGGCTTAACGGCTTAACGGACGTGGAACGGATTGAATTTTTTTTATTAACGGCTTATCGGTTGGAGATGGATTATTCAATTTTCCTAACGGCTAATCCGTTAAATCGCTATATATATATATATATATATATATATATATATAACTAAAATCCTTGAAAATGATTAACAAAAATGTATTTATACTTCTAATCATTTTTAATCTCGGGATCTAGAAATTTTTTGATTCTATTTTTAATTTATTTTTGGTTGTAATCATCCTATTCGGCAACATGCGGGAGATGGTAAAGCTAATTTCCTAATCACGAGAATCAAAATTGAGTGACTCTGGTAAAGAAAATTGAATGCATCATATCGCCTCGAAATGTTATTTTTTAAGGCAATTCATTATTTTTATGACGAGGAGAATGAGAGATATTTAGTGAATATGTATGTTAGGCCGATAAACTGCCCAATAACCGCCCGATAAGAGCTAAACCGATATCAATCCGCCCGATATCTTATCGGGTGGCTAATGGGTTAATACATTTAAAAGCCGATAACCGTTAAGAGTAAAAAGCAGCCCAATCCGCCCGATAAGCACCCCTACATCGTATCTAAGGGCCCTCCACCCTCTCCTCCTCCTAGTCCTATCAAAAATAAGAACAAAGGAAAGATGAAAGATTTGAGCAACATCACAAAGGAAAACTAGGTTGAACGGGTAGAGATCACTCAAGGCACTCAAGGCTCCAAAGAAAGTGCATCCTAACTCGAGCAGAAACTGTTGAAATTTCAGGAAGAACTGGATCAATTTCGAAATTTGTCAAGTCTAACATTTTCTTTTGCTGCCCCAAAAGTTACTCAGAATCCCATACCTCTGCTAAATGTCCTGAACCATCCAACTCCTCACCACCATTGCAATACTTGCCGCACTCCCAGCAAAACTCCGTTGTTCGTCCCGGAACTATTGAACTCCACAAATAACCACTGCCACAACCAACAAAACACCCTCATCTATGTGGAAACTGTGTCGCATCCTAGTCAACCCATCTCAAGCACACCCAAGTCCGAAAATAAAGACTCGCTCATCAGAAATTTTGGCTGAAGTACTTAAGAAGCTGACCACCAGGATCCAAGGCGTTGAAGGTAGAAAAGGAATTGAAGGGCTAAACTATAAAGATTTATGAATACAACCCGATGTCGAACTGTCCGAGGGGTACAAACCTCCCAAGTTTGAAATATTCTATGGCATAGGGGATCCCAATATTCACTTGAGGACATACTGCGACAAGCTAGTTGGAGTAGGAAAAGATGAGAGGATCCGCATGAAGCTTTTCATGAGGAGCCTGAAATGAGATGCTCTGTCTTGGTACATCAGCCAGGACCCAAAAAAGTGGTTAAATTGGGTAAGTATGGCATCTGACTTTATGGATAGGTTCAGGTTCAACATGGAAAATGCTCCAGATGTGTTTTACATTCAGAATTTGAAGAAGAAACCTACAGAAACATTTCTCGAATATGCCACTCGCTGGAGATCAGAGTCTGCTAAGGTTCGACAGGCTTTAGGGGAAGAACAGATGAACAACTTTTTCGTCTGGGCTAAGGAACCACAATACTATGAAAGACTAATGCTGATCGAGAATCATAAATTTTCTGACATCATCAAGCTTGGAGAAAGGATTGAAGAAGGCATCAAGAGTGGTATGGTTACTAACTTTGAAGCTTTTTAAGCCACCAACAAGGCTCTACAGTCCGGTGGTGCATCCAAAAAGAGGGACGTAAGTTCCATAATCGTAGCACAGAGAACCAAATCGCCTGTCAATACCAAACGTACCCGATATCTCCACTTACATATCAACCCACGCCGAATTTCCAAACACCCCTACCTATCAGTCACCTCCACCTCCTACATATCCACCTGTTTCAGCCAGATATCATAACCCACACACGTATACCTTTGATTATGACACTCAACCATTCCACTATCAATCACCTCGTACTCGCCAAAACTTTCCTAGACCTCAACCAAATTTCGACCGCGGACCTCCCAAACAGTATACCGCCATTGCTAAACCAATAGACAAGTTGCATGAAAGACTCAAAGTTGCTGGTTACGTCACCCCTATCCTTGCTATAACCCCTGAAAACCCTTCCCAAAGGGTCAACCCAATACTATTCTAGCATAAAGGGGCATACCCTCGATCAATGCTGCTCTCTGAAGGACAATATCCAGGCTTTGATTGACAATAGGATCATCGTGGCAAAGGATCCTACGTCAAATGTCCGCAACAACCCTCTACCATACCACAAGGGTAGAAGTGTTCATATGATTGAAATAGAGGACGATTGGGATCCTAAAGGATCAATCGGTTTGATCACAGAAGGTGACGATCCAAAGAAACCAACAATCACTCTTAATCCGATTTAAGTCCAAATTCATCCTTCTGAAGATGTTGAGGTGAACATGTCCATTCCACTTGAGTTTGAACGCCAGCCTCTGCAAAGACACCGACATAAATTGAGGTCGAGTTAGTGTCCACAAATGCTCCTGAGCCATTTGAAGTTGTTGTATTACCTGCCAAAGCAAGGGTGCCTATTCCAGTAGCAATAACCACCATAACCCCATTCCACACAAAAGCCATACCATAGGACAACACAACCGAGGCAAAAAGGAAGGGGAAAGCCATGTTCGGGGAAGCGGTTGCGGCTTAGGGTATGACAAGAACCGGTAGAGTTTATACCCCGAAATACTTGGCCGAGTTGAATAAGCAGGCCTCTAGTCGGCAAGACATCATGGAAACCAGACCCTATGATCTCTGGAGAAATATACAAGTAAAGGAATACTCAATCATTGACCACCTGAACAAAACACCGGCCCAAATCTCTATCTTGGCTTTGCTACAGAGTTCCGATGCACACAAAAATGCCTTGTTGAAGGTGCTGAGTGAGGCATATGTACCAAGCAACGTCACTGGAGGAGAAATAGCGAACATGGTCGGTCAAGTGTTGGAAAGTCACAAAATCACTTTCCAAGAGGATGAGTTGCCACCGGAAGGATTGAGTCACAATAAGGCATTGCATATCACTGTGCAGTGAGAAGATTATTTTATTACCGGGATCCTGGTCGATGGGAGGTCCAGCCTTAATATTTGCCCATTGGCAAACACTCAGTACATTAGGAAAATGGCTGCGTGAAATCAAGGATGGGGCCATCAACGTTAAGGCTTTCGACGGTTCTCAAAAGGTCCATTATTGGGGAAATTAGCTTACATTTGCAAATGGGTGCCATTTGGTTTGATGTCGATTTTCAAGTGATACACATGCCGGCGTCATACAATCTATTGTTGGGTCGACTATGGATTCATACCGCCGGGGCTGTGGCATCAACACTACATCAGGCAGTGAAATTTGAGTGGAATCACTAGGAAGTAATCATTCATGGTGACAGTAGCAATCTCATATACAGCCACCAGACCATCCCAGCAATTGGAGGAGAAAGAAAGATAGGTGGGGAAACTTACCACCACACAAGCGAGTCAATTCCGTCGATAAAAATAAATGGTGGGATTATAAAATTTAAAGCATACTGAACTAGAGCAGGTATGATACTAGCAACGGACTCAGCAAGAATCTCCAGGGAATCGATAAGCCCATCAAGCTCAAGAAATACGGCACCATCTCCGGATTGTGGTATTAGTACACTTGGGATGAATTTAACTAATCGTCGCCACCATGGTGCGGTCCTTACTATCCATTGGAGCAGCCGATACCTCATCTGGAGCAAACTTTCCAACCGGCCGAAATCATCTATGGGTCAAAAAAAGGAAGCATTAGCAGCAATGAGGAACTTGTCCTTGGAGGATGATGATATGGATTGTTGTGTCAGTATCGAGAAATAAGGGAAGGAAGCCCCTTCCATACAGGCTGTGAACAGAGGAGCATGCCTTAACAATTGGACAGTCAGGACTACCAAAGCCCGGCGTTCCTTGGGGTAGAAAGTCTAAATAAAGCACCACGCACCATTTTATTTTACTAGTTTATTTTCCTTTCGCATTCTTTTAGAAAGAGCTCCAGTGTTCAACACATTTATGGAATTTATTAAAGTATTTCAGCAAATTCTCCGCTTATTATTTCCCATTACTTTACTCATACAGCATTACTACTACCTATCTTGATGAACCAATGACTGTGACGTGTAATGAGACAAAGCAACAAACGGACATAGATTCAGAGAAAGATGATATACCGGAAGAAATTGTTAAAGAAGTTGAGAAATTTAAGAATAAACCTAAGTCCAACTTGGAAGAGACTAAGACTGTCAACCTGGGAAATGCAGTAAATGTCAAAGAAACATGAATCAACATTCATTTGTCACCGTCGGAAAAGAAAGAATATATAGAGTTTCTAAGAGATTATGAAGACATCTTCGCCTGGTCATACAACGACATGACTGGTCTAAGCACATCCATTGTGGCTCACAAATTGCTGACTGATTAGGCCTATCTGCGAGTAAAATAGAAGCTCAGAAAATTCAAGCCAGATATAAGATCAAATAAGAGGTCACCAAGCATGTCGAAACTAAGGTTCTCAGGGTAGTCGAGTATCCGATATGATTAGCCAATATTTTACCAGTACAGAAGAAGGATGGGAAGGTCAGAGTCTATGTTGACTACCGGGATCTCAACCGGGCTAGTCCAAAAGATGACTTCCCCTTGCTGAATATACACATCTTGATTAACAACTGCGCTAAGCATGAGGTGCAGTCATTATTAATTCTTTTGCTGGGTACTATCAGATATGGATTGGATGAAGAGGATGCTGAGAAAACAGCTTTCATCATACCATGTGAGATGTACTGTTACAAGATGATGTCGTTTGGGGTTAAAGAATGCAGGGTCCACCCACATGAGGGCCATGACCATTATATTTCATGACATGATACACAAGGAGATCGAAGTGTATATAGACGATGTCATCATTAAGTCTAAGAAAGCCGCTGATCACATGGAATATTTAAGGATATTTTTTAATAGACTGAGTAGATACAACCTAAAATTGAATCCCACTAAATGTGCATTCGAGGTTCCAGCTGGGAAACTGCTTGGGTTTATTGTAAGCCGCCGAGGGATAGAATCGGATCCATCAAAATTCAAAGCTATTTAAGAATTACCACTGCGAAAGAACAAAAAGAAATAATGAGTTTCTTCGGGAGACTTAACTACATCAGCCAGTTCATAGCACAATCTACTATTATCTGTGAGCCAATATTTAAGATGCTGAAGAAGGACACCACTACCAAATGGACTGATGACTGCCCAAAGGCCTTCGGCAGAATCAATGAGTACTTGTAAACACCATTAGTCTTGGTTCCTCCCGATCCAGGTAGACCCTTGTTACTCTACCTTGCGGTGCTAGATGGAGCGTTTGGTTGTGTTTTGGGGCAGCATGATGAAACATGGAGAAAAGAGCAGTCCTTTTACTATCTCAGCAACAAGTTCACCCTGTACGAGACCCGGTGTTCTCTGTTAGAATGCAATTGTTGTGCTCTAACTTGGGTAGCTTAGAAGTTAGGCCACTATTTATGTGCTTACACCACGTATCTCATAATAAGAATGGACCCATTGAAGTACATCTTTCAGAAGACCATGCCCACTAGCAAGCTAGCCAAGTGGCAAATCCTGCTGAGTAAATTCGACTTTGTCTACGAGACTCAGGAAGCAATCAAAGGACAAGCATTAGTAGATCATCTTGTAGAACTATGGACGGAGAATACGAACCCTTAAAAACGTATTTTCCTGATCAGGAAGTATCATTTGTAGGAGAAGGCATTGCAAAATCCTATGATGGTTGGAGGATGTTTTTCACGGGGCAACAAATTTCAAAAGAGTTGGCATAGGGGTAGCCCTAGTATTATAAACCGGCCAGCACTATCCGGTATCCGCCAAACTCAAGTTCCCCTACACCAATAATATGGCCGAGTACGAAGCCTGAATATTAAGGCTCAAGATGGCTGTCGACATGAACATCCAAGGGTTGCTAGTGATTGGGGATTCAAATTTACTTATACATCAAGTCCGAGAAGAATGGGCAACAAAGAACTCCAAGATACTCCCGTACCTGCATCATGTACAGGAGTTGAGAAAGAGGTTCATAAAGACAGAATTACAGCATGTTCCTAGAGTCCAAAATGAGTTTGCCGACGTACTGGCCACCCTATCATCTATGATTCAGCATCCATATAAGAACTTCACAGACCTTATTCCACTGAAGATTCATGATCAGCCAGCCTACTGTGCTCATGTCGAGGAAGAAGCAGATGGAAAGCCTTGGTTCCACGACATCAAGGAATTTTTAGCCAAAGGATAATATCCAGAGCTTGCAAATGCTACTCAGAAGCGCACACTTAGAAGATTGGCCAACAATTTCTTCCCCAGCAGAGGAATCCTGTATAAGAGAACTCCGGATTTGGGTTTTCTAATGTGTGTTGATGCGAGGGAAGTGTCTAAACTGCTAGAGGAAGTTTATGTCCGAACCTGTGGTCCACATATGAACAGTTTCGTCTTAGCCAAGATGATACTTCGAGCTGGTTATTTTTGGATGACTATGGAGACGGGTTGTATCCAGTATGTCGGAAAGTGCCATCGCTGTCAGATCCATGCAAACATGATAAAGGTTCCTCCAAGTGAGCTCAATACAACAACCTCGCCCTAGCCATTCACCGCCTAGGGAATGGATGTTATTGGACCAATCGAACCTGCCGCATCAAACGCACATAGGTTTATTCAAGTAGCAATTGACTACTCCACCAAATGGGTTAAAGCAGCATACAGAGTAGTGACCAAGAAAGTCGTGGTAGACTTTGTCAGTGACTGTATCGTTTGTCGATTCGGGATTCCAGAATCAGTAATTACTGACAATGGTTCCAACCTCAATAGTGATTTTATGAAAGCTATGTGTGAAATATTCAAGATCAAACACAAGAATTCCACAGCTTACAGGCCTCAGATGAACAGAACTGCAGAAGCTGCCAACAAGAACATCAAGAAGATACTGAGGAAGATCGTAGAGAAGCATAAATAATGGTATGCGAAGCTATCACTTGCTTTATTAGGGTATCTCACCACAGTCCGCACATCAACTGGTTCAACTCCCTATGTGTTGGTTTATGGTACAGAAGCGGTCATTCAATTCGAAGTATAAACTCCCTCCATAAGGATCATACATGAGGCAGAGATCGACGATGCAGAAGGGGTGAAGAGTGTTAGAAAATACGCTTAACGCAAGAGGGGGGGTGAATAGTGTTATAATAAAATTTAGCGTAAACTTTCGGAAATTAAAATTTGCAGGAAATAAATAAGTGCGTTAAATAAACAAAAAAGGAAAGAATGCACCGATATATTCTGGTTCACCACAACACGTGGCTAGTCCAGTCCCCGAGAGACTCTCTCGAGATTTTCCACTAACTTGTTAAGCTTACGGGTGCTCAACAAACCTTTACAACTTAAGGACACAAGCCTTAACACCTTTGCTCGGAGATACAACACTCCAAGACTTCAACCAAGGAAACACAAGTTCCTTACAACAAGAGAATCACAATTCTCTTACAAGTGTATAAACCACTAAACACTCAAACAAAATACTCCTTAATGAGTAGATATGAGTAAAAGAAGTAAGCTCTAGAACACAACAACTTTGGACAAGAATATGGCTCTCAAAAGCTTTATGAAATTGAATATAAAATGATAAACAAAAGTATGCAAGCTTATAGCAATGTAATGATCAGTTGTAGTATGTTGTTGTGTTTAAAACACTGAAATGAAGCTGTATTTATAGTTGAAAAACTTGGCATTACCGTTGCCTAATTGCCAATTAAGAGTTGCTGATTTTACTCACTGACAATCGATTGTCAAACCCCAACAATCGATTGTCTGCCAGTCAGATCAAAATTAAATCCCAGATTTTACGCTTGATAATCGATTACTTACAATCCATAATCGATTACTGGCAACGTTCAAAAAATCCTTTCCAGATTTTACCACAAACAATCGATTATCCAGAATCAACAATCGATTACTCTGCAACGTTCAAAAAATCTTTTCCGGATTTTAATCAAAACAATCGATTATGCAAAATCAATAATCGATTACCCAATAGCGTTCAAAAAATCTTTTCTGGATTTCAATCAAAACAATCGATTATACAGAATCAATAATCGATTACCTGACGGTATTTGAAAACTTTACGACAACGGTCAGCTTCACAATCGATTGCACAAAGTCAACAATCGATTACTTATCAGTTTTTGAAAAACATTTTAGACACTGTCTCTTTGACAATCGATTGTCCAATGTAACAATCGATTATTTAATAAATTTGAAAATCACTGGAAGACACTGTCTCCACATAATCGATTACCATTAGTTCATAATCGATTATTCTGAGTTTTGAAAAACTTTGATGGACACTGCCTCAGTCACAATCGATTGTCATTAGTTCACAATCGATTGTCATGCAGGTTTGAAAAACCTGATGCTCACTGTCTTACTCACAGTCGATTGTCATTAGTTCACAATCGATTGTCATGCAGTCTTGGCTTAAAACAATCGATTATCATAAATACATAATCGATTATCTTAGTCCAGATTTTTAAGGCATGTCTAAAAATTATTTTGACTACTGTAAATATGCATGATTTAAAATCATTTGACATTAAATTAAATATGCATGATTTTGGAAAATAGTTTTATGAGAGAAGCCATGTTACGAGTCAAGTTGTATGATCAAGATCACAATTAAGAATGACTCAATTAAACTATAAAACTTTGTCTTGAGCTTGAATCTCGTTGTATATCAATTGTGCGCTTGTTTCTTGAACTTCGTCATATATCAATTTTCGCTTCGTTTGTCATTCATCAAAACCTACACAAAAGAACACACATTTTAGTATATTGCTTTGAGAACGTGTTTCCAACAATTTCCCCCTTTTTGATAATGGCAAACATTAAGCGGGATATGCAAGACAAGCAATTTATATTGACGATTCAAGACAAGTATATACATGCAACAAGTATGCAATTTGTTCCCCTCAAATTGAGAATTCCCCCTCAATTTAAGCTTATAATTTGAGAGTGCATCATACCCGTTATCTTCCCCCTTTTGCCATTAGCAAAAATAACATAATAATAAGATGCCAAAGATGAAATAAACCTTGTTTATTTATTGGAAAGAAAAAATTACAGCAACAGGGAAGACAATACAACATATAAAAACAAACTTAAAAAAACAATTATTCATTCATCATCTTCCGCCTCATCATCCGGCGCTACTTCATATGGAACAAGACCCGCATATGGATAATGAACGTGGTCAAAATATCCATGGATCTCGTGAGTTAATTGACCTAAAGAAGAGGTTAATGAAGCAATTTGGTCGGAAATGAATTGGAGGGAAGGCTCTTGAGGCGGAGGAGCACGACGGTTGGAGGAGGAGCAGGCGCTACATGATCACCGTCATGATGAAAGGAGGATTCCGAAATTTCCCACTTTTTGGTACTCTTTTCGAGAGGACCATTTCCAGTGACGAATCCGGTGGCTTCAAGAAAGTTCATGATGAAGAGAGCATAAGGAAGAGGCCTATCATCTCCGATAGCGTCACGCATGTGAATTTTGATAAGCCGACACCAATTGATGTTAGCTCCGGTAACTATGGCATGCATGAGCTTGGTGTCCTCTTGGGAAATGGTAGTATGGTTATGCTTACGAGGCTTGAGGACTCGGGTGATGAAATAGAAAATCAACCGATAATTGGGATCCATTCCCGTAATTGTAGGACGACGGGAAGAAAGATTTGGATCATAAGAAGTAAGACCGATTTGGTGTAAGAGGGCTGTTTCATCAAAAAGGGCTCCGGCCTCTCCGGTGTACCGAAAAATGTCTTCACCATTATGAGGAAGATGGGCAATGGTATGAAGATTTTCATCGGAAAGAAGAATTTGAACACCATTAATGTTGGTGACAAGCTCACCATCATCATCCTCATGGAGGTTGGAATAAAATGCTTGAACCAATGTAGTATTGATATAAGGATGGGTAAGGAGTAAAAAATCAAGAAGTTGAGAATTTTTGAGCATATTTGCAGCAGGCCCAAATGATTCAAGATACTTGTGGGTTGAAAAGCGGGGTGGAAGAATGTCGCGCTTTTCAAATTTGGTTAAGAATCGAGTAAGCTCGATGGGTCGGAATTAAAATATAGAACGGAACCATCTTGATAGGGATAGTTCGGACGAGGAGGGGCAGCAGAGGCGGATGCGCCGTGCCTAGCAGAACGGGAACGTTTTGAGTGACGGCCCGACATTTTTAATGAAAGCTGCTGGATTTTGCAAAGGATTAGAGGGAATTTGATATTTTGAAAGCTAAAATTGATGCTTGAGTGAATGAATATGAACATATATGAAGCCTATTTATAGAGGGGAGAGTGGCTTATCATTTATGGAAGAAATCTGCTGAGAATTTAAAGCCAAATCAGTCAGAAACGGTAAAATAAATTCACTGACCGTTAGACAATCGATTGATGAGATGCAATAATCGATTGTTGAAGAGTTATAGACCTGACTTGGAACTGACACAAATCGATTGAGGAGCCAAACGATAACAAGAGTTTAAATTTCTGACATGAAATAATCGATTGTCAAATGTGGAATAATCGATTGTTTGGAAAAGCATTGCTGAATGGCTGAGACAGAAATCGATTATGCAATTTAAGGAATCAATTATTGAACAAAACTGCATAATGAACATAAACCATAAACAATCGATTAGTGATACTGCTAATCAATTTTCACCACAGTAAAATAATCGATTATTTGCTTGGAACAATCGATTGTTCTGTGCCAAAACTTTATAATTCCCCCTATCTTTTAGGGCGATACCTGCAAAATAGAATTAAACGTCTCTGACGCTCAAGTCAGTAATTTGTAAAGAAGTAATAACTTAAACTAGAGTTGCCAAGTGAGAACGTGAGCTCATAAGAAGTGTGTCCTAAAGTGTTCTTAAGAGAGTTTCGGGTACTTACCTTTCCTCCGACGTCTCCAATTACCTGTTCAAGAGGGTGATCTTTGATCGTCCTCCACCCATTTGGCACTTTTGTTTCTTTTTCCAATTGTGGCGCTTCTTCCGTTGGTTGTTCCTCAGTTTCATCTTTATTTTCCTTGGGTGGTTCCTCTTGTATTTTGTCTTTCAAGCTATCTAAGATACCTGCAAGATCAAAACCGGAATCTTTTCTCGCCAAGCGAGCATTATTTTCGGAAAATACAACATGAGGGGATTCCTCCACAATTTGGGTCCTTTTATTAAAGACCCTATATGCTTTACTACATGAGGAATATCCAATGAAAATACCTTCATCTGACTTAGCATCAAATTTACCCAATTGGTCTTTGCCATTGTTATGAACAAAACATTTGCAACCAAAAACTCTAAAATGGGAAATATTTGGTTTTCTACCCTTATAAAGTTCATAGGGGGTTTTCATGAGTATCGGCCGAATTACTACTCTATTTAGAACATAGCAAGCGGTACTCACGGCGTCCGCCAAAAAATGTTTGGGTATCTTAGCTTCGTCGAGCATGGTTCTAGCCATCTCTTCAAGACACCTATTTTTCCTTTCCACCACCCCATTTTGTTGTGGTGTACGTGGAGCGGAAAAGGTATGCTCGATTCCGAGTTCGTCACAAAAGTCCGCAAAGAGATTGTGATCAAACTCTCCCCCATGATCACTTCTAATTGAAGTGATGGTTGTTTCTTTCTCATTTTGAACACGCTTAAGAAAATATTTAAAATTTTGAAAAGCATCACTTTTATTGGCAAGAAATAAAGTCCAAGTAAATCTCGAGTAATCATCAACAATCACAAAAACATATTTATTTCTTCCTAGACTTTCAATGCGAGAGGGACCAAAAAAATCCATATGAAGCAATTGCAATGGTCTAGAAGTTGAAACAATGTTTTTAGATTTGAAAGATGCTTTTGTTTGCTTCCCCTTTTGACACGAGTCACAAATAGAGTCATTTTCAAATTTTAAAATGGGAAGACCAACAACTAAGTTTTGAGAAATCAATTTGTTCAAAAGATGCATGTTGATATGTGCTACTCTACGATGCCATAGCCAAGTATCATCCTCTTTACTCATTAGACAATCAACATAATCGGGTGAGGAATTAGCAAGATCAACCATATAAATATTATCCACTCTAAAACCACGGAGGATAATTTTGAAATCACTACGTCTGAACACTAAGCATTCATCCGAATCAAATAAAGCAAGATTTCCCTTGTCACACAATTGGCTTATGCTCAAGAGATTATGCTTTAATCCTTTAACAAGTAATATATGCTTAATAGAGGAATTTTCATCCTTACCGACCGAGCCGATGCCGATGATCTTTCCTTTATTGTTATCACCGAAGATAACACTTCCTCCTTCTTTGTGCTCTAATTGAAGGAATTTGGATTCATCTCCCGTCATATGCTTGGAGCATCCACTATCAAGGTACCATAGTACACTTGATCCCTTCAAGCACACCTACAAAACAAATTAATGTTCTTTAGGTACCCATGCCATCTTGGGTCCTTGGGGGTTAGGCATATTATAATGATGCGATTGAGTAATATGTTTATGACGTGTAAAGCATGCAGGAGCAATATGACCAATACGTCTACAATAATGACAAGTCACATTTGGGTTATGCATCCTTCTAGGTTCATAGTAACTAGACGGATGAAAATTTCTTACTCTATTTTGAACACTATGACTATTTCGCATTTCATGAGAATTATTTCTCCTACTATGAGCTCTAGGATGGGCAGCATTTCTAGAGTGATTGTTTCTCGGTTGAAGGCCATTTCTAGGTTCAACATTTGGCCTAAAATATGCATCATTTCTAGGGTAACTATTTCTAGGTGGTAAGTCATTTCTAGGTCTCCTAAAATGTTCAACATTTTGTCTAGCATGCATATTGGTTCTAGGATTGCTATTTCTAGGATAAGCATTTGTTTTATTAGTCCTAGGTTGAGCCTTAGGTGGTTGGGGTTTGGCTTCAACCTTTTCTTTAACCTCATTCTTAAATCCTATGCCATGCTTGGTTGATTTCAAATTTACAAGGACCTCATTCAAATTCTTGTGGGAAGAATTAAACTTATCTAAGGTACCTTTGAGTCTATCTACCTCATTTTTGAGATGCAAGCAAGAAAAACAATTTTTAGTGGAACTTTCGGGCTTATCGGCGCTTCTTTTTCCAAAAAACTTGTTTTCCTCTTTCAGCTTTTCATTTTCTAAAATCAGTTTTTCTAAATCCTTTTCTTTCAAAGAAAGCTGTTTTTGAAAATCCTTTTCTTTTAATGAAGCATTTTCTTTTATGCCCTTAACAGTTTTTGAAGCCTTAATAAACTCATCATATAATTCATCAAAAGCATTTCGCATTTTTTCAAGAGTAAAGAAGTTTTTAGACGAGATTTGACATACCTCATCTTTGTTGTCTTCTTGTGCCATAAGGCAAAGATTTGCTGCTTCGTCTTCTTCTCCTTCGCTTGACTCATCTCCGGAGTCGCCTCCCCAAGAAATGTATGCACGTTGCTTTTTATAAGGTTTCTTCTCCTTTTTGATGTTTGGGCAATTTGATTTGATGTGCCCGGTTTCACCACATTCATAGCACTTGATTTGTTCGCCTTGCTTTTTGCCCTTGCGTTCATACTCCTTGCGCATGAACTTTTGAAATCTTTTGATAACGAGTCCAAACTCGTTGTCTCCTTCCTCATCAATTTGCGGTTGGCTTGTGCTCGCCTTTAGAGCTATTCTTTGCCTCCTTTGATCATCAACAGAAGGGTTAAGAATAGTAGATTCATAGGTCTTAAGGTTACCTCTTAGTGCATCGATGGTGACGTTTGAAACGCCAATGGATTCCTGAATTGCATCGGCCTTTGATCTCCATGCCAGTGTAAGACTTCTAAGAATTTTTCGAACGAGCTCTCTATCCGTGAATGTTTTCTTGAGAGCATGTAGGTCATTTACGATTATTTAAAATCGCTCAAACATTTCGTCCACCTTTTCACCTTCCTTCATGTGAAATAATTCATAAGAATGGGTTAGGAAATCAATTTTTGCTTCCCTTACCTGGTCCGTACCTTCGTACATAACTTCTAGCTTGTCCCACATCTCCTTTGCCGTTGTGCAACACGATATTTTCCTGTAATCGTCAGCATTAACAGCACAATATAATAAATTAATTGCTTTAGCATTATTTTGAACCTTTCGGATGTCATCCGCGTCATACTCATCCTCGGACTTGGGAACCCATTCGTTTTCCACCTTCTTTGTTGGAATTTGGTTTCCCTTCATTATCACCTTCCAAAGGTGAAAGCTGTTGGACTGAACAAAGATCTTCATCCTCTCCTTCCAGTACATGTAATTTGTACTGTTGAATAGAGGTGGTCGTGTGGAGCACTGTCCTTCATCAATTTCTGCAAAAGAGTCACGAGTAGAAGCCATGGATGATTCTCTCAAACTGTTAAGTCTTCAGAGAGTATGGCTCTGATACCAATTGTTAGAAAATACGCTTAACGCTAGAGGGGGGGGTGAATAGCGTTATAATAAAATTTAGCGTAAACTTGCGGAAATTAAAATTTGCAGGAAATAAATAAGTGCGTTAAATAAACAAAAAAGGAAAGAACGCACCGATATATTCTGGTTCACCACAACACGTGGCTAGTCCAGTCCCCGAGAGACTCTCTCGAGATTTTCCACTAACTTGTTAAGCTTACAGGTGCTCAACAAACCTTTACAACTTAAGGACACAAGCCTTAACACCTTTGCTCGGAGATACAACACTCCAAGACTTCAACCAAGGAAACACAAGTTCCTTACAACAAGAGAATCACAATTCTCTTACAAGTGTATAAACCACTAAGCACTCAAACAAAATACTCCTTAATGAGTATATATGAGTAAAAGAAGTAAGCTCTAGATCACAACAACTTTGGACAAGAATATGGCTCTCAAAAGCTTTATGAAATTGAATATAAAATGATAAACAAAAGTATGCAAGCTTATAGCAATGTAATGATCAGTTGTAGTATGTTGTTGTGTTTAAAACACTGAAATGAAGCTGTATTTATAGTTGAAAAACTTGGCATTACCGTTGCCTAATTGCCAATTAAGAGTTGCTGATTTTACTCACTGACAATCGATTGTCAAACCCCAACAATCGATTGTCTGCCAGTCAGATCAAAATTCAATCCCAGATTTTACGCTTGATAATCGATTACTTACAATCCATAATCGATTACTGGCAACGTTCAAAAAATCCTTTCCAGATTTTACCACAAACAATCGATTGTCCAGAATCAACAATCGATTACTCAGCAACGTTCAAAAAATCTTTTCCGGATTTTAATCAAAACAATCGATTATGCAAAATCAATAATCGATTACCCAATAACGTTCAAAAAATCTTTTCCGGATTTCAATCAAAACAATCGATTATACATAATCAATAATCGATTACATGACGGTATTTGAAAACTTTACGACAACGGTCAGCTTCACAATCGAGTGCACAAAGTCAACAATCGATTACTTATCAGTTTTTGAAAAACATTTTAGACACTGTCTCTTTGACAATCGATTGTCCAATGTAACAATCGATTATTTAATAAATTTGAAAATCACTGGAAGACACTGTCTCCACATAATCGATTACCATTAGTTCATAATCGATTATTCTGAGTTTTGAAAAACTTTGATGGACACTGCCTCAGTCACAATCGATTGTCATTAGTTCACAATCGATTGTCATGCAGGTTTGAAAAACCTGATGCTCACTGTCTTACTCACAATCGATTGTCATTAGTTCACAATCGATTGTCATGCAGTCTTGGCTTAAAACAATCGATTATCATAAGTACATAATCGATTATCTTAGTCCAGATTTTTAAGGCATGTCTAAAAATTATTTTGACTACTGTAAATATGCATGATTTAAAATCATTTGACATTAAATTAAATATGCATGATTTTGGAAAATAGTTTTATGAGAGAAGCCATGTTACGAGTCAAGTTGTAGGATCAAGATCACAATTAAGGATGACTCAATTAAACTATAAAACTTTGTCTTGAGCTTGAATCTCGTTGTATATCAATTGTGCGCTTGTTTCTTGAACTTCGTCATGTATCAATTTTCGCTTCGTTTGTCACTCATCAAAACCTATACAAAAGAACACACGTTTTAGTATATTGCATTGAGAACGTGTTTCCAACAAAGAGTCGATACGAACAATTAGCCCTCATAGATGGTAAGAGAATGAATGCAATTATCCATGGTAAACTTTACCATAACAGAATGGCCAGAGCTTTCAACAAGAGAGTCAGACCAAGCCGGTTCACACCAGGGCAACTGTTGTTAGAAAAGATTTTTTCACATCAAGATGAAGCCAAAGGGAAGTTCTCTCCCATCTGTCAAGGTCCATACATGGTTCACATGTTCTAACAGGAGGAAACCTTATACTGCAGAAATGGACGCAGAATTTTAGCCGAAGCCGATCAATTTAGATGCACTCAAATGATACTATGTGTAACCATTTGTGATTTCCTTATGTAATTCGAACTATGTCTGACCTAATTCCCGTTTAAGAGGGGATACGTAGGCAGCCTTATGGGTTCGGTCACAATTCAATAAAATTTTCATTCCACCCTCCCCCCCCCCCCCCCCGTAATTGGAAATTAGGGCAGAAGAGGAGGACCCTCAAATTCTGAAGTAACTTTAGCCGATCATCGCAAGCAGCCGTCAGAAGTATCAACTCAGTAAAGTAGGGCAAAATTTTGATGAGGACCCTCAAAATTCCGGAGCAAGTGAGGTTGCAATGTCTCGACCAGCGTCACAATCGATGGTCCATCTAAAGAAAAACTATTTTCAATTATGTAGTTATGTTACATTTTTACTAAATCATGTCTTTCTATAAAGATTTCTTTGTTTAGTAACGCTACCCCGATGGTACACAACATCACTTAAAACGGAGCCGAGAAGGCAGGAAAAGTTCACGAGGATACGAACTAATCTTTCCCCTCTACAAAACTCACGATTTTTTCTTTGGATGCATGCACCCAAGTTGCAAATCACCGATAACATCTATACACTCGTACTTTTTGGGGATACGACCCTAAGAACCATCACCTATTCATATTTTCTATCAGCACACAACATCCTCAGCATCGCAATATCCTAAAATCAGCTATCAGCTATCAAGCCATCAGCTAAGAGATTTTACTACCGTTCACCTTTTACTTTTCTGCATTGCATAAGGCTACCTTTCTGCCTTCCGAGGTTAAGCTCTACCTCTATCTACATTTCTACATTGCATAAGGCTATCTTTCTGCCTTCCAAGGTTAAGATCTACCTCCATCTGCATTTCTGCATTGCATAAGGCTATCTTTCTGCCTTCCGAGGTTAAGCTCTACCTCCATCTGCATTCCTGTACTGCATAAGGCTACCTTTCTGCCTTCCGAGGTTAAGCTCTACCTCCATCTGCATGTCTGCATTGCATAAAGCTACCATTCTGTCTTTCGAGGTTAACCTCTACCTCCATCTGCATTTCTGCATTGCATAAGACTACCATCCTGCCTTCCGAGGTTAAGCTCTACCTCCATCTGCATTTCTGCATTGCATAAGGCTACCTTTCTGCCTTCCAAGGTTAAGCTCTACCTCCATCTGTATTGCTACATTGCATAAGCCTACCATTATTCCTTCCGAGGTTAAGCTCTACCTCCATCTGCATCGGCTAAAAGATCGCCATTTTATTTATATTTCTTGCACAACTGAAATATCGCTACTTCATTTAAACCCTACATCGACTGAAAGATCGCTATTTTATTTATATTTCCTGCACGGCTGAAATATCGCCACTTCATTTAATTCCTGCATCGGCTGAAAGATCGCTATTTTATTTATATTTCTTGCATGCTGAAATATCGCCATTACTTTTAAATCCAACATCGGCTGAAAGGTCGCAATTTTATTTATATTTCTTGCACGGCTGAAATATCGCCACTTTATTTAAACCCTACATCGACTGAAAGATCGCCATTCTATTTACATTTCTTGCACGTCTGAAATATCGCCACATCATTTAAATCATGCATCGGCTGAAAGATCACTATTTTATTTACATTTCTTGCAATGCTGAAATATCGCCACCTCATTTAAATCCTGCATAGGCTGAAATATCGCCATTTTATTTACATTTCTGGAACGGTTGAAATATCGCCACTTAATTTAAATCCTGCATCGGCTGAAAGATCGCCATTTTATTACATTTCTTGCACGCCTAAAATATTTCCACTTGATTTAAACCCTGCATCGACTGAAAGATCACCATTTTATTTACATTTCTTGTGCGGCTGAAATATCGCCACTTCATTTAAATCATGCATCGGCTGAAAGATCGCCATTTTATTTACGTTTTGCATGGCTGAAATATCTCCGCTTTCAATGAAATCCTGCATCGGCTGAAAATCGCCACCTTCTGCATTTCACGGGCTGAAAGATCGCCAAAATGTCCAAAGGCGTCATTGTTCGAGGGCACCATCTTCATAGCCCGAGAACGCCATGCCATAGGCCTGAGGACCCCATTTTATCTTTTGCATACTATTATTCAAAGGAATCATAGTTCGGAGGCATCATTCTCATAGCCCGAAAACATCATTTCATAGCATGCGAACCCTTTATTATACGCTTTACATCCTAGGACCTCATGGTCCAAGGACGCCATCCTAATCGTCCAAAGACAGTATTCATGGTCCAACGGGAATTCGCACCACGTTTAAATTTATGCACAATATATTGCGCTCGTATTGTTTATTTGCAGAGTAGGAGTGATCTCGCTCCAGTTTCCCCAGCCTTACTAAGCTCATAACCACCACCCCAACCTGAATATCCCGTCCGTTTTTTAAAAGATCTCCATCAGCATGTTTCTCCAATGGATCCCGAACTACAAACGACCTGATTCTTGTAAGACCAAGGATTTATAGGCAGCTCAGGAATCAGAGTTCGATCAAAATTCTTCAAATCATTTCATTCGGTTAAATTGGCCATCATATCTTTACTTGACAACTCTTTCATCCTTCCCACGTAAAGAGGAGTAGCTATTGATACCCAATTTTTCTATGCATATTTTAATATGCAAAATACTTTAAAAATAGTATGTATATGCATATATAAGTATGTCCCAATGTTTTATTATTTTTTCTTAATTTTTAAATCAATTTATTACCCTATTTTATCAAAGAAAACCCCAATTCCCAAAAGGGAACGAGTTATCCTCCAAAATATCATAAATCCGATTCGATTTAGAAAAAGTGGGTGCGACAAGAATCAGCTATAACCAACCTTAACTTGGCTCGTACACGGCTCAGTTAATAAAAATGCTCAGTTATAAATAGGATCTACGAGGATAAACAAATCTTTGCTCGATATGGTAGATCATTAGTTAAAGCACCCGAAATGTTATTTAAGAACACAACAACTTTCAATTTAAGACTCACGGTCATGCTTGACACCAACATATAGATACTCATCACCATGCCTATACGTTGTACTCAACAAGGAGCAAGTAGAAAATATTACTCAACTCCTATTCTCTCAAGCTAAGGTTAGACCAAACATTTACCTCGAACTTCTACGGCAAACTCAATCCTCAATTACCGCTTTCCCTCTCGAATTTGGCTCCAAATCAATTGTATCTATACATAAATGAATTTATAACATCAATAAATGCTAAACAACTCGAATCCGATGCCTAATTATAGCTTTCTAACCATTCTTCCCAAAATCCCAAAAACTAAACCCCGTGCCCACTTGTCAAAACATGAGGTTCAAACTAAAATTCGATCACTCATTCATCCACGAGCTCGAATATATAATTATTTTCAAAATTTGACCCCAAAACAAGGTCTAAATTACAATTAATTAAAAAGCCCTAACTCAACCCAAATTCCTAATTTTTTTACCCTTATTCACATGATTTATGCCTAGAAATCTAATGAGTTTTAATGAAAATTGAAGAAAACGAGTCTAAGATTACGTACCTATGAGTTTGTGGTGAAATACTCTTTCAAAAATCGCTCAATTTGGAGTTAAGATAAAGAAGTTATGAAACTTTGAATAAATCCCGTTTTTGCTACTATTTTAAGTGATGGGCAACAGTGTTCATCATGTTCGCGAGAACAATGTCGCGATTGCATAAGGCTGCCAGTAAATGGACTTATGTGATCGCGAGTCCTTCCACGCGTTCGCGAAGGTTTGACCCCCTCCCCCCCGACCTTCGCGTTCGCGAACAAACCCACGCCTTCGCATAGAAGAACAACCAAAATCCCAGCCCACCTCCATTTAACTCTATGCGTTCGCGTCACACCGGTCGCATTTGCGATGAGCAATCCCCTAGTGCTCCGTGTTCTCGACTGTGGCTTTGCGTTTGCGAAGAACAATTTCCACCCCTGTCCCCATTTACCCTACGCGATCGCGATGCACAACAGGTCTGTGCACCAGCAGAACTTCTGTGACTTTTTACAAGTTTAAACCTTCCTGAAACATACCCGAACGCTCGGAGCTCCTAACCAAATATACGTACCAACTCATCAACATCATACGAACTTATCTGTGCGATTAAATAGCCAAAATAACCTTCAAAATAATGAATCAAACATCAAAATCAAGAGTTTCTCTCAAACTTCATGAAGTTTCAAATTTTGGAATTCAAGTTCGAATCACGTCGAACGACGTTCGATTTTAACCAAATTTTACAGAAAGGACTTAAACCATATATAAGATCTGTACCAGGTGCCGAAACCAAAATACGGGCCCGATACCATCGGTTTCTAATAAGATTTTTTTTTAATTTTTCTTAAATATTTTCAATAAATAATTTTACAGAAAAATTTATTTCTCGGGCTTGGGACCTCGGAATTCAATTCCGGGCATACACCCAAGTCCCATATTTTTCTACGGACCCTCCTGGACCGTCAAATCACTAGTCCGGATCCGTTTACCCAAAATGTTGACCGAAGTTAAATTTATTCATTTTAAAATCAAACTTAGCATTTTTTCGCAGCTTTTCATATTTAATCTTTTGACTAGGCGCCCGGACTGCGCATACAAATCGAGATAACTCTAATTAAGGTTTGTATGGTCTCGAAAGCACATAATTTGATTAAAAACATATGATGACCCTTTGGGTCGTAACAATATTAAAGATTTAAATGAATTTAACATATATAGTTGTAACAAAAAAGTATTATCTAGTATAATTACTTATTATTTACATGATGATTTGAATAATCAGTATACATCATTCAGTATGAATTAGAAGTCTATTTCATAAATTACTATATACTGATAATCCTCCATGAAATAACAAGCAAAATCACTCACACATGATAACATTTATAAACAATTTCCTCTTTAATTCTATCATGCAACGCCTCCATAATAGTAGAAAATTTGCCCTGCATTTCTAAAGGGATAACAAAATAAATTATAAATGATTGATTCTAGGAATAAAATGATAATCAAAAGAAGAATGTAGAGAATTTGCTTTAGCGTAAAAAAAAAGATAATTCAGAAAGCCACAAGACAATACAAACAATAGAAAGAAATAAAAAAATAAAATCAAAAAAGAATTTTGGAAGGTTAAAACATAATTCTCGCATTTATGGTAGAAACTAAAAACAAATAAGAAAAGAAAACGCTCAAATTAGTAAGGGATAATTTGAAAAATATAAATATATGATAATGATAGTTTTGTCTTGAAGAAATTAATTTTCTGCTTATACTTCTTCGAAGAAATTAAAAGAAACAAAAAACAAAAAAATTGTTTCTGCCGCCAAACAACTTAAATTTATAAAAAAATACTTGTGTGTGTGGAGGGAAGGGGGGGGGGGGCGAGGGGGAGGGGAGTGGGATACTTTTGACCTTCAAAAAGCTTAACCAAACAAGCTCTTGAAATGATTTAATTTTAAAAAAGAATCTTTCAGCTTATTTTTCCCAGTGCATTTTCAATTTTGAGTATTTGTTGAGCTTCTAATTTATGTTCTTTTTTGTTTTGTTTTTGCTTTAAAGTAGCAAAATTTAACTATGACATGATTTCCAAGAAAAATTGTACTATATATTTAATAGATAAATTAAATAAGGAACTTGAATTTTTTTGTAAAGTAACAAAATAAGAAGGAATAAAAACTAAAATCTTTAGCTAAAAATAAAAACCGGCTGAAATACTTAAAAAAATAGGTAAAAGAATATGTATTTTTGATTTCGCTGATTCTTTCGGTTAAATCCGACAAAAGCACTGTCATTCAAACACTGCAATTAATTATGACTTAACTGCTTAAAATTCCACAACAAAATGATGATTAATAGGTTGAGCAAAGGACAAGAAAATAAAAGGAAGGTATTACTAAAATTTTAGTTGCAGAGTATCACGATGTTAGAAAGAAAATCTTGTAATTTTAAAGAGGAAAAGTAAAAAAGTAAGAATAAACATAAAAGTGAAAATAGAGATCTAGGAATATGTGATACCTAGATTGTGATCAGGGTTAAAAGAACAAAATATATTTGAAATTGAACGGTCCAAAATTATATTTCCCAATGAAGACAAGAATATGCTGTAGAAAAAGCAGTTATCAGTAGTGAATTGCCTAAACGAAAAAAGGTAATTTTGCAACTGATAATTCTGCTGTATTGGCTAAAAATTTTCGGACTTTACAAAGACATAAGTTACTCATTTTACTGTATTGTATATTTGCCATTATGTCATAGAATAAGCGGTATACAAAGTATCTCATATTAATCATCATAGAGTTCGAATCCAAAGTTATGATATAAATAACTTATCAAGGGTAAATATAATTTTTTGATTACTGGTTAAATTGAACTCGTAAATTTCGGCATAGAATATGAATTTATATATAAAAATTTACGAAAATTTTAACAAATATTGGACAAACTTCGTGTAATATTAGGTTTGTAAAAGACTCTATATATATATATATTCCTAACATACCATAAAAAGGATTTTAAAATGTATAGTAATCTCCCTTCCTACCTCTATTTTTTTTTTACAATATAATTGTTTAACATGGCATGTGGAAGAAAACAATAAAGCAAAAAAAGAAAAAGCCAAATGGAAATTTGGAAAGATGGAGAAAGGAGACAAATAGAATGCATGTGCAATTTCCTCCATTGCCGCAGAGTTTAGTAGTCATTTTCAACTACAGCAATTTGCAGGAGAACCAGATTTCATGAAAGGCACCTTCCTTCTTTCCTTATTTGAATCTTGAAATTACGTTTTAATCGCAAACAAGACAACACATATCCTCAGAATTCTATCGATATATTTATCTATTTTATAATTTTTTGGGGTCACAGTCTTCCCTCAGTGAAAAGTGCAATTCATTGACAATATTATAGAATTTGTGTCATCTTGTCAACCAAAAAACAAAGAAAAAGGAACTAAAAAGAATGAAAAAATGAACTAATATATGTGTTGATTCAATATTTTAATATTTTTGAGAGATTCAAATTTCGGGACTAGCTTATTTGCATAAGAAATGTCTGTAAATTACACGAGTCGTCTTATTTGGTCGCGTCGATTTAACCTATACCTACTTTTTACAAAAGTTTTAATTTGTACCTACTTTTTAAACAACTTCAGCCACTTTTCTCCTCCTTTGTTTTCTTTTTCTTCTTCTTCTTCTTCTTCTTCTTCCATAGTGATCCGGGAGTCCCGTGTGGAAGGGCTCTCGCTCAACAGATCAAAGGTACACCAGGGATAACAGGCAAATGGTTCCCAAGAGCTCTTATCTTCTTCTTTTTCTTCTTATTCTTTCTTCTGTTGTTGTTGGTACTGCTATGAGACTTCAGTTCATAGGATGATTGTCATAAATATATTTATTAAATTACTTAAAAATAAATTATATGTGAATATTTTCACGTACATAAGTTAGTACAACAACAACAATAACAACAAACCCAGTTTGATCCCAACAAGTGGAGTCTGGGGAGGGTAATTTGTACGCAGACCTCACCCTTGCCTAACTCAGGTAGAGAGGCTGTTTCCAATAAACGCTCTGCTCATAAAGGGTAAGAAAAAGAAGAGGAAAGCAATGAAGGAAGGAAGATGGAAGATAAAAGAAAGAAAAAAGAAAAGATAGAGGATAAGTGGCACCAAATAATAGTAACAGAGAATACAATACCTAAGGCGAACAAAACCACATAACATAATAAAAATCTAAGAGTATGAAGGAATATGCATACTACTAAGACTACGACGAACAACTATAAACTACCAACTAACCTTCTACCTTAATCATCGACCTCCACACCCTGCTATCAGGGGTTATGTCCTCAGCGAGCTGAAACAGCGCCATGTTCTGCCTAATCACATCTCCCCAATACTTCTTAGGCATACCTCGACCACTTCGCAAACTCTCCATGGTCAACCTTTCACACCTCCTAACTGGAGCAGCAATGCTTCTTCTCTTAACATGTCCGAACTATCTCACCATCGATTCCCGCATCTTGTCCTCCACGGATCCCACTTTGCCCTGGATATCTTCACTCCTAATCCTGTCTCTCATGATATACCAACACATCCATCTCAAAATTCTCATCTCTGCTACTCTCATCTTCTACACTTTGGAAGTTCTTGACTGGCCAATACAACATAGCTGGTCGAACCACCACTCTATAAAACTTACCCTTAAGTCTTAGCGGCACATTCCTATCACACAAAACACCGAAAGCGAGCCTCCACTTCATCCATCCCGCTCCAATGTGATACGCGACATCTTCTTTAATATCCACGTTACCCTGGATAATAGATTCGAGATACTTAAAACTCGCTATCTTTGGGATAACTTGATCATCAAGCTTAACCTCTACGTCTGCATCATGGGTCCCGTCACTGAACTTGCATTCTAAGTATTTCGTCTTGGTTCTACTCTGTTGAAACCTTTAGACTCCAAGGTCTGTCTCTAAACCTCCAACCTTGTGTTAACTCCACTATGCGTCTCGTCAATCAACACTATATCATCGGAAAATAGCATGCATCAAGCCACATTCCCTTGGATGTGACGCGATAATACATCTATCGCCAATGCAAATAAAATTAGGCTAAGAGTCGATCCCTAGTGCAACCCTATTACCATAGAAAAATGCTCCGAGTCACCACCCCCAGTCCTTACTCGAGTCTTAACATTATCTTACATATCCTTAATCACACTAATGTACAGTACTGGAACACGCTCACTTCTAAACACCTCCACAGGACCTCCCTCAGAACTTTATCGTATGCTTTCTCAAGGTCAATAAACACCATATACAAATCATTCTTCCTCACCCTGTACTGCTCCACTAGTCTCCTTACCAGATGAATCGCTTCCGTATTCAAACGTCCCGTCATGAATCCAAACTGATTATCAGAAATAGACACGCACCTCCCCACCCTGACCTCCATCACCCTCTCCCAAACCTTCATAGTGTAACTCAACAACTTGTAATTATTGTAATTTTGGATATTACTATTGTTCATATAAAGCGGACCCATCATACTCCACCTCCATTCTTCGGGCATCTTCTTTGTCTTAAAAATAACATTAAACAGCCCAGTGAGCCACTCCAAACCTGCCCGCCCCGCGCTCTTCCAGAATTTCACTGGAATTTCGTCTGGCACCGTCGCTCTGTCCTTGCACATCTTACGCATCACCCCTTCCACCTTCTCTACCGTAATCCTCCTACAGTATCCAAAATCCCGCCTACTCTCGGAGTCTCCAACTCTCCCAGCACAATGTGTCTATCCCCCTTCTTCATTCAATAGTTTATAGATTGATGTTTGCCATCTTCTCCTAGTAAGTGCCTCGTCCAACAACACTTTTCCATCCTCGTCCTTACTGTAACTGACTTGGTCTAAGTCGTGGGCTTTCCTCTCCCTTGCCTTGGCCAACCGGTACAACCTCTTGTCCCCGTCTTTGCCCTCGAGCTCCTCGTACAAACGAGAAACGCGCGTTCTTAGCCGTCGCAACTGCTAGCTTCGCCTCTTTATTTGCCTTTTTGTAACACTCCCGATAAATCATTTTTTCCTCCTCGTTTGTACTCTCCACTTACGTAAGTTAGTAAACAATGATAATTATGTTCTTTTCACATTTATTGTTATCAAAATTTATGATTTATATACTATTGGCAATCTGATTATTAATCTAGTGTGATATAAAGCTTTTTCAAAAAATTCAGCTTATATAGTGTTGAAATTTTTACAAATGAACTAACTAACTTCAGCGTCTTCTGCTGAATTTTTTGAAAAAACTTAATGACAAAACTAATGAATCCAAGACAAAAAAAACTTCAGCTAATTTAGTGCAATTACTAACAAAACTTCACCAAATAGAGAACAAAACTTCAGCTACAATACTTAAGTTCAACAATTATATTACAAACAAAAACTTTAGCACACTTGGTTCAGCACACTTGCTACATTAGGTCTATATACTAAAATACTGAAGTTTTGCGTGATTATCTTTGCTATTTCAACTCCGTATATTGAAATTACACGAAAAAGTGAATACTATTATAATTCTTTTACAAAACAAACACAAGTTAAAATATCACCCAGAGATAAATATAGATACAAATGCCCCGAGATTTCTACAAAACAACTACGTAAATAAAATGGGATCATAGGTCTCGGTTTTAAGTAGTTCATTCATTTTTAATATTTCAAACAAAGTCATAGAAAATTGAAAAATAAATTAAAGAGGGCATGACTCATGACATGTTGGAAAATCCAAAGTTATGATATAAATAACTTATCAAGGGTAAATATAATTTTTTGATTACTGGTTAAATTGAACTCGTAAATTTCGGCATAGAATATGAATTTATATATAAAAATTTACGAAAATTTTAACAAATATTGGACAAACTTCGTGTAATATTAGGTTTGTAAAAGACTCTATATATATATATATTCCTAACATACCATAAAAAGGATTTTAAAATGTATAGTAATCTCCCTTCCTACCTCTATTTTTTTTTTACAATATAATTGTTTAACATGGCATGTGGAAGAAAACAATAAAGCAAAAAAAGAAAAAGCCAAATGGAAATTTGGAAAGATGGAGAAAGGAGACAAATAGAATGCATGTGCAATTTCCTCCATTGCCGCAGAGTTTAGTAGTCATTTTCAACTACAGCAATTTGCAGGAGAACCAGATTTCATGAAAGGCACCTTCCTTCTTTCCTTATTTGAATCTTGAAATTACGTTTTAATCGCAAACAAGACAACACATATCCTCAGAATTCTATCGATATATTTATCTATTTTATAATTTTTTGGGGTCACAGTCTTCCCTCAGTGAAAAGTGCAATTCATTGACAATATTATAGAATTTGTGTCATCTTGTCAACCAAAAAACAAAGAAAAAGGAACTAAAAAGAATGAAAAAATGAACTAATATATGTGTTGATTCAATATTTTAATATTTTTGAGAGATTCAAATTTCGGGACTAGCTTATTTGCATAAGAAATGTCTGTAAATTACACGAGTCGTCTTATTTGGTCGCGCCGATTTAACCTATACCTACTTTTTACAAAAGTTTTAATTTGTACCTACTTTTTAAACAACTTCAGCCACTTTTCTCCTCCTTTGTTTTCTTTTTCTTCTTCTTCTTCTTCTTCTTCCATAGTGATCCGGGAGTCCCGTGTGGAAGGGCTCTCGCTCAACAGATCAAAGGTACACCAGGGATAACAGGCAAATGGTTCCCAAGAGCTCTTATCTTCTTCTTTTTCTTCTTATTCTTTCTTCTGTTGTTGTTGGTACTGCTATGAGACTTCAGTTCATAGGATGATTGTCATAAATATATTTATTAAATTACTTAAAAATAAATTATATGTGAATATTTTCACGTACATAAGTTAGTACAACAACAACAATAACAACAAACCCAGTTTGATCCCAACAAGTGGAGTCTGGGGAGGGTAATTTGTACGCAGACCTCACCCTTGCCTAACTCAGGTAGAGAGGCTGTTTCCAATAAACTCTCTGCTCATAAAGGGTAAGAAAAAGAAGAGGAAAGCAATGAAGGAAGGAAGATGGAAGATAAAAGAAAGAAAAAAGAAAAGATAGAGGATAAGTGGCACCAAATAATAGTAACAGAGAATACAATACCTAAGGCGAACAAAACCACATAACATAATAAAAATCTAAGAGTATGAAGGAATATGCATACTACTAAGACTACGACGAACAACTATAAACTACCAACTAACCTTCTACCTTAATCATCGACCTCCACACCCTGCTATCAGGGGTTATGTCCTCAGTGAGCTGAAACAGCGCCATGTTCTGCCTAATCACATCTCCCCAATACTTCTTAGGCATACCTCGACCACTTCGCAAACTCTCCATGGTCAACCTCTCACACCTCCTAACTGGAGCAGCAATGCTTCTTCTCTTAACATGTCCGAACTATCTCACCATCGATTCCCGCATCTTGTCCTCCACGGATCCCACTTTGCCCTGGATATCTTCACTCCTAATCCTGTCTCTCATGATATACCAACACATCCATCTCAAAATTCTCATCTCTGCTACTCTCATCTTCTACACTTTGGAAGTTCTTGACTGGCCAATACAACATAGCTGGTCGAACCACCACTCTATAAAACTTACCCTTAAGTCTTAGCGGCACATTCCTATCACACAAAACACCGAAAGCGAGCCTCCACTTCATCCATCCCGCTCCAATGTGATACGCGACATCTTCTTTAATATCCGCGTTACCCTGGATAATAGATTCGAGATACTTAAAACTCGCTATCTTTGGGATAACTTGATCATCAAGCTTAACCTCTACGTCTGCATCATGGGTCCCGTCACTGAACTTGCATTCTAAGTATTTCGTCTTGGTTCTACTCTGTTGAAACCTTTAGACTCCAAGGTCTGTCTCTAAACCTCCAACCTTGTGTTAACTCCACTATGCGTCTCGTCAATCAACACTATATCATCGGAAAATAGCATGCATCAAGCCACATTCCCTTGGATGTGACGCGATAATACATCTATCGCCAATGCAAATAAAATTAGGCTAAGAGTCGATCCCTAGTGCAACCCTATTACCATAGAAAAATGATCCGAGTCACCACCCCCAGTCCTTACTCGAGTCTTAACATTATCTTACATATCCTTAATCACACTAATGTACGGTACTGGAACACGCTCACTTCTAAACACCTCCACAGGACCTCCCTCAGAACTTTATCGTATGCTTTCTCAAGGTCAATAAACACCATATACAAATCATTCTTGCTCACCCTGTACTGCTCCACTAGTCTCCTTACCAGATGAATCGCTTCCGTATTCAAACGTCCCGTCATGAATCCAAACTGATTATCAGAAATAGACACGCACCTCCCCACCCTGACCTCCATCACCCTCTCCCAAACCTTCATAGTGTAACTCAACAACTTGATACCCCTATAATTATTGTAATTTTGGATATTACTATTGTTCATATAAAGCGGACCCATCATACTCCACCTCCATTCTTCGGGCATCTTCTTTGTCTTAAAAATAACATTAAACAGCCCAGTGAGCCACTCCAAACCTGCCCGCCCCGCGCTCTTCCAGAATTTCACTGGAATTTCGTCTGGCACCGTCGCTCTGTCCTTGCACATCTTACGCATCACCCCTTCCACCTTCTCTACCGTAATCCTCCTACAGTATCCAAAATCCCGCCTACTCTCGGAGTCTCCAACTCTCCCAGCACAATGTGTCTATCCCCCTTCCTCATTCAATAGTTTATAGATTGATGTTTGCCATCTTCTCCTAGTAAGTGCCTCGTCCAACAACACTTTTCCATCCTCGTCCTTACTGTAACTGACTTGGTCTAAGTCGTGGGCTTTCCTCTCCCTTGCCTTGGCCAACCGGTACAACCTCTTGTCCCCGTCTTTGCCCTCGAGCTCCTCGTACAAACGAGAAACGCGCGTTCTTAGCCGTCGCAACTGCTAGCTTCGCCTCTTTATTTGCCTTTTTGTAACACTCCCGATAAATCATTTTTTCCTCCTCGTTTGTACTCTCCACTTACGTAAGTTAGTAAACAATGATAATTATGTTCTTTTCACATTTATTGTTATCAAAATTTATGATTTATATACTATTGGCAATCTGATTATTAATCTAGTGTGATATAAAGCTTTTTCAAAAAATTCAGCTTATATAGTGTTGAAATTTTTACAAATGAACTAACTAACTTCAGCGTCTTCTGCTAAATTTTTTGAAAAAACTTAATGACAAAACTAATGAATCCAAGACAAAAAAAACTTCAGCTAATTTAGTGCAATTACTAACAAAACTTCACCAAATAGAGAACAAAACTTCAGCTACAATACTTAAGTTCAACAATTATATTACAAACAAAAACTTTAGCACACTTGGTTCAGCACACTTGCTACATTAGGTCTATATACTAAAATACTGAAGTTTTGCGTGATTATCTTTGCTATTTCAACTCCGTATATTAAAATTACACGAAAAAGTGAATACTATTATAATTCTTTTACAAAACAAACACAAGTTAAAATATCACTCAAAATAAATATAGATACAAATGCCCCGAGATTTCTACAAAACAACTACGTAAATAAAATGGGATCATAGGTCTCGGTTTTAAGTAGTTCATTCATTTTTAATATTTCAAACAAAGTCATAGAAAATTGAAAAATAAATTAAAGAGGGCATGACTCATGACATGTTGGAAAATCTAGAAGATCTTGATCTTCACATGTTGCGAAATCCCAAAACGTACCACCTATTTGAAAAGTAGCCAAAATAATATTTCAAAATTGCAATAATTAAGTAGTTATTACGATATAGGCCAATATTGTTAGTCGTATCTTACCATAAAATATTATAGTGAGATAAATATAATATTTTAATCTTTATTTAGATGTTTATGATATTAAGACCTAAAAATAGAAGAAATTTTGATAAGGAATATTTTCTTTTTATTAGATGTTATGCTGCACGAGTTTAAATTAGTCGGAACCCTATAATTGACGGCCAAACATCGAGTGGAAAAAGAGAGAGAAGAAAATGGTATATATTTAGAAGCATGATAAATAAAAAAGGTTTTTAGCCCATGCTGTGTATTTCTTCCCTAATATAAATTTAGTAGGCAGGGAGGTTAGATGTACTTTTGCAGCCATAGAACAGACTGCTATTTAATGAAGAGAAACAATAAACTAATATTAATTTAAATATTTTTAAGTGAATCATTTCAATTAAATTCTGCTACCCAAAAAAGATTTCGTATTCAATTCACTCACTTCTACTTAATGTACTATAAACGGCCGAACCACTGAAAAGAACTGGCCCTAATGACAGAATTTACTCTATTCTATTTTTTGCTGACCAAGGGTCGCATGGAAGCAGCCTCTCTGCCCTTTTGGGTAGGGGTAAGACTGTCTATATATTACCCTCTCCAGACTCCACCTGGTGAGAGTATACTGGGTAGTTGTTGTTGTTGTTGTTGTTATTTTTTGCTGACCAGCAGAGAGTAATTAAATTACAGTGTTTGTAGCAGATGCAGCACTTATGTGAAAAGAAGAAAAAAAAAAGTGTTATAAATAGAACTTTAATTAGAGTGAATATTTATCTTATAGAAGAGTTTTATTTTGAGGCTAAGTCTTTTCTATGCCTATAAATAGATGGGTCTTACCCCATTGTAAATCATCCCAAAGTATTAATAAGAATACTCTTCTCTCTACTTCTCTCTCTATTGTTCTTGTTCTTGTATTATTGTTCTTGTTCTTATATTATTTCATAACACGTTATCAGCACGAGACTCTACCGTCTCAAGAAGCACTTTGGGAAGATTAAGGAGAAATTCGCCCACACGAATTTCGCTAATTCCGGGCATTATCCGGGTCACGCTTCAAGAGATAAGTATCGATTTTATGTTCAATTAAAATATATAATTATGTGTTGTTATTTGTAAATACAAGTCTGATCCTACAGTAGCATTATGCTAATTGTATTATGTGTATGAAGTGGCCAGCAAGAGATTATGCACGGTTAAATCACAGTACTGTTTCTTTCTTCAATTACTTGAAACCGGAAACGGCGGCTTCGCGGTGGAATCGCGTCGGCTTAAATGCTTCCAAAAGAAAAAAATTCTATACGGAAAAATAGAAGAGGTATATTTGATATCACAACATTTATTGGTATACCTTAAAGGTAAGTAATTTACTTTTCCCTTTCAAATTCTTGAAATTCTACGATTTGATTTCATATACAAACATAGACAACAAAGTTTGATTATAACTCTAATGGAGTTTGTAAGAAATTATATTCACATGAAGTGGTAAAATTTCTATGCCATGCCATGATCAAATTCATGTATGATTGTGGGCAAAGAATTGAAAATCCGTCCCATTGAATTTGCTCCATTCCCCTTAGAGAATGTGGTAGCAGTATGTGATAAGTCTGAAAGAAGACAAAATTATTACCATGAAGGTATCAATGAATGTGGACGTGGCAATAGGCGGAATGATAATCGTCATTATGATCCATTCCCTGAAGTGAATGTGATAATTGTAATAAAGACTGTAAGTATGAACACGCTCTTGATGTAATTTTGTCTTATGTCTGACATTATGAAAAGAAAGTTCGTTGCCCTTGAAATTTCGGGCAAGAACTATATGACATGGGTGTTGGATGCTGAACTCCATTTGGATGCAATGGGTCTTGGAGACGCCATTAAAGACAGAAATAATGCATCCACCCAAGACTATGCTAAAGCCTTGATTTTCTTGCGCCATCACCTTGATGAAGGTTTGAAACTGTGCTAAGGCGTTGATTTTCTTGCGCCATCACCTTGATGAAGGTTTGAAACTGTGCTAAGGCCTTGATTTTCTTGCGCCATCACCTTGATGAAGGTTTGAAAATTGAATATATCACAGTCAAAGATCCACCTATCTTGTGGAATGGCTTAAAGGAGAGATATGACAACCTGAAGTTGGTCACTCTGCCACAAGCACGATACGATGAGAATCCAAAGGCAAATAGTTCAGAAACTATATGTTATCGTTGCGGTGGAAAAGGGCACTGGTCAAAAGCTTGCCGTATACCAAGACATTTGGTTGAGTTTTATCAAGCATCTCTAAAGAATAAAGGCCCTGAAACCAATTTTGTCTCTGACGACAATTTTGACATCACCCACTTTGATGTGGCAGACTTCTTTGAGCAACCCAGATGGGAAAATAGACCACCTAATCGGTGATGGATCTGTGATGAAAGAAGATGGAGTTGTTTGATTTTATTTCACTTATTTGTAATAGTTAGTGAATAAACTAATAGTCATTAGTATCAGCTCGTATTAGTTAGTTTATGATATAATGTTAGTATTAGTTCTTTAGAATGTTTCAATATGCTCAAATTTTAATAATATTTTTATTCTCCAGTAGAGGTAATCGACTAACCTAACAGTTAGTCGATTATCTAATATTTCGCAATAAAACTGGATTTTTCCGCAAGCTAAGATAGTCGACTATCTGATTTAGATAGTCGACTATCCTGATGACTGTTTACTAAGATAGTCGACTATCAACTTAGTTAGTCGACTATCTAATATTTCGAATTAAAAACTAGACTTTTCCGCAAGGCATGATAGTCGACTATCTGATTCAGTTAGTCGACTAACCTAAATGACTGCTTCCCAAAATTAGTCGACTATCAACTAAGTTAGTCGAATAACCTCAGCAGATTTCGAAAATATTGTTTAAATATGAAACAAACGGATTGAATTTATTTATTCTCATGTTCGTATACTTTCTTTTGTATGTCAAACCATGGGAATTAAATTGATTGAAGGCTCCTGAAGAGCAACTATAACTCTGCCTAAAGGAACAATATTTTAGAGAATGCAATGTTCTCCTCCAAGTCTAAGAGGAACTTGTTGAGTTTTAATGATATCAGTCAAAATGTTCTCCTTCAAGTCTAAAAGGAACTTGTTGAGTTTTAGAGATATCATTCAAATGGACATCAGATCGAGACAATACATGAGTATAATCTTGAATACCTCATTTACTCATGAAAACGAGGCTGCCCACTTCGGTTTGGGGTCACGCCACTTTGCATGCAGCAATGCTAGTTCGTCGGCTGCCCACTTCGGTTTGGGGTCACGCCATTTTGCATGCAGCAATGCTAGTTTGTCGGCTGCCCACTTTGGTTTGGGGTCACGTCATTTTGCATGCAGCAATGCTAGTTCGTCTCTGACTGACGAATTGTCACAAATATTCCCCGTTGCAATTAGTTTTGGGTCATGAACCTAATATATCCCATTTAAGAATTGTTGGATGCACAGTATATGTGCCTTGTAGCACCACCATACCGCACCAAAATGGGACCGCAAAGAAGGTTAGGAATATATGTTGAGTTTGAATCGTCCTCCATTATTCGCTACCTCGAAACATTGACAGAGGATTTGTACACTGCACGATTTGCAGACTGTCAATTTGATGAGACACTTTTCCCAAAATTAGGGGGAGAAGTTGGTGAAGCCAAACGGAAAATTTTGTGAAAAAATGCATCAGTATCTCATCTTGATCCACATACCTCCATTTGTGAAAATGAGGTGCAAAAGATTATCCATTTGCAAAGAATAACAAATCGAATGCCAGACGCATTTACAGATTTGAAAAGGATAACAAAATCACACATCCCCGCAGTGAATGTACATCTGATTCACGAATACATATTCATTATTGGAAGAATATGAACATGAAATTGGTATAGAATATACCACACTCACCCCTAGAAGGAGGTTTGAGATGATATATGGCATGAATGATCGTTGGTCACGTACCTATTGTACGCCAAAGTATTTTGGAAATATGACTATTAAAGGACAACGATAATGCAAGAAACATATCTTGCATATATGTTTGACATGACCATAATGATATAACTTTCTCTTTAAGAAAGATATTCACCACATGGATGCTGATGAATTTGTGGTAGTACAAAATTAATTGAGAGCTCTAGAAGAGCCAATTATTACTATGTTGGAGAAACACAATTGAGTATTGTGCTGTAGTAAGTCTCAAAGAAACTTATCCAGTTTCCAAAGTACACGCGGAACCGCTGATTATATTGAGACTATAAATAAAGGAAAGATTTGATATCTTCTACTACTACAACTTGTAGCGGGATAATTTGTATATGAAAAGCTACCCGCTTTATTCTCCAGTTTGTACTACACAAACAAAAGAATGCCACAATAAAGTGGATATCTATTGGTATAAAAACCCATGTCATAATAAACCTGAAGTTTATTGATAACTGCACATGTCATGGTGTAAATTTGAAGTTTACCAATATTGATAATTTATTCAGTTGGCATTCAGTTTAGCCATCTCATTTTAAGTATGATGTGCAATAATAGAGAATTCACATGGGTGAATATTAAAGAACTAGAAAGCTCTTTACGAATTCTCTTGTATCACTTTTTCTCATTAATGAACTGACCAACTAAAGAGTTCGGGTTGAAGCCCATAAATTCTGAAAATATCAAAGGTGAATATGGGCCCATTCACCTGCCATGTATACCACATATGATGCATCTATGATATGGTTACATGTGCGATTGTTATTAACCCGCAGCCTGGCCGGTGCTTGCGAGGTAAATTGCTCAGTAACATAACTTCGAGCATAATTTCCAGATTTTCTATTCAAGATAGTTCATCTTGATAAGTTGGTTTATATTTTAGTTGGTTTAGCAAGATAATTATTGAGTGCCTCCACTTAATAGCTAAATTGTTTCTTATGAGAACAAAGTTATATATATCAGTTTGATATATGTTGTATACGAGAGTATATTATATTCTCCCCTCACAAGTGGTTCAGGGTCAGGAACCAAATAATTTCATCTTATTATTGATGTGCGGTGTATATTTTTATTAACACCATAATGCACAAAGATGGACTCTCAAAGTTGAGGAAACAAGTTAGCTTTTCTAACATGAGGGGGAGACATGATAAACACTTGAGAAAAGGTTACATGAGATGAATTATCATTTGTGTAGATCCTCGAATATCATAATATGAACCTGAAGTTCATAAAAAGATAATTCAATTGCAACATATTGCAAAGCATGCTATACGCATTTGCTGACCCAAAGAATGTAACTATATTCTCACTGCAAATGCTCATATTAAGTCCCAGAAGGACAAAGTCTTTGATACGCTTAAAGCGTATAGACAAATCGGTTTCAAAATAACTTCTTAATAAAGAAGATGAGCAAATGATCAAAGTGATCATAATAAAGTCAATGATTGAAGTTGCTTGAAGCATATACAATTGTTGGTCCTGAAGTATCACATCCTAAGTGCAACTTGTGTACATATGTATCTTGCTATAACTATAAGCATGATGGCATCGAGAATACCTCTATGGAGATATTGAAGAGTCATTCCACGACATTATATAAAGATGTTCATATCTATCAAGAATGATAATTTCAAAATGGTGCACAAGATCGGAATGCGAAGACTTAAGGATATGAATTGATGTTCTTATCAGGGGGAGTTAATGCGTGTTGCACTCTTTTTCCCTTACAAGGTTTTGTCCCACTGGGTTTTCCTTGCAAGGTTTTTAACGAGGCAACCTATAGGCGCATATTCAAACATGTGTACTCTTTTTCATTTTCTTTAATTTTTTCCCATTGGGTTTTGTTTTAGTTAAGGTTTTAACGAGGCACATTATTGAATAGACATTCAAGGGGGAGTGTTGTAAATAGAACTCTAATTAGAGTGAATGTCTATCTTATAGAAGAGTTTTAGTTTGAGGCTAAGTCTTTTCTATGCCTATAAATAGATGGGTCTTACCCCATTGTAAATCATCCCAAAGTATCAATAAGAATACTCCTCTCTCTACTTCTCTCTCTATTGTTCTTGTTCTTGTATTATTGTTCTTGTTCTTATATTATTTCATAACAAAAAGTAATTTTTCCATTTTGTTGTTAGTTTTTTGTATTTTTACTATATTCATTCATTTAAAATTTTCTAATGAATTTTATAAGTATTGGTGGATATTATCAAGTTTTCTAAAATGATTAAGTTTGACCATGATTTTTTTAACAATTTTTTTTTAAAATAAGTGTTTGGCATAAAATTTATAACTTTCACTTGAAGATTAATTTAAATTTTTTTAAAAAGTTTTGAAAAATGCCAAAAAAAATTCTTTTCAAAATTTTCACTAAATTCACTCACAACAATTCAAAAATAACCAAAAATTATGTTTACGTCCAAACATAACTCTAATTCAAAAGAAAATAATAGGGTGTAAATGAAACTTCAATTAAAGATCACAAAACAAAGCATTTTCATTTAGTCAACATGCAAGTGAGAAAACAGACTTAATTGGTAAAATTCTACCTTCCCCTTGTGGCTTAAGTTCTACAAAATGAAAGAAGCAAAAAAGAAACTGTCCATTAAAAAAGAGAACACATGAAAAAAGAGAAAAAAGGGTGAGCTAAGGAGACAAGTGGCAACTAGGGCAAAATATAAAATTAGTCGGACGAGCGAAGTTAATTGGATACGCTAGTCAAAAAGTATATAAAATACAGATAATATATATATAATATACACATATTATATATAAAAAAATATATTTTATCGAGTATTATTCTTTTAAAGTGGCTAAAATATATAATTCTATGACAAAGCTTTCTAAAATTTATACCAACAGAGGAAAAACTAGAAGGCCCCACTTGGATTTTGTGAATTTTGGTCTTATTACCAAATAGCACAAGCCTACAAAACCTTACGCGGTTTCAGCCCATAAAACATTAAAACCTACTTTGTACAGGCCCAACATAAAAATTTTACCTTCGAATTCCCACCATCAAAATCTCAAAAAATAAAATAATTAATTAATGGTTCCTAACTAGGCCAGTTTTTGGTCCCCTCAGCAGCCTTAAAAAAGTGTCAGTCAGTTGTGTAACTGTAGCACAACTTTAAGGCCAAGCCCCCCCAACTCTTAAAATCCCTATTTATATCCCTCTAAATCTCTCCCATTTACCTACACCCAGCTCAACTACTACCTTTTATTCACATTCTCTCTAGCTCTCTGTGTCTCAAGTCAAGGCTCACTCTCCAAAGTAATAATCTTTCTTCTTTTCTTGAAAAAAAGATCACACAATTTTCAAGATTATTAATATTTCTTGAATTTATGCTAAAAAAGTTGTAATCTTTATGCAGGAACATGGCTTACTTTGGGATTTGCTTTGTTGGTTTGTTAGCAATGGTGTCATCAGTTTATGGTTATGGTGGTGGAGGTTGGATTAATGCTCATGCTACTTTTTATGGTGGTGGTGATGCCTCTGGCACAATGGGTATGCACCATTTTCTTTAAATATTTCAAAGTTCTATTTTTTCCTTTTTTGGTAATTTTAGGCTAATTATTGTGCTGATTCTTGATTTTCTTTCTTGTTGCATGTGTTCTAAATAGGTGGGGCATGTGGATATGGGAATTTGTATAGTCAAGGGTATGGTACAAATACTGCAGCATTAAGTACAGCTATGTTCAACAATGGGTTAAGCTGTGGTTCTTGTTTTGAGATAAGGTGCGTGAATGATAAGAAAGGGTGTTTGCCTGGTTCAATTGTGGTCACTGCTACCAATTTTTGCCCACCAAATAATGCATTGCCTAACAATGCAGGGGGTTGGTGCAATCCTCCCCTTCACCACTTTGACCTCTCTCAGCCTATTTTCCAACACATTGCTCAGTACAAAGCTGGAATTGTCCCTGTTGCTTACAGAAGGTATGTTTATTGTTTTATTAAAGTTTTATTGGAACCCCACTTTATTTCATACTATGATTTTTGCTATATATTTGTTATAATTTATGTTTACTTAATTCCTTAAAGAAGATCAAGGAGAACTTTGTCTTTTTACAATATGAGTCAATTTGCCTTTTAAGGAATGTGAATATAGGGAAAAAATGCTAAGGCAAGGTCTGTTTTTTTCCTTTTCTTCTATATAACCTTATACATGTCCAAATTGCTTAGCCTAAGGTTTGAAATTTCTCATTGGTGCCTTGAAAATGACATGAATTTACTTTACATGCAAAAATTGGTGAACCACATGTGTGGTCCCCTTTGACAATAGCTTTAAGTTTCCTATTTGGCTCTTTTATACATTAGCCTTTACTTTTAGCTTGTGTTTTTGGTAAACTTGTAATAGTAGAATATACAAATATTGTCACCACTAGACACAATTCTAAAGATTTATATAGTCATTTCAACTTGCTTAATATTAGAAAATGCAACAACATGCATTAAGTTTTTGCTATATGCGGGGTTAGCGAAAGGCTTAACTACAAGTTTTTATTTATATCTTGGATTTTTATAAGAGTTTGTTTCCAAGCTCGAACCCGTAACTCCGTATCAATGCTTTATTAATGCTGTACAAACATTGTTAAAAAATACAGGGTACCCTGCAGAAGAAGGGGTGGTATAAGGTTCACAATCAATGGACACTCATATTTCAACCTTGTGCTTGTAACAAATGTTGGTGGTGGTGGTGATGTTCATGCTGTAGCTGTGAAAGGATCAAGAACTGGTTGGCAACCAATGTCAAGAAACTGGGGGCAAAACTGGCAAAACAACAATTATCTTAATGGCCAAACGCTCTCATTTAAGGTTACTACAGGTGATGGCCGCAGTTTGATTTCCTACAATGTTGCACCTGCTCATTGGTCTTTTGGACAGACTTATACTGGAGCTCAATTCCACTGAAAAAAATGTGGCTGCTCAAGAATTTAATATTTTAGCTAAATGGGGTTTTAAGTTTGAAGTATATTAGTAGTATACTAGTATTATTATATAATACTAATTTGGTCACTCGTATTAGTATTGTGACTGTTTTAGCATAGAATGTGGGTGTACTCAAATAGAGTATATAGGAGGACTATGTCTATTTGGGAGGTTTTAGTGTGGTCTCTAGGGTAAAATGAAAAGGGCATATTTTAAAATTGTCCTTTTTTTCATTTTTAGCCTACTTTTGGTACCCTAATTCTTGAGGCCACTCTTTTTAGGGGTTATTTTGTTTTTTTGGGTTTATTTTGTAATTTTTCCTTCTGTGGAGGGCAGAAGAGGAAAGCAGTGGTGGACTTTTATCACCCGCAGTTGGTTTAGGGTTATCTTTTTAGTAAAGTTGGACAAGTTTGGCAACTTTTTTTTCTTGCTTCAGCCTATAGCTGGAGATGGAAATGGTTTGTATGAGGCTAAAAGTGTAAAAATACATTCAACTAGTAGTAATGATTCAAGAAGATGATGCTTATGTATTAAACTTTAATCCCTTTGTCTGTCTTCTCCTTATTATTTTATATAGGACACAAACTACATAGGGTTTGATAAAGCAATACTTACTAAAGTAGTCACCCAAATCAAAAAGCAACAGCCATCAACCTAACTTTCTGAATGATTCTGATAAACCACTTTTATGAAATTCTTAACTGACCTAACTGTCTATGTAATACTTATGACCTGTTTGTCCATAAAATTTTACAAGTTCATAGAGATTTTTTGAATTTATTTTCTTCCCATTCACAAAATTACATTTCAAAACGAAGGAATACCTCCAATGCCGACTTTAATATTATTTTTTCAACTTAATTCCAAATATTTTTTTAATTATAATTTTTATATCCAAACGCCTATTTAAAATGTGCTTTTCTTCCAAGTAGTTTAGATATTTTTGCCTTCTTAAGTGATCATCTCACAAAATACTAATGACACCTCTGAATCTAACCCATTTTATCTGTTCTGCAAAAGAAAAGGAAAAACAATGCGCTGAAAATTTTGACAAAGAAAAGGTGCATGCTTATATTTCAACTTCTGTGGATGAGATTCTTATCCCAGTCAATGGTGAGGCCACTGTCCTTCCACAAATAAAAAGATAGGTTGATCTTTATTTATCTCAATTCAGCTTATTTTGAGAGTAATTTTTTCAAAAGTGTTTTTTTTAAAAGTATTTTTGATGAGATGTAGTTTGTATTTGATTAATTAATTTGAATAATATTTCTAAGCAACAATTATTGTTTTGTCAAATTTTTAAAAAGTGATTCTAAGTGTATTTTTCTCAAAAGTGTAAAGTGCTCCCGGAATAAAGCTAATTTTTTATGCTTTTCAAAAACTGTTTTTGCTTTTACTCAAAATTATCTTTTTTCTTCTACTACTAACTTGGCCAAACACTTGACTTTGGACAAAAATTTTTTTTTAATATACTTTTCAACTGGAAGAAGTTTGGCGCCTTTTTTTGAATTTCTAATTTTATTTTATACATATTTTTCATTTTGAGGCAAATATTGAGCTGTATGTAAGTTTTACCTGGTATAACTCTTAAGTCTTAATGAGTATATAATTCAAAGTCAGTAAATTCGTCCATATTTTTGCATTCTTAGAGGTCGGTTGGTTCAATAATTGACATATCACATGAGATTAGTTATACTATCTTTATATATAATAGCTAATTTGATTATTTTAGTGTAAAAATTATCTTAAAATTAACTAATAACTCAAATAAAACATATACTGTAATAAAATTAGTTCCAAATATTGTATTAAAATTATTATTCTCTAGTCCATGCAACCCAACTAACGACTCGTTAAGGTCATATTAACATTCTTTACTGAATTCGAGAGAGGGTCATTATTTTTCCGGCAACTTACCTCTCTCGTTTATATCAATATTATAGTCTCACCTCGCATATGTGGTGGATAACTCTTAAGATTTTGATATAAAATTTAATTCTTTTAGCTGATAATCACAACTGGATAAAGTCAATCCTACATTTTTACTAGAATAGCTCTAATTCCTGTAACCAAACGTCCCCTTAATAGTTGGAGTAGTGAATATCGAAATTGAAAGAAAGGAGTAAAAAATGAGAAGGATTTGTGTATTCAGAGAGACCAGGCGACCAAGGCTATGGTGGAGCAGTAAGTATTTTTTTATTCTTAATCAGAAATTTTAAATTCAAATTTTTCGATTTAGAATAATCTTTGTTAGAAAGTATTTTATCCTTTAATATGGGATTTGCCAATATAAATATAAAATAATTAAGCTTCAATATGAGTACAATATATCGAGCGAAAAATTTAAAAGAAAAAGAGACCAGGGCGGGCCATACCTGAAGCCCTGAAAAGGCTGACAACGACTAGTCAAACCCCTCAGCTCCCGCCTCTTGGCCTTTATTCTTCTTCCTTCTGCCTTTCTTTTCTCTTTTCGTGCTTTGCGCCTCGTGACTCAACACCCTATTAATGCGCTCTTCCTATTCAAATTTCTTTTAAAGGCAAGTTTAGCTTTTTCTTTTCTTCATAAGGACTAAATTCAAATGTTTTTATTTTTTATTTTTTTTATAATTGATTTTTTTATTTCATGAAAAGGATAATATATTTATCATAATTAAGTTTTTTTCCAAAAGAAAAATATAATTTTTTTTTATATTTGGCTTGTCCCTTTTTTTATAGGAAAAAATTGAAGTTCTATAAATTAAAATTTATCTCTCATCCAGAAGCATGCACAATGTAGCCATAGGGGGCTCGAAAATTTTGTTTGGGGAAGAACTTTGACAAGTGTTAGTGTGTTACTAGTGTTTGCCTCTTGTTGATATTGTTCTCTTAATATTTTATACTCTTTTTTATTTAGTGGATTGCTCATCTCCACCGTGGATGTAGGTCAGTTGGCGAACCACGTTATATGTTTGTGTCTCTTTTGGTATATTTCCTTTTTGTTGTTAGTTTTATCATCATTGAAAGTTTGCTTTACTAGCTTCTGCATGACACTAACTTTTTTCGATTCTAACAAGTGGTATTAGAGCGAGATTTACGACAGGTTCATCTTTGCGGGTTCAGTTCTAGCCGCAACATATTTGACGATAATCATAATTTTTGACAGAGAAATTTGAGCGGTATGCTATGCCCATTTAGACTAACTTTGTGGTGGATATTTGGAGATGTGACCCTATTGAAGGCTATGCAAAGAAGGTGGACCACATTTATTTTATCAGAAAATTCAGGCCACTGGGGAGAATTATTAGGTGTTTGTCCGGATTTTTCACCATAATTAGTTTTCCTATTTCATGAAGGAAAGGACAACATATTTATTATAATTGAGTTTTTCTTTTCCTAGAAAGAAAATATAATTCTTTCATATTTGGTTAGTCCCTTTTCTTGTAGGAAAAGATTTGGAGTTTTATAGATTGATTTGTCCTTCTCATTCAGAAGCATCCACAATGTAGCCATGGACGGTTTGAGAGTTTTGTTTAGAGGAAAAACCTTACGGGATAAGTGTTGGTGTGTCACTTGTGTTTGCCTTTTCGTGAGGTTGTTTCTCGATATTGTGTACACACTTTTATTTAATGGATTGCTCATCTTTACGGTGGTTGTAGGTCATTTGGCCGAACTACATTATATATTTATATCTCTTTTAGTATAATTCTCTTTTGTTATCTGTTTTATCATCGTTAAAGATTTACTTTAGTAACTTCTACATAATACCTAACTTTTTTCGGTCCCAACTTATCTGCTGCGTTTCAACTTGTTTTACACTTTGAATTGTCAATTTTGTAAGCATCAGAATATATTTTAATCAATTTTTAAATTAGAGTGCTATAACATAGTGTCGTTTTATATGTAAGAACTAAGTTATTTAGGATACTATCCATAATACTAAAATAAATATATATCCTGATATTTTGAAAAAAAGAAAATATTCTGTAAGAAAGTGTGTCGTCATTAATCGGAACGCCAATGCAGACTAATCCCCGGGTGACAAAGAAAGAAAAAATATAGTACTTGTAATCTATGACCCAAAGGGTCAAACACATTGCTTCCAAGGTCATAAAGAGCACTGCCCTAAACTCTAGGGAAACTAACTATAGCAACTACCAAAAGGAAAGAGATACTCATTCCGGTCCACGATAAATAAGAATTTTGGTACGATATTTAGATATTTTGATACAATATTTTTGGTATTTAGTTTCTTAAAATATTATATTAATATCGTACTTAATTAAATTCGATATGGTTTGATTTTTTCTCTTTTCGATTTCGATTTATTCGATTCGATAATTTCAGTTTATTCAGTTTGAATACTAACTTGTGCATAAAGTCATAGACCGTAATATTTTTAATTAAAGTGCTCAAAAATATAAAATTAAATTTTATTGACAAAAATTTTATCCAAAACCAGTAAATATCAACATAGAGAAAGAAAATTGCACATAAAGTAATAAATTTGATAGTTACAAATGTCTTGTTGCTTGCTTAGAGTTAATTGATAAACTTGGAGAATAAAAGAAAGTAAAATTTTTGATTTTTTGTATTTATGTCATAATTAATAATATGTATTTTGTGTAATATAATATATATTTCGGTACGGTATCATATTCAAGTATTTTATTTTAAAATACCAAATATCATACGTAGTGCTAATCTTTTTTAAAACTTAAGCCAAATACCATACTGAATACCAAAATATCAAATACCAAAAACCAAAATATTCGGTTTCGGAATGATAATTCGGTATTTATCAAATTATGCGCAGCCCTAACAACAAGTGACCAATTTGCTTTTTTTATATTGGTCCAAAATAAATATCTTTTTATATAATCAAGAAATAATTCAATTTGTCTTTTCAAAATTACACTTATGTACGTCTTACAAATTTTTTTTTTACTCTTTACATCAATTATGCTACAATATTTAATTAAGGATAGTTTAGCGATACCAACGATTTTTGTAAAAAATTAGTATTTTTTTTAATACGTATATTTAAAGTAAATTAATCATTTATTATGAATAATAACGAGTAATATAGTAAGAAAAGATTTCCATTTTTCCGGGAGTCTAAGGTGTAAATGCAGACAAAAGAAGAGAGATACGGGATCTTGAGGGATGTCATATTCTTTGGACATCTTCACATGTGATTTTTCGCCGCATTTATCGCTCATTTTACTTGTCCTATTTCTCCTCTTCTTCTTTTTCTCTATTTTATTTCTTAAAGAAACTTTTTTTTTTTGAATTAGCAGACAGTGATGTGAGAAGAGCCTATCTGTTTCTGCTGAGTTACTAATGTTCTTTTGTTGTTGTTTTTGTTTTTATTGTTCTTTTTCTTTATTGAGTCGGGGGTCGATTGGAAACAACCTCTCTGTCCTTTCGGGTATGGGTAAGGCTCGTCTACATATTATTCTCCCCAAATCTCATTTTATGGAACTATACTGGATAATTGTTGTTGTTGATGATGATGTGAAAAGAGAGAAGAAATGATCTGGTAAGATTTTCTTTTTTCAAAAACGAAAGGTTAATTCCTTAAACTTATATATAGGATATTGAGATTATAATCCTATTGTCGACAACAAAAAGAGAAAAAGACAAAGAGTCTCAAGTCATCAAGTATAAAAATTGGTGAAAGAAAACATGTCTCATGTATAATGATAACATGACTATTTAATTGAACTCATTAACTTATGAAACGGGAGTACAAATCCAGTGTAAATATTTATGAGTTACTATATTCAAGTCTATTATAAAATAAATTTAAAATTAATAGTTGTAAGACGCATTTGTATCGGCTGTGCCATAGCGGAACCAAACTTCAAGAAGCCCATGTTAGGACTCATAAGCCTTATTAATGACAAACCTTATTACCAATCCGAATACAGATAATCTACAATTTATCTACAATTTCTGTAATATGTCTTCTACTTCTTCTTCTTCGAGTTTCAATATGAAATTCAGTCAAAACCAAGTCTAACGTTCACCAAAAACCCTCAAAATTGAGATATAAACTTCAAAACATATTCCCGATTATTTTCAACAACACCCAATTCAAACAAATAATTATATTTGAAAACCCAAATTTGAATTCAAAGCTTTCAAACTTTTTAATGACTGTCAATAGTGAAAAACTATCTGGATTGACCATAATTCCGGCATCCGGAAAGGTAACATTTCAAAATTGACCCCAAAAGAACACCCTTCTCATTGTTAACAATCTTTTTCTTTGTTTTTTTTTTCCTCCTAAAATCTATAATCATTTGCAACATATCTTAAAATCCTTTATTAAGACTTATTGTAGCATCTTCTTCTCTCTAGCCAAATTAAAAGTTACTGCCATATTATAACGTGAAGTTTGCGTAAGTTTATGGATGTTTAAAGATCAAGCGTGATTCATAGCTTTGAGTTGAAAAACATTGTCGCTTCATCAGGGAAGATTCTTCCCTCTTAATTCCTAATAAACGAATGGTACAGAAATTATAGAAAAAATATGGACTAGGCGGGTAATGTAGATACTGTGCACTTATTTGGTAATAAAGTTTCATATATGGTATATGCATGAAAAAGTCCCATTTTTTAAACTAAAATTAGCCGGCACATATAATATATGTATTATTATGTATAATTAATGTATAATCTATCTATACTGGCTAGAAAAAATAACATTAAATCCGGTCGGCTATCGTGAGAATAGACTCTTCTTATGTCTTCTTCTGTAAAAATTGTGTGGGTAGCCACTTCTTAAAGTGGTATTTACGTTTTATCCAATATTTTTAATGTTGAGCAGAAATAACCACTAGTCTATTAAAACTAATATGAAAAGATGGTGTTACCCTTTCTTCTATCTCTTTTCCTTCCCAAAAGAGTAGTTCATATTCATGCAGCTCAAAATAGCCTTGCAACTAAAGAGCTTCCTCGTTACGTTCTGAATTCGGTGAGATGGATTGTTAAAACAACGGGACAAGAGAGGGTCCGGAGAATTTGTAGTCAACAAGCAATAATTCTTTTTTTTACTTGTCGAACCAGAACCCATATGTAATTTCATAATTAAGAAATGATAAAAATGGTTGCTACAAGCAATGGTAAAATTAAGGACAGGTAGTCTTTAAGTTAGAGTTACAAGCATAGAAATTAAGGACGGATAGTCCTAACTTGGAGTTACAAGTTCAAAAGTTAAGGATATGTAGTCCTAAACTTAGAGTTACAAGCTCAAAAACTAAGGACAGGTAGTCATTAACTTAGGCTTACAAGCTCATAAATTAAGGACAGCTACTCCTGAACTTACAGTAACAAGATCATAAGTTAGGACACTTGGTCCTGAACTTAGAGTTGAAAGTTAAAAAATTAAGGACACTAGGTCCTTAACTTAGAGTTACAAGCATAGAAAAGTAAAGACATGTAGTCCGTAAGTTAGAGTTATAAGCACAATTTAAGGATAAGTAGTCTTGAACTTCAAGTTCCAAGTTCAAAAGTTTAGTACATGTAGTCCTAAACTTAGAGTTACAAGTTCAAAAGTTAAGGATATGTAGTCCTAAACTTAGAGTTACAAGCTCAAAAACTAAGGACATGTACTCCTTACCTTATACTTACAAGCTCTAGGGGTGTTCATCGGGCGGATTGGGCGGCTTTTACTCTTAACGGTTTGGCTTAACGGTTATCGGCTTTTAAATGTATTAATCCGTTAGCCACCCGATAAGATATCGGGCGGATTGGTATCGGGTTAGCTCTTATAGGGCGGTTAATGGGCGGTTTATCGGCCTAACATACATGTTCACTAAATATCTCTTATTCTCCTCGTCTTAGAAATAATGAATTGCCATAAAAATTAATATTTTAGAGGCAATATGATGTAGCTAATGAAACAATCACCATCAGCATGTAGATTATAAAATAGATATATTCACTACTAGTTCAGTATCGAGAAAAAAAAACAGAACTTATCTTCTGTTAGAGGCCACACTACTCATAAGCTTCGGATATAACCAAAAAAATCTGTCGCGCAAATTTCCATTCAGCTCCCACAATGAACTTTTAAAAACTGAAGTGCTCTGGTAAATTCTACTCTCTACACTCCTCTTCTATAAATAACTATCGTTCTCCATTTTCCACAAGCAATCATCCAAAATGCACAAATTTATTTCATGGGGTGTCGTTCCTCTAGTCATAACCAACCTTTCAATTCTTCTTTTTCCATGACACACATAGAACCATATATGTATTAGACAACTCAATTCTATCACTAAATTTTATATATATATATATATATATATATATATATATATACATATACCTATATACATATATATATATATATATATATATATATATATATATATATATATATTATTTTTTTTATATTCTTAACGGGTTAACGGATTAGCCGTTAAGAAAATTGAATAATCCATCCCCAAACCGATAAGCCGTTAATAAAAAAAATTCAATCCGTTCCCCATCCATTAAGCCGTTAAGCCGTTACCAATAAGCCGTTAAGCTTCGGTTTGGATCGGTTTTCGGTTTCGGATCGGTTTTGAACACCCCTAACAAGCTCATAAATTAAGGACAGTTAGTCCGGAACTTACGGTAACAAGATCATAAGTTAAGGACACTTGGTCCTGAACTTAGAGTTGAAAGTTCAAAAATTAAGGACACTTGGTCCTTAACCTAAAGTTACAAACACATAAATTAAGGACATGTAGTCCTTAAGTTAGAGTTATAAGCACGAAAATTAAGGATAAGTAGTCCTAAACCTCGAGTTTTGAATTCAAAAGTTAAGGACATGTAGTCCTGAACTTAGAGTTACAAGTAAATTAAGGACGGCTAGTTCCGAACTTACAATAACAAGCTCATAAGTTAAGGACACTTGGTCCTGAACTTTATGAGCAGAAGGGCATTTTTGTTTAGGCGGATAAAAATTTATTAAAGCAGTAATTAAAGATTAAAAATATTTTAAATAATAATTTAAAAATATATACATATTTTATTACTAGCTAACTGTGCACTTCCCTCTTCTTGTCCTGCCAGATAAGGACTAGCCCGAAGAAGGTTATCCATGGGCTAAATGCAATATACATAATTCACATGCTGTGTCACCCATTTAAATTTAAGAATGATTAATCTAAATAGCTATTTATTGAACTGTTTAACTTAAAAATAATATGCAACTATATAATGTATATATTCTATGTATATAATGACATAGATACCGACTAAGAAAATAATAATAAATTTAATCGACTATTTATGTAACGATGCTTTTAATCAATTCGTGTTTGCCCGTCTGGTGGACTATGTTGGCCCTACATGGTGCCTCGGGCTTGTTGGGTCCATGTGACTGCTTATTATTTGGGCCAGCTTCATCCCAACTTCGAATTGAGCTCTTTGCGAAAGACTAAAAAATGAACAATTTGATAGCAATTTTTGCAATAGACTTAAAATGATAATTGGATGAGGATATGACAAAAATGATCCCTTATGTTTATGGTAGGTTTAAATTAGTCCTTTCAATATAAACTTGACCAGTTTAATCCTTTTAAGTTTGTCAAAAGTTATCACAACTTTTAGTCCCTATCTAAATTTTAATAAAACTAGTTTTTAGATTCAGCGAAAACTAGGAGTTTAAGTTCATCTTTAGTCGGACAATAACATGTCCACTGTATATAATATACACTATACACCAAATCAATCTCGACGACAAAACATCTAACGTGATAGATCATTTCTTTGAACAAAAAAGCTTCTACATTCTTAACTTAGCTACTATTATTCTAAAGTCAGGAGAATCTTGTAATTTCGTGTGTGATTTGGTGGTTATGAGATTGGCAAAACAATTGTGGTGAGGGACACGGAGAGTAAGAGGTCACCTGCAAAATTAACGTCTGTAGTTAACCTTTTCAAATAAGTTTATGGGACAATTTATGTGTATTCCCAAATATAAAAACAACAAAAAGGGTTTAAATATACCTTTGAACTATGCAAAATTGAGTAGATTTGTCCGTAGTTATTACTTTGCGACAAACATGCCTATGTTGTCCGATACTTGCTCTTAGAATATTCTTATTTTAAATGATCTCATATAAAGGGCTTATTTGGTCCCACGGGTATACTTAGCAAGCATATTTGGCTCATTGAAATTCTTAAGCTTTTATATTATTGAGTTATATTGTTTGCTTCACAGTAATATAATAAAAGTTTGTAATGATGAAACCTCTCTCAGATATGATGGCCAATGTATAGGTTTCTCATTAACAAATGGTTTAGGTTTTTGTACACTTTGCTTCTCTTTGTTCCTAAGCAAAGTGTATCATATTTTGCTTGTATGGAAAGAATAAGTAATTAAATTTTTGCTATAGAGGTGAGATTCAACACATTTGATTGATACAATTGAGCTGTTATTGCCTATGGTTGTTTAACTTGTCTATTGTTTAGTTTTTGCTGTTGTGATGCCGAGAGTGGGCATTTAGTGGTGGTTTGGGGCATATAAGGTCATGCAGACATTTATGATATATAGTTATCCCCACAATTGATTTAAGTTTTTCTCTTTCTTATAGAAGGGAAACAATTGAATGGAAAGAGATTTTATCATTACAAAGTTTCATTATATTGCTATAAACCTAACAAATAACCAAATAACATAAAAGGTTAAAATTTTTATTGGTCCAAATATACCCTAAAAGTATATGCGTGAGACCAAATAGGAATTTTTACCTTCCTATACACTATTTGAAATTTTATTATACTCTCTATTCAAGTTTTAATTTAATTATATAGGCATGTATAATTTACAGAATATATACATTTTAGGAATAAATGAGTATCCCTTAATATATCTTTTAAGGAATTCATCAATGGATTTCATCGTTTTAGTACTATAGAGTTTTAACTTAGCAATTTCCTCTCATGTTGCATAATTAGTTCAAATTGAAGTTGTCAATTAATAAATTTTAAAGATGTTTGACTTTCCATCGTTGACAATCATTTAAAAGTTTTGAATTTAAATTTGGATTTCCAAAAACCATTATTTATTTGGATTTCGCATCGTTGCAAACAATTGGGAATATTGTTTGGAGTTTATATCTTAATGTTGAGGGTGTTTGGTGAATATTAGGCTTGATTTAGGCTGGATTCATATTGAAACTCGTCGAAAAAGAAAAAGAACAAAAAGAAGAAGAAGAAGAAGACGATGACATGACAGATAATATACTTACGAAATTGTAGTAAAGTTGTTATATAATTATATGTAAATTGTATTTGAATGTTGTATGAAAGTTGAAAATAGTTGTATAATATGTGAATCGTTGTATAAAATTTGTATTTAAGTTACCAATACTATCTTATTATTTAAAATTATTGATATGTATCCAAATTGTATTTAGAGAGAAAGTTTTGATTGGAATTTTAGAGAGGAAGAAACACACATCACATAGAAATTATATATAGATCAGATACAAAATAAATAAATACAATATTGTATAAATTTGTATAAAAATTGTATATAAGTTGTAGATGTATTTTAACTGGGTAAAAATAATATATGAAAGGTGTAGATAAGTGTATACTATATAATTAGTTATATGAAATTTATTTTAGTATGCATGTTGTTGTAGATATATTAATTTGTACTAAATTTGTGTGAAATTTGTTTTTAAATTTGTATGTTATTGTACCATCAAATTGTATAATATTAATTGTAAGTACGATGTATCCATTTTAGTGCTGATTTAAATAAGTTTTGTTAATTTGTGACAGATAGTGTTATTGAGTAAGTTAACCAATCAAGTGAAGCAGAATACTTTACTAGCCCATACGATAGTTATTAATCTTGTAAATTCTTTGGACAAATTTTGTTACATATCAACAACTATGTAAAAAGATAATATTGATAACTTAAATACAAATTTTGTACGGCGATTCATACATTATACAACTATTTTTCAACTTTCATACAACATTCAAATAAAAAGATATATAACTACAACAGAATACAATTTACATACAGTTATACTACAACTTTACTACAATTTCGTAACTGTGACATGTGTTCTTTTTTTTTTCTTTTTTTTCTTCTTCCAATCTAAAAATTCAGTCAAAACAAGTATAATCTTCAACAAACACCCTTAAAATTGAGATGTAAACTCCAAACAATATTTCTAATGGTTTGCAACAACACCAAATCCAAACAATAATGATTTTAAAAAACTAAATTAACATTCAAAGCTTTATGATAGGTTAGTGTTTGAACCTTTAATTCCTACTACTTGGAGGTTACTTCAATAAGTTAATTGATAGAAGACAACTTTTAGTTTACCTTATTGAGAGAGAAAGTCGGTGAGAGAGAGTGCTGAAGAAAGAAAGAAAAATTGATGAGAGAGGTGGTAGTGAGGAAAGAGGAGAAGAGAAAAAAATGAAAATGTATGTAACTAAATCCCCTAACTTAAGGCATTATAGGATTGTATATAATTTATATGTAGTCCTTGTTTAGGGTGGGGTAATATACAAAACTAGGACATTTTTGGTAATAAGTTTTAGATATTGTATAGGAAGCAGAAAATTCGAAACAAATATGCACTCTATATAAGACCGTTTAAAATAAGGGGTAGTTTGACAAGATGCATTAGATAAAATAATGCATGCATTAGTTTTGTGTACTAATAATACTTTTTTTGGTATACTATTTTAACATATGCATTAGTTATGCAAGCATTAATTATACACCCTATTTGGTATTATCCTATGGATAACTAATGCATAAAAAACCATAGTATTAAGAATGCAATGAGTTTTAATGTATGCATTAGCTTAGTTAACGATAAAATTATCCTTCAAAATTTATGATTGATTAAACTATGCTATTATATTAATGCAAGTATAAAATAATACAAATAGTGAGAAATAAAATTATATCCCTAATTAACCTTAACATTGTAAAAATGAAACCTAAATGCAATTCACAATATTTTTGGCATTTTCATGATTTTAACAAAAAATAAACATATAAAATAAATATTTAGCATTTTTTATGAATAAATATTTAATCCTGTACTATAATATAGATCGAAAAATCAAATAATTTTTTAAACTTTTTCACATAAAAACATTCCCCAACATATATTTCTTTTAAAAAGATAGTGTGATGGACTGATTTTGAGAGTATTTTTGTAAACAAATAATTCTTTTAGAAATTGTATAATGCTTTAATACATTAAACCAAATAACGGATAAGAAATATGTCAGCATAACTAATCCCATCATAACTATTGCAAGCATAACTAATATTAAAGGTTAATGGTGATAACCGTTTCTCTCAGCGCACAATAGCAATGTTTGCAATTGTCACCGGAATTAATGGCTCGTCGTCGGAAAACCTTGCATGGAATTAATGCGCAAACGGAGAAGATGATTACTCCAGAAAATGGCATTCAAATGGAATTATCTCCCCTAATTTTTGGTAGTTTTCTTCCGCAGAAGTATCAATTGATTGAGGAATGTCATGAAACGAGTAGCTCTGAATGTGAGATTCAACTTCAACCAGTAAAAATGGAAGAAGTGATAGAATCAATAGTGACATGTTTACAGTACTCAGAAGCTAGTGGATCGGAGAAGCTAACACCTACGACAGCTGATATCGTTCGAGGAAATCACATCTCACAAATGGGGAAACACTATCATTTGTACCTCCAATTGATAGAGATAGTAATAAAATCGTTAAATTGTATGAGGAAGATCTACAATACCAGGAGAGTTATTGGAAAACTGCTCTAATTTGCTATGTAATTTTAGAAAATCCATATGAGAAATCAACGGAGAATTTTATGATGAATGTCACACATCCTTTTGGCTACTACAACCCCGCGAAGGGCGTAGATAAGAGAATTTTTCCAATTAAAGGACAATCGAAACAGGATTCAACAGTTTAAAAGATTTCACGGTCGCCACTTGGGATAATTAATGGTGTCCCAAGTCACCGGTTTAAATCCCGAATCGTGGAAAGAATGACTCTGTTTAACAGTTTTCGAACTAGAAATCCGAGTAAGGAATTCTGTTAACCCGAGAGAAGGTGTTAGGCATTCTCGGGTTTCGTGGCTCTAGCACGGTCACTCAACTGCTATATTTGGCTTAAACTATCTGATTTTATACAATTATGAACCTATGTGCATTTTTGAATCTTTTAACCACTTTTATTATTATTTTTAAAGAGAATTGTAACGTTGTTAAAACATGCCTCGAACCACGTCACATAAGTGCACCCGTGGTTTTTGACACATTTCAACTTCGTTGGGATTTGGATTTGGGTCACATAAATATGCACCCGAATTTAGGAAGGTAATATTATTAAACTAACGCGACTAAAGCAACTAGCGTATTATTAACTTTGCGGGAGACCATGGAGTTTGCTAAACGGCACGTCCGAAGTCTAGATATTTAATGCACATTTAAAGAGGGCCAGAATATCCTAAAAAGGACTGTGTTTTCTATTAAACATCAATTGGGATTCAAGATAATCCCAGATACATGGAATCCATGTGTAGCTTTACAAAATTGGCCAGTTTCGCCCAGGCCCAAATGAGCAGTGGATTAGAATAAGACCTGGGCTAGATCTGAAACCTAGCTTACTCGACAACAGGCTGTTGAGCCCTGATCCTTCAATGGATCCAATCCCAAACGGGACCTTAATTAGATTATAAATCTACATGACTTTACTTCCATAAAAAACTTTGGTAAATAAAATGTGCGTTTATTTAGTCAAAGCAGGCTACCGATTACTTGATTTCATCTAATGCTTATAAAGTTCAAGGAATTAATACGAAACAACTAACATTTATATTAAAGCCTGAAACTCAAACACGTGACTTCTGATTTTGAAACGAAATTAATACTAAAATATTTTCAAACTTGGGCTGAGCATATATATGAACTTACATACTGCCTTTAAAACTTAACTCCAAATTTCATGTTACTGAAGTAAAAAAAATATCAATTTCAATCTATTACACGTAAGCATGACTAAACGTTTTGCCCACAGACCTCACAAGTGCACTACCATTAAACTTAACGATTTATTGAGTCAAAGGTGAGGTCTCATTAATCCAGCTTTCAAATTAAACTACCACTATTAAATTTATGATTCTGCATACAAATTGAATCAAGTCGTTTGTAGTGAAACACTATACTCCACATTAGCTACAAGGATTCATGAGCCTTGACCTACTTGGAACATTGAAACTAGTACGAAGGAAATATGTTAAATAAAACATCTAAAAATACCAATCCATTACAGCTTTTAAAGTCCAGTACAATCCGTGTTATTTACAATCAGTTACTACAAAGCAAAACCTAAACCTATTACCAAACAAGGCATCATTGTCACTCGACCTCCATTTGAGATATATAGTGAAAGAGCTCAGAACATGTACCTGGAATGAAGCAAGGAGAAACATCTATGAGTAGGCAAACCAAAGGTAATAACAATAGCAAACCAATCAACAGATACAACAATGAACCAACATTCCAAAGATAAGACAGATTATCATATAAACCATGACCTAATTTAAAGCCAACAACCCCAATAAACTGACCAAAACAGCCTTCAATGCACCCCAAATATACCTAGGATTGAAATCTACAACTTCTGAGAGTTTTAATATCTCATACCTATGTATTTCAAATCCTACTTACACTAAGATTCAGATTGATAGATGAGAGTTGGAACCAATTAGAAAAAAAAACTAATGAAACAGTATTTTTTTTGTTATTTTTTGAAGCTTTCAGGTCTCAGGGAACTTTTAGAGGCTAGAAACTTTAGAGAATTTTTCTGGCATTTTCAGACCTTTTTTCCAAAACTCCCCAATGAAGGCATTAGGGCACATTTTTATAGCCAAAGCTTAGGGCAACCCTCTTATTTTGTGTTTACCCATTAGTCCCCTTTTATTTTTCAGATTTTACTCACTTAGTCCCTGAATTCTTAACTTGTTAGCCAAGTTATTGCATTGTTATCTCAAAAATCTGATTGGAACCCCTCCTAGAATGTTCATGGGGATTCCAAATCTGTTGAATGCCAGATTCCCTAACTCACAATACTTGTATTACCCCTGAACTACTCTGAAATTACCCAAACTATATTAGCTGACCCCCTTTACCTTGGATAAATTGATTATATCCAAACTCTACGAATCCTTATTCAACTATTATTAAAAGAACTAATAAGAGCCAAACTAGTCACAGAATAAGAGACTACTAGGAAGTTAAAATCAATGCAACAAATGCCAAAATTAAACTAACAATCAGAATAAGAAGGATCAACCAAATCAGAACAAAATTATTTTTTTTTAAAAAAACAATCATAGAAAAGAACTAATAAGAGCCAAACTAGTAACAAAATAAGAAACTATTGGGAAATCAAAATCGATGAAACAAATACCAAAATTAAACTAACAATCAGAGTAAGCAGGATCAACCAAATCAGAACAAAATTATTTAAAAAAACAATCACAGAAAAGAATTAATAAGAGCCAAACTAGTAACAGAATAAGAAACTACTGGGAAATCAATATCGATTAAACAAATACCGAAATTAAAACTAACAATCAGAGTAAGCAGGATCAACCAAATCATAGCAAAATTAAACTAAAACATTCACAGGAAACAGACAAGGACAAAAATAAGATTAAAAGCACAAGAAACGCCTACTGATTTTAATCAATCTTGTAACACAACTATCAATTTGCGAAGTCAAACCAAATAAACAAAGGAGAAGGGCAGGAAAGAAGGAGTATCATGAAGAAATGAACAAATAGTCAACAGTACAGGAAACAAAACACTTAGCTTTTCTTTCAATAAGAAAATGTATTTAATCCACCATGCATCGATTAGGTCAACACTTCGACATGATGTTCAGCCAATCCTAGAGCTATTTGAAGGGACTACGACGCGGATTTTGGGATGAGGGAAAGTCAAGTGTTGTTGGGTGTTGATTTGAGACTGTTTGGTAATCGACGCCGCCATGGACAGCGGAGCAGCCGTCGTTTGAACAAAGATTCAAGATGATTGGGTGGTATTCGAGCCAAGGGAGGCATAGAATGGGAAGAGGAGGTCAGAGAGGTGTATGGGTGTAATCTGGGAGGGTTTGGAGGTTACGTCGCCGTGGACGATGGAGACAGCGACTATATTTTAACTTATTCGACAAGTTCAAAGGAGATTCGAGGAAGGTGGGGTTCAGATCTGGGTGGAGGATGGAAAAAAGAACATGTGGTGTATTATTGGTGGTCGTTTGAGCCGGCGCCGCCGCGGACGGCGAACCAGTCAAATCTTTACACTAATATTCGAGATGATCGGTTAATATTTGAGGGCTGGGGTTTAGGGGGTTGGAAAGAGGAGGAGAAGGGGAGCAAACAGTGTTAATTTAGGTGGTTTTAGAGCTACGCCGCCGCCAGCGGCAGACGGCGGAGGATGGTGGTTATATGACAGTGATACATCGGTGTATTCAAGGGTGTTTGAGAGAGGGTTTGGAGGGGTGGGGGTGGGGTGGGGTGGGGAGGAATTTCGACACTGATATATTCAAAACCTAGGCAGTTCACATCCGTTGATCAAATGTCATCAACGACTTTGATAGACAACCTTAAACGGTGCCGTTTTGAGTTCTAGGGCTGGACCGGGTTTGGGATGTGGATTTGTGTCAGATGTAACTTCTGGGGTGATCTATTTGTATAATTTTCCCAATTTGTTTAAAACCCAATTCCACTTTCATTTTCTTTTATCTTTATTTCTTTTTTTTTTCAAAATAAAAATAGAAAACCTAGATTAAATTAAAATTAAACCTCTCCAACTGAACTAATTACCTCATAATTTACCTAGGTAACAATAAAATAAAAAACAAATTAATGGAAACCCTACTAAAATTCAAGATTAAAATCAAAGGTGCAAAAGAAACTTTCTTTTGTGATTTTTTTCATTTTATAAAACAACTAAATTTTACTTAATCCTAAAAGGTGGAATTGAATCCTAAATGTAAAATGCAACATTTTTTGTATTTCTCATTAATTAAGATGCACAAACAAAATGCAAACAATTAATATGAACGGTCACAAAAACCAACAAAATTGCAAAATAGTGAACGAAAACATTTTGTTTGAATTTCTGGGAGTAATTCATATAGGGCAAAAATTACGTGCTCACAACTGCCCCTCTTTACTCGGAAACACAAAGAGTTTTCATGTAAAGATAAGTGAGCAAACACGAGTAATTTTTGCCCATTTGAATACTTTGTTTGAAGCATTTTTGAATAGTTTGAGCATACCCTGCCTTAGAGGTTTCCTACGTATCCTTCGCTAAAGAGGAATCAGGTCAGTGTAGTTAAGGAGTGTTTGGTAGCTGAGACTACCGAAGCTGTGATTTCACTGCTGCTGCTGCTGCTACTGCTACTACTACTTCTAGATCCCCTTATTACACCTTGTGAAAAATGAATAAGCTAAACTAAGCTATGAACTATGGATTAAAAAAGAACCTATCTACGTCTTCAACCTTGCTCTTGATCTTTGTTGCCTTGCTACCTTGTGCTCCTTCCTATAAGCTCCTTGTTGCCTTGTTGGCTTGTATTTCTTCCTGTAGAACTTCTTATTCCCTGTTGACTCTTATTTCCTCTTCTTCTATGTTAGACGCCAAATTGTTGGACTTTGAAATGTACTCCCTTGTTTTGCAGGTGGGTTCCTGATTACCAGAAGGTGAATCTTAAAAAAACATTCCCTTGTTCTAACAGATGGGCGCCTGATTACTAAGACTTGAACTTGAAAAATATTCCCTTATTCTAACCAGTGGTTGCCTGATTACCAAATCTTGAAACTTGAAAAATATTCCCTTGTTCTGGCAGGTGGGCGCCTAATCACAAAAACTTAAAATTTGAAAAATATTCCCTTGTTCTGACAGGTGGGTGCCTGATTACCAAACTTGAAACTTGAAAAATATTCCCTTGTTTGACAGGTGGGCGCCTGATTATAAAAACTTGAAATTTGAAAAATATTCCCTTGTTCTGACAGGTGGGCGCCTGGTTACCAAAACTTGAATTTTGAAAAATATTCCCTTGTTATGATATGTGGGCGCCTGATTACCAAAACTTGCAACTTGAAAAATATTCCCTTGTTCTACAAGTGGGTGCCTAATTACCAAAACTTGCATCTTGAAAAATATTCCCTTGTTCTACAGGTGGGCGCCTGGTTGCCAAAACCTTCAACTTGAAAAATATTTCCTTATTCCACAGGTGGGCGCCTGATTACCAAAACTTGCATCTTGAAAAATATTCCCTTGTTCTTAAGGTGGGCGCCTGATTACCAAAACTTGAAATTTTGAAAAATATTCCCTTGTCCTCCAGGTGGGCGCCTGATTACCAAAGCTTGAATGAAACTAAAATGTATTCCCTGTTCTCCAGGTGGGTGCCTGATTACCAAAACTTGCAACTTGAAAAATATTCCATTGTTCTACAGGTGGGCACCTGATTACCAAAACTTGCATCTTGAAAAATATTCCCTTGTTCTACAAGTGGGCTCCTAATTACCAAAACTTGAAATTTTAAAAAATATTCCCTTGTTCTCCAGGTGGGCGCATAATTACCAAAGCTTGAATGAAACTGAATGGTATTCCCTGAGATTGCTGCCTGTGTACCCGATCACAATAAAACAAACAAAACACAAAAAATTCTTTTTGCCCCAGTTTGGTGTTTGGCAGATCTATAAGTGTATATCTCTAAATCTAAGCTAAATCCCATTATCCAGGAGGGTCCTGACAATTCTTAACTGATGACAACTTTAAGATTATGTTATGTTTCTCAAAAGGTATTATTTTCCACTATGTCTTGTTATGAGTTATATCTGCTGGGGATCTTCTGGTGACTGGTGATTAAATCTACTTCCATTATCCAGGTGTGTCTTAACAACTCTTAATTTGATGACAAAATATGCATGCTGGGGATAAGTATTAGAGCTACATCTCATTATCCAGGAGGGTCCTGAAAGTTTCTACAATTAAATTCCATTATCCAGGCGGGTCCCGATGACTCTAGTTGGGGAAGTATTTGGGTTTGACCAGGCCACCCGACTGTTTGTGTTCTAGGCTAAGTCCCATTTTTCAGGAGGGTCCTGACAACCTCTAACGGAATCATATGCAAGTCACTTTATTCTCTTTGTTATCCATGACTACCTCTAACCTTTAAATAAGTCCCATTTCTTAGGAGGGTCCTAGGGGTTCCTGCTTGAATGCCAACTCTAACTTCTGGTTATTTCTACTAGTGATCATTGTTCAGGAGGGTTTCAGTGATTCTTACTAGTGAAGGTGTTTGGGGCTGCCCTAGTGCCCATGCATGTTTGGGTTTTGCTGAGTCTTATTTCAACTTCTATGCCCTTTTTAACCTTCGGTTGTTTCTGTTGGGGTTTGCTAATTAACGTTTTTCCCATATACTCTTGATGGGGAGAACATTTATGACATACTATGTGCCCTAAGATTTTGGTCATACCTGCCATGTGCCTGCATTCCCCTGTGGATGGCCTTCCTTAGGATTTTCCGGGATTTTCCTGCCCCTATATCAATCAAAGAAAACTTAGCAGTTTGAAAAATTGTGGTTAGTTTGCAGCATTCTTGTTGTACGCGGCCTCCCCACTGTCGTGTTCCGTTGTGTTCAATTTTCATGTTGATGATGAGTTGTTTGAGCTGATCAGCAGACCCCCCCAGACCTTTACGGCTTTAATTTTCTCTCCATTATTGTGTTACATTTCTAGCCCTTTTTCCAGAATCCTTGCACCTTTCTCAAGATTACCTAACCAGTGTATTATGCTTGGCTGACCTCTGACCCTTGTAACTTTACTCTGCTCCTCATCTTTGTGTTGCATTTCCGGCCCTTTGCCGGAATCCTTTACATCCTTTTCTGATGGTTGTTGAGTCAATGTATTATGCTTGATTATTCCATATGGCCCTTCCTACTTCCTGTTGCACTTTTGATTCTTTTGCTAAAATCCTTCCATCCTTTCAGAGATTACCCGGTCAGTGTGTTATGGTCGGCTTACCCCAGAACCTTTATCATTTTACTTTGCGTCCCCATCTTTTTATGGTGCTCCTTCTCTTTGTCGACTCTTGTCTCTTCCATCAATTTTATCATTGAATCTCTTCTGAATCCCTCCACTTGGTGTTTCAAAATTTTGATGCCTTTGTTACATTTTCGGGTATCATGCGCTTTGTCCCTTTGGGAAATTTCTCCTGTTTTCTTATACAAATGACTTTAGAGACTCGAAAGAAAAATGAAATGCAATGACTCAGAACTGTATTTAAGGTAAAGAATTCCAAATTTATTGACTGCTTAAAGGAAGGGAAAGGAAACTTATCTGAGGAAGAGTAGCTAGTTTTGCATGATCACGACATGCACTTCGGCCTAGTCGACCCTGTCTGTTCCGATGCCCGGTCTTCTGTTACCATGCTTTTGTTGTTGTGACCATTTCTAACCCAATTCCTTCAACCAAACCATGGCTTTGCTTGCCTTACAGTATTCTGAATGGATTTCCACCGACAACCACTTTCCAGTTGTTGCTTCTTGCCTTACCTTCGCCTCACGGTGCCCGTGAGGGTTTTCACCAATGTGACTCTCATTTTTATTTCCCTCAACTCTCGTCGCCTTATGGTGCTCGCAAGGGTTTTCACCGATAAGACTCTCTCATCTTTATTTCTCTCAAACTCTCATCGCCTTATGGTGCCCGGAGTATTTTCACCAATAAGACTCCCTCACTTTATTATTTTCTGTAGGAACTAGAGTGCCGCCCTGAGGTAGGTCCACCTCTCCTTGCTTTCCCCGGCATGTCGAGATGATCAAAAGATCCTTTGACTGTAATGTAGGCTTTTGGATGAATGTTAGAAAGAAAAGGGTATAAAAGGCTCAAAAATCACTCTTATGGGTTTAAAACTTACAAACTTTCGGAATTAAATTTATTATAACAAGCACAATTTCTGCCCTAGTTTCTTGCTTGGGGCCTTTGGATTTTATTTGAATATGACCGAGCGGTGAGGCTGCCTACGTATCCTAAAAAGGAATCAGGTCAAACGTAGTTCCTGCTGATTCCTTACTTTCACAATCATTTGTTTTCCTCTTTCTCTCTTTTTTCCTTTTCCTTTCTTTCTTTCTTCTTTTCTTTATTATTTTTTTCTTCTTTTCTCTTTTTTTTCTTTTCTTTATTTTTCCTCTTTTTTTATTTCCTCTCTTGTTTTTTCTTTTCTTTTCTTTCGTTTCTCATTTCTTTTCTTTCTTTTTTTCTTCCTTTGTTTTGCTTTCCTTTCTCCTTTCGTTCTTGCCCTTTCACTGCCTTCTTATGATTGCGCTTCTGACTTTCAATACTGATAGCGAAAGAGGGAAAATAATTGAAGCTCAAGAGGGTTAACAAAGGGTAAAGTGTTTAGAAAGCTGAATAAAATGCCTTCGTCATTTCAATCTCTAAAACATGCCTAGTACAAACAAATGCTAAGTATAGACATTGATTCAAACAAAAGAAAATCATACATAATATTCTTTGACTGCATCTGAATTGATAGTCATTTCTACACATTTTCCTTCCACATCTGTCAGATACAATGCCCCATTAGACAACACTCTTAACACGACAAACGGTCCTTGCCAGTTTGGAGCGAACTTGCCCTTTGCCTCGGCCTGGTGAGGGTGGATGCGTTTCAACACTAATTGACCCATTTCAAACTTTCTTGGATGCACTTTCTTGTTATATGCTCTGGCCATCCTCTGCTGATACAGCTGGCCGTGACACACCACTACCAATCTTTCTCTTCAATCAAACTCAATTGCTCCTAACGAGTTATAACCCATTATTCGTTGTCGATTCCTGCTTTAGCCACGATTCGAAGGGAGGGGATTTCAACTTCAGATGGGATTATTGCTTCTGTGCTATATACCAACAAATATGGGGTTACTCCTACCAAGGTGCGGACGATAGTGCGAAGGGTAATTTCTCATGCCACTGCCTGGACCCTTCCACCATTTTACGAAGTATCTTCTTTATATTCTTATTGGCTGCCTCGGCCGCTCTGTTTGCCTTGGGGCGGTACGGGGTGGACTTTCAATGTATGATCTTGAACTACTAACATACCTCTTTCATTAGTGACTGTTGAGATTTTCTCCATTATCAGTGATGAGAGTCTTGGGGATTCCAAATCGACAAATGGTATTTGCATGTGCCCGATGACGTCCATGCCCCAAGCGACGAAAGGCAATGGTGCATACATCATATGCAAATCAGACGGCAGAGAGTGAATTAAGTCTCTATGCACCTGACATTGGTGGCATTTGTGCACGAAGCTGATATAATCCCGCTCCATGGGGAGCCAATAATATCATGCCCTGAGAATCTTCTTTGCCAAAACATATCCACTCATGTGTGGCCCACAGATGCTAGCATGCATCTCATTCATGATGGTTGTCGCTTTCCCAACATCTACGCATCTTAACAAACCAAGATCCGGAATTCTTTTGTATAATATTCCTCCGCTGAAGAAAAAATCCACTTGACAAGCAATGGCTTGTTCTCTTCTGGCCATCCAAGGCTTGTATTGGGTACACACCTCTCCTGATATATTCTTTTATGTCGTGGAACCAAGGCTTACCATCAAGCTCTTTTTCCACCATGTTGCAATAAACATGTTGATCAAGGACCCGGATATGTATCGAGTCAACATAAGCCTTGTCCGGGTGATGTAACATTGACGCTAAAGTAGCTAAGGCATCAGTAACCTCATTGTGAATTCTGGGAATGTTCCTGAACTCTATCGACCGGAATCGTTGACAAAGATCATGCAAGCATTGCCGATATGGTATGAGTTTTAAATCTTTCGTTTCCCACTCCCCTTGAATTTGGTGTACCAGAAGGTCCGAGTCTCCCAAGAGCAAGACTTCTTGGACACTCATGTCTGCTACTAATCTTAGACCTAAAATGCATGCCTCGTATTCTGTCATGTTGTTGGTGCAATAGAAGCGGAGTTGAGCTGTGACTGGGTAGTGATGCCCTTCTTTAGAAATGAGAAATGCTCATATCTCGACGCCTTTCATGTTGGCAGCCCCATCAAAAAACAATTTCCACCCTGGCTTCTCACCCCATTCCATTTCATCAATATGCATCACTTCCTCGTCCGGGAAGTTTGTGTTCAAGGGCTCATATTCTTCATCTATCAGATTCTCAGCTAAATGATCAGCTAGTGCTTTTGCTTTCATCGCGGTCCTAGTCACGTAGACAATTTCAAACTTATTGAGCAAGATTTTTCATTTTGCGAGCCTTCTTGTGGGCATTGTTCTTCTGGAAAATGTACTTTAACGGGTCTAGACGTGAGATGAGATAAGTGGTATATGATGACAAGTAATGTTTTAACTTCTGGGCTACCCACGTCAAGGCACAACATGTCCTTTCAAGATGAGTATACTTAACCTCATAGGCCAATTTCTTGCTGAGGTAATATATGGCATGTTCTTTCCTCTCGGTGACGCTGTGCTGACCCAACACACATCCAAATGAGTTTTCCAAGACTGTCAAATATAAGATCAAGGCCTTCCTGGTTCTGGCGGGACCAACACTGGTGGGTTCGACATATATTCCTTTATCTTATCAAAAGCCTCTTGGCATTCTCTCGTCCATTTCGCCACAATATCCTTTTTCAGTAGCTTAAAGATGGGCTCGCAGATGGTTGTGAGCTGAGCAATGAACTGACTAATGTAATTCAATCTTCCCAATAGACTCATCACTTCTATTTTATTCCTCGGTGGCGGTAGTTCCTGTATAGCTTTGATCTTTGATGGGTCTAGCTCAATGCCTCGTCGATTGACTATGAACCCTAGCAACTTCCCTGAGGGGATACTAAATGCGCATTTTATCGGGTTGAGTTTGAGGTCATATTTACAGAGCCTCTAAGAGAATTTCCTCATATCTTTAACATGATCAGATTGCTTTCTGGACTTCACTATCATATCATCCACATAGACCTCAATTTCCTTTTGTATCATATCGTGAAAAATGGTTGTGATTGCCCTTATGTATGTCGTCGCCCCGGCGTTCTTCAAACCAAAAGGCATGACCCAATAGCAGTATGTCCCTCATTGCGTGATGATTGCTATTTTCTCCACATCTTCTTCATCCATTAAGATATGGTGGTAACCTGCGTAACAATCTACGAACGACCCGATCTCTTGCTTCACACAATTGCCAATCCATATGTGAATGTTCGGCATAGGGATGGTGTCCTTTGGACTTGCTTTATTGAGGTCACCGTAATCGACGCACACCCTGGTTTTACCAACCTTATTTGGTAGGGGCACAACATTAGCTAACCAGGTGGGATATCGTGTGACTCGGATATCTTTAGCCTCAAACTATTTGGTCCCTTCATCTTTGATTTTCACACTCACATCAGTTTTAAACTTCCTCAACTTTTGTTTGACGAGAGGACAGGCTGGGTCGGTGGGAAACTTGTGAACCACCAAGTCAGTGATCAATGCGGGCATATCATTGTAGGACTATACGAAGACATCTTTGTATCCAAGTAGTACTTCAATTATTTCTTTCCTAAGATGTGATTCCAGATGGACACTTATTTTTGTTTCTCTGACATTATCCGGGCTTCCTAAATTGACCGCCTCTATATCGCTCAGGTTTGGTTTGCGTTTCTCCTCAAATTGGCTCAACTCTTTACTAATTTCATCCCATGCCCCTTTCTCGTCATATTCTGGCTCATCCTCATGCTCTATTTCCTGAATGATTATTTTTGAACTAGACGAATTCTTAAGACTGGGCTGAAGAGTCCTTATGCATGTCAGATCATTGGAGCCAACATAAAAATAACTATACAAAAGAGAAAAGAACGAGAAGTAAATAAAAACTAGAACTATCAGCATTACTGGAAAGGAAACTGCATTTCATTAGAATCAAAAGATGACAGAGTTTACACATCCAAACGAACGGAAATAACAACTAAATTATCAACTCTGAAGCTAATCCAAACTAGTCTGAAAGAAAAATCAAAGCCGACTACCACGACTCCCTCCGGGTGGGAAGAGGATTGGCTTCCCAGTTATTGACCTTTGCGCATGCTCCCACAAACTGCACATCTGCCCTGCTCGATCCTTCTCCTGCCTCAACCATATTTACCTCATTGAACAACCTTTGTAATCCCTTATCCAAATCCCCATCCGCGTCGATCAACGGACTGAGAATCTTTGGCACTAGGCACTTGCTAGTACTGGGCTTCACAAACGATCTGGACAACCTTGGGGTAGGCTTTGGGAGGGCCCAGGCCCTCTGCTTTAGCTTCCTGGCTTGTCGTACGTCTGCAGCTGTAGGCCTGAACCTAGACAAAAAGTGCCCAATTTTTTGGGGAGGGACACTGGTTGCACGATGACTTGTAGAGAAGCACTCAACCCCTTGCCGGGCATGAAACCATCAACATTTTTGAAGTCACCATGACTGATAGGACCACTATCTTTGGAGTCATGACAACCTGACCTTTCGAGATCTTCTCAACTGACACCGTGTCGAATACCTGGTAAACCCATGGCCTTTTTCTGTCTTCAGATTCAATAAAAGGTACGATAGCATCACCTGAAACACACTGATTATCTTCACCGTGCACCACAATCTCTCGCCTATCCCATTCAAATTTGACTATCTTGTGCAAAGTAGATGGCACTGCCTTGGCTGCGTAAATCCAGGGCTTGCCCAACAGCAGGTTATAAGAAACTACCACGTCCAGCACTTGAAATTCCATGGTAAACTCAACATACCCTATCATCACTTCCAGCACCATATCCCATACTACGTCTTTGTCTCCGCCATCGAACCCCCGAACACAAATGTTATTCTTGTGGACCCTTTCATTATCCACCTTCAGCTTGATCAATGTGGAGAGTGTACAAATATTTGCATTGGACCTGTTGTCAACAGAACCCAGGTGACCACATCATCTTCATATTTCACAGTTAAATAAAGGGTCCGATTGTGCTCAGTGCCCTCCATGGGCAGTTCATCGTCAGAGAAGGTAAGCCAATTTACCTCAAATATCTCAGGGGCGACGTGATTTTTTTTTCATTTTATAAAACGACTAAATTTTACTTAATCCTAAAATGTCGATTGAATCCCAAATGTAAAATGCAACATGTTTTGTATTTCTCATTAATTAAGATGCACAAACAAAATGCAAACAATTAACATGAACAGTTATAAAAACCTACAAAATTGCAAAATAATGAACGAAAACATTTTTTTGAATTTCTAGGAATAATTCGTATAGGGAAAAAATTACGCGCTCACAATGAATGTTTGGAATTTTGTTAGGAAACCTTAGATCCTGTTGCATGCTGAGGGATACTGTATTTTTAGATTTAGCACCATAACATATAAAGATCAAATTCTTCAATCAGGACCTTACACGTACAGAAACAAACCTATGGTACTAACACTATGTGAAATTGAATTTTTATTCAACAAAGATGTTCTCAGTATAGTTCTAGTATGGGCAAGGTTCCCTGGGCTGCCAGTAGGATTTTGGTCGACTGAAGCTCTTAGCAAAATGGAAAGTGAAATCGGAAAATCATTATATACTGATAAATTTACTACTCACTATGAGAAAATATCCTATACTAGAGTCCTTGTGGAGGTGGATGCTGTGTACCTTACCAGATTAGATGGAGATAGAATCGTCTTGTGGTCCATTAATAAAAGTGATTGAATATGACTTGAAGCCTAGTTTTTATAATGATTGCTTAAAGTTTGGGCATGATTCTATGGACTGCTGGTATAACACAAAATGTGATGATGAGCAGGAGATAAAGGAAGGTGACAGGCAGAAAAGGCAAATAAGAAGAGGAAAGAAGCAGTGGAAGAATGTGAAGCAAGCCTGGAGTGTTAAACAACTTCAAGCGAATGCAGATCCTCAGGAAGGAGTAATGACAGTACATGATAGTCAGAAAAATGCACAGCAAATTGCTTATGTGACACATTCAGGAAGATAAGAAAATGATGTACATGGGATTGTCTGTAAAGGTGCAGAGATGGGAAAACAGATTGGGAAAGGCAAAAATATTGATATGCATGAGGATGTAGGCAATAGTGGTCAACAAATTGATCTAGAACCACCAGACCCTCTAATATCCAAATGATCATTGTTACTTGAAATATTATGGGGCTAAATCAAGCCCATGAGCAAAAAGAGATCAAAACCATTATTGCTACTAATAAAATAGATATTATGGGGTGCATAGTAACTAGAGTAAAGGAGCATAAAGCAAAGAAAATCCAAAAGCAGATAGCTACAAGATGGAATGTGAGTTGTAATTACTCATATGCCGTGAATGGAAAAATCTGGTTACATTGGAGAAGTCATATTCAAGTGCTAGTGAGTCACATGGAAGATCAATTCATCCATTGTAGCGTTAAAGATCTTAGTACTCATTTTAAAGCCAGATTAGTGTCATTTATGCTCAAAATGATGGATATAAGAGGGATAGGTTATGGAGGGATCTTAGGCAGATTAAAATTTCAAGTCAGGAGACATAATTTCTAAGTGGTGACTTTAATAATGTTATATCTCTGAAGATAGGATAGGTTCTTTTGTAATTGTTGCTGAAGTGTAGGATTTTAAAGGCATGGTTGATGATTTGTAACTCACCCCACTGGGGCGAAGGGGTGGCACTAACTTGGACAAATAAGAAAGGATATGGGAATAGAGTGTATAGCAAGATAGATTGGGAACTAGAAGATTATTAGTAGATTCAGCAATATGGGCATGTGGAGACAGATTATATGAATCCATAAGTATTTGATCATTCTCCTATTCTTATAAAACGTGGAAGCTAGAAATTACTACACCCTAAGCCGTTTAGACTATACACAAATGTTATGGACCATCCACAGTTTCTGAATATAATTCAGCATGTGTGAGATTAGGATTATGAAGGAGCACTTATGCAGCAGATTTGGTGCAAATTGAAGAATCTGAAAAAGCGACTTAAGGGGATAAATGCTTATATGGCTTCATACAAGCAAAAACTTGAGCAAGCAAGAAAGAAACTAGATATAGTGCAAAGTCAAATGAGGCAGAATCCTCTGGCACAATCCCTTATAAATGAAGAGAAAGCAACATTAGATGAAATAGAAAAATGGAGCACTATGGAGGAGCAAGTTCTGAAGCAGAAGTCAAAGGCATGCTGGATTGAGTGTGATGATACAAATCTAAAATAGTTTCATGCACAATGGAAGTCGAATCCAGTCAAGACAGTACAACTATAATTTATACAGATGCAAGTGTGAAGCTAACAGAAGCCAAACTTGTTGAGCAGGAATTCATAACGTATTTCAGTCCCTAATGGGAGATTGTGTTAGTGAATTACCTTGTGCAAATACAGCTGTATTAAGGGCAAGACCATGCTTAATTGTGGATCAGCAAAGAAATTTGATTCAAATGGTGACAATAGAGATCACTGAAGCAGTCAATGATATGCCTAAAGACAAAGTGCCAGGGGTTAATGGATTTTCTTTGGAATTCTTCTTAAGAAACTGTGAGATAATGAAAGAAGAAATCTTTGAAGCTGTTAAGGACTTTTTTAGTGCAAATATATTACCTAGTATGATAAATACAACAATTATTACATTAGTCTCTAAAGTGAAAGCACTAGCAACAATAAAAGACTATAGGCCAATTGCTTGATGTACTACATTGTAAAATATTTCTAAAGTCATTACAAAGAGGATAGAATGTGTGCTTGATGGACTGATTGACCAATCATAATCAGCTTTTGTTGAAGGAGGGAGTAAAATAGACAATATACTGCTAAGCCATGGGCTATTTAAAGGATATTCCAGGAAAGGAGTCTCTCCCAGATGTGTGCTGAAAGTGGATCTAAGGAAAGCTTATGACACTCTGGAATGGAGTTTCCTCAATGGATAATGACTTGTGTTACTTCTGTTTCATATTCATTGGTGCTAAACGGAGGATTGATTAAACCTTTTAAGGGGAAGAGAGAGATTAAAAAAGGAGATCCTATGTCTCCTTACTTATTTGTTATTGACATGGAGTATCTCAGTAGAGAACTAAAACAGTTGCATAAGAATGGGAATTTTAACTTCCATATAAAGTGTAGGAAACTGAACATCACACATGTGTGCTTTGCTAATGTAATGTCGAGCTGATATGGAGTCCATAAAGATTCTAAATATTGCTTTCTACAGTTTTCACATACTTCTGGAATGGATGCAAATGTAAGTACGAGTGCTATATACATGGTTGGGATAGATCAGAAGGCTAGAGCAGAAATCCTGCAAACATTAGGTTTTATTAAAGGAAAGCTGCCTCTTAGTTACTTGGACATTCCTTTAGACTTAAAAAACTAACTATTGCTCAGTACTTTCCTCTAGTTGGGAAGATAACAACAAAGGTTACCTGTTGGTCAGCAAAACTCTTATCCTACGCGGAAAGGTGTCAATTGATAAGGGCAGTCATATTTGGTATGCAGACTTACTGCGCTGAAAATGATTGAAACTATATGCATGACATTTTTATGGAGAAGCAGTGTAGCTATCTCAAAGAAGGCACTAGTAACTTGGGAGAATGTATGCAAACCAGTAGCAGCTGAAGGCCTAAGCATACTGAATATTAGAGTATGGAACAAAGCAGTAGTAACTAAGCATTTATGGGATCTAATTAGAAAGAAGGACTACCTATGGATTCGATGGGTTCATAATTTTTTTTTATAAAGAAGAAGGACCTGGACACAATGCCTACTCCTAAGACAACAACTTGGGTAATAAGGAAGATACTGGATAACATGGAAGTGATTATGAGGCATCAACAACTCCAAGGGACCATGCATGGAAAGTTAAAGAGTCTGTGTAAGAATGGAAAGTTTCAAATCACACAGATGTACTTGAAGCTGATCCTAGAGTATTGCAAAGTGGAATGTAGGGGCTTAATGTCGCATACAAGTGTGCATCAGAGGTACAGGTTCATCATATGGCTTGCAGTGCATAAGAGTCTAACCACAGTGGATAGATTGCTGAAGCTTGGTATTATTGTGCCAACGGATTATATATTCTGTAGGCATAGTATAGAGATATTCAACCACCTATTTTTTGAGTGTCCAATAACAAAAAGTTTGTGGACTAAGCTGTGCCTATGACTAGGACATAAAAGAAATATAGAAGATTGAAAATGTGAATTGTAATGGATCAGCAAGAAGGCAAAAGGCATGTCAGTATCAATAGTATCACATGCTGTATTTATGCCATGGCAGTTGCACTGATATGGAGAGAAAGGAACAGAGGCACATTTGAAGATAGCAATTATGATGAACACCAAATTTGTACATGTTCGTGGAAAGCATAACAAGAAATGGAGAGAGTTGTTGTAAAAACCGGACTAGATTCCATGAAGGACAAATGCATAGATAGAAATAGAAAGGTATAGATGAGATACTAGTGACTGTATTTATAGGTATAGATAGTTAGACACTTTATTTTATTTTGTCATAGTATAAATGATGTAAAAAGGTAGTAGTGAGTCAAAGCTACTACTAGAAGCCAACTTGGGATATTTTTTGAATATAGATAGAATATAATTTTAACTTAAATGTTATAAAATAGAAGTCTATTTAGAGTGAATGTCTAAGAGTTTTAGCTTGAAGCTAAGTCATTCTTCTCCCTATAAATAGAGGTGCTCTCTACCATTGTAAATCACCCCAAGTATTAATAAGAATACTTCTTTCTCTCCCTATTCTCTCTCTATTTGCTCTTGTTCTTGAGTTATTGTTCTTGTCTTTTATATTATTTCATAACACGTTATCAGCACGAGTCTCTACCGTCTCAAGAAACTCTTTGAGAAGAAAAATACACAAAAAAGAAAAAGACACAAAACGAAAAAGAAAAAAAAATTCGGACGGCTCCTCTATTAAGGTTTCTGCAATATTATTTTGGAGATATAGAAAAGAAGCAGATAATCCCCACTGCGTTCTCCAGCGTCGTCAGTCCACCTGCTGGGTCGTCGACCACTGTTCCGTCCAGTCGTCTTCTCCAAACGTCCAGTCAGCGACGAACACGAGCAGCCTTCTGCTAGTCCCCCACCAGCAATCCGCCTCTCACCAGTCGCGGCCAGCGGTCTGTCTTCAATCAGTTGCCAAACGACCACCTGCAGTCACGCTTTAAGAGATAAGTATCGATTTTATGTTTGATTAAAATCTGTGATTGTGTGTTGTCTATATTACATGCAAGTGATCATGGCTATTTGCTTCCGTTGTTCATACCTGTTTTCCATCAATTAGGGTCAGAACTTGCTTGCGTCTAACTAGATAACATGATATATACTTGTATATATGTAGGATTATATACAGGAATATATTGTCGTGATTAATGCACGTGTAGTGCGAAATTTATCCCAATAGAATTTGGAACTGTACGAACTTGACTCCGAGAATCTCGAAGCACTGTATTCTCCTAACAATGTATTTCCAAGTGAGTCAAAACATTATAGATCAATGCCTTGAGATTAATTATATATAATGACTACATCACGTGAGAATGTGGAGGCCGTGAGCGATTTTCATGTCAATTGATAGCTTTGGTGCCAAACTGATCCACGTCAGATTAATTATATATATTGAAATCCTTCACCGGTTGTAGATGCTGGTTAGAAAGCTATCACATTAGGGAAAAAGTATCCTTCATTGAGGTTTTGGTTAACTATCAGCTTTTCTCCATCTCTCACTGCTTCATCACATATTTTCACATTTGATATTAGCATATCCTGATAGTATAATTTTAATGTTTTACTACTGTCAGTATTGAAACCTGCTGTATTTCTGAAAAAGAGCATGCCACAATTGTACCTTCAAAACATAAGGTTGTATGTTATATCAGTAGTTATTGGAATCTTAGTTCAATATTAAATTATTAATCCAACCAGTGATTAAAAGATAGTATGATACTATCAATGGAAGCATTGTGATCAGATTATAGTATGTTACTATCAAAGATAAGTTTATGCTTATCTTGTGAGCATTGCAGTACTTCTATCTGCTCCTGTTGTATCAGTTGTCCTTTCGTGTTGTCCTTGCTTTTTTCGTCGTTAATTGAACAGTGATCCCTGAATGCCATATTGGTATTCCTCTTCTGTTGTGTTCCTTGTGCTTTATACTATCTACATGGGGTGCTTGGAGTTTTTGTATCAGGTATGAAAAAGGTTACTTACAAGCCTTATTTGTAATCACTAACACTGCATTTTTAATAAAATAAGTAATTTTATTTTGCTGTGTTATTGCGTTTTTACACATGATGTTTATTTCATGTACCACACAAACGATATTTAAAGAGAAGAAATATTTCTCTTATTTAAGTATGTGTAAGGCAGATGTTACTACAATTTCTGGTAGTAGTAAATTGATTGAAGGCTCCGGAAGAGCAACTATAACTCTGCCTAAAGGAACAATATTTATCATAGAGAATGCAATATTCTCCTCCAAGTCTAAGAAGAACTTGTTGAGTTTTAATGATATCAATCGCAATGTTCTCCTCCAAGTCTAAAAGGAACTTGTTGAGTTTTAAAGATGTCATTCAAAATGGATATCATATTGAGACAATAGATGAGAATAATCTTGAATTCTTCATGAAAACGAGGCTGCCCATTTCGGTTTGGGTTCACGCCATTTTGCATGCAGCAATGCTAGTTCGTCGGCTGCCCACTTTGGTTTGGGTTCATGCCATTTTGCATGCAGCATTTTAGTTTGTCGGCTGCCCACTTCGGTTTGGGGACACGCCATTTTACATACAGCAATGCTAGTTCGTCTCTGACTGACGAATTGACACAAATATTCCCCGTTGCAATTGGTTTTGGGTCATGGACCCAATATATCCCATTTAAGAATCTTTGGATGCGCAGTATATGTGCCTGTAGCACCGCCATCCCGCACCAAAATGGGTCTGCAAAGAAGGTTAGGAATATATGTCAAGGTTGAATCGCCCTCCATTATTCGCTACCTCGAAACATTGACAGGAGATTTGTTCACTGCACGATTTGCAGACTGTCAATTTGATGAGACACTTTTCCCAAAATTAGGGGGAGAAGTTGGTGAAACCAAACGGGAAATTTTGTGGAAAAATGCATCATTATCTCATCTTGATACACATACCTCTATTTGTGAAAGAGGTACAAAAGATTATCCATTTGCAAAGAATAACAAATCAAATGCCTGACGCATTTATAGATTTGAAAAGGATAACAAAATCACATATCCTCGAAGTGAATGTGACAACATCTGATTCACGAATACATATTCATTATTGGAAGAATATGAACATGAAATTGGTATTAAATATACCACACTCACCCCTAGAAGGAGGTTTGAGATGATACCACACTCACCCCTAGAAGGAGGTTTGAGATGATATATGGCATGAATGATCGTTGGTCACGTACCTATTGTACGCCAAAGTATTTTGGAAATATGACTATTAAAGGACAACGATAATGCAAGAAACATATCTTGCATATAAGTTTGACATGACCATAATGGTATAACTTTCTCTTTAAGAAAGATATTCACCACATGGATGTTGATGAATCTGTAGTAGCACAAAATTAATTGAGAGCTCTAGAAGAGCCAATTATTACTATGTTGGAGAAACACAATTGAGTATTGTGCTGTAGTAAGTCTCAAAGAAACTTATTCAGTTTCCAAAGTACACGCGAAAGCGATTGATTATATTGAGACTATAAATAAAGGAAGGCTTTGATATCTCCTATTACTACAACTTGTAGCGGGATAATTTGCACATGAAAAGCTACCCGCTTTGTTCTCCAGTTTGTACTACACAAACGAAAGAATGCCTCAATAAAGTGGATATCTATTGGTATAAAAACCCATGTCATAATAAACCTGAAGTTTATTGATAAGTGCACATGTCATGGTGTAAATTTGAAGTTTACCAATATTGATAATTTATTCAATTGACATTCGTGTTAGCCATCTCATTTTAAGTATGATGTGCAAATTCACATAGGTGAATAATAAAGAACTAGAAAGTTCTTTACGAATTCTCTTGTATCACTTGTTCTCATTAATGAACTGACCAACTAAAGAGTGCGGGTTGAAGCCCATAAATTCTGGAAATATCAAAGGTGAATATGGGCCCATTCACCTGCCATGTATACCACATATGATGCATCTATGATATGGTTACATGCGCAATTGTTATTGACCCGCAGCCTGGCCGGTGCTTGCGAGGTAAATTGCTCAGTAATCTAACTTCGAGCATAATTTCCAGATTCTCTACTCAAGATAATTCATCTTGATAAGTTGGTTTATATCAAAGTTAGTTTAGCAAGATAATTATTGAGTGCTTCCACTTAATAGCTAAACTGTTTCTTATGAGAACAAAGTTATATATATCAGTTTGATATAAGTTGTATACGAGAGTATATTCTCCCCTCACAAGTGGTTCAAGGTCAGGAACCAAATAATTTCATCTTATTATTAATGTGCCGTGTATATTGACATGATAATGCACAAAGATGATTTCCCAAAGTTGAGGAAACAAGTTAGCTTTACTAACATGAGGGGGAGACATGATAAACACTTGAGAAAAGGTTACATGGGATGAATTATCATTTGTATATGTATATCCCCGAATATCATGATATGAACCTGAAGTTCATAAAAGGGATAATTCAATTGCAACATATTGCAAAGCATGCTATACGCATTTGCTGACCCAAAGAAAGTAACTAAATGGAAGAGATACAATTCAAGAAGAATTGATTCCATATGAAAGACATGTAGTTTTGAACCTATAGTTCAAATGCTTGAAAGTATAAAGTCAAAGGTATGTATAATCAGTTTTCTTTATCTTATTTGTCTAGCATGACATGGAAAACTTGATATGCATCTAAAGTCTATTATATGGCTTATATGACTTAACTTGAAAGATTTAAGTTGCTTGAAGCATATGCAATTCTTGGTCTTGAAGTACCACATCCCAAGTACAATTTGTATACATATGAATCTTGCTATAACTATAAGCATGATGGCATTGAGAATGCATCTATGGAGATATTGAAGAGTTATTCCACGACATTATATGAAGATGTTCATATCTATCAAGAATGATGATTTCAAGGTACGGAATATTTATTCAAGTCAATATGGTTGATTTGTCAAACGTCTACCAAAGATCGTTTTGAAGATGATGCACAAGATTGAAATGCAAATGCTCAAGGATATAAATTGATGTACTCATTAGGGGGAGTTAATGCGCGTTGCACTCTTTTTCCCTTACAAGGTTTTGTCCCACCGGGTTTTCCTTGCAAGGTTTTTAACGAGGCAACCAATAAGGCGCATATTCAAACATGTGTACTCTTTTTCCTTTACTTTAATTTTTCCCAATGGGTTTTGGTTTTAAGGTTTTATGAGGCACATTATTGAATAGACATTCAAGGGGGAGTGTTATAAAATAAAAGTCTATTTAGAGTGAATGTCTAAGAGTTTTAGCTTGAAGCTAAGTCATTCTTCTCCCTATAAATAGAGGTGCTCTCTACCATTGTAAATCACCCCAAGTATTAATAAGAATACTTCTCTCTCCCTATTCTCTCTCTATTTGCTCTTGTTCTTGAGTTATTGTTCTTGTCTTTTATATTATTTCATAACATTAAAAAAATATCACCATTACTAATATAAAAATATTAATGTTATGGCATCCTACCGAACTACCCCGGGTATTTTGGAGCAAATCGCTCAATTTCGCAAACAAAGAATTGGGCAGCAATAGGGGATAAGGAGATTGGGCATGCCAATACAATCCTTTCCTTTCCTCTTCAACTTCAATTCTGCTTTCGGAGATGCTAACATGGCTACAAAATCCTCCCAAAACCCTACTCCCACTTCCCTCCCTCACCCCAAACCCCTCCCAACCATTCCCCATATGCTCCATTTCTCCAAAACCCACAAAAACCTCTCTCAAGTCCATTCACATTCCCATCCAACCTACCCCATCTGCAACTGACACTGGCCTCAAATTCCGCGAAAAAATACTTTATCTTCAAGCACTCAAAATCAACCCCACAAAAGTCCTTGAACTAAACCCTGATCTTCGATCAGCAACACTCGATACAATCAAAGCCGTTGAAACTTGTCTTGCTTCTATGGGAATTGAGCGCTCGGCAATTGGTCGAATACTTGATACGCATCCTCAGCTTTTAACATCCGACCCATACATAGACCTTTACCCGATTTTTGATTTCTTATTAAACGACGTTGTTATCCCGTTTAATGACATTCATAAATCCATTATACGTTGTCCAAGAATCCTAGTTTGCAGTGTTGAGGATCAATTGAAACCCACATTTCAATTCCTGAAGGAGTTCGGGTTCGTGGGTCCCAATCGGATCACTTGTCAAACCACTGTGTTGCTTGTTTCGAGTGTCGAGCTTACTTTGAAACCTAAGGTTGATTACATGTTGAGTTTAGGGTTTAAACGCAACGACGTGGTGAATATGGTTTTGAGGTCACCTGGGTTGTTGACATTTAGCATTGACAAGAATTTTAGGCCTAAAGTTGAGTACTTTTTGAAGGAAATGAATGGGGATTTAGGGGAATTGAAGAAGTTTCCGCAGTACTTTTCATTTAGTCTTGAAGGGAAGATTAAGCCTCGGCACAGGCTTTTGGTAGAGCATGGGTTTTCGCTATCCTTATCTGAGATGTTGAAGGTTAGCGATGGGGAATTCAATGCTAGATTGATTGAAATGCGATTGCGGTTATTGGAGGATAAGCAATTGTAGAAGTAAGTGAACTCTTTCTATCGATCTATGGTCGATTTTGTATATGTTGGAGAATAGTTAGATTGCTAATACTAAATGTTTAGATACATGTGTTATAGTTCGATGTGCATTTTTGTTAAAGTAATGATTTTTATCCTTGATGTGGCATTCTATGTTCATGACTTCTATTGTTTCATGTGGAACATGATTTGAAGTTTGATATGCTCTTGTTCTTGATAAAGAATATCATCTGATGATGATTTACCATTTTGAAGTATTTGGCGAGCATGTCCATCTGCTACCTGTTTCTCAAATATTGCATTTTTGATCTGTACTTTGTATTCTTGCAAGTGGATTTAGTAATAGCCACAACTATGGTAGAGGAATTTAAATTTCCTTGGTGTGACAGCAGATTTTACTGCTACTACAACCAAGCATTGCCCTGTTTAGATATCTGAGCCTCTTGCCAAATACTCTACCAGTTTCATTCTATATGATGGTATTTGACTGGATGGAGTTATAAGTTGTTAATATGACTTCTATACTATATTGGTAACAGTGGACGAAAACATTAAACTAGTACGTAGAAAGTTAATAAAAACATCGTATCAAAGTTCAATATTTTGAATAGTTGAGGACTTTTAAATTCTTATAGTTGTGAAAATTGCATAGAAATAAAATGATTTCAAGCATTCTGGATGGTCATATAAGTCGGAATAAAGAGAGTACTATTTAAGTATGTTTGCAAGGTTTAGTTCGCCCCCATGGGTGAGTATTTTGATGACTAGAGGACACCTAAATTTTTTGTATTTGGATGGCAGTGATTTGTACTTTTACAGCCATCTTTCTGTTATTTGAATGCATTAAATGTGATTATATTGTGGCCATTACTTAAAATTCAGTTACACTGGTATCAGGATCATCTGTGATCAAGGATCCTTCATCCTGTTGAGGTCTATTTGAAAGAATTCTCAATTTGCCTTAATTCACCCTGCCATCTCAAATGCTGATGGTAAAATTAGTAGCTCGAAAATCAGCATGTTCCTCTTTGTTGCTGCTTCTATACCCAATGGTCCCGCTTTTCTTATTTTTTGAATTTGGTTTTGACTGTGGTAGTCCTAAAAGCTTGTCCTAACATGGCTTGGTTGCCTATTCTTAATATGGATGATGAGGGTGGGGGTGCAAGACTAGACACCTTAATAGGTTTACTATGACTGCCTTTATTGCTTTTGGTTAAGGATTAATCTAAGTGATTTTTCACCCTTCTGAAGGATAGTGATCACTAGATGCTCCTAAAATGATCATTTTTTTAACATGCACCAATTCTTTCATGCACCAGGAGTGGAAGCAGTGCTTTTGAGAGAACGAACATGTTAACCTTTATAATTACACCTATATAATTACTAGAAAAAGTGAAAAAGAGAATAGAAGAAGAAGGAAGAAAGAAGGAAAAAGAAAGAAAAAACACATGAGTAAGAAGAAGAAAGAAAGAAGAAAGAAAAAAAATGAGTTTAAGAAAAATTACCTGGACTGGATGGAGGAAGTTGAAACCCTAGCAGTAGCAATGTCGATCGAAGAAGAGAGAAATGGTCAATTTTGGTTTTAGGGTTCTATTTTGTATAATAAAAAAACAGACGTAATTTTTTTTTTTTAAAAATAAAGCGCCCCTCTTAACAGAAGCGAGCACTTCGTCGCTTCTGTCGCTTCATCGCTTCTTCAACTGACGCAGACGCTTCACAAGGTCGAGTCGCCTCAGGCTAGGAAAAGCGATGGCTGGTCGCTTCGCATCGCTTTGCGCTTAAAGCAACGAAGCGATTGCTTTTTCATACACTGGGTGGAAGACTCTTATTACTTGGCTAAAAGTTAGATGACCATTTGTTTAATTATCCGGAAACCATTGCGTGTTGTGCATCTGAAAGCTAATCTTTAACCTAAAATCAAGTCCTCTATTATTGTTTTTGCATGTCCACTAGAATATTACGTGGTTCCACTGTTGAAAATATGTTGCTTTTGCCCAAATATGATAATTTGATCTTCTTAGAGTGGAAGATAATTGGGGGTCAAAGCAGCCTCAAAATCTATACGTGTTGTCTCTTACCTTCACTATGTTTCCTTTTAGACGATGAATGATTCTAAAGACACATGTAGTCGAAAAGAACAAATATCTTTTAGAGCCATATAGAAAGCCATGTAGGTGTAATTATATAGTTTAACATGTTTGTCTGGCCAAGTAATTACTTGGTCAACATTGAAGTGGGTGTAATTACACTAACCAATTCTCAAGAGGAGGTGAGAATTGATGGTAATCACACCCTATAATTACATTGCGACTTCAAATTCTTTTTATTTTTTACAAATATATTATATTTTGCACACGTTCTCTTTCAGTTTTTTCTTGTCATTTTCCAACTTGCCTATTCCAGAGATGTTGTGCTTCCAGGTTTACTTTTGTTTATATTTTTGCTATATAGTTGTTTGTTTTTCTTAGTTGTGCTATTAAATATTTTAACAGTTTTTTGATGAACTAACGCGGTTTTGCTTCTTGATTCAGTTCTCCTACCTTTTGGGATGAAGAACAGCATACCCTAAAGATCCAACTAAAGTTTTCCTTTTCTTCATTAACTTAATTTCTTCTTGTTATTTCGTTTAGTTTGACAAATTCATAGTAAAGCGTAGCAATGGCTTCCAAACAGACACTTAGAGTTTTAATTAGTCATGATCGCAGAGTTGACTGGTTGTTGAATGCCTATCTTATACGATTGCACAATGTGAATGTGCCAGAAACTTCTTATGTGGTCATGAGCATTTTCTTGCCTTCTCTTTTATCCTGTTAATACAGATGGCAGTAGGCAATAGAATTTTAAATGTTTCTTTCTATAACGCCTCGTTTGAGATTGCTCAACTTTCTTCTGTCTGCAATTTTTTCCTACTCCTGATTTTGACCTTGTTTTCTCCCATGCCTATTTGTAGTGGTGCTATCTTCTTAATGTCAACCAATCCAATCTATGAGTAGACCTTGTTCTACTGAAAGTTTGTTCTTGGAAGGTTTTCCTTCAAATATGCGCCTGCAATAAGCGCCTCTCTACCTTCACAAGGTAGGGGTAAGAACTTGTACATATTATATCCACACCCCACTTATGAGAATATACTGGGATGTTATTCGTGCACCTTCAACAAGCAGGTTTGGCTGGAACTTGTGGTGGCAAAACGGTTCAAAAAAATCGTTAACCACTCATATTATCCACTATAAAATGGATCAAATATGAATAAGAACCATATTATCGAATTAGAAAGTGGTTAACCAATGAGTTTAACTTTTTACATTTGTAAAACTTCAAATTGGAGATTCCTCAAGTTTGAGAGAACTAGGAATCGTCCAAAAGTGATCATATTCAAGAAGTTATGGATAATATGGTTACCCGTATTATCCGTTGGTTAACCCTTTTTTATTCGTATTAAATATGGGTCGGGTCGGATAATTTATTCGTTTTTATTATCCGGTTCGACCCAAACCATATCTGGCCTGATCCGCTAGTTTGTCATTCCTAGTTGGAACCTAGAGTTCTCAATTACTAGGGTGCAATTGCAGCTGCTCCCTTCTTGTCTCGAATTACTAGACAAGAGGGGTTGCTCTGATGGTAAGCAACCCCCACTTCCAACTGAGAGGTTGTGAGTTCGAGTCTCCCCAAGAGTAAGGTGGGAAGTTCTTGGAGGGAAGGATGCCGGGGGTCTATTTGGAAACTGACTCTCTACCCAAGGCTAGGGGTAAGGTCTGCGTACATACTACCCTCTCCAGACTCCACTAAGTGGGATTATACTGAGTTGTTGTTGTTGTTGTTGTTGTAATTGCAGCTGCTCTAGAAACACCGTTTTTTTTGGGGGGGGGGGGGGTGGAATATACATTGTAGCTCTCGAAAAATAATAGCCACCAAAATGTATAATTTTTATATATAACGTATAATATAAACACACAATAACAATAATTGAATAAAAATTAAATTATTGCAATTCTGTTGGGGATCGAACCCAAAATCTCTGTTCCGTAGACCAGTGCCTTATCAATGTATATTTTGTATATTGGCTAGTGGATGTACTTACTTTGGCCGGCTGGCCAAATGTGTAACTCGCCTCTCTCTCTCTCTCTTTTTAATTTTTAATTTTTTTATTTGATTTGAAGTTCAAGAGAACTTTCCAAGAATTTCTTAGAATAATGTTTCAAAGAACTTCCCTAAAGAGTTATCTAAATAGTCAATTGCTTCATAGTCTTCGGGAGTTATACTCTAAAAACTTTCCTAAAAAGTTATTTAAACGAGCCTAATTTCTTTTTCTTTTTCTTTTTTGGGTAACCTACTCTCGTACGCACTGATAGTATGAAGAATTTAATTATTAGTATATTTTAATTGGTTATAACTATTTTTTTTATCATATTCTTTTAAATATGTTGTTGACTTGTTGCAAAGAGAGATAGGTTGGACAACAACAACATGGGCAGAGTTACAAAATCAAGGTGATCAATTGAACATTTTTCATCAAAAAATTATATTCCATTATTTTCATAAATCAAATAATATTTTTTTCTAAAGACATCTAGTATAAACTTGCTTCCTTAAAGAAATTCTTGACTTGATCATTATCAACGATAATACATAGTCGGACTGGGAAAATATAATCAAAATAAAATAAGTTGCTTGCTATAATAAATAACAAAGTTATATATTTGCATATGAATTAAACTATAAGATAATACGTCAATTTCGGGTGAAGACCGTAATAGGGACATTAATTGTGCGAGTACGAAAAGTTATTTAAACTTTGGCAATATTGCCTAGCATTTCTTCAACATCTGTCCTCCATCTTCATATCCCTATCCTTTTTCCTTTTACCAAAATTCATCGAAAGTTCTCTCATAACCTCTTATAAACGTCATTTGAATATATAACTGAAGTTCTCATTATAACATGTGCTTCACACTACTGGTCGAGACGGAAATTTCATCAAGGGTGTTCAACAATCGCTATATGCATATTAAGATAAATTTAATCTTATAGTTTTTCGACGAAGAGACCCTCCCCCTCGCTAGTTCAGCCACAGAAGTTCACTCTCGTACAACTCATAAAAGACTTAATTGGAAGTTCCATAAACAGTTGTCACTTTTCTTTAAACTTACAAGACAAACCTAGTCTTCCTTCTTTTACGTTTCAATTTCCATCAAGACTTGGTCAAGTCTAGTCTTTTAGTAATTCACTGAACAATACTACAATGTTGTAACAATGTCCTATATAAGTAGAAGCAGATTTCCTATTTTCCTCAACCAGCCTTCAAAGCCTCAACCTTCCACAAACAATTTAGAAGAAGTTCAAAGGAAAAAAAATGGTAATGGACAGAAAACCAAGTACCAATGTAGTCCTTATACACTTCAAAATATTCAACTCAATCATCAAAATTCACAACATTTTATCTAATGCCTACACTTTCGCGAAAGGTTTTTCAAAGTCTATCTACAATAAATGGAATCTTATTTGGAGAAGCAAGAAGTTTCACAACTATCAACAACTTGATTGCGAAGAACAATATTTCCTCAATATTAATTCATATAACTCAGACTTGTTCTTGAATGAACAAAAGATTTGCATGAGTGAGCTAGATATAAACGTGGTGATGGATAAGCTTGGCATTACATGGGAAAAAGAAGAAAATATTGGTACGTTTGATTTATTAACGTTGCTAGATGAGAACCCTAGTTTGGAAGAAGTAAAACATGTTTTCGACATGTTTGACGAGGACAAAAATGGGTTTATTGATGCTTTTGAGCTGCAAAGAGTTCTATGTACCCTAGGCATGAAAGAAGGTTATGACTTGAAAAAATGTAAAAGGATGGTCAATGCTTTTGATGATAATGGTGATGGAGTCATTGATTTTACTGAGTTTGCAAAGTTCATGGAGAAATCCCTTATGTACAATCCTTCATAATATTAGTAGTCCCACTACTATCTAAATGAGTATGATGTTCATTATAATATGTTTAGCAGGAAATATTTTGTATTCAATTCGGGTTTATGTTGTTTTCAATGGTTTTCATCCCATATTTTTTCACTAAGGACGTTTACTTATTTTCTTCAATCTTGACACTTGACACATAGTTATATCTATTCTAAGAGCACGACTCGAGTTAACCGTAGATGAGTTTAAGTTTTATTAATTGATTGAATAAATAATTTTGCAATTTATTGAAAACAAGAAATAACTGTTTACACTGAGCATTGTCTCCGATATTGGGGTGGGACGTGATAATGCTCAACCTACCTTACTCGTTTGAGCAAGCCCTGTTCAATCAAACTGTTAGTGTTGCGAAAGGTTATTAAAGCAAACCAAATACGAATAGCTATTATGTTATATTCATCTAAAAGTATCTAACAAATGTTTAATGAAAAATCTGAACCCACCAATAGCAGGTCATGAGTTGATGATATGTTATAATTATTATTTTAATCGATTATTATATTTAATTTACAGTATTTTAATTGAGTTTGCGCTTTAATCACTAATATTTTGCACTAATTATGTATTTTATGCCTTGTAGGAGTGATTCTGAGCTATATAGATATTATGGAATGCATTCAAGTGATTTGGAGCTTTGAGGTCCGAGTAAAAGCCCAAGGAATTAAGGCAAAATCGTGTTTGGGGATCAACAAATAATAGTTAAGAATGAGCGAAGAATCGAGTAGACATATTGCGCACTTTCTAGTAAAATGCACATAACTGTTCGCTTAGAATTCCATTTGGTCTCCATAATATATGGTCGAAAAGCTAATTCAAAAGGCAACAATTTTATATCTTACGTTTTTCCAAATTCTAAAAAGTTCGCGGTCAGGTCCGCGGCCGCGGACACAACACTATGTAAAATCCGCGGTTAGGTCCGCGGTCAAATCCACGGCCACGGACGTCCTGACCTGTAAAAGTGTCCTTTTTCGTGTAGGAGAATGTATAATTGTTTGGGCCCGACCCTACTTGGTATATATACATGGAAAAACATTTTTTTTGAGAACCTTTGACATACTTTTGACATAATTTAGACCTAAGGAGGCTAAGGAGACCGGGGATTCGACCTAAGGAGGCGGAACACACCAGGAGCAAGGCGGAGAATTCTTCTTCGAGTTTTTCGCTTCCTTCTTCCTATTTTCTATTATTGGTTATGAATTCTAGTATTGTAGTTATGTATACTATTATGAATTACTAATTTGTTATCTAGGGTTTGATGGAACCTATTTGAGGATGATTTTCCTGTTTCGTTAATATAGATTTGCTGTAGTATTTTCTCTATTTGTTCAATTACGTTATTGCTGTGGTTGGTTGAAGAGCTCTCAATAGACTGTGCATATTTAGTGTGTATTACTCGGGAGAGAGTGCATATTTAGGTAGTTGTTGAACAACATCACTCCTAACGTATATGAGGGATCAAACAGACGGTTTAAAGGTGAGATTAAGGATAACGAAACCTTGGTGAGATCTAAGTGAGCTGTATTTAGGCCAGCTAGTGTAATTCGGGAGAATATGTCTAGTAAATTATGATAATTACTCAGAACACAGTTACGACAATCAGAGTGCTCATGATCGGTAGAGAAGACTTTGGCAAATTTTATAGAAAACGTAGTGGAAAGAATTTCGACAATAGGGGAAATAATAACTCTAGACCTTCTTAATCTTGTCTCCTATCCTTATCCTTATTAATTGATAGTTTTAGTGCTTTCTAGTATTTTCTAGTTAGCTAGATAAAAATAAATACTATAATCTTTACAATTAGGGATTTGTTTGGAGTCATGTCTCTTAGCGATATTGAACAACTGTAGCTAAGTCTTAATTTTTTGTAGGATTTAACTCTGAACTTATAAATCAAATTATATTTACAATGACTACTTAAATTTTTTATAAGGCATATTTAAATATGATCATGAGCCTTTAAGGATTAAACTGAAAACAATATCTTCTCCACATTCACTGGGAATAACATAAAAAGTATCCGAATAACAGAAGGTCTAGAAGTAATTATTTACCGATGGAAAGAAATAAATAGTCTGCCTACTCGATTTAAGAAGTCCGGAAACTAGCCGTAAGCTTTGTCACATGCTATTGCAAATACATCTTTGGAAAGAATAATCCTCAGATGATAAATATGAATTTATTTCAAACACGAATGTAATTCAAAAAGCTTTCAATTCCAAAGAGAGGATAGAGAATAATGTTATGCAGTTTACAAAATATTCAAAAATAGTTCAATATCCATACAAAAATAGTTTACAATCTTTTTAGTAAGCACATAAAAAATGAAAGTCTAACAAAATTCGAAAGGAAGAAACAAACCATCTTGTTGTGAAACGTTATAAGTTTACACATAATTTTTACAACCCTGACAATCTTATTCGGCTTTAAATATCCATAATTGCAGCTCATTTACTTGGTTGGATTTCTATATTGTTGATTCTTTCAGCTTTGCTCAACAAATTTTGTATTACTAGAATCCAACATTCAATACTTCTTCATGACTGTTTAGTTCAACTAGTATAGATGTGTCACTAGCAATTTATTTCAAGCTATCCACTTTAAATTCTCCATCCTTATTTACAATTTTCTTAGAAAAATATTACTCCATCCGTTTCATATTATTTGAGCTAGTTAACTCGGCACAGAGTTTAAGAAAAAAGAAGATTTTTGAAACTTGTGATCTTATAAGTTTAATGGGTAAAAGGTTTGTGGGGCCATACCATTTGTGTGGCTATAAAAACGGAGTTTAAAGTTGAATTATTTCCAAATTTAGAAATGTGTCATTTATTTTGGAACAGATTAAAAAGGAAAGTAGCTTATTTAATATGAAACGGAGGGAGTAGTATTAGAAAAATGCGCATGACGAGATTTCACTACTATTAATAAATAAAAATATGTCAAGAGGCTTACCAAGACAGTTGCAACAAAGGAAAATAAGATAAACAAAAAAAATTAGATTTTCTTCTTTCTCATAGCTAAGACAAAATTTCATTCAAGATAAGATCCAATGAATATATTAAAGCACGCATGGGCCAATGATAACAATTTATGCAAAAATGATGTTTTTTTTTCAAGTCTCCTTTCAACCGAGGCGTCAAACTAAAGATGTGAAAGATCATGCTTGTTGCAAGAAAATAACAAATAGATACTATTAAGATATGTAGAAAATCACTCTATCTATGATATGTGCGCTTTGATGGTATGAGCATGATTTTCAGGTATAGGTTTTGATGAATGACAAACAAATAAAGTCAAGTGTCAAACAACGATATTATATGACAAACAATCAAGATTGAATGGTGAGAAGCATATTGATGACGGAATTGCATAGACAAGCCAAAGACGAGCTCAAATGTTCAAGACCGAAGACCCAAGGCGTAGGTCGTTAGGTAGAACCAATGTAAGAGCAACGTTTAAGTTATCTCGTCTTTTGGCTCAACATAGGTCATCATAAATATGCATAAAATTATTTTATTCAATCATATTTATCATAAACATATTTTAAATACTTCAAACAAAATGATGTTAAAGTTTTCATTTTAACCAAAATGGTTTTTGAAGTAAGTTTTCAAAACTGGACTAAAATAATCGATTATACAAATCAGCATAATCGATTATGTAATAACAGTGGCCAAAGTGTTTGAACAATGCCACAGAATAATCGATTATACAAAGTGCATAATCGATTATGTGATTACCGTTGCCAAAGTGTTTGAAACACTGTCTCAATATAATCGATTATATCAATTAGATAATCGATTATCTAGTGGAGAATCAGCTTTTGATTTTCGGAACGTTAGATACATAATCGATTATCTCTATCAAATAATCGATTATCTGGCAGAAAATTAGGGATTCTGATTTTCGGAACGTTAGAGGCATAATCGATTATATGGATGAAATAATCGATTATATGTGAGAAGAATCTGATTTCGATTTTGTAACGTTAACAAATAATCGATTATGTGACATAAATAATCGATTATCTCAGCACAGAATCTGCATAATTAATTGTCAATTAAGCAACGGTCATGCACCCTTTTTCACCTATAAAAAGAGGTCTTTTGAGCTGATTTTAAACACACAACACCTCCCAATATTGATATACATATTGAAATTATTTGAGCATCACATTAGAGCTTTTGTTGAGCCATTTGAGAGACAACTTTGTGTTGTTCATAGAGCTAAACTTGTATCTCTTTATCTACTCTTTTGAGAGAGTCTTGTTGTAAGAAGAGAAAGGTGTTTGAGAAGAACAATATCTTCTCATTGATTGTCGGGTTCGCTAAGTACCCTAAGTCTTAGTGGTTGAAGTCTTGTGGTGCGGTATCCACGAGCAAAGTGAAGTCTTGAGGTACGGTATCCTCGAGCAAGTTGAAGTCTTGTAGAGTGTACATCTACGAGCAATTGTAACGGTTTGTTAGGCACCCGTAAGCTTAACGGAGTTAGTGGAATCTCGAGAGAGTCTCTCGGGGACTGGACTAGCCACAAGTTGTGGTGAACCAGGATAAATTCGGTGCGTTCTTTCCTTGTTATTTTAATTACCGAATTTATTTTATTCTTGCAATTTTAATTTCGCAATATTTATCAATATTCTCGTGCCGCACTATTCACCCCCCCTCTAGTGACGGGCATAAATCTTAACAATTGGTATCAGAGCCTAACTCTCTGAAAGCCTTAACTGGTTGAGAGCGATATATATTTTTTTGTTGAGAATATTGATCGCAGGAATGATGAGCGAATGACACTCCACCCATAGCCCTCCAATGCTTGACGGAACAAATTATACATATTGAAAAGAGCGGATGAGAATATTCGTCCAATCACATAATTTTTGTTTGTGGCGAATCATCAAGAATGGACAACAAATGCTAACAAAGGAGGAAGATGAATATGATGCCGAGGACATCAAAAAGGTTGAAATTAACGCAAAGGCCATAAACTTATTATATTGTGCCGTGAATCCTGATGACTACCGGAAAATCTCTTGTTGCACAACCGCAAAGGAAATGTGGGATAAACTCGAGATCACTTATGAAGGTACGTCTCAAGTCCGAGAATCTAAAGTTGATTTTTTAACACATGAATATGAACTTTTTAGAATGAGGGAGCAAGAACCTATCGATACTATGTTCGAACGATTCTCAAAAATCGTCAACGACCTTCATGCTCTCGGGAAAGTGTACACGAACAAAGATCTTGTTCGAAAAATCCTACGGAGCCTCACTCCCGAATGACGTTCCAAAGCCGATGCCATCCAAGAGTCAATAGGAATCACGGATATCACAATTGATGGACTAAGAGGTAACCTCGAAACTTATGAAAGTACAATTCTTAATCCCTATCTTAGAAGCAGAAGTTCGAATTTCGCCTTCAAAACATCATCTTCTAAAAGAGTAGAGGTAAGTGATTCGGAAAGCGATGATGATATTATTTCCAATGATATAATTGAAAAGTTTTATAAGTTTATGAAGAAGGAAATAAAGAAGGAAGAACCAAGTCCTTCATGCCAAAATTGTGGAAAACTTGGCCACACCAAATCACATTGTCCAAAACCCAAGGACAAGAAAAAGAAGAAACATCATCGGCGCGTGACATGGGATTCAGACAGCTCGAGCGATGAAACTGCCGCATTATGCCTCATGGCCAACGAAGAAGAAGAGGTAAGTAATTCTAACTCTCACTCGTTTGAAGAATTGCAAAATGCATTTGATGAATTACATGGTGAATTTGTTAATGCTTCTAAAACGATAAAAGAATTGAAGAAAACACTTTCTTTGCAAGAAAAAGATTTTGAGAAAACACTTTCTTTGCAAGAAAAAGATTTTGAAAAACCATCTTCTTTGAAAGAAATAGATTTTGAAAAATTGACTAATGACATTAGTGCTCTTAAAAATAAAATTGAAGTTTTAGAAAAAGAAAATAAATTTTTGGAAAATGACAATGTTGATTTTAAAAATAAGATCAAGGAATTGAATGAAGCCTCTTCAATTGATCAATGTTCAAATTTCTCTTCTTGTAGTTCTTTGAAAACAGAGAACATAGAACTTAGGAACGCACTAGAAAAACATAGTGTTGATAATCCTAAAACAAGTGAAGAAATCAAAAAGGATGTTAGAAATGAGGTTAAACCACCTAGAAATAATTCTAAGAACTTTACTAATGAGTCTAGAATGAATAACTTTAGATCACCTAGAAACAACTCTAGGAATTTCACAAATGAGTCTAGAATGAATAATGTTAGACCACCTAGAAACAACTCTAGGAATTTCAACGCTTCTAGGAATAACAAATTTAGATCACCTAGAACGCATTTGGCTCAACCTAGACACATGCACAATCCTAATGTTATATGTCATTATTGTAACCGAGTAGGACACATTGGACCCGTATGTTTTGCTAAACATAGAGATTCATATTTTGATTATGATTATTATTTGTCTAACCCCCAAGGACCCAAAAGAAGTTGGGTACCGAAAACCTATTTTTAGGTACTTTTGCAGGTGTGCTTGAAGACTACAATATTGTAGTAGATGCACCAAGCACGAAACCTTAATGCATCAAGGAGAAATGTCGGTTAGTTATCGTATTTTCGATAAAAACATAATAGCTGATATGTGCTAACAATTGATGATTGATTCATGATTCGATAAGTTTTTATTTTGAATAACAATTGGTATCAATTAGTTTTATATTAAATGATTGATTCATGTTTTGATGAATATTTTGAGTTTAAATAAACAGTTGGTATATTTGCGAAAAATGACCGTTATTATGATTAGTATGCTTTTACTAACATTTAGTATCATTTGATGTTGTTTCTAACAATTGGTATCGTCAATAGTTTAATTAACAATTGGTATACTCTTTTTGCTAATGCCAAAAGGGGGAAGAATTTAGGCGATATGCATGCTTTAATTGAGGGGGAATATTCAATTAAGGGGGAATTATATTGAATTGTTTGCATAAATTGTATGTTAAGATATAGCATGAATTTAGGGGGAATTCGATATGCATATCTCCTATTGTTTGTCATTACCAAAAAGGGGAAAATTGTAGAAAATCACTCTATCTATGATATGTGCGCTTTGGTGGTATGAGCATGATTTTCAGGTATAGGTTTTGATGAATGACAAACAAATAAAGTCAAGTATCAAACAATGATATTATATGACAAACAATCGAGATTGAATGGCGAGAAGCATATTGATGACGGAATTGCATAGACAAGCCAAAGACGAGCTCAAATGTTCAAGACCGAAGACCCAAGGCGTAGGTCGTTAGGTAGAACCAATGTAAGAGCAACGTTTAAGTTATCTCGTCTTTTGGCTCAACATAGGTCATCATAAATATGCATAAATTATTTTATTCAATCATATTTATCATAAACATATTTTAAATACTTCAAACAAAATGATGTTAAAGTTTTCATTTTAACCAAAATGGTTTTTGAATAAGTTTTCAAAACTGGACTAAAATAATCGATTATACAAATCAGCATAATCGATTATGTTATAACAGTGGCCAAAGTGTTTGAACACTGCCACAGAATAATCGATTATACAAAGTGCATAATCGATTATGTGATTACCGTTGCCAAAGTGTTTGAAACACTGTCTCAATATAATCGATTATATCAATTAGATAATCGATTATCCAGCGGAGAATCAGCTTTTGATTTTCGGAACGTTAGAGACATAATCGATTATCTCTATCAAATAATCGATTATCTGGCAGAAAATCAGGGATTCTGATTTTCGGAACGTTAGAGGCATAATTGATTATATGGATGAAATAATCGATTATATGTGAGCAGAATCTGATTCTGATTTTGTAACGTTAACAAATAATCGATTATGTGACATAAATAATCGATTATCCCAGCACAGAATCTGCATAATTAATTGTCAATTAAGCAACGGTCATGCACCCTTTTTCACCTATAAAAAGAGGTCTTTTGAGCTGATTTTAAACACACAACACCTCACAATATTGATATACATATTGACATTATTTGAGCATCATTTTAGAGCTTTTGTTGAGCCATTTGAGAGACAACTTTGTGTTGTTCATAGAGCTAAACTTGTATCTCTTTATCTACTCTTTTGAGAGAGTCTTGTTGTAAGAAGAGAAAGGTGTTTGAGAAGAACAATATCTTCTCATTGATTGTCGGGTTCGCTAAGTACCCTAAGTCTTAGTGGTTGAAGTCTTGTGGTGCGGTATCCACGAGCAAAGTGAAGTCTTGAGGTGCGGTATCCTCGAGCAAGTTGAAGTCTTGTAGAATGTACATCTACGAGCAATTGTAACGGTTTGTTAGGCACCCGTAAGCTTAACGGAGTTAGTGGAATCTCGAGAGAGTCTCTCGGGGACTGGACTAGCCACAAGTTTTGGTGAACCAGGATAAACTCGGTGCGTTCTTTCCTTGTTATTTTAATTACCGAATTTATTTTATTCCTGCAATTTTAATTCCGCAATATTTATCAATATTCTCGTGCCGCACTATTCACCCCCCCTCTAGTGACGGGCATAAATCCTAACAAGATACACATTGATGATCGCTGCAAATACGTTAGTTTCTTATTAAAAAAATGTGACCGATGCAAAAGTAAGGATAATCATCAATAGAAACACACACACATACATACCTCCCAAAATTTTAAGTTTTTGGAACAGTTGAGTATCTCCACATGCACAAATTGCCGAGGAATCTAGGTTAAACAACCTTCTCAGATTCGAATGAAATATTAAAACTTTTACTAAGAGAATGGATATAAGAAGTAACTCTCTTCACAAATTATCTTAAGTTCACAACTACATGAAAAGACTGCATGCATGAATGCTTGCTTATCCTAATGCTTATATAAAATGTATGATTTATGCAAAATATAAATTTGTTCATTCAAGATTGTCACGACCCAAAATCCACTAAGGGTTGTGATTGTGTCGGACACCGCTATCAGGCAAGCTAACCAAATTACTCAATTAAATTCTCGTTTTAAAAATTTTGAAAACTATGATCTTCCTTTTTTAATAGAAAAAATTAATCATTTCAAATTAAAAATAAATGGTAAGAAATTAATACAAGGCAATCCATAATAATCCCAGAACTCAGTATCACAAGTGCATGAGTATTTACTAGGAATAAAATAAAATACAGTAGCTGTCTGGAATACAAAGTGGACAGAAATAAAAATACAACACAATACTCTGAAGGAGACTCTGCTGGCTTCGGGTCATCTCGATAAATGCAGCTCACCTAAGTTCCCATATCAACCATATCACTATGCCACAAAGCCACTAGCCACACATGAACCTGTGCAACAGATAGGCACAACAAGTATAGTATGAGTATGAAAATAACGTGTACACAGTAAGTATACCGTTTAATCTCGAAGAAGTAGAGATGAAAGGTCGAATTCGACACTTACTAGTGGTCCAATAATAATACACCAATAATATAGTAAATCGTGGAATTTCGTTAAGATGACTGTAACTCAGTAACATGAAGAAAATAATCAATTCTTTTATAAATAGGAGATTTCTAAATTCATTTTTTTCATCATTTGTACATTTATCTCAAGTCAGGAGAGAAAATATCAATATCTATAAATTCCAAGGCAAGTAATACAAGCATGCGTAAAATCTTGTCGAGGACGTACGACCCTATCCAGCAATATTTAGACTGTGCGCTGCTAGAGGGTCGAATAGCGCGAAGCATAGATGCATCTATTACCCCGTTCGTGAATTGTACATATGACTCGGTCAAATATAAATAAACAATCACCCTGCTTGCGAATCATACATGTGATGCAAATAAATATAGAAACACATATTCAAACAGTTAATCAAGACTTCATCAAGGAACAACTATCCAAGGAAAAACCAATTCTCTTTAACAATTCCAGAAAATGAAATTTAATTTCTTAGAAATTCACTTACTAATTCGATGTGATTTCAGCAATTCAACTTGTCAATAAGATTACAAATATTCTAAGTACAACATGTTTTTGGGTCCTCGACTACCTGGACATAAACATAGTAGCTACGCATGGACTCTCTTCACCTCGTGCGTACATATCCACCACAAATAGGAGCATCTAACCAGTTAACTCACCTATGAGGACAATTCCCTCTTACAAGGTTAGAAAGGAGACTCACCTCGCTCCAAAGTCCAATAACCGGATTTCAAGCCCTTCCGACGACTCAAAACGATGCCGCGACGCTCCAAAACTAGCCAAATAATAGGCAAACTAATGAAAATACACCATAATATTCATAATAATTTAATTTATATAAAATCTCAACTTCGCTCGAAAAGTTGACAAAATTGCCCTCAGGAACACGTGCCCGGATTCCGAAATTTCTCGAAGATAAACTTTACCCATAATCTCACGAACTCAAATATATACTTTACTCTCAATTCCATGACCAAAATCATGGTTGAAGTCCAAGAATATGAAGTTTCTAGGTTTTCCTTAAACCCCCACATTTCTACCAATTTTCATTTTAAAATCCATATATAATCAACATATTTAACACAAAATAGTTGGGGTAAGCTTACCTTGTCGTTGACGATGAAAACCCTTGTAGCTCTCTAAAATCGTCCACACCAAATGAAAATAGGAGAAAAATGACCATCTCCCAATTTTAAAAGAATACACCGCCTCCAGCCTTTCCGCAAGCCGCTCCTGCAGCCCTCGCTTCTGCGGCGCACGTGCCACTTTAGCGGTCCGAGGCTCAGGGCTAAATGCCACTTCTGCGGTCTCCTCAACGCAAGTGCGCTCTCGCATTTGTGGTTAAAGTGCCGGACCTGCGGTCGTTGCACCCCTTCGCCCGAACCGCATTTGCAACCCCTTGGCTGCTTCTACAACTCCACACCTGCGGTTAATACCTCGCAAGTGCGGTTATACCAGATATCAACTATCTCAATTCTTCTTCAAACTCTAAAATTGATCCGTTAACCATCCGTAATCCACCCGAGGTCCCCCCCGGACCCCAACCAATCATGCCAACTAGTCCTAAAATACATTACAGACTTGCTCGAGGCCTCAAAATTACATCAAACAACGCTAAAATCATGATTCGACCTCCAATCCAAGCTTAATGAACTTTAGAATTTTAAACTTCTACATTTGATGTCGAAACCTATCAAATCACGTCTGATTGACTTCAAATTTTGCAAGCAAGTCATATTTAACATTACGGACCTACTCCAACTTACGGAATCAAAATCCACCCATCGATATCAAAAGGTCCACTTCCGGTCAAACTTCTCAAAGACCTTAAAATTTCTATCATTAGCCAAATTACTCCAAAATGACCCACAGACTACCGAATTCACTTCTTATCGCACTCCCAACACTAGAATTACCATACAGAGCTATTCTCACACTCGGAATCCCTAATAGACATTGATGACACTAAAATTCACTTCAACCCAAACTTATGAAATTTCTCCAAAAATGCTAACTTCCACAATAGGTGCCTAAAATTTCCCGCGCCTTCCAAAACTCGATCTGAACATACGCCTAAGTTCGAAATCATCATAGAAACCTGCTGGAACCTTCGAATCCCAATTCTAAGGTCGTTTTCTTTCAACTTAAAGCTTCCGAAATGAGAATTCTCTTTCCAAATCAACTCCAAACTTCCCAAAATTCAACTCCAACCATGCGTACAAGTCATAATACCTAAATGAAGCTACTCATGGCCTCAAACTGCTAAACGACGTTCTAGAGCTCAAAATGACTGGTCGGGTCGTTACATTCTCTCCCACTTAAACATTCGTTCATCCTCGAACGTGCTAAGATTTGCACTGGAGTTGTTTTAAATCACTTTTAAACACCTCGTGCACATATCCGTGCTACTTCAACTCAGTTGAGCTTACTGGCTTGATCAGTTCTGAAGACATCCCATTTTATTCAAGAAAATAAGCTTGTAGCCCTATCCCAACATTCGAAATTCTTAACTAGGCCTGCTTCCAATATATGAACACCGTATCAATCACTACACTAGGTACCAGAACATGACTATATACCTTTTCTGAATCCTCACCATGCACCACATCATTCATAGGACCATAATAACGTTCTCTAATCATAATAACCAACATTCCCCAAATCTGATGCTCAAAACGCACCTCAAGATATACATAAGTATTGTTCTAACTCTCCCAATACTGCCACGACAAAAGAGGTGTGTAGAAGTTCGTAACCACCTGCCAAGTCAACACATCATTGAGGCTACACTCCCGACAATAACATTACCTCTTTCTGAACCAAATAAGGATCTTTGCTCTTGAATATACTTCATGCAATCCGAGTGCACTGATCCTAGATTCAATAACCGTGTCTCACCCATTTCGAACTACTTAGGTAACAAGCCACCCCATACATGACCAAAAGTCTCATATAATTCCACAACGTGCCAATAAACTATCCACTCAAGCGGGATACATAAGGAAAATAAACTCTGCAAGGGACTACTCAAATCATGTAACATATCTAAACTTTCCTCAGAGAATGGGAAAAAAACACATAATGGAATATAAGGGACTATAATTATCATCTCACTGTTGCGGCACGCAACCCGATCCAAACATAAAATTCGCATAAGGGGATACATTTCGAGCTAAACTGCCCATTACAACACAATACTGAATATCTGTCACAAGCATGCTAAGTGCATAATATCATCTCAGAGGGAACATGTAGTGCCATTAGCTAATAAACTCAAGCACAATTGAGGTGCTATATATGTTCTGAAACTAAAGAGCCATCCTGCTCACATAACACCATCGCTACACGAAATCTCAACACATACAAAAATTATCGAGCCATTCACAACTCACACGGCACAATATAACATTACATGAAACAACTGACGATGAAATAACATCCGAATACTCCCCCATAGGGAGAGCTATGCCAAAATGAACACATCCGGCATGATATAGAGCCCATATTCGCACTTAAATCCATTCACAAGCCTCAAGCCAATTCTGATTGTGCTGAACTAAGTCCATAATATTTCCTGGGTCCATAATAACCCTCTTTTTCCCATAACATACAGGAAAAGACATCATAATCGGAGTAATCCTCCATAGTCCACAACCTAATGAATCGAGTGCCCTCCAGGCATCAATTCTCGAATTAACGATATCACCACAATCTTCATACTTGGTTTAATTCTTGAATCAATCTAGTGACCCCATGCCGCACTTTTATAATCTCACGGTGGGGCATGCTCCCAAGACCTTCAGCAATAGATAACAGGTCAGTACATCCATACCACCGGCTGCAATAACGCCAAAAAGCGATCAAGAATCCTTAACCAGGATGTGTAGCCTTTTTTCACAAAATCACCAATCTCTGGCGATGTTGTAGACAATACCAACTTACTCCAAATATCAAAATCCCCTTCCTGTTCATCCGAGTTCGTGACATCCTCGTCAAATACTAAACCGCAACCTGATCCTCACCTTCAAATTCTATATCATTCACTGCACCTAACAAGCCATGTGATAAATTCTAATCACTAATAGACTAATACTTTATCATATAGAAACTTTCACTTAACTCATTTCTGGAGAACTATAGCAACATAGATGTGAATTCTCATAACTGTAGAATATGCAAATCTTCGAGTAGTGGTCTAAGCCACCAAAGCCCTTCCGGGATCTGCCTACACATAACAGGCCAAACACTAGGATACTTTCGAATAAAAACAATTACGATCGACAAGCCTCACATGTTTCGCAACAAATCACCTACATAACTTAATCATGCTGAAAAAACTGATCACCGCTACCATTATGCCAATTCAACCATGGCCAACCAATCAAATTTCTTCTAATTCATCCTTAACTTGCATTAGGGATAATAATAGCTCCATACCTTACATTACTAATCCTAAATCCGCACTATTCTTGAGTGACTCCATCCTCGTTACCACATTTTCTCCAAGCTAATGAACCGTTTCATACCCTCCTTGCACGCACATTCGCATCCTTAACTGATATACCCATTCTGAGAATTCCACTATTAATATGAGGTCTTTCTCTCATTTTCCTCCCAATGCTACACTGCAAGACGAAAATATCATAGAACACTCCGAGCCCCTTATCATAATCTTCTACAAAAGCTCGATTTTTAACCATACTTATAGGCTCGAAATTATTAAGCACCATACTTAAACTTTTGAATCCACTAGTACCGTTGTTGAGAGACACCCACTCTGACATATTCCCGAATATAATCAACTCCATGAATTTTCTAGCACATGAATACCCTTTCGACGAAGCAGCTGGCCGAATCACTTTCCTTGAAACCCACATCTATACAAGGCATAAATCCCGAATCCATCCCCAAATCTGAACATGAGCCAATAAGGCCCTAGCACACCCTTAACAATTCCTTTGCTCGAATTACCTCTTATGTTCTTTTCCGTTAGCTGAAATAACCCATCAATATGCTAATAACCAAAAATCTCATAAATAAATGACCATGCCATCCAACCGTAGGTAGTGGGGCTCTCCCATTTAGGTTGAAGCCTTTATTACACAACTTTGGAACCCACCAAGATTCTTTATCTTTTAATGACATAACCTTGCGCAATTAAACTGCCATATTCCTCGAAATCCTTCCATTAGCATTTCATGAACACTCTGAATCTCTAGCAACATTCACATATTAAACATCTTACCGGATAGCCAATAAAATCTTTTGCAGGAGTTTCACCAACTATGAGACCACCGGCCTGCCAATAGGAGTTGACCCATTTTGCCCAAGCTCAGTTAAAGTTTTGAAGAATGACAAATGAACTCAGTGAAGGACTAGGTCCATCTTATGAGACACAGTGGTTATAAACCTATGCATATGATATGCACATGAAGAAGATAAGTCGTTGGTATTGATTAGCAATATCTTCTGAACTGATAGCATGTGGGATAAGGAGTTGAAGTGTCCTTATGATAAGAGAACACAATTCGGATCAAGGATAAGGGTTGGAGTTTGTATTGGTCTAGGACACAAATTTGATGAAGGATCAACAATTGAGTCTCAATCAAACTCTGATTACTAACTTAATAAATAGCTAAGTTTGTTCTCTTTTATGGGTATGCACATTTCCTGTAAAAGAAACTCAAGATGAACCAGGTCCATCACTCAGTTGCATAAAAACGGGCAGATTCGAGCATGTGGGTTGCACGTGAAGGAGATAAACTTAACTTGGTGTATTTAATATCTCCTGATCGAAAATGTTGCATAATTGATAAGGAGAAGGAGTCCTTAATCAAAGAGAACACTATCCAAGATAAGGAAGGAGTTAGTAGTTGAAATCAACTAGAACTCGTCCACCAAGGAAAAGTTGCATCAGAAATCTAGTTATTTATTCATCTACTAACTCTATATATTGCAGTATGTTCTCACTTTAAATGTATTGCACAAAAACGCAGAAGTTAAACGTGAATTGAGAGCAAAATAGCAAGGCTTTTGCAAGCAGTTCGTGTGTGATTTAAGTGTGCAAACTTGAAGCTACATGAACCAGATTTAAGATCAGCTCCATAAAGAGTTTTATGTGTCTTTCTTTATTTCTAGTTCAATTGTAGTATGTGTTTTATTTGTACCTTTCAGCTTTCATAGAAGCAATTGTAATAGGTACTTTGAGTATTCAAGTTAGAGTTAACTTGAAGTTGTCGCAACAGTTAGAGGCTGGTTGCTACAATGAGATTAGAGTTAATCCTTAGGTTTACAAAGAGGTTTTGTAAATGCTATTTTGGCTCAGTGATTTTAGTGGAAGTTTGGGAAAATCCTACTGAGTAGCAGGTCTTGTTTTTGCACCTTTTGAGCCAGGTGTTTTCCATGTAAAATCTATGTGTTCTTTATTTTCGGTATTTATTGTTCCGTAACAGTAGTAGTTGGAACACATAGATGAACCAGGTCTTTCATAAGCAGTTTAAGCAAAAAATTGGGTACCACATAAATCACCCCTCCTCTTGTGTGGTATTGACGTATAAAACAACAACCCACCTGAGCCCGTGCTTATTCACCAGCTGCACCAGTCCATTCATTCCTTGTGGACATCAACTAAATGTGCGACAATATCTTCCAATTCAAAGATATGTTGTATCCTCCTTCATATCAAGCAACTCCTTTCTATTATATCAAATCTCCCGCCATATAATGGCAAATACTTCAAATTAAGTCCGTAGACCCAACACTGAATCCACATACTACTCTGCCACTCTCCCATTTTGGGCAGACTCACTTCTTTAAGAAACTACTCGACCTCCACTTCTCGCACCTGGCCTTCTAGAAGTTTAACCGCTGCATGACCCTTCCTACACGTTTTTCCTCATCCTTTGCTCCTCAGATGATGCCTTAGATCAAAATCTACCTTGGCAGTACTTGAAACAATAGACTGCTACTCACTTTTAAACCTTTCTGAAGATCATCTTTTTGAGCCGTCAGTATTAGAAATACACATTCAATCCTGAACCATCGCACTCACCGGGCTCTGATAGCCACTTCTCTAATACTATCTTACAATATCCTACCCCAAGACGAACTGCAAAAGGTCTTAACACCGGTGGACTTAGTATATTCAATAAGGATAACGTCTCATCACAGATGAAGATTCCAACACGCTTGCAAATACCAAGCGTCTTTACTCCATCATCCCAAATCTGAACATTTTTAGCCCGATTATTTTTCCCCCATCAGGAATAAAATAGCGAATATCTAAATCATGCACTGAGTAAACTTCCCTTCGAGTCATTTACTTCCCCGACACATAGGAAAGCATCCTACGATCACATCAATATTGCGTGACAACCGTTCGTAAGCATCATGGAAACTTGTGCCTATCCTCAAAGCTCTCAGAAGTACAACTACTGAGCTGAAATGACAAAATATCCTTTCGCAAGGCAAAGACAATAATTAAATCAACTTTGCAGGGACAAACATCCCATACTACCAATGTAGTACATTTAAAATTTCTCAATTCCTGATATATAGTAAGCGCTTTGCATCGCATAAGATCGATTGGGAAGGAAACAAAGGCATAAGTGTCACGACCGAAACCCCGCTCCGGTCGTGATGGCTCCTCTCATCAAGACAAGGCCAGCCAGACCATTACAATATACCTCTTTTAAGGAGTTAAAAAGTTCATAAGCAGTTTAAATATGATTTAATGATATTAATTAGTAGAAGTACAACCCAACACAGCCCTAATAGGGGTGTCACAAGTCACGAGCATCTATTAGAGTGTAAGTACCACTACAAGGTCTAAAATACACCATACATGAATAATGAACTACAGAGAGAGAGAAGCAGTGCTGTGAACGCTGGGAGCCACCTTGCTAAACTTCTATAAGTCTGCCTCCAATCAGCCAAAACCTGCTACCAGGTGAATAAATACCTGCATCTGCACATAAGGTGCAAGGAGTAAAGTGAGTGCCCCAAACAGTGTGTAATAAAGGTAAATAATAGCTGAGCAGCAAGAAATCACGTAAAGCAAACCAACATGCTATATAGAAACAATGTAAAACTCTCTGAGAAAAGCAGTGAAGCTGAAAATCTTTAGAAATATCTTAGCTCAGTTTAAACCTCTTTTGAAAATAACCTTTTCAATAGTTATGCAAATGAATGCAAAACAGTTAGTGTCGATAAGCACAGAAAATCAGCCTCTTGGGCTCAAATTCCACAGTATATAAGGTAAAATGACAAGTATATATGAAAGATGAACACATAAAGGTTCGCCCCTTAGGCAATATGTCAGAATAGTACTAGCCTATCGGGCTAGCTCACAATCACTCTCAGAATAGCATCAGCCCCTTGGGCTACCTCACAGTCACTAGTATCAGCCCCTCGGGCTAACTCTCAGAATAACATCAATCCCTCGAGCTACCTCATTGTCACTTGTATCAGCCCCTCAGGCTCACTCTCAGAATAATGGGCACCCGCGCTCATTGTGGGTGTGCAGACTCCAGAGGGGCCCCTTACGGCCCAAGCGCTATATCAAGCCACCTTGTGGAATCATCACTCGGCACTCAGCCTCCCATTACTCAAGCCACTTTGTGGCATATAAATGTATCTCAGGCCCTCGGCCTCATATCCCTCAGCATATCCTTACATATGGCCCTCGGCCACACTCAGTGTGAATATAATCACAAGCCCCTCGGGCATCACAAGCCCCTCGGGCATTAGTAAAACAGTAGATCTCAGCCCAAAACATCATTTAGAAATGTCATTTAAGTTTCAAATCTGAGTAAAAGTGGTTGAGTTTGTAAAATTATAGATATTAACAGGACTGAGTTCAAGTAATAAATCAAAACATTGAGGAAATAGTGATAAAAATCCCCGAAGGTTTCAAGTAATTGGCACGAAGTCCAAATATGGCAATTATCCAAAATCATGATGATAACAAATATATTTCAGTCAAATATGCAGTAAAATCATCAATCGAGACGGACCAAGTCACAATCCCTAACGCTGCTCTACCCCATGCTCACTATCCGGCGTGCAAGTCACCTCAATTTAGCACTACGATGTGCAGTCCGGGGTTTCAAACCCTCAGAATATCATTTACAATCATCACTCACCTCGAACCAGCAAAATCTCTAGCTCGTGATGCCTTTTCCCCTCTAGTCGGTCTCCACGCGCGTCAAATCTATCCAAAATCAATACAGATACATCTCAATATGCTAAGGGAACAACGCCCAAGCGAAAACAGTCAATATCGGGCACTAATCCCGAAATTACCAAAACCCGAGCCCCGAGCTCACTTCTCAAAATTCAGAAATTTTTGTATCAACGGGTTCCTTATCTCCTACGAGTTCATACATACAAAAAGTTCTAAAATCCGACCTCAAATTGTCTGTCAGATCCCAATTTAAAAGTCCAAATTCTCAAGCCCTAGTTCTTCAGTTTTAGCGTTAGTTTCCATAAATTTCTTGGTGGAATTCACATAATAATCGAGTATTGAATTCAAAAATCATACCCCCACGTGATTCCTCTTGAACCCCTCTTCAATTAGCTCTCCCAAGCTCCAAAATCGCTAAAAATGTAGGTTCTACACCTCAAAATCGCGGAGTAGCCTTCTTAAAACATTCTACCTAGCCCTTAATAATCCTTCTTTGCGAACGCGGTCAATGTCTCACATTCGCGAAGCATAACAATTCCATTGACCAAAAGTCTCCTACGTGAACGCGACAACCATCTCGCCAACGCGTAGTTTTACCCTGGCAACCCTCTGCGAATGCGGTCCCACACCTGCGAACTTGAAATACAAATTTTACTTCCAATCCACCCGACCCAATTCCTCTTATGCGAACGCGAATACACCCATGCGAATGCGATGCCTCCCCTATTCCAAACTATACGAACGCGAAGAGCCATCTCACAGCCTTACGCGAATACGATGCTCGAACGGGAACGCAAAGGCTTAAATTCTTGCCTTCCAAATTCTTCCTACGCGAACGCGAAGAAATAAATCTCCGCAACACCTAAAATGAAAATCTGCAACTTTAAAACTTAGAAAATGGTCGCACTGACCACCCGAAACTCACTCGAGGCCCCTAGGACCTCAACCAAAAGTACCATCACATCCTAAAACCTCATTCGAACTTGTTCCAATCAAAAAAACACCTCAAACAACATCCAATTACCTAAAACTCATCGAATTTAAGCCTAAGTATTCCAAAAACTTCCGAAATACGCTTTCGATCAAACACCCAACCAAACCACTTCCGAACGACCTGAAATTTTGCACTCATACCCCAAATGACACAACGAAACTACTAAAACTCTTGGAATTCTATTCTGATCTAAGATTAAAATCTCACCTACCCACCGTAAATCGCCAAAATATCAACTTTGCCAATTCAAGCCTAATTCTACTCTGGACCTCCAAAACCAATTCCGATCATGCTCCCAAATCATAAATCACCCAATGAAGCTAACCAAATCATAAAAATCCCAATCCGAGCTCATATACAAATAAGTCAACTCTTGATCAAACCTTTCAAATTTAAAACTTTTAACTGAAACTGTTCTTTCAAATTCATTCTGATTTTCCTGAAACCAAAACCAACAATCTACATTTGTCATTATACATTACACGGGCAAGTCATGCCTGAGAAGTGGTGAACAAAGTGTAAAAGCTCAAAACGACCGGTCGGGTCGTTTCAATAAGCCTTAAATGAATGAAATTGCACGATGAGGAAGTCAAGAAGGGAAGTGCTCCTAACAACCGTGTAGCCTAACTAAGATAAGTACAGACATCTCCGTACTGATCCGTGAGACTCTACTAGACTTGCTCATGACTCGTGAGACCTAAGGGAACCTAGTGCTCGGATACCATGTTGTCACGACTCAAATCCACTAAGGGTCATGATGACACCGATTACCGTTGTTAGGAAAGCTAACCAAAATACTCAATTAAATTCTCGTTGTAATATTTTTGAAAACTATGATCTTCCTTCATTTTTAATAGAAAAAGGTAATAATTTCAAATTAAAATACAAATGTTAAGAAGTTATTACAAGATAACCCATAATCATCCCAGAATCCAGTGTCACAAGTGCATGAGCATTTACTAGGGAATGAAAAAAATGCAGTAACTGTCCGGAATACAAAGTGGATAGAAATGAAAATACGGTACAATACTCTGAAGGAGACTCTGCTGGATACTGGTCATCTCGATAAATGCAGCTCACCTAAGTCAATAACCATGTCACTATGCCACTAAGCCACTAGCCACACATGAACCTGTGCAACAAAAATACACAACAAGTGTAGTAAGAGTACGAAAACAACGTGTACCCAGTAAGTATCCCGTCTAATCTCGAAGAAGTAAAGATGAGAGGTCGAATTCGACACTTACTAGTGATCCAATAATAATACACCAATAAGATAGTAAATCGTGGATTTTTATAAAGATGATTGTTACTCAGTAACATGAAGCAAATAAGCAATTCTTTATTAATAGAAGATTTAAAAATTCATTTTTTTCATCATTTGTACATTTATCTCAATCATGAGAGCAAATATCAACATCTATAAATCCCAAGGCAAGCAATACAAGCATGCGCAAATCATGCCGAGTATGGCCCGATCCAACAATATTTAAACTGTACACTACCAGAGGGTCGAATGGCGTGAAATATAGATGCATCTATTACCCCGTTCATGAATCATACATGCGACGCAGTCAAATAGAAATAAACAATCACCCTGCTCGGAAATCATACATGTGATGCATGTACATATAGAAACACATATTCAAACATGTAATCAAGACTTCATCAGGGAACAACTATCCAAGGAAAACCCACTTCTCTTTTAACAGTTCCAGAAACAAAAGTTTAATATTTTAGAAATTCACTTACTTATTCAATGTGATTTAAGCAATTCAACCCATTAATAAGATTACAAATATTCCAAGTACAACATGTTTTTGGGTCCTAGACTACCCGGATATAAACATAATAGTAGCTCCGTATGGACTCTTATCACCTTGTGCGTACGTAGCCCCCATAAATAGGAGCACATAACCAATTTATTTACCTATGGGGACAAATCCCTCTTACAAGGTTAGAAAAGAGACTCACTTCGCTCCGAAGTCCAATTACTGGGTTCCAAGCCCTTCTGACGACTCAAATTGATTCCCCGACGCTCCAAAACTAGCCAAATAACAAGAAAACCAATTAAAATACACCCTAATATTTATAACAATTCAATTTATATAAATCCCAACTATGCTTGAAAAGTTAACAAAATTGCCTTCGGACCCACTTGCCCGGATTCCGAAATTTCTCGAAGATAAGCTTTATCCATAACCTCACAAACTCGAATATATAATTTACTCTCAATTCCATGACCAAAATCGTGGTTAATGTCTAAGAATACTGTCACGACCTTAAACCCATACATGGTCGTGATGACGCCTCTCATGAAGACAAGGACAACAAACACATCTCAAATTTAAAACTCAACAGCTAAACGACAATAAAGCAGGCTAAATATGGTTTAAATAATTACTAAACAACAAATATCACCATAACAATGGTGAAGTACAACCCCAAACACAGCCCAAACCGGAGTGTAGCTAGCCACGAGCATCTATTCGAGTATAAATACGGCTACATGGTCTGAGATATACAAAATAGGACTGATAAACAAAAGAGAAAAAAGCAGTGCTTCGAACGCTGGCAGTCACCTTGTGAACTCCAATAACTTTGCCTCCGCTCAGTCAAAACTTGCTATCGGATGCAAATATACCTGCATCTGCACACACCGTGATGGGAGTAAAGTGAGTACTCCAATTCTGTGAGTAATAAAGGTAAATAACAACTGAATAGTAAGAAATCATGTAAAACAACCAACATGTTGTATAGAAGCAGTGTAAAACCCTTTGAGAAAGGCTGTGAAATCTTTAAAAGTATCTTAGCTTAGTTTTACCTTTTTTAAAAATGACTTTTCCAACAATTACACAATGATTGCAAAACAGTTAGTGCCGATAAGCACAGAAAATATGCCCCTCAGGCACAAATACCACAATATAACAGGTAAAGTGACAAGTAAATATGAAAGATGAGCACATAAAAGTTCGCCCCTCCAGCAATATCTGAGAACAGTAACAGCCCCTCGGGCTACCTCACAATCACTCGTATCAGCCCCTCGAGCTCACTCTCAGAATAGTATCAGTCCCTCGGGCTACCTCATAGTCACTCGTATCAGCCCCTCAGGCTCACTCTCAAAATAGTATTAGCCCCTCGGGCTACCTCACAATCACTCGTATCAGCCCATCAGGCTCACTCTTAGAATATGGGTACCTGTGCTCACTATGGGTGTGAAGACTCCGGAGGGGCCCCTTACGGCCCAAGCGCTATATCAAGCCACCTCGTGGCATCATCACTCGGCACTCGTCCTCACATCACTCAAGCCACCTCGTGGCATATACTGTACCTCAGGCCCTTGGCCTTATATAACTCAGCATGTCCTCACATATGGCCCTTGGCCTAACTAAATCCGAAAATCATCACAAGCCCCTCGAGCATTAGTAAAAAAAATAGTTCTCAGCCCAAAACATCATTTAAGTTTCAAATCTGTGTAAAAGTGGCTGAGTTTGTAAAATAGTAGATATCAACAGGACTGAGTTCAAGTAATAGATCAAAACAATGAGGAAATAGTGATGAAAATCCCCGAAGAGTTCAATTAATTGGCACAAAGCCGAAATATGGCAATCAACCCAAATCATAATGATAACAAATAAGTTTCGATCAAATATGCAGTAAAATCATCAATCTGGACTGACCAAGTCACAATCCCTTGTAATAAAAGACCCTACGCTCATCATCCAGCATGTGTCTCGCCTGAATATAGCACGACAATGTGCAATTCGGGGTTTTAAACCCTCAGGATATTATTTACAATCATTACTCACCTGGAACCGGCGAAATCTATAGCTTGCGACGCCGTTGCCCCTCAAATTGTCCTCATCGCATGTTTAATCTACCCAAAATCAGAACGAACACATCACAATATTCTAAGGGAACAAAGCCCAAGCAAAAACAATAAGAAAATACCAAAAACCTGAAATTAGTGAGACCCGATCCCCGGGCCCACTTCTCCAAACTCATAAATTTTCACATTATTAGATTCCTTATCTACCCACGAGTTCATACATATCAAAAGTTCTCATATCCGACCCTAAATGGTCCTTCAAATTCCAAATCAGAGGTTCAATTTCTCAAGCCCTAGTTCTTCAATTTTTGGCTTAGTTTTCATGATTTTCTAGGTGGAATTAACGTAATAATCGAGTATTGAGTTCAAAAATATTACCTGCAGGTGATTCCTCTTGAATCCCTCTTCAATTAGCTCTCCCAAGCTCCAAAATCGCTCAAAAATGGAGGTTCTAAGCTCAAAATCACGGAATAGCCTTTTTAAAACATTCTGCCTAGGACTTAAAAATCCTTCTTCGCAAACACAGTCAAAACCTCGCGGTAGTGAAGCACAAGAAGTCCATTGACCAAACTTCCTCTTTGCGAATGCGACACCACAAGTGTGAACGCTATGCCTCAGCCTCCCCAACCAACATGAATGCGACCATGACTCACGCGATCGCGATACTTATAAAACTAGACCTTCGCAAACAAGGTACTACCCTTCGTGAACGCGAAGGCCAAACTTGATGCCTCCTATCCTGGCCTTTCATGAACGCGAGCTTCCTCTCGCAAACGCGAAGAGCAAAGCACCTGCAATAGCTAAACAATTTTTCTGCAATTTTCCTTAACTCAGAATGATCCGATTGAGCACCCGAAACTCACCCGAGGCCCCCGGGACCTCAACCAAAGGCACTAACATAACCCATAACGTCATTTAAACTTGTTCCACACTTCAAAATTCTCAAACAACATTACTACATAAAATTTGCATGAGATTCAAGCCTAAGAATCCCAAAATCTTCTAGATTACGCTTTTGATATAAAACCTAACCAAACCACGTCCGAATGACCTAAAATTTTGCACACACATACCAAATGAAATAACAAAGCTTTTTCAGCTCTCGAAATTCCATTTCGACCCCGGATTAAAATCTCACCTACCAATCGAAAATCGCCAAAATCTCAACTTCGCCAATTCAAGCCTAATTCTACTTCGGACCTCCAAAACCAATTCTAATCGCGCTCTTAAGTCATAAATCACCCAATGAAGCTAACCAAATCCTAAAAATTCTGATCCAAGCTCGTATACAAATAAGTCAACCCTTAGTCAAACCTTTCAAATTCAAAGCTTTCAACTGAGACTGTTTTCTTCAAATTCATTTCGATTTCTCCTGAAAACCAAAACCAACGATCAACATCAGTCATAATATATTACATGGGGAAAGTCATGCCCGAGAACTGACGATCAAAGTGCAAAAGCTCAAACGACCCATTGGGTCGTTACAAATACGAATTTCTTAAGTTATCCACTAACACCCAAATTTCTATCAATTTTCATGTTAAAATCCATAAATAATCAATATATTTAACAAGATAAGTGGGGTTAGCTTAATTTATCGTTGACATTGAAAACCCCCACTTGTAGCTCTCTAAAATTTTCCACACCAAATGAAAATGGGAGAAAAATGACCATCTCCCGATTTTAAAAGAATATATTACCTCTAGCCTTTCCGCATCTACAGTGCATAAGCCGCTCCTGCGACCCTCTCTTCTGCAGCGCATATGCTGCTTATGCGGTCCCACGCTCAGGGCCAAAAGCCACTTCTGCGGTCTCCTCAATGACGGTGTGCTCCCACATCTGTGGTTAAAGTGCCGCACCTGAGGTCGTTACATCCCTTCGCTCGAATCGCATATGCGACCCCTTGGCCGCTTGTGCGGCTCCGCACTTGCAACCAAAACCTCGCATGTGAGGTTACACTAGATATCAACTATCTCAATTCTTTTTCAACTCCAAACTTGATCCGTTAACCATCCGGAACACACCCGAGGCCCCCAGGACCCCAACCAATCATGCCAACCAGCTCCAAAACACATTACGGACTTGCTCGAGACCTCAAATCATATCAAACGATGCTAAAATCATGAATCGTCCTCCAATCAAAGCTTATCGAACTTTAATATTTTAAACTTCTTCATTCGATGCCTTAACCATCAAATCACGTCCGATTGACTTCAAAATTTTCACGCAAGTCATATTTGACTAAAGAAATGCTCAAATTTGTATCCTTAGCCAAATTACTCCAAAATGACCCACGAACCTACGAATTCACTTTCTATTGTGCTCCTAACCCCAAAATCACCATATGGAGATATTCCCATCTTCGTAATCCCAGAAATATATTGATAACACTGAAATGCACTTCAATCTAAACTTATGAAATTCCTCCAAAATGCTAACTTCCACAATAGGTGCCTAAATGTTTCCGGGCCTTCCAAAACCCGATCCGAACATATGCCTAAGTCTAAAATCATCTTACGACATGATGGAACTTCAAATCCCGATTCCGAGGTTGTTTACTCAAAAATCGAATCTTAGACAATTCTTTCAACTTAAACTTCCAAAATGGGAATTCTCTTTCCAAATCAACTCTGGACTTCCCGAATTCAACTCCGGTCATGCATACAAGTCATAATACCGGAAGTGAATTTGTTCATGGCCTCAAACTTTTGAGCGACGTGCTAGAGCTCAAAATGGACGGTCGGGTCATTATGAAGATCTTTAAGTCAAGGAAAATATTAACATTAAACATAATAGTAGCATGTTGTAGCAAGCCGACTAAAGCAATATATTTGTATATATTATATTATATTTAGCCAAAAAAATATTACTAGATACGTATCGCCTTGTAAAGCATCCGAAGGAACTTGACTAACCTTTAGTCATATCAATCATTTAAGCTTTACCATCACGTGTCATAGTTTCTTCATCATTTATAGAGAATGTATGAACTTTGAAGCATATTTAAGCATGTGCCTTGACCAGCCATTATGCAAATTTCATTTATCCCTTTTTATGGCTGGACTCAGTATTCCGGCAAAACAGATTAATTTATTTTTGGTACCCAAATCTTTTTAGGTCCTTCATGGTTAGTAGATTGAATAGTTCGAGATGCATGTAACTGTTTTGATTTCTAAACATATCTTGATCTGACATAACTTTTGGCATAATTACATGCAAATACTTTATGTCCTAAATTGCCAGAATAATGGCATGTAATATGAGAAGAAGAGTGTTTTCCTGTAGCTGTCTTATTAGTTGACTTGGAGCTTTCCTCACTCAACTTGTTCAAAGTAGAACGTTTACTAGTAGATCCCTTTTTAGTCGACTTATAACTATTAAGCCAATGAGACGACTTTGATCGATCAAAGTAGTGACTATGAGATTCGTGCAAGCTGCTAATTTATTTGCGGAGCTTAAAATTATCTTCTTGAAGTAAGTTGTTCTCTACCAGCTATTCTTTAAGCTGAATGTCCCACTCATTCTATTCATTTCTCAACTTGTTGTATTCTTTAAGTTGGATCTCCCACTCTTTCTTCTCATGTGTCAACTTCTTATATTCTTCAAGTTGGATCTTCCAATTCTTCTCCTCATTCTTCAACTTATGATATTCATTTAGAACTTTCTTAAAGCCCTTGAGAACCAATTCCATATCATCCTGCAATTTATCACAGTTATCATAATACGTAATAGGAGTGTGACATACCTTGTTAATTTCTCCTATTGCCATGAACATCTATTCTCCATTCTATTGTGATTATTTTCTTCTTCAGATTCATCCTCATCGCTCCATGATATGTGATACTTTTTCTTGAAATCACAATCCAGAATAACATTAAAGCACACTTGTTAGTTTCCCCTCTTTTCTTGAGACATATTTTTGTCATTTCTTCTTGATCATCCTCGTCTCTCCAAGTTGAGATTCTATGATTTTCTTCTTGAGGCCGGGATATTTTAATTTCATATGTCCAGGTTTACCACATTTGTAGCAGCATATGTTCTCTTGTTATTGAACCTCATTTTTCCGATTCTTTTGATGATTCTGAATGGATTGAGATTTTCTATTCTACTTCTTTCTACTCTTCATTTTTCTCGTCCTGGGCATCATGTCCAAGTCTTCTCGATCTTCACCATTTTCAAATTCTTCAAAAGTTGATGTGAATTCAATTTCCTTAACTGTGTTGGCGTTCCCGTGGATATTTTCCAATCTGTCCCATATATCTTTAGCAGTCTCACAGGTGGATATTCTCATATATTATTCTTCGCTAATCATACAATAGAGAATTTGTTTGCGTAATATCCAACTGTTCTTTGTGTAGTCAAATATGGATTCCTCTTTTACAGGCTTCTTCCCATCACTGTTGTTCGGAATAGCTCTTGGTCCATTATGAATAACTATCCAGGCTCGATAATGTATTGGTTGGACATAAACCTTCATTCTCTCTTTTCAATGACTATAGTATTAACTATTGAAGTACGATTCCTTCTTGTTGAGTATCCCTATTGAAGTACGGTTCCAATAATTTGATGGCCTACCATAGATCTGTTCGCACCTGCTGCTAAAAAAATAAAAATAAAGAACTGTTAGTGATGGGTAAATTATGGCCTTTTTAATTTCTAATCGACTAATCTTCAAACCTAGTCGGCTTATACGGAGACATCTTGCACAGAACTGTTAGTTCTTTCAATTTAAACAAGTGTTAATCACAATAAATAGTGAAGGAATAAAATATAATAGGAGAGTAATAAAGTAAATGACACCAGGAATTTTTACTGGTTTGGAACCAACGTGGTATCCTAATCCAGTCCTCTTGGGTAATAAGAGTGCTGTCTTTTAGAGCTCTTTGTAAATTACATTTACTATAGTCTTTGTGATTTTCAGCGATTACCACCAACGCTGACAGGGTTGGTTTCACTCGTTCACCAACGACTCTTTGATTTTCACTCGCTCACCAAGGAAACAAACAATGACAACCTCTAGGACACACTACCTCTCCAATATTTTTCTGTCTCTTTTCTCTCTTTTTTGTACACAGTAAATCTACTAAAATGCATTACAATGCTTGTTAAGGATAAAATAAATAACTTATATTTAGATAGACAATTTATATAGAAGGCTGCATAATTTTACTGTTGCAAGTATCTTCTCTTTTATATTTGGTCGTTGAATATTCCAGACGTTGCAGCGGTCTTCTAATTTTGGAAAAGGATTTTCTTTGATGCTGCTATAACATTCCTTTACTGCTTCTTTCCTGTTTGAACATGATCACAATAAGGCAGATTTGGATATCTTCTGTTAATGCAAGCTTTCCTTTTGAATTGGACAATCTGAATTTCCAATCATGATGCCAATATCAAGTCTTTCATTGATAGATCCATTAATAATTCCTTGCAATATATAATCTTTAAGACATATACTTGAGAATAGCCATGATGATTCAATCAAAATCCCCATGATTTAATTTTCCATGATTGTGGTAATTCTTGATTGATTCCAGTAACTTATGCTTCTTTCCATAGGAACAATACTTTGCACCTCATCCGTAGTAAATAGGGTTCTTTATGCAACATTCCTTAAATGCAAGACTCGGCCAATTCCTTGTAGTACTTGACCTGGTAAAAATATCTTTTTTAATAAAATATTTCCTTTCTAATAGAACTCAATAAATCTTTGACTCCTTCTTTTGATCTTGAAAAATAATCTCTTTTTATAATATAGAATATACTGCACCCACAATATATTTTTTTTCCATGAAAAATATATTCTTCTCCCATTGTATTAAAAATATTTCTTGAGCTTGAAAATAATATATTTCCATAATATAGATTGTACTACATTCACAATATATTTTCTTTCCATAGAAAATATATTTTTTTGTTATCTTTGTAGTATCTTTCCCATATAGTATTTTCCTTCCATAAAATAATAGATCTTCGCTATGATTTTAGCAACTTTCCTTTCAAGATGTTGAAAAGCTTTCCATCCATAATTTTCATATTTCAAATATTATTCCTTCTAGATTAAATCTTTGAAAACAATTTTCCTTGATAGATTCTTCACAAGATATTCTCTTTCTCATATTTGTTTGGATCTTTACCAGCATTTTCTTACATGTACAAGAATAAGATTACCACAAGTAAATGCTCTTCGATTAATAGTTATTTTGGTTTATTATCATAAAAATTAATATGTGAAACTTTGGAGGTAATAATGATATGCTATAATTACATACTTTAGTCGATTATTACACTCAAATTTATTGCACTTTAGTTGAGTTTGCATTGTAATAGTTAGTGTTTTGCACTAACAATGTGTTTTATGCCTTGTAGGAGCAATTTCGAACTATATAGATGTTATGGAATGAATTCAAGAAATTTAGAGCTTTGAAGTCTGAGTAAAAGCCTAAGGAATTAAGCTGTGATCCTATTCGGGGATCAACGGATGATAGAGCAATAAAATGAAGAATCACGTAGACATATTGCGTACTGTATAGTAAAATACACATAATATTTCGCTCAGAATTCCATTTGGACTCCACAACATGTAGTTGGAAACCTAACTCAAAGGTCTACAACTTTCATATTTTATGTTTTTTCAACTCAAAATGGAACATGATGAAAATCGCACTGAAAACTGAGACCGCGGACCTGAGTCGGGCTAGGGCAGTATACCTTTCATATACCACGTTTGTACCGCGGTCTGACCTCGGCCGCAACAGTCTGGACGTGAAATATTATCCTTTTTCACGTAGGAGAAGGTATACTTATTTATGCCCGACCCTACTTGGTATATATAAATGGAAAAAATGGTATTTTCAAGGAATTGGACATATTTTTGGACACAGATTTGGCCTAAGAAGGCAGAGACACAATAGGGGCAACGTGGAGAATTCTTCTAAGAGATTTTCCTTCCTCTTCATATTTTTCATTTTTGGTTATTACTTTTACTATTGTAGTTTTACATACTGTTATGAATAGCTAATTTGTTATCTTGGATTTTGATGGAACCTTTTGTAGGATAAATTCTTGTTATGTTTTTGTATGATTGAGCCGTAGTATTTTCTCTATTTGTTCAACTATATTATTCTTGTGGTTGATTGAAGGACCTTCAATTAGCTATATAATTTAGTATGTATTACTCGGGATAGAATGCATATTTAGGTAGTTGTTGAACAACATCATTCCTGTTGTACGTGAGGAATCAATAACTAAGGGTTTAAAGGTGGGATTAGGGATAATGAAACCTTGGGTGCGATATAAGTGAGCTATAACAAAAGCCAGCTAGAATAACTCGGGAGAGTGCGTATAGTAAATTGTGGTAATTACTCGAGAGAGAGTTAAGATAGTCAAAGCGCTCATGATCAGTAGAGAATACTTAGGCGAATTTATAGAAAACGTAACGGGAATGATTGTGACAGTTGGGGAAATCATACCTCTAGACCACATTAATCTTCACTCCAATCCTTATCCTTGTTAATTGACAGTTTTACGGCTTTCTAGATTTATTACTTAATTAGATAAACATAAATATTATAATCTTTATAATTAGAAAATTATTTGGACTTGTGTTTCTTAGCAATATTGAACAACTGTAGCTAAGCCTTAGTTCTTTATGGATTCGACTCCGGACTAGTAAACTAGATTATATTTGCAACGACCGCTTAGTCCTTTTTATAAGGCATAGTTGGGTGTGATCAAATTTTGCTGTCATTGCTGGGGAACTAACGGTGTAGTTGTAGATGTACATATTGCTAGGTTTTAAGTTTGAAAATTTATATTATTATTTGTTTTTTTAATTTTAGTTTTATTTGTTTATTTGAGAAATATGGTATCATGGAATTATGAGAATTTTGATGTTGGTAATTCTACTTTTAATCCTCCTTATACATATTGTGAAGGAAACCACCCAGGGTAAAATTATCAAAATATTTTCAAGCCCGAATTTTGTGCACCAACTCAATATTATGTGTGGAATATTTGTGATATATGTGGTGGTCAAGATGGTCACTTTTATGGTTGTGCTTATAATTCTTATCTTCCTCCAACCCCTCACTTGGATAGTTCTTCTTATTTGTATGAAGTTAATAGGAACAAAGAAAACATGTACGAGGACCTGAAATAGATCGAAGATATGCGAACGTGCCATATGGAACAATATGATGAGATACAACTATGGGTACAAAGGCAAGGGGCAACTATTCACAACTTGGAGGCTCAAGCAAATAAATTAATTGAACCTTGTAAAGCGCAACAAGTTGACATTGTAGATCGTAGCCAATATGAGCATGAATTGACTGTAGAAATTGTCATAATGTTATAGTATTTTAAAAAATATGAGCATGAGCTAGGGGAGGAGGCTAGATTATAACACCAACAATCCATCGCACTAGATTTTGAGGATGTCGATGTTATGAAGAGATCTAGAGTCAACCAAGGATATTGAGGATATATATTTAGTTGACTCTATTGTCATTAGTTTTGAGAATGTAGACAGTCCCAATGTTCATTTAGTTGAGCGCATTGGTCCTTACTCCAAGTATTTTTTCACATTTTGTTTAGATGATGATATGGGAATAGAGTCGTCCGAGCCATTTGAGGAATCAAGGGATGAGGAACAAAGTGCTGCCATGGAGTTTCTTTTACCCTCTTATTAGTATGATGTGCATTGGGAACAATGCATAATTTTAAGTGTGGGGTGAGGAGATTATCTGGGTGAATTTCTATGTTACTTTAGCTGTGTTAGTTTAATTAAATAATTTTTTTTGTTAAAGATTGACCTTTTCCAGACTATGGATCTATTAGATAATTTTCTTGAGGGATTTAAGTCTAAAAAAATAAAAAAATATTTTCTTTTGTTAGGTATGTAGCAATTTCCCCTTGGTTTTCCTTTGTGCCGCGCTTCTTTTCCAAAGGTTTTGTTTTAACCCGGTGTAGTTAGTTTTTCTGGGGAGTAGGAGCCATTGTTCTGTGTTTTGGATTGAAACAATATCTCTTGACTTTGTTATGACTTGAAAATAGTGAGTATTTTGGTTGTGACACTTAGGCTCAGTTTTTGACTCTTGTATATGTACCTTAATGTTTTTGATCTTAAATTTGCTTAACTGCTTTAACTAGATTGTCTTGATAAAACCAATCCTGAGTGAGTTATGTGCTATGTGTATGTGTAAGGATTTGTTATATTCTGTGCATTCCATTTGATGCCTAGAACTTCCCCTCCGTGGTTGTAAAGAGAAATAGTAGTTTTATATAGTCTTGGAAGTGATATAGGTGCTTCTTTGTTGAGCGAGATATGTATATTTTACCCGCCTAATTTTTATATATCATAGTTAACCCCTTTGAGCCTGTAATATTGTTTCTTTGGCAACCACATTACAAGCCTTACCCATTTATTTGAATTAATCATCTATTTGAACCTTTTAACCTCTCATGAGCTCTTGAATTATTATGAACTGTGTAAAAGTTGAAGTGCGGGGTGGTTGGTTTGGCTTTTGAGTGGAACTAATGAAATAAGGAGAAAGGTGCACTGTTTTGAAAAAGTAAGAGCCACTTGAATTGAGAAAACAAATAGTTGGATTATTGTAAAACAAATATTTCCTTGATAAGTGGTGGCTCTTGATGTAAGTGTGTTTGAAGAAGAATAGGGTAATATACATTGATGTGAATGTGAAGTTTTGGTTTGACATAAGTATTGGTTAGAATGTTAAAGTATATGTACTAAAGTTCTTAGGGAGGTGTACTCACACTTATATCTAAATGTATCCTACCCGTTCCGTAGCCTACATTACAACCAAATAAAATTCTAATTGATCGTAGATTGAATGAGCTCGATTAGTGGAGTAATACACTACGGGAAAGCTTATGATGCATCTTTTGTGGCATATGAATATTATTTCTTAGAATGAGTGAATTCTTTCTATCTTAATTCCTAAGTGTTCTTAAATTTTATTGTGTGAAACTACTCTCTTTTGTTTTGTGAGGGAATTTGATTCATGAAGGAAAGGTAATGTCATTGACCTCTATGTTAGAATAAGTGGGTGAGTTGTAAATAATGCGTGGTACTTGTGAGTCAAATATTGAGGTGGGGATATTATATTTTTGTGCTTAGTCTATTTTAAATATTCTTGGTGTGATGAGTTAAAAAGGTCGTGTCTATAAAAAAAGTATAGTTTGATTGCTAGAGGAAGAGAAATGATATATGTGTGGGGTGTTGATGATAGGCTATAATTACGTATTTTAGTCGATTATTACACTCAAATTTACTGCACTTTAGTTGAGTTTACGTTGTAATCGTTAGTGTTTTGCACTAACTGTGTGTTATATGCCTTGTAGGAGTAATTTTGAGCTACATAGATATTGTGGAATGACTTCAAGTAATTTATAGCTTTGAAGTCTGAGTAAAAGCCCAAGGAATTAAGCCGGGATTGTATTCGAGGATCAACGGATGATAGAGCAACAAAAGCAAGAATCAAGTAGGCATACTGCGCAATGTCTAGTAAAATATACATAATTTTTCGCTCAGAACTCCAGTTAGGCTCCATAATATATGGCTGGAAAACTAAATCAAATGGCTATAACTTTTATGTTTTACGTTTATTCAATTTATAAATATCACAGTGTGAAAAATACGGTCAAAACCGAGATCACGGACCTGAGGTGGGCTGAGGCAGTATACCTGCCTTGTATCGCATTTGTACTGCGGTCTGACTGCGGCCACGGTAGTCGTGACGTGAAATATAATCCTCTTTTGAATAGGAGAAGGTATAATTATTTGGGTCCGAACCTACTTGGTATATATACATGGAAAACGATATTCTTAAGGGATTGGACATATTTGTTAACACAGATTCGACCTAAGAAGGTAGAGACACAATAGGAGCAAGGCGGAGAATTCTTCTACGAGTTTTTCCTTCCTCTTTCTATTTTTTATTGTTTGTTGTGAATTTTAATATTGTAATTTTATATACTATTATTAATAGCTAATTTATTATCTTGAGTTTTGATGGAACGTTTTGTAGGATAAATTCTTGTTATGCTTTTGTATAATTGAGCCGTAGTATTTTCTCTATTTGTTCAACTATATTATTCTTGTGATTGATTGAAGGGCCCTCAATTAGCTATACTTATTACTCGGGAGAGAGTGCGTATTTAGGTAATTGTTGAACAACATCACTCCCAACGTATGTGGGGAATCAATAACCAAGGGTTTAAAGGTACGATTAGGGATAATGAAACCTTGGGTGCGATCTAAGTGAACCGTAACAAAAGCCAGCTAGCGTAACTCGGGAGAGTGCGTCTAGTAAATTATGGGTTATTACTCGGGAAAGAGTTACGACAGTCAAAGCGCTCATGATTGGTAGAGAATACTTAGGCTAGTTTATAGAAAATGTAGGGGGAAGGATTCCGACAATTGGGAAATCAAAACTCTAGACCTCTTTAATCTTGACTCCAATCCTTATCCTTGTTAATTGATAATTTTACGACTTTCTAAATTTATTAGTTAAATAGATAAATATAAATATTACAATTTTTATAATTAGAAAATTATTTGGTCTTGTGTTTTTTTAGCAATATTTAACAACTATAGCTAAGCCTTAGTTCTATGTGGGATTCGACTCCGGACTTATAAACCGGATTATATTTATAGCAATCACTTAGTCCTTTTTATAAGATATAATTGTGCATGATCAGCTAACATACTCAAATATCTCTAATTTGATATATAGTTCATAGCTTAATTAATAACACCTTGACATATATAATTATTTAAAATTAGGTCATGTGCTAGTATGTTCTCTTTCTTCTCTTGAATATTTCTGATTTGTTCCAAACTTCTTGTCCTCCCTTATGAATATCCATATAACCTTCTACCTAGGAATAAGATTTAGGTATTATAAACCTAACTTTTCAAACACCCGTGCGTCAAACTTAGATACTTAACGAGGATGTAATTGTTGGGATATACTATTAATCATGGGGATTAGATATTGCATTATATTTTATTTTTTATAGAATAATTATTTATTTAATTTATTTAATTCAATAAAGTATTATTTTAAATAGATCATTTATTGTATGTGTGTCCTTTTAGTTATGTAGTAAATAATTTAGTGCATAGAGTCTTTGCTCATGCACAAAAGATTAAATTGTTGGTTTTCATAATTAATAAATTATGTTCATAATCAAAGATGGGACCATGAACGAATGAAAGGAATCACTACACAAGAATAGAGCCCTTTTTCTTCATTCACTTGGTATCGGATCTTTTCTAAATGAATCATTTGCCCTTCGACGGGAACTCCTACTACTTCTATCTACCTACGTCATTCTTTCTTTCATAAATCAAGCAATTTCCCACGGTCAAGCCTAGTAGAGGTTGTTGGACAAAGTATCTTGATGATTGTAGCACAAGATTAATGATTATAGGAGTAATTTTTACTCCAACTTCTTGTGCTAGTATACTAGTGTATATTGAACGGACCAAGTAGAGAAAAGATATTTTTGTACTGAATATATAAAATATTTTCTATAATTCATTAAATGAGCTTATACTCCTAATTTTGATATAATTATTATGATTAATGTAATGCATCTATTGTTTTGATTTATCAAAAGGTAAGACTGTTAGTATATGCCTAATAGATTGAACAATAACGAATAATATTTGTGAATAATAATTAGTTGATAGAATCCATGGCTCGCTTTTGGGTTTGATGATACCCCTTTATGTAAGCTTATAAGTTTTCATGTGAAAACTCGGCCGGTGTATTTTGTATCCGTCACATGAAATAGTTTAAGCGGAATTATAAAGGATTTAATTAGTTAATTGAATTAAATTTTCAGTGAATTAATTTAATTAACTGGTATTTGAAATATTTATATGAGGAGTTAAAATAAGTGTTAATGATTCATATTGAGGAGTTCAATTGCAGTTTTTAGTGGAATAAATTGTAATTAATTATAGTAATAATTAATTCATGCTAATTTCGAATTAATACTATAATTAGTAGCCTCTTATTATTTCTGTGGTCCATGCTATACCTAGTAAAAACCTGGACAGACTTGGGTCAAAAGTAGTTTGGGAAAAAGTTATCCTTTTGAGTTAGAGTAGGATTCTACTTGTAGAATCTTACATATTTTTGAGCCCTCTTGTGGCTTACTTTCGGGTTTATTAAAGGAAGACTAGTTTCACCTAATTACCTTACTTTTATTTTGTATTGTTCTTGCCCACTCAATAGCAAAATCGTCCAAGATTTTACTAGGCAAATAGCAGAAAAATGCATCCTTGAATTCTTGCTACTTGAAAGGTTTGTGTAACTATTTAAAGAGGTTAGTGCTTCTAATCTTGTTATTATTATGTTGTCTAGTTTACATGTATTTGATGTCTGTATTGTATGCTTTCTTTCGTTGCGCATGTTCTAACAATTGGTTTCAGACGATGTCTTACATCTAACTAGATAATGTAATACAACATGCATAGAGTAATATTAAAACGTGTTATTTATTGATACATGTTTGAGATGATTATTCTATGTTAAAAACGTGATTGTATTTATTAGCTTCTCAATTCTATAATTCTGAAATTATGAATTAATATACACATGAATAAATAGTGGTGTTATCTTTAAATAACAGTCTGTTCAATAGCAAATTTTTTGATTAAAAAGTGACTGAGTTTATGAATGCTATTAGTGCTGTAATTATGGTGAATATACATATGCATAAGCAGTAAATTAATACGACTAATCTGTTTTAGTTGCATTCTATCCATAATCACAGTGTTATATAAATAAAAACTTGACTATTTTGTATGATATTAGTTCTGTAATTTTGGATTAATATACAAAATTATGAACTATACCGTTTTTGACTAGTGAAAAGATATTCTTTTTACTATTCTATCTAAACACGTTTTATTAAATTAAAAAAATTATTTTGAGTTCTGAAATCATGTGTTAACAAAATATCAGTATATTAGGTGATTTGAACAAGTCAAATTAATTAAAAACCCTTAAAACACCAAAAATAAAATTCTAGTCACGCATAGAATTCTAAAATTCTGTCGAACTCTGATTGACCTCAAATTTGGTAGGTTCATCGGAAACGGCCCAACATAAAAAATTCATCAGCATTGCTAATAAAGTACGCCATTTTTGGGCATTCGAGGTCGTTTAGATGGAGTTTTAACCTTTTTTTTTCTATTTTCTAGAATTGTTTTAAATTAAAATAAAATATTAATAGAAATATGTGATGGTAGGATTCAATTTCCATTGTTTCCAATCACGTTTTACAGTAATATAATAAATATATATGTTGACATAGGTCTTCTTCCACATCGGATAAATTCATTATAGATGATTACTGTAGTTTTGCCTCTAGTTATTTTATTGCTTGTATTAACTCTCCAACTGAGTTACATGTTGATTGAATGAAACTAGAGTTTGTAAAAGTGATATTTACCTATATTAAATTAATAGTTTGCTATCCATTTGAGTTGTTCTTGTTTAAATTTATGAGGTTAATAACTTACATCACTCATATATTTTGCATGAATAGTTAAATTTTTCCTAACGAATCTAACTGTTCAATGAACATGGTTATATGTGTAATGTGTTATTTTTTTAATTTAATTATTCTAAATACATAACTAATGATATATTTAATGTGAATATCTCTCAGATTAACCATGTATTCATTCAACCTACTTACCTCAATATTGAACCAAAACAAGTTAGAAGGACCTAATTATGTTGACTGGAAAAGGAACCTTGATATTGTCCTAATTGCTGAAGGTTACAAATTTGTAATCACTGAGGTGTGCCCAGAAAAACCTGAAAATGCTACTGATGATAAGGTTAAGGCCTATGACAAATGGGATAAGGCTGATGAGATGGAACGATTTTACATTCTTGTCTCTATGGTGAATGTTTTGCAACATCAACATCAGTGTATAGGATCTGCTTTTGACATGCTCAAAAGTCTCAAAGAGATGATCGATGAGCAAAATCATGCAGCTAAGCAGACAGCCATGAAAGCCCTTTTGAACACCAAAATAGCTGAAAGATCATCAGTTAAGGACCATGTTCTGAAGATGATGAATCTTCTGAATGAACTGGAGGTCCTTGGAGCTGTGATTGATAAGGAGTCTCAATTTGAGATGGTCCTGCAGACTCTGCCTGACAGTTTTCAATAGTTTCACTTGAACTATAATATGAAAAAAATGGATTTGTCACTAGCGAAATTGTTGAATATGATGCATGTGGTAGAATTTATTATCAAACAACAAGCTCGAGTTGTGGAACTCAATATTGAGAAAGATTTGGTTTCTAAGTCGAAAGGCAATAAGAAAAAGAAGAAGGCTTAAAAGGTTCTAGTACCTGGTGGAGCGGCCGGTGCAAAAAAGCCCAAAGGGAAGTGTTACCATTGCAAGTAACCCGGGCATCACAACAAGATGCCCTGTCTATCTGGAAAAGTTGAATAAGCAAGGTAATTCAAATTTAAATGTCGTTGAAACTTGTTTAGTGAATATTTCTACCATGTATTCGTGTGTAGATTCGGGAGTCACTAATCATATCTGCACTACTTTGCAGGGGTTTCAAGAAATGCGGCGACTAAGTGAGAATGAAGTTTATGTTTTTCAAGCTAATGGCGAGCCAGCACTAGCGTTAGCTTTAGGAGATATTAGAGTTTCATTTAGTAGCGATAGAGTTTTAGTTTTAAAAGATGGTCTCTGTAATGACCCGACCGGTTGTTTTGAGCTCTAGCACGCCGTTTAGCAGTCTGAGGCTGTGAACAGCTTTCTTTCAGGTATTATGACTTGTACGCATGGTCGGAATTAAGTTTCGAGAAGTTTAGAGTTGATTTGAAAAGAGAATTCTCATTTCGTACGCTTAATGTTGAAAGAATTAACTAGGATTGGAATTTTAAGTAAGCGACCTCGGAATCAAGATCTGAAAGTTCCAACAGGTTCATATAATGACCTCGGAATTTGGCGTATGCCAGGATCATGTTTTGGATGACCCGAGAGTGTTTTCGTGCCTATTGTGGAAGTTAGCATTTTGAAAGAATTTCATATGTTTGGGTTGAAGTGCCGGTGATATCGATGTCCGTTTGGGATTTTGAGTCTGGGATCAACTTTGTATTGTGATTCTGGAGTTGGGAGCGCGATCAAAAGTGAATTCGGAGGTCCATAGGTCATTTTGGAGCCATTTGGCTAAAGATAGAAATTTGAAGGTTTTTGAGAAGTTTGATCGGAAGTGGTATTTTTGATATCGGGTTTGGAATCTGATTCTGAAAGTTGGAGTAGGTCCATAATGTCGAATATACTTGTGTGCAAAATTTGAGGTCAATCGGACATGATTTGATGGGTTTAAGCATTTAAAGTAGAAGTTGGAGGATCTAAAGTTCATAAAGCTTGGATTGGGGGTTGATTTATGATTTTAGGTTGTTTGATGTCATTTGAGGCCTCGAACAAGTCCATAATGTGTTTTTGGATTAGTTGGGGCTCCAGGGGCCTCATGTGCATTTTGGGTGGTTAATGAATCGAAATTGGGTAAAAAGCTGTTGTTGGTGCTGGTATGATTGCAATTGCGATGCTTTGGTCACAAATGCGATCTTTGCAATTTCGAGGTTCCTTTCGCATTTGGGAACGTGGGAAACTAGGGGATTCTTCGTATTTGCGACAATTGGGGTCGTTTTTGCGAGTCCTAAAGGGTTCGCATTTGCGAAACCCTTATCGCAATTGTGAAGTATACCAAATCAGTCAGGGGTCGCATTTGCAACAAATTCTTTGCATTTGCGATCTTCTTGTCGCAAATGCGATGATGGTAGGAGGGGAGCAGGCTTTGCATTTGCGAGGTTTTTTCGCATTTGCGGCCCTCGCATTTGCGAATCTGGTGTCGCAAATGCGACATCAGAGGTTTGTGTCCAGCTATTAATTTCGAGATCTAGACCATTTAGCTCATTTACTTCATCCTCTTAAACGATTTTTGGAGCTTTTGGGAGAGGGTCTTCACCTAGCACTTTGAGGTGAGCATTTTCTACACAACATGAGTTAGATACATGGATTATAGGTAGATTAATATGTGAAAATTAAGGAAATCAATGGGTTATGATGAAAACCTAGAAAATTGATGTTCTTGGAATTTGACCATGATTTTGGGTATGAAATCTAGGGTAGATCATATATTTGAGTTTGTGAGGTTATGGGTAAACTTATTCTTCGAAATTTTGAAAATCCGGGCACGTGGGCCTGATGGCGTTTTCGTCAACTTTTCGATCGGGGTTAGGTATTGTCGTAAATTGGGTTGTCATGAATAATTGAGTATATATTAATGGGTTTATATAATTATTGGCTAGCTTTGGAGCTTTGTTCATCAATTAGAGTCTTCGGAAGGGCTTTGAATGCCGGTTATGGATCTTCGGAGCGAGGTGAGTCTCCTTTCTAACCTTGTAAGAGGGAATTGTCCCCATAGGTGAATTAATTGGTTATGTGCTCCTGTATGTGGGGTCTACATACGCACGATTTGATGAGACTCCGTGCATAGCTACTACTATGCTATTGTCCGGGTAGTGTAGGACCCAAAAACATGTTATACCTATATTAATTGTAACCTATTGATAGCTCAAATTGTCTAAGCTACATCAAATTAATAAATACATGTTTCAAAAAGGATTAAACTTCTTTTCATAAATTGGTAAAAGAGAATGTGACTTTTATTGAATAAATATTCTCCGGTAAATTCTTAATTGGCTATCTGAGCATGTATTTCCATGTGTGCCAGCGTCGCATGTATGATTCTCGAGCAAGGTAGTTGTTTATTTATGTTGACTGCGTCGCATGGATAGTTCACGAGCGGGGTAATTGATAGTCGTTCGACCCTCGGCAGTGCACAATTTACTTTTATGTTGGATCGGGTCGTACGTCCCGCGGTGGTTATTTGTGCATGCTGGTGTTATTTCCTTGAACTTACTAAAGTTGTTATTTCCTCTTCATGGCTTGAGAATATTTGAAAAATAATGAAAAAGGACATTTTGGAAATTTCCTATAAAAGGAATAATTGTCTACTTGTTTCCTGCTATTTGGTAGAAATCATATTTGTAGAAATTCACGATTTAATGTATTATTGACATTATTGTTCGACCACTAGTAAGTGTCGAAGTTGATCATCTCGTCTGTACTTTTTCGAGATTAGACGGGATACTCATTGAGTACACGTTGTTTCGTACTTATACGGCACTTCTATGCATTTTTGTTGCACATGTATGTGTAATTCTCGCGACCTACTGGGCGTAGCAGCACAAATGAGTCTGGGACTACGTGAGTTGCATTATTCGACACGGCCGCAGCTAGTACAGTCCCTTCCAGTATATTGCATTTACCTCCTATCCAGTGTATTCTGGACGCATATTGTATTTTATTTCCTTATCAGTAGATGCTCATGCACTTGTGACACCGGGTTCTGGGAGGATTTTCAGATTACTATATGTAAAGTTTGGTAAAGGTTTCACGGTTGTTTTTTGTAAATTTTATTATTCATTATTTAATGTGTAAAGAAGAAAATGATTTTAGATGATACAAAAAAATTGGAATTTAATTGAGTGTGGTGTACGGCGCCACTACGACCCTTAGAAGATTTTGGGTCGTGACAACATGGTATCAGAGCACTAGGTTTCTAGGGTCTCACGAGTCATGAGCAAATTTAGTAGAGTCTCGCGGATCGGTACGGAAACTTTTGTACTTATCCCCGGGAGGCTGCAGGACTGTTAGGAGTACTTCCCTTCTTGATTTCCTTATCGTGCGACTTGACTTCCCACGAGGCTTATGCCTTTGTTATTTCTTGCTCAATCTTATGCTACTGAAGTGCTTGTTATAAATCGAGAATGGAAGAATTGTAATGGCACTACGTATGTGGTACGGGCGTTTCTCCCTACGGGGTTATTTGAGATATTACCGTCGCCTTATGGAATGATGCTCTATTATTTTAGCTCAGTAGCGGTACTTCTGGGGGCTCTAAGGTTAGGCACTAGTTCTCGTGATGCCTATGAACGATTATTCCGCAGTATTGATATGATGGTAGGATGTTGCCTAAGTGTCGAGGTAGTGAATGATTTGAAGGGAGGTTTACTCAGTGCATGATCTAGAGATTCAGTGTTTTATTCTCGGCAGGGGAAGGGCAATCAGGCAGAGAATGTTCAGGTTGGGGTTGATGAGGTATCATGACTCGGTATTCACTAGCGCAATGGAAGGTTTCTTCTATAATAAGGTATCGTTGTCCCTAGTGAATATACAAAATTTGTCGGTGCTATGATCTTCTACATTTCGCCCTCGGAACAGAATATTGCATGTCAGTATTGAAGAAACAAGTGTTAGATGTAGCGAGGCAAGGTGGTCCGGGGTGAGTCAGCATTTATAATATTCGCAGCTCAAGAGAGAGGATCTCCGATAAAATTTAAAGTTAGTAGCGATTTGTGGATTCAAGTGTTATGAAGATAGATTTTATTAAGGAAACAATTAAATAGCAAAAGATGAGGGAAGATGTATGGAAAGTGTCCAACGGTGGTTGAATTTCTTAAAAGGATAGGTGTATGGAGCAATGGTCAAGTAGTTGATTAAAGAAGAAAGCTTTCCCAAAGTGGGAGAGTGGCGGATGTTGCATATGGGCTTGGTGGTAGAATGAATACGCACCTTATGGAGAGTTTGGAATGATTTGGGATTTTAGTGGCCGTCGGTTGGAGTCTACAGGTCTAATATGAAGCATCAGCTAATGTGCATCGAAAAGATCAGTCGTACGAATGTGATTGATGATTCAGAGTATATAAAAGGGTTTTACAGAAAGAATTCAAAAATTTAGGCGGTTGATTGCGCAAGGTTATGTCAATAAGAGATAAGGAATCCAGGTGAGTTCCAAAGTTGTGTAATAGTGGCTTCAAGCTAAGTGGGAGAGTCCCATCAGCTATGATTAGGTTGCATGGTTAACCACTTGCAAGGTTTTCTGGTTGTTAGCGTATTTCTGGGTTATTTCGGCTACGGGAAAAGAACATATGTGGTGATTTAAATAGAGGAATTGTTAACGGGTTCTACGGTTGACCTTATTGGCTCATGTTCAGACTTGGGAAAGGATTCAAGACTTGTGCCTTGTATGGATTCAGATTTCGAGGGGAGTGATTCCGCCAGTTGCCTCGTCGAGAAGGTATTTATGTGTTATGAGACTTATGGAGTTGATTATATTCAGGACCAAGTCAGAGCGGGTGGCTCTCAGAAACGGTCCTAATGGATTCAAAAAGAGTTAAAGTATGGTGCCTAGTACTTTCGAGCCTATAAGTACAGTTAAGAATCAAGCTTTTGCAGCAGCTTATGAGTGGAGGCCAGAATGTTCTATGATGTTTTGACTTGAAGTGTAGAATTTGAGAGAAAGATGATAAAGGAATTCGGATTCATAAAAGGATTAGCAGAATGGGCATATCAGTTGAGGGTGTGAATGTGCGCACAAGGACGGTATGAAATGGTTCATGGGATTTAAGGCAGCATGGTCTCGCGGTTCCAGGTCACTCGGGGTGAGTGCGAATAGAGTGTGTTATGTGTTTATAGGATTTATTATTATTACTAAGGCAAATGGGGTAAATCGAAGGAATATATATTGGTTACAAACAATTGAGGTTGCGTATTGGTGGTAGAGGTCAATTCCTTCAGAGTGATCAAGTTATGCATGTGATTTGTGGCGGTACGTGTGAGGCTTATCGATCGTTGTAATTAATGTTGTTTAGAAGCATTCTTCTATTATGCCCTATTATATGTAGGCGTATCTCAGAAGGGCTATGGTGGCTTAGACCACTACTTAGATGTTTGCCTGTACTACGGTTATGAGAATTTACTTGTGCGTTGCTATGGTTCTCCTGAAACGAGTTAAGTGAAAAGCTTTTACATGATGAAGTGCTAGCCTAATAGTGGGTCTGAAGCTATGGTGAAAAGCATGTTCTACTGTATATTGGCAGGCTGGGTGCATTAAGTGGTATGGAACTTGAAGGTAAGAATCAAGGTTGCGGTTCGGTGTTGACAAGGATGTCACGAGCTCGGGCGACAGGAAAGGAGTTTTGATGTTAAAGGTAAGTTGGTATCGTCTTCAGCATCACCTAAGATTTGGTGTTTTGTAAGGAAGGCCTTGCATCCTAGATAAGGAATTCTCGATCTCTTTTCAGCGTTAGTGCGATCGGTGTTTTGGGTGTACGGACCTATTATGTGTTACGGAAGGTTGTGGGAGCGTGTCCCACGGGAAGATTTTATAAGTGTGACATGTAGTCAGTTGATTGATTTAAGATTTAAATCAAGTATGAGGATCGTCGTAATATCATTTGCTTGAGAATTTATGCCTAGAGGGCACTCGGTTTATTGGGTTATGGACTGTGGAGGTTTCCTCCGGTTATGATGGTGGTGCTTATGTGTTTTTGGAAAAGGGGGTGAGTATGGACCTTTGAAAGGTTATGGACTAGTTTGATACGATTAGGACAGACATGAGGTCAGTGGATAGATTTAAATATGAATTTGGGCTCTATGTCAGGCCAGTTGTGTTTATTTCAGCAAAACGCTCCTTAAGGGGGAGTAGTTAGGGTATTATTTTATCATAAGCTATTCATGTAAAGAAGCATCCCTCCGTGCGAGTTGTTAGGCATCTTGGCGAATTGTTTATGTGTTGAGGTTCCGCGTAGCGATGATGTTATATGAGTAAAATGGCTCTTGAAATTCAGGTTGTTGTTGCACCTCAGTTGTGCTTGAGTTTTGTAGCCTATAGCACTATATGTTCCCTCAGGGACGATATTATGCACTTATCCTGTTTATGACTGATATTCGGTACTTATTGTAATGAGCAATTTAGCTTGATGTATATCTCCTGATGTGAGTTCCATGTGTGGATCGGGTGGAACGACACAATGGGTATGTTATTTGGACCGGATGTCATGCTTCCATGGTTATGTTGTGTGGATTGGGTGGCACGCCATCATGGGTATGTTATTTGGATCGGATGGCACGCCACCATGGCTATGTTGTGTGGATCGGGTGGCACGCCGCCATAGTTATGTTGTGTGGATCGGGTGGAACGCCTCCATGGTTATGATTGCTTGGATGGGGTTGCGTGCCGCAATGGTGTGATGTTCAGTACATTTCCCTGTATCTATCTATTGTGTTATGTTTCCTATTTTCTGAAGGAAGCTCATATTAGATGTGTGCCCGTGTAGCATGTATAATTCATGAGCGGGGTAATTGAAATCCATTTTCATAGTTCATTCTCCTTTTTGTATCACAATCTAACTAGTAGCCTATTTGCACATTATGGCATTATATGTGACTTTTGGTCACGTCGAGGTGGCTTATTGCCTGAGCAGTTCGTACTGGGTGATACGCGATCGTTGGATTTAGGATCAGTGCATTTCAATTACGTGAAATATGTTAAGGAGCAAAGATCATTATTTGGTTCAACATGAGGTAATGTTTCTAGTAAGAAGTATAGACTCAATGATTGGTTGACTCGGCAGTTGATTATCAATTTCTGCACATCTCTTCTGTTGTGGAGGCATTGTAAGAGTTATAGTAAGACCTGCGTACGTCATGGGATGCAATGGAAGCACCAGATTCATGGGATTTTGACTAAGTTGATCAGAAAATATTATTGTGGTCTGGTGAGTAAAGTGATGCTAAGTGTGAATTCAACAAAGTTATGCAACCGTGTTTGGGTACAGCGTGTAGTGATTAATATGGTGATCTTATGTTGGGAACAGGTCGGGCATACAATTCTAGATGTTGGAATCGAGCTCTAAGGCTTATTTGCTTGAATAAAAAGGTATATCTTCAGAATTGATCGAGCTGATGTGCTCAACTAAGTTATGGTAGAATGGGAAGGTGTATGAGAAGTTAAATAGTGATTTCAGGCTACTTCAGTGTAGTTCTCAGCACGTTCGAGGATGAACGTATGTTTAAGTGGGAGAGACTGGAATGACCCGACCGGTCATTATGAGCACTAGCATGTTGTTTAGCAGTCCTACGCAGTGAAAAGCTTCCTTTCAGGTATTATGACTTGTACGTGTGGTCGGAATTACGTTTCGGGAAACTCAGAGTTGATTTGGAAAGATAATTCTCATTTCGGAAGATTAAAGTTGAAAGAATTAACTAGGATAAGAATTTTGAGTAAACGACCTCACAATCAGGATCTGAAGGTTCCAGCAGGTTCGTATGATAATTTCAGACTTGGGCGTATGCCTGGATCGTGTTTTGGATGACCGGAGAGTGTCTTGGTGCCTATTGTGGAAGTTAGCATTTTAAAACAATTTCATATGTTTGGGTTGAAGCGCATTTCAGTGATATCAATATCCGTTTGGGATTCCGAGTCTGGGAGCAGCTTCATATTATGATTCTGGAGTTGGGAGCACGATCGAAAGTGAATTCGGAGGTCCATAGGTCATTTTGGAGCCATTTGGCTACAGATAGAAATTTTAAGGTTTTTGAGAAGTTTGACCGGAAATGGACCTTTTGATATCGGGGTTGGAATCCGATTCTGAAAGTTGGAGTAGGTCCGTAATGTCGAATATGACTTGCGTGCAAAATTTGAGGTCAATCAGACGTGATTTGTTGGGTTTAAGCATCGAAAGTAGAAGTTGGAAGTTCTAAAGTTCATAAAGCTTGGATTAGGGGTTGATTGATGATTTTATGCTTGTTTGATATGATTTGAGTTCTCGAGCAAGTCTGTAATATGCTTTGGGATTGGTTGGGGTTCCGGGGGCTAGCGTGGATTTCGGGTACGGATCGAAATTGGGTAAAAAGCTATTGTCGTTGCTGGTATGATCGCAATTGTGATGCTTTGGTCGCAATTGTGAGGTGCCTTTTGCAAACACGAAAGCTAGGGGATTCTTCGCATTTGTGACAACTGAGATCGTTTTTGCGAGGGCTGAAGGGTTCGCATTTGCGAAACCCTTATCGCAATTGCGAAGCAGGCCAAATAAGCCAAGGGTCGCATTTGCGACAAATTCTTCGCATTTGCCGAGCTCGCATTTGCGATCTTCATGTCGCAAATGCAACGATGGCAGGAAGGGAGCAGGCTTTGCATTTGCGAGGTTTTTTTTCGCATTTGAGGCCCTCGTATTTGCAAACCTTGTGTCGCAAATGCGACATCAGAGGCCCGTGTCCAGCTATTAATTTCGAGATCTAGACCATTTAGCTCATTTACTTCATCCTCTTAGGCGATATTTGAAGCTTTCGGGAGAGGGTCTTCACCTAGCACTTTGAGGTAAATAATTTCTACACAACATGAGTTAGATACATTGAATATAGGTAGATTAACATGTGAAAATTAAGGAAATCAAGGGGTTCAGATGAAATCCTAGAAAATTGATGTTCTTGGAATTTGACCACAATTTTGGGTATGAAATTGAGGGTAAATCATATATTTGAGTTCGTGAGGTTATGGATAAACTTATTCTTTGAAAATTTTGGAAATCCGGGCATATGGGCCCGAGGGCGTTTTCATCAACTTTTCGATCGGGGTTAGGAACTGTTGTAAATTGGGTTGTCATGAATAATTGAGTATATATTTATGGGTTTATATAATTATTGGCTAGAACCCGGTGTCACAAGTTCATGAGCATCTACTGATAAGGAAATAAAATACAACATCCGTCCGGAATATAGTGGATAGAAGGTAAATGCAGTATACTGGAAGGGACTGTACTAGCTGCGGCCGTCTTGAATAATGAAACTCACCTAGTTCTAGACTCATCTGTGTTTCTACGCCCAGTAGGCCGCTAGAGTTACACATACCTGTGAAAAAAAAATGCATAGAAGTGTAGTTTGAGTACGAAACAACGTGTACTCAATGAGTATCCCGTCTAATCTCGAAGAAGTAGAGACGAGATGGTCAACTTCACACATACTAGTGGTCCAATAATGATGTCAATAATGCATTAAATCGTGAATTTTTACAAATATGATTTTTACCAAATAGCAGGAAACAAGCAGACAATTATTCCTTTTATAGGAAATTTTCAAAATTTCCTTTTTCATTATTTTCCAAATATTCTCAAGCCATGAAGAGGCAATAGCAGCTTTAATAAGTTAAAGGAAATAACACCAGTATACGCAAATAACCACTGTGGTACGTACGACCCGATCCAACATAAAAGTAAATTGTGCATTGCCGAAGGTCGAACGGATCGAACCATAGATGCATCTATTACCCCTCTCGCGAACTATCCATGCAATTCAGCCAACATAAAATAAACAATCACCCTGCTCGCGAATCATACTTGTGATGCATGCACACATAGAAATACATGCTCAGATAGAAATATATTTCCATTTAAGACGGAAATGGAAAAATGACATGATAAATATATCAAAACATTGAGATCTGATCGTGGTGGTTAATACCTTTTTGTGAAATTCATAAAATACTTATTAGATAATGGAATTACATCTGAATTATCTCCCCCTGGAACACCACAACAAAATGGTGTGGCAGAAAGAAGAAAAAGGACCCTTATGGAAATAGTTAGATTAATTTTAAGTTATTCTGATTTGCCTTCTTCCTTTTGGGGATATGCTTTAGAAATAGCAAACTACATTCTAAATTTGGTTCCTTCAAAGTCAGTACCTTTAACTCAAGTAGAATTTTGGATTGAGCGCAAGCCAAGTTTACGACATATTCAGGTTTGGGGTTGTCCAGCACATGTGCTGAAAGGGAAAGCGGATGAATTAGAATCAAGGGCAGAAGTATACCTTTTTATTGGATATCCAAATGGAACAAAAGGCGGTTTGTTTTATTGTCCTAAAAGAAGAAGGTAATTGTTACGACAAATGCTAGATTTTTCGAAGAGGACTATCTAACGAACCATATTCCTAGAAGTAAACTAGTTTATAGGAATTAAACAATAGAATAACCAAAGACTCATCTCTAGAACATATCCCGGAATCCAGTATTGACATACCACTGCATTATTATAGTGGGAGAAATGTTATTAGGCAGCAAATTGACAAGAGCAATTGTCTGACATCTCACTATCCCAAAGTAGTGGGAGTAATATTGAGCAGCCTCAGATTGTTGAGCAACCTCAAATTATTGAACAACCTGAAATTATTATGCAACCTGCACTCCAGAAAGAAGTTAATGATATCCCAACACCGCAAGGTATGGAGGATAACATTGAGGCTTCAGATCCAAGAAATGATGATGTGATCCAACAACAAAATTAGCCTCCACCTAAAGTGACTAGTCGTAGTGGAAGAATTATAAGAAAACCTCTCCGATTTGCACTCTTGGGAGAATCTTATGATAGAATCCGTGAAGAGCCTAATACAAAACCTATTAATTACGACGAAGCACTATATGATGCAGATGCTGATAAATGGGTTGATGCTATGAAATCTGAAATGGAGTCCATGTACTCCAATCAAGTCCAAGATCTTGTAGAACCACCTACTGGAGTCAAACCCATAGGTTGTAGATGGATCTATAAGAAAAAGAAAGGAGTGGACGGAAAAGTGCAAACTTTTAAAGCTAGGCTTGTTGCAAAAGGGTTTACTAAAAATGAAGGGATCGATTATGAGGAAACTTTTTCGTCGGTTGCCATACTTAAATCCATCAGGATTCTCTTACCATTGCTGCTAATTACGATTATGAGATCAGGCAAATGGATGTCAAGATCGCTTTTCTAAATAGAAGTCTTGATGCATGCATCTATATGGCACAAACATTTGGTTTCATAAAAATTGGCAATGAGCAGATGTTGTGTAAATTAAAGAAATCCATTTATGGATTGAAACAATCTTCTAGGGCATGGAACAATTGTTTTGACGCATCGATTAAGACCTTAGATTTTGATCAATGTGAAAATAAGTCTTGTGTCTATAAGAAGTGGAATGGAGATAAAGTTATATTTTTCGTTTTATACGTAGATGATATTTTGCTCATAGGAAATAATGTGAGCATATTGAATTTAGTAAGGTATGATTGTCCTCACGTTTCGATATGAAAGACTTAGGATAGGTAGCACATATCCTTAGGATCAAAGCTCATGCGAGATCACAGGCAAAGGATATTAGGCTTGTTCTATGCACTTTGTATTGATACTATTCTCACTAGGTTTAGCATGCAAGATTCCAAGAAAGGGTTTCTTCCCTTTAGACATGGAACCTCTTTGTCAAACGATCAGTCCCCAAAAACGACTGATGAGATAGAAAAGATGAAGGCAGTCCCTTATGCTTCTACTGTAGGGAGTCTTATGTATGTTATGCTATGTTCTAGACCTGATATTTGCTTTGTTGTTGGCATGGCTAGTAGATTCCGATCTAACCCTGGTCGAGAACACTGGACTGTTATTAAGCATATAACACTAGGGATTATATGTTGGTGCATCACTTAGGTGATCTTGCACCCATTGGCTATATTGATTCATATTTCCAGTCAGATAGAGACACTAGAAAATCTATCTCAGGATATATTTTTACCTTAGGAGGTAGAGCCATAAGTTGGAGGAGTATCAAGCAATCATGTGTTGCTGATTCTACCATATGTGGCTGCATCTGAGGCAACTAAAGAAGTTGTTTGGCTCAGGAACTTTCTGAAAGAGCTTAATGTGGTTTCTTCGGTTCAAGCACCAATTGTACTTTATTGTGACAATAGTGGTGCAGTTGCAAACTCGAAGGAACCAAGAAGCCATAAAAGGAGTAAGCATATTGAGCGTAAATATCACTTAATTCGGGACATAACTCAGAGATGTGATGCAAGAGTGTTGAAGATTGCGTCAGAGGACAATTTGGCCGTTTACAAAGAGCTTGACACAGAAGATTTTTGACAAGCATGTAGAAGGAATGGGTGTTAGAGTAGTGACGCATGGTTATGAGTATAAGTGGGAGATTGTTGGGATATACTATTAACCATGCGGTTTAGACATAGTATTGTATTTTATTCTTTATGGAATAATTATTTACTTAATTTATTCAATTCAACAAAAGTACTATTTAAATAGATCATTTGTTACATGAATGTCCTTTTAGTTATGTTGTAGACAATTTAGTGCGTGGAGTCTTAGCTCATGCACATAAGATTAAATTGTTGGTTCTCATAATTAATAAACTACGTTCACAATCAAAGATATTGTTGGATAAAATATCTTGATGATTGTAGCACGAGATTATCGTATAATTTATCTTGATTATGAGAGTAGTTTTACTCCAACTTCTTGTGCTAGTATACTCAGTGTATATTGAACGGACCAAGTAGAGAAAAATATTTTGTACTGAATATATAAAATATTTTCTCTAATTCATTAAATGAGCTTATACTCCTAATCTTGATATAATTATTATGATCAGTGTAATTTATTTATTGTTTTGATTTATCAAAAGGTACGACTCTATTTACAGTTAGTATATGCCTAATACATTGAACAATAACGAATAATATTTGTGAATAATAATTAGTAGATAGAATCCATGGCTCGATTTTGGGTTTGATGATACCCCTTTATGTAAGCTTATAACTTTTCATGTGAAAACTCGGCCGGTGAATTTTGTATCCGTCACATGAAATAGTTTAAGCGGAATTCTAAAGGATTTAATTAGTTAATTGAATTAAATTTTCAGTGATTTAATTTATTTAACTGATATTTGAAATCTTAATATGGGTAGTTAACATAAGTATTAATGAATTTTTGAAATTCATATTGAGGAGTTCAATTACAGTTTTTTAGTTGAATAAATTGCACTTAATTATAGTAAGAATTAATTCATGCTAATTTCGAATTAATATTATAATTAGTAGCCTCTTATTATTTCTCTGGTCCCTGCTATACCTAGTAAAAACCTAGATATGCTTGGGTAAAAAGTAGCTTGGGAGAAAAGTTATCCTTTTGAGTTAGAGTAAGATTCTACAAGTAGAATCCTACACGTTTTTTAGCCCTATTGTGGCTTAATTTCGGGTCTATTAAAGGAAGACTAGTTTCACCTAATTACCTAATCTTTCAGTTGTATTGTTCTTGCTCACCCAATAGCAAAATCATCCAAAGGTTTACTAGGCAAATAGCAGAAGACTGCAGTCCTGGATTCTTACAGCTTGGAAGGTTTGTGCAACTATTTCAAAAGGTTAGTACTTCTAATCTCGTTAATATTATGTTGTCTAGTTTACATGTATTTGATGCCTAGATTGTATGTTTGCTTCCGCTGTACATGTCAAACAGTAATATGTAGCAATTTAATTTAATTTATAAGGCATTATATTCCCCCTCCCCCTTATATGACATTCGTCCTTGTGGAACTTGGACCCTCCTCGAGCTGAGAGTGAAGGTTTTGGACTTCTTCCAATTGCTTACTAACCTTTAAGTCCTAAAATATGGCAAAATCTTCATGTTTTTTAAAAATTTCGGTGAAGTTTTCTTGATGACTAAAACAACACAAACAATTTTCACTTGCCCAAATATCACAATGCAGCACCTCGTACATTTAACTACTTAAATTCACAATATACAATATTATGAGGCATTAAAATGCACGTCATATCGCTATTTCTAAAATAACTGTTATTCATCTGTTAGAATGTCTATTGTAATAAACGCACCATGACTCTTTTATTGTGCTTTTCTTGCTAAAAGAACTTGTGCTAACTCATGGTGCCACATTATTTCTTCTTTTATATTCCCACATTAACATGTCCAACATTCTAGCCTTAGCTGTATCGTGTTCCTTGAACCTCTCCCTCGGGGATCTTTGTTCTATATATCTTTCTCTACAACGAAAACAAATTTGTTCTCATCTCTAAACTACCCTTTACTCAATGGGTCTCATAACTAATCAATGACTAGCTTCCTCATGAGTAGAGCACATATCATATCTATGTGGAAGGCGAATCATAACGAATTATTCTCTCATGATTTTCTAACCTCAAGTTGACTTGAACTCTTGCTTATGTTGTAGCTAAGATTTATATCTCATCTAAACCCAAAATTTTTCAAGCAATGGAAAGGGATTGCAGCTTAAATTCGTATGGAGATAATGCTTCACCTTTTGTTTGTGATGATGTTGTGACACTCAAGCCCAGTAGTGATATTTTTTTTTTACTTTGGACCTAGCTCCGCGCACTTTAAAATATATTGCTAGGATCTAAGGCTTACTTATATGCTCAACATATTTCTAGTGTTATGTCTACATATACTCTTTTCAGGGCAGGTTTGCTCTACCATCATTCAAGGTGGCATGTGACGTGGTTCCGATATCATGTATAAGATCTCAGCTCACTAATGATATGTCCGTTTTAGGCGTACGACTTAAAAATGCGTAATTAGGGTCTAAAATTTATTTACTTGTATAGCCAACTTCTTTCATGTATTTTATCGATATGAGATTTGCCTAAAGTATCACACATGTTTTGAGAACTTGAGACCAAACTGCGTCAACCGTGTCAAATGTCACACACTAGATAAAAGTAAAATTTATAGCGGTAACAACTTAAGTACCTACTCTAAGATAAATTTTTACTAACACATTCTTTCAACGATCTGATTTAAAAGAAGTAAAACAAAGAAACGAAAGCAAATGAAGTAGATTTATATAATCCCTTTTTAATTGCTTGTTAAAGATTACTAATATTTATCTAGTAATGTCCTAATAAGACGAAGGGGCAAGTGCACAAATAACCATTTACAGAGATGTTATTTAGAATTAGCTAATACTTATCTTGTCCTTATTTATCCCGAGAAATTAAATTAAAAATAAAAAATTCAAAATACACTAACTAATTCATAAACATCAGTCCTTTAGAGTGGCTATCTTTTGTAATTTCTACTAAAACAGAACCCAAAATCCAGTTCGTTAAGTGGCACAGTTAGCCCAACTTTGTACAGGCATTTACTGATTGCAACTATAAATAGCCCAGGATACCTATAAGGGTAATGCTAATTGACTAGTTTATCATCTGTAAAGGTACTATCTACGGATTTTAAAGCAAATAAAGAGCTACTTTCTCCTTATAAAATCTTATGATAACACAAATTTCTAAGAAGAGATTAATATTTTATTAATGAAAAATTTAACAGAGAATTACGTCAATAGTTGCATTCCCTCTAATACTGTTGAAAGAGAAAAAGGGCTTAAGCATGTTTAGTTGCATCTCCAAATGAAATGCTAGAGGTTGGAGTGTCTAAATTAAGCCCTAATTGGTAGGTCCCTAGGTTCTATGTTCTTTCTTTCAATATAATTCGAGAAAATAGTTTCTACTGTAGGCTGGCAATATTCCATGGGAGTTTTATTATTTTTCGCTCGCACAAAATAACTATTTACATTCGTTAGTTAAAAATATATATATAATTTTAATAGTTTTGTATGTAACATACAAAATATATATACTTACAAAATATATTATGTTATGAAATAATATAAAGACAAGAACAATAATGCAAGAACAAGAGCAATAGAGAGAATAGAGAGAGATAAGTATTCTTATTGATACTTAGAGATTGTTAGGGATGTGTTACAATGGTAGAAGACCCCTTTATTTATAGGGAGTGGGATGATTTAGCTACCAATAATAGGACTCTAGAATCTCTCTAATTAAAGACATTCACCTTAAATAGAAGTGTAAAATCTCTCTATTTATAACACTCCCCCTTGAATGTCTATTCAATGATGTGCCTCGTTAAAACCTTAAAACAAAACCCAATGGGAAAAATTAAAGTAAGGAAAAAGAGTACACATGTTTGAATATGCGCCTATTGGTTGCCTCGTTAAAAACCTCGCAAGGAAAACCCGATGGGACAAAACCTTGTAAGGGAAAAAGAGTGCAACGCGCATTAACTCCCCTTGATAAGAACATCAATTTATGTCCTTAAGTCTTCGCATCCCGATCTTGTGAACTAGCTTCTTGAAGGTTGAATTTGGTAGAGATTTTGTAAACAAATCAGCCATATTGTCGCTTGAACTAATCTGTTGAACATTGATATCACCATTCTTTTGAAGATCATGTGTGAAGAATAACTTTGGTGAAATATGCTTCGTTCTATCTCCTTTTATGAATCCTCCCTTCAATTGAGCTATACATGCTGCATTGTCTTCATACAAAGTTGTGGGTAGTTTATCACACTTCAAACCACATTTTCCTTGGATATGATGTATTATAGACCTCAACCACACACACTCCCGACTTGCTTCATGAATAGCAATTATCTCGGCATGATTAGATGAAGTAGCCACAATTGATTGCTTAGTCGATCGTCAAGATATGGCGGTTTCTCCACAGGTAAATACATAACCCGTTTGAGATCGAGCCTTGTGTGGGTCGGACAAATATCCAGCATCAGCATAACCAACAAGATCCGGGCTGCAATTCTTGCCATAAAATAAGCCCATATCGGTAGTTCCCTTTAGGTACCGCAATATGTGTTTGATCCCATTCCAATGTCTCCTCGTAGGAGCCGAGCTAAATCTTGCTAAGACATTAACTGAAAATGATATGTCAGGCCTTGTATTATTTGCAAGATACATTAGTGCGCCAATTGCGCTAAGATATGGTACTTCAGGACCAAGTAGCTCTTCATTCCTTTCTTGTGGTCGGAATGGATCTTTGTTCACATCAAGTGATCGAACAACCATCGGTGTACTTAAAGGATGTGCTTCATCCATGTAAAACCGTTTCAGTACCTTTTCTGTATAGGTAGATTGATGAACAAAAATTCCGTTTGCCAAATATTCAACTTGCAAACCAAGACATAGTTTAGTCTTTCCGAGATCTTTCATCTCGAATTCATCCTTTAGATAATCAATTGCCTTTTGGAGTTCTATAGGGGTTCCAATAAGGTTTATGTCATCGACATATACGGCAAGTACAACAAATTCCGATGTTGTTTTCTTTATAAAAACACACGGGCAAATGGCGTCATTTATATAGCCTTCTTTTAACAAGTACTCACTAAGACGATTATACCACATTCGTCCAGATTGCTTTAGACCATACAAGGATCTTTGCAATTTAATTGAGAACATTTCCCGAGATTTTGAATTATGCGCGTTTGGCATCTTGAGTCCATCAGGAATTTTCATGTATATCTCATTATCAAGTGAGCCATAAAGATAGGCAGTAACCACATCCATTAAGTGCATGTCGAGCTTTTCATGGACAGCAAAACTTATGAGATAACGAAAGGTTATCGCAACCATTACAGGCGAATATGTCTCTTCATAATCGACACCAGGCCTTTGAGAAAAACCTTGTGCAACAAGGCGTGCCTTATATCTTTGTACCTCGTTTTTCTCATTTCTTTTGCGTACAAAGACCCATTTATAGCCGACAGGCTTAACACCATTAGGTGTTTCAACTATAGGGCCAAAAACTTCACGTTTTGCCAGCGAATTCAATTCTGATTGAATTGCTTCTTGCCACTTTGGCCAATCCTGTCTTTTTCGACATTCTTCAACAGATTGAGGTTCGAGATCCTCACATTCTTGCATAATGCTAGATGCGACATTATAAGAAAAGGCATTATCCACCACAATATCCACTCGATTAATATTTGCCTCAATATTAATTGGATTTAGGGATAGTTCTGTATTTTCCAGAGTCTCGGGCTCAATGGATTCTTCATGAATCTCAGAATTTGTTAAATCATGAATTTCCTCATGAGATTCTTTCGTGGTGTCATTTTGATCATTCTTTTTCCTCTTTCTAGGATTTCGATCTTTGGAACCTAATGGTCTGCCACGCTTCAGGCGTGCATTCGACTCATTGGTTATGACACTAGATGATTGTCCAACAGGGACATCAATACGGATTGGAACATTTTCCGCGGGAATGTAGGATTTCGTTATCCTCTTCAAGTCCGTAAATGCGTCAGGCATTTGATTTGCTATTCTTTGCAAATGGATAATCTTTTGTACGTCTCTTTCACAAATAGAGGTATGTGGATCAAGATGAGATAATGATGCATTTTTCTACAAAATTTCCCGTTTGGTTTTACCAACTTCTCCCCTAATTTTGGGAAAAGTGTCTCATCGAATCGACAGTCTGCAAATCGTGCAGTAAACACGTCGCCTGTCAATGTTTCGAGGTAGCGAATGATGGAGGGCGATTCAAACCCAACATATATTCCAAACCTTCTTTGCGGACCCATTTTGGTGCGGGATGGCGGTGCTATAGGCACATATACTGCGCATCCAAAAATTCTTAAATGGGATATATTGGGTTCATGACCCAAAACCAATTGCAACGGGGAATACTTGTGGTAATTCGTCGGTCTGAGACGAATTAGCATTGCTGCATGTAAGATGGCGTGACCCCATACCGAAGTGGGCAGCCTCGTTCTCATAAGTAATGGCCTTGCAATCAACTGCAGGCGTTTAATTAACGATTCTGCAAGACCGTTTTGAGTGTGAACATGAGCTACAGAATGTTCAATTTTTATCCCGATTGATAAGCAATAATCATTAAATGCTTGGGATGTCAACTCAGCAGCATTATCCAGTCTAATGGACTTGATTGGATTATCTGGAAATTGTGCTCGTAGTCGAATTATTTGTGCCATTAATTTCGCAAACGCAAGGTTGCGTGATGACAACAGGCACACATGAGACCATCTACAGGATGAGTCTATCAAGACCATGAAATACCTAAACGACCCACTAGGTGGGTTAATAGGTCCACAAATGTCCCCTTGTATACGTTCCAGAAACGTGGGTGACTCAGTCCCAACCTTTGTTGGTGATGGCCTGATAATCAACTTGCCTTGATAACACGAAGTGCAAGGATATTCATTATTCGAAAGAATTTTGAAATTCTTTAACGGATGCCCATATGAGCTTTCTATAATCCGTCTCATCATGACCGATCCTGGGTGTCCCAATCGATCATGCCAAAGTACAAAGGTATTGGAATCAGTAACCCTTTGGTTTACTGTTGAATGTGCCTCAATTGCACTAATTCTTGTCCAATACAGGCGACAAGATAAAGACGGGAATTTCTCAATAACCCTCTTTTGGCCGGAGACATTCTTTGTGATGACGAGATATTAAAGATTATCTTCATCCATTGTCTCAATATGATAGCCATTCCGGCGTACATCTTTAACTCAACAAGTTTCTCTTAGACTTGGAGGAGAACATTGCATTCTCTAAGATTAAAGTCGTGCCTTTGGGCAGAGTTACAATTGCTCTTCCGGAGCCTTCAATCAATTTACTACTTCCAGAGATTGTAGTAACGTTTGCCTTACACATATTTAGTTGAGAGAAATATTTCTTTTCTTTGAGTATTGTGTGTGTAGTACATGAATGAACTAGGCAAATACTTTTACAGTTGGACGTTGATCCAAGTTCGCTTTGTGAGATATCCATATTTGCTATCCCATAGTTTGACATAAAAGAGATACACGAACATAAGAATAAACAAGTTCAATTCGTTTGTGTCACATAATATTTTCAAAATCTGCTGCTAACAGTTGACTAACAAAATCAGATATGTTATCCATAATCGATTACTATGCAGCTTGAAAATTTTCAGTTTAAGCATTTTTCACACACAATCAATTGTTTAACATTGACAATCGATTGTTGATTAATTTTGAAAAATTCCGGATCACACTGTCTAACGACAATCGATTGTTAGACATAGACAATCGATTGTGGATGATTTTTGAAAAATTCCAGATTACACTGTCTAACGACAATCGATTGTTAGACATAGACAATCGATTGTGGATGATTTTTGAAAAATTCCAGATTACACTGTCTAACGACAATCGATTGTTAGACATAGACAATCGATTGTGGATGATTTTTGAAAAATTTCAGATTACACTGTCTAACGACAATCGATTGTTAGACATAGACAATCGATTGTCGATCAATTGTTTTTCAGCTTTAATGCGAAAATATTAGATAATCGACTAGTTTTTCAGGCTAGTCGATTACCCCTACTGGAAAATAAAAATATTATTGATATTTGAGCATATTGAAGACATTCTAAAGAACTACTGCTAACATTGCATCATGGACTAACTAATACGAGCTAATACTAATGACTATTAGTTTATTCACTAACTAATACAAATAAGTAGAACAAAATCAAATAACTCCATCTTCTTTCATCACGGACCCATCACCGATTAGGTGGTCTATTTTCCCCTCGGGTTGTTCAAAGAAGTCTGCCACATCCAGGTGGGTGATGTCCAAGTTGTCGTCATAGACAAAATTTGTTTCAGGGCCTTTACTCTTTCGAGATGCTTGATAAAGGTCAACCAAGTGTCTTGGTATACGGCAAGTCTTTGACCAGTGCCCTTTCCCACCGCAACGATAACATATAGTTTCTGAACCATTTGCCTTAGGATCTTCATGATCCCGTTTCTGCTTTCGGCGGTTATCTCTCCTTGGGGGTTGACAGACTTCATTGGAATTTCTTCCTTGTCTACGTCCCTGGCTATGACCCCGTTTACGACCATGACCATGGCCCTTTTCATGTTTGGCATAATGAGAGTGCACCTTATCTGCTTCAGGCAGTGGTGTAGACCCAGTGGGTCGATTTTCGTGATTTCTCATGAGCAGGTCATTATTTCGCTCAGCCACTAGTAGAAGAGAAATCAGTTCAGAGTACTTTGTAAAGCCTTTCTCTCTGTACTGTTGTTGCAGTACCATATTGGAGGCATGAAACGTTGTAAACGTTTTCTCAAGCATATCATAATCGGAGATTTTATCTCCGCATAGCTTCAATTTAGAAGTAATTCTGAACATTGCAGAATTATATTCAGAAACGGACTTAAAGTCCTGGAGCCTCAGATGAGCCCAATCATATCGTGCTTGTGGCAGAGTGACCAACTTCAGGTTGTCATATCTCTCCTTTAAGCCGTTCCACAAGATGAGTGGATCCTTGACGGTGAGATATTCAATCTTCAAACCTTCATCAAGGTGATGGCGCAAGAAAATCAAGGCCTTCGCACAGTCTTGGGTGGATGCTTTTTCTCTATCTTTAATGGTGTCTCCGAGACCCATAGCATCTAAGTGGATTTCAGCATCCAACACCCATGTCATATAGTTCTTGCCCGAAATTTCAAGGGCAACGAACTTTCTTTTCGTAATGTCAGACATAATCGAAAATTAAATTAGGAAGAGGGAAATACCTTAGATTTTTCGAGAATGGTTCTTGAGACGGTAGAGTCTCGTGCTGATAACGTGTTATGAAATAATATAAAGACAAGAACAATAATGCAAGAACAAGAGCAATAGAGAGAATAGAGAGAGAAGTATTCTTATTGATACTTAGAGATTGTTAGGGATGTGTTACAATGGTAGAAGACCCCTTTATTTATAGGGAGTGGGATGATTTAGCTACCAATAATAGGACTCTAGAATCTCTCTAATTAAAGACATTCACCTTAAATAGAAGTGTAAAATCTCTCTATTTATAACATATTATATTTTTTAATCTATTTCTTTAGAGAGTAATTATACAGAGTCATTGTCCTATCTTTCTTTTTTTTTAAACATAAGGCTAAGATAGAAGTTCATTGCTTGCTCAGTTGGTAAAGTACTTCCACCTACGACCGTTAGGTTTTGGGTTCGAGTCACCAGAGAGGGAAAATATGGAAGCACTATAAATCCTCCTAATTTGGGAGGGGTTTAAACAAAAAAGTCCATTGCGGATAGAAATGATAATCTCTTCTACTTACGGGAAGAGAAGAATCTTTCAACCTTGAACCAAACCAATTATGAATCTAATTAACCACAAAATTTATTGGGCACCCTTAAATCTTTATCTGAGTTGCTTCTTATCCCAAGTATTCTTTGTTTACTGTAAATATTTGAATTAATGTTTTTTTAGTATAACTTTAACTAATTTAACATATATTGTTATATAACAAAGTACATATGTTTATGTGTGTACATACATATTATGTATGGGTACATGTATGTATTATATTTCTTAAACTCTTTTATTTTCAAGAAACTAAATAAAATTCGCCTAACTATGTTTTCATGAGTTCTTTCTACTAAAAATGTCAACTTTTTGTTAGATTTCCAGATTTAGTTTTTTTAATCTTTTAAAAACACAAAAATAGTATAATGTATTTGAAAGTTTTGAATTTTTGAAAAATTTATAAAAACTTAGCTTGGATATATTAGAAAAAAGGGTTTTTTCTGAAACAACTTAAACAATTACTTTTTTAAAATACAACCAAAAACTGAGTTTGCAAACTCAACTTTCGCAAAATCTCAAACTTAAGAATGATGAAATTTTGAAAAAAGTAAAAAGAAAATTCATGTAAAAATGTGTCACGACTCAAAACTCAACCCGTCACGAGGGAGCCTATCGTGGAACTAGGCCAACCTCAACTCAACGTAATACAAAACCACAATACTATAATTGAAACCATCTACTGAAAACTTTTATCATTTAAAAATAATTGTTTAAAACATAAAGCAAAATTCATAATACGCTACAATCAGCCAAAAATCAGTGTCACAGAGTACATAAGCGTCTAGAGAAATGTCATAGTCTGGTACTATGTTTACTTAATACAACTGAAAGGCTACTAGAATAGAGAAGGAGGGTTAAGGACTGCGAACACCATGCAGATACCTCAACAATCTTCAAAGTCTGCAACCTCGATCAGTGACTGCCACTAGGACCGAAAGTACCTGAATCTGTGCACATGGTATAAGGAGTAACATAAATACACCAACTCAGTAAGTAACAAGTCCAAATTATGGACTGAATGGTAGTGACAAACTCAACCTCATCAGAAATAATAAAAACAACGTACTGAAATATAGGCATGATTTCACTTAACTAAGCAGCTCGAAACAGTGAAAACAAAGCAGGTGAGAACATGATAAAGAAATATAAATTTGCTACATCTGCATACCAATGCATATGTTGTATGTAATGCACCGATTTGAGTGCCTCATGAGCTCCCAATCTCATATGCTCGTCCACGCAGTACTGTATATTGCCCATACGGCCAAAAAAAGATCCATCCCGAAATATATACACATTTGACAGCAGTCACTCAGTACTGAGGAAAGGGCAATCCAGCCTTATGGAGAAGACTCATTTCCAGATAATGACAATAACCTCACAACCACTCGGTATCATATATGTCTCACACGGCACAAGGAAAATCCATCCCGGAATATATACATCACTTACTATCAGTGTCCACTACCGAGGAAAGCAGGCCAGTCTAGCCTCATGGAGAAGATCCATCTCCATACCAAGGGAATATCCATCTCTAAATATAATCAACCACGCTCACTAAGGGGGTGTTACAGACTCCGTAGGGGCTCTTTCAACCCATGCGTTATCATAATCATCAACATAACCGCTTCGGCATGCGATCCGACCCAATAACTCTCACTTATAATTCGGTTCTCATCCTCGGTTAGACATTGCTCTCCAGTCTCACCCACAGGCTCACAATGCCGTGAAAACTATCCCGGAATGATAATATTATATGCAAATAAATAACAACTGATGAGATGTAATATGAAATGCATGAACATGAGTAAGTACAGAATATAAATAAAATTAATGAGATGACAATAAGAAACGACCACTAAGGGTCTAAACAGTATCGGCAAAAAGCCCTAACATGATTACTAGAATGATTTCCAATCCATTTACTTCATCACGTGAATAAATACAGATATCAACAAGATAAAATCACTATTTGGTGCCATGGGTCACAATTCTCACGGTGCACACCCTCACGTATGTCACTTGGCATGTGCTTCACCTCAATACTGATCGCATATCATGTAGTTCAAAGTTTCGAACTCTTAGAACCATAAAGCGTTACTTACCTGGAAACTGATTCGATTGTGAGACTAACCATACTAGTTTCACTAAATTCTGACTTCAAATCGGCTTTCAAATCCCAACAATTTATTTTATGAAACTCCACAAAATTTTTCCCCAAAGTTTCCCCCAAATTACAAATCAAATGATGAAATCAATGGCAGATTCATGATTATTAGGCAAAACTAAGTTAGAGTTACTTACACCAATGATTTCCTTGAAAAACTCTCGAACATTCGCCTCAAACCGAGCTCCTAAAGTCCAAGATGTGAAATAAAATCCTAAACCTCGCTTATACAGTGCCTTCTGAACTTTCGTTCCGCGGTCCGTGTATTTTTTATCGCGGTCCACATAATTCATCACGGCCGCTAACCTGATCCTTACCTTCCGTAGTTCGCATAAAATCCACCGCGACTGCATACCTGGCCCCTTTCCTTTCCGTAGTTCATGAACTTCCCACCGCAGCCGCATTTCTTTTACTGCGGTCCATGAAATCCACTCCGCGACCGCACCTCCATGATCCGATACCTGCAACTTCCAACACTAGATATAAGATATTTCCAACTTCCAAATCCAAACGGTGATCTAATAACCACCTGAAACTTGCTTGAGGCCCTCGGGACCTTGACCAAATATACTAATACATCCCATAACATCATTCAGACTCAGTCGAACCTTTGAATCACTAAAAATAATATCAAAACACCAAGTTACACTCGGATTCAAGCCTAAGAACTTCTAGGTTTCCAAATTCCACAAACGATGCCGAAACTTATCAAATCACGTCCGAATGACCTCAAATTTTTCCACAAGTCACAAATGACACTACAAACCTACTCCAGCTTTTGGAATTCTATTTCAACCCGATATCAAATTTTTCCACTACCGGCCGAAATCACCGAATTTCCAACTTTCTCCAATTCATGCCTAATTCAATCACATACCTCTAAATCATATTTCGGACGCTCTCCTAAGTCTAAAATCACCCAACAGCGCTAATAGAACCATCAAAATTCTAATTCGAGGTTTTTTGCTCTTCAATCAACATCCGGTCAATTTTCTCAACTTAAGCCTTCTCAAAAGAGACTAAGTGTCTCAATTCTCTTCAAAACTACCCCAAACTCGAACCAACTAATCTGAGACAATAGATATAGCTGAAGATCACACAAGGAAATAGAAATGGAGAAAATGGGGCTATAACTCATGAAACGACCAGCTGGGTCATTACATCCTCCTCTCTTAAACAAACACTCGTCTTCGAATGAGTCTAGAAACATAAACCTCAAATAGGCGTGGATATATGATTCGCATCTCCCCCTAGGTCTCCCAAGTAGCCTCTTCCACGGGCTGACCTTTCCACTACACTTTCAATGAAGCAATATCCTTTGATATCAACTTGCGAACATGCCGCTCTAAAATAGTCATCGGCTCCATATCATAACTCAAATCACCGTTCAACTGAACCGTGCTGAAATCCTAAACATGAGATGGATCGCTAATATACTTCCATAGCATAGAAATATGAAATACCGAATTTACCCCCGACAAGCTAGATGGAAAAGCAAGCTCATAATCAACCTCCACAATTCTCCGAAGCACCTCAAAAGGTCCAATGAACCAATGGCTCAGCTTTTCCTTCTTCACGAATCTCATAATGGGTTAAACCTTCAGTAGAACCTTCTCCCCAACCATATAAAACACATCATGAACCGTTTTGTCAGCATAACTCTTTTGCCTTGACTGCGCACAGTGTACGAAGCCGCTCATGAATCACTCCTTGTCCAATGCATCCTGAACCAAGTCTGTACCCAAAATCCTAGCCTCCTCCGGCTCAAACCAACCTACTGGAGAACTATACTGTCTCCTATATAAATCCTCATCCGTAGCCATTTGAATACTCGACCAACAATTGTTGTTGTAACCAAACTCTGTGAGCGAAAGAAGCGGGTACTATAAACTACCAAAGTCAATAACTAACGCACGAAACAAATCCTCCAAAATCTAAATAGTCACTCGGACTGCCTGTCTGTATAAGGATGAAATACTGTCAGCTCCACCTGAGTGCCTAACTGTCGTTGCATAGCCTCCAGAATTGCAATGTAAACTGTGTGCCTCTGTCAGAAATGATGGAAACTGGCACTCCATGAAGGCAAACAATCTCTCCAACATAAATCTCTGCCAACTGGTTTGAAGAATAGGTAGTACACACAGGAATGAAGTGGGTGGACTTAGTCAGCCGATCCACAATCACCTATATGGCATCGAACTTCCTCAAAGTTCGTGGGAGCCCAACTACAAAATCCATGGTGATCCGCTCCCACTTCCACTCTGGAATCTTTATTTTATGAAGCAGGCCACCGGATCTTTGATGCTCACATTTCACCTGCTGACAATTGAGACATCGAGTTACAAATACCACTATATCTTTCTTCATTCTCCTCCACTAGTAATGTTGCCTCAAATGTTGATACATCTTCGCGACATCCGGATGGATGAAATACCGTGAGTTGTGGGCCTCTTCCAGAATTAACTCCTGAAGCCCATTTACATTAGGCACACATATTTGGCTTGCATCCTCAATACCTTGTCATCACCAATGGTCACTTCTCTAGCATCATCATGTAGAACCTTGTCCTTGAGGACAAGCAAATGAGGGTCATCATACTGACGCTCTCTGATACAGTCAAACAAGGAAGACTGATAAACCACAAAAAATAACACCTTATTAGGATCCGAAATATCCAATCTCATGAACCGATTGGCCAAAGCCTAAACATCAACTGGAAGAGGTCTCTCACTAATAGGAATGAATGCAAGACTACCCATACTCACTGTCTTCCTACTCAGGGCATCGGCCACCATATTGGCCTTCCCCGTATGATACAGAATAGTAATATCATAGTCCTTAAGACGCACCAACCATCTCCCCTGCCTCAAATTGATATTCTTCTATTTAAACAAGTTTTGGAGGCTACATTGATCAGTAAACACCTTACAAAACACACCATAGAGATAGTGCCTCCAAATCTTCAACGCGTGAACAATGGCAGCCAACTTCAGATCATGAACAAGGTAGTTCTTCTCATGGGGATTCAACTGATGAGAAGCATTAGCAATCACTCTACCTCATGCATCAAAACACATCCAATACTGATCCGAAAAGCATCACAATATATTGAATATGAACCAGAAGCTGATTGCAGAACTAATAACGGAGATGTGGTCAAAGCAGTCTTGAGCTTCTAAAAGCTCGCCTCACACTCGTCCGACCTCCTGAAAAGAGCACCCTTTTACGTCAATTTGGTCAAGGATGATAATAGATGAAAATTACTAATCAAACCAACCATAATAACCCGCCAACCAAGAAAGCGGGCGGTCTGGGTCAACTCTAGACCACCTTTATCTTCTTTGGATCAACCTGAATACCCTCACTGGACACCACGTGACCCAAGAACGCCACCGAACTGAGCCAAAACGCACACTTGGAGAACTTAGCATTAAGATTCCTCGCCCGCAACCGCTGCAATATAACTCTCAAATGCTCAGCATGCTCCTCCTGGCTATGAAAGTACACCAGAATATCATAAATGAATACAACAATAAATGAGTCAAGAAGGCCGAAACACGTTGTTAATCAATTGCATGAACGTTGCTGGGGCATTGGTCAACCGCTGCAATATAACTCTCAAATGCTCATCATGCTCCTCCTGGCTACGCAAGTACACCAGAATATCATAAATGAATACAATAATAAATGAGTCAAGAAGGCCAAAATACGTTGTTAATCAATTGCATGAACATTGCTGGGGCATTGGTCAACCCAAATGACATTACAAGGAACTCATAATGACCATATCGAGTCCTGAAGCTGTATTAAGAATGTCCGAGTCCCTGATTTCAACGCAGTACCCTAACCTGACATCAATCTTCGAGAACACTCTCGCTCTCTGAAGCTGGTCAAATAAATCATCAATGCAAGGCAAAAGATACTTGTTCTTGATTGTGACTTTGTTCAAATGCTTGTAAGCAATGCACATTCTCATAGTGCTATCTTTATTCTTCATAAATAGAACATGTGTACCCTAAGGTGACATACTAGGCCAAAATAACCCTTTATCAAGGATTTCTTGAAGCTGCTCCTTTAATTCTTTTAACTTCATCCGTGCCATAAGATATAGCGGAATAGAAATGGGCTGAGTTCCCAGCACCAAATCAACATCGAAGTCAATATCCATATCTGGTGGCATGCCCGGTAGGTCTATAGGAAATATATCCGGGAAATCTATCACCACCAAAATCGAATCAATACTAGGGGTCTTTGCACAAACATCCCTCACAAAGGCCAAATAAGAAAGACAACCTTTCTCTACTATCCGCTGGGCCTTCAAGTATGAAATCACTCTACTGGGAGCATAATGTGACAAACCTCGCCACTCAACCTGTGGAGCCCCAGCATAGCCAACGTCACCGTCTTAGCATGCCTGTTCAAAATAGCATGCATCGACACAACCAATCCATACCTAATATTACATCAAGATCAACCATACTAAGTAGAAGAACTTCTACTCAGGCCTCCACATCCCCATTAGTCACCATACAAGGTCGTCCACCAGAGTAGATACACGAACAAATGAAATAAGAGACTCGCGGGGCAATACAAATAATTAGAAAAATATTATGACATATATGAAAAAGTGGAACCAGGATCAAATAAAACAGAGGCATCCATGTGGCAAATAAGATAATACCTTTGATCACAACATCTGAAGCAAAAGCACTGGGTTTGGCAAGAAGTGCATAGAAACGGTCATTGCCGCCACCGGATCGGCCTCCCCCTCTAAGAAGACCCCTAGCTGACTGACCTCCACCTTGAGCTGGATAGGCGGGTGGGGAAGTAACTAATGCAGAATCCGAAGGATGACTCCTTTGCTGGGATGAACCACCCGTAAAGCGGCGACAAAATCACTTAATATGACCCAAATCTCCACACTCAAAGCAATCTCGCAGCAAATGGCGGTGGGGGACTAAAGGGAGCCTTGAGAACCGGGATATCCACTAGACAAACTAGGTAGATGAGCCCTGAACTGATGGTGCATGAGTCAAACTCTGAGTTAGAAAGGCATTGAGAGATGAGTGGCCCTGATGTGAGCTACGAGAACCCTGGCCAAATAATCCACCACGGTGACCTGGACGAGTTGACTCAGCATGTCTGAATAGAAGGCATCTGCCGTGATGGAACTGAACTCAGAAGGAACACCACCAAAACTACTAGATGCTTGAGGCCTCTTCTCCTCACTCTCAAATTGTTCCTGGCTGCGAACTGACTCTATCTCTTGCGCAATGTCAACCATCTCCTCAAAAGAAGCACCAGACACTCTCTTTCTGGTCATAAGAATCCGTAACTGATATGCGAGACCATCCACAAACCTCTTGACCTATCCCTATATGTAGGAACCAACCAAACTGAATGACGGGCTACTTAGAAAACCTCAACTCATATTGTATCATAGTCATATCATCCTGACGCAACTACTTAAACTGTCTGCGTAGCTCCTCTCTGCGGGATTATGGCACATACTTCTTCAGAAAGAGAATGGAGAACTGCTGCCAGGTAAGGGGTGCTGCACCAACAGGCCTACCCCTCTCACACACTTCCCACCAAGTAAAGGCAGCTCCCGAGAACTGATAGGTAGTGAACGAGACCCCACTGGTCTCCAGAATACCCACTCTACATAGAATCCTCTAACACTTATCCAAGAAACCCTGGGCATCATCGCCCTCTCTACTGCTAAAATCAGAGGCTGAAGTCTACAAAACCTCTCCAATCTATGCTGCTCATCATTGGGCATGATTGGAACCACATAGTTCTGAGCAAATATAAGAGGCTGGGCTGGTGGTACCTCAGGTGTTTGAAGTCCCTGAATAACCTACTCAGGTGTGTATGCGTCGGGAGTTTGAGTGCCTCACCTGACCTGGGAAGTAGTTGCTGTAGTAGAAACAACAACCGTCTGTACAAGACTGGTGCACACTGTCAGAATCTGAGATAAGGTCTCCTGAAGGCCAGGAATAACCATGGGCACAACTTGTCTGGCTAGGGCAACTACACCCGAAACCTGATCCTGAACTAGGCAGTTGGTAGATTTACAGGTGCTGCCCTAGCTGCGGTTCGAGCTGCACCTCTACCTCTACCCTGGTTTGTTCCGCGACCTCGGCCTCTCCCAACCAAAACTGGTGCTACTTGTTGCTATCCCTTCTAACCGGTAGTACGTTTTCTCACTATCTGTATGAGAATAGAATAACAAAAGTTCAGTTCTAGAATCAACAGGTTTGCACGACAAGAATTCAAGAATGTGAAGTTTCTTAAAGGTTCTGCAGCTTGTCGAAGATAAGTACAGACGTCTTTGTACCGATCCGCAAGACTTTAGTAAACCCGCTCATGATCCGTGAGACCTATGTAACCTAGGCTTTGATCTCACGACCCAAAATTCAACCTGTCGTGATAGCACCTATCATGGGACTAGGCCAGCCTCAACTCAACATAATCCAAAACCACAATATTAAAATTGGAACCATTTGCGGAAAACTTTTATCGTTTAAAAATCATTGTTTAAAACATAATACAAAATTTATAATACGATACAACCAGCCCAAAACCAGTGTGTCATGGAGTACATGAGTGTCTAGAGAAATAGCATAGTCTACTACTATGTTGACTGAATACAACTGAAACACTACTAGAATAGAGAAGGAGGGTCAATGCCTGCGAATGTCATGCAGATACCTTAACAATATCCAAAGCTTGCAACCTCGATCAATGACTGCCATTGGGAATGAAAGTACCTGGATTTGTACACAAGGTGTAGGGGATAATGTGAGTGCATCAACTCAGTATGTAACAAATCTAAATTATGTACTAAAGGGCAGTGACGAACTCAACTCATCAGAGATAACAGAAATAACGTATAGAAATGTAGGCATGCTTTTAGTTAACTAAGTAGCTCAAAACAGTAAAAATAGAGTAGGTGAGAACATGGTAAGGAAATATAACTATGCTACATCTACATGACAATGCATATGCTCTATGCAATATACCGTGTTGAGTGCCTCATATGCCCCCAATCTCATATGCTCGTCTACTTAGTACTGTATATAGTCCATACGGCCCAAACAAATCTATCCCGGAATATATACACCTCTGACAGCAATCACTCAGTATTGAGGAAGGGGAAATCCCGCCCTATAGAGAGGATCCATCTCCAAATAATGGCAATAACCTCACAACCACTGGTACTGTATATGGCTCACACGGTCCAGGGAAGATCTATCCCGAAGTATATATATCACTGACTATGAATCTCCAGTACCGAGGGAAACAGGCTAGTCCAGCCTCAAGGAGAAGATCTATCTCCATACCAAGGGAAGATCCTTCCCTAAATATAATCAAATGTGCTCACTAGAGGTGTGTTATAGTTACACTATGGTATGCAACCCGACCCAATAACTGTAACTTATAATCAAACTCTCGGTCTCACTCAGTCACCACTCTCCAGTCTCACCCACGGACTCACAATACCATGAAAACTAGTCCGTAACTATGATATGATGTACGAATGAATAACAACTAAGACTGAGATGTGATATGAAATGCATGAACATGATTGAGTACGGAATATCAATTAAATCAATTAAATGATAGCAAGAAACGACCACTAGGAGTCTCAACAATATTGGCGTAAAGCCCTAGCATGATTTTCGGTCCATTTACTTCATCAGATGAAGAAAAAAAGATATCAACAAGATAAAATCACTATTTGGTGCCATGGGATGAACCATGTCACAATTCTCACATTGCACGCTCTCACGCCCATCACTTGGCATGTGCATCACCTCATACTAATCAAATATCATGTAATTCAGGGTTTTGACTCCTTAGAACCAAGTTTGAAAGCATTCTTACCTCAACCAAGCCAAAATCCTACTTCGCAATGTTTTTTCCCCTCAAATCAACCTCTGGATGCTCTGAATCTAGCCATAAACAATTTGATACAATCAACATGAGCTAAAGGAATCAATCCCATAAGAAAATACTAAGCTTTAGGCTAAAAGTCAAAGGTCAACGCAAAAGAGTCTCGAAATCCGACCAAAGTCATAAAATCTTATAACTCATTCTATTACGATATTAACCATCTTAGTTTCACTCAATTCCAATTTCATATCGGCTTCCAAATCCCAATAGTTTATTTTATGAAACTTCACAAATTTTCCCCCAAATTACAAATCAAATGATGAAATCAGTGATATACACATGATTATTAGACAAAACTAAGTTAGAATTAGTTACCCTAATGATTATTTTTGAAAAAATTCCGAACATTTTCCTCAAACCGAGCTCCTAAAGTCCAAGATGTGAAATAAAATCCTAAACCTAGCTTATATAGTGCCTTCTGAACTTCCGTTCCATGGTCCGTGTATTTCTTATTGCGGCCGCAACGCCTCACCGCAGTCTGCATAATTCCATCACGGCCGCCAACCTGATCCTTACCTTCCTCAGTTCGCATAAAATCCACTGCGGCTGTATACCTGACTTCTTTCCTTTCCACGGTCCGCGAACTTCCCACCGCGGCCACTTCTTTTACCGTGGTCTGCAAAATCCACCCGAAGTCGCACCTCCAAGATCGAGACCTGCAACTTTCCAACACCAGATATAAGATATTTCTAACTTTCAAATTCAAATAATGATCAGATAACCACCCGAAACTCGCCCGAGGCCCTCGGGACCTCGACCAAACATACCAACACATCCCATAACATTATTCGAACTTAGTCAAACCTTCGAATCACTCAAAACAACATCAAAACACCAAATTACACTTGGATAAGAACTTCTAAGTTTCCAAATTCCACAAAGAATGACGAAGCTTATCAAATCACATCCGAATGACCTCAAATTTTGCCTGCGGGTTACAAATGATATTACGAACCTACTCCAATTTTCGAAATTCCATTTCGACCATGATATCAATTTTTCCACTGCCGACTGAAATCACCGAATTTTCAACTTTCGCCAATTCATGCCTAATTCCATCACATACCTCCAAATCATATTTCGGAAGCTCTCCTATGTCCAAAATCACCAACGAGCTAATGGAATCACTAAAATTCAAATCCAAGGTCGTTTACTCATCAGCCTATATCCAGTCAACTTTTCTAACTTAAGCCTTCTCAAAAGAGACTAAGTGTCTCAATTTTCTTCAAAACCACCCTAACCCGAACAGACTAACGCAATATGATAAAATACAGCTAAAGAACACAGAAGGAAAAAGAAATGGGAAATATGGGGATATAGCTCATGAAACGACCGGCTGAATTGTTACAAAATAGTATTTGAAATTGGAGTTCTGACAATTTAAAATTATTTTTGAATTTTCGTGAGTAATTTGAAGTTAAAATTTTGAACAATAGCATTTTGAAGTTTTTCAAATTTTAGAAAAATTCTGAAATTTCAATTGAAACTTAAATATTTTATAGCCAAACATTAATTTCGAAAAAAAATAAAAATGTTTTTATAGCCAAACGGGCCTTATATGATGTTCCTTTATTTTATTATTTTATTTAGTGTCCTGTTCGCTCTATTCCTTGGGTTTAAATTGATGTTGTAGTACCACAACACAGTTGCTTTTGGGTAAACAGAAGAGCTCCCGTGTGTATGATAAAAAAGATGATTAGGTCAGCCAAAGCATGTGTGTCAACTATCATTTGTAACAGAAAGTTGAGACATGCACATATTGCAATCTGGTATTTGATGAGGCCATCTCTCAGTCAGTGGTCCACCAAATTTTATGCGTATAACAGGGAAACTAGTTCTCTACATGTCCCCTCCATCTTACTTTTTCACTTTTCATTTATTTTTTGGAAGATACTAGTTGATTGTAGTATTAATTTTTGTATAATTATTCGGTATTCGGTAGTCCAAGGAATTCCTTAGTCGAAAAATTATATTATATATAAATTAAATATTACTTTCCATATCTATAAAATTAAATCTTGAATATTCGTAGTAAAATTTCTAACTTTGTCATCGTTGATATTTGGGGCACACTGGTCCAACTAACTTTTTGGAGGGAGTTGGCTCTAGAATTAGTTTTTTTATAATCATTTGGTATCCGGTAATTTAAGAGAAATAGTAAATTGAACATTCTTTATCAAAAAACTATATTGTATAAGACAGCCCCATATATTAAGTTGTTGATATGCGTGGGGTTCAGATAAGGGCTGGACCACAAGAATCTATTGTACGCATTTTTATTATGTATTTTTATAAGAGACTGTTTTTACGACTCGAACTCGTGTCCTTCTAGTCACATGACAACAACTTTATCAATTACACCAAAACTCCCTTAAAAAATACTATTTGTTGTATATATAGGTTAAATGTTACTTTCTATAACTATAAATAAAATCTTAAATATGCATAGCAAAATTTCAAATTTTGTTGTTGCTAATATTTGATTTACACTGACTCGACTAATACAGATTCGTATTGCGTGGTACTTTGGTCTATGATGAGAGGAAAAAGGAATTGTCTTGTATTGAACTGTTGGAACAGTTCCAAATAAGCATTCTCATGTTTGGTGACATGAAGATTCTGCTGAGGCCAAAGGATGTAAAACAGTTACCATAATTGAGTGCATAAAATAGCAAGTTAAAAAGTTTGGTATTTCAAGACCTGAATTTTCTGCCTGTTTTTTGCAGGCTCATGAGAAAAGGATGTCTTCCATTTTCCCAATTCTTTTGCTTTGTCCTTTTTTTGCCCCTCCTACACATGAAGTTTGTTTGCTTTTCCTACTGCCTTTGCCAAAAATTATGAACTTCACTGTTATCATACAGTTTAAAACTATTTCATCATATGATGGAATTAAAATTAAAGTAAGAAATGACAACACCTTTTTGTTAACAGTTTTGCACACAGAATGCAGCCTAAGCACTGGCAAAGCTAATAACTTTATTAGGATGTTCAAACTCTAAATAAATAAAAGAAATCCAAATAAAGAGTATTCAATATATGCTATATATTATTGAAATATAATATTTTATCTATATATACAATACAATTAATTTTTTGATGAAGGATGATCAAATGACCACTCTTAGGGCTATGTATTATGTATTTCTATAAGAGGATATTTTTACGCTCAATCATGTGATCAATGATAACAACTTTATCGATTGCGCCAAGACTCAAGCATCCGTTAACAGTTTTCGCAAGCTGGAGTTTTATAGACAATAGAGACTTCCTTAGGACTTTTTATCTTTTTTGATATTTCAGCGTCACATTGACATAATATAACTGAAAGAAACCTCCCAATACAACTACTGGTTACATGCTAATACTGTTACCCATAGGACTCAAAAGGGGGACCTTTTTTTTTGTGGTATTTTTTCAACAACCATTTTCAGCTTTCTTAAAACTAAACATTATTTCAAGTGGCTCCTACTCCAAGAAAGTCTATAAATGGAGGGGGTGGTGCAATTGCATCACACTGGCTATTATCACTGCTGCTTCTTCTGTCCTCTTTTACTATTACTTGTGATGGAATTTGTGCTCTTGCTGTTGTGACATTTGAGAAGTTGGAATAAGGAAACTGCAAGTATTGTGATTGTTGCATATTATTCATCATCATCAATGAATTAGATGGAGTAAGAGAGTGGTGGTGATGACTAATTATGTTGTGGGAGATATTTGATGTTTCCCTTTGCCTTTCCCAAAATCTACCTTGCTGGTTTAGAATATTCATCTCCTCATTTCCACATTGACCTTCACAAAACAAGAAATCAAGAATCATACTGACCACTTAAAAGTAATTCACTTTTGTTAGTAGACACACATATTATTTGAAAATAATGGAACATAATTAGTAAATTAATCAATGTTTGTTTTACAAGTGGTATAATGTCAAGAATTTCAAACTTTCTAACACTTTTGCTTTCATTATTTCAATTCTAATCAAATATTGTCCCAAAGAGAAAAGTGGTAAAGAAAGGAAATAAAGAAAAGTAGACATAAGAGTAATTTAAGTTATGAAACAATGGTTAAAACTTAAAAGTGAAAGAAACATACCAGGTAAAGTCTCAAAGGGAGCACAAAATGGTGAGTAAGGAGAAAGGAGAGGGACATTGGTTCTAGTGCTAGGGATTGCTTCTCCAACAGAAGCAGCCATGTGGGGTGAACCATTTGGTCCATAAACAACCCAACCATTTGGACCTTCATTATTAATTTTCAAACAGCCAAAAGGGTTTGCAGAATTTTGGCCAACACTGATAGTTGGTGTTTGTGTTTCTCCTTTCATGGCTACTTCTGCAACTTCTTTACTACTACTGACAAATAAGCTTGAATTTGAATCTTCTTCTATTGTTGTTCTTCTGTAAACAAATTGGCCCATTTTTCTCCTTCTGTAAGCACTTGATTGTTCTCTATATTTTCTAGCCATTATTACATGCCAATGGTTTTTCACTGCATTATCTGTTCTCCCAGGAAATAGCCTTGCAATCATAGCCCATTTATTACCATACAATCTATGTGCTGCCATTAGTCTTTCCTCTTCCTCTTCTGTAAATGCTCTTCTATTGATTCTTGGATCCAACTGATTAAACCATCTTAATCTACAGCTTTTCCCTTCACATTCACAACAAACTAAACATTAAAAAACATAGGACAACAACAATAACCATCTGCGGATGGTAATGTCTACGCAGACCTTCCCCTACTTCACAAAGGTAGAGAGACTATGTTGCGGTAGACACTCGGCTCAAGAACATTGAAAAGAAATTTTTTAATAAAAAGGGCAAAGAAAGAATCTTGAATTCTTTTTAAAAGATGAACATTTTTTTACCTGATCTTCCTTCTAGTTTTTCTGCTATAAGATTCCAATTCTGAGGGCCATAAATAGCAACAAGTTCTTTGAGTTTTGCATCTTCAGCAGGTCTCCAATGACCTCTAGCACAAAGTTTTGACTGTCCACTCTCTGTAATTTCCTTGCCAATATTACTACTACTACTGTTAAAAATAGTAGTACTATGCATGGTAATTGGCTTCTCTTCATTGAAACAAGAAGCATTTAGATCAATGGTTTCATTATTTTCTTCACTAGTTTCTGCTTCATCTAAACTCTGAGAAAAAGCTTCTTTATTCAAGAACTGAAAATCCCAAGAACCCCTTGTCTTAATACTCTCATTATCATGTTTTTGAGTAATGGAAAGTGAATTCATATCAGCAAAAAACATTCCCATTGAAGTAGAACTCATAGGAGAGCAAGAAGAAGAAGAAGTAGTAGATGATGATAATGACATAAGATTTTGTGCTAAAGCTTTGATCTTGACAACATTTTTTTTTAGAATAAAACTGTTGTAGCAAGAAAATAGAAACAGCAAAAGTGTTTTTTTTTCTAACAGAAAATCCTCAATCCCAACTCATATCACACGCCCACTTAGTGTGTGTGTGTGTTTTGACAAGAGAAACACATAACAAACCTGATGCTAACTGATCCCAAAAAGTTACCCTACTCTTTATGACTTTATATAAAACTCATCAAAGACTTTACTTGAAGAAATAGTACGTTTTTTTAATGCCTAAAGCATTATTACTGCAGCATGTCTAAAATAAGTAAAATTAAAACGTTTGATTTGTCTATTTTAGTCGTAAGTGGACATTATTGATTACTTAATTTTAGCTAGATTATTATATGGAAAAGGCCTAAAGAATATTTTATTAAAAATATAATCAAATAAAAATTTAAACTGTTAGATAATAAGCTTAACATGGCCACACAACTCAATAGAATCAGAATATATACAGATCCTAGGTTTTCATAGAAAAGATATAATTAAGTGAACAATGTTTTTAGTATAATGGTTTAAATTTTTACATAAAGACACATAGCAAATGCTCAGCAATTATTGACGCCACTCTCATAACTTTACAAGAGCTTTTTTCTTAATTTTTTTTAAAAGGAAATGGAAAGTCAAAAAAATTTCACTTGCACGTGTGAAAGTGAGTCAGAATTTTCTAAATATTTTTTGTTGGGATATTATCCCTTAATTTTTATCAATCTTGTCATACGCGGGGTGGGGGTGGGGTGTGGGAAATAGGGTTTTAGGCTGTCTCACTCGATGCTGACATGAACAAAGCATATGGGGTTGATACCTGCTAACCTGGTTTTGGTACAGGGGTCTAAGACACATCAATGGTGAAAATGAAGCTTAGTCACAACCCCCTACCCCCCCCCCCCCCACCCTTTTCTCCAGCTATACTACAACTCAAACTAGTCAAACTTCCAGCTCAATCTGTATATACTCTAGTCTTTGTTTAACTTCTATATTGAAATTTTTTATTGCTAATGTAACAACTTTAGTGGTTTTAGCAGGATGTATTAGACAAAATAATACATGTATTGATTGAAAGGGAGCCTTAGCGTATCTCGTAAAGTTGTCATATGTAAAAGGTGTTGCAACTTGTATTTTTAGTCATATAAATGGATACATTTATATCTGAAGTACACAGTGGTGGGAGTTTTGTAGATAAGGAAGAGAGGTTTATGAGATATATACAATAATTTGATATTCAAATAAAAATCTCAGCTCTATGTATCACTATCCTTATCATGCCCCCGCAAGATTAGCTCCACTGCTTGGAGGCCAATCTTGGTCACAAAGTCAGAGAAAGGTCGTCGAGGTAGAGGTTTTGTGAGGGCATCAGCCAGCTGTGAGGCATTGCTAATGTGCCGAACATCAATTTGATTCCTTTCAACTTGATCACGGACGAAATGAAAATCGATGGCCACATGCCTCATTCTATTGTGGAAGACAGGATTACGACTGAGATAAGTGGCTCTAACATTATCGCATAGGATTTTTGGCGGAATCTTAGGTGGAAGATGCAGCTCCTTAAGGAGATTAACTATCTAGTTTACTTCAGCTATAGCTCCTGCAACAGCTTGATACTCAGCTTCAGTGGATGAGCGAGCAAGTGTTCACTGCTTTTTAGAACACAAACTGATAGGATTGGACCAAAGAAGAATGACATAAGCTGAAGTTGAGTGTCTTGTATCAATCATTCTGCCCCAATAGTGTCAGAGTAAGCCTGAAGTATCGTAGTAGATAAGGGCCTTATGAGAAGTCCATAGGTGAGTGTTTCTTTGAGGCATGTGAGCAAGCGCTTAGCTACTTGCCAATGTCGAATCGACGGACCATGTTGGAATTGAGCAAGCTTATTGATGGTAAAGCAAATATCCGACCGTGTAAAACTAAGATACTGAAGAAATCCAATGATTGTCTATACGGCTCCAGATCTGCTAAACATGATCCATCATTAATTCTTAGATGCTCATTAGTAGACATTGGAGTAGCAATACTATTTGCTTCCAGCATGTGAAATTTATCTAATAGCTGAGTAATGTAATTGCCTTGAGTAAGTAAGAGACCATCAGAATATGGAATGACTTTGATACCAAGAAAGAAATGCAAAAAATCCAAGATCTTTGATAGAGAACCTGTTGCCCAACAACTTGATGGTGTGGTCGACATGCTTGATTGACGAACCAGTGAAGAGAATGTCATCAACATACACCATAACAAAGATAAGGATATTTTGTTGACGCCAGATAAACAATGAGTTATCTGAATGAGTTTTGCTGAAGCCATATGAAAGAAGAACGTTCTTAAGCTCTGTATACCAAGCTCTTGGAGCTTGGCGAAGTCCACAAATGAATTTATGAAGTTTACAGACATAATTGGGATAAACAGGATCAACAAATTCCTGAGGTTGTTGCATATAGACTTCTTCATGCAAGGTGCCTTGGAGAAAGGCATTGTTGACATGTAGTTATTGTAAGGTCCATCTGAAAGACACTACTAAAGAGATAATTAGACGAATGACGGTATATGTAATGACTAGACTGAAGGTAGAATGAAAATAAATACTCGGTCTTTAGTGAAAACCCTTTGCAACTAGACACCCATTATAGCTTTGAATTAACCCATCTGCATTGTGTTTCACACGAAACACCCACTTGCAGCCTATCACATTTTGTGATGAAGTTGGAGGAACTAGAGACCAAGTAGCATTATTCAAAATGGATGAGTATTCGGCCCGCATTGCATCATTCCATTCAATATATTTGTTTGCTTATTTAAACGCATGAGGTGCTAGTGGCAGTGTTTTGTTGGGCGAGACAGCAAGGTATTCAAAAACTTGTTTGGGCTTGACGACATTATTTTGAGATCTCGTTACCATTCTTGAGGGAGGAAAAGGTACCACTTGTGTGGTAGAAGAAGAGAGAAGAGGCGTAGTAGTGGAAGAAGAACAAGGTGAAGAAGATCGTACCTTGAGTGAATGTGAAGCATCATCCTGCAATGATAAGCTCAGTGAACCTTCCATGGATGGTTGCTGACAAGGAGGGTTCTTGAGAAATATTGGTCGATTCTGTGGAGTGGATCCACTGGGGCAAGAGTGATGGTTCTATTCTGGGAAGTCCTAGCTGATTATTTTTGAATGAAAATATATGTTCCACAAAGAGGACATGTCTTGAGATGAATATTTTGGAGGTTGAAATATCAAGACATGCATAACTATTTGTATAAGATGAGTATCCCATGAAAGCACAAGGTCTTGATTTGGGAGCAAGTTTGTTGTTGTTATATGGTTTTAACCAGGGGTAACATAAACAACCAAAAACTCTTAATTTCAAAGGGTTAGGGGATGTGTGAAAGAGGCATTGAAAAGGAGAACGAAGTTTGAGAAATGGAGTAGGCATCCTATTGATTAGGTAGACCACTGTTTGACAAGCCAATGACCAAAAAGATGAAGGTGGAGATGCATGGTGCATTAAAGTTAGAGCAATATCTATTATATGTCGATGATTGCGTTCAGTTGTTCCAACATTTTGAGTAGTCTAGGGAGGACTAGTGAGATGTTGATGCCTTGTTGCTAAGGATTGATTTTAAGCTTATTATTCTCCACCCCCACCTGCATAGAGTGTGCCAACAGTAAGGTGAAATTGGTTTTTCACCAAGAAAGTTCACAAATACTACTTGAACATCTGATTTATTCTTTAATGGGAATAACCTAGTGTACTTTGTATAGTGATCCACAAAAATCACATAGAATCAAAAATTATCAAATGAGAGAATAGGAGAAGGACCCCAAACATCAGAGTATAAAATTTAAAAGGTCTAGAACTACTAATGGAATTGTCACCAAAAGAAAGGCGATAACTTTTATTGCATAAGCATGAATAACAGAATGTAAAGGAATCGTCTCTACTACTAGCAATGGGAAGCTTAAAGGAAGAAACAAATGATTTTGTTATTCTAGGTTGAGGGTGACCAAGTCTAGCATGCTATAGGTGCAACGTTGGCGTGGATGTTGTGGTGAAGTGAGTAAGAGCAAGATGGACGATGATGTGACTTGTCAGCTGGCCATTCATAGAGATCCCCTTTGCTCCATCCTTGCAGGAGGCATGCACCCGTATTCAAATCCTTCACACAAAAAGAATAGGAAAAGAATTCAATAGATGCTTGATTGTGGCGACAAAATTTAGCAACTGAAATTAAATTCTTTTGATTCTTGAAGAACAAATAACATTATGTAGATGAAAAGTCTTAGTGTTATCATTAGAAAATGTAGTTTGACCATTATAAATAATTGGTATTCCTTTACCGTCGTTAATGATTATTTCATCATTTCTTGAAAAGTGAGTAGCAGACAGAAGGGAGTTTGGATTAAATGTGATGTGGTGAGAAGCCCTCGAGTCAACAATCCATGAACTTAAGTGATTGGCAGCATAGTTTGCATGATTAGTAAAATTTGCTTGACCTTCAAAGGTATCGTGAGATTTAGATCGGCACACCTTAGCTACATGACCAAACTTGTCGCAAAGTTGGCACTGCACTCTTTGTAGATTAGACATGTTATTGAGCCTTTGAGTTGGTCATTTGTACAGAAAAATTACGATTGTTAGGCATGAAATTTGAGTGCCCTCCCCTTCGCTGAGAACTAATATGCTTTCTTCCTTTAGCTTAGTTGAACGAGGTGCGTTACTAGCTAAATTGTGCAGTTATAATAGACTGCTCATTCTCTAATTCTGAGTGATGGACGAAAACTTCATGAATAAGTTTGTCAAGTAGTTCTTTGAAAGATATGGGATTATCATGAGCACGTATGGTCGCTGAGATCTCTTTGTATTCTGCTCCAAGTCTGCTCAAAACTTTGATGACTAGTTCCTCATTTGTTAGAGGTGAGCCAGAGTAGCCAAATCATCCGCAATAGATTTGATTTTTTTCATGTAGTCGCTAACAAACTTGGAGTCTCACCTGAAGTTTGAGAGTAACTCACGAAAACCAAAAATTCTTGCTTGAGATTTCTTAGCATAGGTCATTGCAAACTGTCCCATACGTATTTTGCAGTAGCTGCTTGAACAATCAGTGGTACAATGGATGGATTGCCAGAGGCCATGATTGCACTGCGAATAAGACTATCTTGCCTTAGCCACAACTTGTATTTTGGATTAGGAAGTTAATTGCCTTAGTCATCTGCATTAGACACTGGAGGAATAACATATGTGTCATCGATGTAGGATATGAGATCATATCCAAATAGTAAGGTGGTTACTTGGGCTTGCCAAGTCGAATAGTTTGAGCTTCCCATCAGTTTGATCGAGAGCTGTGATGCTGGGTTGAAGGAAATCAACTGTGCTGGTTGGATCACATGTCCATGGCTAAAAACGATTGGTGAGGTGGTGGTGCTTGAGTTTTCTCCCATTAGACTTTAACTAGAAAATGGAGAAAAAAGGTTGCAGACTTTTGGAATTGCTCTTGTGAGCTTACGACCTCTAATACCATAAAACAACAAGTATTTGGTGTTGCAACTTGTATTTTCAGTCATGTAATTGGATACATTTATATTTGAAGAAGTACACTGGTGGTAGGAGTTTTGTATATGAGGAAGAGAGGTTTAGGAGATATGGCCATCTATCTCTACTTCTCTTATATACTCGCCTTTTGGTAACTCGTTATACTAGTTAGACTCACTTCAAATGAACGGAATAAATGAGTTAAACGAATAGCTCATCGAGCCTAGTTCTATAATTCTCACTCTAAGCTCGAAGAGCTATTCGTTCAACTCATTTCATTTATTCCACTCGCTTCATCGGATAGTGTTCTAATTCCAAGGCTAGTGTGGCCTGCCTTACCTGAATCTATCTCTTCGGGTCGTTGCAATCTTTCTGTTGAAAAGTCTCCTTCTTCGAGTATTATTGGCATAGAACATAGCGTCAAGTTGAACTAGTGGGTTGGGTGGCAAGGAGACTATTAAGGAAAACATATATTTGTTGGATACGTAGCTGGATTTAATCAAATTGTTGATTCAGACGGAAGCCATATGAGTTGTATTCGAGTAAGAGCGCGGGAACCCAAAGAGAAATACGGATGAGTGCAAAAAGGGAAAACGAATGGTATGAATGAATTAAAATTCAATGCCCGTAGCGAGTCAAAAAGCAAGGGCCGAAGACTTGGTTCTTAGCTGTGAAAAAAATTGGCGAATAAGCATCAACGCTTGCCCTTAGGAAAGTCTATTTAGTTCGATTCCGCGATGAGGCCATACATATAAAAAACAAAGCAAGAGAAGCTACGAAAAGCAAATTCTTTAATAATATTTTATACCGGTACTTATCCTTATCCTTATCAGTATGACTAACATGTGAAAATAGCCTCTTATAGAAATGCAGGATAAGGTTGCGTACAATAGACCCTTGTGGTCTGGTCCTTTCTCCGGCCCCGCACATTGCGGGAGTTCAATGTACTAGACTGCCTTTTTTAATACATGTATTAACTTTGGTATTATTACTCCATTGTTTAGTTGTATTTTGCAACCATTGTATAACTAATACATGTATTATTAATCAATGTATGTATTAATTATATACATTCAATACTATTCTTATACGTAATAAATCATGGCATTAGTAATGCCATAAAATTTATTGCATGAATAAGCATATATAAGACAGAACTGTCCTTTCAAATAAAATTTCAAATTCTTTGAGACGTTTCCAGAGGGTATATTTGTAGGTAAATAAATTTTTAAAAATAATTATTCAATACATGTTATTTTTAATAGACCAAATCAAGTTAAACAATTGATAAAAATTAATTCTAGCATAATTAATCATAAATTACTAATTTTAATATTAATAATGTACTTTATTCAATGCTATTCTTATATGCCCTGCCAAACCACCTCATAAAAGATTTGGTGAATAGATAGGATTTTTCTTCAATTAATCAAAGATTCAGGTCAAGTCATGAGAAAATTAAAAGTTTTTTCCGGTAGTAAGCGTTTACCCATTAAATATACCTTAACGATGCAGCGATGCGAAATCTACATTAATCGAGTAGCTGATTATAAGAATATCTTTAAAATATATCCGGTTTTTAAAAATTATTTAAAATTTAGCGAAACTAGATAAATTTCAGACCATTATTGCTGCTACAACTTCATCTTCCTCCTCTTCCTGAAAAATTTCTTCTTCTACTCTAAATTCATCAAATCTGTATTTAGGAATGCTTAGTGAGTTTGCATTATTAGGTCTTTGGTTTATTAGATGTTTAATGTATTTGGAATATACAGTGGCGTATGCAAAATTTATTATAAGCGGTGTCATATTTTAAAGAAATAAACAAAAGTAAAAAGAGAAGGATGAAAAAGTTGCATAATAACTCTACGGAAGAATTTGACCAAAAAAAGAACTTTACGGAAGAAGAAGTTGCAAATTGAAGAGAAGAATGGATTGGCTAACGCTTAATTTGAAGGTTTATAACTTCACTTATATGGAAGCAATATGCCGTACTCTTAAGAACGAGGATATAATAAAAATAAAATTTCAGATAGGTTTGATCCCTCAACCTAGCCTAAAGAGTTGGGGCGCTCAACCAGCGAAGCAAAGAAAATATTGATGCAATATATTTCATGTATCTCATTTTTCAGATTATTTTATATATATACTTAGTAAAATATTTTGATGAAGCGGTGTCATGTAACACCACTTGAACCTTGGTGCATCAGCCTCTGGGAATGCATGTTCAATGCTTATAAAAGAAGAAAACAATTAAACCAAGAAATTGGTGAAAATTTGATGATAAAGGCCAGGGGCGGATATAGCATACGTTCCGCGGGTTCAATTAAATCTATAATTTTGGACGCAGAATAAAAATTTATTAAAATTATAAAAATAATAGAGATAAACACATAACTTGTTAACATTTTATCTCATCCGATTGAAAGGAAATTGAAGAAGAAGAAGAACAGTCGAGAAGAGAGAGAAGAGAAAAAAAAACTGAAAATATGAATTATGAATTGATGTCTGGAACCTTCCGTCCCACTTTACAATGTATACTAAAAAATCTAATGTGTGTGTGTGTTATTACAGTTGTGCCCCTGACTTCTATATAACTTGTACACAAATAAATATCTTACACTTGGGCTGCTACTTGGGCTGCTGTATACTTGGGCTAGCCGAATGTGTAGTGGGCTGGTTCTGCTGAAGCCCAACACCCCCCTTCAAGCTGGAGGGTGAACAAACACCCAGCTTGGACAGAAAATAATGATGCAAGATACCTGTTAAGGGCTTAGTAAAGATGTCAGCGAGCTGACCACCAGATGAAACATGATGCAGAGAGATGAGACCATCCTGAAGCTTGGTGCGAATAAAATGGCAATCAACTTCAATGTGTTTAGTCCGCTCGTGAAAAACTGGATTTTTGGCTATGTGTATGGCAGCCTGATTATCACAAAATATAGGCAGAGGAAACTGGTACACCAAAATCAGAGAATAACCGGATGAGCCAAGTGAGCTCACCAACTGTTTTGCTAATAGCCCTGTATTCAGCTTCAGCTGAAGACAAGGAAACCACTGGCTGTTTTTTTTTTTGCTTTCCAACCAATCAAAGAACCCCCCCCAAGAATATGCTGAAACCAGAAACAGACCTCCTAGTATCAGGGCAAGAAGCCCAGTCACTATCACAGTAGGCAGTCAAGGATAAATCAGGGGTATTATTGAGAAAAACTCCAAGATCAGATGTGCCTTTAAGGTATCTAAGAGTATGTAGGGCAGCATGCATGTGGACAGAAGTAGGCTTTTGGAGAAATTGGCTAAGATGTTGCACAGCAAAGGCCAATCAGGCCTGGTGTGGGTGAGAAAGTTAAGTTTGCCAACTAGGCTTCTGTAAGATTCAGGAGAAGAAAGAGGAGTCCCTATGTCATGCTTTAGTTTAACAGAAAGGTCAAGAGGGCAAGTCACAGAAGAGGCAGCACTACAATTATAATTGAGGAGAAGATCAGTGATGAACTTCTTCTGGTGAAATAAAAGACCATTAGCACAATAAGTAACCTCAATACCAAGGAAGTAGTTAAGAACACCCAAATCTTTGATCCTGAAAGCAGAGTCCAGGAATGCCTTTAAGGCAGTGATTTCCGCTTGATCATTACCAGTGAGAATAATATCATCAACATACACCGCCAACAGTACAATTGAAGAACCAGATTTCTTATGAAAGAGAGAGTAATCATTGAGAGAGGAAGAATACCCTTTAGAGCATAAGGCCTGGGAGAGCTTGGCATACCATTGCCTAGAGGCCTGTCTTAAACCATATAAGGATTTCTGGAGAAGGCATACAATAGGGGGAGAAGAAGAAGAGGAAGTAGAAGAAGAGGAGGGAGAAACTGTTAGACGAGGAGGTAATTTTATATAGACTTCTTCATTTAGATCACCATGGAGAAATGCATTATCGACATCCAACTGAAATAAAGGCCAAGACTATTTCACAGCAACAACAATTAAGGATTTGATGGTAGAGAACTTGACAACAGGAGAGAATGTATCAGTGAAATCCACACCCTCAACCTGAGTGTCACCCCTGACTACTAGCCTAGCTTATCTCTCCACACTCCCATCAGCTCTATATTTAATTTTGTAAACCCATTTGCAACCAATAGGCCTCTTGCCAGGAGGAAGAGGAACTAAGGACATGTATTATTGGCTGCCAAGGCCTCAAATTCTTTGGTCATGGCCTCCTGCCAGGCAGGATCAGAGGCAGCTTGGTTGTAAGAAGTAGGCTCAACCAGTGCAGTGTTAACAGAGCTGTTACAGCAAGTGGAAAAAGAACTGGTGCCAGAAATGGAAGGAGGGAGGTAACAGATGTATTGCTGGAGGTGTGCAGGAGGGGCATGGTGGCCTGCTAGATCTTCTAGGAGCAGGCAGTAGAGGTTCTGGAGAAGAAGGAGAAAGAGAAGTGTTGATAGGAGTATGCAAGGGCATGGCAGCAGAAGGTGATGGAATAGAGGTAGGGGCAGAAAAAGAAGGGGAAGTATCAAATGATGAGGAAGGACTGACTGAGGGTGTATCAGTAGTAGTGGAATGGACAGGGTATGAAGAATTAATAGAAGATGGAACAGAGGAAGTACTCCAAGAAAAAGCAAAAGGAAAAACATCCTCATGAAAAGCAACATCCCTGGATATGAGTGTAAGTTTAGTTTTCAAGTTATATAACTTGTAACCTTTTTTACCCAGTGGATATCCTAGGAACACACAAGGGTCAGCCCTTGGATGAAATTTGTCTCTATGTTGCTTAGGTACAGAGGCAAAACATAGACAACCAGAAGTCTTAAGATGGAGATAAGAAGGACTCTGCCCAAACAGTAATTCATAAGGAGAAACATTGTTAAGAAGTTTAGAGGGAAATCTATTGATGATATAGGTGGCAGTAAGAACACAATCTCCCCAGAATTTGAGAGGACGTTTGGACTGAAAAAGTAGTGCTCTGGAGGTTTCTAAAAGATGTCTATATTTTCTCTCAACAACACCATTTTGTTGTGGAGTGTGAGAGCAGGATGTTTGGTGAAGGATACCATTTTCAGTGAAGAATTTGGTTCCACCATGACTGGACCCAAGCTCAAGGGCATTATCACTTCTAATGGTTTGGACAACAGCCTGAAACTGAGTTTTGATCATGGCAATGAATGCCTTGATAATCGAAAGGGCATTGCTCTTGGACCCCATAAGGTGAGTCCAAGTAGCTCTTGTATAATCATCAACTATAGTCAAAAAATACTTGCATCCATTATGGGTAGGGGTGGCATAAGGACCCCATGTATCCAGATAGATAAGCTGAAAAGGTTGGGATGTTTTAATACAACTCTCAGGAAAGGGCAACCTAGACTGCCTTGCTAATGGGCAAATAGTACATATAAAAGACTGTTTATTTGCAAATTTACATGGAACAGAAGAGATGTCTTTCATTCTAACAAAAGGAATGTGTCCAAGTCTATTATGCCATAATATCTCCATTTTATTCAACTCAGTATGATATGTACAATGAGAGGAAGGAGCAACAGCTAATGGAGAATGATAATTACAAGGAGGGTAAGATTGAGAGGAAGTAGAAAGAGAGGATTGTACAAGCTTGTAAAGACCATCATCCAGTTTACCAATTTCCAGTGGCCTCTTCAGAGAAGGGGCCTGTATCAAGAAAGAAAATTTAGTAAATAGAACAATAGAATTCAACTGTTGAACAAGCTTGGAAACAGAAATGAGATTGTAATGAAAGCTGGGAATGTAGAGGACAGATGCAAAGTGAAACAAAGAAATCTAATGGATCCAGTACATGTTACCTTAACTTTGTATCCATTAGGTAGGGTAACTAAGTATGGTATGACCAGGGGTTTGATGTCAAACAGAAGGGCTTTATTGGAAGTCATATGGTCAGTGGCACCAGAATCAATAATCCAAATGCATGCACTAACTCTAGTTAACATGCAAGCTCCATAAGACACATCTTTTAAAGGATTGATAGAAGAAGAAAGTGTACCAGCAAAATTATCAGATGCCATAATACTGGATTGATGCTGAGATTCAGAGGCTTGAGTCTGTTGAAGGAGGACCAATAGCTGCGAATACTGCTCCTTTGTCAGCCTAGGAATTATAGAATCTGAATCAGAACACTTTTGGACACCCTCACCCATGTTGGATAGATCAACATTTGCAGCAGAATCCATACCCTTTTGTACCTCAACATTTGCAGCAGTTCTCTTATCCTTGGTAAACTTGAAATCTGGTGGGAACCCATGCAACTTGTAGCATTTCTCAATTGAGTGACCTGGTTTCTTGCAGTATCTACACACTAGGTCTGTTTTGTTGGTGTCAAATCTAATTTTCTGACTGAACTGTTTAGGATTTGAATGTGTTCCATAAGGCTTATTCATAAAGTGGGTGCTAAAGGCATTGGAATCAGTGTGGAATTGGGATGGTGAATGAGTGACTTGTCTTTGCCTCTCATCCTGAAGAAGTATATTATATGCACTGTCCAAAGAGGATGGGGGTTGCATCATAAGGATGTTACCTCTAACACCTATGTATGTGTCACTAAGCCCCATAAGGAACTAATGCAGTTTATTCTCATCATCTTCTTTTTGAAACTCAATTCTAGCAGCACATGTACATGCATTACCCCTTGAGGTTCTCATAAAACCCAGTTCATCCCATAACCTCTTCAATTTGTTGAAATAAGATGCTTTATCTAAGGATCCCTGAGTAGTAGATGCTAGCTCTTGTTTTACTTCAAAAATCTTTGTACCATTAACTGTCCCATACCTATTGTTAAGTTGAGTCCAGATACTCTGAGCAGTGTCAGAGTATTGGACACTCTCTGCTATCTCAGGGGTAAGGGAGTTTGTGAGCCACGAAATAGCCATATTATTGCACCTATCCCACTGTCTAAATTGTGGAGAATTTTCAGGGGGTTTAGGCACAGAACCATCAACAAAACCTAGTTTGTTTCTAGCGGACAAAGAAACGATTACGTTTCTCTTCCAACCCCCAAAACCGATCCCTGAGAATGGATTGGTAACCAAAGAGACTCCGGGAACATCGGATGATATAAGAAATAAAGGGTTCGAAGGACTAGGGAAAAAATTAGTAGGAGCGGAGGAAGAATCATCATCGATTCCTACCATTTTTAAGTACTGATGATGTTTAAACTCAACAAAAAATAACAGACCGTGACTACAACAAAATTTTTATCACAAAATCTAGCAAGTTCAACAACAATACTCCACAGATATACAACCTATGATGTTTACACAGTAGGTAACAAGTTCAAAAAACGAGCGGTTCATCGAAGACTAACCGAATAGAAAACCCTAGATTCTGAGAATCAGCAGAAACATGGATGGAAATCGGTGAGGATAACATCGATCGAACGCTGATGACAAGGAGAACCAGAATATACCCGCTCTGATACCATGTTAACATTTTATCTCATCCGATTGAAAGGAAATTGAAGAAGAAGAAGAAGAACAGTCGAGAAGAGAGAGAAGAGAGAGAAAAAACTGAAAATATGAATTATGAATTGATGTGTGGAACCTTCCGTCCCACTTTACAATGTATACTAAAAATGTGTATGTGTTATTACAGTTGTGCCCCTGACTTCTATATAACTTGTACACAAATAAATATCTTATGTACACTTGGGCTGCTGTATACTTGGGCTGCTGTATACTTGGGCTAGCCGAATGTGTAGTGGGTTGGTTCTGCTGAAGCCCAACATAACTTTCAAATTAGAATAAATTAAATGCTAAAAATCTTAAAAATAAATTTAAAAGATTTAAATCCTAGAAAGAAAACCTATCTTTACACCTTTAGTTTGAGGTTTGATCTGTCATTCAAACGTCAAACCCGACGTCTGATATTTGATTTTGAGGCGGCAAAACTTTAAATATTTTATAAAATTCGACTAAGTTTTCCTAAAAGTGGCTATTATGCACTTCGTTCAGGTAAGTGAGTTCGAATATAAGATGATTATAAATCATAAAAAATAACTTAACAGAAAATTATATCTAATCAGTTATTATTTGAAATCACTAATTTGATAAATAAGGCAAGTTATCTGATTGGTTAAAAACACACTCATTGTATAAGAGATTAGCTAGTAGTAATTACTTGGTTGTTTTAGACTTTTAGCTAGTGTTTGTGCAAATATTTGGTTGACACTTAAAAAAAATAAAATAAGTTGTGTTTAAAGATACATTTAATTTAAAGAAAAGTTGAAATTTTATGAGTATCTGTGAAAATACAATTGTAACTGAAACATAAAAATGAAGAAAATAGAATATCTTCTAGTTGAGGCGCGGATCTCGTTCTCTTTAAGGAGATTCAAGCTCACTGAAGCAAAGTCTCCACTGGTCTAGCAGTAATCCTCTTGACTTGTTTCCCCCAGGATACGACGGTACGATCACGTCGTATGACTCGAATAAACTGTAAACAAGTTGTTGTGTCCAAACCTCCACCAAGATGAACACCGTCCTTCAACAAAAGTAAAAACTCTCTTCTTCTTTTTTCACAACTTTAACCTCACTTTATTGAAACACTCTACAGTTATTTTTCTTACACCATATTATGGAAAAAAGACTCATATTTATAGGTGTAAGAATTTATTTTTGAAGTAAATTAAAAGAACGTGGGGTAATAAGTTATGAAATCATGAAGAACATGCCATAATTAGTGTGTAATTAGCTATAGAACATGAGAGAAGAATTACAGAAAGAGTTATGACCATTTTCTACGTCATAGAATAATAAGAGTTATGGAAATTATGATCATTTTCTATGTTTTAGAATAGTGGCAGTTATGACATATTTTATTTTAATGTTAAAATACTAAAATACTAACAATGAGTCTGAAGAAAAATTTCACCCAAAAATTAATCTCAATTAGTTTTTGAAAGCTTGAAAATTTTTCTTTTACTTTTTTTCAAAAAATGATCAAATTCCATGAATCAATATTTACGAATTTCTGTTGGAAACAAGTAAAATAAGAAGAAAAAAAACTATGTCCAAATGGGGGCTTGTATAGTTGAGTGCTTTCCATATTTGACGGATTAGGTAAAACTTGCAAAAGATTAACCTGATGTACATAGCTAGAGTAAGCTAGACTCGTAGCCTGTTTGCCCAAATTTTTTCAAAATTAGAATTATATTTTTAGAAAGCAATTATTTATTTAAAAATAATTGTTTAACAGTTGAAATATTCGATTAAGTTTTTAGAAAAAAAATATATATTTAAGTAGAAGCAGAAAAAATAAATTCTTTCTAAAAATATTTTTTTGGAAAGTACTTTTGAGAAAAAAATACTTCGAAGCAATTTTAAAAATCTTGCCAAACATTAATTGTTGTTCATAAGTACTTTTCAAACCAAACTCAAGCTACTTTTTATCGGAAGTACTTTTAATAAAAAAAAAAGTTTAAATTTTTTTCAAAATAAATTAATTTTTACCGCTTAACCAAATATGCTATAAATGAATCTAAACCCTACATGCAACTGCCCTAAATATATGATTGAAAGCAAATTCAGATAGGGGTTGATATATGCTCGACATTCTAGTAATCATATTCTTATGTAACACAAATTGATAGTAGAATAATAGTTTCGTGAAATAATTAAGTTGCCAAATTAGGCAAAACAAATTGATTTTATGGGATATTACGTAAAGTTACTACAATCATATTTACTCATACAGCTATCCTACGTGTATTAATATCTTCTTTTATATGGGGACTTGGATCAAGGTGTGTGTTTTTTAGCCGATGGAAACATGCAAAAGGAAGCATTTCATTATACTCACTCCGTCTACTTTTAATCGTTCACTTTTAATTTTATATTTCTTTAAAAAAATAAAATAAGTATTTCACAAATTTACCAAATAATAATAATAGTATTTCAAACAATTTTGGGAACTAGTAATTAATGATAAGGGTAATGTATTGGAAGAAATTGAGTTTATATATAAATATGACGTGTCAAGACACGTAGAATGCTCAAAGAGTTACAACTGGCAAAGAAGCACGAATAGCAACAGACTCGAGAAAGGATAAAGAAAGAAGCATGGGCAGCTATTCAAAAGACTCATTACCCATACCTATTCAAATCATCTAGATCCACGAATCAAGGGAAATGAATCTAACAATGTATGAGAGTGTAGATACAATATTTAATGAGCATTAAATGTTGAATACGTTAGAGAATTTGTATTAAAAATAATAATTGTGTAACGTGGAATTTAATGACCTTAATTACTCATAATAGCCTTATTATGACAACCACAAACGCATGTCTCTCAAATAGCTATAAAAGGGAGCAGGTGATCAATTGTTGGGACACGAAACACCATCCAGATATACTTTGATTTATTTGTTTTCTCTTGATTATATTCTTTCTACCCAAATTATTTTCTTTTACACATTCTTTTGATTATCAGTAACCCGCATTCTTCTAAATTATAGCTTTGACCGAAATTCTATTTTTTAGTTAAAAAAATTGATTCTGTTACCGGGAATCTGATAATCTATTTTCTTTTAGCCTAAATTCTCTTGTTGCATTAACCATGTCGACTAACAATGATAACATTCGAGGAAACCAAGAGAACCAACAACACCAAGTAGATCCATAGAATATTAACACTTCGGTTCCTTCACTACGAGGCTCTCCACGGTGATCTCGTGCAGATTCTCCTGATGGATCTCATACAAATGAACATGCTCAATTTGAAAATGCAGATGTTATCGATGAAGCCTTGTAAAAATTAATTGCTGTACAAGTCAATAAGACTCTTGAAGCATTTGCTAACCGGTTACCAGCTACAATACCCATACCAACTCCAAATAATAACACCTTGGAGAACTCTTGTTCCGGGCTTGTTAACTCAAGTGGCGGTGCAACTCCTAGTGAATCACAAGAGGGAGAACCAGGTAATGTAATTAATTCTAATTTACAAAATTTAGTACTAACATTGCAGAAACAGCTCAGGGAGCAAAGTGAACACATAAAACAAATACCCGGGGTGCCACCCGTAACCAAAGGGGTATATATGGATAAATATTCACTACAACCCTGGAAGCCAAGTGCTGCTCCCCCTGCCAATTTTAAAAAAATTCAAAAATGCCCGATATTACAAAATACAATGGAACAACAGAACCACACGACCACATGACTGCATTCACAACAGGCGTAAAAGGAAACGATTTGACTAAGCAAGAGATTGATCTAAATTAGTCAAAGAATTTGGTGAAACACTCACCAAAGGAGCCTAACATGATATTCTCTTTTACCCAAAGATTCTATAACTTATTTTGCTGAGCTAGCAGATTCTTTCATCAAAGCACACCTGGGAGCTCAAAAAGTAAAAAAAAAGAATGAAAGATATTTTCAAGATCAAGCAAGGGGACTCAGAATTGATTAGGAAATTCGTGGACAGATTCCAACGTGAAAGAATGACATTACCGCGTGTACCTGACAATTGGGCGGCTATAGCTTTCACGAGCAATTTGAATGAAAAAAGCTCAAAAGCTACGAGGCGACTTATGGAAAGCCTTCGTGAATTCCCAGGCACAACGTGGAATGACGTTTACAACACGTACAACACTAAGCCGAGGATAAAAAAAGATACTGTTCAACGACTTCAAAAAGAAGAAAAGGTAAGTTCAAGACGTGCGGAGACTGAAAAGAGATCCGAAAAAAATAGGAACGACCCATATATGGGACTTGTGGGAAAAGACTCACGATCAAAGCAGGACAATCAAAGGTATGATAACAGATCAAGAAACAAAGAATCAGGTTCTTCATCAAGATTTAGGAACAAGCGAAACAATTATGAGTCGCGAGATGATGATAGAAATTTGAAAGCGAGATTCGGCAGTTACAATTTCAATGTGAGCACTTCCGAGCTCGTAGTTGCTCTGAGAAGCATGGGAGATAAAGTACGATGGCCAAAAGAGATGAGATCAAATCTAAATAGATGTAACCCTGATCATTGGTGTGAGTTTCATAATGACCACGGGCATAAAACGATAGATTGCGGGTTTTTACAAAGTTAAGTTTATCATATATTAAAACAAGGATATCTCACTAAGTTGCCCATTAAGAAAAGTAAGCAAGCTTATATGATAAACAGGCAGGAGCCCCAAACAACACCTTCTCCCAAAAGAACTGTCAACGTGATAAGTGGGGGTGAGGACATCAATGGCGTATCGTATACTGCAGCTAACAAAATTTTCAAAATTAAAATAACCCAAGGGAAACGAGTGCGGCATGTCTTAGAGGAAGACAACATTACATTCAATGATGCAGATGGCATATTAACTCCTCATATGACGCACTGGTAATATCTTTAATTGTATATGATACTAATGTAAAATGAGTTTTAATTGATTCAGGTATTTCCGTGAATATAATTTTGCTAAGAGTATTACGTGAGATGCAAGCTGAAGATAGAATAATACCAAATGCGCATACTCTATCTGGATTTGATAATATCAGTGTTATGACAAAAGGAGAGGTAACCCTCACCATATTCCCAGAAGGAGCCGTCAAAGATATAAAGTTTCAGGTAGTAGATATGGAGATGACTTACAACATGATCCTAGAGAGAGCATGGATCCACGAAATGGATGTTGTTCCTTCAACCTTGCGTCAAGTTATTAAATTCCCATCACCATGGGGAATACATCAAATTTGTGGAGACCAACATGCATCCAAGAGCATCAACTCCGTAGTAGATACAAATACAAAAAATGAAGCAGAATAGCAATCACAGAAGACAGTTGAGGGAACCACAACACAAACCTTAACTGAATAGGGACAAGCAGATATGGTTTCTAGGTTTGATACCATTCAAGAACCAGAAGAGAAAGAAAACATCATAACAACACTTAAGGAAATGGAGCATGTTGTATTATTTTCTCAGTGGCCTGATAAGTAAGTCTATGTAGGGGCCAATCTTAGCCAAGCCATGATAGATAAATATATTGAATTTTCAAAAACTAACGTAGATTGCTTTGCTTGGTCCCACTCTGACATGAAAGGGATATCACCGGAGGTGATGACTCATAAATTAAATGAGGATCCATCATACTCTCCTGTCAAACAAAAGAAAAGAAAGCAAGAAACCTTCAAGAATCAAGTGATTCAAGAAGAGGTTAGAAAATTGCTAAAGATTGGATCCATTGGTGAGGTTATGTATCCTAACTGGTTAGCTAATACTGTTGTAGTTCCAAAGAAAAATGGTAAATGGCGGGTTTGTGTAGATTACACAGATCTTAATAAATCTTGTCCTAAAGATTCTTTTCCACTACCACATATAGGTAAACTGATTGATGCAACTCCAGGACATGAACTATTAAGTTTTTTAGATGGCAATTCAGGTTATAATCAGATCAAAATGGATTCGGAAGATGAAGAAAACACTTCGTTTATAACAGACAGGGGGACTTACTGTTATAAAGTAATGCCCTTTGGTCTAAAGAATGCTGGTGCAACATATCAGATGTTAGTTACTAAAATTTTTCATGAACATTTGGGAAAAACCATGGAAGTGTATATAGATGATATGCTTGTTAAAACTCAGCATTGAAAAGATCACATATCGCATTTGGGTGATACATTTCAAATTCTGCACAAATTTAATATGAAATTAAATCCCGAGAAATGTGTATTTGGTGTTGCATCAGGTAAGTTTTTAGATTTTCTTGTTTCTAACCGTGGTATTGAGGTGAACCTCGCACAGATTAAGGCCATTGAAGAGATCCCTGATATGCTTTCAAGTAAATAAGAAGTTCAGAGGTTAACAGGAAGAATTGCAGCCTTGGAAAGATTCATTTCTAAGTCATCAAAAAAATGTTGTAAATTCTTCTAAGCTCTTAAAAAGCAGGATCATTTTGAATGGAATGAGGAATGTCACCAGGCACTCAAAAATTTGAAAATATACCTATCAAATCCACTATTGCTTGCAAAATCAAAGGCTAGGGAAAGACTACTCATTTACCTTGTTATTTTAGAAGTAGCGGTAAGTGCTATTTTGGTCCGAGAAGACCAAGGTAAGAAATCCCCCATCTATTATGTTAGTAAATCATTGTTAGATGCAGAGACACAGTATCATCAATTAAAAAAGCTTGCACTTGCATTGATCATGGCATCTAGGAAATTAAGACCTTACTTTCATTGTCATCATATTGCTGTAGTAACTGCTTATCCAGTACGTAATATACTAAATAATTATGAGTTATTAGGTAGGTTAGCCAAATGGGATATAGAATTAAGTGAGTACGAAATCACAAACCAACCTAGAACTGCTATAAAATCTCAAATGCTAGCTGATTTTGTGGCTGATTTTAGCCAAGGGATACAATTAGAAACAGAAAAAGAATTACAGGTGCTCAATGGAGCTAACCTAGGGACTTGGACTTTATATACTAACGGTTCATCTAACATAAAAGATGTAGGTTTAGGGATTGTTTTGGTACCACCTACGGGTGAAAACATTCGACTAGCCATCAAATGTCATTCTGTAACTAACAATGAGGCAGAGTATGAGGCTATGACTGCAGGTTTGAAACTGGCACGAGAACTTGGCATAAACCAGATTATAATCAAGAGTAATTCTCAACTCGTGGTTAATCAAATGCTGGGGACATATACGGCCATAGAAGCTAGGATGCAACAGTATTTAGAAAAGGTACGAGAATTAATAAAGTAATTTCAAACCTGGAAAGTTATACAAATACCAAGGGATAAAAATGTTGAAGCAGACGCCTTAGCTAATCTCGCATCTGCGACTGACGTGACAAGTGATGCAAATGCCTCAGTTATTCATTTATTCCATCCAGTTCTCGACCCTGATAAGAATGAGGTAAATTTTAATAATTTGACTTGGGATTAGAGGAACGAGATTGTTGCTTTTTTGTTGTATGGTACCATCCCTGATAATAAGAAAAAATCCCATGAGCTTCGAAAAAAGGTACTCGATATTGCTTAAATCAAGGCAATCTATATCGTAAAATGTTCGGTGGTCCCTTAGCAAGATGCCTCGAACATTCTCAAATGAAATAAGTAATGAGAAAGATTCACGAGGGGCATTTTGCGAATCACGTAGGAGGAGATCATTGCTAAGAACCCAAATTAGGGCAGGCTACTATTGGCCTAAAATGGAAGAAGAAGCAGAAAGTTTCGTGGCTAAATGCGATATATGCCGAAGGTATGGTAACAATACGCATAGACCTGTGGATATACTACATCAAGTAATTGCACCATGGCCATTTATGAATTGGGGAATAGATATCGTGGGTCCATTACCACAAGCAAAAGGACAGGTAAATTTTTTGCTTATACTTACTGATTAATTTACTAAATGGGTAGAGGCAGGAGCATTCAAATAGATATGAGAAAAGAAAGTTAAATATTTCATTTGGTAGAATATCATATGCCGGTTCAGTGTACCAAAGGAGATCGTATGTGATAATGGCCCTCAGTTTATAGGAGCTCAAATATCAGAATTCTTTCAAAGTTGGCAGATTAAAAGGATTACGTCTACACCTTATCATCCAGTGGGTAATGGTAGGCATAATTTGTTAGGAAATACGCTTAACGCTAGAGGGGGGGTGAATAGCGTTATAATAAAAATTAGCGTAAACTTGCGAAATTTAAAAATTGCAGGAAAGAAATAAGTGCGATAAGTAAATAAATAAGAACGAACGCACCGATGTATCCTGGTTCACCACAACCCGTGGCTAGTCCAGTCCCCGAGAGACTCTGTCGAGATTTCCACTAACACTGTTAAGCTTACGGGTGCTCAACAAACCTTTACAAACTGAGGACACAAGCCTCAACAACCTTTGCTCGAAGATACAACACTCCAAGACTTCAACCAAAGGAAACACAAGTTCCTTCTTACAATACAAGGGACTAACACTTCCCTTCAAGTGTATAAAACACTTAGCACTCACTTAAACAAGACTCTCTTAATAGAGTAGATATGAGTAAACAGATACGCTCAAGAACGCAACAACTTTCGTCAAGAATTTTGGCTCTCAAAACTTATGTAATGAATAGAAAGTGATGAACAATAGAGTATGCAAGCTATAGCAATAATATGATCAGTTGTTGTGTGTAGAAGACTGATTTGAAGCTGTATTTATAGTTGCAAAACCATGCATTACCGTTGCCTAATTGCCAATTAAGAATTGCTGATTTTACTCGGTGACAATCGATTGTCAAAATGCCACAATCGATTGTTTGCCAATCGTTCCAAAAATCATTCCCAGATTTTACGCTTAACAATCGATTATCTAAGATCAATAATCGATTACTGGCAACGTTCAAAAAATCATTTCCAGATTTTACTTAAAACAATCGATTGTCAGAAATCTACAATCGATTACTTGGCAACGTTCAAAAAATCATTTCCGAATTTTACTTAAAACAATCGATTGTCAGAAATCTACAATCGATTACTTGGAAACGTTCAAAAAATTATTTCCGGATTTTACTTAAAACAATCGATTATTAGAAATCTATAATCGATTACCTGACGGTGTTTGAAAATATTTTGGCAACGGTCAATTACACAATCGATTATGCTATGAGAACAATCGATTATATATCAGTCTTTGAAAAATTAATTAGACACTGCCTCAATGCACTCGATTGTCAAAGGTACACAATCGATTATTTAGTGACTTTGAAAATATCTGATAGACACTGCCTCAACACAATCGATTGTCATAAGTTCAGAATCGATTATTTTGTTGCTTTGAAAAACTTTAATGTACACTGCCTCAACACAATCGATTGTCATAAAGTTCACAATCGATTGTCATGCAGATTTGAAAAATCTGATGCACACTGCCTTAACACAATCGATTGTCATAAGTTCACAATCGATTATCATGCAGCTGACTTAACATAATCGATTATCATAAGTACATAATCGATTATCTTAGTCCAGATTTTAGAGGCATGTTTAAAAATCATTTTGACTAAAGTAAATATGTATGATTTAAAATCATTTTGCTTTAAATTAAATATGAATGATTTGATAAAAATGTTTTTACGAGAGAAGCCAAGTCTTGAGTCAAGTTATCGGATCAAGATCACAATTAAAGAACGACTCATGTATAACTTTATATCTTTGCTTGATCTTGGTCTTGTGCTTAAATCTCGTTATATATCAATTGCGCGCTTGTGCTTGGACCTCATCATATGTCCATTGCGCATAGTTTGTCATTCATCAAAACCTACAAATATGAACACACGTTTTAGTATAATGCCTTGAGAACGTGTTTCAACAATTTCCCCCTTTTTGATAATGGCAAACTTTAGTCGGGATATGCATATTTGATAATTCATAATGACGATTCAAGACAAGTAAAGATATGCAACAATATGCAACAAGTCTCTAGATGTGCAATTAGTTCCCCCTCAACATATGAATTCCCCCTCAATTTATGCCAATAAAAAATTAGTGCATATCCCTTATTCTTCCCCCTTTTGACATTGGCAAAAATGGAAAAAATAAATAACTTGTTTATTTATTAATAAAAAATACGATTACATAAAAAGAATACAAAACAACATAGAACAATAAAAAATTATTCATTATTATCATTTCTCGCCTCGTCATCCGGTACTGCTTCATAAGGAACAAGTCCAGCATATGGATAGTGAATATGATCAAAATATCCATGGATCTCATATGTCAAACGATTGACAGAGGTAGACAAAGAAGCAAGTTGGTCGAAAATAGTTTGAAGTGTAGGAGCTTGAGGCTGACTCGTTTGACGAGTTGGAGGAGGAGCAGGAGCTGCATGTTCGCCATCATGGGGAAAGGAGGATTCGGAAATTTCCCATTTCTTGGTGCTCTTTTTGAGCGGACCGATAGAGGTGTTGAACCCGGAGGCTTCAAGAATATTTATAATAAGGAGGGCATAGGGAAGTGGTCTATCATCCCCGATGGCATCAAGCATGTGAGTTTTGACGAACTTACACCAATTGATGTGAGCTCCGGTTATAATGGCATGCATGAGCTTTGCGTCCTCTTGGGAGAGAGTGGTATGGTTATGTTTGCGAGGCTTGAGGACTCGGGTTATGAAATAGAAAATCAAACGATATTCGGGGAGCATTCCCGTAGTGGTAGGACGTCGAGTAGATAGATTAGGATCATAAGCTCCAAGTCCTATTTGGTTTAGGAGAATTTTCTCATCAAATAAGGCGCCGGCTTCTCTAATGTAGCGAGAAATGTTTTCTCCACTTCGAGGCAGGTGAGAAATAGAATGTAAATTTAGTTGGTTAAAAGAATTTCAACACCATTAATGTTTTTCACAAGCTCACCCTCGTCGTCCTCATGAAGATTAGAGTAGAAGGCTTGAATCAAGAGAGGATTAATGTGAGGATAGGATAGATATAGGAAATCAAGAAGTTGGCATTTCCTAAGCATGTTTGCAGCGGGGGCGCATGATTCAAGATATTTTCTTGTAGAAAAGCGAGGAGGAAGAATGTCACGCTTTTCGAATTTTGTCAAGAATCTAGTTAGCTCGGTTTCAGAATTGAATTGTAAAATAGACCCATCTTGGTAAGGGAAATTTGGAGGAGGAGGAGCAGCTGAAGAAGATGCACCATGTCTACCTGAACGGGAACGTTTAGTGTGTCTGCCCGACATTTTGAATAAGTAGAAATGGCCTTTGTAAGAAGCTTGAAAGATTTTTGAAATTTTGGGAGCAAAGATTGATGCTTGAGTGAAGAAATTGAAGGCATATGGTACTATTTATAAGGAAGATGGCATTTCATTTATGGTGAAAATCTGCAGAAATTTATGAGCTAAAACGGTCAGAAACGGTAAGAAAAATTTTCACTGACCGTTACACAATCGATTGTGGAATTGAAACAATCGATTGTTATGGAGTTTTGACTTGAACTCGGAACTGACAAAAATCGATTGTGGGAATCTGGCAGGACCCAAACGGTAACAAATATTTGTATTACCGACAAAAAATAATCGATTGTTGAATTATGGTAATCGATTGTTGTGACACAGTGTGCACAGTGATTTTTTGACTCGGAAAATAATCGATTATATTTTTGAAACAATCGATTGTTTTAGGAAAGCAGTACTGAATGGCCTAGACGGTAATCGATTATACAGTAAAAAAATCGATTATATAAAAAAAACTGCATAATAAGCATAAAATGTAAATAGTCGATTAGTGATACTTGTTAATCGATTGTCCGCACAGTAAACATGAGACATAAGAAAAAAAAATAATCGATTATTTGCTGTAACAATCGATTGTTCTATGCCATTGCTTTATAATTCCCCCTACCTTTAGGGCGATACCTGCAAAAGAAAATTAGACGTCTCCGACGCTCAAGTTAGTAATTTGTAAAGAAATAATGACTTAGATCAATGTGGCCAAGTGAGAACGTGATTTCTTAAGAAGTGTGTCCTAAGGTGTTCTTAAGAGTGTTTCAGGTACTTACCTTTTCTCCAACGTCGCCAATTACCTGTTTGAGAGGGTGATCTTTAATTGTCCTCCATTCGTTAGGTAGTTTCGTTTCTTTTTCCAATTGTGGCGCTTCCTCCGATAATTGATCCAAGATTTCATCTTGAGTTTCCTTCGGAGTTTCCTTTTGTACTTTGTCTTGAGGACTTAGTGGGTTTAAAATACCTGCAAGATCAAAACCAGAATCCTTTCTCGCCAAGCGAGCATTATTTTTGGAAAACACAATATGAGGGGATTCCTCCACAGTTCCGGTTCTATTATTGAATACTCTATATGCTTTGCTACGTGAGGAATAACCAATAAAAATTCCTTCATCGGATTTGGCATCAAATTTTCCCAATTGATCTTTCCATTGTTATGAATAAAGCATTTACAACCGAATACTCTAAAATGGGAGATATTTGGTTTCCTTCCTTGTAGAGTTCATAAGGGGTTTTCATGAGTATTGGCCTTATGACTACTCTATTCAAAACGTAGCATGCGGTACTCACGGCATCCGCCCAAAAATGTTTGGGAATCTTAACCTCATCGAGCATGGTTCTAGCCATCTCTTCGAGACACCTATTTTTCCTTTTCACCACCCCATTTTGTTGTGGTGTTCGTGGAGCGGAGAAGGTGTGCTTGATACCGAGTTCGTCACAAAGGTCCGCAAAGAGATTGTGATCAAACTCTCCCCCATGATCACTTCTTATTGAAGTGACGGTTGTGTCCTTTTCGTTTTAAGCACGTTTAAGAAAATATTTGAAATTATGAAAAGCTTCACTTTTATGAGCAAGAAATAGAGTCCATGTAAATCTAGAATAATCATCAACAATAACAAAAGCATAACGATTTCTACCAAGACTTTCAATGCGAGATGGTCCAAATAAGTCCATGTGAAGTAATTGCAAAGGTCTAGTAGTTGAAACAATATTTTTCGATTTAAAAGATGCTTTTGCTTGCTTCCATTTTTGACAAGAATCACAAATAGAGTCTTTTTTAAATTTCAAGTTTGGAAGACCAATAACTAAATTTTGTGAAACCAATTTGTTCAAAAGATGCATGTTGATGTGAGCTACTCTATGGTGCCATAACCACGTGTCATCTTCTTTGCTCATAAAGTGATCTACATATTCAGATGAAGAATTTTCGAGATCAACCATATAGATATTATCCATTCTAAATCCACGAAGAATAATTTTAAAATCGCTACGGCGAAAAACTAAGCATTCATTTGAATCAAATAAAAGAAGATTTCCCTTGTCACATAATTGACTTATGCTCAAGAGATTATGTTTTAGACCCTTAACTAGCAATATATGCTTAATGGAGGAGGAGTCATCCCTACCGACCGATCCAATGCCGATAATTTTTCCTTTGTTGTTATCACCAAAAATAACGCTTCCTCCTTCCTTTTGTTCTAGTTGAAGGAACTTGGATTCGTCTCCAGTCATGTGCTTGGAGCATCCACTATCAAGGTACCAAAGTACACTTGACCCCTTCAAACACACCTACAAAATAGATTAATGAGTTTTAGGTACCCATGTCATTTTGGGTCCTTGGGGGTTAGGCAAGTCATAGTGATGTGATTGAGTGTTATGTCTATGTCATGTAAAACAAGCAGGAGCAATATGTCCAATTCGTCTACAATAATGACAAATCACGTTAGGATTATGCATCCTTCTAGGTTGATAGTAGTTGGACGGATGAAAATTGTTTACTCTATTTTCGACAATATGACTATTGCGCGTTTCATGAAAGTCATTTCTCCTACTATTTGTTATAGGACATGCAGCATTTCTAGAATAATTATTTCTAGGTTGGAAGCCATTTCTAGGTGTTCTAAAAGGTTCAAAATTCCTTCTAGTGTTTGGCCTAGAATATGCATTATTTATAGAGTTATTATTTCTAGGTTGCGATTGTTGAAAGTCATTTCTAGGTTTGTTATATCTAGGATGAGCGTTTGTTTTATTAATCCTAGGTTGAGCCTTAGGTTGTTGGGGGTTGGCTTCAACCTTTTCTTTAGGCTCATTTTTAAAGCCTATACCATGCTTGGTCGACTTCAAATTAACAAGAACTTCATTCAAATTTTTATGAGAAGAATTAAACTTATCTAGGGTGCCCTTAAGTCTTTCTACCTCATTTTTGAGATGCATGCAAGAAGTACAATTTTTACTAGAGCTCTCGGGTTTGTCGGCGCTTCTCTTGCCGAAAAATTTGTTCTCTTCTTTCAACTTCTCATTTTCCAAAATCAGTTTTTCCAAATCCTTTTCTTTCAAAGAGAGTTTTTTTTTCAAAATCTTTTTCTTTCAAAGAGGCATTTTCCTTTATGCTTTTAACAGTTTTAGAAGCTTTAATAAATTCACTATACAATTCATCAAAAATATTTTGCATTTCCTCAAGAGAATAGAAATTTTTGGAAGAAATTTGACATACCTCTTCTTGGTTGTCTTCTTGTGCCATGAGACAAAGATTTGCGGCTTCGTCTTCTTCTTCCTCACTCGACTCGTCTCGGAGTCGCCTCCCCAAGATATGTATGCTCGTTGTTTCTTGAAGGGTTTCTTCTCCTTTTTGGCATTTGGGCAATTTGATTTAATGTGCCCGGTTTCTCCGCACTCATAGCACTTATTTTGATCTCCTTGCTTTTTGCCCTTTCGTTCATACTCTTTTCGCATGAACTTTTGAAATCTCTTAATAACGAGTCCGAACTCGTTGTCTCCGTCTTCATCATTTTGAGGTTGGCTTGTGCTTGCCTTGAGAGCGATCTTTTGTTTCCTTTGATCATCAACAAGAGGGTTAAATAGTAGATTCATAAGTTTTAAGATTACCTCTTAATCCGTCGATGGTGACATTTGAAACGCCAATAGATTCTTGAATCGCGTCGGCCTTGGATCGCCATGCCGGAGTGAGACTTCGGAGAATTTTTTGGACAAGTTCCTTATCCGTGAAGGTCTTCTTAAGAGCATGTATATCATTAAAGATTTTTGAAAATCGTTCGAACATCTCATCGACCTTTTCGCCTTCCTTCATGTGAAACAATTCATATGCATGGGTTAGGAAATCAATTTTAGCTTCCCTTACCTGGTCCGTACCTTCGTACGTAATTTCCAGCTTGTCCCACATTTGCTTCGCCGTTGTGCAACATGATATTTTCCTGTAATCATCAGCATTTACAGCACAATATAATAGATTAATGGCTTTAGCGTGGTTTTGCACCTTTCGGATATCATCCACATCGTATTCATCTTCGGACTTTGGAACATCTTTATTTTCGACCTTTTTGGTTGGAATTTGTTCTCCCTTCATTATAACCTTCCAAAGATGGTAACTATTTGATTGAACAAATATTCTCATCCTCTCCTTCCAGTACGTATAGTTTGTACCGTCGAATAGTGGTGGTCGGGTGGAGCATTGTCCTTCACCTATTCCTGCAAAAGAATCACGAGTAGAAGCCATGGATTGTTTCTCTCAAACGGTTAAGTCTTCAGAGAGTTGGGCTCTGATACCAATTGTTAGGAAATACGCTTAACGCTAGAGGGGGGGTGAATAGCGTTATAATAAAAATTAGCGTAAACTTGCGGAATTTAAAAATTGCAGGAAAGAAATAAGTGCGATAAGTAAATAAATAAGAACGAACGCACCAATGTATCCTGGTTCACCACAACCCGTGGCTAGTCCAGTCCCCGAGAGACTCTGTCGAGATTTCCACTAACACTGTTAAGCTTACGGGTGCTCAACAAACCTTTACAAACTGAGGACACAAGCCTTAACAACCTTTGCTCGAAGATACAACACTCCAAGACTTCAACCAAAGGAAACACAAGTTCCTTCTTACAATACAAGGGACTAACACTTCCCTTCAAGTGTATAAAACACTTAGCACTCACTTAAACAAGACTCTCTTAATAGAGTAGATATGAGTAAACAGATACGCTCAAGAACGCAACAACTTTCGTCAAGAATTTTGGCTCTCAAAACTTATGTAATGAATAGAAAGTGATGAACAATAGAGTATGCAAGCTATCGCAATAATATGATCAGTTGTTGTGTGTAGAAGACTGATTTGAAGCTGTATTTATAGTTGCAAAACCATGCATTACCGTTGCCTAATTGCCAATTAAGAATTGCTGATTTTACTCAGTGACAATCGATTGTCAAAATGCCACAATCGATTGTTTGCCAATCGTTCCAAAAATCATTCCCAGATTTTACGCTTAACAATCGATTATCTAAGATCAATAATCGATTACTGGCAATGTTCAAAAAATCATTTCCAGATTTTACTTAAAACAATCGATTGTCAGAAATCTATAATCGATGACTTGGCAACGTTCAAAAAATCATTTCCGGATTTTACTTAAAACAATCGATTGTCAGAAATTTACAATCGATTACTTGGCAACGTTCAAAAAATCATTTCCGGATTTTACTTAAAATAATCGATTATTAGAAATCTATAATCGATTACCTGACGGTGTTTGAAAATATTTTGGCAACGGTCAATTACACAATCGATTATGCTATGAGAACAATCGATTATATATCAGTCTTTGAAAAATCAATTAGACACTGCCTCAATGCACTCGATTGTCAAAGGTACACAATCGATTATTTAGTGACTTTGAAAATGTCTGATAGACACTGCCTCAACACAATCGATTGTCATAAGTTCACAATCGATTATTTTGTTGCTTTGAAAAACTTTGATGTACACTGCCTCAACACAATCGATTGTCATAAGGTTCACAATCGATTGTCATGCAGATTTGAAAAATCTGATGCACACTGCCTTAACACAATCGATTGTCATAAGTTCACAATCGATTGTCATGCAGCTGACTTAACATAATCGATTATCATAAGTACATAATCGATTATCTTAGTCCAGATTTTAGAGGCATGTTTAACAATCATTTTGACTAAAGTAAATATGCATGATTTAAAATCATTTTGCTTTAAATTAAATATGCATGATCTGATTAATATGTTTTTACGAGAGAAGCCCAAGTCTTGAGTCAAGTTGTCGGATCAAGATCACAATTAAAGAACGACTCATGTATAACTTTATATCTTTGCTTGATCTTGGTCTTGTGCTTGAATCTCGTTATATATCAATTGCGCGCTTGTGCTTGGACCTCGTCATATGTCCATTGCGCATAGTTTGTCATTCATCAAAACCTACAAATATGAACACACGTTTTAGTATAGTGCCTTGAGAACGTGTTTCAACATAATTAACAAATAGAGTCATTATCACCAATTTAAAAAAGTGATTAGAAGATTCAAAAGGAAACTGGCCAGAAGTTCTACCTGGTGTTTTATGGGCATATCGTACAACAGCAAAAACAAGTACGGAAGAAACACCATTTTCATTGGTTTATGGAGCAGAATCTCTAATTCCCGTTGAGATAGGAGATCCAAGTACAAGGTTTAGTCAGGCAACAGAAGAGTCTAATAACGAGGAAATGCGTATAAATCTTGATTTGCTTGAAGGAAGGAGAGAAGCTGAAACATAAAAGCAGGTTGTAGAACGGTATTACAACCGGAGAGTATGCCTCAAATTCTTTAAATTGGGGACTTCGTGCTTAAAATTTTTTTTCAATCTATGAAGGCAGCTAGGCCAGGTAAATTAATTCCAACATGGGAAGGACCCTATAAGATTCATGGTATTGCAAGTAAAGTAGCAAACGAATGGGAAACAATGGATGGCAAAATACTACATTCACATTGGAATGTTGTTTATTTGAAGAGATATTACTTCTAAGGAAAACCCACGGTTAGGTATCTTTGTTTTAATATTATATTTTTGAATAGTTTAAATTTTACTAACGATTTTAGATGATAGGCAAAAAGCTAGCCCATACTACATAATGAGTCACAACCTGCAAGGCACGTGGAATACATTAAACTTCCCGGCCTAGGGTTACCAAAATTCTGATAGAAATTCAAACGCGCTAAGCAGTCTTCATATATAATTGCACCTCCGAGTCCCGTATGATTTTCCTTTTTTCTTAGGGAAAGGACCAAATGAGAGAAATAACCAAGTGCTCGAGGTTTTCATTCTTCAACACTCAAACACTTGGGGGACTACACAATATACACATGCAAGTGTATAAAAAAGGCAAAGGAAGAAGATTGAGAAAAGTCGAAGATCAAGCCTGAAAAAGTCAAGTGCAGAGTAAAAATTACGAAGTTATGAGCAAAGGCCAAAAGAAAACCTTATAGTTAAGGAAAAGGATATGTAATGAAACAGGTTATAAATAAAAACCTTATGTTTATACTATTTTTCCTTTTTAAAATCTGTTACAAGAAAAATAGTTACAAGAAAGTTATAGATGTAATTCAAATACATGTAAAGTACCATCCAAAACTAGACAAGGTTCAAATAAAAACTTGTCAAAGTTATTTCACAGAAACATGTGTGTTTCTATTTCTTTTATCGTATATAAAAGGTCTCTCTTTTATAAAATTCATGTTTAATTTAGTTATTTATGTAGTTAACAGAAGCATTTTTTAAGAATAAAAATTGCAGATTATTCTATAAGCCCTTAGAAATAGAGGCAAGAATAAATTAAATAGAAGTCCAAGATAATAACGAGAAAACTTCTAAAATATTGAATAAGTTAAACTAAGTAAGAACTTAGTCATAAAACTGCAAATTGTTTAGACAAATTGCCCCATGAAAGCTCTGGGGACTTGCGTTTTTAAAGTAAACCCTCAAACGAAACCAAGAGTTTGACCACAATTATCCAAATAAAGCCAAAAAAAGCAAATACAATAAAACAACTAAGACCGTTCACTGAGAGGTTGGAGGTATTAAAGCAGGTAAATCAGCAGCAGCCGGTTCAACTTGGGCAGGTGCATCAACAATTGCGGGTGGAACTTGACTTTCAGCAATATGCTCGACTGGGCTTGAAAGAGTTGGGATACCCATATCTACTTCAACATTCACAAAAGCTTCGACCATTGGAGAAGGAAAATCTTGAGTTTGCTGAGCTTTCTCAATAGTTCCATTGACCTTAGCCAACTCATACACTAAGTTGAAATTTTCCTGGTCAACTTCAATTAGTGTATCACGGCGTGAATTCAGAAAAGCCCAACTCACCTTAAAAGTAGATTCTTCTTCAAGGATCCCATAATCCCTTTCCCAATCAGCAATCTCATTCCTTAACTTCTTATTTCCAGCCAAAGCAGTGGTGTAAGAAGTTTGAAGAGAGGCATGAGAGCTTTCTAAAGCACGCACCTTATCAGAAGAAGCTAGAAGGTATTCTTATGCTTGAGTCAAATTTTGCACGAGCTCCCCATCGTAAGTCTCTTTTTTACTCAAAAGAGCCTTCAACTCTCTAATTTCCTCACTAGGCTATTCTGAGAAGGAGGTTTCGAGGCGAGTTTTTTTTATCTACTTGGATCGAGGAAGCCTTTTCAACCACCAGTTCTGAAGTCAAAACACGTACCTTCTGCTCTAAGGTACTCTTGCTTTCTTCCAAAAACTCCATATCAATATGCAAGATTTCGTATTGTTCCTTCCAATTGAATTCCTCTAGCTGAGAATCACGTGCAATCTACTCTGAGGAGGTAACTCTTTTCATCATCTCCGTGCCGATAAGATTGGACTAAAAAATAGGGAAATAAGAATCCCAAAGATAAAAAAACCATAAAGTAAAGGGAAAAAGGTAGAGAAGGTAAATACCTTCAAAGTGGCATGCACAATATCATTCATCGGCGTGCATGAACTGTTGCTTTGAAGCTTGGCTTTTATGATTGGGCCAATCAAAGGCTCTAGCCATGCATACGATTGACCTAATTTCCTTAAAAGACTACTCTCCGCAGGAACAACAATGACTACCCTTCTCATAGCAGCGCTCTTACTTGAAGAGCCAACTTCAGTGTGATGAATGATTGGAGGAGGAATTGTCAAATGAGGAGCAGTAGAAGAGCAAGGAACAGAAACAGCTGGGGTTGACAGGGAAGGCATGGAAGGAGTTACGGATAGGGGTGTCAAAAAAGGGGCTAAGGGAGTTTCATCTAAAATATGCCCTAAGCATTCACTACCAAATCTGTTGTTAAAATGTCGTTCAATGGACTCATGAGTATCGATGGGATCAACGTCTTCATCGGGAATTACAACCAAGGCTTTTGTAGACTCGGCAAGAGGAACAGAGGGACGGGGATATGCCTCTGCTTCATCATCATAAAAGATGCGCCTTAGGGTTCGTGGTCTTGTCACCAAAGAGCCCACGTCTTCCTCTTCTTGAGAGTCTTCTTCAACAGTTTTTCTCTTTGACGAGGAACCCAATACTATTTCTTGAGCCCTTGCTAAAGAGATATGAGTTCTCAAAGAGACACGGGAAGCTGCAACTACCTCGGCAGTATCTTCTCGAATAGCGAATCCTGATAAAAAGAGGTATTAAATTAGTAAAATAAAACTACAAAAAAATGGTATAAAACAAAAACTCTTACCATGAGTTTTTACTTTCCAACCAAAACGGTTAAAAAGTGTCTTCCAAGACTAGCCATCCATTGGTGCGGTCTCGAACAACTGGTCTACCTAATTACGGAAATTGAAAACACTTTCCACAACTCCCATAGTTGCTAAAAAAACAAGATTAGAAAAGTTGCCAAACTTAAAGAAAAAAAGCACGAGAAAGTTAAAAAGACTTACGTGTAAAATTCTACTTCTCAAGGAAGGAAACGTTATCTTCACCCACTAAACCAATAGTGGGGGTAGCAATAAACCTGGCGTACCAGCCGCGGTCTTTATCATCCTCGGGACTCACCAAGACCCTCTTGCTCCTGGCTGCTACTGTGAAAACACCATTGAGGAAGAGTCTGGGACAGTAAAGGTGAATCAAATTAGGGAAAGTGAAAGGAACACCGGCTGTGTTGGTCAAATGCCTTAAACAGGTAACAACCCTTTATATGATTAGGCCAATTTGACCCAAACACACATTAAAGAAATGACAGAATTCAAGAATGAACGGGTCAATAACTGGATTGAATCATAATGTGAAAGGGTATGTGTAAACAAAAGAAAACCTGGTTAAGTATGAGGTGATTCTTTAATTTGGATTGAGGACAATAATAGGAAAATCACTACCCCAATAGCAGTCTCTACAAACTACATGAGCCAAAACGTTTGTAATCTGAGTAGGATAGATGTCAGCACGATCTAAACTAGAGACTTGATTCTTAAGGTATTCTCTGTCATGATATAAAGATAGTTTCATAGGAACTATCTCTTCTACTGTGGGTTCACGAAGAGGCTCAGAAGGTTCTTTACCTCTTGAAGAAGATCTTTGTGAAAGAGAACCCCTAGTTCTAGAAGAAGGGCCAGAACTAGATGAAGGCATAGCAGAACCACCACGAGCAGACCCTAAATTACAAAGTCTACCTCCCCTTCTGCTCCTAATGGTGGCATTAGGGAAGGTATCAACTATAGGAACTCTCCTGGGGTTAGGGTTTGATGAAGACATAGTGAAGAAGGGAGATACGATGAAGAAGTACACAGGGATTTGAGAAATTGAGTATTCGGTAAATTTTATATGGTAAAGACAAAGAAAGAAGTTATATTTATGTTGATAAGCGACCGCCGAAGGAAAAAGTGTAATGATGAAAGTACCATAATAATGACAACTGACGCTTCGTGAATAGTGGAGCTGTAAAAAAGTCTTGATACAAATTACAAAGTTAATAAAAAGGTGACACGTATGAAAAACATTAAATAGAGGTGACAATTGAAGCGTCAATTTTGTCATAGCATCAATGGTGATAAAAATTCTCGTTTTAAAGAAATTCACTTTCCAAATATTTAACCGATGAGTAAATGTCAAGTGGGGGGACTATCTGTAGTGGGAGAAATTGAATTTATATATAATATGGCGTGTCAAGACACGTAGGATGGTCAAAGAGTTACAACTGGCAAAGAGGCACGAATAGCAAGAGACACGAGCAAGGGCAAAGAAAGAGGCAGCTATTCAAAAGACTCATTACCTGTACCTATTCGAATCATCTAGATCCGTGAATCAAAGGGAATGAATCTGACAATATATGAGAGTGTAGATATAATATTTAATGAGTATTAAATGCTGAATACATTAGAGAATCTGCATTAAATATAATGATTGTGTAACGTGTCATTTAATGACCTTAATTACTCATAATAGCCTAATTATGACAAAGGCGAAACATGTCTCTCAAATAGTTATAAAAGGGGGACAACTGATCAATTATAGGGACACGAAATACTATCTGAATATACTTCGGTTTATTTATTTTCTATTGATTATATTCTTCCTACCCAAATTATTTTCTTTTACACATTCTTTTAATTATCAATAAGCCGCGTTTTTCTAAATTATAACTTTGACCGAAATTCTAATTTTTTGGTTAAATAGATAAAACATTAAAAAAATATATTATCTTTCTTTTGATTTGCTAAAATGGACAAGTTAAAATAAGAATAATTTTTTAATAGTGGATAAGTAAATAAAGAGAGTATTTAATACGATTATGACATAAAGTTTTGATAATACAACAGTGTTACAAAATAGGAGTAGATGATAATTCATAATTCATAAAATGGTGGTATGTACTTATTTTCTCCTGTGCTAGCTCGATTCTAGTAATCTAGTGGCCCATAAATCATGATGAAATGTCACAACAAAGCAACCTAATTCATTTGTCTTTTGTTTTCTGTTGATTAATATAGTATCCAATGTCTATTGGTAGAAAAGTTTTATTTTGTGTCTCATAAACTTAATTTTATACTTCTAAATTCATAAAATTTTAGGTTCATAAAATGATAAGACAAAAAATTATTTCATACAACTAATATAAATTATATTAGAGACAAAATAAAATTTTCCCTCTATATGTTCAGGACATCAATCTTCTAAGGAGAAAGGCCCCTCAAACTTCTTGATTAACTATAATTAGTAGGCGTTTGTACGTAAAAATAGTGAAAATTTGAAAGAATAATAGTAATTTGTTTTCAAGTTAAAAATAATATTTAAAAATTGGAGTTTCATTTGGATACGGATACAAATTAGAGTGGCTTTTGGATTTTTATAAGTAATTTGGAATAAAAATTGTTAAAAATAGGTTTTCAGAGTTTTTTTGATTTCTAGAATATTCTAGAATTTAACTTCAAATAACATTTAGAATTTTCATAGCCAAATATTGAATTTTACATTACTCTTCCATTTAATTAGTTATACAGTCAAACATCTCTATAATAGATTCATTTATTCCGGATATTTTTGAATGTCATAGTGAATTATTGTTATAAAAAACATATATTATAATATAACATGATATTTTTGTTCCGAAAGAACTTGACTTTTATAGTACTCCTTCTGTTCCAGTTTATGTGAACCTATTTTCTTTTTGGTCCGTTTTAAAAAAAATGAACCCTTTCTAAATTTGATAACAATTTAGCTTAAAATTATAACTCTGCCCTTAATGAGAAACTTTTATAATCACACATATATTTTAGGCCTCATTTGGACTTTTTAGGACCACAAATTTCAAAAGTCCTTATTTTTATCTTAAATTCCATGCCCAGTCAAATAGGTTCACATAAATTGAAACGGAGGAAGTATATGTTTGTTATATAAGAATGTTGTTATAGAAAGATCTGGGTGTAATAGATTATCACCTCTTCTATATTTATTTTTCCGAAGTTATTTACTCTTTAGGGTGTGTTTGATATGAAGGAAAATATTCATCGGAAAATATTTTTCATGTTTGGTTGACTTAAATATTTTGGAAAATATTTTCCTTATCAATTCATTTTCCTTCAGGAAAATGTTTGAGAAAATATTTCCAAAGCTCATTCTCAATCTTCCTCACCCTCACCAACCCATCCCACCCTCTCTCCAAAATAAGGTTCTTTTTTTTAAATTTCACTTTTTCCATTACCATCCACCATACTAACTCCCCTATCCCCCGTAAAAAAAAAAATTACCTTCTTTTGTAATTTCAAATTCTATTTTTTCATTTTTCTACACTATCCACCACTCTCAACCCCCTCCTTCCCCCCCCCCCCCCCCCCAAACAGAGAAGTTATTTTTTTTAATTTTTTTTTTGTAATTAAAATTTCTATTTTTTTTGGTTTTATTGCGTCCCTAGCCCTGCCCCATCCTTCACCCCCACCCTCTCTCCCCGAAATTTTTTTAAAATATAACTTTTAGTTTTAATTTTATTATTTATCGGTTTAAAAACTTAAAATTGTATAAGTTTCTAAATTATGAGTTCAGATGTTTATGTGTACGGAAGTTTACGAGTTTAGAAATTATAAAGCTTACAAGTTCCAAATACCGCGGTTTGAAAGCTTAGCGGTTCGAAAGTTTATAAATTTGTAGGTCCGGAAGGTTGTTGGTTTGAAAGTTTATGGCTTCATGTTTATTATGTTTAAATTAAGTATAAATACTCTTGAGAACTCATTTTTCTTAATTTGCATTCCAAACATCGAAAAATAAATTAAATTACTACTTATTTTTCAAGAAGAAAATAAAAATATTTTTTTCATTATACCAAGCACATCCTTAATCTTTATCCATGTAACTAGATTTGACAGGACTATAAATAACATTTACAAATTGGCCTTATAAAGTACCCACAAAGTGTTTATACATTCCCTAAAAAGGTGATGTGTGTGATATTATTTTAGGATAGATTAAAATCAATACAAAATGCTGATGAAGATATATCAATAAAAAGCAAAAATAAATAAAAATAATGAAATAGCAGTAAATTGAGAAGATATTACCCATTTACTTTACCAAACCTAATGGCAGACGTTTTGGTATTATTTAAGAAGGGGAGGCAGTGTAACAGGAATGTACAACATTTTCAGTGAAGACAGTCGTTTCTTGGTCAAATACCTTGAAATACGTCTCATAATCGTGGGTCCCATAAATGTATGAGATAAAAAGAGGTAACACTCACCTAATATCAATTGTACGTGACACAAAATAATATTACTCGAAAAACTTGATCACTTCATATGAGAAAACTACCCCAACTGTATAAGGACGCATTTGACTATAGATTTTGTAAAAATAAATTTGGATTTTATTTGGCTAATACATATTTGACCATAAATTTTGCGTATATTTTAGTAAAATTTCAAAATCTTGAATTCCAAAACCAACTCAATAGCTGATTTTGGACCAAAATATCTACAAACACTAAAAATATATATATTTTTTCAAAATAAATTTAAAAAATATATTTTGAATACATTTATCCAAAAATATTTTTATCTTCAAACTAAACTCTACCTAAATTAATCTTTTCAAAGATTGAAAATCTATGTCCAAAGCTAGTTAAGTCTTTAAAAAGATCACTCCCTATTTTCAGTTACTTCCAACTTCAATAACTCATCTCATAATATTAGCTATGGTCCCATGTTTTGTAGGCATGGCCGAGTTAGAGTATTACTTGTGGATTTGACGAATTTAATAATTTTCTTTATATTCTGTATTTTTATTTTAAGAATATCATATTTATATATATACTAGGTTTTAAATTCTAATATTTTCATTAATACCGTTGAAAGCTTGTTTGGTTAGTTGTTACCTGTTGTGTTGCATCATATTATAACTTAATTATGTCGTATCATTAAATTCATCATTACGTAATAATGAAACTTGTCATTTTATGAAATGACTGAATTGGTGTAGTCGCATCGTTGTTTTTTTTCCCTATTATCTTGGCCTTCCTTATTATCTAATAATCATATTTTATCCTTTGCCCTATCTTCACATATCAATACATGACATCATAAAATGGCGATAAACAACACAATTTATTCAAATATTATATGCATTAGAATAATACAATATGATAGAATATAATACAATGCAATACGATAAATACATTATGAAACGAAATAGAACATCCAAACAAACTGTTAATTAGTGACATTCCCTAATATAAATGGCATGTCATTTTTAAAATCGCTAGATCTAAAGAATATTTTTAATTATTATGCACGCCTTTATTTAAGATCACAAGATCAAAAATTTTCTTTGCATTCTTAAACTTGACGATAATCGAAACTAGAAAACCATAAAATAGTTTTAGAAAGCATCAATAGTGTATTAATCATGAGTTGGACATGAATAGTTTCCTGCAATACCTTGATATCATGATAATCAAGGTCCAAGGAACACTGGAATTTGAAAACCTGCAAATATAAAATGCTCTTTTTTATCATATGGTTTAAAATATTTGGTTCCTTGATTTTATTTCCCTTCTTAATGTCTTATATACCCAGAAAAGACTTATTCAAGAAATGCAAGGTAGTTGAATTACCAAAAGAGGAACATATATTAATATCAGTTATACTTCTGTTTCATTGGTAATAGATTTTTCATTTACAGAGGGGAAACAGTAGGGAAAGAAAAATGCCCTTCAACTTTCTTGTTTTCCACAGAATGTTTTCAAGGTGAAACTACTTTACAAATTTCAAGAGTGTCAGTGCCCAAAAAGAGAAAAAAGGAACATAAATAAGTGTATACCAGTGCACAACTTCACCATTCAATGCACCATCATTAAAACATAAAATAACATTAATTCTCAATTAGTTCTTGATTACTTACTTCATACTATGTTTTTTATATAATCTTATGGTACTCAGCACTTATTGGTCCAAAGTTCAGATTCATATCGCGTAACTCCAATTAACAACAGAGGGATTCCATTAATCTCAATATACCCTTTGATAATCTTGATTAAAGGAGTACTTTCTGGCTAGGAATTCCATTTACAACAACAATAACATACTCAATATAATTCTACGGGTGAGGTATTAGGAGGGTAATGAATACATAAGCCTTACCCCTACCAAAAAAGGTAAAGAAGGTATTTTCGATAGACCTTCTGCTCAAGAAAAAGTAGAAATGAAGAATATGGGAGCATAAGAGAGGGAAAGAGAGGAGAGAAAGGCGATAAGCAAAGCGAAGAAAAAGTATCATCAAATAGTAACCACCAGAGAACAACAATATTTAGTAAAAAGGACGGAAAAGTAGCATCAAATAGTTACAATCAGAGAGCAACAATTCCAGTAGCAATTTACAAAAACAAAGGACGTGGTTGCAAAGTACCAGATACAATAACAAACTAGAAAAAAGTAACTTTCAAACCAAATCACGAATATTACTATTACTATTGGTGAACCTATGGAAAACTCGCAACTACTTATCAGCCCACAACCTCAATCCTCGACCTTTTCACCTTCCTATCACTAGTCATATCGTCAGTTAGGTGAAGCACCAACCATGTCCTGCCTAATAACCTCTCCCTAATACTTCTTACGCTATCCATTCCTTTTCTCAAGCCCGCCATGGTCAACCTCTCGCACCTCCTGACTGGGGCATCTATATCTCTCTTCTTTGACATGCCCAAACCATCGCAGCCTCGAATCCCTTAACTTGACTTCCACAGATGCTACTCCCACCTTGTCCTTAATAACTTCATTCTAGATCTTGTCTTTCCTGATATGACCACACATCCATCTCAACATGCTCATTTTTTCTACGCTCATCTTTTGGACATGTGACTTCTTATCAGGCCAACACTCAGCTCCATACAACATAGCCGGTCTAACCACCACCCTTTAAAATTTGCCCTTAAGTCTAAGCGCTACATTCTTATCACATAAAACCCCTGAAGCTAGTCTTCATCTCGTCCAACCCGCTCTTATACGCTGAGTAACATCCTAGTCAATTTCCCCTTTGCCTTGGATTGTAGATCCAAGATACTTGAAACTATCTTTAGTGATAGTGACTTGAGTATCAATCTTTACTTCTACTTGAATGGTAACTTGAAAGGTCATCTTATGTTTTAGAACTCAATTATGCACTTTTAAGCCTTAACATTTTCATTTTTAGCCTTATCGAATTGTGTGTGCAGTCCGAATGTGTTTCCAAAAGGCTTATATATTAAAAACTGATAAAAACAAGAATTTTTGCCTTAAAAGTTAAATTTAGTTGACTTCGGTCAACATTTTGAGCAAATGGATCCGGATCCATATTTCGACAGCCTTGAAGGGCCCGGCCCGTATTGTAGGATCCGGGCATATACCCGAAATCGAATTTCGATGTCCCTGACTCGAGATATGAATTTTTATTGAAACTTTTGGAGACTAAAAACTTAATGGTTTTAAGAATTTGGTTAATGTTTGGTCTTGTTGTTATCGGGTTCGTATTTTGGTTCCAGAGCATGGTACAGGTTCATAATGATATTTAAGACTTGTTTATGAAATTTGGTGGAAATGGAGTTGATATGACGTGACTCGAACGTCCTGTTGTGAAAACAGAAGTTTTGAAGCTTTCCTGAAAATTTCATTCGATTTGGGTACAGTTCGTAGTTCTAGGTGTTATTTTGGCAATTTTATCGCGCGAGCAAGTTCGTACGATATTAATAAACTTATGTGCATGTTTGGTTTGGAGTTTTGAGGGCTCAGGATAAGTTTTGGATAGGCTACGAGATGTTTTAAACTTAGAAAATCTATTTTTTGTGCTTCAATAGATATCTGGTATGTTCTTTTTCATATTTGCGAAGGTATCCTCACGAACGCGAAGAGTGAACTGTACTGGGTGTGTTTTCTTCTTCACAAACACGACGGATGGGTTGCGAACGCAGGGCAATGAAGGCTTTACCCTTCGCAAACGCGACTGTCTCAACGTGAACGCGTAGTGTTATGAACCTCGGGATGGATCAGTGTGTTATTCTACATGAAACCATAAAAATGCGTGCAATCCTTAACGAACGCATAGGCCTTCTGAGCCTCTACCCTTCGCGAACATGACATGCCCTTTGCGAATCTGAAATAGGTCTGACACCCAATTATTAAAAATATAACCAAAAAGTAGAGGCGATTTTCAAAAGATATTTTTTCCCCAATTTGTTGGTAAGTGATTCTAGACTATTTTTTTTTTGAATTACCCATTATATTTCGTGAAGTTTTAACCTAAAATCTAGAGTGTTCCTGGTAGAATTGGGTGGTTTTTGGGTAAAAACTAGGGATTTGAAAAATTGGGGAATTAGACCTCAAATTGAGGCCGGATTCCAAAATCAATTTTATATTCGGACTCGGGGGTGAATGGGTAAATGGATTTTGGTCCGAACCTTGGGTTTTGACCAAACGTGCCCGAGGTTAATTTTTGACTTTTTGAGGGAATGTTTGGGAAATCTAAATTTACGCATTGTAGTTAATTTATTGTGAAATAATTGATATCATCGAGTTAATTGTGGCTTGACACAAGTGGTTTGGAGGCGAATTCTAGAGGGAAAATCCCGGTAGAGCTTTGAATTGATCGCGGAATGAGGTATGTATCGTGGCTAACCTTGGCTTGAGGGATTATGTCTTATTTGCCTATTTGATATGTGTTTGAACATTGAGTACACTATATAGGTGAGGTGACGAGCACATATGCGTTGTTGTTGAGTCATAACATGCGAGCAAGTCTTATTCATGTAATTGTAGCTTTCCTTACTCATATTACCCATGCTTAGAGTAGTTAATCTTATGTTAATCATTCTTATCTTATTTACGGGTTTTGGTATTGATTGAGTACAAAGTTGAGGTTGGCATTGTGGAACCAAATGTTGAAGTAAGACTTATTCTTGATATTTCTATCTGTCTGTTGTTATTGTTCATTATTTGGGTGAGGAAGAGAGTTAATGAACGAAGGATGATGTTGTGCCATGTTTTGTGAGAGTTAATGCACGAAGAGCGATGCCTGTATGGGTCAAAATCTGACTAGAGTGGTCATCCTTAAGAGGAACAATAAGGGGTCAACCAAGTTGTAATCGTGCCCGTGGGGCAAGATAGAAAAGAGCACCTCGGCCATCGTCCGGGTCAAATTGTCGAAAAGCATACGTCATAGAACAGGTGTTGTGTTCGAGCAAACGACGAAATGTACAGTCGTAAGAAAGTACGCCGGTCAAATACCATTGGATAAAAGGAAAATGAACTATATATATGGGGAGGGAGCCTAGAGAAGAGGGGGATTTGTGGAGGTTAGCAACCACAAAAGAGGAATCTAGAGGGATCTCTTGTTTACCAACAATTACCCTCTTCCCCTTCTTTGCTCCCATGATTATCATGCATCTATGCTCTAGATGTAATCTTGCCTCTCATATTTGATGTATGATTATCATATTAATGAATCTTATACATTCTTACTCTTCTTTTGTTTCATATGTTATATGCTTGGATTTGGAGTTGATTATTGTTTGGCTAAGATTTACCTTCTTCATTATCAAAAATTGGTTCAACAAAAGAGTTTTATACTTTTTGCTCAAATAATTTGGTGCTATCTGTGGGGATTTCTTAGCCAAATTTCTTAGTTTCCTTCAGATCTAGAAAGGCAAAATGTCACCACATACTCGAAAGAGCGGTAAATCAAACTTCGAGACAATCACACTAACCTAGGTGAGGTTGCTACAGAAAAGTAAAGTTATAACCAATATCTATGCAAAACCCATATCTTGCCAATAGTGATAGGTTTATCACGATCTGCGCACGTTCAAAACAGGATCATGGTCATCTGGCGTGATCGCATCCCCATTTGACACATTTTACTTATACATATTGACCAGTATTCCTACCCTTTATAGAGGATTACAGCTTGTTGCACGGTCCTCTAAAGGAATGGGCACATCCTGCCCTACTTTCATTTTGCCCTATACATCGGATGGTCCATAAATGAAGTATGACGTTTCCCTCGTTGTAGGTACAAATCAAACGATATAGGATCGGGACTTGATTTCAACACTTCAGCAAGTGAGGTGGGCCAACTTGCGTGAAGTATAGACACTATTATAGACGGAGCTGAACACGAGCGTCAAATCTAAAACCAGGCAGAGCGGGTAGCACTACAACGCCGCTCTTTTCCCTAACTCGTTGGATCGAGGTATGGAAAATTTCATTTTGGTTTATCCTATTTTGTCATTTTAGACAGGAACACGAGCACTTTCATAGGCAAGTGAGCAAAGGAGCATTCCTAATAAAAACAAACGGAAGGAAAATCTTTACTACAAAACAATTGGAATGTTTGGCACCAGTTCAATGCTGCAACCCTTGAGAAAGGACACTCCTCAAGTCGTACCCTTTCTCCTTCACCCGTGAAATGCATCATATTCTCCAGTGCAAGCAAAATTAAGCAAACTTGGAATCACCCGAGAAATGCATCATATTCTCCAACCCAAGCAAAATTAAGCAAACTGAGGCTCACCCAAAGAACATAAAGGCTAAGATAAATTGGGACTGCCCTAGGGAACACAAAATATTCTCCAATAAAAACAAAATCGAGTACGTAAGGATTCACTCCGACGTACGCATAAACAATACGACGACCTAGGAATTCTCTCATACAGCAATATGACGGGTTAACATTTTGACCTTATTTTGAAATTACAACCCTACAGCCAAGGGTCATCGCCAAAAGAAGAATTCGATCTCGCTCGAATCACAACGGGTTAACATTTCAACTTTAGCTCGAAATAACACCCCTACGGCCAAGGTCCATCACCAAAAGAAGAATTCGACCTTGCTCGAATCACAATGGGTTAACGTTTTGACCTTAGCTCGAAATAACACCCATATGGCCAAGGGCCACCGCCAAAAGAAGAATTCGGCCTCGCTTGAATCACAACGGTTAATATTTCTATCTTTGTTCGAAATAACAGCCCTACGACCAGGGGTCATCACCAAAAGAAGAATTCGACCTCGCTCGAATGGCAACGGGTTAACGTTTCAACCTTAGTTCGAAATAACACCTTTATGGACACGGGCTATCGCCAAAAGAAGAATTTGGCCTCGCTCGAATCAGATTGGGTTAACCTTTTGACCTTAGATCGAAATAACACCCCTATGGACGAGGGCCATTACCAAAAGGAAAATTCGACCTTGCTCAAATCACGAAGATTGGTATTTCGTTCTTACTAGAAATAATGCCTTTGCGGCGCCCAATCATCGTCAAATAAGAATTTTTTATTTTTCTAACTTTTCCAAATAAGTTAGAAATTGACTTCGCTCCAAGTTTAACCTCACCCGAATACGTATGAAAAAGTCGACTTTGCCAAAGTCGGCAAGTGTGTCCAATCCCGCTCGAATGATCCAAGTCGAAACCGACTTCGTCTGAAATGATGAATCTGGATTCAACCTCGTTTGAATCAAAGATGATTCTTCCTAAAGCGACAAGTCAAAGTCAATCTCGCCCAAATATGCAAACTTGAAGAGACTTTATTAAAACTCGTACGACGAGACCCTACTCAGTTTGGTTAAAGTTGGATTCCTAAAACAAGAAATCATGGATTCGCCATCCGAAAGTCTATGCCAAAACAAAAAGATAAAGCAAGGGTAATGGAGAAAAATTAAAAGGACGTACAACAACGCAACAACCCTTTAATTTATACAAGTGCGCAGTGGCCACACCTTACACATGGCTGAAACAGGCCCAATACAATTAAAACAAATATATGCTAAGGCAACAACTTTTCACTCGGTATCATCGCCACCATTCTCCCCATCATTTCCTCCAAGAAATTCCTCCTCAGCATCAGTATCCTCGCCGGCCTCCTGTGTCGCGGGGTCATAGCTGCAGTTGACACGAGCCTCTCGTGCCTTTGTCTAGGCTCCCTCATAAGCTGCCTCAGAAATATTGCTCGCCTCCCAAAAACTCTTGTGTATGTTCCCTTGGTCCTCGGTATGAACCCAAAGCTCATGCAAGTGGCAAGGAACATCGGCAGAGACAGATTCAACTTGGGCCAACAATTGTGCCTTTTCAACCTCGAGTACAACGCCGCAATCTCCCTAGTTTGAAGTTTCCCGGTCAATTTTGCCAATATGCTTTTCAAGCCTCGCCTTCCTTAGCGTGGCCATTTCCCTCTTGGATTCCTGTTCGGATTGAAGGACACGTATAGTGTCCTCCAACGCCGTCGCCCTTGCGAAGGCCAACGCCCGAGCACTCTCTATGCTCTCCAACTCAGACATTTTCCTCTCCAGCTCGGCTAATTTCCCCATCCATATTGCATTCAAACCCTCAACTCTGATGATATTTTGATTGAGCTCGGATCACAACGACGGTACCTTAATCTGAAGATGCTCACACTCCACAGCGACCCCTTTTCCCAACTCAAGTTCTTTGTCTTTTGCACGAAGTAGCTCCTCGAGCTCACTATTATTGTGAATGGACATCATTAGCTCATGATCCATTTTCTCCAGCTCCTCCCCGAGAGATTGATTGCAGGTGCTCTCCCTGAGCCGCTCATGCATCTCATGGCACTTGTTGCGGTAGCACAAATACTTCTCCAGCATCATCAAACAAATATTGGCCCGAGTGTCAACCCTGTGAGCACTTTTGATCTCTAGCACGTAAGACTGAAAGCAAAAAAAAAGAAGTTAGTAATGGCCAAGGCCGCCAAAAATAAAAGGAACACAAAAGAATAACGACAAAGGGGAGAAACTTACCCTCATGATTATATTGGCCACTTCATGTATTAATTCGACATTGTTGACGTCTCGAAAAGCCTCACATTCTGCGATGAAGTATAGAAGGTCAAAATGCGGCACCAAATCCTCCATTTCCCGTAGAAGATTAAGCTCCAATAAAATCTTAAGTATACGGGAGAGACCTCCCACTCCTACGACAGTACGGGTAAAACCCTCCTCGAACATCCTAACATCATCAGGATCAAGGTGGGAGTCAGACTGGTAGTCATTGACCGTGACACTCTTTCCCCCCTATACGGCTGAAGAAGAAGCTCAATTCGGTCCGGATGATGAAGGCCCGCCCAAAATGGTAACATCAGCCTCGGGGCCCTAACTTCCTATTGCGATAGACAATTGATCGTTCACAATGACCGAAGCCTCTATTGTCGGGTTGGCCTCTGCCTCTTGGTTTGCATCTGCAACCGGTTTAGCATCTCTTCCAATTTCAAACACCACCAAAGGAAGTTCGCCCCCCCCCCCCCCGCGAAAGTGCTTCAACTGAAGAGCCACCTCAGAATCCACTCTCCATCTTTTCAACAGACCGTCTCCACTATTAGTACGGGAAGATTCACCTGTTGAGCGAGCAGCAGGAGCCGGAGTCTCGGGTTGAGGAATAATTTCCATACACGCAACCTCAGCCGTAGGTTCATATTGAGTAGCTCTCAATGTGAGCCAGGAAGCAGACCTCGGCGTGGGCTGGGTAGAAGGCGCAGATTGGCGGAACACAAGTGAAGGAGCCCTCGCCCTTTGCTCTCTCCCTGTTAATGGAGAAAAATGATCATGTAAGCAACAAGATCAAATTACAAGGCAAAGAATAAGGAAACTGCAACAAGCCTACTTACCAATAAGAGGCTTATTCTTGTATCTCTCATAGAAGGATGCCATTTCATGTACCCCCGCTGTATGGAGAAGAATAGCATTAACCCACTCGCGGATGTCGTCAATAGGTGGGGAAGGCAATCTCTCAGCTGTGAATGCAGAAAACAAATTAATAATGCAACCTAAAGAGAAACAGTTAGCCACCGCATCGAGAGGAGTCACAAACTAAACAAAGGGAAAACATAAGATCGAAGTTCTATATCTCGAGAAACCCTGCTGGTCTTCCACAAGGTGCTTGGCCCGTACGAAGAAATAACTCTCCCAGGAACGACGATTATCTTTGTCGTCCATTTTTACCACCAAACTCTTTGTTCCTCGGTGGCGCATGTGGATCATTGAGCCTTGAATAAGTTGGGGGCAAAAAGTAAGCATATACCCCAAAGTGACCTCTCGACCAATGAGCTCTGCGTACTTGAGCAGCATGAGGAAGCTTTTGTACACGTACGGTGAAAGCTAAGCCAGACACACTTCGTAGAAGCCGCAGAAGACTATCACTAGGGAGGGAAGCGGAAGCGTATACCCTACAACAAAAGGGAATGCATAGAATACAAAGTACCCTGGGTGGTACAGATGCACAATGTCCATCCCCATCGCCGATATCATTTCAATGTGATTCAGAATTCCCCACTTAGTTTTGAGCGTTAAACTCACTACTTCATCCATGGAGATGACGCATGGTCCGGTTTTTTTTCCAGTGGGGGTGTTAAAATTTATTTATAATTTCCCGGTACGGGTCAATATTTCAGCCACCATTAGAACCCCTCTCTTCCATTGCTTCTTCTCCTTCTCCGAGAACATGTGCGTTAATTTTCGGCACTGGAGCTTCGATGAGTCTGCCAGTGTGGGAAGAAGTACCAACCAATTTTCTCGTTGATCGAAATAAATGAGTAAGTGGAAGGAAAAGAGAAGATGGTGGCGTCATTTTCTGAATGACAGGAGAATGAACTCATAAGTTTGAAATATTAAAGAAGGTAAAGGTTTGTAAAACTCTTCAAATAAGTTGAAAGGTGTAGCAATATAATGGCGTTTTCCCTATTTATTGGAACATAAATGACATGAGCAGGAATCCCAAGAGTCGCTAATCAAAACTGATATAACACAAGAAATGATACGATGCTTGAAAACGTGTGCCATAATGACAATGGCTATTCATGAGGCATAGAATCAATACAACGATTTAATTTTGAATGGACGTAATGGTCCGATGGTACCATCGAAACGTCATGCCGCCATCTCGACCTAAGGACCTCACTCAAGGTGTAAACATTCAAATTTCTCCTAACTTTTGAATCGACAAAGTCCGTCTCTTGAGCCCGATAAGAGGCAACTTCGACAGACAGATTGGCTAACATTATAGGTAAAAATCTGACTAGAGTGGTCGTCCTTAAGAGGAACGAAGCTGTAATTGTGCCTATGGGGCAAGATAACAAAGAGCACCTCGACCATCGTCGGAGTGAAATCATCAGAAAGCGTACATTATGCATTGTGTTCAAGTAGATGATGAAAGGTACAGTCGTAAGAAAGTACGCCGGTCAAATACCATTTGAAAAAAGTTAAAGGAACAATATATATGGGGAGAGATTCTATAGAAGAGGGAGATTTTGGGAGGATAGCAACCACAATAGAGGAATCAAGAGGGATATCTTGTTAACCAACAGTTACCTCTCTTCTCCTTCTTTGCTCATATGATTATCATGCATTTCTGCTCTAGCTGTAATCTCGTCGCTCATGTTTGATGTACGATTATCACATTAATGAATCTTATACATTCTTGCTCTTTTTTTATTTTGTACATTATATGTTTGGATCTGTAATTGGTTATGTTTGGCTAAGATTTACCTTCTTTATTATCTATAATTGGTTCGACAAAAGAGTTTTATACTTTTTGCTCAAAGAATGACGTGCTATATTGTGAGTATTAATGCACGAATGATGATGCCGTACGATGTTATGAGAGAGTTAATGCACGAAGGGTGATGTCATGCCATTTCTTTTGATTCACATGGTGAGGTTGAGAGTAATAATGCGAAGGGTGATGCGGTGTATTTTCTTTACTTTAGTTACTGGTTCCTATAAAGTATATAGGTTGACCAAAGTTCTTATTTACTGTTGTTATAATTTATTTTGTGATCCCCCCCCCCCCCCCAGCATGTCCCCTTCCCAAATCACAATATTACTTATCTTGTTTATTTTATTATTGTTATTGGTATATATATATCGTTATACTACACATGTTTATCTGTAGGGGTCTTGTCTTAGCCTCGTCTACTTTATCGAGGCTAGACTCGACACTTTCTAGTGCATGGGATCGGTTGTACTGATATTGCACTCTGTACTTTTTGTGCAGGTCCTGGTACTAGTTCGAGCTAATCTTCAGGTTAGCTACTGACTTCACATGATTGGAGACCCAAGGTAGACCTATTGGCATCCGCAGGTCCTGGCATCCCCTTCTATACATTCTCTTTACTGTTTCTTTCGTTTACAAAATAGTTGTATTTTCTTTCAAACATTTACTTGTAGAAAAATCTTAGATGGTCGTGGATTGTGACTCAGATTCTAGGTAGTATTATATATTGAGGCTGCTACAAATTTCCGCGCTGTTTAACTTGATATGGTTTAGTTTTCATTAATCACTGAAAAGTTTAAGAATTGTCTTAATGATTCTCTAATGTTGGCTTGCCTAACAAGTAAAATATTAGGTGCCATCACGGTCTCGACGGTGAGAATTCTAGGTCGTGACAACTTCTTCTTCACGTATCTCCTTGCTGAACTTGCACTCCAAGTATTCGGTTTTCGGCCTACTCAACTTGAAACCTTTGGATTCCCGTGTCTGCCTCTAAACTTCCAGCCTAACATTAACACCCTCTCGCGTCTCGTCATTCCGTACTATATTATCAACAAATAACGTACACCATGGCTCCCTCCCTTATTTGTGACATGTCAGGACATCCAACACTAGGCCAAACAAAAGTTGGCTAAGGCTGATCCTTGATCAACCCCATCTCCATTGGAAAATGTTCCAAATCTCCTTCCGCAATCCTCACGTGAGTCTTAGCGCCTTCATACATGTCCTTAATCACCCAAATGTACGCTACCGGGACTCTGCTAACCTCCAAACACCTCAATAGCACCTCTCTTAGGATTTTGTCCTAAGCTTTTTTAAGGACAATGAACACCATGTGCAAGTCCATTTTCCTCTCCCGATACTGCTCCACCAATCGTCTCATAAGGTGAATGGCTCCTCTGCTTGATCGTCCCGGGATAAATCCGAACTGGTTCTCAGATATAGATACGATTGTCCTCACTCTCTTCTCCACCACCCTCTCCCAGACCTTCATAGTAACTCAGCAGCTTGATACCTCTATAGTTGTTGTAGTTCTGGATATCATCTTTGTTTTTGTGCTATGGAATCATCAAAATTTACCTCCAATCTTTGTGCATCCTCTTCGTCTTGAAAATAACGTTAAGCAAGCTAATAAACCGCTCCAAGCCTACCCTACCCGCTTCTTTCTAAAATTCCACTAGGTCGTCAGGCCCAGTCGCCATACCCATGCTCATCTTCAGTATAGCTACATTAATCTCCTCACACATAATACGGCAGCAAAACCCAAAATCTCTTCGACTCTCTAAGTTCTCCAACTCACCCAGTACGATGTTCCTATCCCCTTCCTTGTTCAAGAGTCTATGGAAGTACTCCCGCCATCTACGCCTGATACAAACCTCTTCCACCAATACCTTACCGTCTTTGTTGATGCACTTCACTCGATCCAGGTATTTTTATAAACGCCACTTCCACCAATACGTTATAGAAACTGCTACTAAGTATATTTTTTTCAAAAATACTTATCAGAAAATTACTTTTGAAGAGAAGCTACTTTTTTTTGTATTTATCAAATAATTGTTCTTATTTTCCTCAAAAATACTTTTTTTGTTCTAAAAATTTGGCCAAATATATATATATTTTTAGAAAAAAATATTTTCAACCCAAAAATAACTTAGTCAAACTAGCTATAAGTCACCTATGAAAAAGAAACTAGTATTGTGAGGTAAAAAGGTAAAAGAAGCGGCAAAAGATGATGAGATAGATTAGTTATAAGTGAAGACAAAGTGTGATGTAAGGAAGCAAACGAAAAGATGAGAGGTCCATGCGTGTATGTTTTTTGTTGGAATATGATTTTGACGGAAAGGACAAGCTGCTGCTGCTGCTATCTGGTCTTCTAACTTTTTCCTAAGACTATATCCCAAATGTATGAGTAGTGAAACGTGTGGGTGCCCTTTTTGACAGCTTATTATTATTATAAATAAAGATTTGTAATTTCAGATAACTAGCAGTCCACTCATTATTTTTCAAATGTTACCACAGCTTTAGACAAGAAATATGTTTCTAGTACTCTCATACTTTGTTTATAATTGCTACTCATCAGTAGTTGGAGGGACATGCATGCTTTACCTTTGTTCTTTTGTTGTGTTCTCTTTCTTTGCATTCAATCCGTGCTTTCTTGATTTCTTCTTCCCCTATTTCTTCTTACCTGCTTTGTATCATCCTTACAATACACTCTTGTACATGTTCTCTCATCTCATACATATTGCCTACATTGACGTGTTCGTAAACGATGTTAATATTTGAAGAAATTTATATATAAGTTTACTATAATGACAAGTTGTGTCTTTTTATATTTTTATTATATTTAGTATAAAAAATCGTGCTGGCCAGACCTGCAATGTTGTATGGGGCGGAGTGCTGGCCAGTGAAGAATTCTCATGTTCAGAGAATGAAGGTTGCGGAGATGAGGATGCTCAGGTGGATGTGCGGACTCACCAGGTTAGATAAGATTAAGAATGAAGTTATTCGAGTGAAGGTGGGGGTGGCCCCGGTGGATGAGAAGATGCGAGAAGCGAGGCTGAGGTGGTTCGGGCATGTGCGGAGGAGAAGTCCTGATGCCCCGGTGAGGAGTTGTGAACGGCTGGCGATGGTCGGCGTTCGGCGAGGCAGAGGGAGGCCTAAGAGGTATTGGGGAGAGGTGATTTGGCATGACATGGCTAGAATGCAGGTGTTCGAGCACATGACCCTTGATAAGAAAGTCCGGAGGTATAGTATCAGGGTTGTAGGATAGGGGCCCCTAGAGTTTTCGTACTACTCACCGGGGGTTGGGTGAGGCTTGGTAGGGCAATCCATAGATGATTTGTGTTTTGGATTGTGTCTCCCTTATGGTAGTTATTTATGGTAGTTACTGTATGATATTATTGCATGCTATTTTATTTATGGTTCTTATGTTTAGATAATTATTTATGCTATTTCTGCTGAGCTTACAAATGCTCTATTGTTTTTGTTTTTGTTTTTGTTTTTCCTTTCCTTCACTGAGCCGAGGGTCGATTGGAAACAGCCTCTCTGCCCTTTCGGGTAGGGGTAAGGCTCGTTTACATATTACCCTCCCCAAACCTCACTTTGTGGGACTATACTGGATAGTTGTTGTTGTTAGTATAAAAAATCGACGAAACAATGTAACATAACACCACTTGGGGCAAGGTGTATTTGTCAGAGGCGGAGTTAGGATGGCAGAAGGGGGTTCATCTGACCTACTTTCTCCGAAAAGTTACACTATATGTAAAAGATCAAAATTAAAAATAGTAGATATTGAATCCCCTTAATTTTTTTTATGTGTTTACTTTTTAATATTTCGAAGAGGGATTAACACTACAGTTGAGAGCCTAATTGCCATATGTAACTATAGTTTGCTTGTGTCGTCAATTGTATTTGTGTATATTCATACCAAGGCGAAATACAAAAATACGGAGAAATAAAATGCTCTCTTTGAGAGTTAAACTCAAGACCTTCGCGTACTCGTTGATTTTGTTACCCCAATACATTGTCCGAGGTTCGAGAATGAAGAATTTTGTGTTTCAAGAAAAGCTCTATTATGTTAGTGAGTTATATATATATATATATTTGCCGCGAATCCTAATTAGTTTGGCCGGTAGGTTATGAATAATATGCGTTTACAAATATAGATTGATTAACGACAAACACGAAAGAGATAGCAGATAGAGCAGGCCCACCATATAATAGTATAGGACTACATGGGATTCAGCTGGGATTGTTCCCTTGGAATTACATGATATTAAGAAGGAAGGATCATGATGTTATCTTCATTTTGAATTTAAGGGAGTAGCCAAAAGAGTTCTCACAAAATAAAAGACACATGTCCCAGCCTGTAACATGGGATTGTCTAGAATGGCTCAAAGGATGTTCGGACAAATTCAAGATTTAAGCTATATGAGTTTAATATTTAAAATTGTTGAAATTATATTTGTAATATTATAAGTTTACACCTACTATTTATTATTAATTTTAATTTTATGTATAAAATTATGCGCTACATGAAAAATATAAAGTTCAGATCAACCCGATATAAAAAAATTACATCCGGTGAGGGGAGATTGGAAGGAACAAAGCATTGTAGTGTAGTTGGGGATATATTAGCATGGAAATGAGTTATATTTGTCCTGATGGCACTAGACCAAAGTGAAACCACAGCTAGTCCTTTTGCTAATGCCTATCCACAATTTAAATTTGAGAGAGCTAGTTTTGAATTTCATATATAACTCTCTGTTTATGCTTATTTCACACATATTTATGATGTTATACCTCGAAATAGTGAGTTATACCAAACTCCTGAATTCATTATTGTATGAGCCATCAGGGGCGAATTCAGCATAATAATTATAGATTTTCGTGAATTTAATAATTTTTTTCTAGATTATATATTTGTGTTGAAAAATTTTATTAAATGTATAAAGCTTGAACCCAATATTTAGTTATTGTTATATATTAGTTTGAGATTTTTTTAGGAACTCATACACTTAAAATTTTAGATCTGCCTATGTAAGCTATGGGTGATGGGATTAATGCATAAATTCACGTTTTTGTCTGTCCAACGAAAACAAAATGCCAAAACCTTACTCACAAAAAGTTTAAAAATATATATATAGAGAGGATTGTCCATTAAAGGGAGAAACCAAGTATAGAAACCAAATACAATTAATTAAATCGGCTAAAATAATAGCAACAGTGAAAATGGTACATAACGCAATGATAGAAGTTCCTTCCTCTAATGTATAACTGTTATAATATGGGAGACCATTAATTTTTTATTTTTTATTTTTTATTTTTTTTAAGACAGGGAGAGAGCATTGTTCATTATTGTATCATAACGAATTGATATAAGAGAAAATCACTGTAGAATCACGAAAACGGAAAGAAAATGGAAAATATAGATTATATGGAGATTAAGCGTAGCAAGATTTGGCATCTTTTTGACAACTCGCTATCCGAAACATATATTAAGAGAGAGCCTTTCTATTAAAAAGATTTCATTCAAACTCAAAAATCTCTAATTAACGTTACGAAAATTTCGTTCACCCTTTTTGGCAATAAACAGTTAGAGTAAAGATTGGCCATATATTGACTCAAACCAAATGCTCTTAAAGTTAGTTTAAACGGAAAAAGGTCAGAACTATTCCTAACGTATTGATGCTAGGTTAAAAATGTCCTTCGTTAACTATTTTGAAGAAAATGCCCATACCGTTAAAATTCTGGCATATTTGTGCCCCTAACGTATTGACTCCAGTTTAAAAGTGCCCCTACCGTTAACCTATTTTGGAAAAAATGCCCTACCGTTTTAAATATAAGTACAGTCAGTTGTTAGACTTAGGGGCACAAATATGCCATATTTTTAACGGTAAGGGCATTTTCTTCAAAATAGGTTAACGGAGGGCATTTTTAACCTGGAGTCAATACGTTAGGGGCAGTTCTGACCCTTTTCCCTAGTTTAAATAAAAGCTACTCCTCCCGGCTAAATTATTTGTCGCTCTTTATTGAATATTTATCGCATAATTGAGGAAGTTTTCAAGACAATTATTATTGTTAAGTATAAAGGTGAACAAAAAATTAATTTTGTTCAGAACTTTTAAAACGATAAATAATTTGAGATAATTATTTTTGAAAAACATGGCAAATAATTTGAGACGTAAGGAGTAATTGATAGTAGGCTATAATTATTAGTTTAGCTATCATTTACGCTCCAATGTAGCTATACTTTATGGTTATATGAATCTTAAATGGCAATAAATAGATATAATTATGAACCTTGTGCTTTGTAGGAGCAATTCCTTGCCATGAGAACATTAAAGAGTGTATTGGAGTTAATTTGGAGCAACGAAGGCCAATCAGAGGTGAATACGTGCAAAAGAAGAAGGAAAAAATGGAAGGCAGAACTAAACTTCAGGTGCGTCGGCCATCCGTGGCCACGCTTAGGCCGCGCTCGTCAAGCAGAAAGAGAGCCAATATGCGTGTCCCATTCGGCGGTCCATCCACGGCCGTGCACGCCCTCCGAGGACTTTTAATTCAGGGGTAAATTCGTAAGTTCAGATGTGACTCTCCTTGACCTATTAGAAGCACAACTCGCCCAAAAAGAGGATATCAAGGTTTTCGAAAGGATTTTGAAGTCAAAGATAGGCAAGAAGCAAGGGGAAGATTCGACATTGAGTTTTTACCTTTCTTCCTTTTGTTCCTATCATTAATGATTAATTCTATTGTTATGATTGTGAAAACGATTATGCATAGCTAAACCGCTAATTCTAGGATTTTTATGGAACCTATTGAAGGATGATTTACTTGTTATGTTAACATAGCTTTGCCATAGTGTATCTCCATTTGTTAAACTATATGCTTATTGTTGTTGATTGAATATTAATTAGCTGTTCCTATTTAGTGTGCATTACTTAGGAGAGAGTGCATATTTAGGTAGTTGAATATCATCACCACTAACATATATAAGGGATCAATACGAAGGGTTTAAAGGTGGGATTAAGTATAACGAAACCTTGGGTGCGATCTAAGTGAGCTGTACTGAAAGTTAGCTAGTGTAATTCGGGAGAATATGCCTAGTATATTGTTGAAATTACTTGGAAGAGAGTTATGACAGTCAGAGTGCTCATGATCGATAGAGAAGACTTAGGAAAATTTATAACAAACATAGCGGAAATAATTTCGACAATAGGAGAAATCAAAACCTTAGATCATTCTCATTCTTGCTTACAAGCCGTTCATAATTACTTCTTAATTACACATTTTTTGTTAGGTAACATTAAGTTAATGAACGCCCAATCTATTACTTAAATATCTCCGAGGACTGAATATGTGAATTTTTGCAAGTTCAATAACTATGACTAATAGGTTAATTTCTTGTGGAATTCGACTTCGGACTTGTTAATCGGATTATATTTGCAGCACCCGCTTTATCCTTTTTAGAAGGTATAGTTGGGCGTGATCAAATTTTGGCGTTGTTGCCGGAAAAATAACGGTGTTATTAATTGCAGTTAAAAAAAGTACAAAATTCTTTATGAAGCCAATTTTCCTCAATTTAAACTGATCATTGAAATTTTAACATTTGCAGTCTTGGTTGTTACAAGTGCAATGCCTAGAAACTCCTTAAGAATTGGTGAGTTGTTTGAAGCATTATTGGATCCTGAAAAAGTTTTCAAGGCATTGAATCTTATAAACAAGAAAGGCAAATCAAACGAGAACATATTAGAGCAAATCAAACCGACATGGAAGACGATAATCTAAATAATAGAAACAACAAGAATGACCCAAACTATCATGGTGTGGTACTTCTTGTGCCTGAAGCAGCACTATATGACAGAGTGCACCCCACCGCCGACAACTTAGCAACAGCCATTGTAGCCCCTCGAATACAAGTAGATTTTTTCTAAGTCATAAATAACACGGTACATTTGTTGCAGAACAAGGGACTATTCTCTAGGTCATACATTGAAGATCCTTAGCAGCATCTTAAGAATTTCATGTCAATCTGTGCCAGGCAGAGGCAACATAACGTGACACCGGAAGCAATGCGATTGTTACTGTTTCCATTCTCAATTATAGGAGCGGCTCAGACTTGGATTAATTCACTCCCCATATACTCCATCACTACTTGGGAGGAATTAGTCAAGAAATTTGTGTACAAATTTCACCTACCCAACAAGACTGCTCAACAAATTAATGAGATATCGAGGTTCAGACAGAAACCAACAGATATGTTACAAGAAATGTGGGAAAGATTCAAGGGTTTGGTAGTTACGTATCCACATCATGGTATTTCAAAGCAGATGTTGGGGCATAGATTTTATATGGGTTTGACAGATAGTTTGAAAGCCAATGTTGATTCTTTAGCAGGTGGAGCCTTTTTTAGCAAAAACATTAAGAGAAAGCAAGATCCTACTTGACAAGATGACTGCTCGTGGAGTGCTGAAGGTGATAACCAACAATATTAGGAGAACATGAATTATGTGGCCAAGTATAGGGGACAAAAACTAGGTGGTTGAAACTGGCATCAGCAGAATCGACAATGTAGACTAGCTCAGCAGCAGTACAACATCACCAATAACCTTGGGCCTATGTGACCACAGGGTCAAATGGTGCCTTACCAAAGGCAACAGGGTTGCAACCAGCAAAATTGGCAGCAAACTTATCAACAACCTCAACAACCACAGACTATGAGACATGAAGATGGGTTGATAAACTTGAGAAATAATGCAACAAGTGATTGGGTCCACTGGAAAATTAACCGACAGTGTAAACTCACATGAATCAGCGATAAAGAATATTGAGATCCATATAGGACAGATTTCTATCGCTCTAAATAATCATCCCCATGGGACGTTACCTGCAGGCACCCAAATCAATCCAAAAGAGCAGGGCCTGAAGTAGCTGATGGTAGTAAGTATTCATAATGGTAGAGACTTAGATCTGGAGCAAGAAATTGCTCGTGAAAGCAGACCAACTGAGACACTAGTGCCAGTACCGATTGATATAGATGACTTAGCATGGTTAACTAAGGTGACGGTATGGCATGCACAAGAGAACACCAACAATGAAGAAGAGGTACTGAAACAAACTGAGGTTGCACCAGAAACGATAGTAGAAACAGTGCATGAACAAGAGAAAAATCAAATCATAGGGAAGAAGCAACCTCCAGCACCAATTCCATAGAGATTGGCCAAGTATCGGAAAGATGAGCAGTGCTAGAAATTCTTGGAGATATTTTAGCAAATTAGTAAGCATTCCATTGATTGATGCTTTAAAGCAGAAGCCTGGTAATGCGAAGATGATGAAGGACTTGAAGTGCCGCAAGTTCAAATTTCAAGACTTGCACGGTTACACTTACTGAGACCTACAGTGCTTTTATGATGAGACCCATAGCTGAGAAGCTATCTGACCCATGGAATTTCACAATACTGCACAATGAGCAACTTTGCATTTTCTATGGCACTATATGATCTAAGAGAAGAGCGAATTGATCTCTACACAAATAGCACATGTTGGCAAATCTGAATGGATTATTGGAAGTTGAACTTGGCTACCAAGAAGGACCATTTCCCACTGTATTCATTGATCAGATGCTAGATAGATTGGCATGGTGGTCTCACTTTTGCTTTCTCAAGGTACTCGAGGTATAATCATATTTCTATTGCCCAGAGGATGGAGAGAAAACATCGTTCACCTGCCCTTATGGTATCCATGCCTTTCGGAGAATGTCTTTTGGCATATGCAACGCACTCGCCACATTCCAAAGGTGCATGATGGCCATCTTCATAGATATGGTAGAGGAGATAAATGAGGTTTTTATGAATGACATCTCAATGGTGGAAAACTCATTAAACGATTGCCTTGTGAACTTGAGAAGAGTTTTGAAAAGGTGTATCGAGAATAATCTAGTAATCAACTAGGAAAAGTGCCATTTCATTGTACAGAAAGGTATAGTCTTGGGGAACCTAGTGTCAAATAAAGGTATTGAGGTAGATCATGCAAAGGTTAATGTGATAGAAAAGCTTCCACCACCCACTTCGGTCAAAGCACTCAGAGGTTTCCTTGCGCACGTCAATTTTTATAGAAGATTCATAAAAGATTAATCCAAAATTGCTAACCCCTTGCGTAAATTTCTTGAAAAAGATCACCCTTTTGTGTTTTCTGATGACTGCAGGGTAGATTTTGAGGAATTAAAGAAGAGATTGGTAACAACACCTATCATAGTTGCGCCCGACTGAGAGAAACCATTTGAGCTGATGTGTGATGCGAGTGATTATGTTGTGGGAACGGTTCTTGGGAAACGAAAAGATAAAATCATGCATCTAATATACTATGCATGTAGAACCTTGAGTTGAGCCCAGCTAAATTACACCGTGACCAAGAAGGAGATGCTGGCAGTGGTATCCACATTTGACAAGTTCAGGTCATACCTGATAAGCTCGAAGGTAATTATTTATACTGACGATGCTGCTCTCAAGTACTTAATCAAGATGAAGGAGTTAAAACTGCCATGATTTGATGGGTGTTACAATTGCAAGAGTTTGATTCGGAGATCCGTGACCGAAAGGGAACGGAGAACCAAGTACCTGATCATTTGTTTTGGCTGGAAGGAGCCGAAAAAAGGTTGAGGTATAAAAGATTCTGAAACTTTTCCAAATGAAAAACTGCTAGCCACGAATTTTGAGGAAGCGCCATGGTATGTAGATATTGCAAACTACCTGGCGAGCGATATTATTCCTTATGACCTTTCCTCTGTTTAAAAGAAAAAGTTCTTTCGTGATTGTCGCATGTATTATTGGGATGAGCCTTATCTGTTCAGGATCTTGATAACATGATTTGGATATGTATATCCGAGATAAGACAGTCTTCCATTCTGCTGACATGGCACACATCACTATATAGTACGCACTTTGGGGAATAAGGACATATGCGAAAGTCTTGGAGTGAGGCTTCTACCGGCCTACATTGTTCAAAGATGCACATCGATGGATACATGGGTGTGGCGAATGCCAACGAACTGGGAATATTTCCCGCCGACGTGAGATGCCTATGAACCTAATTAGGAAGAAGAACTGTTTGATGCATGGGGGATTGATTTTATGGGGTTGTTTGTTAGATCATATGGAATAAGTACATACTCGTCGTTGTGGACTACGTGTCCAAATGGTTGGAAGCTTCACTACTCCCTACAAATGATGCAAATGGGGTAATTGGTTTTTTTAGAAAGAATATATTTACCCAATTTGGCACCCCAAGGGCAATAATAGTGACAGAGGCACTCACTTTTGTAATCGAGCTTTCACAAAGTTGTTGGAGAAGAATGATGTACGCCATAAGGTGGACACCCCATATCATCCACAAATAAGCGGGCAAGTGGAAGTCTCGAACATACAAACAAAGAATGTGCTGACTAAGACCGTGAATGCTACTATAACAGATTGGGAGAGAAAGTTAGATGATGCACTTTGGGCTTATCAAACCGCTTTCAAAACTGCAATCGGCATGTCGCCATACAAGTTAGTGTTTGGGATGGTGTTTTATTTACCGCTAGAGTTGGAGTATAGAGCTTGGTGGGCATTGAGACAATTGAATATTGATATAGAAGCAGCGAGAAAAAGTAAAGTAACGGGTTTGCACGAGCTTGACGAGTTAAAATTTCATGCTTTTGAGAGCACAAGATTATATAAGGAGAGAATGAAGATGATACATGATAGAAATATTATTGAGCGGAATTTTAAAATCGGAGATACGGTATTGCTATACAACACGACTGAGGTTATTTCCACACAAATTGAAATCACGGTGATCAGGGCCTTTTTGTGTGGTTGAAATTTACCCAAGAGGTGCCGTATAAATTGCTGAGAGTAATGACTTTTGCACATTCAGAGTCATTAGGAATAGATTAACACATTATGTGGCTATGGAGGAATCAAAGGTAGCGTCAGTGAACTACTTGATCGAGCCTCCGCCGTTGAGAGTACTTTAGATACGCCCATTTGTGTTATGCCACGATGTTAAATCAGGTGCTTCATAGAGGCAACCATTGATCTGTTGTACTCATTGTGCCATGGCGTTAACTAAGGCATTTGCTGGGAAGCAACCCAACGCGTAGTGATTTTACTGTAGTTAGAATTTGTTATCCTTATTTTTAGGTACTAACAAGTTTTAGGTAAGTTTGGGCGTGTGAAAAGTCTACCAGGCATTGAAGGGATCAACCCTGAGATAGATAAAAAGTGGTGAGAGAGGAAAATTTCCGGAGTTAGGTATGTGGACACGCTCAGACCATGCTTAGATTATGCATATTGCATCTCACATTGACTCGTATTCATTGCAACGATCGCGACCGTGCTCAAACCGCGCCCAGACCGCACATATTGCTTCTCACATTGCCTCTTGTGTGTGGTCGCGCACGGAGCATCGTCTGCAAGCTTATTTTGCTTTAATGTTTTAAATTATTCATTTTTTTCTTAAAATTGTAATTACTAATGCCCCCCTCCCACACACCTGATATCTCATATCCATTTTCTTTTAACTCCAATACCTGATCCCCCACCCAAACCCTATCCTATAAATCCAAACACATATCCTTCACTCTTCCAAAAGAACCCCGACCTTTCTTACGCCACATCATCGATTAACCTTCTCCCTCTCCCGGCTCTACCTTTTTCTCTCATCAAAAAGTTTCCACCCACATAACATACTTAAAACTCTACTAATTAAGGGCACTTGTTTAAATTCATGTTGGGTTGTTTGAGTTTCTTAGTTATATAGTAGTTTTCTTCTTATTTTGTAGTAGATTTTTTCTAGTATTGTGATCTAGTTACACTGGTGGGTATGTCATAGCTATAATTGACGTGCCTCTTGACATGTGAGGTTGACATAGATATAATTGTGGTTGAGTTGGGATTATCAAATTGTTATTTAGGGGTTCAAGTAAATTATGCACATCAAATATTTGTTTAAATGACACAATGAGTAATGATTGTAACGTGTGACCAATTGTGCGGATGAAATCTGAGTAATTTCCTTTGGTTTATATCTCTAGAGTTTCGTTAATGATGATCTTTATTTCAGGTAGTATGACCGCCTCTGAGAAATGCAGAACCACCAGTGCTTTCTCTAGTGTCCAAGATGGATCCTCTAGGACACTAGCTTCGACTCATGCGCGTTAATATGATAGTTCCAAGTTCATCTCCAGTGCAGCTTAGGACCTTTTTGATTACACGGCATCCAATAAGCCCATATTGGAGAGAGCTATTGATATAGGGTCTCTCCAATATGATTGTCCCATCATGTACGATAAATTGGTCCGATGCGGGTTGGGTATTTTCTTTGAAGAATCAGATGAAGCTAATTTGATGGTTGTACAAGGGTTTTACGCAAACCTTCCTGAACATGTGAAGGATGCTTGCACGATGCAAAATAAACACATGGACACGTCGGGTGAAGCCATCCGGAGAGATTACTAGATGCCCATGTTCGGGCAGGACCTTGGGGCGGAGGACTACTATGAAGCACATGACATACCGTTCACAGCGTGGTATTTGTTCGTTGAAACAATATGTGTGCCCAACAAGGGTGTTGTGCGTATTCTAGTTGGAAAGAAGTTTCATTCAGTGACGCTCACATTTGAAGGAAAGTGTTGGATGTATGTCATCAATATCCACTTGCTCCCATTTTTCAACACCACTAAAGTAAATGGTCTCAGAGCTGCATTGATCTGGTGTTTTATGAATGCCACGATTTTGACATGGCCAAGATTATTCACGCGAGATGTTCACCAGTTGTCCAATGCAGAAGTATGGTTTCTTCTTCCCTTCCTTATTCACTAGATTATATCGGGCATCACGAGTGCCGGAAAACTTGAGCATGGATGGAAAAGTGAAGAAAGAAGCAAAGTTTCGGGTGGATAACATGACTATTGGGAAGGACCCTATGGCATCTGGTGGTGCAAATTGTGATGAATCTGATACACCCAAGGAGGGAGATAAGATAAGGATGAAGCGCGGGCTGAGTCGCCCACCATGAGCAAGTTGTAGAGGTCGAAGAACTGTCTGGGGTTGGTCGAAATACACGGCTGGCTGCCTTAGAGCAGAAAATGGTAGGGCTACGTACTACTGTCACAAACTTAGGGTTTAGAGTTGATGACTTGTCCACCCAAAATGCAAAATCAGATGCATACACTTGGGAGGGCATGTCACTTAGAACCCGACACTGTCTCAAATCAAAACTGATCTTCCACGAAGTTTCTTTGCCTCGATTACTTTCTTTTTCTATGACATGGGCATATGACATCTTTTTAAGTGTGTGACAGGGGATACTTCATTTGTATAATATATATATATATATATATATATATATATATATATATATATATATATATATATATATATATATATATATAATGTAGCTTGAATTTGGTCTTTGGTTAGTGTCTAAATGTGTGAATGTGTGAATGTGTGAAATATTCAAATTTTCGACTTGTCCCGACGACAGATATCACTTGATGGGTTTCTTGAGGGTCTAAGTCAATATCTAAAAAAACTTTTGTAGGTAGTGTATCAATTACCCCTTGGTTTTTTTTTGGACCGCGGTTCTTTTCCAAGAATTTTGTTTGAACTGGGTTAGTTAGTTTTTGGTTTTTAGTTAGGTATTTGTGGGCTATAGGCTGATATGGAATGATGAACGTTATGCCTTGAATATAGTAGGTACTTTATTGTGACACTTAGGCTAAATGATTTATTCTTGTTAGAGTGCCTTGAATTGTATGTTCTTAACTTGGCTTAAGTACTTTGACTAGAGTGTTTCGATGATCCAATTCGGAGCGAGTCATGTGGCATGTGTATGTGAGGATTGTTGTATTATGTGCACTGCATTTGATATGTAGAACTTGTCTCGTGTGTTTATAAAGCGAAAGAGTAGTTTCTTTTAGTCTCTGAAATGATATAGGCATTTCTTTCATGAGCCAGAAATATATATAATTTACATGCCTAATTGTTATGTATCGTAGTTAACCCCTTTGAGCATGTAATCCTGTTTTGAATTAACCATCTATTTGAACCTTTTAACCTCTCATGAGCACTTGAATTGTTATGAACCTGGTAAAAGTTAAAGTATGGGGTGGGTGGTTTGGCTTTTTGAGTGGAACTAATTAGATAAGGAGAAAGGTGTACTAGCTTGAAAAAGTAAGATCCACTTGAAAAAAAAAGAGAAAAGAAAGAAAAGAATAGTTGCATTGTTGAAAAAAAGAAAGATAAGGGGTGGTTCTTGATGTAAGTGTGCTTAAAGAATTATGGGGCAATACACATTAATGAAAAGGTGGAGTTTGGTTTGACATAAGTATGGGCTTGAATGTTAAAGTATATGCATTAAAGTGATTAGGGAGTTGTAATCGCTCTTATATCCAAATGTATCCTACCCGTCCCGCAACCTATATTACAACCTAATAAAGTCCTACTTGATCCTAGACTGATCGAGCTCGATAAGTGGAATAGTACACAATGGGCAAGCCTATGGTGTATTTTTGTGGCATATGAATGTTCTTTCTGAGAGTGAGTGAATTCTTTCTATCTTGAGTTCCTAATTGTTCTTAACTTTTTTTGTGTGCAAATAACTCTCCTTTTTTATATGAGGGCACTTGATTCATGAAGAAAAGGTGAGACTTAATCTCTAGGTTAGAGTAAGTAAGTAAGTTGGGAATATTGCGTGGAATGTGGGAGTCAACGCTTGAGGTAAAGATGTTACACTACTGTGCTCAATCTATGCGAATATTCTTGGTGTGACGAGTTAGAGAAGTTGCTTAGTAAAGTAGGCCTCTGTAGAGTATAGTTTGATAGCTCGCAGACGAGCAACGGTTTAAGCGTAGGGTATTGATAGTAGGCATAATTATGTAGTTTAGCTACCATTTACGCTCTAACATAGCTTTACTTTATTGTTATATTAATGTTAAATGGAAACAAATTGCTTTAATTTTTAACCTTGTGCTTTGTAGGAGCAATTCCTGGCTATGAGGACATTAAATTTTGGAGTTAATTTGGAACAAGGAAGACCATTCGGTGGTGAGTGCACGCAAAAGAAGAAGGAAAAAATGGAAGGCATATCGAAACTCCAGGTGTGCGGGCCATCCGCGACCGTGCTCGTCAGGATGAAAAAGAGTTAATATATGCGGCCCTTTCGTATTCCATCCACGACCGTGCACGTCCTTATGAGGTTTTTTATTTCAGGGGTAAATTCGTAAGTTCAGAGGTGACCGAGATGACCCAAAAGGTCATCGCTTGTTGTGAAAGTAAATTATGTGTTCTGAGGCCTTAACACCTTCTTTTATCTAACCTCGATTTGAATGCGTAGTCCGGGCATGTATCCGGAAAGCTATTTTGCGAAAATCTATGGAAAAATGATAAATTTTACTTTTAAAATGAACTTAAGTTGACTTCGTTCAATAATTTAGGTAATAGGACCCGGACCTGTTATTTGACAGTCCCAAAGGGTCCGTAGGAAAACATGGGACTTGGGCGTATGCTCGGAATTGAATTTCGGGGTCCCAAGGCTGAGAATAAATTTTTGAAGAAAATTATTTAACTCAAATTTTAAGAGTTTTTGGAAAGTTGAATGTGTTTGAATCTGGTGGTGTCGAACCCGTATTCTGGTTCCAGAGTCCAGTCAAGTCTTATATGACATTTAAGTTGTGCTTGTATATTTTGTAAGAAATAGAGGTCATATGACGTGATTCACACCCTTAGTTGTAAAATTTGAAACTTTGAAAGTTTTTGAGATTTTCTTTGAGTTTGATGCTAAACTTGTAGTTGTTTATGTTATTTTGAAGATTTGATCGCACGAGCAAGTCCGTATGATGCTTTTAGGATAGGGTGCGTATTTGGTTTGGAGCTATGGATAGGCCACGAAATGAAATTGGACTTAGGAGAATTACAGGTGTGTTGCAAATGTGTAGCAAGCTTCTGATCTTGCAAATGCGAGCAGGGTTTGCAAATGTGAGGCTTTTGTCGTAAGTGCGAAGAACCCAGGGCCATCCTTACCTCCCATATGCAAGGTATATTTCGCAAATGTGAAATCCTTAGTGCATGCTAGGAGTCACAAATACGACACACTTTTATCGCAATTGCGATATCAATAATGTGACAATACCTTTAAAAATGCGAAGGAAGCAAAAATCCTTAGGGTTCGCAATTGCAAACCACTGGTCGTCAATGCGAAGGAAGCATGTTTCTTAAGGATTACAATTGTGAAACCTGGTCGCAATTGCAACTTCAGAGACCTGCTAAATGATTTTCAAACGGGATTTCAACCACTTTTACAACCTTTTCAAAACCTAATCTCTCTTGGGCGATTTTCTAAAGAAATATTTTTCTCCAAATCAATTGTATGTCATTTATATCTCATTTTCTATAATCTATAACATCTTTTTACATGATTTCAGTTTAAAATCAATGGTTTTAATGGGAAAAATTGGGTGTTTTTGGTAGAACTTATGATTATAAAATTTTGGGGATTTGGACCTCGATTCGAGGTTCATTTCAAATGAAATTATATATTTGAGATCGTGGGTGAATGGGTAATCGAGTTTGGTTCGAACCTCGGGTTTTGACCATATAGGCCCGAGGTCGATTTTTGATTTTTGGGGAAATCATTGGAAAAATTATTGTCATGCATTATAGTTGATACATTTAGCATTTATTGATATTGTTAAGTAGCTTGTGGCTAGATACAAACAATTGGTGGTGGAAACAAGAGATAAAGCAGTAGTTGGGGCTTAAATTATGTTCGTGACATCGAGGTAAGTGTTCGGTCTGACCTTAGCTTGAGGGATTAGGAGTTGTGCCTTATTGTCTATGTGTTAATTGTTGAGTACGACGTATAGGCAAGGTGACGAGTATGTATACATCCTCAAACATGCCTGTGAGTCTCGTATTGTAATTGTTGTGACTTCTCTGTGATTTATTCATGCTTAATGTGATGATTATCATTATTGTCTCCCTTGCCGGGATGTTATTGTTTATGATATTGTCTCCCTTGTCGGGATGTTGTTGTTATACTCTTTTTTGCTTGATGGGATTCTTTTATGATTGATGTTGAATTGTATAAGAGATCAGGTTGCACGCCGGAACGGTATTATATGATTTGGGATGGAGTTGCACGCCGCAAGGGTATTATATGATTTGAGATCGGGTTACACGTCGCAATAGTATTGTATGATTTGGGATCGGGTTGCACACTGCAATGTTATTATATGATTTGGGACCGGGTTGTACGCCGTAATGGGATAATATTATTTGGGATCGGGTTGAATGCTGCAACGATACTATATGATTTGGGATCGGGTTGCACGCCGCAAAAAGAAAGAGTGAAAGTGAGTATTGATTCTTATGGTGAGAACGAGAGTACAATAACGACGGGTGATACCGTAAACTTCTTTCTGATTTCCTTATTCTTGTTGGCAATTGAATTATGGCTTTATTTACATTCCTCTATTGGTATTTTGTTTGTTACCTTATACTCCTCATAGCATGCTTTTTCCCTCCTAGCTTTAACTGTAAATATCTTCCTTTATTCTTCCGCTATATATGATTTAACTACATATGTTTATTTGGTAGTCTGGTCCTAGCCTTGTCAGTACTTCGCCAAAGTTAGGCTAGACACTTACCATCACATGGGGTCAGTTGTGCTGATACTACACTCTGCACTATGTGCAGATCGTGATACTACATCTTTTCGACCCCAGTGAGATTATTGCCTTTAGTCCAACAAGTGACCCGAGGTAATCCTACAGGCGTCCGCAGGCCTTGGCATCTCCTTGTATCTTTCCATACTATTTTTTTTACGTATTCCAAAAGCAACTTTGTATTTATCTTTCAGACCTTTATTTGTAGTATTCCTAGACAGTTTGTGATATTGTGACACCAGTTTTGGGTAATTTATGTTATGGATTGGCATTGGCATCATTATTAAATTATGACATTTTAGTCTTCCACTTGATTATTTCTGTTATTTATATGATGTTTATTCACCATTGTTAAGGGTTTAAAAAGGAAAAATGTTAAGAAATTGGAATAATTGTCTTGCCTAGCTTTCACTAATAGGCACCATCACGACTCCCGAGGATGGGAAATACGGGCCGTGACAAGTTGATATCATAGCTCTAGGTTACATAGGTCTCACAATTCACGGACAAGCTTAGTAGAGTCTGAGGGATCGGTACAGAAACATTTTTATTTACCCCCCAAAGGATACAAAGTTAGGAAAAACTTCACACCTATTCTTTTTGGTCTTGCGGTTGATTTCTCAATGCTAATTGAACTTCCACTCTTTTCTTTTGCAGATGGTGAGAACGCGTACTGCCCGAGCCCCTAGTAGCATCTCCTACGATGGGCAGTGCTTGAGGCCATGCTAGGGCCCGAGGTAGAGGCAGAGCTCAGCCTAGAGCTCGAGCAGAAGCACCAGTGGTGGAGCTTCAGGTTGAGTTTGACGAGGAGGTTCCAGCCCAATAAGCTCCAATAGGGCCAGCTCAGGTCCTAGAGGCAGAGGGGTTCATCTCCACCCTGGTACTTCAGGATGCTCTGGTCCGTCTAGTGGGCCTTATGGAGAGTGTCACCCAAGCAGACTTGCTTTCTATAGCAACAACCGTCTCTCTGGCTGAAAAAGTCAAGGGTTCTCAAACATAACCCTAGTTCAATCACATGATCAAACCTCAGCAGAACCCCCCAAATTCTAGGGTTTCCACCTCGAGTCAAGTACAGAGAAGAGGAAGTAGGTAGTCAAAACAGGCTCAGAGATTTCTTTCAAAAACTCATATGAAAACAAGCAAATACAGTTGAAAGTTCAAAGCAAAGAGAATGAAGAACTAATTAGAAATGCAATGAGAGTAGAAGAAACAATAGAGGAAAACTTGATTAAGCGGGTCTCTTAAAACAAGGTAAAGTAGAAGGAAACAGTAAACATTTAAGAACATAGTAGAAGGATACAGTAGGCGAAGCATATCAGATCATAGTGGAAGGAAAATAATAGAACATAGTGAGAAAGTGAAAACATAGCATAGAAACACAGTAGAAGAAAGAACGGAATATAGAAACACAGTAGAAGTACATGCGTGATAAAAGGAACAACATAAGAACACAATAGAAGAATATACGTGGTAGAAAAGAAAATATAATAACATAGCGGAGACAAATAAACACAAAAAAAAGGGAAAGAAAATTCAGAGAAACATTTGAATATTTTCAGGAAACCCTAAATCGGAAAGAAGTACTTTTTGAAAGTAATTTTTGAAAGAAAAGTTGAGGAAATCGTTCAAAAACTTAAGTAGAGCACAAATATATAATAGATTTTAGAAAAATTGGAGAAAACCTCGAATAGTTAGGGTTTCAGAAGAATCCTACAATGAGAAAGGCTTTGAAAAGGTCTGATCTTGGTCGGAAGGGGTCAGAGATAGGCTCGTAGGACTAGGATATGCCGGAGCAAGGCCGACGATGGCCGTGAAACCTCGAGCCGGCACATGTCTAGCTAAAGACCTTTGAGGCCTGTACTCGATTCTTCAACTATCGAGCACATAGGAGTAACTGAGGGGGTGAGTATAACGTTACCAAGGCCAGAGAAACCATGGTTTCCGGTGGGTTTTGAGGTTGAAGACGATAGGAGACGATTAGGGTTTAGGAGGGTTCGAGAGGGTTTGAGAGACGAAGGGGTTTCAAGGCGGCGTATCTGGAGGAAAATGAATTATGGTTGGGGTTTGGGTGAATTAAAAATGGTAAAGGTCAATCGTGGTCATTGATCAAAATGATAAACGGTCTAGATCAAAAGAAAATCGGGCGGGTTTTATTAATGGGTTAGGGGTAGGGTTATATATTAAGATTTGGGCTGGTCCATTTGAAATTGGAATTGGGTTATTGGGGTGGTTGATCTTTTCTATAATTGAAATAAAATAAGGCTATCATTTAAATAGCAACTCTTCCCTTTTTAATTTATAGAAAATAGTAGAAATGATTTTTGAAACAAACTGAAGGCGCAAAATTAATTAATAAAATATAATCATTAAATTAAAAATTCTGGAATAAATTTTATAATTATAAATGCTATTTAAATATTAAAATAGGCTAGAATTGCAATTTAGTGCAATTTTAGCTTAAAACTACCAAATCAATTTATACAAATATGTAAAAATTATGTTAACTATATATTGGTATAAATATAAGAATAAAATAGCTTAATCTCCAAAATGATAATTTGAGTAACACCTATTGGTTTTTGTATTGCTAAAATATGGTAATAAATCGGTTTAAAAATCTTTTTAAAAAATTTAAAAAATAATAAAATACTTGGACATACTTATATATATATATATATATATATATATATATATATATATATATATATATATATATATATATATATATATATATATATATATATATATATATATATATATATATATATATATATATATGTATGTATGTATATATATATGTATGTATATACTATTTTAAAATATTTTGCTTATAAAAAATATACAGGGAGAACTGGGTATCAACAACGATTTATTCATGCTTAATGTGTTTATTATCATTGTTGTTTCTGTTACCGCAATGTTATTGTTTAAGATATTGTCTCCCTTATCGGGATGTTGTTATTATACTCTTTTTCCCTTGCAGGGATTGTTTTATGATTGATACTACACTCTGCAATGTGTGCAGATCCTAGTGCTGCAGCTTTTGGACCCCAGTAAGGTTGCTGCCTTCAGCCCAACAAGCGACCCGAGGTAATCATGCAGGCGTCCGCAGTCCTTTGCGTCTCTTTCTATCTTTTCATATTGTTTCTTTTTACGTACTCTAGAAATAACTTTATATTTATCTTTCGGACCTTTATTTGTAGTATTCCTAGACAGTCTCTGATATTGTGACACCAACTCTGGGTAGTTTATGTTATGGATTGGCATTGGTATCATTATTAAATTATTACATTTTAGTCTTCCGTTTATTATTTCCGCTGTTTATATGATGTGTATTCACCATTGTTAAGGGATTAAAAAGGAAAAGGGTTAAATAGCTGGGATAATTGGATTGCCTAGCTTTCACTAGTAGGCGTCATCATGATTCCTGAGGGTGAAAAATCTGGGTCGTGACAATGACTCTCCTTGACCTATAAGAAGCCCAGCTCGCCCAAAAAGAGGGTATCGAGGTGTTTGAAGGAAAAGATATGCAAGACGCAAGGGGAAAATTCAACATAGAGTTTTTATCTTTCTTCCTCTTGTTCCTATCATTAATGATAAATTCTATTGTTATGATTGTGAAAACGATTATACATAGCTAAGCTCCTAATCTAGGATTTTGATGGAACCCGTTGAAGGATAATTTTCTCGTTATGTTAATATAGATTTGTCGTAGTGTTATCTCTAGTTGTTCAACTATATGCTTATTGATGTGATTGAAGGGCCATCAATTAGCTGTTCCTATTTAGTGTGCATTACTCGAGAAATAGTGCATATTTAGGTAGTTGTTGAATATCATCACTGCTAACGTATATGAGGATCAATATGAATGGTTTAAATGTGGGATTAGGGATAACGAAACCTTGGGTGCGATCTATGTGAGCTGTACTTAAAGTTAGCTAGCGTAATTCGGGAAAATATATCTAGTATATTGTTGTAATTACTTGGCAGATAGTTATGACAGTTAGAGTGCTAATGATCAACAGAGAAAACATAGCGAAAATGATTTCGAGAATAGGAGAAATCAAAACTTTAGATCATTCTCATTCTTGTTTACAAAACGTTCATAGTTAGTGCTTAATTACTGCATTTTTTGTTACTTAACATTTAGTTAGTAAACATCAAATCCATTACTAAATTTCTCCAAAGATTAAATACATGAATTTCTGCGAGTCCAATAGCTGTGATTGATAGGTTAATTTCATGTGTGAATCAACTCTGGACGTGTTAATCGAAATATATTTGTAGCGACCGCTTTGTCTTTTTTATAAGGCATAGTTGAACGTGATCAGTAGTATTAGATGTGTCGATGCTATCTTAAAGTTAAAAAGAACAAATATATATATATATATATATATATATATATATATATATATATATATATATATATATATATATATGTATGTATATATATATATATATGTATGTATATATGTATATAATGGAAATAATTATGTTTGACTTGAGTTTATTCTTCTTAAAAAAGATCAACGAACTCTTTCTTCTACTATGAAAACTTAAATCAGATAAAAAGGACTGAGCCAAACTGGGATTTAACAAGTCGTAGCTATTCTCCTAGGACACAAAAATGGCGTCATGAACATTGAAAACATTATTACTAATACTAGCACTAAAATTATGAAAATAAGATAAAAGAAAGAAGTAGTACTATTAGAATGCAAAAACAGTGAACTGACAGAAAGCCGTTAGGAAGAAGCAGCAAAAGAGTAAAAGAACACTAGCACTTGTATTGAGTAGTAGTATAGTAAATTGCGAGTAAGCCAATAGCTGATATAGTGCTTGTAATAGCAATAGTACAACTGTTGCAGCGTTTCGTACCCCTCATCAATGTTTTTTTTTTCTTTTTTCCACCATAATGGTTATTGGTCTCGTCAATGAATATTTGCTTTTAGAGTGGGGCTACTGTGTTCCTCAATGAAAACCCTAATGGCACCTTTTCTCTATACATTCATAGGGACATGAAATCCATGTGGTTCCATCTACCACTTTCTAACACACGGCAAAGAGTAATGAGATTTTGCCTTCTAAAAGACATGTCTCATCAATCCTCGTGAAAACTTTGACAAGACTTCATTTAATTTGTGCATGCATGCCAATTTTCCATGCATCATGCATCCATTTTGGTATGATTATGTCATTGTCATCACCCATCATAGCCTAAGACTAATAATTCAGTGCCAATGTAACAAGGTTATGTAAACCGACAAACCGCACTAACCCAATAATTCGAGTCAAATCGAGAAAAAAAAATCCGACCATGGTTTGGTATTGAGAAAAAATCCGACCATAATTGGTTTGGTTTGGTTTTAACTAAAGAAAGTCAAACCGAAACCAAACCAACCCGACATTATATATATATATAGAACTTTTAGATATATTTAATATATAAATACACTTATTGCGATGTAATTTATAAATATTTCTTAAAGAAATTCATAATTTTATCTTTAAGGTATTATTTCAAGGTTTGACTTAAAGCTTTTTGAATGTTCCAATAAGTTTTATAGTCATTAACATTAGTAAATTAAATAATGCGAACAAAAGCCAAATTAAAACCAAAATCAAATCAATATTAATGGTAACAAAAGACATTCAATTCAATACTATGAATGAGAATGTATTGAATATCTATTTTTTTGCAATAATTTAGATAAATGCACAACCTATTTTTATTTTTTCTTTAGCGTTTAGTCATGTAATTAATATTCCCTTATTAGTCTACTTATTTTAGCATGACTTAGTATTTTTAGATTATATTTATTTTATTATGGCTTTTTAATTAGCAATATTGATATTACACAATTTTATTGTCTTCGTTATTGAATATTTTAGGATAATGTCATGACACATCTCATATTTATTTTCTTGGAAAATACTTTATATAGTTGCATCTTACTAGGATTAAAGAAATATTTTGATCATAATTTATATGTTTTGTTCTATGAAGATTTTATTGAAAAAAGTTTAGAAAAAATCCGAATAACCCGAGAAAATCCGAAAAAAATCCGAGAGCGAAAACCCCGAGTTTATTGGTTTGGTTTGGTATTTAGATTTAATAACCCGACACAATTAATTTGATTTGGTAATTATAAAATCCGAACCAACCCGTCCTATGTACACTCCTAATCATGGCAACTACTATGTAAGTCATAGTACAATTATTCTTTTACTTTAAATCTCTTTTATATTATATATTTTATTATAATAGTTATATATGCTATAATCAAATCACTATATAATAGTCTCGTTTGTTTTAATATTTTTTTATTATTTTAATGAAGTATTTATATAGAAAATATATATTATTCCATAAAACAAAAAGTTAATTTAAAAAAAATTGATCTTTATAGTAAAATGGTGTTATAAATAATAGATTTGACTGCAATATAATACTTAAAGGATATCTTTATCATTTGAAAGAAATTATGAGATTGAAGCATAGTGATTTGCTTCTTTTTTTTTTTCACTTTGAGAACTTATACACTTACCATAATTTCAATTAAACTTATTTACTTATTTAGTTCCCACACAATTATGGAATATGGTCTTTCAGTAATTGCGACCTTCTCCATTGGTCGTTCAAACCATTAACTTGAACACATGAAAATCTCTTCATTCTAAAACATGGTAAGCTTCCTCTACATTTATAATCCAAACTAGCTTAAAATTTTCAAATAGCATAAAGATTTTACTAATTGACAGCATGAATGATTTTGACAACTCCTTCCAAATTGAATATGGAATGAATCTTTAAAATTGTAGGTGGAAGAAATGAAAATGTAATACTCTCTTCCAATGATGACACACTTTTTTTTATTTTATCGTGAAAAAAAATATTTTTACAATTGAAAATTCAATTTTAAACTCTTCATTTATCTTTAATGAAAAATTTTTATAATCACAAAAATATCATAATCCACAAAGTTTTTTCCCTTAAATAGACCACAAGTTTTAAAAGTGTTTTTTCCTTAAATTCCATATCGAATTAAAATACCTCATCTAATTGAATGGATGGAGCAGTAACTACGAAAAACCTACAAAATGAATGGTATAAATCAAAACACACAATAAAAATTACTCCGTCCATTTTATTTTATGTGATCTGTTTGATTTAGCACGGAGTTTAAAAAAATGAATATTTTTGGAATTTGTGATCCTAAACAAGACAAAAAGAGGACAAGAATATTTATGTGGTTATAAAAGCTTAGTATTAACGATAAATTATAAGTATAAGTAAAATTTATATCAAATTTTAAAAATGATCATTTTTCTAAGCGGACCAAAAAAATAAGTTTACCTAAATTGGAATAGATGAAATAAATAATTTCTTTTTGTCTGTTTAAAAAAATGTACTATCATTTGGATGCAAACAGTTAATGAAAATGTGAGATGACAATCAGGTGGTGGGGTTTAAATGTTCAATTCAACAGAAGTTGAACTATACAGTGAGTCTAGGAAGACCTAAGACTAGCTAAAGAAAGTGATCAGAATTTTAGGTCACACACAACAAGTAAAGGATGAAAGAATTAAAGCTACCATGAAAATTGTACACTGACTTCTGTGAATTATCCAAAGAAGGAGTTAGATTTACAACCCAACAATACTACATATAGCTATAAAAGGGTTAGAAATTAATAAAGGAACTCTGGCCATACTTTTTATAAGCTAGTGAAAAGCAATCAGAAATTTAAGTACTACCATTTTGCAGTGTTTAAAATAAAACATGATCTCATTCTCAATTTAATACACAAATAGTAAAAAGTATAGGCTGGTTATTTCCCATTTCCTTATCTTTTCATGATTTGATGGATGTTAACAACTCATAGTCAAAAGTTTTTTTCGATATATAGGGTTGAAAGGGTTAAGATAGGTAATTTTAGTAAGAATTTTCCATAACCTTTTCACTCTAGGATTTAAGTTATGATAATTTTTTTAAAAAAAGAAAAATGCCATTTTATATGGAGATTCTTTGAAAGGAGAAAAGGATAGCGGGAATAAAACACATACCTATTATGTCGAAAATTTTCACGGATATATACCACTGGACTTTAATTCTATTTTTTTGTAGATATAATTAGTTATATTTGAGAGACGGTATAGTATAGTTTAACTTGTAAATAGCAGATTAATTATCATTTTTATCGATTTATTAATAATTACTTTATAAATAATTTAACTTTGAAAAAAAATTGAATAATTTAAGTGCACGAGCTTCAACTTTTCTAACATCTTCATGTACCGAAATGAGAAGACCTATTAATAAACCTAGTCTAAAACCTAGCTAGCTAACTAAACCTTAGGTAGAACCCCTGGTGCTTTTTCATCAATCTATCTATCTACTGTCTACTTGTGATATCTGACCTTAAACAGTAATCTCATTGTACTAAATAACTGAGACTTTGTTCAAGTAAAAGGGTTAAAGGGGTATTCTTGGAATATTGAACAAATTTAGTACAAAGAGGTGTAACTATATACTGGTGTAAGAAATAACAAGTAAACTGTGGATGGGGCTGATTTTAGGGCTATGGTGTCAGTAATGAGCAAATGTAAATGATATCGAAGTTTAAGGGGGTGGGGGTGGGGGTGGGGGTGGGGGTGGGGGTGGGGGTGGTTACTCTGCAATAAAAGAAGATGAAAAAAAAGGACAGTCTTTGATTTCGTTTGAGATTTTCTTTCATTGATTGGGGTAGGAGACACCGATTTATAAACAGAGAGGAATCATCCGCAGTTGCATTTGCAAACTGAGTCTTTGTTTGCATGTAAGTTTATAATAAAGGTTTTAACCTATATATAATGAATATATGAAGAATCTTCATACCATTATTAACATTTTAATCTATCATATTAGATAATAGGCCTATCATATTTTACGAGTTATTCATCAAACTATAGAGAATACAAATTTATAAGACTGCAAAGACTAAAAGTTTTACTATGCCTATCCATTGGCTAGGGGTGTCAAATGAATGTGTCGGACTGATTTTGGACTGAATTAAATAAGCAGAGTTAATAAATGAGCAAATCAATAATCTGCACAAAAGTTGCTAGATAGCTATGTCAAAGATGGGTTAAAATTTCGTTATAGCCCAGCTTACTTAACTCTTATTAAATTTTAATTAGGGAGACTTACACAATTATGTCAAATAAATCTCAACTTATCAATCTTTAGCTATTAGTTATAAATTTATTAAAATTAATCAACAAAAATTGAAAAATTAAATATTAAGGTTCTTTCTATCAAAGAATTACATGCAAAAATCATCTTCCATATTTTAAGCGTGATTAACAATATTAGATACAAGACGGAAAGGAAATTTCGTGGACGGGGTAGCAAATAAGGTGATGAAATACAAAACCTATACACTATTCCAAAAATCTAAACAAAAAAGAAACTTTTTCAATAGGTATAGTTGAAATTGATTGAAAATATATAGATAAGTCAATATACAAAATTTGAGGAAGATTGGATGTGATTTGGACTGGTTTTGTATCAAAATTTGTAATTAATCGAGTTCAAAAAAGTCTTCTACGACACATGTCTCAAATATATATCACGCATGTATCTCACACATAGGTATACATGTATATACATGTGATACACAATTGATAAAAATAGGATACATATGTGATACACAAATGATACACAGTGTGATATACATATTTTTTTTCATGTTCAGTTTTTACTTCGAATTTTCAATTCAAACCACCTCAAAACTTCACCAAATCATCCTAAAACTGAGATTCAAGCTCCTAAAGTTGTGCTCACTCTATTCTAATAACATCAACTCAAAACAAAGAAAAATTTTGATATATTTATGCTACAAATAGCTAACTGGCTAATTTAGCTTGTATTAGTATTATTTTATCAATTGACCAATTTTTGTGACGAACTATTTATTAATGGACATACCTGGTAATTTCTCATTTAATTAATGTATGTTATTTTCTTGTGAATTTTTTATTACCTAATAAGATTTTTTTCCCATTTTTTTTTTGTTAAAGTTTGGCTTTCATTGATATCAACAAATTTACAATGAGGAGTTCTTAGTAGTAGTATAGACTAACTACTACTGTACAAAATCATACTATGCTACTACATTCCTTACACTAACGACTAAGGGTAATGATTGAGATGTCGCAATCCCACTTGCCATCGCTTACATTTCCTGCCCCGAACATGTATAAGCATTGCTACTTCACGGCAGAACTGATTTTCATCAAATGATTTTGCCTCAAATCTAATGACATTCCTACTTCTCCATATGAGTGAAACTGTGATAACAAAAGCAGTAGCCATCACACCCTTATGCCACACTTTGCTTTTAGCTAGGCAGCAAATCCACTGGATTTCATCATTCCAACTGCCAATTGACCTATTATATCCCAACCAACAGCAAATTCTATGCCATAGTTTACTAGTAACTGGACAAGTGAAGTATAAATGGCCAAAATCTTCTACATATTGATGATAGAAAACACATTGCTCCTCCACATTCACTCCAAACTTCAATAGTCTGTCGACAGTAGGGAGTCGACCTTGAGCAGCCAGCCATGTAGTGAATTTATGCCTAGGCAAGACATTGGTTGTCACCATAAGATTCTTCTATTCCACCCTAGGGAAGATTGGGAGCATAGTATGATATAGTGACTGTATTTGAAATTTGCCTAATCTGCACATTCCTGCCTGTCTATACATAAGGTCACCTTGCAATCTATGATCAGCCAGTATAGGAGTTCTGCATTCTATAATTTTCCTGACTACCCAAGAAGCATTCTTGGGAATGGCCATTATAGCAATGTCACAACTCTTTATATAGTAGTAATGAATCCACTTGATCCATAGACAATCCTTTTTCCTTGCCAAATCCCACAGCAGCTTAGTGATGGCAGCCTTGTTCCATATCTGTATATCAATAATATTGAGGCCTCCAACAGTGATAGGTCTGCATATCCTGTCCCATGCTACCAGTGATCTTCTAGACACTGTTGCATTGCCAGTCCAAAGAAAAGATCTACAAACAACTTCTATTACTTTCACCACTTTCTTAGGCAAGATGAATATTTGTGCCCAGTAGGTTTGGATCCCAAATATCACAATTTTGATCAGTTGAATCCTACCTGCATAAGACAGCAGCTTGGCAGACCAACAGGTAATTCTGTCAGTTATTCTCTCAACCAGTGGCATGTAATGATGGATATTAAGTTTCTTAGAATGGAGAGGAATGCCTAAGTATTTGAAGGGGAGTTGTCCCTCACTGAATCCCAAAGCCTCAAGGATAGCCTCTTTATCATTCTGGAGTAGCCCAGCCAGATACACAGCACTTTTAGTGTTGTTGGCAGATAGCCCAGATGCTGCAGAAAATGTATGGAATGCTTCATGCAATATCTGAATAGATATTAAATCAGCTCGACAAAATAATAACAGATCATCTGCAAAGCAAATATGGGCACAATTCAGCTTCCTGCATCTAGGATGGAAGTTGAAATCACCATTCCTATGCAACTGAGCCAATATTCTGTTTAAGTACTCCATAGCAAGGACAAATAAGTAAGGTGACATAGGATCTCCTTGTCGAATAACCCTTCTAACAGGAAAAGGCTTAGTGAGACCACCATTTATCACTAAGGAGTAAGTCACAGTAGATACACAAGCCACAATCCAGTCAACAAACTTGGCAGGGAATCCTAGATCAATAAGCAGTTGTTTGAGGAACCTCCATTCAAGAGTGTCATAAGCCTTCCTCAAATCCACCTTTGACACACACCTAGGAGATATACCTTTTCTGGAGTATCCCTTGAACAATTCATGACTGAGCAAGACATTATCAATTATGCTTCTCCCTTCAATGAATGCTGACTGGGCTTTACCAACAATGTCATCAATAACAGCTTTCAGTCTCCTAGTAATGACCTTAGATATGATTTTATAAATAGTGGTACAGCATGCAATAGGCCTATTGTCTTTCACTTTTTTAGGAACTTTAACCTTGGGCACAAGGGCAATGGCAGTAGTATTGACCATGTGAGGCAACTGACAAGTAGAAAAGAATTACTTTGTAGCAGCATATACATCCTCTTTGACAATCTCCCAGTTACTGGTATAGAATTCCACAGGGAATCCATCTACACATGGGGCTTTATCTTTAGGCATATCATTAATAGCATCAGAGATTTCATCCAGAGTAACCTCCTTAATAAGTGATCTTTGCTGGGCTAAAGTAAGACATTGTCCTTCCTTAACAATAGAAGAGTTAAGACAAGGCAATTCAGCAGCACTCTCACCCATTAATGACTTGAATACCTCAATAAACTCCTGCTCTACAGCCACTGGTTCTGTTAACTTCATACCTTCTTCAGTGTAAATGGAAGTAATATTGTTCTGACTGGTTCTTATCCTCCACTGAGCATGAAAGTATTTGGTGTTGGCATCTCCACAATCAATCCAGCTTGCCTTTGATTTCTGTCTCATGATTTGTTCTTCTACATTACTCCACTTCTCAATGTCATGAAGAGCTTCTTTCTCCTCTTTAAACAGTTGTTCTGAAAAAGGATTCTGCAATAGCTGGCTCTGAATAATATCCAGTAGTTCTCTAGCATGGATCAACTTCTGTTGCTAAGAAGCCATATGCCTATTCATTACTTTTAAATGCTGCTTCAAATTCTTCAACTTATACCATATCTGTTGTAGAGGTGAACCTTCACTCTTTTGAGACCATACCTACTGCAATATAGAAGAGAATTGAGGATCCTCCATAATAGCATAATATAATCTGAATGGTTTAGGATGCAATAACTTTTGCCTCCCAAATTGTATGAGGATAGGGGAGTGGTCAGAGACTGAGGGATTCATAAAGTCTGCTTCCAGATGGCCAAACTGTTGAATCCACTGGAAATTACCAAGTGCCCAATCAATCTTGCTATAAACCTGCTTATTAGTCCATGAAAACTTCCACCCTTTTGATCTGATGGGGTCAGTTGAAGATCAGAGATAAGCTCCTTGAACTCCCTAACTTCAGCATCTGTAACAAGAGAACCAATCCTATCATCAGAATGTAAGACAGAATTGAAGTCACCACTGATCAACCATACCTCTTGACTTGGAATATTTATGCCTCTCAGATCATTCCAAAGCTGCTTCCTCAGAATTGCAGTATTATAAGCATAAATGACACTCAATTGCAATCTGATTTTATTTACAGGATCCTCTACCAGACAATGAATAAACTGCTCAGTTACACAGGAAATATGTAACTGAATATGAGGTTTCCAGATTAGCCAAATTCTTCCATTGACAGCATTGGTGTAGTTGTGTTGAACCTTCCAACCTTTAGCAATCTTATCAACAATCTTATGTGCTTTGTGTTCTTTGACCGTAGTTTCAAGGCATCCCAGAACATCAACTTTATTTCTAACCAGAAAGTTTTTCAGTTCTTTCTGTTTATGGGCTTTATTAAGCCCTATAATATTCCATGTATCTATAATCATGAAATATTAGGAAGCATACACAAAGAAGGCTCAGGATCCTGCTGCTGCCCCTTTCTGCCATCATCAATAAATCCAGCAACAGCCTTACCTCTTTCTTGCTCTATCAATATCCCAGTAACATCACTGTCAACACTTTCCTGGTTACCATGATCAACATCAGATCCATGACTTGCAACCATATCAGTATTGATTTGTATCCTCTGCATCCTCTCAACAGGTTGATCAGAATTTACTGGCATGCTAGGTAATGTATTGGTAGGCATTGCTTCACTAACCAATGAATCTGTATTGAATCCAGGTTGAACAGATTGCACTGGCAAGCTAGGCAATGTGTTAGTGGTCATTGCTACACTTTCCAGTGTATCTTTGTTTGCTTTAGGAATCCATTCCTGCCTTGATTTCTTAACTCGAGGCCTTTTCCTAAGCTCCTTACTTTGCTCCTGTAACTCATGTTCCCCTTCATTATGGCCATTATACCAATAGTCAAGAGAATTTTTTCCCTTTTGTTATGGTCATCTATAACATACCAAATTAAAAGAATCATTTTAAATATATTTTAGCAAAGTTATTTATAGATCAATTTGAGCTAAAAATCAGTCAACCTTAAATGGGCTAAGGTGGACTAGGTCAAAATGGACTAAGTTTAACAAATAAGCGGGTCAATGAGCAGCCCAACCGTGAGTGGTTTGAATGGATATGGTCTAAAATTTACATCCCTATATAGGAAAATTGTCATTGTATAGCCGCGGTCAAAATAATAATTAAATACACACACACACACACATACATTCTGTATGTTATATTAAAAAAAATTATACAAATTTTATATATTTTTCGACTATCGAATATAAATAGTATCTGACACGGGCTAAAAGTCATAATATCCCCTATATATGATACAACAATAATAACATATTTGATCTAATCTCACAAGTTGGGTCTGGAAAAATTAATGTGTATGCAACATTATCCCGATCACTTCCTTTAAAAAGAATAATACATTTTTATTTGAAAAATATTTAACTTTTAACTTTTTAATTTACTATATTATAATGGTCCTCGTGAGCAACTAGATATGTAATGTAGTAGCTACGGTTATTTGAGCAAGTAGCAGCGTTCATATTAATTATTTTTGTATTATCAATGTATAAACGTTATTTCCTCTGTTCTAATTATGCATTACTAGTGAGATCATAGACAATAACAATTTTCTCTCTCTAGAATTCAACTTCTCCACCACATTCTCAAACCATGGATTCAACCATGATCACAACACAAATTTCACCATAACCACCGGACAAACACAACCAAACAAACATTAAAGAGATAACAAAAACACACAAAATGCTATTGTATAAACCGGCTAGTCAGCAAAATAAATACTATGAGGATGATGTACCCACAAACATCGAGAACGATAAAGGAAAAAAACATGGAAGGATCAATCCCACTATCACACGATGACAAGATGCATCTCTAACTCTCATGACGTTACTTTGTTATCATAAAGGTCTTTGGACGTATAATGCTGCACTATTATCTTCGCTCTAGATTAATAAACTTATAAAAATCATTCAAACAGTTAATCTTGATTGACCTGAGATGAGATTTCGTCATTGTCAAATTCAGTTTAGAGGAAAATATGGTAAAGGCACTATACATAAGACCATGGTTTATCTTAGGGAACTTTCTATCAGAACGTAAATTGAAACCAAAATTCGTTCCACAAGAAGCCACACTCTCTACCACAACTATTTAGATTAGCCTCCCGCAACTTCTAACAGAATTCTATGACAAAAAAATTCTAAAACAATGAGCAGAAAGCTGAGCACGTTGTTGAAAATAGACTCATGCACCTCTTCCACCCTCAGGGAAGGTATGCATGCATATGCATTTGAGTACCCCTAGAAACCCTGATAGAAACCTATGTCATAATCGGAGATCATAAACAAGAAGTGATCTATGAAGGGGAAGGCACACTATGCACGTCTTGTGGTAGAATTGGGAACCTCAAAGGGATGCAACTACAGGAAGCCTCAACCTTCTGTCCCATCAGAAGCACTGTAGACTTTCGAAAAAATTGCGGAACAAAGAGAAGAGAATGAATGGAAAACATTCACCTTATAAAAGAAAAACAAGTCCAACAAAAATCAAATGATAGGAATGGAGGAGCGGCAAACAATCAACACCACTTATCACATGCTCAACGGATTATGGTAAACATGTTCGATGTAAATTCAGGTGAGTTTTCAAAAACCCAAACTTATCGGTATAATACCAAAGCAAACAAACCCAATCCAAAACCATACAGCATGCCCAATGGCCCAACTAGTAAACTAAGTCCCACCCCCAATACCAAGTCACCACTCAGACGCGGTCCCAGCCTAAAATAAGTACAAATAAAATGCTGGATCGGGGGCTCGAAGACGCTGACACTATTCACACACCTAACTCGGGCCCCTAGAAAAGTCCTATACTTTTGGCCCATCTAGCGAGGCAACAAACCCCAAATCTGAGGTAATGAATTATGGGGCTAGCCACGCCCATCCAATAAGGCCCACACTTAATTGGAGGCTATCAGTCCAAAAACCCACCCCTACTCTGTCACCCACGCCCCCTACCAATACCTCTGAGATAATCTCTAATGGGGAAATCTCAATAATCACCATGAACACTCAAGTGCACCCGCTAGAGCCTCACTCAAATTCAGGTGAAAAGAGACCTATCATCCACTCCACAAGATCTCTAATTAATACACAATCCCCCTCACTAGACACAATTAATAGTGCTTTCTCCACTGACTGTGATTTGATGCCAAAGGTCATAATAATTTAATCAACCCCTTAAGTTAATCCCCGTATTACTCAAATAGTAAAATAAAAAAACACAATATGGAAAAAAAATCACACGTTGTCCTCTTTTATGACCTTACTGCCACTACTACCGGACCACCTATCGGTATCTTGGCTAGAGGCAGCGCTGCAAGGACAAGGTTTAACCTACAATTTTATCCTGGAAACCAGCAAGTGACGCTGATTGTACAGAATCTGGCTCACTTATCAAGGGTAACTATGGAAGCCTTGAACAAAGCCTTAGCTGCCTTTGGTCTATGCCTAAGAAAGATGATATTAAACAAGGACAACATGCCACCCAACATCGACCCTCCGATGCTCAATAGTCAGATTTTCCAAAAATTCAAGTCATTACCATTCTTCCTCGACCTGGCAAAGGAGGACTCAGCAGCAAAGCCAATCTTTGTGACCATCGACCCCGAAATCTATCAAATACCATCATCTTCTGCTCCGCCAGAGAAGAGCACATCTCCGCCTGTCAACAACATAGAAAAGGGAATCACCAAAGCCCTAGACCTCCTCAAAAAGAGAAACTCGTCAGAGGTGGAAGGAACAACCTATGGCCCTCTCTGAACATACTCGCTCTTACTGGACTCAGTCAGGGCGATCGAGTTTCGTATAGAGACCATCGAGGTACTAGTGATACTATTCCCCAGATCAATGATCAAGTGTGGATTGATTTTAGTGTCTCACCAGTCCCAAGGATCTATCAAGCTGCTACTAATGCTGGCTCCGGTTCTCACCTGAAAAGGAAATCCCCACCATCTTCGGGAAGGCCTTGCAAGGAATGGGGAACCCTCATGAAGGTCACCACCCAAGCAACCAATTACCCCTGATGAACTACATCATATGGAATATTAGGGGTGGGAACAATGCTGAGTTCAAAAGGAATTGTATAGAGATGGTCAAAATTCAAAAACCATCCATGCTCATTATGCTAGAGACCAAAATGATCGATCACAAGAAACTGGCTGAAGAGCTTCAATTCCATTTGATTATCCAATCACCACCCATCATGCTACCAGGGGGGATCTTGATTATGTGGAAGGAGGACAATGTGAGTGTCGATGAGGTGAAGGTAGCCATGCAATGGTGAAGGTACTCCCTATCCATACTCCTTGGCTATTCTCTACCATTTATGCTAGTAATAATTTATCAGATAGGAACATCCTCTGGGAGAACTTAATCATAGTCTCCTAAACTCTCATAAATTACTCATTTGTGGGTGGAGACTTCAATGAAGTCTTGAAAGCAAGGGATAAATTTGGGAGTAATCCGATAAGCCCTAACCACAGTAATCTATTCTGGAACTGTATGAATAAATGCAAACTGCCAGACCTAGGTTACAAAGGTAGTAAATTCACTTGGTCTACTAAAAGATATAACAATAGTGCCTCTGTGATCTTGAAAAAATTGATAGGTTTTTTTCCAATGAGAATTAGATCACAAAATAAGTTGAGGATACTGTGGTGCACCTACTTAGTACCCACTTTGATCACTGTCCCATCATGGTTGTCCTGGAAGTAATACCCTCCAATAAATTGACTAGACTCTTTAGATTTGAATCCATGTGGGCTAGCCACCCAACATTCCCTAATATCATCAATGGGACTTTCAGTGATAATTCAACCTTCTCCAATCCACCGAGACTTTCAAGATAATTGTGACCAAGTGGAAAAGAGATACCTTTGGCAAAATCTTTCACAAGAAAAGAAGAATCTTAGCAAGAATTGCAGGAATCCAAAAATCTCCCAATTACCAATTCAGTAGCTACCTATTAAACATAGAAAACAATTGTGTTAGTGAGCTAGACTCAATCCTTAGAAATGAAGAGAACTTCTGGAAGCTCAAATGTAGGATTAACTGGCTCCATGAAGGTGCTGCTAACACAAGATTCCTGCACACTTCCACTTTCAATAGAAGAAGAATTAACAGAATCCTTTCTCTTAAAGAAGAGAGTGTAAACTGGCTCCACGACAAGCGACATCCAAACATCTATAATTAGCTTCTTCACCAACCTATATACCTCCTCCCACTCCTAAGCCCCCATTTGTACCATCAGTCATCTAACTATGTCCAATACCCTATCTGATTCCCAAAGGGACAAACTAGACATGCCCATTGAGTTGGGGGGAAATAAAAAGGGCTATCTTCTCCCTAAAGCTCTTTAAAGCCCCTGGTCCTAATAGCCTCCATTATTTCTTTTACCAAAAGTACTGGAGCATTATGGGCAATTCTGTCATATATTTATACAAGAAATGCTTCTCTATTATCTTTATGGATGAGACCATGAACTAAACTCTACTCTGCCTCATCCCAAAATGCTTCCAAGCCTCAATGCTGAAAAACTCCAGATCAATTGGACTTTGTAACACAACCTACAAGTCCGTCACTAAGATCATTGTTAACAGAATCAAACCAATGTTGCCTGACATCATTGGGCCTAGACATGCTAGTTTCCTCTCCAATAGAAGTGCCTATTATTATGCCATCATTGTGCAAGAGTACCTCACTCACTTTAGGAAAATGAAAGGGAGACATGGCAACATGATCCTCAAATTTGATCTTGAAAAGGCTTTTGACATGCTGGAGTGGTCTTTCATTAGGGACACACTTCATGCCTTCAATTTTCAACTAGTTTAACCAAGTTCATTATGTCATGTATTATCCCTTCCAGCATCTTAGTTATTGTTAATGGGGGGAAGACTAAAGCCTTAAAGCCCTCCAGAGGTATAAGGCAAGGGAACCCAATATCTCTTCTTACCTTTTCATAATGTGTATGGCGAAACTATCCATGTCAATAGATAAGGCTGTCTTAGACAACCAATGGCAGCCCATAAGTATCAGAAGGTCTGGCCTTAAAATCTCTCATTTCTTCTTTGTTGATGAACTCACTCTGTTTTGCAAAGAAAGCAACCGAAAAATGCAGTTTCATACACTTATTTTGCAAACCTTCAATGAGAACGCAAGCCAAAATATCAACATTGCTAAATCAAGGGTGCTCGTCTCCTATAACACATCCAGGATATATTGGAGAATCTTACCAACACTATATCTGCATTCCACCACATTATCTGGTAAATATCTTGGTTTTTCCATATTTCTTAAGAAAGCCACAAGTGCAGACTTACAATTAATAATCGATAACATGCAATCCAAACTAGTTGGCTAGAAAACCAGTTGCCTAAACATGGTTGGAAGAATTGTCCTAGCCAAGTCTTTCTTAAATAGTATCCCCAATCATTTCATGAAATATATCCATTTACCCACCAAAGTCACCAAACAAATTGATAAAATCCAAAGAAAATTCATTTGGGGCACCACTCCGAACAAGAAAAAATTGCACCTCATAAACTGGGATAAGGTTACAAAAAAAGAAGACTAATGGAGGTCTAGGGCTCCAAAAAGCTGATCTAAAAAACAAAGCAGCCCTTACTAATCTTGCCTGGAGGACTTATCACAAAACTACTATCTTATGGGTAAGAGTCCTCATTTTTAAGCATTGCAACTTGAGACACACCCCTCGAGCCAGTAGAGCCCTTAGATACCATAGACACCCTCCCATACCTGGAAATGCATCCTCAAGGGATGAGACACTTGTAGAAAGGAAAACAGATGGATAGTCCACAAAGGAAATAGGAAAAACTTCCAGAATGATGTCTGGATCCCTAATCAACCAACAATTAGGGACATGATCAGATGCCCCTTTTCTCAGAATGATCTAAATGCCAATGTAGATCTCTCCACCATATCCATGTATCAGGACCCTAGCATTTCCAACACGATCAACTCTGTATTTATTCCCCCAAATCCAACCAAAGGTGACAATCTTATTTGGGGATTAACTGCCAGTAGTTCCTTCACTTACATTTCTATTTACTCCTTTCTTAGCAAACATAAAAACAGACACCGAACAAAATAAAGAACTTCATATGGATTCTTACCCACAAAAGGCTACCTATTGGGGCTACCTCCACAGAATTGGGGTCAACTATAACCCCAATGCTCTGACTGCCATAATTGTGAAGAAACAATTGACCACATCTTATTTGAATGCACAAATGCAGTCCAATTCCAGTATTAATTACTGTCAAAAGCATTCATTGAGAGCGAAACACAGAACCCCATTTTTTCATCCCAACAATGGCCATCAACTTGAAATAAAATTAGGAAAAGATCCTTCAATTGCCACATTCTTTCGAAAAATATCCCCCGTTTCTATTTCTGGCATACCTGGCTATACACAAACCACAATATATTCAATAGTAAAAACAATAAGATCAATACTACCAACACTATCTCTAAAGCTACTGAATACTTTGCGTTGACAAAAAATGCCTTCACCAAAACAACCTAGAAAATCACCACCCAATGAGAGCTACCCAAAAAGGCTCTTATAAACTGAATACGTATGGAGCAGCTAAGGGCAACCTAGGCGTATGATGAATAGGTGGAGTCTTCAAAAATCATAATGGGGACTGGATAGTGGGGTTTATGGGAAATATCCACACACAACCAACAATTTGGCTGAGTTGAAGGCTCTTTAAAGGACTTGTTGATCAAAACATTTGGATTCCTTTAGGCATCAACATTGACTCGGCCAAAATCATACAAATGTTAATCACAGGTAACCTAAATTATGATCCTATTATTTTTGTAAGCAGGTCCTTAATATACAGGATGGATAGGGTCGTGGTGAAGCACATTTACAAGGAGCAAAATAGGGTGGCAGATGCATTAGATAAGGAAGCAACAAAGCCATATTTTTTGAACAGATCTAGCATAGTGCCAGTTCCTTCGATGTTTTCCAATAATGTCTTTTGGAAAGACATCCTAGGAACTGGCATTGTTGGAATTTTTGTGGGTTGTAATATGGATACAATACTCCAAAATATTGCTACACTAAGGGTCTTACAGTACCCCACCAGTGACATGTCTGTGTAATGTATTTTGTTTGCTAGAAATGTATACATATCCTCTTAACCAAAAAATATATATTATGCAATTACCTTCCAAGTCTGTATAGAAAGAAAGTGAGCCATGACGTAATTGGCTAAATTGTTTCCATATGATCAAGAAGTCACAGGTAGTAGAAGATCTAAAATTACGAACAAGGGGGCTCAATATAATAAAGAAGTGAACTATAAAAATTTCATCGAAATTTTTGAATCCAAATATAATAATCTTCTTATACATAAAAAAGTAACTATTATGCCATTTTCTGATGAATGGTATAGTTTTACGATTTCATCGACTAAAAGGGGTATCAAATAAATTGAATTGTCAAATGGGTTCATAAAAAAATTTAAAATCTATAGGAACTAAACTATTGTCTATTCGCCTCAATAGGATCTGCGTAATGTACTGTTCAAGCAGTGGAATAAAAAAATAATTATAATGTGTAGGAAGTGGGGATCGAACTTGGGACCTTAAAGAAATTTTGAACCTCCTTAACCACTAAGTTATGCTTTAGACCTGTGCCAACGAGATGCAACATCTAATATATATATCAATAAAATTCAAATTTAACCCTATATACACAGTATAATTTTTCGGCGAAGGTGGTTGAGATGAATACCATTCCGCCGCCCTAAATTCTCTCTTGGTCACGAATTTAGGTCATGAAAATAACCTCTTATAAAAAATATAGGGTAAGAAAATATATAATATACCCTTGTGGTTCGATCCTTCCTTGAAATTCGCACATAGCGTTATCTTACTACATCATACTACCCTTTTGTCTATACAAAAAGGAATTAATATTTTACTATACTTAGAAAAGATTTAACGTTAAACTTATAATTTTAATTTAATAAGACGAATTATGTATACAAATATTGGTAAAAGTGTCATATGAATAAGGAAGCCAACTGACACTTAGCTTGCAATAGTCTATGAGATTAGTTGGTAATTATACAATTAGGAGTTAGTTAGAATCCGTTGGTTTTACACTGTATATGTATATGTATAGGTGCGGTTAATCAATACAATAGTGAAAATATTCCTCATCTTCTCTCTTTTTCTCTCTATGCTCCGACCTAGCTTAGCTCGATCTAGAAGCATCCATGACAGATATTTGACATTGTATCAGAGCTTTATGCGATCATTACTCTCGTCTAATTCTCCTATGATTCATATGAATGAAACTTCATCTCCTTCCCACGAGAACATCGAATCGATGATGGCGACGGTGAAAATTGATCATACTCATCTTCCGTTCGTACATACCTCAGATATTCCAAGTTCCGTGTTAATTCTAGTCCAACTCACTAGATCTAAGAACTACAGATTATGACAAAATTCGATGAGAATTGCACTTTAGGCTAAATAAAAGCTAAGGTGTGTCAATGACACATGCATTAAGGATCAGCTTAGGTTAGAGGTGCATGAAGATTGGGAGACTTGTAATATGATTGTGCTCTCGTGGTTATAAACACAGTATCTCAAGATTTATTTAATAGAATTGTGCATGCTTCTAATGCTTGCCTAGTATGAAAATATTTAAAGGAGAGATTTGATAAGGTGAATAAAATAAGGATTTTTTCAGTTGCATCAAGAAATTGCTATAATTTTTCGAGGAACGGATTCAGTATCCATGTATTTTACAAAATTGAAAGAGCTTTGGGCTGAGTATGATACAATGGCACCCTCTACAAATTCAAAAGAGTATGCAGATCGTTTTCAGTAGTAGAGGTTAATGCAGTTTCTAAGTGGACTGGATGATTTCTATGCTCAAGCTAGAAGGAAAATTCTAATAAAATCAGTGGAACCTACTTTGAATTAGGCGTATGCTCTAATTGTTGAGGATGAAAGTAAGAGGAGTACATACTTTGAATCAGGATTATGTCTAATTGTTGAGGATGAAAGTAAGAGGAGTACATGGGGAACCTTATCACACATTGGGCAGAGTTCAATAGCGGAGGGAAATGACATTACAACATTGTGGATGTTAGCAGTAAAGGAGGTTCAGTACAAAAGATAAAAGGAATTAGAATATATTTTGTGAATATTTCAAGTTGAAAGGACATAGTAAAGAAAATTGATACCAACTCAATGGCTATATGGAAACATTAAAGGCAGAAGGAAATAAGGAGCATCTACTGCTTACCAAGGAGCACCTATTAGTCACCAAGGAACATTTGTCGATCATTTTCATCAAAGAGCACATGCCACACAACATGGAGGGTTCACAACTCAAGCTAAAGGAAAGTACAATGCAAGGTAAACAGGTATTACTGCAGCTTTTGGGAACTTTTATGCAGGCATAACACATGAAAACGACAATCATATGCATATGCAAAGGAAAGTGATTCATAATCCTATGCAGTTGTAAGATACACAATCTCAGGGACAATCTCAAGGATATACAAGTGGTGTCACTATGACGTTTACTCCGAAACAATATAGTCAAATCCTACAGATGCTCACCAACGATAATGTTCCAGAAGCATCAGCCAATATGTACTATTTATTCTTTTCTGTCTAGTAAAAGTCAATACAGATGGATAATAGATACATGAGCAACATATCATAAGGTATCTTCTCTTGAAATGTTACTCCCTCTATTAACCTTATGTGAACCTATTTCCTTTTTAGTTCGTGCAAAAAAAGAATGACCCCTTTCCTTATTTGAAAATAATTTACCTTTATCCAATGATTTATAGCTATACAAAATGTATATGCCTCATTTTACAGCACAAGTTTAAAAGTTTTCTTTCTTTCTTAAACTTTGTGTCTAATCAAACAGGTTCATATACATTGAAATGGAGAGAATATTTGATTTTAGTGACTATGCTAAACAAGGCTTGTTAGTACATTTATCTTATAGAAAATAGTTTCCTACTAGCCATATTGGTAAATGTAGAATGGTACAAGGGGACTTCAGTGATGTGTTTGTGTTTACTAGACTTCAAGTTTATCTTGTTTTCAGTGGCTAAGCAAACCATACAATTGCAGTGTTTCATATTTTTGTATCCTGATTTTTCCAAATCCAGGACCTTCACATTGGGAAGGTGGTGGGGACAGGTACATTGCATAATGACTTGTACTATTGGAAAAACAACATAGATGATAAAATACCACAATTATTGGTTGCTATTTTGACTCAATCTGCAGTATTGAGGCATAGGGGTTTGGGGCATATTCCTCACAAAATATTACAACCAAGGAACATTTGTAAGGATTCCAAGACATATAGTGACAGAACTTGTTCCATATGTCCTCTAGCTAAGTAAACTAAGATTTATTTTCCTCAAAGTACGAGAAGAACTACTAAACTATTTGATCTAGTTTACGATGATGTATGGAGTCTCTACAAAGTGAATACACATGGTGGTCATAGATTCTTTATTACATTTGTAGATGATTGTAGTAGAATGGTCTAGTTTTTCTTGTTATGGTTGAAATGTGATGTCTCAGTTGTACTGAAAGACTTTATGTTATTAATAAATATGAAGTTTGATAGTTCAACCAAGATTTTCAGAAGTGATAATGGTACAAAGTTCTTTAACTCATATTGTACATATCTGTTTAGTAGTGCATGAATTTTACATCAAAGTTCATGTGTTCGTACTCCACAACAAAATAGAGTTGTTGAACGAGAGCACAAACAACCTTTTGAGGTAGCAAGAGTTATCAGGTTTCTAGGTTGCATTCCTCTAACTTTCTCGGGACTACATGTTCAAAATTTTGCTTATCTAATTAACAGGATTACATCCATTGCTTTGGCAGGAAAGTCACAATTTGAGGAATTTTATGGAAGGAGTCCTAATCTACAACACCTAAAGGTACTGGGATGCTTATGTTATGCCACAAATGTAGGTGTTACGAGTGACAAATTTGGAGCAAGAGAATACCAACACTATATATGGGATACTCTACGACTCATAAATATTATATGCTACATAACCTAGCCAATAAACTATTCTTTGTCAGTATGGATGTTTCATTTAGAGAAGACATATTTCCCTTCAGGTCCTCCTGCTATCAACTTAGACCTCGTGATCTTGTGTAGTGTTGGGATGGTTTCCATGAGAGTCCATAACTTAATTAATGATTAATTAAACACAAAACATATTTTTAATGTTAAACAAAGTTACAAAACTAGGTATTTCGCAGTACTGTAATGCGAATTACTTAACAAAAATTTTGCCGTTAAGTTAATTCGCAGTATAGTACTGCAAATAATAATTTTTTTATGTAACTCACAGTATTGTACTACAAATTAGGTAAATTACTTTTTAAATGTCATTTCCAGTACTATACTGTGAATTACATATTAATTGGACCCACCAATAATTTAACTGATATAACAATAATTCAAATACATAAAACGTAGTATTATACTACGAATTCCTTCAAAAATTTCTACATCTCAAGCTCGGACTTTCCTTATTTATAAGCGTTTTAATTTTATGAAAATTCATTCAATACTTAACTTCAAACATACCTTCATACTTCTCTCTTCTTCTTATCAATCATTTTTTACAATGTCTGGAGTGCCAAAAATAATGGTTTCATTATATTGGGGAGGGGGGGAGGTTATGGTAGAGAATAACTCTGTGAGGTATAGCTCACCTCCACAGTGTTATGTTAAATTGCCTCTTACTATGGAGTACGATACATTGGTATCGTTGTTACATAAAAAAATGAGAGAGAGGAGGCGTTCGATTAACCTTAAAGTAACTGGTAGATTTCCGTATTCAGTGACTCTGCAAGGGTTTGCTTATTATTCTGAGTTTAACATCGATGATGATGAAACGCTTAGAGGTTTTTTGCAAATTCTTGATGAATACAGGGAATTTATTGTAATAAAATTATTGGAAATGTACGTCAAGGTGGAAGATGTTCCCAGTAATGAGGGCGTGCATAGCAGGGAAACTCCCTGACATCGGGAGGTTATTCTGGAGCAGTTTTTGCCAGACAGATTGCTGATGAAAGAGCTTGCCTTGATATAAACTTGTCACTAGGGGCGAATGAGCAGCTACAAAATAATTTTTCGACATTATATAATCAACAAGAGGACTGGTGAACTTCAATTTTACTACGCTTTAGCGATGTTTGTTATATGTTTTAATTGGATTTGTATTAACACTCATATTTTTCATATGGGTTGCAGTCCGGATATGAATTTTACAAGTTATGACCCCGCCCCTAGTTGGAATATGCGTAGTTCTGGAGTATTGGACCATGATGGTCCATCCGGGAGTCATGACCAACAAGAAAATATCCATCATGTAACGTCAAGACAGTACCACTTGTAAGTAAAGCTATATAGTGTTATCTAAAGTATTTTTCAGGAGGTTTGGGTAACTTATCTTTTTGTTCTTTTTATGCAGTGAAAACGAGCTTCTTGCATCTCCTGGCCTCACACAGTTGCCCATAGATGACGTGTTAACTCGTGATTTGGCAGATGCGTAGAGTCAGGAAGATGATAGTGATTATGACAGCAATGCGGATGAGTCTGGGGATGGCACACTCTTCCATGATGAGGGTGATGAGGAGGAGGAGGAGGAGGAGGAAGTGAATGTTGAACCTGAGCTGACAAGGGAGCATGTTCGTCCACCTCCCGCTAGACCAAGAGTATACGAGTCCCACGTGCCATTTAATGAGCCGAATATTCCCTACCTTGATAATTTTACAAGCATGTCAAACGTGGATGCCCTCATAAGGGATGATGATGAATTTCGGTCACAGATATGGGATGAGTCTAGACCAGCTGTTCTGACAAAGGGCATGTATTTCCCCGACAAAGCTCGCTTAATTAGGGCTGTAAAAATCTACAGTATAAGAGAGTGTCGTGATATGACGGTAAGTGAGTAAACTACGGAGAAATACAAGGAGGTATGTTGTAGGTGGTTTTTGGGTTGTCACTGGATGTTGCGTGCCACCAAGAAGAAATCCGGTTTGTGGAAAGTTGGTAAATTTATTAGTGAGCACAGATGTGAACTGGACATACAATGAGAATCACTTCAATTTGGATGTGGACTTGATTTCTCTTTTCTTGATTCCATATTTGGAAGTGCCATTAGGTTCAAGATTAAATAGTATATTAGAGCCATCCACCAGTATGGTTGTACTATAACCAAAAGAAAGGCATAACTCGGTTGCAAATGTGCCTTTGAACTTATTTCTGGTGACTGGGGATAAGTCTTTTTTAAATTTTCCCAGCTACATGACCGCAATGCAACACTTTAATCGCAGGACTGTTGTTCCATGGAGGTATGAGCTAAGTTTGGACAGACACGCATATATTTTCAACTATGTATTCTGGTCATTTAAATCGGAAATTGATGGTTTTGTGCATTGTCGTCCTGTTATTTCCATAGACGGTATTCATGTCAATGGAAAGTATGATATTAAGCTTTTGATTGCAGTTGCACTAGATGCCAAGGGGCAAATATTTCCATTAGCTTTTGCCATATGTGCCAATGAAAGCGAAGAGACGTGGACTCTTTTTTTAACCACTTGAAGCAGCATGTCGTCAAACAACGTTCAGGTATTTGTCTAATATCTAATCGCCATGGAGTTATTTTAAGTTTTGTGCATCACTTGCCTGAATGGTAGGAACCATATGCATACCACTGTTACTGTGTGCGGCACCTGAAGGCCAATTTTCAGAAGAAATTTCCTGACAAGACCTTGCATGACTTAATGTGGATGGCTGAAACTGAGCACCAACAGTGCAAATTTACGAGGCGCATGGAAGCGATCCGACAGTTAGAACCAAGAGCCTATACTTGGTTGATAGGGGCATGAGATTCACGTGTGGACATTGCATGCTGATGGTGGTAGACGATGGGGAGCCCTTACAACCAACATGTCACAGTCATTCAACGGCTTGTTGATGTCTGCCCGTGGACTGCCTGTCACTGCCATGGTCCGCATGGCATTCAAATAGAGTGTAGAGAGGTTTGTTGAAAGGCATGCGACTGCCTCTGTATTGATGGACCGGGGTGTTGTATTTATTCCAATACCCAAGAAAATATTTGAAAGGTCCAGGAGGCGAGCACAATGGCATTCATTTCTTTAGTACGATCATGAACGGGGTGTTTTTGAAGTTAAGACAACTATCAGCGGACACCATGGGAATAATCTACATACGGGAATGAAAATAGAAAGTTGCGTTCATGTGGAATATGGACCATCTACCACATGTCGTGCACACATGCGTTGAAGTGCTTTCAACAAGTTGGATATGGGGAAACAAACTATATTGATAGGCAATACCGTGTTGTTGCATGCATAGACACGTATAGTGGAAAGCTGAAGCCATTAGGTGCTGAGCATTATTGGCCGCCGGAACCTTTTAAGATGGTTTGTAACAAGGACTATTTGCGCAAGCTGCACGTGAAAAAGAGAACGCGCATACGAAACCAAATGGATGGCGGTGACGAAGTTTATGCATGTAAATGTAGCATATGCTTGCAAACAGGACACGGCCATCGTAAATGTCCTTCAGGTAGTGTGCATGGCGGTGGTAATCCTGGTGCAAGTTCGTCCAATGTACCCAACTATCAAGGATACCCCTAGTAAATTATTTTGGTATTATTTTTTGTAATACATGTCTGTACTTATGTTTGTTTCAGTATATATACAACAAAATAAATTTCCACAATGTTGTTACATCTTATTTTTTAACGTTATATTTTGATATGGTTGTTAGTAAACATGTCCAAGAATATGGTATAAAAAAATCTCGTATTAAAAAATAAATTTAAATATGTAAAGCGTGGTACAATAATGTGTTTTATCAATTATCTTGTCGTTCTTAAAAAGCTGTAAAGTGTGGTTTAAAAGCTTGAATGATTGAAGAAAAAGCTCTTTTTTTGGAGGAAAAGTAAATATGTAAATCACAGTATAATACTACGATTTGTTGAGTTGTCATGTCGTTCTGAAAAAGCTGAAAACCATGTGAAAACTCTTGTTTTTTATTAGAATAATTTAATATGTAAATCACAATATAATACTAGCTCTCTTGACACTGCCTAGTGAATTTTGCTAAAAAAATACTATGTTTTTGTTGTGCAGTCTTCACTATAAATAATGGTCGCATGCTACTTATATTGTTCGCTTAACAATAACCAAAGTTTCTCTATAAGAAATGTCTGAACAAAACGTTTATGTCCCAAGGTGCTATTGCGGAGAAAAATGTAGTTTGTTCAAATGGTGGCCAGATGGTGGAAGTCGCTACTGGGCATGTACGAACAATCTTGACGAGCAACCCGACAAGCCTACATGTCAATTTGAGGTATGGATGGATGAAGAGTGTATAAAAAAGTACTACAACGACAAAATTTATGATCTTCATGTTATGTGTTCGAGGCAACATGAGCAGGAGCGCCAAACCAACCAACAAATTGAGGATTTGAAGGCAAAACTCAATGAGGTAGAAGAAGAGAAGAAAAGGCTGGAAGACCAACTCGAGTGGTTGGAGCGAATTATTGGAAGCGGATTATGATTAAGCAGTGCCTTGGATGCCATAAGCATAGTAGTTTGTCTTTATGTTTCCGTTGTGTAGTGTTTTTATTAGTTTTACTATTTTTATTTCTATATTTGTCGTGTTTGAGTTTGTGTTAACCCATTTAAATAAAAATGTTGTTCAAATTTTGTTACAACAATGTGTTGTTCAAATAGAATTGTTGTTTTATTTACATAATGTATTATTTTCTTCATAGAATTGTTCAATTCAACTTATTATTCTTGCAAAAGAACACGAATCTTAAATATTTAAAGAAAAATGTACATGTAAATCGCGGTATAATACTACGTATCGTTGAGTTGTCATGTCGTTCTGAAAAGGATGAAAACCATGAGACAAAAGCTGTTGTTTCAGAATAATTTAATATGTATATCGCGATACAATACTACGTATCGTTGAGTTTTCATGTCATTCTGAAATGAATAAAAACCATGTGAGAAAAGCTTGTTTTTTCATAATACTTTAATATGTAAATGGCGGTATAATAATACGTATCATTGAGTTGTCATGTCGTTCTGAAAAGGATGAAAATCATGTGACAAAAGCTGGTATTTTCAGAATAATTTAATATGTAAATCGAGGTATAATACTACATATCGTTGAGTTGTCATGTTCTGAAAAGGATGAAAACCATGAGAAAAAAACTGGGTTTTTCAGAATAATTTAATATGTAAATCGCGGTATAACACTATGTATCGTTAAGTTGTCATGCCGTTCTGAAAAGGATGAAAACCATGTGAGAAAAGCTGGTTTTTTCAGAATAATTTAATATGTAAATCGCAGTATAATACTATGTATCGTTGAGTTGTCATGTTATTCTGATAAGGTTGAAAACCATGTGAAAAAATCTGATTTTTTCAGAAAACATATTGCAACTTCTTGCCTATAAATAAAGAGCATATTCTAGTTATTCTCTGCACTTAACAACAGCCTATAATCGAGCTTATCCATAAACCCAAACTTCTCTTTAAGAACTGTCTCGATGACCCTTTCATTCCCCCAAAGTGCGACTGTGGAATCAAAAGTATGATGTACGATGATTGGGAAGAAGTTGGACGCCACTATTGGGGTTGTATGAACAAGTTTAATAGGCAATCCGACGTACCTATATGCAATTTTAAGCTATGGGTTGACAAACCATGTGAACAAGAATACTACAAAGACAAGTTGTATTATCTTCATGATGTGTGTACGAGGCAGTGGAACAGAGAGTGACAATCGAAGCAATAAATTGAATATTTGAAGGCGAAGATCAAGGAGGTGGAAGAAGAAACAAAATTGGTAAAAAAGCTCAAGAGGATGAAGCAGAGAATACTAGAAGGTAGTAACTAAGCAATGACATTTACATGTTGAGTGTTTATGATTATCTTCCTGTTTCATTTTGTCAAGTGATTTCATTAGTTCTATTGTTTGTTTTTGTATTAGGCATATAAGGTTTGTGTTTGAGTTGTACTGTTTAGTAAAATTGCTGTTCAATTCAATTAAAATAAAATTTTTATTAAAACATAATTGTTAGCATTATTTACATAAAGCACTATTTATACAAAGTCAATACATAAGTAAATCAGTGAGTGCCGCAGCCTGTGTGCTTCAGTGTTGCTGCTGGCCTAAGTCGCATCCCCTGTCGATGTGCACACTATCTGGATCATCATCGTCAAGCCACCTCTTTATGTGCGGATGTGAAACAGCATCGACACTACAAATGGTAGGATCGGAAGAATAGGGCATCGGGCCGTTTGCAATCTACAAAACAAGAAGTAATCTTAGCATGTAAAAGTGTATTATTTTGATTTTTGTGTTTAAGCAAAAAACATATTTTCTCTCCATGGTCTCGTCATATGCATCACCGCATTTAGTGTCCTCAAACATGGGCTGTGGCGAAGACTGCATAACACCATTAAAATTAATTAATTGCAGCATATTAATGAAAAAATTTAAATTGAAATATTAAAGTAATACAAACATACCGCCGCCTGTGGTAGATCCGCATAAATCGGAGGGGATGAGGGATAACTCAACCTGCCCCCACCATCCACATCCCGGGTCGTCCGATCCTTAGCTAAAATAGACGGGCATGCGAATTACTGATCGACATCCCGTCGAATGTACCCAAGATAGACAATGTTCCTGAAGGGTTGACCTGCGATGATGGCAAAGATAGATGAAGGCTATACGAAGGCATGCTGCTGGAAGGCTCACCCTGCTGACCATCTCCAAGCGCTTAAAATCCAAGGTCCTCGTCATGTACCTCAGCAGGTGGGTCTATAGGTACCTCAACGCCCCCTTGCTGGGCACCACCTCCTCGCCGTCTCCCGTGACCTCTTGGGGAACCCCTCCCTCGTGCCCTACCCCTGCTTCATGGGACTGCCATACGACGATTGTAGGCCTTTGGAGCCGCATACTGAGCCTCGTGGTCAAACCTCTCAGCATCTATCGCCTATATCACAATTATAACATATTAATAAACCACAAGGACATACCAATGCCTCGTGCCTCCCGGCGTACGGTCTATAGCGGTCGCCAAGTACATGAATGGGGTTCCCGACCATTAGCCTGGTATGATGGCGTACCACTCACCATACAGATAAATCGTGGCCTCCTGCATAATTGTTGGAGGTGGCGGGATACGCTCAACTCGCTCCTCCCAATAAACTAACTGCTAATGTAGCCATCTGATATACTGCTGGTCTATGCTAGCACGGTTGTCTCGCTGATAGTGTATAGCATCCCATCCAGGCTCCCTCGATATAGGATGGAGACGGTGAAACTATTGAAGCACACGCTCTGTGGCATGATACTAAACGTGATCGAAGAAGATCATCAGGACGGAGGTGCTCCAAAGCAGCCGGTTGACTGAGAAACAAGCGGGCAGCTGAGTCAGCAACTCGATCTTGTACGGCGTCCAGATGAACTACCAAATAATAACATAAAAGTGAGTACCCGCAACACAAATCAATTTAAAATAAGCAAGTGTAGGTAGATATTTACCTGTCCGTCCACCAACATATCTAAAACATCCCTGAGAAGGGGATATTATGATGCGCATCGGTCCCTCAGTAGTTCCCTCGCTGGAGAATCCACCTGACAGCTAGAGGGAGAAATGGATAATCCTCACCGGGCGGAAGTGGTGGTAGAGGTGGCTGCAACGGCATGATCCGCTGCCATGCCCAAACCTAAGATAAAATGTTGATGTAAATTTCATGAGTCATTTCAGGGTATAGAGAATTTATAGTATAGAACAAAGTATTTGGAAATTTTGTCACCTGTAGGAGGGACAGAAAACCACATATATCCACCGCTGGACCTATGCTCGCCCGGCACATGCTCCTATACAAGTATGCCAGAACAGCAGCACCCCAGCTGTACTGGGGTAACTCATCCAGCTGCTGAAGATAATGGAGAAAGCGCGTACTCATTCTACTCCCCGAAGTGTCCGGGAACAAGATTCATCCAAAAAGTAGGAGCAACGTCAGCCGCGTGTACCTATCAATCAAAAGATCCTCCGTCTCGGCAGTAATGTCTGGGTGCAAAAATACCATTTGATCTCTAATGGCTGACAATGCAACGCGACTGCCCCTAGCGCCACCCTATGGTCTGAAACAAGTAAACTCCCCCATCATATCCAAAAACTGGGCACGCGTCATGCCTCTAATGTAGTGGGGCAGTGCCACGGCGCGTCCATCTACGCGCAGCTCATATAAAACCTGAACATCCTCTAGTGTGAGGGTGGCCTCTCCAGTGGGCAAGTGAAAAGTATGCATCTCCGGTCGCCACCGTTCTATCAAGTCCGTGATGAGAGATCAATCAAGCTGTATCCGTCCAAGCTCAAAAATCGTTATAACCTTGTAGCCTGGAGGCGCACTACTATACGATCATGGAAAGGATGTGCCGCGATAAACTCCCACAAATCGTCATGTATCCTAGGGCGGAGAGCCTGCATCGACAGTTGTCCCTCCCATACAAAGGAGGACCTATGGTCACCCTACGACACTAATAGCTGATCCTCGACAGGTCCAGGATGCGCAGGCGGAGGAAAGGCCATGTCGTCTACTATAATTTAAATAAAATTAATTATTTGTGTTAGTTTAATAAATTAAATAATTAATTATATTTAATTAATTATTCCGTTCTTGATTTTTGAGGCCCGGTAGCACCGAGTTATCCTTAATTATTAGGCACGTCAATTTCAATAATTTTTAGAATTTTCTTACCTTAAAAAATTAAATTGTAAATTTTTTGAATTGGAGTGAATTTTTAAGGCCCGGTAGCACCGAGTTATCCTTAATTATTATGCGCCTCAATTTCTATATTTTAAGTATTTTGTTAGCTACTAAGCTTCTACGCTAAAATACTCTATATTTTACTACGCTAAAAGGCTCTATATTTTACTACGCAAAAATGCACTTTTACAACGCAAAAAGGCTCTATTTACAAATTTATCAAAAGTAATATGAACATGACATTAACAATACAAATAAAACAAATAAATAATATATTATTTGACAATACAAATTGGTTATCAAATTTGAATTTTTTGGTCTCAAAGATAATAAATCAATTCGGGTATATAAAAGATACATAATTAAACACAAACATAAATATAAATTCACATGAGACACACTAAACAATTCAAATTTTTTAATTGGAGTGAGTAATTAGGTACGGTTCCCCGCTTGACTATTTGGGCCAGGTAGCATCGAGAATCCTTAATTATTATGCGTGTCAATTTCAACAATTTTTAGAATTTTATTACCTTAAAGAATTAAATTATATAATTTTAAATTGGAGTAAATAATTATGTATGGGTTCTGGGCCTATTTTCTGGGGTCCGGTAGCACCGAGTTATTCTTAATTATTATGCGTGTCAATTTTAATAATTTTTAAAATTTTGTAACCTTAAAGAACTAAATTATATATTTTTGAATTGGAGTGAATAATTATGTATGGGTTCCAGCTTGATTTTTGGGGCACGGTAGAACCGAGTTATCCTTAATTATTATGCATGTCAATTTCAACAATTTTTAGAATTTTATTACCTTAAAGAATTAAATAATAAATTTTTAAATTGGAGTGAATAATTATGTATGGATTTCAGGCTCGATTTTTTGGGCCCGGTAGCACCGAGTTATCCTTGATTATTATGCGTGCCAATTTCAACAAGTTTTTAAATTTTGTAACTTTAATGAATTAAATTATAAATTTGTGAATTGGAGGGAATAATTATGCATGGGTTCCAGGCTTGATTTTTGGGGCCCGATAGCACCGAGTTATCCTTAATTATTATGCATGTCAATTTCAATATTTTAGAATTTTGTTACCTTAAAGAATTAAATTATAAATTTTTGAATTGGAGTGAATAATTATTTATGGGTTTCAGGCTTTATTTTTGGGGCACTGTAGCTCCGTGTTATTCTTAATTATTATGCATGTCAATTTTAATAATTTTTAGAATTGTGTAACCTTAATGAATTGAATTTATAAATTTTTGAATTGGAGTAAATAATTATGTATGGGTTCCAGGCTTGATTTTTGGGCCCCGGTAGCACCGAGTTATCCTTAATTATTATGCGTTTCGATTTCAATAATTTTTAGAATTTTGTTACCTTAATGAATTAAATTCTAAAATTTTCAATTTGAGTGAATAATTATGTATAGGTTCCAGGCTTGATTTTTGGGGCCTTGTAGCACCGAGTTATCCTTAATTATTATGCTTGTCGATTTCAATAATTTTTAGAATTTTTTTACCGTAAAGAATTAAATTATAAATTTTTGAATTGGAGTGAATAATTATATTTGGGTTCCATGCTTGATTTTTGGGGCCAGGTAGCACCGAGTTACCCTTAATTATTATGCGTCTCAATTTCAACAATTTTTAGAATTTTGTTACCTTAAAGAATTAAATTATAAAATTTTAAATTCGAGTGAATAACTATGTATGAGTTCCAGGCTTAATTTTTGGGGCCCGGTAGCATCGAATTATCCTTAATTATTCTGTGTCTCAATTTCAATAATTTTTACTTAAATTATAAATTTTTGAATTACAGTGAATTTTTGAGTCCCGGTAGCACCGAGTTATCCTTACTTATTATGCTTCTCAATTTTAATATTTTTTGAATTTTGTTAACTACTAAAACTCTACGCTAAAAGGCTCTATATTTTACTACGCTAAAAGACTCTATATTTTACTACGTTAAAAGGCTCTATATTTTACTATGCTAAAAGACATTATATTTTACTACGCTAAAAAGGTTCTACAAACAAATTTATCAATAATAATATGAACATAACATTAACAATACAAATAAAACAAATAAATAACACAAATTCACAAAAGTTAATAAGTCAATCCGGGTATATAAACAACAACAACAATCCAGTATAATCCCACTTATTGGGGTCTGGGGAGGGTAGTGTGTACGCAGACCTTACCCCTACCCTTTGGGTAGAGAGACTGTTTCCAAATAGACCCCCAGCATCCTTCTCTCCAAGAACTTCCCACCTTGCTCTTGCGGAGACTCGAGCTCACAACCTCTCGGTTGGAAGTGGGGGTTTCTTACCATCAGAGAACCCCTATTGTCTTAATCCGGGTATATAAAAGATTCAAAATTAAACACAAACATAACATAAATTCACATGAAAATACATTAAACAATACAAATATGCATCTACTATACGGGTTTTGACATTATCTAAATCGAGATACCTCGATTTTAAGGTTTTTGAATATTATTGAAATTGAACTTTTTACCCGAATGACAGAATCCAAAGCTTTTTTTGTGTGTGGGACCTTCACACCTTGCTCTTTAGATGAAGGATGGGGCCGAATTTTTTTTAAAAAAATGACGGGGGTGGGGGACCAGATTGTTGGAATTTTTTAATGGTAAAAGTGTTCTGTCGATCTAAGGAAGAAGAAGGGGTGTTATTTTTCTAATGTAGTTCGCAATATAATATTGCGAATTACTAATTCGCAGTATTATACTGCAAACTATATTAATTTTTTTAATAGTTCGCAGTATAGTATTGCGATTTACGTGAAAACATAATTATTTTAGTTAATTCGTTGTACTATACTGCAAATTACATTAATGGGAAAATTTCCGTTAAAATAATTCGCAGTGCAGTACTGCGAAATACCTATTTTGTAACTTTTTTAAACATTAAAAATGTGCTTTATGTCTAATTATTTATTAATTAAGTTTCGGACTCGTTTCCATGATCTTTTTGTTCTTGACACCACTATTGATGCAACTTCATTGGAGCCTTCACCTACAGTTGAGCCAGTCTCAGCCTTTGTTCCATCCAGTCCTTCTATTCCTCCTTCTTTGAACTGAGAAGACTCTGCAGCTGATGCCTTTGAGAATGATACAGCTCTATCAGTCCTTGTCGCTAGTACTGACTTTTCTACACTTAGTGAGGCTCCTTATGATACTGTACTAGATGTTACTATTGATCCAAGTCCTTGTGAGCTTACAGGAGCGAGGAAAGTCATGCAGAACCTTTAAGCCTCCTGGTTGGCTTAGTGATTATGTTAATAAGGGGTCCAAGCCTTTATCACATGATATAGTGGGCACAACTTACCCTTTATTAGCATACATGTCACATGCTTCAATTTCAGACACCTATTACAAGGTTATTTGCTATCTCATCTGTGAGGTAAAGAAGCTCTTCATGATCCATAGTGGATAGCAGCTATGCTACAAGAACTACAGGCCCTTCAAGATAATCACACCTGGCAGCTAGTTGATTTACCTCCTACAAGAGGGCCATTAGTTGCAAATAGGTATTTAAAATCAAATAAAATATTAAAGAAGTAATGGATAGATACAAGACTGGGTTGGTAGCCGAGGGTACACTCAACGTGAGGGGTTGGATTACCAAAGAGACTTCTTTACTTGTGGTTGAGATGGTCATTGTGAGGATTGTCTTATCATTGGTTGCAATGCATGGTTGGAAGCTACATCAAATGGGCATATTCAACGCATTTCTCTAGGGTGATCTTGTGGAGGATGTTTACATGGTTTCACCTCTTGGTTTTCTAGGATATGGGGAGTGTAGGAGAGTATGCACACAATAAAAGTCATAGTATGGATTGAAAGCGGCCTCTCGACGGTGGAATCTTAAGCTTTGTGAAACATTTTCTCCTAAAGTTGTTCATTTTCCTCTTAATTGTTGAAAGTTAGAAAATAATAGGTTTTATGTAAGAAGTAGATTATCCTTCAAGTGATTCTAACCGAAACCTTGTTACTTGTTTTACTTAAGCAATTGTTGATGTCTTTTCGAGTATTTTGAAGTGAGCATTATCAATGTGTTTGTTTATTCTATTGTAATTCTCTTTAACCTGTTTATTTTATACACTTTTTCAACCAACTTATTTGGTTTATCTTGTAATATTATTTCCACTTGTTAATAACTGAACTGATTCTCTTGAAAAAGAATTCCTCGTCATCATAGATTCAGTTATTGGTATTTGCTCAATGATGACATGCAAGTACATAAGAAGTTTTATTATGATATGAGACACAAAATAAAAATTTTCCAAATATATTGATGATTTTGCAGATGAAAACTAACAAGTGTAGTATGTGAAAGGAGAAGATATATAGATGACTGTATTGTGGAAGACAAGCAAAAGAAGTTCAGCATAGGAAGACATCGTTGAGATCAAGATTTACAGAAATCGAGTGTTGGAGAAATGTTAATACTCTAACTACTGTTTTGGATTATGGATATTTGATGATAGTAGTTATTTGACTCAAACTGATAGTAGCCGTCGAATTCAAATGATGTATTTTTTTAATGTTGTTGACACTCTTACAATATCAAGGTAAATTTAAATAAATATATTATCTGTTAGGATGAAAATTAGCCTATTTTATCAAAAATAAATTATGTTATTATTTAGTGTGAATATTATTACTAATAACATTGATGATGTTGGAATAACCTTTTAAATAAAAAATAGGTATAATGTTTCCTAACTTTTTGATGCCATTATGATGATTCTTAATTTTCTTTTATCGTCAACAAAACAAATAATTACCGGCCATAACGAAAGCCATTAAAACCATATAAAAAGGTTGATTCAGGGGCACTTTTACTCACTATTGTAATTGCTGCTAAAAAAGTCAGATCTTTTTAGCGGCAATAACGTATATCTTTACCAGCAATCTTAATAATTGCCGGTAAAGCTTTTAGCGTTGCTAGTTACACTGGCAAATAATGAATTACTGGTAAAAAATTTTGCAACCATTATTATTGCCACTAAAGCGAATATTTATTGCCGCTAGAATTCCTTTTTGTAGAAGTGAGCTAGCCCTTATCCTGGTTTATGTGAATGGCCTGCTCATCACATATTCTTCCTATTCTCTCGTTCATGCAGCTAAGCTCATGCTTCTTCAACATTTCAAGATCAAGGATCAAAGGGAGATGATATAATTCATTGGTCTTGTAATTACAAGAAGTATAGATGAAATACTAGTATGTCAAAGAAATTTTGCACTGGACCTTATTGCAGACTTAGGATTGGCTGGTTCTAAGCCTGCTGACATACCTATAGAGTTCAATCAAAGGCTCATTACTGCAGAATTTGATCATAGTTATAAGGCTAAAGGTAGTACTGATGAGTTGCTGTCTGATCCCATTGGCTATCAAAAATTGGTAAGGAAGCTACTCTATCTAACAATGACTCGACCAGACATAAGTTACACAGTGCAAAACCTAATTCAATTTATGCATATACCAAAGAAATCACACATCGAAGGAGCTCTAAGGGTGGTGAATTACTTGAAGAATGTACCTGATTTGGGCATTATTTTCTAAGCTTTCCTCACAACTTAGAGTCTACCGTGATACTGATTGGACCACTTATCCCATGAAAAAAGGTCAATTAGTGACTTCATAGTCAAGCTGGGAGACTCCTCAATTTTTTGGAGATCAAAGAAGGAAAGTACAGTATCAAGAAGTTCAGCAGAGGAAGAATACATAAGTATGGCCGATGCAATTACTAATATATTTTGTCTCATCGGACTATGTGAGGAACTGAAGGTGAAACTAGAGTTGCCTGATAAACTATATAGTCATAATAAGGTATTGCTTCAAATTGTTGCTAATCCTCTTTATCATGAACGAGCGAAGCACATAAAAATTGACTGTCACTTCATTAGAGAGAAGATCCTAAAAGGCCTTATACACACAGAACACGTGTCCACAAACTTGCAGCTGGCATATATTCTAGCTAAAGGTTTAGGAAAGGCGCAGTATGAGCAAAAATATTTCAGGTATTTAAAGTCAATTGGTTTTACACTGAATATGTATGTGTATAAGCGGTTAATCAATACAGCTGTAATAATATTCCTCATCTTCTCTCTTTTCCTCTCTAAGCTCTAATCTCTCTTAGTCAATTTAGATGCATTCATGGCAGATGTTTGACAAATAACTATGATTTGTTTAAAACTATAGAATATTTTAAAAATCTTATTTTTTAATTTCTATTTACGTCCAATTAAGGGATGGAGGAACTCAAAACCTAAATGCCAATATTTTGGACTCAAAATACATTTCTATAGTGAAAAAAGTTATTTTTCTACATAAAATGCGATATTATACTGCATTTTACTTTGATAGAATTTTACCCGTTAAAGTGAAGTGTAATATAATGCTGCATTTTAAAAATTGATATTGTTTAATTTACAGTAGATAACATGGACGTACCGCCTGTGCATCCTGGAGAGAGAGCTAGTGGAGGAGACTCTCTCCGCCTACGTATGGGAGGGAGAGCTAGTAGAGCAAACTCTCCACGCCAGGAGAGTGGACAACGTGTAGGACTTTATGAGGGATAGAATTTTCCATCCCAGTGTAGTATAGCGCCTACGTTATACGAGCTTCCATAGGATTTTTGAGATTGCATGGTTGTAGCTCGATTGGTCTCAAATAACGGCTTTAATTGAGCTTTTGTGACCGGGGACGCACACTTTCCACCTGTCCATTGGCGAGGCCATCATCACGCTTTAGGATGTTCAGGTTTTATATGAGTTACCTGCTGATGGACTGGCTGTTGCGCTGCCTCAGTATATGATAGCTATGATGCATTCCCAGTATTTGGACTTGCTACAGCAGTTCACTAGTTTCAGGCCACAAGGTAAGGCTGCAGCTTCAGAGGGAAGTCATATTTCTGTGATAGCTATTAGAAAATATTTGGAGGTATTGCACCTCGACTTTACCCGCGAGACAGATGATCTACATATTCACTAGTACACGAGGTTGGCATTGCTTCTTCTTTTTTAAAGTGTCTTGTTTCCGAACACTTCAAAAAATCTAGTGAGTATGCGATTTCTATATCATCTTCACAGCTAGATGAGATATCCCAGTACAGCTGCAGCGTTGCTGTTCTCGCTTACCTATACAGGAGTATGTGTCGGGCTAAAATAGGCACCCAAACAGCGTATGTGGTTTTCTTCCGCTTCTACATGTGACAACATATTCTAATACTCTCTTCATTACTTCAAATTCTATATAGTCAAAATGACTCTTAAACTTTACATCGACCTTGTATGTTAGGCTTGGGCTTGGGAGCAGTTCCTGCCGTTGTAGCCACCTCTACCACTATTACCTCCGGAATTAGCACCTTCATTTCTCCCTTTAGATAGGAGGTGGGTTCTCTGGCGTGGAAATTACCAAGCCATTGATGCTCCTCATATTCTCACTCTTGTCAGCGATGTGTTGGATATGCTGGAGGCCGCACAGGTAAATATGTACCTAAATTTACTTGTTGTAAATTCACTTATGTTGCGCATACTCACTTTTATGTTATTATTTGATAGTTCATGTGGACGCCATACATCGAGGACTTGATTGCTGGGCTGCCCGATTATTGTTCGATCGGCCGACTGATTTGGAACACTTCTATCCCACTGATGTGTCTCGATATTTTGGAGCATCATGCCAGAGAGTGTGTACTTTGCCAGTTTGACCTTCCATGGACTATAATGAGGGAGACTACATGGGAGGCTACACATTATCAGCGGGAAAGCGAACGTCGCATTTGTAGCATGGCTAGAGGCGTAGATCCATACTTAGGACCAGCGAGAGGACCTGATTCCGCCCTTCACAAGCAGCGACAATTGATATTTATACCGCCTAGTACCGCCGCGTTACCCAATTGATGATCGGGAACCCCGTTCATCAATCTAGATGGTTATACAGACCATACGCTAGGAGGCACGAGGCAGTGGTATGTTGTTTTGGAACCCATACTTACAACTGTGATATAGAGTTCTATATTTAGTATTTTTAATATTGTGCAAGCTACTGGTCATCATTTATTCTACCAGTTGGGAATGTAGATGTAGCAGCGTGCCGAAAATCCTACAATTACTAAGTATGGCTAGCAAGTGGTAGAGCTGGCTCTCTGGACATTTCAGTGAGCCAGAGAGGACGAGATGTTAGATCACGCTACTGAGTATATGGCACTAGAGCACTACCATCGGGGTAGGCCTGTCGCATGCTCGAGGGGACAGGCATGAGCCGGACTTCCCCACGAGGCAGGGTTGTCCCACGAAGAAAGGGTGCCCCACGGGGTCATGGGGGAAGGCGAGGAGGTGGTCCCCAGCAAGGGGATTTGAGACACATGTTGAGCTGCCTGATGAGGATCTTGGAGATGATTAGTTGGGTTACATCCCTCAACAAGACGAGCCTTCCAGCAGCACACCGTCGTATAGCCTTCAGTTGGATATGCCAGCATCGCAGGTCACCCCGTCAGATCCATTATTGATCATGGGTACATTCGACGCAGATGTAGAGTAGTTCTTTTCAGGCGCATCAATCGCAGCTAAGGATTGGACCCGAAACATAAATCAAGGGAGCATGTTGAGTTTTGGCTCATCCTCGGCAGTTGTAATGGATCTATCACAGGTGCATATATGTTTGTATTACTATTAAATTTTATTTTTTTCCTTAATTTTTTTCCATAAATTAATTTTTAATTTTCTTATTAAGGCTTCATCGCCCATCAGAGAGCTCACTTTATGCGATGATGAGGACTCCATGGATGCTTATATTCAGGAGCCTCACGAGACAATGGTAAGAAAATATTTTTGACTTAACACGTATATTACAAATATACATTTTCATATACTAAGCTTGCTAATTGTTTTGTAGGTTGCTGACAGACCAACGACCATTTCTACCGATCCTGCGAGCTCTAATGACGATCATGTTGCAGCGCATCCTCACATAAAGAGGCGGCGTGATGAGGATGATCCTGATAGTATACTCGGGCCACAGGGGATGCGCCTCAGGCCAGCAGCTGCATTGAAGCACACAGACTGTGGGACACATTGATTTTTTTTTCTTCGTATTTTATGTCAATAATACATTATGTAAATAATTGCAAGAATTGTATTTTAACACAATTTGAGCAACAATTTTATTTTACCACTACAACACAAACAAAAACATAGCAAACCTAACATAACATAGATTCAGTACAACTAATGAAAACACATGACATAAGAAACATAAAGATACATTACTATGCTCAACACGTACATGTCATTGTTTAGCCATGACCGCCTAGTATTCTCTGCTCCAACCACTTAAATTTGTCTTCCAGCTTATTTTTTTCTTCTTCCACCTCCTTGAGTCTCTCCTTCAGTTCCGCAACTTCTCGTTTGTATTATTGTTATATTCCTGTTGCTTCAAACACAAATAATGAAGAGAATACAACTTTCCTTTGTTGTATTCTTGCTGACAGGGTTCATCAATACATACCTCAAAATTACAATCAGGTTCACCAGGAACCTTATAAAACTTGTTCATACACGCCTAGTAACGGTGTCTAGCTTCTTCGCAACAGTCGTGCATCATGTATTTTTTGCCGCACTCGCACCTTGGGACATAAAGGGGTTAAGACATTTATTAAAGCGTAAAGAAAAATCTTTCTTTTATGTAAATATTTGTTATTCGTTACTGTTAAGCGCAGAAAATAACTAGAATGCACTTGTTATATATAGGACAGAGAATACGCAAAACATAGTATTATACCCCGCTATACATATTAAATTTTTCTGAAACGAAACAACTTTTACGGAGTCGGTTCAACTTTTCAGAACGACAAGACAACATAAAAATGTACTATTGTACCATGCAATATATATTTAATTTTTCTAAAATGAAACAGCATGTGCGCAATCGGTTCAGCTTTTCAGAGCGACAAGACAACACACAAAACTTAGTATTGTACCATGCTATACATATTTAATTTTTTTGAAATGAAATATCTTTTGCGTAGTGGGTTCGACTTTTCAAAACGATAAGACAACACATAAAACGTAGTATTGCACCGGACGATACATATTCTTGATTATTATCTTTTATTATCTTTTATTTTCATGTATGTTTCTTTAGTTATGGTTGTTGTGCTTTTATCTCTTCGAATATTATGTTATGAATTTTCGATCTTTAGATGGATCTTCTTTACTAACACCAATAAGTTGAATGTTGTAACAACCATATCATCATCTCAATTCAAAAGTTCATGTTAAAAAATAAGATGTAACAAGATTGTGGAATATAATGTTATTTGATAGATATTGCAACATATACAAGTACATGCACTTATTACAAAAAGCATTACAAAAACAAAACACTAGGTGTATCCTTGATAGTTGGGTACATTGATGAACTTACACCAGGAGTTGGTTTACCACCGCCACCCACACAGGGTGAAGGAGATTTATGACGGTCATGTCTTGTTTGCGAGTATATGCCACATTTATGCGCATAAACGGTATCACCAACATCCATTTGGTTCGGTATACGGGGTCTCTTTTGCACTTGCAGCTTGCACAAATAGTCCTTGTTACACACCATTTTAAATAGTTCCAGCGGCCAATAATGCTCAGCATCCAATGTTGCAACCACCCACTATATATGTCTATGTATGCAGCAACACTGTATTGCCTATCAACATAGTTGGTTGCCCTTAAACCAACTTGTTTCAAGCACTTCATGGCATATGCGAACGGCATGTGGTAGATGGTCCATTTTCCACATGAACACAACATACTGGTTTCATTCACCGTTTGTAGATTATTCCCCTGGTGTTTGCGAATAGCGGTACAAACTTTAAAAAAACGCTGGTCATGATTGTACTGTAAATATGAATGCCAATGTGCTCACCTCCTGTACTTCTCAAATCTTCTCATTGATATTGGCATAAATTAATCACCCATGTCCATCAATTTCGATACCGCTCCATGCCTTTCAACAAACCTCTCCGCAATCTGTTTGAATATCATCCAAACCATGGCAGCGACAGGAAATTCACGTGCATACTTCAATAATTCATTGAATGACTCTGACACATTTGTAGTCAAGGCTCCCCATCGTGTGCCACCATCAGCATGCAATGTCCAAATGTGAAGGTCATGTCTTATCAGCCAAGTATAGGCTTGTGGATCTAACTGTAGGATCACTTCCATGCGCCTCATGAATTTGCACTGCTGGTGCTCAGTTGCAGCTATCCACATTAATTCATGCAAGTCATTGTCATGATATTTCTTCTGAAATTGGCCTTTAGGTGCCTCACATAGTAACGTGGTATGCATGGGGTTCCTGGCATTCAGGCAAATGCCGTACATAACTTAAAATACCACTATACTGATCAGATATTAGACAAATATCTGAACACTTTTTGACAACATGCTGCTTCAAGTTGTTCAAAAAGCATCCACATCTCTTCGCATTCATTGGCACAAAAAGGCAAAAGCTAGTGGAAATATTTATCCGTTGGCATCTACTGCAACTGTAATCAAAAGCTTATTATCATACTTTAAATAGACATGAGTACCATTTATGGAAATTACCAGATGGCAATGCACAAAACCATCAATTGCTGGTTTATATGACCAGCAAACATAAATGAAATGAGGGGATTGATCGGCATGCCATGGGAAACTCTAGATTTATTAATGCTTGAGAACCACAAGAGCAGAGGTCTCCTCAAGATGATGGGTTTGAAGAAAAATCCTGAACTGGCGTGTCGAATCCTATATCTGTTTTAATTATTTGTATGAGAGGTGCGATTACAAGAAATCCTAACGTACCTATCCTGAAGAATTTTCCATCACATCGTTGTGACATATTCACCAAAGGATCATGTTTTGATCCCTGGGATTGATAGTGTTTCCCACTAAGAAAGCGAGAATCCACACAAGACTAGCGATGGTAACTAAGACTCTAATGGAGGGAATCGACAAACAACCATTTAACCTCGTACCAATTATCATTGCAGAAATATACCATGTCCTAGAAAGGTGTCAATAGGGAGCCAAACCCTTCAAAGGTTGTTATCTGCTACTTCAACTTTGGCTCGTGGAACATCTCCAAAAGGGTGAGTACAGGCAAGAGATCCATCGAAGGGACTGGGATGATCATATCGCTTTTTTATCATCCAAAACGAATGAATTACATGCCCAACATGTTCGCCCAATCGAATAATGCTAGAGAATGGCTCAAACTCTTTGAAAATCAAACTGAGGACCAGGTACAGTAGATGTTCAAGTGGTTCCCAACCGAAGAGTTCATCGTTCGATCCAGGGACGCACCTTTCCTGATACTAATCGGCTTAAGAGGAACGTACCCTTACGTACCTCTTCGAGTTATGAGACAAGCAGGCAGGAAGCAAGTTATACCTAGGGTCGACAAGATGAGTCACTTCCGGGCTAACTTCCAGAATGACGATAGTCCTTACAAGTGCCAGGCTCAGCAAATGTGGCACTGCAAGATTGCTATGGGAAAGGACTGCATCGAACCAAACAGATACCATAGAGGTTGTGATCCCTATTATTCGGGCTGGTTGGAGGATAATCATAGTGGTCTTGGCTAGCCTGGATTTGTTCAAGGCAACAGGATCATATATGAAAAGGCGAAAGCACAGGTCAAGTATAACCATCTGCGCAAGAGAATCCGAGAATGCGAAAGCGAGCATCGTGAGATACAGGAAGCCAATCAAAAACTAATTGAAGAATGGAAAAAGATGGCTGTCAGCGCCAATAAACGACTGGGGTATTTGGAGATTTGAACAACTCCAGAAAGAAGAACTCAACTGAAGGGGTAGAAGTCACGCATGGTCACAGTACTCTGTTCCCCAAGGAAAATGCATCCCAACTAGAACAAAAGCTGTTGAAGTTTCAGGATGAACTTGATCAAGTATGGAATCTGGCAAATCTATTATTTTCTCTCACCACTCCAGAGGTTACTTTCCCAAATTATCAGAATCTTGCACCTCCACAAAATATCCCAAAGCAACAAAACTATCCCATTCCTCACCACCACTACAATACTTGCCATACCTCATGTGAGCATATGATTTTTGACCGGTCGAAACAAACTCCTACAAGACTCTTAAAGTTTAGGATTTTCTCTTTTTAAATATTAGGGTCTTAATTTTTGGACATTAATTGCATATGCATGTTCATTACCGCGTGTTAGGATTAATTAGGATTTAATTGTTAAATAAACTTGTTTCATAAATTTAAAAATAAAAATATATATATGTGCCAGCACTTGAAGTTGTGTTTGTTCAATTTTGATTTATTTAAATTTTTTTGGTGATTTGTAGTTTTAAACTAAATTTAGTAACTAATTTTAATTAAAAGAAAAGAAAAAAATAATAATAAAAATACAACACATGGATACATATATAGGCAGCCACTCAGGCTGGCCACAATTGGGCCAGACCTGAGTGGCCCAACTCGTTCCTTCTCTAAATCCATACACACCCAGCCCAAACGACCAATCAGTCCAGTCCCTACATCCACATCCACCAAACGACATCGTTTTGAGACCCCATCATCCCAGCCGTTGATTTCACCCCAATCCAACGGTTCCCAAACCCCACCAAAATCCATACATATATGTCCAAACCCCTCAGTATACACACGACCAAACATCATCCTCCTCGTACCCTCTTCTCTGGCTGTAACGCCGTCCCTTCACCACCACCGACCACTGATTGACTACCCTGTCACCACCTTTGACCACCGGCCTACCACGCTACTGCCGCTGCCGAAAATCGCCCCACGGCGGGGGCCGGCAGCCAAACGGCCTTAAATTACACCTTTTAACCACCATGGCCTCCTCTACCCCGTCCCATAATCAGTCCCTTGGAACTCCACCCCTCCGCCTCGAATATCCATTCAAAGGTCGCCGGAAACCCTACCTCGTCGACCTCATTCCAAAGTCGTCCAAAATAACACCACTGAGACACCCTGACTTTCTCATTCCAACCATGCACCGCACCACCCTCAAATCCCCACGGAACTCCTCGAATCATCATCCAAAGCTAAACCCTAAATCCAAAACTTGTCGGAAAAGCCTCAAAACTCTCCCAAGCAGTATTTTACCCTCCTTACCACCAACCATGCCACCTTCGAGTCTCAAACGACACCAACCACTCTAAATCCCAAATCTGAGACCCATTGAGGTCTCAGGACTTCAAGAACCCCCCTGAACTCTGAAAAGGATTGAACACCATCTCGGGAGTTTCAAAATCCCTGTGGAAGAATCAAGGTCCAGCTGGACGGTTTAAATGAGAGCAAAAATGAAAGCTAATTTTTCCTGCACATTTTTCATTTCTAGCTGGCTAAGTGCTTAATTGTTTGTAATGATTGTCTAGGTCCTGTAGTTGCATGTGTAATACTCTGAACTTCTTTGGGGTTCTCTCTTGGTTGTTTGTTGGTTTATCCACAAGCTCATATGAAAATAGGTTCAATAATCATATGACTGCTTGTCACCTATCTGAAAGACTTTCTTGGGTAATACTGATATCTTGCTAAATATTGGCCCCCTGATTTTAGAAAGCAATTTTTTTTAGTCTTCAGTAATATGATTTTAGGGCTGAATTGACTTCCTTATGCTGATTTTCTTTAATTTATGGTATGCTTAGTTGACTCATATTCCTAAGGTTTTGATTCATAAGCTGATTGTTCATTTTTGCTTCTTGTTCTTAAGTATTTCTGAATATCATTGATTGAATCATGTTTGAAAGCTAAGATATATGCATTCTTTCTGGATATTTGATTCCTTGTTCTGTTAATCCTGTATAGAAGTTTGCTAATTTTTGGTTAATTCTGATTTTTCATGAGTCGGCTAATCTAAATTTGACTCAGGTTTGGTCGACCAAGGTCAATTGTGTTTGAATTGGAGTCAAAGAACTAACCAAGGTTAATTAGAGCTGAACCAGGGTTAAAGGAACTGACTAGGGTCAAATTCAGGGGTAGGGCAATTTAGGAAAGCTAGTAAGGGTACAAAAGGAATTGGAGTCTTTTAAAATCTAATAAGAGTCTTTTGGATCCTTCTAGTAGGGACTAATATATAATTCCAGCCTCAAACTTGATGCACAAGTTAAGAATTGAAGGACTACTTACGCAAAAACACAATTCAAAATGAGGACTAAAAAGAAACTAGTAAAAATCTGATGCCCTAACTGTTTTACTATAAATAAAACCATTTGGGGGAATTTAAGTTGATCCAGAAACCTTTATCTTTAACATTAGAGATGGAAATACTGATCTGGAACTTTTCTCTACAATTCTAAAGCTGAAATACTAATTCTATATCTGAAAATACCATTAGGATTGTTTTGTATCATTTTCTGAAGATTTAACTCTCCAAAACTCTGCTAAAATCTGGAAATCCTATTTTATTGGCTGTTGGTTGCTTAGCTGATCCCTTCTATTTACTCATAGGCTGTTTCCTTTGTTGCATTACAGGTACCATCTAAAGCTCATGTATATGTGAAGTTCAAAGTGAAATATACTCTCAAATGTGAAGATCTTGTTGTCATTTGCATTTTTTGTTTTTCTTCCCCCATTTCCCCTGTTGATTTGAATATAGGTGTAGCAACACAGTGGTTATTATGTTGTAATGTTAGGATGAATCATGTTTGTAATAATTGAACATTTGGGACTGTGGCTATGTGTAATAATTGGACTCTCAATTCGAATCTCGTATGTGCTTCAATCTCAATCCAGTTGGTTCAAGTGCTGAGTTTGTGCACTCAGAACCGCTGGATTTGGAAGCAGCAGTTCCAGTGATCATGCTATGCAAACCAAAAGTATTTTTAAACCTTTCAATTTATTTAGATCTTAGCATGCTTAATAATTTATTTAAGATTTGTCCTTTATACTATAACTTGAACCACATTCGAAGGTTAGAATTAGATTCTTATACTCTGGTTGATGAGTATATGAATTGTCTGATCCAAATCTAAGGTAGAAATTGATATAAAAATGGTTGTGAGTATTCTTCTTCGTGAATGTGTATACAATTCTGAGTCAAAATAGCTGCTAAGAACTGGACTCTTTTGTCCAGACCAACACTGGGCTCATTAGCAAAGCCCAGTACGCGCCAAGAACTGTAATTTAATACGATTTGCTGGGCTAAGTGATTCGCAGCCCAAACCTGTCAAAAATGGTTATCAATTGCAGCATGAGCGTTATGTGCTTCAGGGCTTTCCAAAACTCAATTTATTTGTGTGTTAGTTGGTCATGAACGAGGCCAAGGCACCTATAATATCCCCAAGCACCTAGATCATAAGTGAAATAATTAGTGGATTTAAACACAGCTTTGACAAATTTAGCATATTCCAGAATACCTATATAAAATAAATTGAGCCATGTAATTCAAACAAATACCATATGTAGGCTCCTTAATTCACTAGAACACGTAGAAAGAATAGGAGGTGCCGTTTAGCAAATTTCACGGTTTTCCCATAAATGTCTAGGGCGTAGTTACTATAGGCGCGTGTTTAATAAATAACTTCTTAAAATTCGGGTGAGCATATATGTGACCCAAATCCAAATCTCAACGAAGTTGGAGCGTGTCAAAATCCACGGCTGCATTTAGCTGACGTGGTTTGAGGCATCTTATGACAACGTTGAAATTCTTATTAAAATAATAATAAAAGCGATTTAGTTAAAAAAGCACATGAGTTAAACTATGTTCTAAAATCAGATAATTTAAGACAAATATGACAGTTGGGCGACCGTGCTAGAACCACGGAACATGGGAATGCCAAATACCTTCTCCCAGGTTAACAGAATTCCTTACTCAGATTTCTGGTTCGCGGAGTGTTAAACAGAGTCATTCTTTTTTTGATTCGTGATTCTAGCCGGTGATTTGGGACACCATGAATCTCCCAAGTGACAACTCTGAAATTCTCTTTAATAATTGAATCCCGTTTCGATTTTCCTTTAATTGTAAAAACTCCCTTATCTACGCCCTTCACCAAGTTGTCGATAGCCAAAAAGGAGGTGTGACAGCTCTCGCGACTCTGCTGGGGAATTTGACGCAGAATATCTGGTTCAGGGTTCAAGAATTCGAGCTTACAATAACTTTTATATTTGGCTTCTTCTGATTTGCTTAGTTGCTCTGTGCTAAATGTCGCATGTTTTACCGCTTTGATATTATCTGAACGGTATATATAAACAGTTACGACACCCTTCTCTTCTCATCTCTGGGGATGTGCTTACTGGTTGAGACTCCCTATTCTGTTAGTATCTTACCCTGAAATAAGAAAGAGGTCGGACAAGTTGCAAAGCCGGACGATCTCGCGGGTCCCCGGTATGAAGCCCCTTCCTCGACTCGAGTTATCTACAAAGTATTGAACAAATACCCAGGCTTAAACTTAGAATAACAAAATATCATGTCGGATCCCTATTAGGAACGCTTATCTGCATCATGCATTTGACTTACGGGACTCAACACAGGGGTTGGGTACGTCTAGGACAGGTGTACCCAAAATAACAAACCATCCTGATGCATCCTAATGTGATACATGTTGCATTTCTCCAAGTGTAAAAGGGTCGTTTGGCGGACCAATGATAGCTGAGGGTAAATGAAAAAAAAGAAGAGAAAAACAATGATAAGAAAAGAGGGTGAAGTGTGAAAATAAAGCAAGTAGGATTTAGTTATGTTTTGAGACATGAGATATGTGAAAAATTCAAAAAAAAAAATATTTTGCACTTTTTATTATTTCCTAAAAATCAAAAAAAAGAAGAGAAACTCCAAAAATAGTTTACATATTTCATCATTTTTTTTCTCAAAAAGAGACAAAAGAAAATGTTTTCTTTAAAAGTTAGTTGTTTTTTTATTTTTGCCCGTATCCAATAAGCCCGAACCACGCAAACTTGATTTTCGTCTTTCGGGACGTGATACGTAGGCAACCCATATATGGTTCGGTTGTCTTTGTAATTCTTAGATTCTTGGCTTTGCGGGGTCATAGCCAGATTTGCACTTCTAGCTACTTTTAGCCACATAGGTTAGTTTTAGAATTCAGAAGTTGCTTGTTGGAAATTGTGTGAATTGAGTATGTCAATGGAATCTACTATTGAAATTCTTAGAGTTCAAGTCGGAATTCTCTTGTCAAACTTCTTTTATGCTGGTGAAAGTTCTGTTGAGACCAGTCTTTGTTTGTTGGGGCGTTGTTTTGTGATTTTAATTCAATCAATGAGTTGTTAGTGGGGCCATGTTTGAAATTAAATCATGCATTGTACACCAGTTATCTTTGTGCTATGACTGATGAGTTTTGAAGCTTGTCTTGTTGAAGTTTGCCACTTTTCTGAAGTTTTTGGAGTAAATTGATAGCTGAAATTCTCCCATTTTGAACTTGTAGTTGTTGTTATTGTTGAGTTTAATAGAGGGGATTCAGTTGGACTAAAGTTTGAGCATGCTTGAATTGTGATTTGGTTGAGCATACATTAAGCTTACTCTGCCGAAATTTTATGTCCGTTGAGATTTATGCGCGAGTTTAGCGGTGATAGTTTGAAATATGGTTTTTACTTCTAAAAAGTTCTCTTTGTCGAACTAAGTGATTTTGTTACATCAACTTTGTGGTTATTCTGACTCAATATTGCTGTGATTCTAATATTTTGTTTCTACATTTGAGGTCTTCATTCTGAACTGAAAATCTCTGTGCCTATTGCTGCTAAATTTAATGCTCAAGGTGTTGCTGATGTTCGAGTTTTGAAAAGCAATTGAATAGTGAACCTGCCAGCTTATTTGAAACTGGGTTGGACATTTGAACTTGTTTGAAGAATTTTGAACTCAAATAAGAGTTTTGGGACTGTTATTGAAGGTTGTTGAAACAACCATGAAAATTTGCACTTTTTGCACCAATAGTGTAGTGAGTGCAAGCTGATTTTTCTGCACAGTTGAGTTCAGTTGATTACAAATTTTTTGATGATTCAGTTAACAGGGAATTACAAGCTGAAAAATATTGCTCAAAAGTTACTTTGTTTGTTGATGCTAGTTTAGTTTGGTGTTAGTTGGTCCAGCAGGCTATAAATGTGAATCTGTAGAGTTGTCTGTAGCATAATTTTTGCTTGGTTCTTAATGTTAATTACATCTTGAGTTTGATCCTGCACATGCACAGGTGGTGAGTTTCAATTAGCAGTCAAGTTACAATCGTGTTATTTTGATTTTACTCACTTTTTAGCATGTAAATATATTTATTAAGTTTAATCTCGATATTTTAGTCTTTATTTTTCTTTGTAGTTTGTTTATTTAACAAACTATAAAAAAACAAGAAAACAAAACTACAAAAAGAGTTACATTTTTTTTTGGCGTATTAATTTTATTTTCATGTATAAAGAAAGTAGAGTTTTCAAAATATAGTTTTACCTAGTATATTTATTTTTGTTAGTTGTAGGCTGTAGAAAATACCTAGTAATAGTAGTAGTTAATATTTTTTAAATATAGTTATTATATTTTTCTGCCCGATTTTTTCTATTTTAATTTAGTAGTATTTAATCTTTAGTTTTGTCACTTCGGATTGTCCTTAAAACAAATAAAAAAGATGATGGAAACAAAGAAGAGAAAGCAGAACGTAGAGAATGAAAAAGAAAAGTTTTTTTTGGGAACTACTTTTGGGTGATTTGTTAAGATTTACTAATGTTTATGGAAATTTCTTGAAGTGTATTGGAACTGCAAAGTTGTTTGGTTGAATTACCATTGCTTCAATTATTAAAGAACATGGCTCGGAAGATTACCATTAGGCTGCAACTTTGTCAGTTATTGTAAAGATGTTCAATATTGCAGAATTGACCGGTTTTTGCATATGAGACCTTTTTTTGTAAATATTTTGGCCGTCGGTTTTGGTGGTATTGAAATGGTTTCAAGTTTATTTTATTTATTTATTTATATTTATTTTTCTAAAAAAAAAAGAGAAAGAAAAATAATGTTTTTGTTTTTTAGAGCATTTCATAGTTTGAGTTGTGTAAAAAATAAATAAAAATGAGTTAGTTTATTCGCTCCATTTTTCAATCTTCCAGAACTACGCAAAGATCTAATTCTTGCGGGGTCATGATACGTAAGCAACCTACATAGGGTTCGATCGAATCATTTTGTTTTATAAAAAAAAAAGGAAAAAAGAGAAAAAAAAAGAAATGGGGTGTAATTATGGGACATGAAAATTAAAGGAAATAAAAGAGTGATAAATAGAAAAGATGAAGAAAAATGGTCAAGCAAGTGCTAGAAAATCAAAGAAAGAGAGAGCTTGAAATGAATTAATTGGGATGATGCCATATGACCTTCATACCCCCGAAGTCATGTTAGAACCGGTAACTGTCACTAGGTGCATTGCACGCAATATGTTATTTTAGTTGTTTAATGGCCTAACGCTAACATGATGGCTTCAGTTTGTTATACACATAGCAAAAGGGTGGTTGGTTTGTGGTTGTTTAAAGTAGTAATTTTCCTCTACAACACAAAGTCAAAGGCAATGGCGGACAACGATAGAACTGAGTTGGTTGATTCCGGGGCCCGAAAGCAGTTGGTTGACCAGGACAATGGGTTAATCGAAGAGGTAAAAATGCTGAGTCAACACATGCCAGAAATGTATCAGGCTTGGATGACCGGGACAGCATCACCCCCGCCACCACCCAGCTTCTTCGATGCTTCCCTTCTCCAAACTCCAATCATGGTCTCGAACGATCCTCCATACTCTCCAGATGCACCTGCTTATTACAGTTTTCCCAACCACCCCAGTAGCTCCATCCCATACCCCCTAACCATCCCCAACAATGAATATGTACTCAGAGCTCAAGATATCCAATACTATCCCGCAGAGGTGGCCTACAAGGTTTCTGACTCGTACAAGCAGAGCCTGCATGATGAGCCTCATGTTGAGAATGAAAGTTCACATGGAAAGAAGGGTGGAATGCAATACCCCAGAGGCTGGCAGGGACAAGTCAGTCCTTGAAGAACAAGCAAGGAATGCGGAACCAGGGTAGTATGGCTTGCAAAGAACTGTTTGTATCCCCCGACGTTCGCCTACCCGCAGGGTTCAAAGTGACAAAATGTAACTTGTACGATGGGTGGAGAGACCCTGTATCTCACTTGAGGGTTTATTGCAATGAAATGAGAGGCATTGGAGAGAAAGATGACATGTTGATAGCATATTTTAGCAAGAGCCTGACTAGGGCAGCTTTGAACTGGTATACTCGTTAAGATATCGGTAAATGGCCTACATTGGGTGACATGGCTCAAGATTTTGTTCGATACTTTCAATGCAAATCTAGTGTTACCCCAGACCCCGCTTCCCCATATAAAATGAAAAGGAAGCCAGAGGAAAGTTTTAGGGGTTTTGGGCTAAGATAGAGAGCACAAACTACTCGAGTCAGTGCCCGATTGGTGAAAAGGAAATGCTTGAGCTTTTCCTACAAGACCAGGAGCCCACCTACTTTGGTCCTTCGATCCCGGATTTTGGAAAATATTTAAATGATATGTTAAAAATGGGGGAGCAAATGGAAGAGGGAATCAAGTCATGCCAAATCATGAGTGGTTCGAAAGATATTCAGAACATCCAAGTAAGCTTCGGCAGAGGAAAGAGAAATAGAAAAGATGATCAACATTTCCAGCCTCGACATCGTCGTCGTGGATATCCTTACGTACCAGATGATCCTCCCCAACGTTGCTCTCTCCACATAACTCAAAAAATTGTACATCACTTACCCCATACCCAGCTCCACAGAATGCTTATCCACCCCCACGAGCATACCAAAATCCTCCTGGATTAGGTTTCCAGCCCATCAAAGCATGTATGAATGAGAGGCTACTGAAAAAAGAAAAGGCTTTCACCCCTATCGGAGTATCATATGCAAGTTTGTTCCAAAGGTTGAAGCAGTTGGACGTGTTGAAGCTGATTCAGATAAAAATGCCAAACCCTATGTCAAAGAAATTTGATGTTCCTCAAAGGTGAACGTATTGCTCAGATGCCCCGGGGCATGACACAGAGAAGTGTTGGAGTTTAAAGAAAGAAATTCAGAAGCTTATTGATGCAGGTGACATTGTCTTGCAAAATCCCGATGCAACAGACACTATCCAAAGTCCATAATTTGTGCATAATGAGATGCACATGTTGGAATGTCAGAATTCTTGTGGGAGCCTCGGAGGCACGAGTATTGCTAAGCTTTCAACGAAATCAGAAGTTGATCTTCAGAACGAGCCGGCGAAAGGATCCCAAAAGCGATTTGTTAAGAACAATATGACGAAGGTTTGTGAAGTGCCTAGGGTTATTGATGTGGAACCCAGTGGGTAATATGTTGTGTTCGGTAATTGGGAAGACACTCAATTTCTTGGTCAGCCAGAGAGGAGTTTTGGTGGTTTATTTTGTTGTCATTTCTGTCGTCCGGGTTATTTTCAGGGTTGTAATCCGGAGATTGTCTCGAGATTCAAACCCTTCTATCCTTTTATTTTTCCTAGCTTTGTTAGTGTCTTCTAGGTTTGTTCCAGGGTTTTAACCCTAGTATTTTTACTTGTTTAGTTGTCCAAGTTCTTTCACTATCAGTCTAATGCAATTTTCTACTTTCCGTTATTTCTAGTCATTTGGTTTAGTTTTCTTTTCTTTTTAGAATGTTTTTTCCCTGTTGGCTTCAATGACATGACATGCATGCATAACCCCAGCCTGGTCCTAAAAGATTACTCATAAGACAATAGAGACACTTGAGGGAAACAAGAATAGGTATGGACCCTTTGAGACCTTTTGAAGCCCAAACCACGGGTAGATAGAAAATGAAGAAATCCTAAAAAGCAAGTTTACCAAACTGGCAGGGACCATTTGTTGCAGCCGGAGTGTTGTCCAATGGTGCATTATAAATGACAGATGAGGAAGGGAAATGTGTAGAAATGGCTATCAATTCTGACGCAGTCATGATATACTATGTATGATTCCGTTGACTGATTGTACTTTTTTGTCTTGGCATATTTTGAACACTGGAATGACGAAAGCATTTTATTCTGCTATCTAAACACTTTATCTTTTGCCAACCCTTTTGAGCTTTACTTATTTTCTTTCGTACCCCTCTTTCGAAATTAGTATCAAAAGTCGGAAACGCAAACATGAGAAGGCAGTGAAAGGAAAAGAACGAAAATAATGAAAAAATGAAAACAAAAGATAAGAAATAGAAAAGAAACAAGAAAAGAAAAGAGAAAAGAGAAAAAAGAAGAGGAAAAAGAAAAGAGAAATAAAACAAAACAGAGAAAATAAAAGGAAGAAAGAAAAACAGAAAAAGAAAAAGGGTAGAAGAAAAAAAACAACAAAAACAAGGAATCGGTATTGAACTACGTTTGACCTGATTCACTTATAGGATACGTAGGCAGCCTCACAGTTCGGTCTCATTAAAATAAAAATCCAAAGTCCCCAAGCAAGATACTGGGGCAGAAGTTGTGGTTGTTGTAAGAAATCTGATTCAGAAAGTTGTAGTTTATTAACCCATGTGAATTGTTTTGAGCTTTTGATACCCTTTCTTTCTAATCCTATCCAAAAGCCCACGTTACGGTCCAAAGAAAGACTTTCTGATCAGTCTTCAAGAGATGCCAAGTTGAGCAAGTAGAGGTGATTCATGTCAGGGGCAACACTCCAGCCAAGTAGGAAAGATAATAAATGAGAGAGTCTTATTGATGAAAACCCCCACGGGCGCCGTAAGGCGACGGGAGCTGAAAAAAATGAAAAAATGAGAGATTCTTATTGGTGAAACCGTCATAGGCACCTTGAGGTGACAGTAAGTTGAGAGAAAGAAAAAAGTAAGAGAGGCTTGATGGCGAAAACCTTTTAGGCGCTACAAGTCAGATAAGGATTGAGAATCAGATTGGATAATCAGAGCATCGAAGCCCAGATTCATAGTCTGGGATTATAACAAGAGTTGAATATTTGATTTGCTTAACATAATGGGCCGCAAGTGCACGTCATTGTCCTTAGAGTTGGTACCCGCATATTATAGGTTTCTACTTTTTAGGTTTTGTTAGGAATCATCTCCTTTGTTCCTTTTGTCGTGTTTATTCCCTCCTCTCGAGTATGTAGGGTCAAAACAAGTGAGAAATGACTTCAAAATCTGCCACCAGCTTCAATTGCAGAAAAGGGGACCTGTTTGTCATATCAAAGTAGCATAAGTCAGGAAAGAACAACAGGCACACTGAGCTGGTAACAATCAACACACTTCAGTATTTGTTTGAAATACAAAGTCTTGGTATATAGCAATTCATGGGCAATGCAACAGAATGAGGGCTAGGGTGAATGGATCAAAAGTGTTCCAAAAAGAAATCAAAGTTATCATAGCTAGAGATAGAGCATGTTGACCTCAAGGTCAAAGCTGGTGATTTGGGTCAGGAAAGAACATCATATACAACATGGTTGGTAAATATGCTTTCGGGATCAGGTGAAACACAATGGTTCGGTAGGTGTCGGTTCAGGAACAATGCAGCAGACGGAAGGTATTGGGTTCGAAGGAGAAGAGGTATTTTCTCGGTTAAGGTTTACAAAGGAAGCGGTTAGTCAAAGGGCAAACTGGGTCTTCAAATGAAAATCAATCATCACGACAAGTGAAGGGCCAACAGACCTCAAGGTCAAGGCTAGTGGATTAAGTTAATAAAAACAACATACACATGAAATGTGGGGCGATGGACGTGCTTTGGGGGGTCATGTGAAACACAAAGGATGGGGTGATGTCAGCTCATAAGTAATGCAACGAATGGAGAATACAGAGTCTAAATGGAGAAAGGGTATTTTATGCGATAAGGGTGACAGAGAAATTGGTCAGACAATAAGCAAGCATTGTCTTTCAAGGTGAAATCAAAGTTACTGTGGCAAGTGAAGGAGCACAACACAAAGATGGGAAAGACCACAAATGTTAGCCAAACATAGTAAACTGTCTCAGCAATCTTAGGAAATATGTACAAAGATGGAGGAGCAGAGTAAGGCCACGAAGGTTAGAGGGTCAGCCAAACATAATACATTGACTTGGTAATCTCGAGAAAGGTGCAAGAATTCGGGCGAAAAGGCTAGGAATGCAACACAATGATGGGCGAGCAAAGTAAAGCCATAAAGGTTCATGGGTCAGCCAACCAACTCAGGCAACACATCATCAACATGGATATTTGAGCACAACGGAACATGACAACGAGGAGACCACTTCCAACAAGAATGCTGCGAGCCAATCCCCACTTTTCAAACAAAAAAGTTTTCTTTTGTTCACACAGGGGCAGAAAAATTCCAGAAGAGCCTTAAAGGAGGCCGTCCACAATCGAAGGCAGGCGCGACAAGTATGACCAAATTTCAGAATCCACTTGGAAGTGGCATTCAGTTAAAATTCCAAAGGAAATAGTCCGTTATAAACACCCTCCTTAACGAAGAGCACAATGGGACAAACTTTAACTACAAAACCCAATAGAAACAGCCGAGGGTTAAAAGAGGCATGGAAGTTGAGGTGGAGTACAGTTTAAAAATCAAATAGGTATGGGTAACATGGGCAAGCACCATCACCTTCCCCAGTAAGAGTTGCAGAAACAACCAGAAATTTGAATTGGCATTTAAGTTGGAACCTTCAATACCCTCCTGAAATGTGGGACTTAGAGCCGAAATCCCCCCAGCCAGAGCCAAGAAGAGCCAATAGAGTCATCAGGACCCTCTTGAAAATGGGACTTAGAGCAAATATTCTCCCACCTAGAGTCTATAAGAGTCAAGCAAAGTCATCAGGACCCTCCTGAAGAATGGGATTTAGAGGGAATATTTCAAATCTCTCCAACTGAGTCAGCAAGAGTTATCAGGACCTCCCTGAAAGATGGGATTTAGATATTTCCTAACCAGAGTCAGCAAGAGTTACCAGGACTTCCGTGAAAAATGGGACTTAGAATAGATACTCCCCCGGCAAGAGTCAACAAGAGTTGTTAGGACCCGCCAGGATAATAAGAAGTAATTTTAATCGCCAATGCCCAGCAGATCCCCAGCAGATATAACTCGTAGCAAGACATGGTGGAGAAAATACAACATAATCTTGGAATTTTCAGCAGTGGAGGATTGTCGAGACCAGTTTGTAACCAGGCGCCCACCTGGAGAACAAGGTAATATTTTTCAGTTTTAAGTTTTTGCAATCAGGCGCCCACCTGGAGAACAAGGGAATATTTTTCAATTTTAAGTTTTTGCAATCAGGCGCCCACCTGGAGAACAGGTGAATATTTTTCAATTTTAAGTTTATGCTATCAGGCGTCCACCTGGAGAACAAGGGTATATTTTTCAATTTTAACTCTGATGAAATCTGGAAATCCTGTTTTATTGGGTGTTGGTTGCTTAGCTGATCCCTTCTATTTACTCATAGGCTTTTTCCTTTGCTGCATTACAGGCACCATCTAAAGCTCATGGATATGTGAAGTTCAAAGTGAAATATACTCTCAAATGTGAAGATCTTGTTGTCATTTGCATTTTTGTTTTTCTTCCCCCATTTCCCCTGTTGGTTTGAATATAGGTGTAGCAACACAGTGGTTATTATGTTGTAATGTTAGGAAGAATCATGTTTGTAATAATTGAACATTTGGGACTGTGGCTATGTGTAATAATTGGACTCTCAGTTCGAATCTTGTATGTGCTTCAATTTCAATCAAGTTGGTTCAAGTGCTAAGTTTGTGCACTCAGAACCGCTGGATTTGGAAGCAATAATTCCAGTGATCATGCTAAGCAAACCAAAAGTATTTTTAAACCTTTCAATTTATTTAGATCTTAGCATGCTTAATAATTTATTTGTCCTTTAAAGTATAACTTGAACCACATTCGAATGTTAGAATTGGATTCTTATACTCTGGGTGATGAGTATATGAATTGTCTGATCCAAATCTAAGGTAGAAATTGATATAAAAATGGTTGTGAGTATTCTTCTTCGTGAATGTGTATACAATTCTGAGTCAATATAGCTGCTAAGAACTGGACTCTTTTGTCCAGACCAACACTCGGCTCACTAGCAAATCCCAGTACGCGCCAAGCAATGTAGTTTAATAGGATTTGCTGGGCTAAGTGATTCGCAGCCCAAACTTGTCAAAAATGGTTATCAATTGCATCCTGAGCGTTATGTGCTTCAAGGCTATCCAAAACTCAATTTATTTGTGTGTCCGTTGGTCATGAACGAGGCCAAGGCACTTATAATCTCCCCAAGCACCTGGATCATACGTGAAATAATTAGTTGATTTAAACACAGCTTTAACAAATTCAGCATATGCCAGAATACCTTTATAAAATAAATTGAACCATGTAATTCAAACAAATACCATGTGTAGGGTCTTTAATTCACTAGAACACGTAGAAATAATAGGAGATGCCGTTTAGAAAATTTCACGGTCTTCCCATAAATGTCAAAGGCGTAGTTACTATAGGAGCATGTTTAATAAAATACCTTCTTAAAATTCGGGTAAGCATTTATGCAACCCAAATCCAAATGTCAACGAAGTTGGAACGTGTCAAAATCAACGGGTGCATTTATGTGACGTGGTTTGAGGCGTGTTCTGACGACGTTGCAATTCTCTTTAAAATAACAATAAAAGCGGTTTAAAGTTAAAAAGCACATGAGTTATAATATATTCTAAAATAAGATAATTTTAAGTCAAATATGACAATTGAGCGACCGTGCTAGAACCACAGAACCTGGGAATGCCTAACACCTTCTCCCGGGTTAACAGAATTCCTTACTCGAATTTCTAGTTCGCGGACTGTTAAATAGAGTCATTGTTGCCTCGATTCGGATTCTAATCGGTGACTTGGGACACCATAAATCTCCTAAGTAGCGACTCTTAAATTCTCTTTAATAAATGAATCCCGTTTCGATTGTCCTTTAATTAGAAAAACTCCCTTATCTACGCCCTTCACCATGTTGTGGATAGCTAAAAAGGAGGTGTGACATCTCAAATAACACCCCCTGCTCATCCCAAAACTCCAGAACTCCACAAATAACCGGTGCGACACCCAACATAATATCCCCATCTACGTGGAGACTGTGCCGCACTCTACCCAGCCTATCTCAAGCTCTCCCGAGTCCGATGATAAGAACATACTCATCAGAAACCTGGTCAATGAGTTTTAAAATATGACTTGCAGAATTCAAGACGTTGAAGGTAGTAAGGGAATTGATGGGATAAACTACAAAGATCTTTGCATATAGCCCGATGTCGAACTGCCCGAGGGGTACGAACCTCCCAAGTTCGAGATATTTGATGGTACAGGGGATCCAAGGGTCCACTTTAGAACATACTGTGACAAATTGGTTGGAGTAGGAAAAGACGAGAAAATCCGTATGAAGCTTTTCATAAGAAGCTTGAAGGGAGATGCCTTATCTTGGTACATCAGCCAAGATCCGAAGAAGTGGTCAAACTGGGTGAGCATGGCATCCGATTTTATGGACAGATTCATGTTCAACACAGAAAATGCGCCAGATAAGTTCTATATTCAAAATCTAAAGAAGAAACCCACAGAAACATTCCATATATATTCTACTCAATAGAGGTCAGAAGCTGCTAGGGTTAGGCCTACTTTGGAAGAAGAGAAAATGAATAAATTATTCATTTTGGCCCAAGACCCACAGTATTACGAGAGGCTGATGATGATTGAAGGCCACAAATTTCTGACATTATGAAGCTGGGAGAAAGAATCGAAGAAAACATTAAAAGCGGTATGGTTACGAGTTTTGAAGCTTTGCAAGCTACGAACAAGGCCTTACAGTCAGGCGGTGTGTCCAATTATGGCATAAAGAACCAAATCTTTCGTCAAATACCAAACATACCCAATGCCTCCAATCATATATCAGCCTACCCAAAACTACCAAGCACCATCACCCTCTTACCAAACTCCAGCACTCACTTATAAATCACCTCTCACATATCAGACCACATCACCCAAATACTCCCAACCAACACATTTACCAAGCCTACAGCACTCAACCATCCCACTAGTAATCCCCTCCTCCACGCCAAAACTTTTCTAGACCTCGACTAAAATTTGACCAAAGACCCCTAAAACAGTACACGACTGTTGCTGAACCTATCAACCAGTTGTATAAAAGACTTAAAAATGTTGATTACGTCACCCCTACTCTTACTACCCCGGAGAACCCTTCTAAGTAGGTTAATCCAAATAAGTCATGTGCATACCATTCCAGCATGAAAGGAAACACCATTGATGAATGTCGCTCTGAAATATAAGATCCAGAGTTTGATTGATAACAAGATTATTGTGGCAAATGAGCTTGCTCCAAATGTCCACAATAACCCTCTACCGGATCACAAGGGTGGAGGTGTTCACATTGTTGAAATAGAGGATGATTGGGATCCCAAGGGATCGATCGGTTTGATCATAGAAGGTGATGATCCAAAGAAGCCAATAGTCACCCTTAATCTGATTGTATTCCATATTCAGCCCTCTAGGAACGCCGAGGTAAATTTGTATATGACACTCGCACTTGAAGAACCATCCTTTGCAAAGCCGCCAACGCCGATTGAGGTTGAATTTATGTGCCCAACAAATGCACCTGCACCCTTCAAAGTTGCATACTCCATTTGGAGTAAAGATAGCCACGTCAATTCCAATGGAAATTTTGCCATAATGCTATTCCATACAAATTTCATACCTTGGGATAACACAGCAGAGGCAAAAAGGAAAAGGCAAGGTTATGTATAGAAAAGCTATTGCAACACAGGGTATGCCGAGAACCAGTATGGTTTATACCCCAAAATATTTGGCTGAGTCAAGCGAGCAGGCCTTTAGTCATCCAATCATTACTGAAACTAGGCCTGACGATCTCTGGAGAAAGATACAAGCCAAAGAATACTCATTCATTGATCAGCTGAACAAACTACCGGCACAAATTTCTATCCTTTCTTTGCTACAAGGTTCCGATGCACACAATAATGCCCTGTTAAGGGTGCTAAGTGAGGCACATGTACCAATCAACATCACCGGAGAAGAGATGGAAAACATGGTAGGACTGATATTGGAAAGTCAGAAGATCATTTTTCATGAATATGAGCTGCCACCAGAGGGGTCGAGTTATAACAAGGCATTGCGCATCACCGTACAATACAAAGATTATTTTCTCACCAGGATTCTCATTGATGGAGGGTCCAACCTCAATATCTGTCCATTGGTAACACTGAAAACTAGCAAAGGGAGCGCACGAGATCAAAGACGGGTCCATCAACGTCAAATCTTTCGATGGTTCCCAATGGTCCACCATTGGGGAAATTATCATGTGTTTACAAATGGGTCCTACTTGGTTTGATGTTGATTTTTATGTAATAGACGTGTCGGCATCTTACAATCTGTTAGTGGAACGACCATGGATTCATTCACTATGGCCATAGCGTCAATGCTACATCAGGCAGTGAAATTTGAGTGGAATTACCAAGAGGTGATCATTCACAGCGATGGTAGCGATTCCATATACAGTCGCTAGACCACTCCAGCGATATGAGGCAAAAAAAACGTAGGCAGGGAAACTTATCACCACATCAAGCAGGTCAAGCCGTTGATAAAGACAAATAGTGCGATAGCAAAATCAAAATCATACTGAACTGGAGCGGATACGAACCTGGCAAAGGACTTGGCAAGAATCTCCAAGGAATCGTTAAGCCTATCAAGCTCAAGAAACATGACACCACCTTCAGATTGGGTATGAGTATACTTGGTAGGAGTTTAACCACTGGTCGCCACCATGGAGCGGTCCTTACTACCCATTGGAGCAACCAATACCACACTTAGAGCAGACTATCCAACCGGCCGAAGTTATCTATGGGTCAGAAGAAGAAGAAGCACTGGCAGCAGTGAGGAATTTGTTCCTAGAAGATGGTGATATGGATTATTGTGTCATTTTCAAGGATGAGGGGAGGAAGGCCCTTCCATTCAAGTCGTAAGTCGAGAACTATGCCTCAATAATTGGACTGTCAGAACCACCAGAGCCCTACGAGTCTCGGGGTAGCAAGGCTGAACAAGCATCATGTACTATCTTTTATTTTACTAGTTGACTTTCCATTGGCATTTCAATTTTTACAATAAGATCTTCAATGTTCAAAAAAATTATGAAATTTATCAAAGCATTTCTATTTCTTTATAAACCCTACTCTTGTTGCTTTCTCTCATTACTTTACTTATACAGCATTGCTATTACTTATCTTGATGATTCAATGACTGTGACATGCAATGAGACAACGTAATAAATAGACATAGTCTCAGATGAAGATGACATACCGGAAGAGATTGTCAAGGAAGTCGAAAATTTTGAAAATAGGCCTAAGTTCAACCTGGACGAGGCTGAGATTGATAACTTGGGAGATGAAAAGAACATCAAAGAAATACGAATCAACATTCACTTATCACTGTCAGAAAAGAAGGAATACAGAGAGTTTCTAAAAGAATATGAGGACATATTCGCCTGGTTGTATGATGACATGACTAGTCTGAGTACATCTAATGTGGCACATGAACAACCAACTAATCCAACATGTCTGCTGGTAAAACAAAAGCTCCAAAAGTTCAAGCAAAAAAAATGAGTTTGAAAATCAAGGAAGAAGTCACCAAGCAAATCAAAGCTTAAGTTCTCTGGGTAGTTGAATATCTGATGTGGTTAGATAACATTGTGCCGGTGCCAAAGAAGGACAGGAAGATCCGGATGGACGAAGAGAATATTGAGAAAATGGCTTTCATTACGCTGTGGGAAATGTATTACTACAAGATGATGTTGTTTTAGGCTAGAGAATGTAGGGGCCACCTATGTAATGGCAATGACCACCATTTTTCATGATATGATACACAAGGAGATCGAGGTGTATGTAGATAACATCATCATTAAGTCAAAGAAGGCCACAAATCATATGGAAGATTTGAGGAAATTCCTTAATAGACTGCGGAGGTACAACCTAAAACTGAATCCTGCGAAGTGTGCATTTGGGGTTCCAGCTGGAAAATTGCTTGGTTCATTGTGAGTCGTCGGGGAATAGAACTGGATCCATCAAAGATCAAAGCCATTCAAGAATATTCCACCACCAAAGAACAAGAAAGACGTAAGGAGTTTCTTGGGGAGACTTAACTACATTAGCCGATTCATAGCACAGTCCACGGTCATTTGTGTGTCGATCTTCAAGATGTTGAAAAAGAATGTCGCCACCAAGTGGACCGATGAATGCTAGAAAGCCTTCGATAGGATCAAGGAATACGTGTCAAACCTACCAGTCTTAGTCCCGTCTGAGCCGGGTAGGCCTTTGCTACTCTATATCGCAGTGTTAAATGGTTCCTTCAGTTGCGTCCTAGGGAAGCATGATGAAACAGGAAAGAAAGAGCAAGCCATCTACTATCTCAGCAAGAAGTCCACTACGTACAAAGCCCAGTATTCTCTGCTAGAACGCGCCTGCCGTTCTCTAAGTTGGGTAACCGAGAAGTTGAGGCACTACTTTTATGCCTATACTACGTATCTCATATCGAGGATGGATCCTTTGAAATACATCTTTCAGAAGTCCATGCCCACTGGAAAGCTGGCCAAGTGGCAAATCCAGTTGAGTGAGTTCGAGATTGTCTACATGACTCAAAAAGCAATCAAGGGACAGACACTAGCAGATCAACTTGCTGAAAACCCCGTGGATGGAGAGTACGAATCCTTAAAGACATATTTTCCTGATAAAGATGTATCTTTCATAGGAGAAGACATTGTATAATCCTATGATAGCTGGCGAATGTTTTTCACGGAGCATCAATTTTAAAAAGAGTCGGCGTAGGAGCAGTCCTAGTATCAAAAACTGGTCAGCATTATCCGGTGTCTGCCAAACTCAGGTTCTTGTGCACCAACAATATGGCCGAGTACGAAGCCTCCATCTTAGGGCTAAAATGGCTATTGACATGAATATTCAAGAGCTTCTAGTGATCAGAGATTTAGATTTACTTATACATCAGGTACGAGGAGAATGGGCAACCAAGAACTCTAAGATACTCCCGTATCTGCATTACGTGAAAGCACTGAGAAAGAGGTTCACAAAGACAGAATTTCAGCATGTTCCAAAAATCCAAAATGAGTTCAGCGACACATTGGCTACCCTGTCATCCATGATACAAACCCGGATAAAAACTTCATTGATCCCATTCCAGTCAAGATCCACGATAAACTATCTTACTGTGCCAATTTTGAAGAAGTAGTAGATGGAAAACCTTGGTTTCACGATATCAGGGAATATTTGATAAGAAGAAAATACCCAGAACTTGCCAATTATACACAGAAGCGCACACTTCGGAGGCTATCCAAAAATTTCTTCCACATTGGAGGAATCCTATATAAGAGGAGAAAGGATTTGGGACTAGTAAGGTGTGTCAACACAAATGAAGCATCCAAACTACTAGAGGAAATCCATGTTGGGACCTGTTGTCTGCATATGAACGGCATTGTCTTAGCCAAGAAGATCCTCCGAGTCGGTTACATTTGGATGTCTATGGAGACAGACTGCATCCAATATGTCCAAAAATTCTACCGCTGCCAGACACATACAAACGTGATAAAGGTGCCGCCAAAATAAGCTTAATGCAACAAGCTCAACATGGCCTTTCGCCGCTTGGGAGATGGATTTTATTGGTCCAATCAAGCCGGCCCCTTCAAACGGGCACAAGTTCATCCTTGTAACAATTGATTATTTTAGTAAATGGGTTGAAGCTGTATCTTACAGAGCAGTGACTAAGAAAGTCATGGCAGACTTTGTCCGCGACCGTATCGTCTGTCGGTTCGGGATTCCAGAGTCAATCATTACCGATAATAGCTCCAATGTCAACAGTGACTTACTTAAATCTATGTGTGAAATCTTCAACATCAAACACAAGAATTCTACAGCCTACAGGCCTCAGATGAATGGAGCTGTAGAAGCCGCCAACAAGAACATCAAGAAGATATTGAGGAAAATGATAGTGAAGCATAAGCAATGGCACAAAAAGCTAACGTTTTCTCTATTGGGGTATCGCACCACTGTTCACACATCAACCGGGGCAACCCCATATGGTGATTTATGGTACATAAGTCGTCATTCTCGCCGAAGTAGAAATCTATTCCTTGAAGATCATACAAGAAGCTGAGCTCGACAATGCAGAATAAGTGAATAGTCGCAACAAACAGCTAGCTCTTGTAGATGGAGAAAGAACAAACACAGTTTGCCATGGTGAACTTCGTCAGAATAGAATGTCTAGAGGTTTCAACAAGAGAGTCAAGCCGAGACAGTTCACACCAGGGCAGCTGGAACTAAAGAAAATTTTCCCGCATCAAGATGAAGTCGAGTTGAAATTCTCTCCCAACTGTAAAGGTGCATACATGGTTCACCGAGTTCTCACATGAGGAGCACTTATACTTGCAGAAATTGATGGAGAAGTGTGGTCGAAACCAATCAATTCCAATGCAGTCAAGCTTACTCTGTGTAATCTTATGCTTTCTCATATGATGTAATTTGAACTACGTCTAACCTGATTCTCGTTTAAGAGGTGATACGTTGTCAGCCTTATCGGTTCGTTCACAATTCAATAAAAAATTTATTTTCCCCGCAATTGGAAACTGGGGCATAATCTTGAAGAGGACCCTCAAATTCCTGAAGTAATTTCTGCCGATCATCGCAAGCAGCCGTCAGAAGTATCAACCTGTTAAACTGGGGCAGAATTTTGAGGAGGACCCTCAAAATATGAAAGCAAGGAAGGTTGAAATGTCTCGAACCACGTCTCAGTCGTCGATTCATCTAAAAATTATTTATTAAATATATACTTATGTTGTACTTTTAAAAACTCATGCATGTTTATTAACGAAGTTGGTTTTTCAGCAATGCTACCCCAATAACACATGTCATATAACTGGATCAAAGATGAATAGGTCAAGCAAGGCTGGACAAGAGACAAACTAACCTCCCCTCTACAAAGTTCATGATTTTTCTTTGGATGTAGGCATTTGGATTACACATCCATTCATGAATTCAACTCTCAAGATTGTCGCACTCACCGACTGGCCAGTCTAGCACGCCAATAACATCCTTTATTTCACAATATCCCCAGCAATCCCAACACTGAAACTTTCTATCAGCTAAGAAACTCTACTACCATCTGCCACTTTACGTTATTTCTGCATTGCATAAGGCTACCATTCTACCATATGAGACTAAACATGTTTGCATCTGCATATTTTGCATTGCATAAGGCTACCATACTACCTTACAAGACTAAACACTGTCTCCATCTGCATTTTCTACATTGCATAAGGCTACCATTTTGCCTTTCGAGACTAAACACTATCTCCATCTACATTTTCTACATTGCATAAAGTTACCATTCTGCCTTCTAAGACTAAATACTGTCTCATTCTACATATTTTACATTGCATAAGGCTACCATTCTGCCTTCTGAGACTAAACGTTGTCTCCATCTGCATTTTGCATGGCTAAAAGATCGCCACTTCATTTAACATCCTGCACTGCTGAAAGATCACCACATAAGCTTGTATTCTAGGCGGGGCCCGCGCCAAACGGTCCTAGGCTTTGGTGGGCCGGTCTTTAGCGGTCTCGAGCCAAACGGTCCCGGGCCTAACGGTCCTAATGTATGGAACCGGCCAACTGTGGGCCTAAGCCAACATGATCCTATGATAAATGGGCCGAGCCTAACGGGCTTTTTCGTTCTGGGCTATTTTTTTTAAAAATTTTTTTCTATGGCAATTTCTTGTAAACTATATATATTTATAGTTTATATAGTATGTATATATATATACATATATATATATATATATATATATATATATATATATATATATATATATATATATATATATATATATATATAAATATATATAAAATTCAAATTTAGTATGTATAGTATGTATATATATATTTCCTTATATATAGCTTATATATATCTTATATGTATTATGTAGTATATATAGTATGTTATGTATATATTACCTTATATAATTTCTTGTAAATATATTATTGAATTGTAAGTTAAATCTTCTTATAAATATATTATAGAATTGTATTAGAGATATCTATAGCGCCTTAATACTTCAAATTAAAATTCAATACCTTCAACATAATACTTCAAATTAATCTAACAAACTTGAACATTAAGCATAATACATCTAATAATTTTCTCAAATCAACTTCAAATCTTAAATACGAATGTCTGGAGAACACGTAAGACAACTCTTTATATGCCTATTTAAAGAGCTTGTTCCCTCCTTTTGACGACGAATGTAGACTCGACCACAGTTCTTGCACTTTATTATGTAAACTTCTTCATTTTCTTCTACCACATTAAAGTGTTCCAAAAAATGGGTGCAATCTAAAATCACCAGGCATGATTTAACTTGAATAAAGAATTTGAGTTTGAGAAATGAGAGATGAGTGAAGACTTGAATACTTCAATTTGAATTTGAGAAATGAGAGAGATTGATGAATTTGTGAGTAAAAATAGAATAATGAGGAGTATTTATAGTTGACAATAGGTAAAAAGTGTAATTATAAAAAGTTTGAGGTTAAAATAAAGTTTGGGGGCCAAATGACTATTTTTGAAAGTGCAAATGGCTAAAATGCAGGCTTACAGCTATACTTTAAAATTCTAACCGTTGGCCCTTTTTAATTTTTTTATAAAAAAGTCATTGGGCCCGTTTGGCCCAGTTGAATCGGCCCCAGGCCACCTGCCTGTCCCGAGCTAAATGGTCCCAAACTCGCAGGCTTTTTGGTAAGGACCGGCCCATGGTAGTCTTTTGCACCACTAGAAACAGGGCCCGTTTGAACCGGACCATTCCCGCGGTCCCAGGCCGGTCCCGAGTTGGGCCTGGACCACAAACAAACTTATCGCCACTTCATTTACATTTGCATAGCTGAAAGAACGCCATTGTATTTTTGCATCCTGCATGGCTGAAAGATCGTCACTTCATTTTTATATTTGCATAGCTGAATGATTGCCACCTTATTTACATTTGCATAGCTGAAAGATTGCCACTTATTGCATTTCATGGGCTGAAATATCGACAACTACTGCATTTTATGGGCTGAAAGATCGCCAAATTATCTAAAGGTGTCATTATTCGGAGGCACCATTTTTCATAGCCTGAGAATGTCATGCCATGGCCTGAGGATCCCTTTTATATTCTGCATATCCCTATTAAACCTGAACCACTATCCCAGCATGAATATTGTGTCCGTTCTTGAAAAGCCTCCATCGGCATACTCCGCCGACGGATCCTGAACTACATATGGACCGATTCATGTAAAACCAGGGATATGTAGGCAGTTCAGAAGCCATGGCGTCGCCAAACCTTTTCATACCCCTTCATTCTGTCAAAATTGGCCATCATATATTTACCCAACAACTCTTTCATCCTTCTCGGGTAAAGAGGGGCAACTATTGATACCCAATTTTTTCTATATTTTTATATGCAAAATACGATTCAAAATAGCATGTATATGCATATATAAGTATCCCTCAAGGCTACATTATTTTCCTTAATTTTTCAAAGAATTTAAATCAATTTACTGCCTTATTTTATAAAGGAAAACCCAATGATTATCCCCAAAATAATCATTTTTACTAACTCATTTATTGGAGTCTCATGTTTATGTTAAAATTTGGCTAAGGTATTTTTACAAATTTATTTGGTATTTTTAAGGATAGAATTACATTGTTGCAATATTAGCTATTTTTAGGTTTAAATTCGTCTCATATTCACAAAATAAGATTTCATATTTTTAAATTGATAATTATGTATTATAGATCATTTGATACTTTCAATTTATTTCTAGAATCAATTTACTATATTTTTTATTTTTAAAAGGAAAAATTAGCTATTTAAATAATAGCCCAATTCATTTCAATTCTAACCTAAATCTGACCCTGAGTTGGACCTCAATTTCCAGCCCAATCCCAATTAAAACCCGACTCAGGCCCCAATTACCCCTAACCAACCCAAAACCTTATTAAATACTAGCCATTGATCCAAAAGATCAACGGCTCTCCTCAGTTCTTACCTAATTAAGCCAAACGACTCCTCTCCCTCGAAACTCCTCATTTGCCTCACTCGTATCTATCTCTCTATCTCTAGAACCTTTCCCCTTCTCCCTCCTCTCCGATGAGTTCCCTTCATCATCTCTGGCCACCTTCTGACCTGAGTCCATGGTGGTTTCTTCACCCACCAAGCCACCTATGGCTTCTCACGTTTGGTTAACTAATGCTTCATGACTCAACCATGAGAATTGGGTCCAGACCTTTGTCAATTCGAGTTCCAAGGTCATCTCCGGCCTTGTTCCGACAAGACGTGTCCGTTCGAGCCTGGCATCAACTCTTCCTGCTTGGATCCAAGCCTTTCTCATATTTTTTATTCCTCTGAAACCTTAGCTTTGAGATTTTTCCGATTTTTTTAGATCTATTCCAAATCCGTATTTTTCATAAGCTTTTAAACGATTTTCTAATATTTCTTTTTTTTAAAAGAAAAAAACTATACCTTCAAAACCTCTATTTTTTCGATCTAGGGTTTTGAGTTATTTTTCTCTGATTTTCTCTTTTTCTCTTGTGTGTTTTTCCAATTTTCTTGTATGTTTCTTTGATTTTCTTTCCTTCTTGTGTGTATTTCAAATTTTCTTGTATGTTTCTTTTATTTTCTTTCCCTCTTGTGTATTTCTATGATTTTCTTGTATGTTTCTCTGATTTTTTTATCTTGTGTGATTTTCTATTACGTTTCTTCTACTATATTCTTGTTAAATTACTTCTACCATATTCTTCTATCATATTACTCCTACTGTGTTCTTATTAAATTGCTTCTACGATGTTCTTTTACTATGTTGCTCCTACTATGCTCTTGTTAAGATTCTCATACCATGTTTTTATTTGTTTTCTCTACCAGTTCTTCTATTGTGAGTCGCATGTTACTCTTTTACTTTGATTCTCACGAGTATCTATTATTAAAAGGCATGTTAAAGGTCCCAATTCCTTTTTGAGAACTTTGAATTTTTTTCGACTGGTATCTTTTGCTTTCTTGATTACTTGCTCTCTCATCTCGGCACTTGATTGATGGTAGAACCCTAAAATTTGGAGGTTCATCCAAGTTTTGAGAGCCCTGGCTAGGTGATTTGCTGACTCTTCATCTTTGAACTTGCCTAATTTCAAACAAAAAGAGAAAAAAACCTAATTTTTGGACCTATTTGAGTTCCTGGAATTGCTTCATCTACTGCTTCAGTAAGTGTCAAAATCGTTGTTCAATTTTGTTTTTTCATATGATTCTGACTTTTTCCAAACTCTATAAGACCTTTTAGTTGATCCCTTCTCGCATGCCTGATACTTGTGTACTCTTTATATGTGCTGGACTTTCCCTCTAAAATAGCTTTTAAATTTTGATTAGTTTCAGACTCCTTTCTATATAGGTTTAATTGATTTCTTTCCTTGTTTGCTAATTTCCCTATGAATCGATTTAAGTTATTTAACTTTCTTTAACTTTTCTGACTTGGTTCATTCATGGACTAGTAATTACGAAATCTCTGATCCTTGATTTATTGGCTACTAATTAATTTTTTATTACCTTATATATGCAACCGTGTATTTCAAAGCTCTGCCCCTAAAATAAACTTCTATGTATTTACATCTAATTTCCTACTTTGCACAAAATGCTTGTTTGATTTCTTTCCTCAAATAACTTTTACCATTTGAATCTAAATTCCTTAATTAAAGGAAATCTTATGTGATTCATTCTTAATTGATATTTAGTTCATTAATTGTTTTCTTAACATTATCTCTGCCTGATTTTTCCACTATAAATGCATGACTCTGTCATTGACACACTCATTCATAGCCTTTCTGAATTCACACGTATACACAATAGTATTCTATCTTGTTTTCAGCACTGTGGCCTGTTTACAAGACCTACTGCTTTTCTCTATTTGTTTTATTTGAAACTGGTATGTGCTGATTTAAGCTTTTAGCACCACACTAATGTATTTATTTAATGCTTTTTGTATCCATTAAATTAAAAAAAATGTCTACTTACTGTTTTTGTATAGCTCGACACTCAAATTAGCATTCTGATTTCTTTCTGCCTGTTTCTTTTATGAATCCCTATTCCCCACCCTTTGTGTATTTAAGCTATGAATTGGAGCATGGAAATATGTAAATTGTTGCCCATGAATCAAACCTGGTCCCCTGGGATCCTAGCCTCGATTAAACTTTATTTGTTTATAAACCTTTATATGATGAAATCCCCTCTTATTTGAGTTTTATTTGTCTGTATGCTAATTTTACTCAAGTTCACAATAATAGTTTGGCTGGGAACCACGCTAGTGAATTCTGAGGGTGCCTAACACCTTCCCTTTAGAATAATTTCAAGCCCTTACGTAATCTCTGGTTATTCAAATCAAACCTTCTAATGCACCCTAATCATTAAGTGGCGACTCTTCAAACCAAACTCAATGCACAAAAGGAATGAGTTGTCCTCCCAAATGTCACGAACTCGATTCCGTAGGGGAAGAAAAGGCTCACAGAGTTATTCTCCATTACAATCTCAGTCCCCCTTCCCCCCAACCAATATAATAAAACCCTTATTTTTGGTTGTTCAAACATTATAAAAAATGCTTGATAACAAGAAGATAAGTATGAATGGATGTTTGGAGGTAAGTTTTGAATGGATTTTCATAAAATCCTAATGCCTTTAAATAATGCAAATTGTAGCTCGGGATGTAGAATTTTTTTATGTAAAATGCAGTATTATACCGCGTTTTATATATTTTAATTATTGTTATGTCAGTTACCCTCATAACAACTTATTGGTGGGGCCCAAAAAGAAGTAAAACACGGTATAATACCGTGCTATATATAAAACACGATATTATATTATGCTTTACTTTAACGACTAAAATTCTATTAAAATAAAATACAGTATAATATTACATTTTAAATAAAAAATTAATTTTTTTTACACAGTAAAAATATATTTTAAATCCAAAAAATAACATTTAGATTTCGAACTCAGGAAGAGTACTATATGAGTATACAAGTATATAAAAAGAAAAAGCAACAGGGGAATCTAAAAAGAAATGAAGAGATTAGGTACATGTCCACGTGCGCAAGTCTTTTCATATCATCTGCGTCAAACAGACAGAAGCAGATAGCAGAACCAAACGGTTCATATTTTAATCGCACGTACTACAACTCGATACTTATCAGTTACAGCAACAAACATAATAGCCCTCCTTCGTTTAAAGCTGCTTATTTGCTTTAAGCATCACTGGATTTTTCCCTCAGTAATGATACCTACTAAGTAGATAAGATTCTATGATGTTGTAGAAAAAAAAGATAGTATGATGTATAATGTATTTCGTATTTACATAGAATTCAAGAAAGAGCCGTATTTTAAAGAGTATAATATAAATATTCTATTCTAATATAAGTATTAATAGTTATTTCTACATTTCGAATATGTGACCTATAATGGAAAGCTCCCCTTAAAAGTTCTACGATAATGAAAGTGATAAATGTTTGGACTCTTCGATATCTTGTCCAATTATAACGACATGGACATCTATTTTTTGAAATTAAGGAACTAAAATTACTCCTGCGAGAATGAAAAGAAACGATTTTTTTGCAAAAGTATAAATAGGTTAATTACTTGTAATAATTTATCTTGTATTTTAATCTTGAATCTGACACCTTAGATTATGAAGATGTTTGGACTGATATATTTCAAGTACTTATTGATTTTAAGTATTTTCATAGTTTTTGTGGTATTCGATAATGATAAAAAAAAGGTTTTTCAACACTTACTTCTAGCCATGAAAAGAACACCCTCCGGTCTACTTTAATAAGTTTTTATTATTTTTTTTCTAGATGTATTAAAAAATTATTTTTTAATATTAGTAAACAATAAAAATAATTATATTAACCTTAATTTGCTCATTAAAAATAGAGAAAAGGGTCAGAGCTGTCCCTAACGTATTGACTTCAGGTTAAAAATGCCCTCCGTTAACCTATTTTGAAGAAAATGTCCCTACCGTTAAAAATGTGGCATATTTGTGCCCCTAAGTCTAACAACTGACTGTACTTATATTTAAAACGGTAGGGGCTTTTTTTCAAAATAAGTTAACGGTAGGGGCATTTTTAAACTGGAGTCAATACGTTAGGGGCACAAATATGCCAGAATTGTAACGGTAGGGGCATTTTCTTCAAAATAAGTTAACGGAGGGCATTTTTAACCTAGCGTCAATACATTAGGGGCAGTTTTGACCCTTTTCCGTTGAAAATATAATAAATCATCAAAATACTTCTAGGCTCTTTACTCCAAGACCAACTTTGAGATAACAAAAAAAGTTAATTCCTTTTTCATATATGAAAAAGATTAAATATTATGTGCAACAAGAAAACTATCAAAAAATCAATTAAAGTAGACCGGATGAAATATACAAATAAGCCAAAATAAAAAATTAAGCATTACTAATTTTTGATTTTTAACTTTTAGCTTATAAACTACTTTTAAAAGTCAATCTAAATCGTCACCTATATACGTGTGTATGCATGAGGACCGGTGTTTTCATATTTATTATTGTTATTATTATTTTTCAACAATAATTAAGAGATGTCATTCCTACGACTCTAAGTATGCATGTTCCGTCACAACTATGCTAATGTTATAGGTGTAACGTATTTTTTCAGGATTTATTTGGAAATAATCTATCTCATGATAGGGATAAATTCTGTATACGCATTATTCTTTTCAAATCTTATTAAATGAAATAATACTGAGTTATTGTTGTTGTATCTTTTCAACTTTCACTTCTTCAAATATAAAAACTTCGTGCTATTCTCATTTATTGCCATGTATCAAATAAAATACCTCAGCTCAACACGTTCAGGCCCACTCTATTCTGTCTTGTTCCATTGTCATCCCGGGAGACCCTCTCTAAACCTCCTAAATCAGCCTCTAATTTGATACTCAAAATCCATGAAAGGTTGTCTCTACATCCAAAAAAGAGGGGGTCCTCAAAACATATTGAATTATCTGTTCCCGCAGAAAGTAGGCATTAATCAGAACCAATTCAGGATGAATATAAACCAGAGGGTAAAGACTTCGGGGGGGGGGGGGGGTGAAGAAGGGAATCGAAATAAATTCTATGTCAGAAACTAACCCCAAAACAAAAGAAAAAGAAGAAGTGTAAACAATGGCGCAATTTAATCATGCAAACAGTGTCAGACTGGTTGAGTGAGCATTACATCAGCTGCGTCAGAATATGTGAAATACGAACACTCTTCAAATGGCCGTAGTAACTGATTCTAGGGAGAAATGTTGTCCTTTGTTTCCATTGGAGAGAACAAATAATAATTTCAAGCTTAATTTTCCTTTTTTCTTTATTTCTGCCATGCACAGATACCTCTGTTGTCTTCTCTTCTGCCAATCTGCGCTTGGATTTTCCATATCTCTATTTCAAGAATCATTCAGTGTGCCCAACTACTGTACTTTGTAAATGCTTATTTTTCTTACAAAATATTTAAGTACAATGTGAAAAAATATAGTTACAATATATTTATCAAGTTACCAATTATAATAACTTGGTTAATATATTTTTCAAGTTACCACTTACTACGTAATACTTATTTTCAGAATTTATCTCATTATATTATTCATGATCTGATTATATCAATATATGTGCATGGGCCTTAAACTCTACTTAGACTACCCTCTGGTCTAATTGAGGTTTCAAAAATCTAGTTCTAAATTTTCAAGCATATGACAAAGAACAGTGATATGCCTCGATTAAGTCCCAATGAAAATATAAGAACATCGACCTGCTGCCTACTGGGAATGTTTTTATTTTCTTAGCTCCACCATCCATCTTGGATTTCACCCATAGTTAGGTGATAAAAGAGTAAGCAGAATATAAATGTTGTGTTATAATTGATTTGGTGTAAACATGTCGGCGTGTGAGTAAGTGTTTACCAATAAGAAAAGTCAACCTATGTATTTCTACAATCATGATTATGGGAAGAACTCACTCCCTTAAAGCATAAATCAAGAAAGCATGTTATATTTGCTACAACACGTTCTAGTTATTACTCAGACACACAATTCTTTAGCTTGCAGCACTACTGCATTTCCAAGCAGAAGGCCCAAATTCTTGGGCCTTAAAAGTCCAAGAGAGGCCTGCAAAGGTTGATACTACTTCAAAGCGCAATTGAACAACAACAACAACTCAATAAAATTTTCGTAAATAAAATTCGAAGAGGGTAAGGTATATGCAGACCTTTGCCCTCTCCGAGAGAAATAGAGAAATCTTTTTTGAAAGGTTCAAGAAGATGAAGAGCAACAGTAAATCCGTTACAACAACAAAGCGCAGACGAACAATAACAACAACAACAACAACAATCCAGTATAATCCTATTTAATGGGGTTCGGGGAGGGTAGTGTGTACGCAGACCTTACCCCTACCCTGGGGTAGAGAGGTTGTTTCCAAATAGACCCCCAGCATCCTTCCCTCCAAGAACTTTCCACCTTGCTCTTGGGGAGACTCGAACTCACAACCTTTCGGTTGAAAGTGGGGATTACTTACCATCAGTGCAACCCCTCTTGTCTCGCAGACGAACAATAAGTAACAATTAAATGTGATACAACAAAATATAGTTATTTAAGTGAAAAACCCCTTGACAACACTTGGTCAAACTATCTTACGTCTGGTAACTACTATTTCTAGCAAAAATATTCCAGCAAAATGTGTCACTCCTCAAACAATCCAAAACGTTGTAGTTCATGCTAATTTCTACAGCATACAGATCAAACTCAAAGGTAGTTATACTAGAGAACAGATCTGTAGATGGGATTTTGAGAAATATAACTCCTATCCCAATCAATTGTTTAACAGTAGTAAGGTAGTGTTTTTAAGAATTTTGAAAGTGTTCCAAAAAAATTTTGGAAAATATAAAACAAACACCCAAAAACATATTTTTGCAAACCTCTCCCCCGATAATTTCTTAAAATATTTTTAAGATTATATTTATTATGTTTAGTTGTTTACCGTCTAAGATACAGTAAAAACTTACACTATATATGAGATACTCTTTGTTTTAGTACAAAATTGAGTTAGTTAAGTTTTTTTTTTCTTTTCTCACTTAGAACCCTCTTTTATTTATTTATTTTTTATAGAGAAAAGGCTCAAATATATTATCGAACTAAAGAAAATTTTCGTTAATAGTTGGACATAAACATGCCACCAGACGTTATATTCCATATATGCTATTACTCACTAACAAAACTCTATTACTACCAGATTTGCTGCGTAACATTATATAAACGCTTCATTACTTATCAATACTTCTCTCCCCATATGGACCATTTCTTTGAGTTCAATGGCATATTAGGGCCATTTTGTTACGTTTAGTGGCATAATTAAGCTATTTTCCCAAGCCACCACCACATCCTAATCACCGTAACACCATATATTTCACCCTAAATACTTTTAATTCACACACTCATGTAATTTCCATACCCAGTTACACCTTTCTTAGTTTACTCTCTTTTCAATCTGTCTATTTTCTTTTTTCTTAAATAAATTTTAGTATGTCTTTTTACAGGCCGCCACCACGTCCTAACTACTGCAAAAGCCCATTTTCCATTGTAAAAGTACATACATGCTTTTAATTTACAAACTCATATATAGTTTTCCTACCCAGCTATATCTTATTAGTGTACTCTCTTTTAAGCCCGACATTTATTTTCTTATATAAATTTTATGTATTTTTCAAAATCTTTTTATGAGCTATAAAGTACGTGAAATTTTGAATGATGTAGAATAGATTTAGATTCACAATCCAATTAAATAAGAGAGAGATATTTTTCATGTAAAATAATAATGACAGTATAAAGGACAAATTTGTCCTCTTATGAATTAAATTATAAGTTAATTACATAAAACTAGAAACGATAGAGGTTTATTTAGAAATATGTGTAATGATTCGTGCGACAGTTTCGAGAGTTGTAGCCTTGTTCCTCTATTTTTTGCTCCTTTTGTGTTCTACAAATGTATTATGACTTATCGGGTTAGTTGGTTCGGGTCCGGACTGATTTCAGAATGAATTGAGACACTTAGTCACTTAATTGAAAATTTAAGTTAGAAAAGTTGATCGGATGTTGACTTATGTGTAAACGACCTCGGATTTGAATTATGATGGTTTCCGTTAGTTCCATTAGGTGATTTTGTACTTAGGAGCACGCCCGGATTGTGATTTAGAGGTCCGTAGTAGAATTAGACTTGAATTGCCGAAAATTAAAATTTTGGAGAGTTTGATCGGGAGTGAACTTTTAGATATCGGGGTTGGATTGGAGATAAGGAAGATGGAATAGGTTTGTGGTGTAATTTATGACTTGTGTGAAAAATTTGAGGTCAATCGGACATGATTTGATAAGTCTTGACGTTGTTTGTAGAATTTGGATGTTTCGAAGTTTATTAGGTTTGAGTTTGTAAGTTATTTATATTTTTGATGTTATTTGAGGATTCGACTAATTATTATCGGGTTATAAGACTTGTTGGCACATTTGGTTAAGGTCCTGAAGGCCTCGGGTTAATTTTGGGTGGTTAACGGAACAAGTTTGAAGTTTGAAGAATTTTTTAAGTTTCGGTGTTGCTGGTGTAATTGCACCTGCGCAGGGTCTAGCCGCAGGTGCGGCAGAATGGGCGTAGATGCGGGCAAGGCCAGGCTGGGTAGGAGGCTTAGGTGCGAGAAGGGAAGCGCATCTGCAAGCCCGTAAATGTGAGGCTAAGCCGCAGATACGGAAAGGGGGAGCTTGGTCATTTCCCTTGAAGCGAATGAAAGGTCGCAAAAACAACTCTATTGGTACGAGACCTGGAGCGCAGGTGCGAGCTCAATGCGCTTAAGTGAATTCAACAGGTGTGGAAATTAGGACGGATGTGCCATTTTGCTAGGCAGAACATATAAATAGAAGACTTCGAGATTTTTCACCATTTTCATCAATTTTAGCTCGGATTTTGGGGTTTTTTTAGGAGATTTTCGAAGGGAATACTGAGCTAAGCTCCGTGTGCTAGTTTTATCTTCAATAATGATGTTTCCCTACTGATTTTTATCCTAGTTGGTGAGTTTTTTAGGTAAAATTTTGGTATTTAGGGCTAGGGATTTGGAGAGTGAATTTTGGGGTTTTAGATGAGCAAACATTGTCAAAGTTTGATAGATTTGGTATGGTTAGACTCGTGAGTGAATGGGCTTTCAGGTTTTGTAATTTTGTCAAATTTCGAGATGTGGGATCAGGGGCCGAGCTTGAGCCGATTTTAGATTTCGGCTATGATATAGTATTTTTCTTGTGAAATTGATTTCTTTAGCCTATATTAATTATGTTATACTATTTGTGGCTAGATTCGGGATATTTGGAGAATGATTTGAGAGGCAAAGGCATTTCGGAGTATAGATTTGCTCAGTTTGAGGTAAGGAACGCTTTCAAACTTGGTTTTGAGGGTTCGAAAATCCAACTTACGTGTGTTGTGATTGGTTTTGAGGTGACGCGTGTGCTAAGTGACGGACTTGCCGGCATGCAATGTGAAAATTTGACCTGGTTGATTCTATGGCATTGTATAGTGACTCTATCTTGTTGATATCTATATTTTCATCATGTGATTAAGTAATTGAACTATCAATTCTATTAGATATCATATTTAGGCTTTATACCGGTAATGTTGGGACCCTTAGTGGTCGTTTCTTGTTGTCATCTCACTGATATTATTGATACTCTGTACTCAGTCATATTCATGCATATTTATATCATACTTCACTCTCAGTTGTTATTTAGTGATACATCATATCATTTTTCCAGGTTAGTTTTCATGATATAATGAGCCCGTGGGTGAGGGTGGAGAGATTGATGACTGAGTAAGGCCGAGATCCTAATTATGAGTGATTGTTATGGGATCGGTTGTACGTCGCAGATATAATGATTTGTGATAGTGCTCGGGCCGTAGGAGTCCCTCTGGAGTCTGTACACACCCCAATGAGCGTGATTGATATTATTGAGGGATGGATTTTCCATGGACATGGATCATGTCCGAAGCACTTTATACCTGGATATGGATCTTCTCCACATGGCTTAATTTGGCCTTCCTCGGAATTGGGTGACTTATAGTTAGTGATGTATATGTTCTGTAATGGATCTTCCCCGGGCCGTATGGGCCATATTCAATGCCGATCGGTTGAGCATTTGAGAGTTTGAGCACATGAGGATGACAACATGGAGAATCACATACAACATGTGCATTGGCATGTAAAGATAGTAGAGTTATATTCTTTATAACGTCCTGACCTGCTTTGCTTTACTATTTTGAGCTGTCTATTTAATTTGAAAGCATGCATATGCTTCTATCAGTTATTTTTATTTTATCTGTACTGGTTGAGTTCGTCACTATCTTCAGCCTATTGTTTAGACTCGTTACTTATTAAATTAGATGTACTCACGTTAGTCTATTCACCTCGTGTGCAAATCTAGGCGCTTCTGGTCACGACATTGGTTGCTAATTGAGGCTTCAGAGTTTTGAGATAACAAGGTAGCTGCTTGGCGTTTGCATGCCTTCATTCTCCTTATTTATCACTTGTTATGTTTTTGGTTTATTTTCCTAAACATTATAATGGACTGTGTTCTAATTTAGATGCTCATGTACTCAGTCACACCCCAGTTTTGGGTTGGATTTTATCGTATTTTGAGATTTATTATATATTCAAAAAGGTTTCATTAATTCTTTTGTCTTTGTTTTCAAAGTTATTTTGCTGTGATGAGTTGTTATATAGAGGCATGCCTAATTCAACGATAGGCTCCATCGCAGAGATTGATTTTGAGTTGTGACAAGTTAGTATTAGAATCTAGGTTAAATAGGTCTCACAAGTCATGAGCGAGCTTAGTAGAGTTTTGCGGATCAGTATGAAACATCTGTACTTATCTTCAAGAAGCTGCAGAACCCTTAAGAAACTTCACATTCTTGAATTCTTATCATGCGAATCTATTTATTCGGGTAACTAATCTTATTCTTCTATTATCTCACATATGGTGAGCACACCTACTACTAGGCAGGACAGATAGCCACCAGTACCACCAGCCTGGTCTGTGAGACGACGAGGTTGCGGTAGAAGCCACGGTAAGGGGCAGAGGCACAACTCACATAGCAGTCGGGGGCAGCACTTGCAGATACACCAGTTTCCCCAGTTCAGGATCAGGTCCTAGTTGCGGATACACCAGCAGGGTCGGCTCAGGCACCAGTTCTGCCAACTGTGATCCTAGGCCTTTAGGAGTTCTTAGCTTAGATTTTGGCTGAATGCACCAGTCTTGCTCAGGCAGTTTCTGTTACAGCCGCAACAACCACTTCTCAGGCCAGTGGAGGCATTAGACTCCCACTGCCCGTACACCCAAGCAGGTGATGCAGGGACTTCAGACACTTGGGCCATTACCCGCCCAATAGTTTTTAACTTCTCAGACCCATATTGTCCCTTCTATGACTGATGATGAGCAGTGGAGATTAGAGAGGTTTTGAAGATGCCAACCTCCATCTTTCAACGGGGTAGAGTCAGAGGATGCCCCGGGTTTCTTGGATAAATGTCAGAGGATCCTTCGTATAATAGGTATTTTAGAGACCAGTGGGGTCTTATTCACTACGTTTTAGTTTACTGGAGATGCCTTCACCCAGTGTCGTATGTCGGTTAGTGTGGAGCTACTTACGTGGCAGGAGTTCTCCGTTCTCTTCCTGGAGAAGTATGTGCCTCCGTCTCGCAGATAGAAGCTGCACAAACAGTTTGAGAGGCTATGTTAGGATGACATAACAGTGACACATTATGAGATGAGGTTTTCCACGTTGGCACATCATGTAGTTTGGCTAGTTTCCACTGATAGGGAGAGGATCAGGAGGTTTACTAATGGCTTCACATTTCAGTCGGGGGTGTTTATGACTAGAGAGAGGGTGTTTGGTGCTACTTTTGATGAGGTTATTGACATTGCTCGGGAGATAGAGTCGGTCTGCAGCAAGGAGCAGGTTGAGAGGAAGTCCAAAAGGTCTCGTGGATCAGGTAATTTTGATGGTGTTGCTTTTGGAGGTTAGTTTCACCACGACATGGGTCGTATGTATAGACATGCTCAAATGGCTTGTCCGGTTTACCGAGGTGTATCTTCTGGTCATGATACTCACAGTTCTCAGCAGGGTCACTCATCTCTTAATTCTCTCCCGGGTTAGAGTTCATCTCATGCACCATCAGCTTAGGGTTCATCTATGTCAGGCCTTCTAGCAGTAATCCCAGTGATCGGGCTCCCTTCAGACCCCACTATTATTTGTAGGAAGAGGTTGCTTTGAGTATGGAGATTTGGGTCATATCAAGAGGCATGGTCCACTCTTTCTGGGAGGTGCATCGTAGCATAGGGGTTAGCCTTTGACTTTAGCACCAGTACTTCACCACCCGCTAGCCAGCTCGGGGAGGCTTATTTGTGTATACTCCCTGCCAGATGAGATGCTGTCACTTCAGACCCTGTGATCATATGTATCGTCTCAATATGTAACTGATATGCTTCTGTATTATCTGACCCTGGTTCCACCTATTTATATGTATCATCGTATTTTACTCATTATCTGGATATGCCCCGTGAGTCTTTAGTTTCATCTGTTCATATATCTATTCCGATGGGCAATACTATTATTGTAGACCATATGTATAGGTCGTGTGTAGTGACTATTGTGGGATTGGAGACTAGAGTTGATCGTTTGCTGCTTAGTATGGTCGATTTTGACATGACATTAGGTATAAATTGATTGTCTCCATGCCATATATTTGGACTGTCATGCTAAGGCTGTGACACTAGCGATGCTGGGGTTGCCACAGATTGAGTAGCGTCCATAAAATATGTCCCCAATAGAGTGATTTTATATTTGAAGGCCCAACGGATGGTTGCAAAAGGGTTGTTTATCTTTTTCGGCCATTGTGAGGGATGTTAATGCTGAGACCCCTACTATTGATTGTGTTCCAGTGGTGTGAGATTTTCTAGATGTGTTTCCTGCAAACCTGCTGGGCATGCCGATCGACATAGATATTGACTTTGGTATTGACTTGGTGCCTGGCACTCAACCCATTTCTATTCCTCTGTACCGTATAACACCGGTTGAGTTGAAAGAGTTGAAGGTGCAGTTTCAGGAACTCCTTGAGAAGGGGTTTATTAGTCTTAGAATGTCACCTTGGGGTGCACTTGTTCTGTTTGTGAAGAAAAAGGATGGCACTATGAGAATGTGCGTTGATTATAGGCAATTGTACAAAGTTATAATCAAGAACGAAGTATCATATGCCGCGTATTAGTGATCTATTGGACCAGCTTCAGGGAGCGAAGCTGTTCTCCGAAATTGATTTGAGGTTAGGGTATCACCTGTTGAAGATTCGAGACTCCAATATGTTCAAAAGATCTTTCAGGAACCGTTACGGTCATTTTGAGTTCCCTATGATGTCTTTTGGGTTGACCAACGCCCCAACAACGTTCATGCATTTGATGAGCAGTGTGTTTTATCTTTATATTCGCCCGTTTGTTATTGTATTCATTGATGATATCCTAATGTACTCTCGTAGCCAGAAAGAGCAGGCCCATCATTTACGAGTTGTGATACAGCGGTTGAAGGAGGAGAATCTTTATGCTAAGTCTCCAAGTGTGGGTTTTGGCTTAGTTCAGTAGCGTTCTGTGGGCACATAGTGACCAGTGAGGGTATTCAAGTGGATCCAAATAAGATATGGGTGGTACAGAGTCAGCCTAGACCTTCCTCCACTACAAAGATTTGTAGCTTTCTTGGGTTGGTAGGTTATTACCTCTAGTTTCGTGCAAGGTTTATCATATGATACCTTGTCCTTGAGAAATTGACCCAAAAGGGTGCTCTTTTCAGGTGGTCAGATAAGTGTGAGGCGAGCTTTTAGAATCTCAAGACTATCTTGACCACAACTCCAGTTCTAGTTCTACAATCAACTTCTGGTTCTTACATAGAATATTGTGATGCTTCTGGATTTGTATTGGGTGTATCTTGATGCAGCGGGGTAGAGTGATTGCTTATGCTTCACACCAGTTGAAGCCCCATGAAAAGAACGACCATGTTCATGATTCAGAATTGGCTTCTATTATTCACACGATGAAGATTTTGAGGTACTATCTCTATGATGTGTCTTTCGGGGTATTTACTGGCTATCGTAGCCTCCAGCACTTGTTCAAGTAGAAGGATCTCAATTGAGGCAGCGAAGATGGTTGGAGCTGCTAAAGGACTATGATATTACTATTCTGTATCACAGGGGAAAGGCCAATATGGTGGGCGATGTCATAAGTAGGAAGGCAGTGAGTATGGGTAGTCTTGCATTCATTCGTGTTGGGGAGAGGCCTCTTGCAGCCGATGTTCAGGCTTTGGCCAACCAGTTTGTGAGATTGGATATGACAGAGCCTAGTCGACTTATAGCTTGTTTGGTTTCTCTGTCCTTCTTATTTGATCGCATCAGAGAGTGCCAGTATGATGACCATAATTCGCTTTTCCTCACGGACAAGGTCCAGCATGATGATAATAGGGATATGACTATTGGAAATGATGGGTGTTGAGGATGCATGGTCAGATATGTGTGCCTAATGTAGATAGGTTACGGGTGTTGATTCTTGAGGAGGATCATAGCTCATGGTATTCTATCCATCCAGGCACCGCAAAGATGTACCAGGATTTGAGACAATACTATTGGTGGAGGAGAATGAAGGATATCGTCGGGTTTGTATCTTGGTGTCTCAACTATCAACAGGTTGACGTATGAGCATTAGAGATAAGATAGATTGCTTCAGACGAAAGAGATTCCAGAGTGGAAATGGGAGAGGATCACCATGGATTTCGCAGTTGGGCTCCTACGGACTTCGAGGAAGTTTGATTCTATTTGGGTGATTGTTGATCGGCTAACCAAGTCCCCGCACTTTATTCCTATGAGAACTACCTATTCTTCAGACCGGTGATTTACATAAGAGAGATTTTTCGCATGCACAGTGTGACAGTTTCCATCAATTCAGATAGAGGCACGTAGTTTACATTGCAATTCGGAGAGTCGTGCATTGAGAGATATGCACTCAAGTTGAGTTCACATCATTTTACCCTCAAATGGACAAGCAGTCCGAGGGCACCATTCAGATAATGGAGAATATGCTACGTGCTTGTATCGCTGATTTGAAGGGGTTTATAGGACCAGTTTTTGCCACTCGCGAAGTTTGCTTAGAACAATAGTTATCAGTCAGGTATTCAGATGGCTCCATATAAGGCTTTATATGGGACGCTGTATAGATCTCTAGTGGGTCGGGTGAGGCTAGGTTATTAGGCACTAACTTGGTTCGGGATGCTTTGAAAAAGGTTAGGTTAATTCAGGAGCAGCTTCGTATGGTGCAGTCAAGACAAAAGGGTTATGCCAACACGAGGTTAGTGATGTGTCTTACATGGTTGGGAGAAGGTTCTACTAAAGGTTTACCCATGAAGGGTGCTATGAGGTATAGAAAAAAGGGAAAGTTGAGCCCTCGGTTCATTGGGCCTTTTGAGATACTTCATAGGATTGGGGGGTGGCTTACAAGCTTACCTTGCCACCTAGCTTGTCGAGTGTGCATCTATTATTCCATGTCTCTATGCTTTGGAAGTATCTCGGCGATCTATCTCATGTTTTGGATTTCATCACGATTCAGTTGGATGGTGATTTGACTTATGATGTGGAGCTGATGGCTATTTTGGAGCGGATAATCGGAAATTGAGGTCAAAGGATATAGCTTCAGGGAAAGTGCAGTGGAGAGGTCAGCCTGTGGAGGAGGCAACTTGCGAGAACGAGGGGATATGCAGAGCAGACATCCACACCTATTTATGCCTTGTCATGACCCATTTTCACCCTCTGTGAAGTGTCGTGACGATACCTAGTTTCTACGACTAGGTAAGCCTAATATTGCGAAAATGAATTGGAATACAAGGATAACAGCTAACATATATCAATTAATAAGTAGAAATTTTGCCACTCAGCATAAAAAATAATCATCTTTCCCAAAACCCAAAATGTTGCAATGTCACAAGCTTCTAAGAAGTCCTAATTGTTCTATGCATCATTTCTATGGAAAAGAAGAAAATGAACATAGGGTATAGAAGGGGAGTTTGAGGTCTTTTGACATGGGCAAATGTACTTTGAAGTCTCTTGAAGCAGCAACCATATAGCTAGACTTGAGGCTAATAGCTAGTACCTAGATCTGCACACAGAAAACATGTCAGGAAAGGGCATGAGTACACCATAATGATACCTAGTAAGTGCCAAGATTAACCTCGATCGAGTGGTGACGAGATCAGGTTAAGGCCCTACTGGTATAATAAAACAATACATAAGGAAATAATATTGTAAAATAAATACAGAAATCTAGCAGGAATTGAACTCAATGGAAGCTAATAGCTCAGAACACATTAATAGCAACAGGCGGGCCTCCTGGGATACCGTTCCGTATTCTCAAACATATATGTTCAAGGGGATCTCCCGGAATACCGTTCTCTAGTAGCAAAGTAAATATGCAGTGTTGGGGATCTCCCGGAATATCATTTCGTAGTCCAAAGTAAATATGCAGTACAAAGGGATCTCCCGAATTGTCGTTTTGTAGTCCCAAAGAAAATATGCAACTCACACAATATAATTTAACACTCACAAAAAGAAAAGGTACAGATTGGATTAAGTTCAATCCAATAAAACTAGGTAATATCATTAAACATGTTGCACAGAGTTCAAATAGGCAATTAAAATACGTAGGCATGATTTTCTAATCTAATCAGGACAGTACATTTGTTAATGTAGTTCAAACAAGAGAAAAACAGGTTTATGACTTAGTGAAAATAGAGTTTTACAACAAATAGTTCGTGTGCATACACGTCACCTAACGTACGCGACGCTCATATATCAAATAATACCAAATCCTAAGGGTTCCCCCACAAGGTTAGGCAAGCCACTTACCTCGAACCAAAGGTCATTCAAAACTCAATCATAGCATTGCCTTTCAAACACGTCTCCAAATCATCAATATCTAGTAAATTACCAACCAAATGTTTCAAAATAAGCCTTAGGAATCACCCACGATAACAAAGGACTTAATTTAGGTCAGTATAGAAAAAGTCAACAAAAGTCAACACCCGGGTGCGCTTGGTCCAAATCTAAATTTTGGACCAATGCTCGATTACTCATTCACCTCCGAGTCCGGATATACAATTGGATTTGGAATTTGACCTCAATTTGAGGTCTAAATCCCCAAATATCGAAATCCCTAGTTTCTACCCAAAAATCCTCAATCCCACCATGAAAATCTTAGATTCTACGTTGAAATCTTGAAGAAGTGAAAGATTGAAAGAAACTAGTTAAGATTCACTTACTTATGATTTGGGGAAGAAGAAGTCTTTGGAAAGTCGCCTCTTGTGTTTTAGATTTTGAAAACATGGAGAATGAATGAAAAGTCCCGTCCAAAAGTCATTTTGATCAGTTACTGGTATCGCATTTGCGACCATTGGTTCACTGCAAAAAACCTATCGCAAATGTGAAAGTCTCCCCATTCCTGCTTTCATCGCATATGCAAAGAGAGTCTTGCAAATACGGGCCTGACCATCCGCAATTGCGACCAATTGATTGCGATTGCGATCCCTGAAATTCCCAGACTTCCTTCGCAAATGCGAAGGGAAGTTTGAATTTGCGACCACTGCTGACTCAGCTTCTCTTCACAAATGCGAGAATACGCTAGCAAATGTGGACCCCTTAGAGGTTACAATTATGATGCCTGATCTCGCAAATGCGAGATGAGAGGTCTGCAACCTGCTCAGTTACACCAACAATTTTTTTAATGTTCAAATGACTCTGTAGCCAATCTGAAACTCACCTTAGTCTTTAGGGCTCCAAACCTAGCAGACACACAAGTTTTAAAATATCATACTATCTTGATCGCGCGGTCAAATCGCCAAAATAACACCAAGAACCACAAATTTAGCACCAAATCGAATCAAATTCCCACGAACACTTTGAAATTTCTATTTTCTTAACCGGACATCTGAATCACATCAAAACGATTTCTCTTTTTCATCAAACCTGTACCTCCGGAACCAAAATACACACCCTATACAGACAAGATCAAACATTAACAATTTCTTGAAAGCCATTAAATTTTCAGACTCTCAATTTTAAGAAAAAAATTATAACTCGAACTAGGGACCTCCGATTCCGATCATACACCTAGGTCCATATTTTGATGCGGACCCACTGGGACTGTGAAAACATGAATCCGGGTTTGTTCACCAAAAATATTCACCGAAGTCAACTAAAATGAAGTTTTAAGCAAAAATCCTTATTTTTTCAGCTTTCAACATAAAATCTTTCTGGACACATGCCGGACTGCACATGCAAAAAGAAGAGGGGTAAAATGATATTTTAAGGCATCGAAACACAAAATTCGGTTTTAATTCATAAGATTACCAATCGGCTCATCATATTCTCCATCTCTAAATAATCTTTCGTCCTCGAATGAACATAGAAAGTACCTAGGCTAGTAAAAAGCTAGGGATATCTACTTCCTACGTCTGACTAGGACTCCCAAGTCCCGTCATCGACAGGCTGACCTCGCCAGCGAACCTTTGCTGCTGCAATGTTCTTTGACCTCAGCTTTCGAACCTGGCCTAAAAAAATTAGCCACTGGCTCCTCAACATAAGATAAATCCTTGTCCAGCTGGATATAGCTAAAATCCAACATGTGAAATAGAACGGCATGATACCTCTGGAGCATCAAAATATGAAATACTGGATGAACTCATACTAGTTGGGAGGTAAGGCAAGCTCATAAGCAACCTCCTTAACACACTGCAACACCTTAAAGTAACCAATAAACCTTGGGCTCGGCTTGCCCCTCTTTCTGAATCTCATGACGCCCTTCAAAGGAAACACTTGAAGCAAGACCTGGTCTCCAACCATAAATGAAACATCACAAACCTTCCAGTACGCATAAATCTTTTGAATGGACTAGGTTGTGTGAAGTCTATCCTGAATTACCTTAACCTTCTCCAAAGCATCCTAACCAAGTCTGTGCCCAATATTCTAGCCCCGCTCAACTTGAACCAACCCAATAGGGACCGATACCGCCTAAAATACACAGGCTCATACGTTGACATCTAAATGCTGGACTGATAACTATTGTTGTAGGCAAACTCCACAAGTAGCAGGAACTGATTCCAAGAACCTCCAAACTCTATCACACACGCACGTAGCATATCCTCAAGAATCTGAATAGTGCGCTCAGATTGTCCATCCCATTGAGGGTGAAATGATGTGCTCAAAACCACCCGAGTACCCAACTCCTGTTGTACAACTCTCCAGGATCGTGATGTAAATTGCGTACCTCAGTCAGAGATGATAGATACTGGCATGCCATGAAATCTGACAATCTCTTAGATATAAACTCGAGCTAGCTGCTCTGAAGAATAGGTAGTCATCATATGAATGTAATGAACCGACTTGGTTAGCCTATCTATAATCACCCAAACTTTATCAAACTTTCGCTGAGTCCGTGGGAGTCTAGCAACAAAATTCATAGTGATCCACTCCCATTTCCACTCCAGAATCTCTAACTTCTGAAGTAACTCACCCGGTCGTTGATGCTCATACTTCATCTGCTGACAATTTAGACACCAAGCAACATACTCCACTATGTCCTTTTCATCCTACGCCACCAATAATGCTACATCAAGTCTTGATACATCTTCGCGGCACCCGGATGAATAGAGTAGTACGAGCTATGAGCCTCGTGAAGAATCAACTCACGCAAACCATAAACAATAGGCATACATAGCCCTCCCTGCATCCTCAATACACCATCATCCCCAATAGTGACTTCCTTAGAATCATCGTGCTGGACCGTTCCCTAAAGGATAAATAGATGGGGGTAATCATACTGACGCTCCCAGATACGATCATATAGAGAAGGCCGAGAGACCACACAAGCCAATACTTGACAAGGCTCAGAAATATCCAATCTCACAAACTGGTTGGCTAAGACATGAACATCTAACGCCAAGGGCATCTCCGTTGCTGGTAGATAAAGTAAAGTCCCCAAACTCTCTACCCAGCGACTCAAAGCATCGGCCACTATATTGGACTTCCCCAGGTGGTATAGAATAGTGATATCATAATCCTTAAGAATCTCTAACCTCCTACTCTGATGCAAATTAAGATCCTTCTGCTTGAGCAGATGCTTCAAACTCGGTGATCAATATAGATCTCACAAGGGACACTGTACAAATAGTTCCTCCAAATATTCTAGGCATGAACAATAGAAACTAACTCAAGGTCTGGACACGTAGGGAATCACCCTACGATCCTGCATAAACGTTGCGTCGAGGCCAACTCGTGACGCATCACAATAAACTGTATAAGACCCCGAACCTGAAGGCAATACCAATACTAGACTTTTAGTAAAAGTTGTATTGAGCTTCTAAAATCTCTCCTCACACTCTTCCGTCCACCTGAACGGAGCACCCTTTTAGGTTAGTATGGTCAAGAGTGCTATAATAGATGAATATATCATAACAAATCGACGGTATTAGCCCGCCAAACCAACAGAACTACAGATCTCTATAGCTTAGCACGGTCTAGGACAACTCTGTACTGCTTCCACCTTCTTCGGATCCACTTTGATCCCTTCACTTGACACTACTTGAACCAAAAATGCCACAAAATCTAACCATAATTCACATTTTGAGAACTTTGCATACAAATTGTTCTCGCTCAAGGTATGAAACACAATCCTCAAGTGATCCTCATGATCTTCCCGACATCAAGAGAACACTAGAATATTGTCAATAAACACAATGAAGAATGTATCAAGATAAGGTCGAAATACATTATATCAAATGAATATATATTTCTAGAGCGTTGGTCAGTCCAATGACATGACAAGGATCTCGTAATGACCATACCGATTTCTAGAAGTAGTCTTCAGGATATCTAGCTCCAGAATCTTCTACGGATGATAACTTGAATGCAAATAAATCTTGAAAAACACTTGAGCACCCTATTACTTATCAAATAGGTCATTAATGCGAGGCAAAGGATACTAGTTCTTCACTGTAACTTTGTTCAACTTGTGATACTCTATGCACATACGCATAAAACCATCCTTTTTCTTCACAAACAAGATAGGAGCACCCCAAGGTGACATACTAGGCCGAATGAAACCCTTATCAAGCAATTCCTGTAATTGTTCCTTCAACTCCTTCAACTCAGGAGGGCCATACGATAAGGAGGAATAGAGTTGGGGTAAGTGCCCGGCAACAAATCAATACCAAAATCAATATCTCTATCGGGTGTCATTCTCGGAAGATCAGCTGGAAATACATTAGGGAAATCCCTCACCACTAGAACTTAGTCAAGTGTAGGGGTATCAATATTGACATCTTTCACATAAGCTAGATACACGTCACACCCATTCTCAACCATTTGTTGAGCTTTTAGAAATGAAAAAACTCTACTATGAGTGTAATTTGAGGTACCCCTCTACTGTAATCATGGTAAACCTGGCATACCAGGTGTCACGGTCTTGGCGTTACAATCAAGAATAGCATAATGGGGCGACGACTAGTCCATGCCTAAGATAACATCAAAATCTACCATTCTAAGCAATAATAAATAGGCTTTGGTCTCAAAACCACTAAGAACAATCAAACACGATTGATATACGTGGTCCACAATAAGATAATCTCCTATAGGAGTAGACACATAAACAGGGAAACCAAAAAAATATGAGATACGCTCAAATACAAGGAATAATAAGAGGACACATAGGAATAAGTGTATCTTGGATCGAATAGAACCGATGCATCTCTATGATAGACTGGAACAATACCTGTAATGACAAAATTGGAAGCAACAAGCTCTGTATGAGTATAAAGAGCATAGTATCTAACCTGGCCCCCCGTCTAGGGCTATCTCTACCTCCCCGACCTCCATCTCTAGCTAGCTGAGCAAGTGAAGTGGCAGCTGGTGCTGTAATCATAGCCTAGGAACAATGTGGAGCTCGTTGTGGCTGATAAGTCTGTAGAGGTGCACCCATCCTAAGTCTGGGGAAAGCTCTTACTATATGGAGGGTGTCACCACACTCAAAACAAGCTCTGGAAGGACATGGCAGTTATGTCTGACTCGTACCAGGTCTGCTTGACTGATCACTAAAAGCTTACTATGTAGGAGGCACACTAGATACTGGGGGTGCATAATAAAGCTCCTGAGGTCTAGGAGGAGCATGAATACCATTGGATGTTGGAAGAGCTAAATGGACGGCGCGACTCACATAACCCCTACTATGATGAACTGCGGCTGGGGCACGAGTACCAGAATAATAGCCCGACTCTCGAGACCTATTGGCCTCTCTCTTCTCCCTATACCGAGAAAGCACGTAACTCCACTCTCCTAGAAATACTCACTACCTGCTGATACGCAATATCCATCTCTAACTCCCCGTCCATGCTAGTCCTGATGCTGGTAATGAGTCCCTTAATAAACCGACTGACCCTCTCTCTAACTGTATAAACTAAGGCTGGTGCATGTGTAAATAAGTCATTAAAACAGACTGCATACTCTGAAATAGTTACAGTACCCTGGTGCAATTGCTCAAGCTCTGTGCACCATGCGTTTCTAAGGCTTGAGAGACATACTCTCTCAAGAATATATCCGAGAATCGAATCCATATAAGAGAAGCTACCATAGATAGACTGTCCAACTCATATGTACTCTACCATGGATAGGTTACCCCTTGAAGCTGGAAGGCTGTGAAAGAAACCCTACTCGACTCTGCTATGCCCATAGTCCAGAGGATACAGTGGCGCTCATCCAAAAGTCCATGAGCATTCTTTGATGCAAGACCACTAAATGTTGAAGGGTCGTACTTCTTGTACCTCTCAAGTCCACGTTGCTCCTCTTCTGAAGTTTCTGCCCTACCCACCGGGCTGAATGGGCTACAGGTGATATGAGTATAACCTCTGCGATCTGATCAACCTGAACTCACTACTCGGGAGTGCGGGCAGTGGGAGTCTGTGCTCCTCCCCCGGCCTAAGGGGAGTTCCCCAACATAAAGGCTAGGAAAGTCACTTACCTCGAACTAAAGGCCACTCAAAACTCAATCACTGCTTTGCCTTTCAAACACGCCTCAAAACAAACAATATCTAGCAAATTACCTACCAAACATTTCAATATAAGTAGTAGAAATCACCCACGATAACAATGGACTAAATCTACGTCATTATTTAAAAAGTTAACAAACGTCAACACCCAAGCGCGCTTGGTCTATACCCAAAATTTGGATCAAAATCTGATTACCCATTCACCCACGAGTCTGGATATACAATTGATTTTGGAATCTGACCTCAATTTGAGGTCTAAACCCTTAAATTTCGAAATCCCTAGTTTCTACCCAAAAATCCCCAATCCACCATGAAAACCTTAGATTTTAGGTTGAAATCTCGCAAAAAAAAGTGAAAGATTGAAAGAAATTAGTTAAAATTCACTTACCTATGATTTGGGGGAAGAATAAATCTTTGGAAAATCACCTCTTGTGTTTTAGGTTTTGAAAATTTGAAGAATGAATGAAAAATCCCATCCAAAAATCATTTTGATCAGTTGGAGGTGTCGCATTTGCAACCACGGGTTCGCAAGTGTGAGCCCCGTAAATGAGAAGAACATCTCACAGATGCGAAGGTCTCCCCGTTCATTCTTTTATTGCAAACACAAATTGAAACTCGCATTTGCGAGTCTCACCATCCGCAATTGCGACCATTGTTCGCAATTGCGATCCCTCCCATTCCAAGGCTTCCTTGGCAAATTTGAAGGGAAGTTCACAATTGGGAACACTATTGGCCAAGCTTCTCCTTGCAAATACAAGAATTCTCGCAAATACGGACCCCTCAAAGGTCTCAGTTGCGAGGCCTGATCTCGCAAATGCGAGTTCATTGGCCTGCAACCTGCTTAGTTACACCAGAAAATTTTCCAAGTTCAAATCACTCCATAGCCTATCCAAAACTCACCGAGCCCCCATGGATCCAAACTAAACATGCACATAAGTCTTAAAAAATCATACAAAATTTCTCGTGAGATTAAATCGCCAAAATAGCACCAAGAACTACGAATTTAACATCAAATAACTTTGAAATTTTTATTTTCTCAACCGGACGTTTGAATCACGTCAAACCAATTCTTTTATCCATCAAATTTCACAGAAAGTTTTAAATATTATTTAAAATCGTACCGGGCTTTGGAAGCAAAATATGAATCTGATACCAACACTATCTAACATTAAATATTTTTAATAGCCACTAAATTTTTTGACTCTCAATTTTCAACAAAATTTATAACTCAAGCTAGAGACCTCCAATCCCGATTCTGGGCATACGTCCAGGTCCCATATTTTGATACGGACACATCGGGATTGGCGAAATACAAATCTAGATCCATTTACTAAAAATGTTGACTGAAGTCAACTAGATGAAGCTTTTACGAAAAAATCCTTATTTTTATCAATTTTATTATAAAAGCTTTTCGAAAGCATGCCCAAATTGCGTATGCAAATCGAAGAGGGGTAAAATGAGATATTAAGGCCTAGGAATATAGAATACGAACGTTTCATAAGAAGATCTACCGAGTCCTCACATGGCTCCAGGTATGTTTGTAGACCCGTTTGAAGACAAATGTTTATTTAAGAGAGGGAAGATGTAATGACCCGGCTGGTCGTTTTGAGAGTTGTATCCCTATTCCCCCATTTTCTGCTCCTTTGGGTTCTACAACTGTATTTTGACTTATCGAGTTAGTTGGTCCGGGTCCGAAGTGATTGCAAAATGAATTGAGACACTTAGTCTCTTAATTGAAAACTTATGTCTAAAAAGTTGACTGGATGTTGACCTATGTGTAAACGACCTTATATTTGAATTTTGATGGTTCTGTTAGCTCTATTAGGTGATTTTGGACTTAGGAGCACATCTGGATTGTGATTTGGAGGTCCGTAGTAAAATAAGCCTTGAATGGCCAAAAGTTGGAATTTTTTAAAGTTTGACGGGAGTGAACTTTTTGATATCAGGGACGGATTGGACTTTTAGAAGTTGGAGTAGGTTCATGGTGTAATTTATTACTTTTGTGCAAAATTTAAGTTCAATCCAACGTGAGCTGATAGGTATTGACGTCGTTTGTACAATTTGGAAGTTTCGTAGTTCAATAGGCTTGAATCCGTGAGTAATTCGTATTATTGATGTTGTTTGAGGTTATTTGACGATTTGACTAAGTTCGTATCGAGTTATAAGACATTTTGGCATATTTGGTTGTAGTCCTGAAGGCCTCGGGTTGTTTTTCGAGTGGTTAACAAAACAAGTTTAAAGTTAGAATAATTTTTGAAGTTTGGCTGTTACTGGTGTAATCGCACCCGCAAGGGGTCTAGCCCCAGGTATAGCAGAATGGGTGCAGATGCGAGCAAAGCCAGGCTAGGTAGGAGGCACAGGTGCGAGGAGGGAAGCTCATCTACGAGCCCGCAGATACGAGGCTGATCCACAAATGCGGAAAGGGGGATCTTGGTCATTTCCTCAGAAGTGGATGAAGGGCAGCAGAAGCAACTCCACAGGTGCGAGACCTGGAGTGCAGGTGCGAGCTTAGTGGGCATAGGTGAATCTACAAGTGCGGAAATTACGCCCCATGTGCGGTTTTGCTCGGCAGAAAATATAAATAGAAGACTTCAATTTTTTTTTACCATTTTCGTTAGTTTGAGCTTGGACTTTGGGGATATTTTAGGAGATTTTTGAAGGTAATATTGTAAGAAGCTCTTTGTGCTCATTTATCTTTAATAATAATGTTTTTCTAGTGATTTTACACATAGACGGTGAGTTACCAAGGTGAAATTTGGGGATTTAGGACTAGGGACTTGGAGAGTGAATTTTGGAGTTATGGATTACCAAACGGTGTTTGATTTTGATAAATTTGGTATGGTTAGACTCATGGTTGAATGGGCTTTCCAGTTTTGTGACTTCTATCAAATTTTGATACGTAGGACCATGGTCGGGTTTGAGCCGGTTTCAGATTTTTTCTATGATTTAGTACTTTTCTTGTGGAATTGATCCCTTGTCTGTATTGATTGTGTTGTAGTAATTGTGGCTAGATTCAGAATGTTTGAATATCAGTTTAAGAGGCAAAGGCATTTTGCAGTAGAGATTTGCTTATGTTATTGGTTTCAAGGTGATACACATACCAAGTCACGAGCGTGCGGGCATGTAATGTGAGAATTGTGACCTGGTTGATTCTATGGTGCTGTATAATGACTCTATCTTGTTGATATCCGTGTTTCCATCAAGTGATAAAGTAATTGAACAGTCAATTATACTAGATATCACGTTTAGGCTTTATGCCGGTACTGTTGAGACCCCTAGAGGTCGTTTCTTGCTGTCATATCACTGATATCATTGATATTATGTATTCAGTCATATTCATGCATTTTTATATCATATCTCAGTATCAGTTGTTATTTATTGATGCATCATATCATTGTTCCGGGTTAGTTTTCATGATATTGTGAGCTCGTAGGTAAGACTTCAGAGATTGATGACTCGGTGAGGTCGAGAGCCTGATTATGAGTGGTAATTAAGGGTGTTAAATGGGCCGGGTTGATCTGTTACCAGACCGGCAAACCGGAAAAAACCAGAAAAAATTGAAATTGGACCGGTCTGATAAAAAGGGCCGGGTGGGGCTGGGTAGTAGGGGTAGAGGGGGTTGGTCCGTTTGGATTTTCAAAACAGGTAACTAGACCGGTTAAATAAAAGAACTGCTAAGCAACAAGGGAAGAACCAATTTTGCTAGAGGACGCGACCCATCCCAAGGACCTTCGAAGCCACCCTCGCCAGCACATACCATACAAATTATCATTGGCAGCAGCGACGACATGTTAATCAACCATGTAAAGTTAACCACCACATAAAAACTCAAACAGACAGTCGCCCATGAACGATATGACAACCTCGAAGATAGTATCATCTTCGATAAGTCCGATACCGACCGTTTGTCTTTCCCTCACTACGATGCCTTGGTCATAGCTTTACGCATCGCTCATATTAATGTAAAAAGAATCATGGTATACGACGGAAGAGGCGCGTGTATTGTCCACTCGTGAGTCCTCGTGCAAATGAGGCTTGTGAACAATAACCCTTACCGGGTTAAATCGGCCCGATACAATGGCTAGAATTTTTTTTGTTTTTTAATTTTTGAATTATGAGGGGCTCACTGACCGTTGGAAACGGTCAGAACTTGAATTGGTTCGTTGGCCAACAGAAAAATTGCATAAATAGCTTTTGTTTTAAATTTTTATCCCTTTTTTCAATTACAAAACTAAACTTCTCTAAAACTATAAATACCCCTCCCCCTCTACTTCTTTTCTTCACTCAACACTCATTCCTCAATTTCAATTTCTCTCATTCTATCATTCTCCAATTTGTAAGATTTCAAGTCTTCAATTCATCTTCTAATTTTATTTGGCTCTCTTTCTTGAATTTAATTTATTGTGTTTTATCATTTGGATTTTGAAGTTTGGGCAAATGAATTGCAAAATTGAAATACTTGCTTGACATTCGTTCGTGCCTCGTGATAACATCGGAATTGCGTAATCAAGTGCTCAATTTATTATCGAATTCGGTGCACTCCCTCCAACTCTTTCTCCTATTTACTATTTTAATTGTATATTTAGTTTTAGCCTATACTTTAACTTTTATAATATGTTTAATGTTTCTAAAAGAGCGTATAAAAGAGTTATTGGTAGGGGAAATTAAAAAAAGAGGTAGTCCTTCAACATGTGGTAGTAATAGTAATAACCCATTATCATTTATACATATTTTCGAAACATCGCCTAATGATAATATAGATATAGATTATGAAAAATTACAAGAAGATTTTGGAATAGAAGATAATGAAATAGGAATGGAAGATGAGATACCAGCTACACCTACTAGTACTGGAGCTGGTAGTGTTAGAGTTGCTACATGGGGTGGTGGTCGTGGCACTAGGAGTAGACCACCTGTGGCTCCGACTAATAATCGTAGAAAAAGATGTAAGATTTAGATTTTTTTTTAAATAATAGAAGGTACTGATGGTGATGGAAATCAAACAACTATTAACCCTACTACTGGAGATCTAGTGAAATATGATAAAATAAAGGATCGTGAGGAGTAAGCAAAAATGATTGCTTTGGGTTGTCTAACTTTTTGTTTTGCTTCTTCATCATATCTTATTATGTATATTCAACGGATTTACAATCCTTTATTTATAGATATCTCTAGAAGTACTTGTAGAGCTGATATCTTTAGACTTCATGGACAATATCAAACATACATACGTTATTTGTTTAGCCATTTTCCTTGTAGAGTTTCTCTAACTTCTGATATTGGCCATGCTGTTAATGGAAATAATTATCTGACAATTACATGTCATTGGATAAATGATACTACTTGTATGCAAAAACGTACTATCGCTTTTAGATATGATGAAGATCAGAGTCATACTGTTTTGTTTATAAGTAGTACTATTTGTGAAATTGTTGAATTTTATAATCTAAACCAAAATGTATTGTGTATATCTTTTGATAATGCTTCTAACAAAAATGCCGCAATTTCAATATTAAAACTGAATTTACAACCACTTCTTGATGACAATTTTCATGTTAGGTGTGCATGTCATGTTTATAATTTAATTATTAAAAGTGACCTTGATTTATTTTCAACTAAGATTACTCATGTTAGAAGAGCAGTTGGTGGTACTCAAGGAAATAATAGACAATCTAGAATAAAGATATTTTTTAGTAATGGTGTTCAGTATAACCTTAAACCCAGATTCTTGCTAGACGAAATTGTTATTAGATGGAATTATACATATATATTTTAAAATGTTGCTACAAATATAGATTCCCAATAACTGAAGTTTCTAATGCGTATTGTACTAATTCAAACCATATGTTAACAACTAGTACTTGGGAGGTCATTAATGATATTGTTAAATTTGTACATAAATTTTGTACAGCTACTGTTGAGTTTTCTGGAGCATGTTACTGTTACAATGGCTTTAGTACATATAGCTGGAATTTCTTTTCTACTCTCTGAATTTAAGAAGAAAGAAAAATATAAGGATGTTGTTGAACAAATGCAAGCGAAATTCAAAAAATATTTCTTTCCAATTCCTCCGATTTACTTAATTGGTGCTGTTTTAAATCCTTCTATCAAGATGTCTGATGGTCACAAATTAATCAATGCTTTATATACTTATATGGAGAATTGACCAACTGAAATCCCAGATTTATATATTTTTATGAACAAGCTAAATGATTTTTTACAACAATTATATAATTATTATGCAAATGTAATTGATGATATTACTCGTGTTGTAGGCAATATTAATCCCACTGTGCATTATACCACTTTTGCTGATGTAGATGATGAAGAAGGCCTTGATAGTTTTAATACTTTTTCTACATTTTCTAACATTAAAACCAGTAGCATGAACATTGACGAACTTCAATTCTGCTTGCAGAAGCAAAAAGAGCCTCGTACAAAGGAATTTTTACTGTTGGGATAGTGGCATGAAAATGGAAAGCAATTTCTTGTTCTTTTCGCTATGGCTAGGGATGTGCCAACTTTTACTGTTGCATCGGAGAGTGCATTTATCCAAGCAAGACAATAACTTGGAGACACCCGTCACTCAATGGGAAGCAATGCTTTGGAAGTTTTAGTATGTTTCAGAGATTAGATTAGATCGGAATGAAGAAATCAAGGACGTGAAGATGTTGATAGCCTAAAAGACGAGAAACTTGGAGATATATTACACATGGTAACCCATCAGAATTTAACACTCCAGAAGAAAGTCACTCAGTTCATATTGATTATGAAGAACTTACTAAGGCGATGCAAAACCTTTGAATTTACTTATTGTTAATAATGTAAATCTTTCAATTTGCAAGTTTGAATTATGATATAAATGTAACACTTGCAATAAGTGCAATATTGTCACATCTTCCTTGTATTCTTTATGTTAATATTTTGTATTAATATAACTTATAATAGTTATACAAAATTCCGAAAATAAAATATAGTAAATCCGGCCCGGCCCCCTCAATCTGTAACATACAGTTTAATATTTACCCGGATAAACCCGAACCCGTTAAACACGTTAAGACCCAACCTGTAACTGGCCCGGACTGTAACCCGTAAAGGTCCAAAAAATAGCGGCCCGACCCGGATCGGCCCACCTGTTTAACACCTTTACTGGTAATTATGGGATCGGGCTACAAGCCGCAACATTTATACTGATTTATGATAGCGTTTAGGCTATTGGAGCCCCGTCCGAAATCTGTGCACATCCCTAGTGAGCGAGGTTGATATTATTGAAGGATGGATCTTCAGTGGACATGTATCTTGTCTGAAGCATTTGATACCTGGAGATGGATTTTTTCTAAGGGACTAGATTTGGCCTTCCTCGACTGGGTGGCTATAGCCAGTGTTGTATATGTTCTTGGATGGATATTCCCTAGACCTTATAGGCCATATACGGTAACGAATGGTTGAACATTTAAGTGTGTGAGCACATTAGGCTGACATCATGGTGCACCACATGCAACATGTGCATTGTCATATAGAGATAGCAGAGTTATATTCTTTATACTGTCCATAGCTGTTTTGCTTTATTGATTTGAGCTGCCTATTTAATTTGAAAGCATGCTTATATTTCTGCACAGTTATTTCTATTTTATCTATACCGGTTGAGTTCGTCACTACCTTCAGTCTACTGTTTGGACTCGTTACTTACTGAGTTGGATGTACTCACATTACTCCTTGCACCTCGTGTATAGATCCAGGAGCTTCTGGTCACTGCGGCGGTTGCTGATTGAGGCTTCAGAGTTTGGAGATACCAATGTAGTTGCACGGCATTCACAGGCCTTAACTCTCCTTCTTTATCACTAGTTGTATTTTTAGTTTATTTCCCCAGACACTATAGTAGATTGTATTCTAATTTACACGCTCATGTATTCAGTGACATCCCAATTTTAGATTGGATTGTATCGTATTTTTGTATTAATTCTATTTTCAAAAAGGTTTCTTTAATGTAAATTGCTTTCATCTTTATTTTCATAGTTATTTTGCTATGACAAGTTATTATGTAGAGGCTGGCCTAATTTTATAATAAGCATTATCACGACGAATGATTTTGAATCGTAACAATGTATCTCTTAAAAGTTCAATATCATGCGTCGAATGATAAATAGAAAAATAACGTAAGTCAGCTGTTTTATCCAAGAAAGTTATGTATTATAAGGAATAGGAAAGAGGCTTTCAACTTAATCAAATGGTTCAAATATGTCACCGAATTTAACAAAATGGTTCACATATGGCACTCATAAAAAGATAGGGAAGGGGAAGGCTAGTAAGTAAAGAGGGGTTTATATGATATCACGTGATAAAATCTAATAGTAGAAGGATTCCGTTAGTGGGTAATGACATATATGGCCCAAAATGATAATGTCGTATGTTTATGTCAAAATGTTAACAACTGGCGTATATAGACCTTTTTGTTCAATTAATCTATATTTGGAGTCGTTTCCTTTTTTTATATTTTGAAAAAAGAGGCAAAAATGGCTCTACCTGTTGAAAATATTCTGTTGAGATTCTTTGAAATATTTTACGAGATCTTCTTTCCCCATATATCTCTATAGAGATCTTTTACATTACTTGATTTTATTTTATTTCCTTAGTCGAGAGATCGTATAGTTGCAAGATATTTTATTTTCTAGTTTTACTAACTTTGTTGTATTGTAAATATTAATTGTAGCATTGTTGAAGAGACAAGTGAATATCAATATATTTTTCTCTTATTTTCAGGTTATTCTTTCCTGTAGACTTTAGTAAATACATCACTTGATTTAGGGTAAAGTTGTTAAGCCAAATTGCAAGACTCTCAGTCTATTATTCTAGCGCTAAGCAAATTAAATTTAAGTTTAATTTGGTAAAACGCCCTAATTACTTAATTATGTAAGAGAATTTTTCATAAAGCATCATCTTTTAGGTCTAATTAGCTATTTATTGATACATTTTGCTATATTACGTGTTATAGATACCTTTTATATTTTTATACAATGTATTTCATGTATTTAAGATGTTGTATCCATTAATACAACAAAAAATATAGGCGTAAAAACTGGAATTCCAGCTAAGTTTGACATGTATTTAGTTGTAGTCAAGCGGCATTAATGTTAAATACAGTAACGTATCTGCCCAACCTCCTGCAACAACTACAAACAATCTCTATCCCTCAAATCCCACAAACGAAGCCAGGAATTACGCAAAAGCTGTGAACCCTACTTCGACGACCACAGCCATGCAGAATCGAGCCACTATAGTTGAACCAATTGCTCTTCGTCTATCAAAATTAACGAATTAAACTTACCCTATGTGATTGTAGTGGAGTAATAATAGAGGAGAACTAGAGAATTTGGGTGGGAGAAGATGTATGAATCTTTGGTTGAGGGAGAAAGAGTAAAGTATATGCAGAGAGAGAGAGAGAGAGAGCGAGAGAGAGAGAGAGAGAGAGAGAGAGAGAGAGAGAGAGAGAGAGAGAGGACGTGGTTAGTCAATTTTACGGTGATTATGTGAAAAAAAAGACTAAAAAGGAAAGAGAAAAATATTATTTAGCATATATGGTGCCTTAAATGTAAGATGTAACTATAATTAGATATTTGGCTATAAAGTGTAAAAGGTATCTATAGAATGTAATATATTAAAATGGTATTTATTTAAAATAAATAGGATGCTAAGATTTTCTATAGGGTGTAAAAATTTCATTATGTATGTAAAGAGAGAGGGATATAGCACACATAAGTAATTGGGCATACATAGTTGATATGGACAATTATATTCTCATAATAAAGGGATTTTGACACAGTTACCTAGGGGTGTCAATAGATATTTGAAAACCGACCAAATTGTACCGTACCAGATCGATTTTAGGTATCTTTCAAAGAAATCGCAGATTTTATATAAATCTATAACCGTACCGATAATTATGGCAGTTTTTTATTTTATAAAAATTAGTCAAAAAAATATCGAACAGTACCGAATAAATTTACATGTGAAAAATATGTTTATATAGTAAGTTTAAAAATAACAATGCATTAAATTTTTCTTTGGGCCTTGGAATTATGAAAATTGTTACAAGCCAACAAGTAATTAAACTCAAAATACTTATTCCTAAAACCTATTATGCTACTTTTACTTAAACTATGTTATTTCAAGTATCTTAGCAAGACGCATAGTATTCTAGCTATTATGAGTAAGAAACTAAAATGTATTGAATTTGTTTCCTTTCATATTATTTAGATTTATCTTTTTTTGAATATTTAATATTTAGACGTCATATTTGAATTCTAGCTTAGTTGTTATCTTTCCATTCGTGTGATTTATATTTTCTTTGCCTTTGCTTGGTTCTTTTTGCTATTGTAGAATAGTTGGTGGATCTATACTCTAGCCATCTTTTTATTTTTTTAATTCATCATACTTTAAATAGTAAAAACATTAGAGAGTTTTTTACGTCTTATAAAAAACATATGCTATTGCATTCTACTTCTACTAGTGAATTTTAAATGATATTGTAACAATTACCGAAAATTAACTGAACCATATCAATACCGAAGAGAAATCGACAGGACTAGAACAGTTTCGAAAAGTCTAATTTTGGTTATACATAATAGAATAACCGAAAAATTGGTATGATTTAAATTTTATGAAATAACTGGCCGAACCGAACCATTGACACCCCTACAGTTACCCAAAAAAATAATACTACTTATCCTTGTCTACTAATTTGTTTTTCTACCCATAAACTAATTACATTTTCTACCCATAATAATTTTTATGGGGAATTTTTTCTTTATTCTCCAATTTTTTTTCTATGTTTTTTTCTTTTTTGTTGTATTCTTCTTATTTTTTTCTTTTTTCCTTTTTCTAATTTCATTTAACTTCTTTTTTTATATTTATGTTTTCTTCATAATCTAGATGCTAGATGTTTGGAGACATGCCCTTGGGTCTTTAGGTTTAAAATCGAGCAAGACGAAGACAGAATAACTCGAGTGCAAATTTGGGGTCAAGCCGACGGAAGCGGGAGTGGATTCGACGCTTGACTTTCAAGTCATTCCCAAGAAGGGTAGTTTCAAGTACCTTGGATCAGTTATTCAGGGGATTGGAAAGATCCATGAGGATGTCACACACCGTAAAGGAGTGGGGTGGATAAAATGGAGGTTAGCGTCGGGAGTCCTGTGTGACAAGAAAGTGCCACCATTACTAAAAAGGTAAGTTTTATTGAGCAGTAGTTAGGCCTGTCATGTTGTATGGGACTGAGTGTTGGCCGATTAAGAACTCACACATCCAGAAGATGAAAGTAACAGAGATAAAAATATTGAGGTGGATGTGCGGGCCTACAAGGATGGATAAGATTAGGAATAAAGATATTCGAGAGAAGGTGGGCGTGGCCTCCATGAAGGACAAGATGCGGGAAGCAAGACTCAGATGGTTCGAGCACATTTACAGGAGGAGCGCTGATGCACCGGTGAGGAGGTGTGAGCGACTGGCTTTGGTGGGTACGAGGAGAGGTAGAGGGAGACCTAAGAAGTATTGGGGAAAGGTGATCAGGCAGAACATGATGCGACTTAGAATTACTCAAGACATGGCCCTTGACAGGGAATTGTGGAGGTCGAGCATTAAGGTGATAGGTTAGGGGGAAGTTATGAATATTTCTACAATGCACTAGAGTGAGACTAGCAAGTTAGGAGTTATTCTTAGGATGCTAGTGATCATCAATTGATGTGGGGCTTTATCTGCTGGTTATTATTATACCTTCCATCTATTTCGTATTTCTTATATTACTGTTATTTTATTATGATTCTATTGATGATACTAATATATCGTCTCTTGTTGCTTTCTTGAGCCGAGGGTCTCTTGAAAAAAGCCTCTCTGCCCCTCGGGGTAAGGTCTGTGTCCATATTACCCTCCTCAGACCCACTTGTGGGATTATACAGGGCCGTTGTTGTTGTTGTTGTTGTTGTTGTTGTTGTTTCTCTTCATAATCTAATTATTTATTGTTTTCACTATTTTTATTATTCTTTTTTTATATTATTACTGAAGAAAAATTAAATTGTATACCAATTAAATGTAACTAATACAACTAAAAATTATTAACTAATACCAACAGTGTGTAAAATTGTACGCAAAGAGTTAATTTTTTTAATTCAATAATTAAACGGAAATAACATCAGTTGTCAATAAAAATTTCAAAAAATTCTAAAAGGATCTAATTTTAAGAGTATATACATATAATCTTAAACCAAATTAAAAGGGAAGAGACAAGTGAATTTACGTGTAATAAATATACTATTATAGTATATTGTATTTACAGCATACTGTTACAGTATATTTTATATTATTACAGTATACTATAGCAATATATTTATACTATAAATAGTATATTGTTATAGTATAGCTATATACTTTTATAGTATATTAGATACTGTAGCGACATACTCTTAAGTAACCGCGTTCTTCTTCGATTATTAGAATATATTATTGCAATATATATTAAACTATAATAGTATATTGTTTCAATATTCCTACAACATATTGTATACCGTAATAGTATACTATTGAATAACTGTATACTTCTCAATTGAAGTTTCTAACTCAATCACCTCAAATTGGCTCCAAATACAATCAAAAATTTCCTTCCCGCTAATTCCAGCCGCAACCTGCAAACAGAAAACGTTAGTCAGAACAAAAGAGAAAAGGGAAGACGGCAAAACCTAAAAAACACAGGGGAAAGGAACGTAAAGCATAAAGAAATAAGGGAAAGGAACATTGAAGCAACTACTGAATTCCAATTATTTTGTCAATCATTGATTAAGAGTTTATATTGGGGGAAAAAGCAATTATGTACTCACATACTAACGAATCCAAGGAGACAAACTTGTAATCTCCTGCAATTCTCTACAGTAGTGAAAACTGTGACAGAACGAGCGAGAAGACGGTTTGGTCTATTTTTTCGAAGACGGATTTTTCAGTCATTGTTTGAATCTTTATTTCATCACTTGAGGTTCTCTTTTAAGATTCTTTGTTAGCGGGAACTGTTCCACTTGTTTGCAGGTTGCAGCTGAAATTAGCGGATAAATGATTTTAACTGCATAGGCATAAATAATAAACAGTTTAGGTCTAAACATTAAAAAATAAATAGTTTAAAATTAATGGTTATTAAGTGAGATTTTCTTTAAAATTATTAGAGGTATTTTGCTCTTAGAATCTATCCTTGGTTAAACGGGGAGATAACGAGGAGGATACTCGTTGCATCGAGAAACCAATCGACGGCTACCATTTGCTCATACTTCCCCCCTTCGCCGCCCATTAATTGGACGGGTGATATACTACTTTCATTATCTTTGAATATTAAGATTTTCAATATACTTTAAACATGGACATAGTTAATAATTATAATAGAAAGCTCAATATAGTTTGAATGAACTTAAAGGAGTTTAAGATTGGTAGTATTTAAAAGAGATAGAATATTGCCTGATAGTACAATGAGGGTATAATTGTAATGGATAAAAGATAATATTTAAGCATTCAAGTGAGTAATAATGTGAAGAGGATTTTATGAGGTGTACAAGACTAAAATACCCATGTAACTGAATCACATTGGAATACGGTCATTGAAGTACAATATCACCATTAAGTGAATCAGGAAAATCACTTCAAATATTCCTCATAAGCTCAAATGGCAAGGTATGACATAAGAAGTTTAATGTTATCAGTTGTATATTATAAACTAATATTGAGGCGAATTAACAATGGATGGACAAAAGTCACAAGTAAGAAATAAGACTAGGCCACCATTCTTAAGATGAACATTACTGAGAAAGAATTAAATGACTTAGATTTATACATATGAGATAAGCAACGAAAGTAACCTGGAGTTCGATTGTAGACCTGCATAACGATAAATCAAAGTAGAGTTATGGTAGTAAAGTCATACGGGTAGATAAGCGGATCTATGATAAAAGGTAGCAACAGTTGCGAGATTTGAAGGATTCTAACCACAAGTCGTGGTGTTAGAAAGAGTCCTAAAGGGAGGAATTTTATGGCCTTTGGGATCCATTCACAGCACAATTGCATAGATGGCAAGAGGAATGCTAAAGTATTCAGAAGACATAGGTTGTGAAAATGATAATTGCAGCAGCCAACATTCGAAGACGAATGTTCCAAAAGGGGGAATGATGTTATATCCCACGTTTTCGTACATAGAAGTACGTCATAAATAAATTGATGAAAGCTTGAAAATGAGATGTTACATCCTGTATTCTCATACGTTAAAATTTTGTCATAAATTAATCGACGTAAGTTTGTGAATGAGATTATTTTGGGATTACAAGTATTATGCTATTTCAAACAAGTGATAAGTAAGTCGTAAAAGTGAGAGAGTAAGCAAAATCGAAGAAAATGAATGTTGTCCAAGTTTGACATATTGGAATAAAATACAGGTGGGGCCATAACACCAGATATTAACGAACTAGTACCATACAAGGTACCATATGACCATGATAGATGGAAATACTTCATCAAAACATTAGAATAGCAATACTTCATTCTAGGATTTTGAGTACAAGATGTCACACATCTTTTTTTGCCTCACTTAGCCCTCTTTAAAATAAATAAAAAAGTGATTTTGAAGCTTGAAAGTGTTTCAATTATGAAGAGTGATAAAGAGTTGTGTTCAAAGAGACTTTTCAAAGTCACCATCTGACACTTGATTTCGATGTGTCAGGTCACCGTCTTTAGAAATATATTTTTCTTTTAAAACACTATGGACTTCAAAGTTAAGTCTGCAGTAGAGTACTAGGTAAAGGGTTCATTTGACTCAGGGAGAAGGTTTTAGGCATTCTTTTAGTCTCATGAAAGTCACACTTGAGTACTCGATCTAGTTGGCTTTTAAAATATTCAAATTGAGGTAAAAATGCACTCAAAAAATAAAAATAAATACAGAACATGTTAGAGGTCGTTCCCACCTGATAAAAGAAAAATAAAATAAAAACAAAAATAAAAATACTACGAGTTCTACTTGCAGCCTCCAAACACAAGATACTACGGGGCATACCCCGGACAAAAAAAAAAAAAAAATATATATATATATATATATATATATATATATATATATATATATATATATATATATATATATATATATATATATATATATATATATATATATATATATATATATATATATATATATATATATATGGGGCATTCCCCTGAATATGAACTACGGGGAACGAACTTTTGCCTCAAATAAAAGGAAGAAAACCTAAAGTTTGCCTATCCGAATGATGACGGCCTATGCCTGCTCCTACTTGAAAAGTAACTAAAACAAGAAAAAAAGAACAATATTATTACCTTGAACCAAAAAATTCTTTTAATTTTTACCAAGCAATCCAATTTCTATGCTGCAATAAAATCATATTCAATTATAACCAATTCGAGTAACATACTCGCAGATAACTAAGCGAACAAACTCAAAACCATAGAGAATGACTACATAAATAATGGAATTATATCACCATGTAAACAATTAACATTAAGCTAAAATAAAATGAGTAGAGGATGAGATAACTGAACCTCAGTTAGAGAGAGGATGTTAATTAGATCTAAGTTGAACGTACTTCTTGAACTCGATCGAAACTGCCATGAACCGACAAAATCAAGCATACCCCGATTTAAATTTCAACGCGGACTTTACGGTAGGGCTCAAACCAGCAAATTTTAATTTGGTGAAAACTCAGGCAGTAAACTAAATAACCAAATCTTTATATGAAATATTGGGACCACAAAAGTTATCTTATAATGAATAATTTTACATTCACATTTTTGATCAACACAGTATCTTCTAGCAAAAGGTCAAATGGAGCAAATAATACATCTATCAACAAAAAAGACTTGACCCAGAATTGGGATTGGAGGGACGACTAAAACCTCGACAAAAAATCAAACGACAACCTCAGACGGACTTCTTCTCAGGTAGAAACTGAAACTTAATTCATATTTGGAGATCTGAAGCTTTTAGCTCGCTGAATTCTTGCCCCAATCTGGTAGTAAAAATGAGTTTGGCCTCTAGGTGTTAATAGTAGGGAGCGGCAAATTTTTGGGGTCTAAGCAACAGTGGTTTAGGGCTTTTTCTGGGTTGTTTCTCACTGTCCATTTCCGACCTTTTCAACGGATGGAAACCATGGCCGTCTAGTGGTGAAGCTTGACTAGATATGGAGGCTAAGGGAGATGAGAGATTTTCAAGATGAGTACGGCAGCTGCTTCTTCAAGGTGGAGTTACGATGGTGGGCGGATTTGGACGAGGTTTCTGGTTAATTTTGCGAGGGTGAAGAAGACCAGCAGCGGTTGAAGGTTATTTTAGCGAGCTTGAAGGTGAAAAGAAGAAGCGGCGATGGGGTGTTCTGGGTTAGGCGGCTGTATCTTTTTCTTCTCTAGGGTTCAGGGGTTCAAGAAGAAGAAGGTCAGATGAGGGCCTTTATTAAGCTTAGGGTTTTAGAGTTCAAAAGAAAAATCTGATGGGGAGTTAGGCATGGGTAAGGCGTCTAGACTTCAGATTTGAACCTTAATATTGACTAAAAATAAATTTCCAAACTGTAGTTAAATCCCTTTTAATATAAGATAAATATACTACATAATGTAAAAATCAATCTAATTAATTAAACTAAATTATTTATAAAATATGAAACTATTTTTTATATTTTTCAAATGTCATACTAAAAAAATAAAAATAGGATTAAATTGAAATCATCATAAAATTTAAATAATACTACTACCAAAAACATTTCATAACCCTGAAACAAAGTGGAACTATTTTGTATTTTCGAATTTTATGTAAGGTAGATAAATTAAAAGTAACTAGATAAAATATCAATTAGCTAAATAGGAGAAAATATGTTTATAATTTTTATTTTTGTGATAAAATAAAGTCAAAGAGTCAAACTACTTAAAATAGCGATATTATACCTACTCTAAATATTTAAACGTTAAAATGTGTAAAATCTCGAGGAGGGTCAAAAATTACATGTTTATAGATGCCCTTCTTTAACTGAAAACAAGAAGAGTTTTCAAATAAAGAATTATGAGACATATTTTTTGACCCGCCCCTTATTTTGGAGAGACCAAAAACTAAAAGAAAGGAAAATGTAACCGAGCCCTGGTATCTGAGCTGGCTATATATCATTGGCTATAAAAGAATGATGCCACGTGTAGTTCAAAAGTGAGAAAAGTGAAGGAGTATACCAAGGTGGAGAGCCAATTGAGGTGTCGTCGAGGTTCCAATACGCAGTCATGTTATTATATCAAATCAAAATCTAAAACAACTAAGCAAGTCTATCAGCTATGAATTGTAAGATTCCTATATCTAAATATATTGAAGCTTGATCTTGAGTCTTGAAAGGTTCTTTATGCAGACTTTTGATTTGAACCTTGATTTTTGCTAGCTGCAGGTGCTAATTCATTCTTCTACGACTTCTTTGGATCAAGACCGGACTTGCAGTACTTATAACGTAAACAATGTCTTGAGTAGTTCGCATCTTTCATCTGCTTCTGCATTTGGATTTACTTCTTCTTTGTTTTCATTATAGATTGAGAATTCTTCTTTTGGTCATCTCGGACTGTCGGCTTGCATTTTTCAGGCGAGCTTTTGCTAATACTAACTTGAACTGAATTTTGAAATGACTTTCCTAATTCTTCAGGTGGACGACTGCTACTGACTTGAAATTTGAATAAAAATTGAAGTTAACCCTACCCTTAAGGCGCGCTCTTGATGCCTCCCCGACTTGAACTTGAAACTGATTTTTGAAGTATTAACCCTTTTTCTCAGGTGGGTGCATGCAATCAAAACAACATAATAAATAAACTTTTCTGCCCCAGTTTGCACTAGGAAAATTGGTAGTTGTTAGCAAAACTGCAAATAAACTATGGTATTGATGCAATGATGAGAGTAAAACTAAAGACTCGACTAGGATGTGCATCTTTTAGGGATGAACTCAAATTAGGAAGTGCATCTCCTAGGGATGATACTTGAATGAACCATAATAGGAAGTATCTCCTAAGGATAAAACTCGGATGACTCAAACTAGTAAGTGCATCTCCTAGGGATGAAACTTAAATAAACCAAACTAAGAAGTGCGTCTTCTATGGGTGAAACTTGAATGAACCAAACTAGGAAGTGCGTCTCCTAGGGGTGAAACTTGAATAAACCAAAACTAGGAAGTGCGTCTCTTAAACAAAAATATAACATGAAAGACTCAGACTAGGAAATGTGTCTCCTAGAGGTGAAATTTGAATAAACCAAAACTAGGAAGTGCATCTCCTAAAATAAAAATATAACCTGAAAGACCCGGACTAGGAAGTGCATCTTCTAGGGGTGAAACTTGAATTAACAAAAACAAGGAAGTGCGTCCCATAAAACAAAAATATAACCTCAAAGATTCAGACTAGGAAGTATGTCTCTTAAGGGTGAAACTTCAATAACTCAAACTAGGAAGTGCGTCTCCTAAGATTGAACTTAAATGACTTAAAGTAGGAAGTGTGTTCCTAGGAAAGAACTTATATGACCCAAACTAGGAAGTCGTCTTCTAGGGATGAAAACTCAATTTAGGAAGTGTGTCTCTTAAAATACAAATATAACCTAAAAGAACCAAACTAGGAAATACGTCCCCTAGGGGTGTTGTGTGATCTTCTCAGCATATTCGAGGTACTACACCTGAAAAATTCAAGCTTTGATATGAACATAGCCTTCATCCCTATTTCAGACAAAGAAAACTTGTGAGTTTAAAACACGGTGATTAGTTTGTGGCCTTGATAACGAGCCCGATTTCTCTTGCAATTCTTTTGATCAACTTGGATTTCAACTTGGAAGATAATACTTATTATCGACCCGACTGCTTTTCCAGACAACCCTTGTCATAAAAAATATTCCTGATTCATTCAAGCCTAATACCTTATTCCCGATACATTGCACTTGTATTCTAATATTCACTAAATCTTTGCATTTATATCAATCATAAAAAACATCTATTATCACCAATTCAGTACACATACTATTCTTATGTGTCTTATGCCACTTTGATGTGCTTGCCAGAACCGGCTTTGTGTTATTAAAAAACTTATGGCTGATTTTAAAGTCATTTATCACTTGTTTAAACAAAAACAGACTCAAAAGGGGCTCAAACAAAACAATAGGTGCAAAATAAGGGAAAAAACAAGAAGAGATGGTATCTAATAAGAAAATATTTATACCTAGGAAAAAGAACAAAGTAGAAACTAATCTGATTTGAAGGCCATCTCCACTGACCATGACATGTATTTTGGATTAGGCGGTCTGGTCTGTCAAAAGATTCTAATCTTCAACTCTTGTTATGCCTCCAAGTTCTGAAACTGGGGTTCTATGCTCCAATTGTCCTATTTGATCCACAATCCTCAGTTGACTTGTAGTGCCCTGAAGGGTTTTCACCATCAATCCTCTCTCATTTTGCGTTTTTTCTCAACTCACCGTCGTCTTACGGTGCCATGAGGGTTTTCACCGATAAAACTCACTCATTTTAGTTCTCTCTTTGTGCTGAGAACAAGGTATTACCCATGATACAAGAAGATCATACTTTTACTACACAATTGATTTGACATCCTAATAGATTGATCGGAAGGTCTTTCTTTTGACCGTAATGTAGGCTTTTGGATAGGGTTGTAAAGAAGGGTGGCATGAAGGCTCAAAATAATTTAAGATGAAAGGGTTCAAAATCACAACTTTTGGAATCAGATCTTTTGGCAAAATTAAAACTTCTGCCCTAGTTTTTTGGAGTCTGGGAATTTTTTGTTTTGGATTTTTTCTTTGATAGGACCAATTAGAGTAAGGCTGCCTACATATCCTTAAAAGGAATCAGGTCAAACGTAGTTCCAACACAAAGTTAGTTTTTTTTTGTTTTTCTTTTCCTTTTCTTTCTTTTTCTTCTTTCTTTTCTCCCTTTTTGTTCTTTTTATCATTTTATTTTCTAGTTCATAACTCTATTTCTGGTTCCAAATTAGGGTATGAAATAAAATAAATTAAGGTTAAATGGAGTAGCAAAAGACAAAAAGGGTAGCAGAATAAAATGTCTTCGTCATACCAAACTTTAAAAATGCCACGTACAAACATGCAATTGAAGATAAGCAAAAAAAATCATACATAATATCTTTTGATAGCATCAACAAAACAAAAAATGCCAATAGGCAATTCCTTTGTCCCAATGAATGACCCTTGCCAGTTCGAAATAGACTTGACTCAACCTTATCTTAATATGGAAAAATGCATTTCAGCACTAACTACTCTACCTCAAACTACTTGAAAGACATTCCATTGTTGTATGCTCTAATCAACCTCTTGATTTTTCAGACTAACTGCCTCAGTTTCACTCATTTCAACTTTCAGGTTATCTCAAAATACGTGAATCTATGCTTGTTTCCTCAAATGCATCATTTTATCATATTCAAAACTGTGTCATTGCTTCATGATTAGACTAACTTTTAAGACCAAACCAAGAATTATGTGTGCATGTAATGTCACTAGAGTTAACATGAAAAGAACTATAAAAGGAAAAGTAACCTAAACAAAAATTGGCTAGAACTAACAAAAACTAGGAGATTGCATTAGACAGATGGTGAAAAGGGTTTGAACAAAACAAGAAAAATAGACATGTGTTTCAACCCTGGAACAATTCTAGATAACATTAGATGAGTTATTACAACTAAATGAACTAGGCAAAATAATAAGAAGAGAGGTTTGAGCCAACAGACAATATCCGGATTACAACCCTGGAATAACCCAGGCAACAAAAATTACAACAAAATAAACCACCAAAACTCCTTCATGACTAGCCAAGAAAGGAGTGTCTTTCCAATTACCAAGATCGATATCTTAGCCACTGAGTTCCACATCAATATTACTAGAACCTCTAATAGTCTCCATCACGTTGACCTTAGGAAATAGCTTTTGGATCCCTTTTGCCAACTCGTTCTTAAGATCAACCTTTGAATCGAGTCTGATAGCACTGAGAACTTTGTGGTAAGCGGACCTCCATGGGATTTAGAAGAGTTCCCATATTCCTTTTCCATAAAAATTATACCCACCATATGTGTCTCATTATGAAAATAGGCAATGGAATTTTTCTAGTATCTACTGCATTTGGATTTTGCACGGTAATGTCACCTCCATCAATAAGCTTCTAGACTGCTCTTTTCAGATGCCAAAATTTTTCTATGTTGTGCCGGGGGGAATTTGAGAAATATGTGCACCTTTGAGAAAAATCAAAACTCTTTGGAATGGGGTTCAGTATTTTTATCTGAATCGTCTTCAACATGTCAAATTGCTTCAACCTTTGGAATAGACTAGCATATAATTCTCCAATAGGAGCGAAAGATTTTTCTCTTTGCTGCTGCCATCTCATTTTGTACTCCGGCCTTGGTTAGAATCTCTTTTAGGTAGGTGGTTGATAAGCTTGTATAGGTGAGTAAGATATTTGTGAAGGCGGTGCAAGCCGTTGCAGGTTTTGTTGGTGTGGAGCATATGGCGATGCATTATGGATAGAGTACTGGGAAGGCAAGGTATGACTTTGGGGATTTTGTGGAGGAAAGTAGCATTGGTGAGGATTATCTGTAGTACGAGGATATTCACGGGGTCGATATTGATGCTGAGTGTTGAACAGAAATGCCCACTGGATCCTGTCATTTGCGGGGCTTAGCAATATCTTTTCAATCAATCAAAGAACTGACCCGATAAACTTGTTTGTTCCATCTGAACCAAAACTCCCTAAAAACTTCCTTGAATTTATTTTCCATCTAATATAGGGAGGATTGGTTTGGGATAATGTCTACATTGTACTAATATTGCCGAACAAAATCTTGAGCCATGTCACCGCATGTATGCCACTTACTGACATCTTGACGTACCACTCCAGGACTGATGAGTATACCGCTCCAAGACTTCCCCACTCAATCTCTCACTGAAATACGCAATCAACAGTTCATCTTTCCTGCAAACACTTCTCATTTCACTGAAATAACCCCTCAGATGCGCTACTGGATCTTCACGTCTATCATATAAGTTAAGCTTTTCCATTTTAAACCCCGAAGAAAGATGAATATCCAAAAATATACACAAGTCACTATAAGACATGTTATTTCCCACCCCTTGCATGTTCGTTAAGGATTGTTCTATACCTTTCAGCTTTCTGGATATCTCATATCACTCCTCTTTCTTAGCAGGCTTTGCAATTTCACCAGGAGGCTCAAAATGAGAAGCGCAAGAGTATGGATCCAAGATCTTGAAGATTAGATTTGGAGCACAGTATTGGGCATCAGCGACTTTGAACACAGTCTCTCTAGAGGATCGAAGAAGAGTAGTTGGTGGAGGAGCTACAAAAACATGAGTGGTCAAAGGAGTGGGATATGAGGTGCTTTTGGTGGATGGACTGTGAAAAGGTTGTGGGGAGATATCAGCAACAATGAAAATCAGGATTCGTGACAATAGTGAAATGGTAACGAGGGTTTTAGTGTAGTTAGTGTGAAATAGTGGTGGAGGACGCCCACTAATCAAGGCTTAGTATATTTTGACAATATGTCCTTTCAACCTTATGACCTCCTCTTTCAACTCAGATTCTGATTCAATAATCTCCTTAGTCGGATTGAAAATACTTGTGTCCAAGTCTTTGCTAGCATGGATACCTTGCTCTTTGACCTTATGTTGTATGGACGAATTGCCAAAGTGGCACAAACTAACCATCCTCTGTTATGATAATAATGGAAGTAAATAAGATGAGCAAAACAAAGCCAACATATTAGCGTTAGCGCATTTATCAGATAGATATATCACATTTAATGCCCCTAGCAACAATTAATGGTTCTAGAACAACTTTGAGGGTCACAAGGTCATTTGGCATCATCCCAATTTTTTTCATTTCAATCTCCTCTTTTCTTTCTTTCAGCACTTCTTAGCTTGCTCATTTTCCTTCATCTATTTTCTTTATAATTGTCACTATTTTCTTTCTCTCACCCCTCATGCCCCACAACTTCATTCTCTTTTTTTCTTTTTTTCCCTTTTTTAATAATAATTCGATCAAATCCTATATAGGTTGCCTACTTATCATGTCCCTCATGAATCAGATCAAGCGTAGTTCTGGGAAAGTGATGGATAAAATAAACTAAAAATAAAAATCTTTTTGGATTTTCATTTATAATTTTTTTGTTTTTCGTACAAGATAAGAAATACGATAACAAAAGACTCGACGAACGCAACTAGAATATTACATACTCTAACACCACATCAAAGAATAAGAAAATAACAGAAAACATGAAAATAGACTCAAAATATAAAAAAGTCTTCAAACAAGCTCCCAAATGCAATGGTCTTGATATACCTGTCATACTCGTGCTATGGTACATGGATCCATGCCTGAAAGAGAAAAATAAGACCAAATATATTAGTGACTCAAGACATTATGGCACCTCCTATTGACACATGTAAGAAATGATTGGGCTAGTTTTACAAAATGGCATACGTGGACAAAAGCGACTATTAGTGAAAACTCAAAAAATGGTGACCTCAAAGACATAGAAATACTTCACTAAGGCTTATATGGATTCAACTCTCAATAATCATGGCCCAAAATTAATATGCAGAAATGACCCATTTTGTAAAAATGACTGATTTGGCCAAAAGTGGCTAAAGATGCAAATTCAATAAGGTTGGGCCTTAATGTAATATGATACCTAATTCTGGACTCCAGATTCTAATATATGGGTTAGTGAACCACTTTTGCAAAAATTGCCCCATTTTGCAAGAACATCCATTGTGACCCAAAGTGGCTAGACATGCAAATTCAACAGGAATGGACCATAAAAATGAGATAGCACCTTGTTGTAGACTCAGGGCTCCAAGACATGAGATAAAAAACTACTTGAGAAAATGGCCTTATTTTGCAAAAAAGGCCAATGCATCCAAATGTGGCTAAATATGCAAGATTTAGCTACAACGTCGGAAGCCAAGAACCTAAGATCCATTAGGAAGACTGGACCCTATGTGGGTTGCCTACGTTTTTCGCCTCGAAATACGAAAATCAGGTATGTGTTGTTCGGGAAGATTGGATACGGGAGAGAATATTAAAAAAATACTAATTTGGATAAAACATATTTTTTGTCTTTTTTGAAAAATGATGAAACATGTAAAAGATTTTTTTATTTTTTTGAAAAAAAGATGGGAAAGTGCATCTTTTTGGATTTTTCATTTTCTTCTTTTGTTTTTGGTCTTTTTCTTGAAAAAGTTGTGATAGAAAAGCATTATCGGGTCCTACTTGCTTTATTTTTACACTTCACCTCTTTCTCAAATATTAGTCCACAAATGACCTTTCTACCCTCAAAGATGCAACATTTATCACTTATGGATGATTGATTGTCCTTTTGGGACATGGGCCCATTTTGACATAATTTGGATAGGCATCCTATAAAGGGACACAGTGCCTGGGACCGAGCTCTGCTAGGTCTAAATGTCATGATGCAAATAAGAATGACCTAAAGGCCGACCTAAGTTTGAGTTTCACTAACAAAGCAATTCCGGGAAGCGTATGGTCGATGGTGGCTGCTCAAGCTTTCTACCCACTCTATATGTCCGACGGACCCCCTCCAAAAATAAGTGTGACTCAATAGAGAGTTTGTGTATATGATGCGTACTCCGAGACTTGTTACAAAAAGAATATCTATGATTATGCAAATAATGACAATTATAAAGTGGTAAACACATAAGGTAAAGAGATAAATAAATAACCAACAAAAAAGGAAATAAGACAAACAAACTAAACAAACAAAGCAAATAAAGAAAACAGACACCTCAACTAAATATCTTAAAAGCTAACAAGATCAAGTATCAGCTCAAATCTGCAATTCCCCAGTGGAGTTGCCAAAGCTTTCATGCCTTTTTTATTTTACCTCACTTAACCCCCTTTAAAACTTTTGAAGCTTGAAAGGGTTTCAATTATGAACAGTGTCAAAGAATTGTGTTCAAAAGGACTTTTCAGACTCGGCACCTAACATTTGATTTCGGTCTTCAGGTCACTGTCATAAGAAATATTTTTCCTTTTAAAACACTTTGGACTCCAAAACTAAGTCTGCACTAGATTTTTAGGTAAGGGGGTTCATTTGACTCAGGGAGAATGTGTTAGGCATTCCTCGAGTCCCGTAAAAGTCACAATTGCGTACTCGATCTAGTTGGCTTTTAAAATATTCAAATTGAGGTTAACATCTATACAGAAAGGAAACATAAACACACAAGAGACTCGAGGTCGTTCCCACCTAATAAAATAAAAATAAAAATGAAAATGAAAATACTACGAGTTCTACTTGCGGACTCCAAATACAAGATACTACGGGGCGTAACCTGGACAAAAATATATACAAAGTCTAATGGGCATTTCTTGAATATGAAATACAGGGAACGAACTTTTGCCTCAAATAAAAGGAAATAACCTAAAGTTTTCCTACCCGAATGACGATGGCCTATGCATACTCCTAATCAAAAAGTAACTAAAACAAGAATAAAAGAACATTATTATCTTGAACCTAAATTTACTTTTAATTTTTACCCAGTAACCCAATTTTTATAATGCGATAAAATCATGTTCAACTATAACCAATTTGGCAACATATGAGCGGAAAACTAAGCGAGCAAATTTAAAACTATGGAGAACAACTACATAAACAATGGGGAACAACTACATATACAATGGAATCAAATCACCAAACAAAAAATTGACATAAAGCTAAAATAAAATGAGTGGAGGATGGGAGAATTGAACCCCAAATAGAGCAAGAACCCTTCTGATGTTAATTAGATCTAAGCTGAACGTACTCCTCGAACTCTAACCAAAACTGTCACGAACAGACAAACTCAAGCATACCCTAATTTAAAATTCCAACGCGAACTTTATGGTAGGGCTCGAACGAGAAAATTTAAATTTAGTGAAAACTCAGGCAGAGAACTAAATAACCAAATCTTTATATGCAATATTGGGACCACAAAAGTTATCTTATAGTGAATAATTTTCCATTCAAAATTTTGATCAACAAAGCATCTTCTAGCAAAAGGTCAAATGGAGAAAATAATACATTCAAAAAAAAACTCGACCCAAAAATTAGGATAGGAGCGACTATATAAAACCTCAACAAAAAATTGAACAACGACCTCAGACGGACTTCTCTTTGGGTACAAACTGAAACTCGGTTCATATTTGGAGATCTGAAGCTTTGAGCTCACTGAATTCTTGACTCGAACTAGCAGTAAAAATGAGCTTGGCTTCTTGGTGTTAATAGTAGGGCATGACTGATTTTTGGGCTCTGGGTAATAGTGGTTTACGTCTATTTTAGAGTTATTTCTCACTATCCATTTTCGACCATTTCAAAGGATGGAAGCCATAGCTGTCTTGTGGTAGAGATTTACTAGAGATGGAGGATAAGAGAGATGAGATCTTTTCAAAATAAGTGTGATGGTTGCTTCTTCAAGGTCGAATTACGGTGGCATGTGGGTTTGGATGGAGTTGCTGGTCGATTTTGTGAGGGTGAAGAAGACGAGCGACGACTGAGGGTTATTTTCCGGTGGGTTTGAAGGTGAGAAGAAGAAGCGGCGGTGGGGAGTTCTGGGTTGGACAGCTGTAGTCGTTTTCTTCTCTAGTGTTCAGGGGTTCAAGCAGAAGAAGGTCTGATGAGGGCTCTTTTTAAACTTGGGGTTTTAGAATTCTAAAGAAAAATCTTATGGGGAGTTGGGCATGGGTAAGACGTCTAGTCTTCAGATTTGGGCCTTAATATTGGGCTAAAAACAAATGTTCGAACCTTAGTTTAATCCCGTTTAATATAAGATAAATATACTATATTAGAGTATGTATCTTTCCTGGACATGAATCTTGTCCGAAGCATTTATATACCTAGAGATGGATCTTCTCCATGGGGCCGAATTGGCCTTCCTCAGTACTGAGATACTGACGATCAGTGATGTATATATTCGAGGATGGATCTTTCTTAGGTCGCATGGTCCATATACAGTACCGAGTGGTTGAGTATTGATGACAAAACTGCGAGACAATAATATTGAGTACTATAAAAGTGTGAGTACATGATGCATCTCTGAGATACATGGCATTGACATGCACGTTGACATACATGCATAGATATGCATTTTTCTCTTGTTGTACGTCACTATCACAACCTGGAATTTCCACCATTAAGACCATGATAGCGTCTAACATTTCACCTGCAAGGCAACCCAACTTTAGAGGGTTAATACCAACTTTAACGAATTTCAATAATAAGAACAGTTAAGCTAGACAGAACATATATTTTTGCGGAATAACATAAACCCGAAATATCTAAAACATATAGGATATGGAGTCACAACTCGCTAGCTACTATTATTAACTACAAACAAAGTCTAAAAGGAAATACACTATTCTGAAAGAAAAGAAACAGTAAAACACTGAGACTAGGGAGAGACTCCAGGGTTTGCAAATGCCGACAGATTTACCTTGGGTCTCCGGTCAATAAATCTAGCGGCTAAACTCACGATCAGCTCGGTCCAGTACCAAAATTTTCACAGAAGTACAGCTTAGTATCAGTACAACCGACCTTATGTACTGGTAAATGTCGAGCCTAACCTCGATGAAGTAGTGGCAAGGCTATGACTATAAACCCACATAATAAACTTGTGCAATTTAACATCATATGTATAAAATAATGGCAAGTAAAAGCTAGACAAGTAATATCGGGAGAGGGGCATGTTGAAGGTGTCACAAGATAAAGAATCACAGCAGTAATGAGAACTTGATCAACCAATATACCTTGAACCAATAAGAACAAGTAAACATAGTAAAGGAAAATGCACATCATCACCCTTCGTGATTTTACTCTCAACCTCACCATATAATCAATAGAAATAGCACGACATCACCCTTCACGCATTAACACTTTATCCTACCATAAAACAATGAACAAAAGACAAAGGGATAGAAATAACAAGGACAAGTCTTACTTCAACATTTAGTTCCACAATACGAACCTCAATTTTGAAATCAATACTCAATTATTACCTAAAGATCCATAATGTAATGACCCAACCGATCGTTTTGAGCATTTTCATTTCGCTCTCCAGTTCTCGATCGTGACTAGCCCCGTATGATGTAATGTAACTTATATAAATCGTCGGTTTTGGATTTCAAGTTAATCGGAATAGATATCGAAGAATGATTCTTAGCTTGAAACTTTAAATTTGAAAGGTTTATTAGCTTTTGACCTTTTTAGTATTCGATCTTGGATTTGAATTTTTATGATTTGATTAGCTCCATTAGGTATTTTGGATCTGGGATCACGTCCGGAAATTGATTTGGTTGTCCGTGTAGGTTTAGGCGTGAATTTGGCGAAATAGAGAATTTGGTGTTTCTTGGTCGGCAGTGGAAATATTGATATCGGAGTTGGACTGAAATTATGAAAATTGGAGTAGGTCCATATTATAATTTGTGATGTGTGTGAAAATTTCAGGTCATTCAATTGTGATTTGGTAGGTTCCAGCATTGTTTGCGAAATTCTAAAGATTACGGATCCTTAAGCTTGAATTCAAGGGCGATTTGGATTTTGATGTCGTTTTGAGTGTTCTGAAGTTTGAATAATAATATATGGCTTGTTGGAATATCTGGTTGAGGCCCCGAGGCCCTCGAGATGATTTCAGATGGCCATCGGAAAGTTTGAACTTGAGAAATTATAGCAGGTACTGCTGCTTATGTCATAACCGCACCTGCATATTTGGGGACCACAGGTGCGATGATAAGTTTGGATTTTAACACGTTTTATGCCCCTACTTACCTATGATTTGGTTATAAATTTCTACAAAATAGTCCAAAAATGCTCACAGGTTGTGCTTGATTGCAGGTTTGATCGACAAAGTGACGAAATGTCAAAGATCAGCTCAAAATGAGTGAAACCTGCCCAAGTATCAATGATTAAGTGAATTGAGGAAAAGAAGGCCTAGTGCGGACCGCACAAAGGTGAATGCGGTCGCACTAGGAGATTTAGAGAGTGTATAATCAGGATGAAGGCTACGCGGTCACGGTACATTTATCGCGGTCCGTGGCCAGGCTTCTGCGGCCGCACTACGCTTCTGTGCAGTCCATGGTCAAAAGATTAAGAGAACCATCATTTGACCAAGACAATTACATGCGGTCCACGGTCGTCACTGCGCAGACCACACCAGATCCCCTCTGCGACCGCGGGACACTTCCACGCGGTCCGTGCCTCATGTTCAGAGAAGCAGAAATGTGAAGTCCAAGAACCAGTGCGGCCGTGGTCCATTTTGTGCAGCCCCATTGACCCCGCAGGGGTTTTTTGTCTAATTTTTCCAACCTAGTATAAATAGAATATTTTACCATTTTTAGGTTAGTTTTTGTACTACAGACTTAGCTGCGCTCGTGAGACACATTTTGTAGCCATTTTTTGGAAATTTTTCTTTTCATTAATGATAGATTATTGTAGTTTCTTATTAGTAATCAATTAATATGCTTAGTTCTTAATCTATTTCTTTAGTTTCTGTATCTAGCATGAGTAGCTAAACCCATTATCTAGGCTTGTGGCTCAACCCTAGTGTGTGTAATTGATGGGTGTTGCCATCTAGGGATAGATTGACTATGGGTAATTGCTATTTGGGTTAATTTTATGTATTAGTTGAGAATTGGTGGTTGCAAATACTGATTCAAGTTTTGTGGGTTTAAATCTTCCTGATAAAGAGAGTCTATGACCCAAAAATTGATCTAACAAGGAATTGGGATAGACTCATAAGAAATCACAGTTCCAATTAACGAGTTAAATCTCGAGAGGGTAATCACCCTACTTGAACTCATGTTGATTGTTCTAATTTGCCTACCCAATTTGTCTCGATACGGTCAATTGGGCAAAATCACTCTCACTATCGAGAGGTGTGAGAGTGGGTAAGATTGTGCAACGGTTATAGAATAAGTTCTAAATTTGTCAACCGAATCCTAGTCACATCCACCTGTCAATTAGCCACCTCGGTGGTGTCATGACCCTAGTGCCCTTCTTCCCATTAGATACAACTTAGCAATATTCTTGTTGCTTAATTTAGTATTATTCATTAGTTTTATAAAATTAGTTATAATTTAAAAACTCAAAAATCATTGAAGTGAATTGAGGAAACGAAGGCCTAGTACAGACCGCGCAAAGGTGAATGCGGCCGCACTAATAGATTCAGAGAGTGTATAATCAAGCAGAAGGTTATGCAGCCGCGGTATGTTTCTCCCGGTCCGCGGCCAGGCTTCCGCGGGTGCACTATGCTTATGTGCGGTCCGCGGTCAAGAGATTCATAGAACGATCATTTGGCCAATACAATGCCATGCGGTCCGCCGTCGTCAAGGCGCGGACCACGCTCGATCCCCTCCGCGGCCGCGGGGAACTTCCATGTGGTCCGCGCCCTCAAGCTTAGAGAAGCAAAAATGTGAAGTCCAAGAGCCAGTGCAGCCGCGGTCGATTTTGTGTGGTCTGCACTGACCCCTCAGGGGTATTTTTGTCCAGTTTTTCCGGCCTAGTATAAATAGAATATTTTACCATTTTTAGGTTAGTTTTTGTACACCAGACTTAGTTGCGCTCGTGAGACTCAATTTTGTAGCCATTTTTGGCACTTTTACTTTTCATTAACGATATATTATTGTAGTGTCTTATTAGTAATTAATTAATATGCTTAGTTCTTCATCTATTTCTTTAATTTCTATATCTAGCATGAGTAGCTAAACCCATTAGCTAGGGTTGTGGCTCACCCCTAGTGTGGATAATTGATGGGTATTGCCATCTAGGTTTGATTCACTATGGGTAATTGCTATTTGGGTTTGTTTTATGTTTTAATTGAGAATTGGTGGTTGCAAATACTAATTCAAGCTTTGTGGGTTTAACTCTTCTTGAGAAAGAGAGCCTATGACCCAAAAATTGACCCAACAAGGAATTGGGATGGACTCATGAGAAATAATAGTTCCAACAGGTTAAATCTCGAGTGAGTAATCACCCTACTTGAACGCTAGTTGCTTGGTCTAATTTGCCCACCCATTTGGTCTTGAGATAGTCAATTAGGAAAAATCACTCTCTCTACCAAGAGGTGTGAGAGTGGGTAAAATTGTGCAACGACTATAGCATAAGTCCCAAATGTGTCAACCTAATCCTAGTAACATCCACCCGTTAATTAGCCACTTAGGTAGTGTCACGACCATAGTGTCCTTCTTCCTATTAGATACAACTTAGCAATATTATCGTAGCTTAATTGAGTACGAATCATTAGTTTTATAAAAGTAGTTATAACTCAAAAACTCAAACATTTTTGAAGTGACATTAGGAGTATAAACACATCTGTAGACTAGACAGAAAATCCAACTCCACTACTAGCTCCCTGAGAAAATCGATCCCGACCTCTATTCGGGTAAAAGCTATTACGACCCGCTCTTCTTACCATAGTGTAGCATTGAGTTAGCTGCAATCATGCAACCTTGACAGAAGCTAGTAATAGGCACAGGTGCGCTGATGGGATCGCATGTGCAGCTTGGTCTGCGGATCTGCTATGGCCGCATATGCAGCCAGTTTATCGCGGACGCAAAAGTGGGGTTTTAATGAAATTTGTATAAATGGAAAGATCTTCGTAGGAGAGGTCCCGCGGATGTAACTTTGCTGGGCAGAACCTACAAATTTTAGACTTCGTGAAATATGGATTATATTTCACCATTCTTGTTCGGACTTGGTGCTTTTTAGAGGGTTTTGAAGAGGGAATCAAGAGAATACTCATGGAGGTAAGTTATTTCAACTTAATACTTGTGATTATGGTAAGTTTAAGTTGTTTAATCATGATATTAGCGGGAAAATTTGGGAAGAAATAAGGAGATTAGGGCTAGAAATTAGAGAGTTTAAATTGGAGGTTTAAGGGGCAATTTGAGGTTCGATTTTGATGATTTTGGTATGTATAGACTCGTGAGAGGATAACAATTTTAGTGTTGTGATTTTTATCTGACTTTTGGATATGGGCCCGAGGGTCGGGTTTGGCAAATTTCAGGAATTTTAATTTAATTTGATAATTTTCGCGAGGGCTTTGTCTCTTTTGCATGTATTGATGATATGATTCTTATTTTTGGATAGATTCTGAACAATTTGAGGCCGAGTCTGGCGGAAAGGGAATCATAGAGTAGATTTTCGTCTGGTTTAAGGTAAGTAACTATCGTAAATCTAGACCGGAGGTATGAAACCCCAGAATTTCTTACTATTTTGATAAATGAGGTGACGGGCATATGGGTGTACACCCATAGGGATTCTGACTTGGTCCATCCCATAGCAACTGTAGAGTGGCATATTTTGATAAACTCTATATGATATCTATATGTTATAGAAATAATTTTGTTAATATGGGTTGAACGCCATGTTTGGGGCCTTGTGATGTACTGTTTGGACCCTCAGAGGTATTTTACTACTATCCTCACACTATTTTGATATGAAAGAATATCTTCAATCATGATTTTTACCTGATTATTATTTGATTCAGTATTATTACTCTATTTTTAAACATATGAAAGTTGTTTGGGCTGAGTTCTTTGATTTATCACTGAAATGCCAGAGTGGCTTGTAAGGCTGATGACTGAGATAGGTCGAGGGCCTGATGGTGAGGATTATTTATTTATTGATCAGATGTACAATATATATACGCACACACACACACACATATCGATATAGCGCTTGGGCTGTAGGAGCTCCTCCAGAGTCTACACGCTCCTACTGAGCGGAGTTGACTATATATATATGGATCGGGCAGCGCGTCGCATCGGTTATTAGACGGGACCTATTGAGCGTGAGTGCTGGTTGATTAGTGTTGAGCCATGAGTAACTGAGAGGATTGCTCGAGGGGCTATATATGAGTGATACTTGCCCGAAAGGCTATATATGAGCGACACTTCGCTCGAGAGGCTATATATATGAGTGACATTTTGCCCGAGGGGCTTGTTTACGAAATTACTATTTTCACATCTCTTCTTTTATATTGAGCCTCTATTGAAAGCTGTTGAACAATAAAAATGTTGTTATATAATTTTCATTGTAACTGGAATGTTACGAGATATCTTGACTGGAATACTAATTTGGCCTTTGTTATTTTTCACTGAAACTTTATATTGTGAACTTTATGTAATTTTATTGCTCGTCACTGCACTAAGCCTTTGTCACTGCACTCAGCCTTTATTTATGATTGTTACTTACTGAGTTGAGTACTCACATTAATCCCTGCACCTCGTTTGCAGATCCAAGTATTTCTAAGCTCGGTAGCGGGTGTTGATACTCAGTGGCAGGTCCATCAGAGTTAGTAAAGTAGCTGTCTGGAAATTGCAGCCCTGCTTTTCTCCATCATATCATATAGTTGGTCAGTTTTTTTTGGCTCCTTTGTTATTTTAAGTAGACTGTATTAGAATTGTATTCTAGATGCTCATGACTAGTGACACCCGGATGTCGAGCTTGTTTTGTTTCTGCACTTGTTTTTAGACTCATGTCATGGAAATTTTATTAATTATTAGCTTAAAACATCTTCTTATAAAATATTGGTTTGATTTTGGATTTGTGTTGGTTATCTTAGTTCCATGGTGGGCGCCATCACGACCGCGTCGGTTTAGGGTCATGGCAAGTTGGTATCAGAGCCTAATTTACATAGGTCTTACGAATCATAAGCAGGTTTAGTAGAGTCTCGCGGATCGGCACGAAGAAATTTGTACTTATCTTTGAGAGGTTGCAGAACCTTTAGGAAATCTTACATTATTGAATTCTTATTGGTGAATCCATTTATTAAACCAAAAGCGTAACTCTTTGAATTACTTTCATGTATTCGAATGCGCACGTGAGCGCTCGATATCAGTTGTGCATCGATGGCTTGTGATTTCCATGGGTTAGGTGTGTAATATGATTTTTGCATGTTGAGAATGGGCTAGTCTGGAGGACTTGAGGCTAGGTTTGGTCTATGGATTTATTGCTAAGATTTTTATTGTGTGAGCATAAGCATTTGAGACTTATAAGTCCGTTTTTGTCCTTATTGGTGGGATTTTGTAACTAGATGACTATGTGGTGAGTGCGATTTGACGGTGAGATGTGTTTACATTGTTTGACTGTGACAAAACAAATTGGTTGGAGATTTAGCATTAACTAATGAGTGTTTGTCTTCGGTCTTAAGTTGGCATATGGCCTCGAGTTGTGAGTGTATTGAAGGACCTCTCATGTAGTTTAGTTGAGGAGTGAAGTGGAACTTCCTGTTCTGTTATGAGTACCTCGTGATGTCTTTTGCGCTAACTAATGCCCCGACAATGTTTATGCATTCGATTAACAATGTATTTTAGCAATGTTTGGATCCTTTTGTTATTGTGTTCATTGATAACATCCTAGTGTACTCTCGTAGCCAGGAGGAGCATGCTCAGCATTTGAGAGTTGTATTGCAATGATTTAGGGAGGGGAAGCTTTATGCAACGTTCTCCAAGTGTGAATTTTGTCTTAGCTCAGTAGCATTCTTGGGGCATGTGGTGTCCAGTGAGGGTATCCAGGTGGTCAGACGAGTGTGGAGAGAGCTTTCAGAAGATCTAGATTGCCTTGCACACAGCTCAAGTCTTAGTCCTACCATTAGCTTTCGGTTCTTATACCGCATATTCCGATGCCTCGAGGGTGGATATTGGTTATGTTTAAATGCAGGAGGATAAAGTGATTGCATAATATCTATGATTTTCGGAAGGGTATAGACAACAGTTGGAGGCTAAGCAGGAGGGTTTATTTCCTGCAAGGTGTCTTGAGGTTGTGTGATCCTTAGGTGGTTTTGTAGCAAGTCCTCTTTTACCAGTAAATGATATATATTGTAATTTGAGTTTAGATCGTTTGTGGAAGTTGGCACAGCCTTTACTTTGGTGAACTCGAGATTTGTAGACGATTTGAGATATTAGATGGTTTGTGTTATATGAGCTTATAAAGGAATTAGCTGAATCGCGTTGTGGTATTGTGGCGGTGATAGCGTATGGGTATTATTGAGTTATTGTTTGTTGTGAGCACGTGATTTTTACCCTGTTGAGACGGCTCCTACAGGACTCTCAGGTTTAGGATTTTTCCATTAAAATATTTATCTTTTAGGATTTAATTGCCCATGTCAGTGTGTTCTCATTAATGCACGCATAAAATCATAAAATATAAAGAATTGCACAAGCATTTAGGATTTTAATTTCATGGTTTTGCTAGATTAATTGGTAGTTAGGGTTATTTTGCAAATACAAAAATCACAGAATTAAGTGGCATTTCCGGCATTTTAATTGTTTTGCATTTTGTGTTTAATTTTCATTTGTTGCATTTTATTTTTTATTTTTGCACAATGGATTAGGTTGTTTAGCTCAATTAGAATTTTTTTAAAAATAAATAAGAAAAACAAAATAAAAAGAACAAAAAGGGGGATTCTCTAACAAATCACCCAGGCTGGCCACAATTGAGCCAGATCTGGGTGGCACAAACCCATTAGACCCTATAAAAATGACCCATACGCAGCCCAACCGGCGTCTCCGACCTAGTCCACAAAGAGACGCCCAAAAACGACACCATTTTGGGGTGATTCGTCATAGTCGTTGATCACAGGCCATCCAACAGCCTAGAAGCCATGCCCAACCTCAGATATATATGTCCAAACGTCTCTGTATACTCAGAGACAAACACATCTTCTTCTTCGTACCTGTATCTCCGGTGTATCACCACCTCGTTACCTCAAAAAGACCACCTTTGACCGCCTATAAAACACCTTAACGCCGCCACCGGAAATCGCCTCACGGCGGTGGCCGGTCACAAAACAGCCTCAGATTTACACCACCGAACCACCTCGACCCCTATTTTCCTTTCCGTGGTTAGTTTTCTTCTAACAATCCCCTAACTCCTCGAATATTTGAAAGAAGGTTCGCCGGCACCACCATCTCCTGTGACCCAACCCCAAACCAACCCAAAACAACACCCCTGAACCACCTCCCCTCCCTTTTTCCAACCGTCTAAACCATACCCTTCAAATCCTAACGTACCGGCTCGAATATCAAATCAAAACTAACCCTAAACCCTAAAATTCACCAGAACCCTGTCAAATTGGTCCCAGATTACCATATCCTATCCCTTTCCACAACTCTACCGCCCACAACCTCAAACACAACTGGGAACAATGAAAAATCAAAATCTCAAAATCAACGAACCCCCCCCTCCCCCGAACCCTTTTCCCCTCTTCGGTACTCAAGGCGAAAGCCTTAATAGTTAAAAGACCTCTCAAAAGGGGTCAGAGAATCGTGGAACTGGAAGAGTTCCAATTTAGGGCTGCATGAACGAAAGCTAAGTTTCCTGTGCTCTAACTTCTATTAATGCTTGTGTTTTTGTATATATTTCTTGTTTAATTGCTTTGTTTCTTCAAATTTTACTTGTTTTTTACATTCTCATCCTAAAGTGTTCTGAGTAGTCACCCTTGCCTGCTATTCTTTTGGTTACTGGCTCGAATTTATTTGTCTTCTATGTTTCACCTTCAAGATCTTCTGAGTAGTCTGATCTCATGCTCATCCTTGTCTCCTGACTTTTCATTTGTTCATCTCTGAAAATTCTAAATGGTTGTTAAATGCTCATCTTGGTTGATCTTATTTGTTTTACATCATGTTTGAAAATTCTGTGTAGGTGTCTCCTTCTAGAGTCTTGCACCTGTCATGGTTCTTTTTCTTAAAATTTTGATCTTCTGAATTTGCATTTGTTAGGCTAAGTTTTCTGAATATTTTAACTTCTGATACCAGGCTTGTTTTAATTTCTTGGGTTTTTATTTACGTATATCCTGAGTGTTTAATCTCCGTTACCCATTACTTGCCTTTTAGTTCTCTGCTGAGTGTTGGTCAACTTTATAAATCCTGCATGGTTGATTGGGTTCCTTTTCTGATTGTTTTGGTTCATTGGTTTTGACATATAAAAACATGCATGCCCACCTATTAGGTGTTTAGTTTTTAGGAGTATTCATATGATTCTGAAAGTTGTGATAATCGGTTTCAACCCTTGTTACTGAATAGTGTAACATCCACATTGAGATGCTTGCTTGAATCCATGAGTTGCACTGATTAATTCTTAAACTCGTTGGTTGTTTACTTTTACATAATTCAGTTTGTAGTTCAGACCTTGATTTGACCTATAACCTGAATGCAACTAACAAGGGTCAGATTTGACCAAACAAATGAGGACCAAAACCCTTAGGTCAGTAATTCGGAAAAGGGAAAGGGGTATTAAGGGTATTTGAATATAGGGAATCTTGTAACAAACTCCTAAAACATTCTAGTGAGGGGTCTAAGTATAATTTCTGCGTCAAACTTGAGTCACAAGTCAGAAAATCAAGGACTATTCAGGCAAAACTGAAAATTGGATAAGGGACTAAAAGGAAAACAAATAAATTGATGTTTCCCTAAGGCTTCAATTATAAAAGAGAACAATCTGATCATTTCAAGGGGACTTTTTTTTGGATTTTTTCGAGCAGATTTTTCCTTCAAGCTCTTAGTGAATTAGAATATATAAAATACATATTAGTCTCTTATACATTCTTCAGAAATCCTTTTGTGTTGTTTTCTTCTGATTGAATTTATTCCTTGATAATAAGTTGGCAATGGACTGAATGTGCATATTGAGCTGCTCTAGAGATCAATTCGAATTATTTGCTTTTTCTCAAAACCTCCCGAATTTCTGGGTGTTTACTGGCTGACTGGCTGTTTCTTGCTTGCTAACTTGATTCATTTTGCTCATAGGCTTTCTTTCCTGTTGACACTCCAGGTACCAATCCTTACTCGAAAAATCTAAGAAGCTATAGCCCTGTACATTCGAGTTTGTAGCTGATCATGAAGACAATAATACTTTTGTTTCAATTTCATACGATGACTGTTATTTATTTTTAGTAGTATTTTTGGTGTTGTATTGAACACGAACAAGTATTAATTATGGACTGTATCAGGACTCTGCTTTTAATTTGCCTAAGTTCCAGTAGATTTTAATAATAGTTTGGTCAAAATTTACTGAGTATTTGTAATTTGAGTTGTAGTAGAGATTTGACAATTGAATACGCATATACTCTGAATGATGAGTAATTAAAATTTATTCTTTTAAACATTAGGTTTGAAATTCAATTTATAACCTATTAATGTGGAACCATCCTCAGCATCTTTCTTATTAAATTTTTTCAGTATACTTCAGAATGATTATTTGTATAGTTTAACAACTGTGGTATAATCGAAGGAAGGGTTGCTGTTATTTTCCTAAAATGGACTCATTATTCCAACGTTTTTGGGCCCAGTTGGAAGGCCCAATGGATGTCAGTTGTAGCATAAAGAATACATATTCTTCGACCCTGCTGTAAAAAATGAAGCCCAGCGCGCATGATCAGCCACGAGTGAGGTTGGAAATGCAAGTACTGAATTCCTCTAAATATATTACTCATGTATAAAAATATTAGGATGTTTTTAGAAGCAAGCATAATAGAAAACTTAGTATGCTTTAGGAGTGCCTTTATAAATAAAGTGAGCCACGCTAATTTAATCAAACACCACGCGAGGCTCCTTAACTTAATAAACTACGTAGAAAATTGGAAGTGTTATTTAGCGCATTTCACGGACTTTCACGAATTTCTAAAGGCGTAGTTGCTATAGGCGCGAATTTATTAATAAACATATCTTCCTATACTCGGGTGCGCATTTATGTGACCCAAATCCAAGTCTCAACGATGTTAAAACGTGTCGAAAACCCGAGTGCATTTATGTGACGTGGTTCGAGGCGTGTTTTAATAATGTTGCAAATATCTCTAAAACGAATAAAGCGGTTAATAATTTAAAATTGCACTATAGGATGAATATATATAAATATCAAAATTTTAGTCAATTTTAATAGTTTAAGCGACCATGCTAGAACCACGGGATCCAAGGGTGCCTAGCACCTTCCCTCGGGTCAATAGAATTCCTTATTCAAGAATTTCTGGTTCGCAGACTCCAATTGGGAAGTCAAAAAATTTCCTCGATTTGGGATTCTAAATAAATCGGTGACTTGGGACACCAAAATCAAAACCTATCCCAAGTGGCAACTCTTACTAAATAAATAATCTCATTTCGAATAATATCACTTTAAATGGAAAAACGCCCTTATGCGTTTTATCCTTCGGGGTAGCCGTGATAAAAAAGAGGTGTGAAGCTCTGACGACTCTGCTGGTGAACGAACCCATAATCTCTGGTTCAGGGTTCATGAATTTGAGCTTACAATAACTGCTATATTTGGCTTCTTCTGATTTGCTTACATGTTCTGTGCTAAATGCCACATGTTTTACCGCTTTGATATTATCTGAACAGTGTATATGAACTGCTATGAAACCCTTCACTTCTCACCTCTGCGAATGTGCTTACTGGCCGAGACTCCCTATTCTATTCGCTTCCTACCCGTAAATAAGAAAGAGGTCGGACAAGTTACTAAGCCGGATGGCCTTTCGATTGCCGGTACGTAGCCCCCTCTTCAACCCAAGATTGTCCACTCGGGTGCAAGTGTAGACCCTATACCGAGGTTCTAAACTTAGTATAACAAAACCTCATGCTGGATTCATAGTAAGAACATTTATTTGCATCATGAATTTGACTTAGGGGGCTCAACACAAGGGTTGGGTCCATCTAGGACAGGTGCCCTGAAATAAAAGACCATCCTGATGTATTTTACGTGCTACTTGTGCATTTATTTGCCTTGGATTCGCATGTTGACCGGCTTGTGAACAATGAGAATAAATTGAGAAAAATACCAGTTCTTGGGTGATCACTTGTAAAACCAATGCTTAAAATAGCGTCAAAATGCTTGCGGATGTTTCAACAAAAACAAACAAAAACAAAAAAAGGAAAAGAATGGGAGTTTTTCAATAATATTTTCGGGTTTTGATAAATTATTTTGCCAAATCCAACCCCTTTTGCAAAAATGCCAAAACAAAGGTCCGAGTTTATTCACGTGTTTCGAAATAAATCAGGTGATGCCATTACTACCGGTAATAGCCGAACATTACCGCAAGGGATGCCGGAAGGCTGATCCTGCACAAATGGCCACCTCTAAATTTTATTCTGACTGGTAAGAAAGCACAGCCTGAAAAACCTTCTCTCCGCAGTGTTGAAATGCCGTATTCACAAAGCCGGTCCTTGTTTTAAAATAAATTTCATAAAATGTCGGTTTTAATGTTTTGTGAATACTAATTCGCCTAATAAATGTGCAGAATGAGCACGATAATGAACAAAATTCCCTTGGAGTTGCGACTATGGTGGAATAATCTCGGGGAAGCAGGGCAGAAAAGGGTTAACGCACATCTGGGAGGCCTCACTGGTTTACTGAAAATTAACCCCAGGGGAGACATCATAAAGGCCTTAATCACTTTCTGGGACCCGGCCCACAATGTCTTCCACTTCTCGGACTTTGAGCTGACCCCGACTTTAGAGGAAATGACCGGATATATCGTGACCCATACAATCCCTTTTAGACATCAATACTTGATCGCACCCAGAGCCCTCGCTGTGCAACAATTTCTGGATTCCTTGAAAATCAGCAGAAAAGTTCACAATCCCGACTTATCGGCTGACTTTCGCACCCTGCAATTTATATATCAGAGGTATGGCCACATTGGAGGATTTTACAACCTTGAAAATCTTATTTGTAGTAAGGGTAATCGGCTCAAGTGGGAGTAGCATCAATGTTTTGCATTCATGATGTCTTTCTTGGGTCTTTTAGTATTCCCGCGTAAGGACGGGAACATCAACACAAGATATAAGGGGTCGTTAGCACTCTAATGACCCAAGATAAAAGTACTCTCGCTCCAATGATCTTGTCTGACCTCTTCCGTGCTCTCACTGTCTGTAAAGCAAGAGGAGATCTCTTCGAGGGTTGTAACTTGCTGCTGCAAATATGGATGATCGAGCATATATGACATAGGCCTCGGTTTATGAATTATGGGTATCCAACAAAGAGCTGCATAGAAGAATTTGGCAACAGGGTTGATGGGTTTAAATTACAGGACGGAGTCGCAGAATGGGTGTCGCATCTCCAGGTCATCACTGCAAATCAAATAGAATGGACATTCAGTTAGCTCTCTGTGGACGAAGTTGTGTATATGCCCGCCACTGGACCTCATTTCATTTTGATGGGCATCCGAAGCATCCAGCCCTATGCGCCGTATAGAGTACTAAGACAATTGGGTAGATGCCAAATGATCCCCAGAGATAAGGATATTAGCCATCATGTGGTTGAGATAAGCCTGAATGGTCAATTCCCTGAAGCTGTTGTATGCCAATTCTGGAGTGAATGTCAATACTTGACAGCCAATACTCGAGTACGTGACATGTCTAAAGGTGAGGTTGCATAGGGGTACGTTGCTTGGTACAAGAGAGAAATAGAGCCTGGGAGGCAGGCAAAGAGACCCCATTTCCAGGAATTTGCTGAGACATAACAAGAGCAGTGGGATTGGCTAGCAAAAGAAAATAAATACCAGGCTACTATAGGAAGGCTGGAAAAGAAAATTGAAGAATTGCAATTCAAGAACAATCTGCAAGCTGCACCCAGTGAGGGAGAAAAGAACGTATTAATCAACGAAAACAAAGCCCTACAAGCCCAAATCCAGAAAATGAAGGCAGCCGCAGAAAATCCTCCTAGGAGTACAAAAGATGAAAAGCTCATAGAAAACCTACGGCGGAAAGTAACCGAATACGGGTTCGACCTGAATAAGGTGGAGGCTGAACTGTCTAGGGTTCAAAAGCAATTAGTTAAAGATACAGAGGAATGAGCCTGCATACTGGAGCAATTAAAAAAGGAAGTGGAAATGAGATCGTCAGTTTAAAACAGAGGGTTTTCATAGCTGAAAACAAAATGGCCAAACAAGCCATGGATTTCAAAGCCGAAAGAGAGCATTACTATGCAGTAATAGCAGGATTAGAAAGGGATTTGCGGCAATTCCAAAACCTGAATCAAGTAGCTGAACGAACTCTAGAAGCATGGTCCGAGCAAATTAGGCATCTATTACAAGAAAAAGAGGTTATCAGGGAAAGGGTACGGGCAATCGCATAATATATTACCACACAGTGAAACCACTGTCAGGACATGACAGAATCTATGTTCTTTGCTGCTGCCATGACATTTGTTTGTCAAGTGATGGCAGATCTCCACTGTTGGAAACACATTCTCAAGGCTTTATACTAAAACGTGTGTTCTTATGTGTAGGTTTTGATGAATGACAAACGAAGCGCAAAGTGATATATGACGAAGTTCAAGTACAAGCGCACAATTGGTGGATAATGAGATTCAAGCACAAGACAAAGTTTTATAGTTTAAATGAGTCGTTCTTAATTGTGATCTTGATCCGACAACTTGACTTGTGACATGGCTTCTCTCGTAAAATTATTTTTACAAAATTATGCCTATTTAATTTAATGCTAAATGATTTTAAATCATGCATATTTACTTCAGTCAAAATGATTTTTAAACATGCCTCTAAAATCTGGACTAAGATAATCGATTATGTACTTATGATAATCGATTATGTTAAGCCAAGACTGCATGACAATCGATTGTGAACTAATGACAATCGATTGTGTTAAGGCAGTGAGGATCAGGTTTTTCAAACCTGCATGACAATCGATTGTGAACCTTATGACAATCGATTGTGATGAGGCAGTGTACATTAAAGTTTTTCAAAACTCAGAATAATCGATTGTGAAGCTAATGACAATCGATTGTGAAGAGACAGTGTCCATCAGTTTTTTAAAAGTCACAAAATAATCGATTGTGAACTTATGACAATCGATTGTGTTGAGGCAGTGACTTCCCAGACTTTTTCAAAATTATTAAATAATCGATTGTGAGTATATAACAATCGATTGTCACGAGGCAGTGTCTAAAATTATTTTCAAAGTCTGATAAATAATCGATTGTTAACATTGCACAATCGATTATGAAGTTGACCGTTGTCGTAAAATTTTCAAATACCGTCAGCTAATCGATTGTTGATTTTGTACAATCGATTATTGATATTGAAATCTGAAAAAGATTTTTTGAACGTTGCTGAATAATCGATTATTGATTTGGTATAATCGATTGTTTTACGTAAAATCTGGAAATGATTTTTTGAATGTTGCCAATAATCGATTGTTGATCTTGGACAATCGATTGTTAAGCGTAAAATCTGGGATTGACTTTTGGAATGATTGGCAAACAATCGATTGTGGCTTCCTGACAATCGATTGTCACAGAGTAAAATCAGCAACTCTTAATTGGCAATTAGGCAACGGTAATGCCAAGTTTTTCAACTATAAATACAGCTTCATTTCAGTGTTTTAAACACAACAACACACAACAACTGATCATTCTATTGCTATAAGCTTGCATATTATTGTTTATCATTTTATATTCATTTCATAAAGCTTTTGAGAGCCAAAGTCTTATCCATAGTTGTTGTAATCTTGAGCCTACTTCTTTTACTCATATCTACTCATTAAGGAGTGTTTTGTTTGAGTGCTTAGTGTTTTTTACACTTGTAAGAGAATTGTGATTCTCTTGTTGTAAGGAACTTGTGTTTCCTTGGTTGAAGTCTTTGAGTGTTGTATCTCCGAGCAAAGGTGTTAAGGCTTGTGTCCTTAAGTTGTAAAGGTTTGTTGAGCACCCGTAAGCTTGACAAGTTAGTGGAAAATCTCGAGAGAGTCTCTCGGGGACTGGACTAGCCACGTGTTGTGGTGAACCAGAATACATCGGTGCGTTCTTTCCTTTTGTTTATTTAACGCACTTAATTATTTCCTGCAATTTTTTAATTTCCGCAAGTTTACGCTAAATTTTATTATAACGCTATTCACCCCCCCCCCCCTCTAGCGTTAAGCGTATTATCTAACAATTGGTATCAGAGCCCAACTCTCTGAAGACTTAACAGTTTGAGAGAACCATCCATGGCTTCTACTCATGACTCTTTTGCGGGAATTGATGAAGGACAATGCTCCACACGACCACCTCTATTCAACGGTATAAACTACACGTACTGGAAGGAGAGGATGAAAAATTTCGTTCAAGCAAACAAATTTCATCTCTGGAAGGTGATAACGAAGGGAAATCAAATTCCAACCAAAAAGGTTGAAAACGAATGGGTTCCCAAGTCCGAAGAAGAATATGACGCGGATGATATCCGAAAGGTTCAAAATAATGCTAAAGCAATTAATTTATTATATTGTGCTGTAAATGCTGACGATTACAGGAAAATATCGTGTTGCACAACGGCAAAGGAAATGTGGGACAAGCTGGAAATTACGTACGAAGGTACGGACCAGGTAAGGGAAGCTAAAATTGATTTCCTAACCCATGCTTATGAATTATTTTACATGAAGGAAGGTGAAAAGGTGGATGAAATGTTCGAACGATTTTCAATAATCGTAAATGACCTACATGCCCTCAAGAAGACATTCACGGACAGAGAACTGGTTCGAAAAATTCTTAGAAGTCTCACTCCGGCATGGCGATCAAAGGCCGACGCAATTCAAGAATCCATTGGCGTCTCAAATGTCACAATCGACGCATTAAGAGGTAACCTTAAGACTTATGAATCTACAATACTTAACCCTCTTGTTGATGATCAAAAGAGGCAAAGAATAGCGCTTAAGGCAAGCACAAGCCAACCTCAAGTTGATGAGGACGGAGACAACGAGTTTGGACTCGTTATCAAAAGATTTCAAAAGTTCATGCAAAAGGAGTATGAACGAAAGGGCAAAAAGCAAGGCGAGCAAATAAAGTGCTATGAATGCGGTGAAACCGGGCACATCAAATCAAATTGCCCAAACATCAAAAAGGAGAAGAAACCTTTTAAGAAGCAACGTGCATACATTTCTTGGGGAGGAGACTCCGGAGATGAGTCAAGCGAAGAAGAAGAAGACGAAGCCGCAAACCTTTGTCTTATGGCGCAAGAAGACAAGCAAGATGAGGTATGTCAAATCTCTTCTAAAAACTTCTTTACTCTTGAAGAAATGCGAACTGCTTTTATGAGCTATATACTGAATTTATTAAAGCTTCAAAAACTGTCAAGAGCATTAAAGAAAATGCTTCTCTAAAAGAAAAATATTTTCAAAAACAGCTTTCTTTAAAAGAAAAGGATTTAGAAAAACTGGTTTTAGAAAATGAAAAGCTGAAAGAGGAAAACAAGTTTTTCGGAAAAAGAAGCGCCGACAAGCCCGAAAGTTCTATTAAAAATTGCTCTTCTTGCATGCATCTTGAAAATGAGGTAGATAGACTTAAAGGTACCTTAGATAAGTTTAATTCTTCTCACAAAAACTTGAATGAGGTCCTTGTTAATTTAAAGTCAACCAAGCATGGCATAGGTTTTAAGAATGAGCCTAAAGAAAAGGTTGAAGCCAAACCCCAACCACCTAAGGCTCAACCTAGGATTAATAAAACAAATGCTTATCCTAGAAAGAGCAAGAACAAATATGCATGTTAGACCAAATGTTGAACATTTTAGAAGACCTAGAAATGACTTACCACCTAGAAAAGACTACCCTAGAAATGATGCATATTTTAGGCCAAACACTAGAAGGAGTTTTGAACCTCCTAGAACATCTAGACATGACCATTACTCTAGAAACGCTGCTCATTTTAGAACTAATAGTAGGAGAAATGGTTCTCATGAAATGTGCAATAGTCATAATGAAAATAGAGTAATTCATTTTCGTCCATCAAGTTACTATGAACCTAGAAGGATGCATAACCCCAATGTGACTTGTCATTATTGTAGACGCATTGGTCATATTGCCCCTGCATGCTTTACACGACATAGACATATCACTCAATCGCATCATTATAATATGCCTAACCCTCAAGGACCCAAAATGGCATGGGTACCTAAAACACATTAACTTGTTTTGTAGGTATGTTTGAAGGGATCAAGTGTACTATGGTACCTTGATAGTGGATGCTCCAAACATATGACGGGAGACGAATCCAAATTCCTTCAACTAGAACACAAAGAAGGAGGAAGTGTGATTTTTGGGGATAACAATAAAGGAAAGATCATTGGCATCGGATCGGTCGGTAAGGATAAAAATTCCTCTATTAAGCATATATTACTTGTGAAAGGTTTAAAGCATAATCTCTTGAGCATAAGTCAATTATGTGACAAGGGAAATCTTGCCCTATTTGATTCGGATGAATGCTTAGTGTTTAGACGTAGTGATTTCAAAATTATCCTTCGTGGTTTTAGAGTGGATAATATTTACATGGTTGATCTTGCTAATTCCTCACCCGAATATGTGGATTGCCTTATGAGCAAAGAGGATGATACTTGGCTATGGCATCGTAGAGTTGCTCATATAAACATGCATCTTTTGAACAAATTGATTTCTCAAAACTTAGTTATTGGCCTTCCCAATTTGAAATTTGAAAATGACTCTATCTGTGATTCTTGTCAAAAAGGGAAGCAAACAAAAGCATCTTTCAAATCCAAAAATATTGTTTCAACTTCTAGCCCATTGCAATTGCTTCACATGGATTTATTTGGACCATCTCGCATTGAAAGTCTAGGAAGAAATCGTTATGCTTTTGTGATTGTTGATGATTATTCTAGATTTACTTGGACTTTATTTCTTGCCAATAAAAGTGATGCTTTTCAGAATTTTAAATATTTTCTTAAGCGTGTTCAAAACGAGAAGGAAACAACCGTCACTTCAATTAGAAGTGATCATGGGGGAGAGTTTGATCACAATCTCTTTGCGGACTTTTGTGACGAACTCGGTATCGAGCATACCTTTTCCGCTCCACGTACACCACAACAAAATGGGGTGGTGGAAAGGAAAAATAGGTGTCTCGAAGAGATGGCTAGAACCATGCTCGAAGAGGCTAAGATTCCCAAACATTTTTGGGCGGATGCCGTGAGTACCGCATGCTACATCTTAAATAGAGTAGTCATAAGGCCAATACTCATGAAGACCCCTTATGAACTCTACAAGGGAAGGAAACCAAATATCTCCCATTTTAGAGTATTCGGTTGTAAATGTTTTATTCATAACAATGGCAAAGATCAATTGGGAAAGTTTGATGCTAAGTCCGATGAGGGAATTTTCATTGGTTATTCCTCACGTAGCAAAGCATATAGGGTTTTTAATAAAAGAACCGAAACTGTGGAGGAATCCCCTCATGTTGTATTTGCCGAAAATAATGCTCGCTTGGCGAGAAAGGATTCCGGTTTTGATCTTGCAGGTATTTTAGATAGCTTGAAAGACAAAATACAAGAGGAAACGCCTAAAGAAAATCAAGACGAATTTTTGAAAAAACCAACGGAGGAAGCGCCACAATTGGAGAATGAAACGAAAATGCCTAACGAGTGGAGGACAATTAAAGATCACCCTCTCGAACAGGTAATTGGCGACGTCGGAGAAAAGGTAAGTACCCGAAACACTCTTAAGAACACCCTAGGACACACTTCTTAAGAGATCACGCTCTCACTCGGCCACACTAGTTTAAGTTACTATTTCTTTACAAATTACTGACTTGAGCGTCGGAGACGTCTAATTCCATTTTGCAGGTATCGCCCAAAAGGTAGGGGGAACTATATAGAAATGGCATAAAACAATCGATTGTTACAGCAAATAATCGATTATTTTACTGTGCAAAAAATCGATTAGCAAGTATCACTAATCGATCATTTATAGTTTATGCTTATTCTGAAGTTTTGTTTAACAATCGATTTTTTAGCTGTTTAATCGATTACCGTCTCAGCCATTCAGTACTGCTTTTCTACAACAATCGATTGTTCCATATATATAATCGATTATTCTCCGAGTCAGAAAATCACTGTGCTCACTGGAACAAAACAATCGATTACCATATTTTGACAATCGATTATTTCATGTCAGAAATTCAAAATTGTTACCGTTTGGTTCTGCAATCGATTTGTGTCAGTTCCGAGATTCAGTCAAATCTTAATGACAATCGATTATCTCACCCCAACAATCGATTGTCCAACGGTCAGTAAGATTTATTTTTACCGTTTCTGACTATTTCAGCTTTCAATTTTTTTGCAGATTTCTTCCATTAATGAAATGCCTTTCTCCCCTCTATAAATAGGCTCCATATATGTTCATTTTTAATCACTCAAGCATCAATTTTAGCTCTCAAACTATCAAAACTCTTTCAAAACTCTTGCAAATTCCAGCAATACTTAGTTAAAATGTCGGGCCGTCACTCTAATCATTCCCGTTCTGCTAGGCATGGTGCATCCTCCTCTGCTGCTCCAAACAATCCTTACCAAGATGGTTCCGTTCTTTATTTTAATTCTGACATCGAGCTTACTCAATTTTTAACAAAATTTGAAAAGCGCGACATTCTTCCTCCCCGTTTTTCAACCAACAAGTATCTTGAATCTTATGGCCCTGCTGCAAATATACTAAAAAATTGTCAACTTCTTGACTTCTTACTTCTTACCCATCCTTACATCAATACTACTTTAATTCAAGCATTTTACTCCAACCTTCATGAGGATGATGACGGTGATCTTGTGACAAATATAAACGGTGTTCAAATTCTTATCTCCGAAGAAAACCTCCATACCATTGCCCATCTTCCTCGTAATGGTGAAGACATTTTTCGGTACACCGGAGAGGCCGGAGCCCTTTTTGATGAAACAGCCCTCCAACATCAAACCGGTATTACTTCTTATGATCCAAATCTTTCTTCCCGTCGTCCTACAATTACGGGAATGGATCCCAATTATCGGTTGATTTTCTATTTCATCACCCGAGTCCTCAAGCCTCGTAAGCATAACCATACTACCATTTCCCAAGAGGACACCAAGCTCATGCATGCCATAATAACTGGAGCTAACATCAATTGGTGTCGGCTCGTGAAGATTCACATGTGTGACGCTATCGGAGATGATAGGCCTCTTCCTTATGCTCTCCTCATCATGAACTTTCTTGAAGCCTCCGGATTCATCACTTCCAACGGTCTTCTCAAAAAGAGTACCAAGAAGTGGGAAATTTCAGAATCCTCCTTTCATCATGACGGTGATCATACAGCGCCTGCTCCTCCTCCAACCCGTCGAACTCGTCCAGCTCAAGAGCCTACCCTCCAATCAATTTCCGACCAAATTGCTTCAGTGACCTCTTCTCTTGGTCAATTAACTCATGAGATCCGTGGATATTTTGACCATGTTAATTATCCTTATGCGGGTCTTGTTCCATATGAAGCAGTGCCGGATGATGAGGCGGGAGATGATGGAAATGAATAATTTCTTTGTTTGTTGTTTTTAAGTTTGTTTTTATATGTTGCATTGTCTCCCCTGTTACTGTAATTTTTCTTTCCAATAAATAAACAAGTTTTATTTATATTTTTGGCATCTTCTTATATTATTTTTTCTAATGGCAAAAGGGGGAAGATAACGGGTATGCACTCTCAATATTTATAAGCTTAAATTGAGGGGGAATTCATATATTGAGGGGGAACTAATCGCATACTTATTGCATATCTTTACGTGTCTTGAATCGTCATTATAAATTGTTTAAGTTGCATATCCCGCGTAAAGTTTGCCATTATCAAAAAGGGGGAAATTGTTGGAAACACGTTCTCAAGGCTTTATACTAAAACGTGTGTTCTTATGTGTAGGTTTTGATGAATGACAAACGAAGCGCAAAATGATATATGACGAAGTTCAAGTACAAGCGCGCAATTGGTGGATAACAAGATTCAAGCACAAGACAAAGTTTTATAGTTTAAATGAGTCGTTCTTAATTGTGATCTTGATCCGACAACTTGACTTATGACATGGCTTCTCTCGTAAAATTATTTTTACAAAATCATGCATATTTAATTTAATGCTAAATGATTTTAAATCATGTATATTTACTTCAGTCAAAATGATTTTTAAACATGCCTCCAAAATATGGACTAAGATAATCGATTATGTACTTATGATAATCGATTACGTTAAGCCAAGACTGCATGACAATCGATTGTGAACTAATGACAATCGATTGTGTTAAGGCAGTGAGGATCAGGTTTTTCAAACCTGCATGACAATCGATTGTGAACCTTATGACAATCGATTGTGATGAGGCAGTGTACATCAAAGTTTTTCAAAACTCAGAATAATCGATTGTGAAGCTAATGACAATCGATTGTGAAGAGACAGTGTCCATCAGTTTTTTAAAAGTCACAAAATAATCGATTGTGAACTTATGACTATCGATTGTGTTGAGGCAGTGACTTCCAGACTTTCAAAATTATTAAATAATCGATTGTGAGTATATAACAATCGATTGTCACGAGGCAGTGTCTAATATGATTTTCAAAGTCTGATAAATAATCGATTGTTAACATTGCACAATCGATTGTGAAGCTGACCGTTGTCGTAAAATTTTCAAATACCGTCAGGTAATCGATTGTTGATTTTGTACAATCGATTGTTGATATTGAAATCTGAAAAAGATTTTTTGAACGTTGCTGAATAATCGATTATTGATTTGGTATAATCGATTGTTTTACGTAAAATCTGGAAATAATTTTTTGAACGTTGCCAATAATCGATTGTTGATCTTGGACAATCGATTGTTAAGCGTAAAATCTGGGATTGATTTTTGGAACGATTGGCAAACAATCGATTGTGGCTTCCTGACAATCGATTGTCACAGAGTAAAATCAGCAACTCTTAATTGGCAATTAGACAACGGTAATGCCAAGTTTTTCAACTATAAATACAGCTTCATTTCAGTGTTTTAAACACAACAACACACAACAACTGATCATTCTATTGCTATAAGCTTGCATATTATTAGTTATCATTTTATATTCATTTCATAAAGCTTTTGAGAGCCAAAGTCTTGTCCATAGTTGTTGTAATCTTGAGCCTACTTCTTTTACTCATATCTACTCATTAAGGAGTGTTTTGTTTGAGTGCTTAGTGTTTTGTACACTTGTAAGAGAATTGTGATTCTCTTGTTGTAAGGAACTTGTGTTTCCTTGGTTGAAGTCTTGGAGTGTTGCATCTCCGAGCAAAGGTGTTAAGGCTTGTGTCCTTAAGTTGTAAAGGTTTGTTGAGCACCCGTAAGCTTGACAAGTTAGTGGAAAATCTCGAGAGAGTCTCTCGGGGACTGGACTAGCCACGTGTTGTGGTGAACCAGAATACATCGGTGCGTTCTTTCCTTTTGTTTATTTAACGCACTTAATTATTTCCTGCAATTTTTAATTTTATTATAACGCTATTCACCCCCCCTCTAGCGTTAAGCGTATTATCTAACATCCACTACCTCCAGGGAATTTTAGCACGCAAGGCCGGACGATACCCCGCAAGCTCCAAAAACATTTCAAGTTTTAATGTACTCATAAATTTGTATTTTTCTTAAAAGGGTCTGTCTGTACGATTCTGTAAGTTTACTGAGTCCCACTTTGGTAGTTGCCTTTCATGCTTTTGTAATCAAAGTTTATGTCTTTATAAAAATTGAAAATCCAAAAACAATATATATTTTGTTGTGCACATAACATTTTTCCATGAACTACGCTCGGTCTGATTCATGCAGTGTCATGATACATAGGCAATCTCTGTAGTATTCGACCGTATTCTTAAAAAAGGGAAAACTAACAAGCATTAAGTAAGAAACAAAAGGAAATTAAGAATAAATAACCGGGATGACACATGCGACCATTGAAAGCATATAGAAACCCGTTAACTGTGTAGGTGCATCATACCCAACATGCGATCTCCTATTTATTATCTACCTCAACCTGACCGTTTGAAATTCCAGTGTCCAATCTAAGTGTTTTAAGAACATTGATTGGTTTGCGGTAAGATGGCTTCGCACAGATAATTTACTAGATCAAAAAGAAGCACAGAAATATCGTCCGAATTGACTCTACCACCAGTTCATATCCCAGAGGACAACCCAATTAGAGGAATCCCAGCCTTCAAATCTGCGGCGGCTGAAAAGAATAGGATCCTTCGACTCCGGGTTATGGAGATGTGGGACGCCTAGACAAATGGGAAAGAATCTCCAAGTGCTATCCCCGGATTTCCGGAGCTTTTTCCCAAATATCCTACTGGGGCAGCCCACCATATCAACCAACTTCGTTGGAGCGCCTTCTGAAACCCACCCTCCAATGTTCACATCTGGTCCGGCTCCTGACATTTTCACGGCTCCTCCGTACGCACCCACCACATAGCATGCGGTTCCGAAGCCCATGTTTGACCCCACATATTTCACATTCCAAACTCCCAACTACCAAACCGAGCCTCCCCCATACCCCACATACAACTTCCCTCAACCAGCATATGAACTCACACCTGTGCAAGACAAAACCCCTAAAACACCTGAACAAGATGAAATAACAAGAAGAATAAAAAGCCTCGAAAAGTCTGAAAAACATGCAAGGACTAAGTGGACAGAAAAGTGTATCTTACTCAGACCTATGAATGTTCCCACACGTACACCTCCCTCTGGGGTTCAAAACATCGAATTTTGAAAAATACGATGGCCACGGCGACCCCATCGCTCATTTGAAAAAGTACTACAATCAACTGCGTGGAGCAGGTGGAAAAGAAGAACTCTAGATGGCATATTTTGGGGAGAGCTTAGTGTGAATTGCTTCTGAATGGTACATGGACTAGGATATTACCCGATGTCATATCTGGGATGATCTCGCCCGGGATTTCGAAAGGCAATTCCAGTATAACATTGACTTGCCCCAGACAGGAATTCTTTAGCCAACTTGAAAAAGAAGCCTTCAGAGAGTTTCAGAGAATATGTTGTTAAGTGGCGCGAGCAAGCGTCGAGAGTAAAGCCTCCTACAAGCGCAAGAGGCAGATTATTTTCAAAATATGATGTTAGCAATGGGCAAACCTTTTGCAGAGGCAATTAAGATCGCTGAGATGGTAGAAAATGGCCTGAAGAATAGGAAGAATTATAAGCCAGTCTGCAATACGAGCAACCTCCCAGGCCATACAAGGTGGCGCAGAAGGTATCACAAGAAACAAAAAGAAAGAGAAAGTGTCAATGGCAGCCTTCGGAATGAGAAGACATAATGCTCACAGACCTGCATTCTCATAAAGGGCCTCTCAACATTACTACCCCTACCAAGACATGCATTATGTTCCTCAACCTTATGCAATCATGAATGCCTAGCCCTTTGCTCGACCACAAAAACAGGGCAACAGAAACCAAGCCCCAAGAAACCAGCCTCCCCAGAATCACTATAATCCCCGCCCTCCACAAGATAATTAACATCCCAGGGAACCACCCAAGAGACAAAAATTTACTCCAATAGGAGAATCTTATGCCAGCTTATTCCCAAAATTGGTACACAAGGGTCTCCTGCAGCTTGTGCCTCCGAACAGGCAAAACCCCGAGTCGCCTTCCAATCAAAGGGGCGTATGTTGTGCTTATCATTCCAGGGCAGAAGAACATGACAGCGAAAATTGCTGGACTCTAAAACGAGCGGTGGAGGACTTGATAGAACAAAAGAAAATAGTACTAGGAGATGAAGAGGTCCCTAACGTAACCAATAACCCGTTGCCGGCTCTCAACAACAGGCCAGTCATCAGAATGATTTGTGAGGACAAAGAATTTGACCCTGCCTTGAAAGCCATAATAGCCATGGCTGAGGAAGACAGAAAACCAAAAGTTATCTCCGAGAAGGTCGAAGAAAAGAAAATAGGTGAAGCTAAGCATCCAGGAATAGAGAAGAAGCCTGAAATCAAAACTGAGACGACCCATACCAAGGAAACAATACTTTACATCCCACGAGGGAGTCAAGAAAAACAACCCACTTTGAGTCCCCCAAGAAGGTTTGAGCTGAACAAAACTATGTATGTACCCAAGAAAGCGTATGTGGTACGGGGACCGATTAAACCACCGGTGCTGAATGAGCCCGTGGTAATCGGTCGCGCACCTCAGAAGCCAATGACAAACCCTTCTGCAGTCCCGTGGAATTACCAAGAAACCATACATACAAGGTCAAAGAAATCATCGGGGAAGCGCAAAAAGGCCATCCCACAAAGAAATACTCAGATATGGAAGAGGTGAATGCTGCTACCAAATGGCGATTTCCACTTAAAAGGCCAGTGAATGCTTAAGATACAGAAGCCTTCTTTCAAGAAATGAAAATGCCAAAATACAAGGTGGTGGACCAGCTCCGAAAGTCTCCTGAGTAGGTCTCTTTATTGTCACTCTTAATGAAATCTCTCAAGCACCAGCAAGTGTTGAACAAAACCCTGAATGAAGATGTACCGGCTGGAACCTCCGTGGAGCAACAAGAGAAAATGGCAGAGAGATTCTTTGCCATTAATCAGGCTAGGTTCAGCAAGAATGACTTACCTCTAGAGGGAGCAGCCTACAGCAAAGCCTTGCACCGCACCGTCAAATGCGAGGGCTATTATGTCAAAAGAGAGATGATAGATGGAGGTTCTGGAGTAGATATATGCCCACTGTCAACATTGCAGAAAATGGAGATTGGGACAGAGAGGATCCGTCCTAAAAACGTGTGTGTCCAAGCCTTAGATGGAATCAAGAGAGACACCATAGGGTAAATTGACTAAGTGTTGACCATTGGTCCAGTCGACTTTGAAGTGACATTTCAAGTATTGGACATGGACACATCCTATAACTACCTCCTAGGAAGACCGTGGATTCAAGCAGCATGAGCGGTGCCCTCTACTCTGTACCAAATGCTGAAGTTCTAACATGAAAACATGAGATCGTAGTTCACGGAGAAGATGAGCAGTCAATTTACCGGGACCCCTCTGTTCCCTGCCTCGAAGCCAAAGAGGGAAGTGAGCACATAGTCTACCAAGCTTTTGAAATCGTGATAGCCGATCAACAGAAGAAGGCAAGCCACTCCCCCAGCCTTTCCTTTCAAACGCTTCAATTATGGTGGCAAGGGAGATGACGCGCCAAGGTTTTAAGCCAGGCAAGAGACTTGGAAGCTCCCTACAAGGCATAACTAAGTCGGTCGCTTTGCCTGCCGCGGAAAAGTTCTTTGGGCTAGGCTTGCATCCAACACCAGAAGATATCATCTGGGCCAATCGCAGAAAGCGTCATGGATGGGCTTTGCCACAACCCCTACCCCACTTGTACAAAACATTTGTAAAGCCAAAGTACAGTGAGCAAGAGGAAGAAGATACCTTCATAGCAGAAGAAATTGACAAGATACGTGGAGCCATGAGGAAGTTATTGTACGAAGCCAACATGATTCAGCTAGGAGAAGGCTCAAGCACTACTGAAGTGTTGCATATGGGACCGGATTCCAAGCTGCAAAACTGGAAGGCCACGCCTTTCCCAGTCAGGCGGGAGGCCCGGTAGTCCCGCCTTGTTACCTTCCTTTGCATCACGAGCTATTTCAGGGTGTAGCTCGGTTGTTTTTCTTTAGCATTTTTGCCCTTTAAATCTCAGTTGTAAACCCTTTTATCTTACAAGTTCAAAGAAATGAAATAAATATTTCATCATTTTCACTTCTATGTCTTTCACTATCTTTGTCTCTCTTTTAATTTTTCATCTTTTCTTTCAATTCCAATAATGCGGCTTTAAATAAAACAACATGCTTGCGGACTTCATGCCACGACCCAAACATGCTGCCCATTTGTGAAATAATGAACCACGAACCAGAATACGGTGAAGAATAGGCTTTTAGGGAAATCAACCGAGATTTGGAACATTTTGAGAACAAACCTAAGCCAAATTTAAACGGTAATGAACGGTTAACTTGGGCAATTCCGTTGAACTCAAAGAAACTAAACTAAGCATCCATGTGAACAAAGAAATATGGGATTCATTGATTCAACTCCTTCTCGAATTCAAAGATGTATTTGCTTAGTCCCATGATGATATGCCTGGATTGAGTATTGACCTGGTGGTTCATAAGTTGCCCACATAACCTGAATGCCTTCCGGTCCAACAAAAACAAAGAAAGTTCAAGACTGATGTCAGAGACAAAATCAAAGAGGAGATCACAAAATAGCTAGAGGCGGGGGTAATCCGACTGGTTCGGTACACCACACGGCTGGCCAATATGGTCCTGGTACCGAAGAAAGATGGAAAAACTCGAGTTTGTGTGGATTACAGATATTTAAACAATGCGAGTCCCAGGGACAACTTCCCTCTACCCAACATCCACATCCTTGTCGATAACTGTGCCAAGCACAAAATTCAATCCTTTGTAGACTGATACGCAGGATACACCAAGTGTTGATGGATGAGGAAGGCGCTGATAAAACCGCCTTCACCACACCTTGGGAACTTATTGTTACAGACTTATGCCTTTTGGATTGAAAAACGCCAGGGCAACATACATGAGGGCCATGATCACCATTTTCCACGACATGATGCATCAAGAAATAGAAGAATAAGTGGATGATGTGATTATCAAGCCCAAGAATCAAGATGATCATGTAAAGGACTTGAGGAAGTTCTTCGAAAGGCTTCACAAATATGATTTGAAATTGAATCCAGCCAAGTTTGCATTTGAGGTCCCGTCATGCAAACTTCTGGGGTTCATTGTCAGCAGAAGAGGTATTGAGTTGGATCCGACCAAGATAATATCCATTCGAGAGCTGCCTCTGCCAAGGACCAAAAGGATGTAATGAGTCTATTGGGAAGATTGAATTACATAAGCCGATTCATCGCCCAGTTGACTTCCACATGCAAGCCCATATTCAAGCTATTGAAAAAGGATGTGGCAGTTAAATGGACTGTCGGGTGTCAAGAAGCTTTGGACAAAATCAAACACTACTTGTCTAACCCTTAAGTATTGGTCCCGTCAGAACCAGGAAGGCCACTATTTCTCTATCTAACAGTCTTGGAAATCTCTTTTGGTTGTATTCTCGGGAAGCATGACACCACAGGAAAGAAATAGCAAGCCATTTATTATCTAAGCAAAAAGTTTACCAGTTACGAGGACAAGTACACACTGCTAGAAAGAACTTGTTGCGCCTTGATGTGGGTGGCTCAGAAGTTAAGGCATTATCTGCAAGCCCATACCACTTACCTCATAACCTTGCTGGACCCACTAAGGTACATATTCCAAAAACCAATGCCCACAGGCGACTGGCCAAATAGCAAATCTTACTCACCGAGTTCGACATAGTTTATGTCACCGTACTGCAATGAAGGCTCAAGCATTGGCAGATCATCTGGTTGAGAATCCCGTTGATGATGAATATCAGCCATTAAACACCTATTTCCCTGATAAAGAAGTGAATTCGGTGAAGTAACAGCTGAAGACATCCCCATCTGGAAAATGTTCTTCGACGGAGCAGTAAACGCAAAAGGCGTAGGGATTGGGGCAATTTTAATCTCACTCACAGGGCAGCATTATCCAGCTACCGCCAGGCTCCGGTTGTTCTGCACCAATAATACAGCCGAATATGAGGCTTGCATCATGGGCATGAACATGCCCATTAACCAAGATGTTGAGGAATTGTTAATCATGGGAGATTCCGATCTGATAATTCGACAGGCTTAAGGAGAGTGGGAAACAAGAGACGTTAAGCTCATCCCATACAGAAAGCATGTGGAAGACCTCAGCAAACGATTCAAGTCGGTACAATTTAGGTACATTCCTTGCTGTCACAATGAGCTAGCAGATGCACTCGCCACTTTGGCTTCCATGTTGCCTTACCCCGGAAACGCCTACGTCAATCCTTTGAAAATCCAAATCAAAGAAAGGCATGTGTATTGCAAAATAGCCGAAGCAGAGTCTAGCACACAACCCTGGTATTATGACATCAAGAGATTCATAAAAACACAAGAGTATCCCGAGAAAGCCACCGGGGAACAAAAGAAAACCATCCGACGTCATGCAAGCAATTTTTTTTGAGCGGTGATATTTTGTATAAAAGGACTCCAGATCTTAATTTGTTGAGATGTGTTGACACCGAGGAAGTGGGGAGAATTATGCACGAAGTACATGCGGGAGTGTGTGGGACCATATGAATGGCATGTACTAGCGAAGAATATACTACGAGCTGGCTATTACTGGATGACCATGGAGAAAGATTGCTTCAATTTAGTTCGAAAATGCCATCAATGCCAGGTGCATGGTGATTTGATTCATGCACCGCCAAATGAATTGCATTCTATGTCAGCACCCTGTCCATTTGCCGCTTGGGGCATGGATGTCATTGGGCCGATTGAGCCAAAAGCCTCAAATGAACACATATTCATATTGGTCGCTATTGATTACTTCACAAAATGGGTTGAGGCCATTATTCTAAAGTATGTTACCAAGAAGGAGGTGGAGGATTTTGTGCATTCCAACATCATTTGTCGTTTTGGGATTCCCGTTATTATCATTACAGACAACGCAGCTAATATAAACAGTCGTTTGATGGGAGAAATATGTGAACAATTCAAGATAACACATAGAAACTCCACTCCTTACCAGCCCAAAGCTAATGGTGTCGTCGAAGCAGCTAACAAGAACATCAAGAAGATCTTGAGGAAAATGATTCAAATCTCGAGGCAATGGCACGAAAAGTTGCCTTTTGCATTGATGGGATATCGTACCACGGTACGCACATCGGTAGGAGAAACTCCATATTTACTGGTCTATGGGTCGAAAGCTGTCATACCCGCCGAGGTAGAAATCTCTTCGCTCCGAGTGATTGTCGAAGCAGAAATTGAAGATAGTGAATGGGTTAAAACGACTTTGGAGCAGCTGGCATTAATTGATGAAAAATGAATGGTTAGTTGTACCAACAAAGAATGGCCCGCACATACAACAAGAAAGTGCGCCCTAGGAATTTCGAAGTCGGGCAGCTGGTATTGAGGCAGATACTTCCTCACCATCAGGAAGCCAAAGGAAAGTTTGTTCCAAACTGAAAAGGTCCATACATTATCAGAAAGATATTGCCTAAAGGAGCACGGTACCTGGGTGACGTTGAAGGAGACAAAAAGAAGAAAGAACACAAACAAATTAGTTTAAGAAAATTTCCTGAATCACGTCTGACTTGATTCCGAAAGGCTACGTAGGCAGCCTCTCCCTGAGGTTCAGTCATATAAAAAAAACCCCATTTACCCAAGAAAACGAAAAACTGGGGCAGAAATGTATTGGTTTGGTTACAAATCCATCTGAATGGTTCCAAAGTTGTAGATTCCCGTCCAACTTCCTTTATTCAAAAAGCCCGGTCCAAGTTCGATTTATTGCAAACACGGGGACATAAAAAGCACCTTTGTTGGGATTCGGCACAACTCAAATTTTTGAGAGAAATAAAATGATTGAGTATTATCGGTGAAAACCTCTGGGCACCATAAGGCGACGGCGAGCTAAGAAAAACAAAATGAGAGAGTCTGTTTGGCAAAAACTCGTAAATAGCGCTATCGGGCAATGGGAGAAGAGAAATGAGAAAGGCCGATTGGAGAAAACCCGAAAAGGGCGCCGTCGGCCGAAAAGAAAAAACATTGCCACTCAAGTCTGAATAAGTTTCTTTGGTTTTGAAAGAGTTGAAATCAGAAAGCAGAAATGGATCTGGTCCGCGTATTCAATCCAAGAAGCTTGTCGTTACCATTTAAAGCCGGCTCATATTTCCAGATAAGTCCCCTCTTTTCCCTCCAAAAGGAACATACCTATCTAAAATCCATGTTTCATTCCTTTCCACTTTAACTTTGATGTGCTGACCATTCCTTAAGAAAGGTAGCAGGGCTGGTCTCACGGGTTTCTCCTGGCAAGAACTAAAGGAATGCCCGGCATCGTCAAGCGCGCTTAGCCAATCCCAGCTAATCATGACGGCTAACGCCTCAAAAGCAGGGAAATAAAAGAAAGGAAATTCAAAATTAAAAAGTCCATGAAGGTGAAGCAAAATCGTAAGGTTTTAAGCCAAGCAGGACAATGGTTCTTATCAAAGGTCCCAAAGGCAAGCCCTGAAATCAAAATAGGGACAAAACTCATAACCAAAGGCCTGGAAAACAAAACCAACCAGAAAATGAGAACCCCCCCCCCCCCCCGGCCGACCTATGAGGCAAAGATCGGAAGTTAAGGGTTTGTCCTCTAATAGAAAGGAAGCTGAAATCAAGCATAGCAAGGCCGCAAACCCAATCACTGTTCAAACTAACAGTTTGTTTTGTTTATTAACCGATATAGACGCCGGCGTAATCTAGAAAAATAAAGGGAACATGGGGCAAACACAACCGAAGGAATGGCGCAAGGACCAATAATGGTGTTGCATCAATAACAAAAAGGAAGTTTTTCTTTTCATTCTTTTCCTGCAAACTCATAAATAAGCATGATAGCATGGGATTCTAATCCCTAGTTTCCCCTTGCGTAGCTTGTGTATTTTCTCGCCATGACCCAAGTGTTGCATTCCACCCCCTCCAACATAGACCAAGAAATTCCTTTCCTTCGCTCCCCGGCATAACCCGAGAAGTTCCTCTTTACATCCCCAGCATAACCTGAGGACCCATTTTCTCCCACTTTTACTCCCTAAAATAGTCTAAAAGTTAACGTTCCTCTATCCTTAGCATAACCTAGGGGTTTTTCCTTCTCTTCTATCCCCAGCACAGTCAAAAGGACCTCTGTGGTCCTCCACTTCCCTGTAACTCCCTAGCATAACCTAGGAGATTTCTCTCAATCCCGGCATAACCCGTGGATCTCCCTAGCATAACCTAGAGATTTTCTCTCAATCCCGGCATAACCCGTGGACTCCCCTAACATAGCCCAAGAATTTTCCATTCATCCTGGCATAACCCGTGGATCTCCCTAGCATAACCTACGTATTTTCTCTCAATCCCGGCATAACCCGTGGATCTCCCTAGCATAACCTAGGAATTTTCTCAATCCCGGCATAACCCGTGGATTCCCCTTGCATAGCCCAGGAATTTTCCATTCATCCCGGCATAACCCGTGGATCTCCCTAGCATAACATAGGGATTTTCTCTTAATACAGGCATAACCCGTGGACTACCCTGGCATAACCCATGAATTTTTCATTCATCCCGGTATAACCCGTAGATCTCCCTAGCATAACCTAGGAATTTTCTCTCAATCCCAGCATAATCTAGGGATTTTCTCCATCCTGGCATAATTTGTGGACTCCCCTGGCATAACCCAGGAATTTTCTATTCATCCCAGCATAACCCGTGGATCTCCCTAGCATAATATAGGAATTTTCTCTCAATCCCAGCATAACACGTAGATCTCCCTGGCATAACCTAGGAATTATCTCCATCCCAGCATAACTTGTAGATCTCCCTAGCATAACCTAGGAATTTTCTCCATCACGGCATAACCCGTGGATCTCCCTAGCATATCCTAGGAATTTTCTCTCAATCCCAGCATAACCCGTGGATCTCCCTAGCATAACCTAGGAATTTCTCTCAATACTGGCGTAACCCAGGAATTTCTTCATAACCCATGGCTCTCCTTCCATCCCCATAAGGGACATTTTCTTCCTAACCCGGCATAACCCGCGTATCGTATTCTTACCCCAGCAGGGACCTTTTTCATTCTTATCCTGGCATAACCCGGGGATCCTCCTCCTATCCTTCACAGGGACCCTTTTTCCTTCCAACCATAACTTGTTAATCTGTCCAGAGGATACACAATCCTAGCTTCTATTGCTTTCAGTAAAATAGCCCAAATTTGTGTTAGAAATAACTCATGAAATTTTCCCACTGAAACCTGGCAGAAAATTCCGTTCGTTTGTTTTTTTTGGTGTCAGGATTCGAGATCATCGCAAGCGTGAGTCTCAATCCAGAATAAAGGAGAAAAAGAACAAAAAGAAGTGAATTCATAATGTTGAAACAGACAAGGATATGGACAACTCAAAGTTTGATTGAAGTCACGAGCATCGCATGTCTCGCTCTAGTCCAATGCTGAAAAAAGAAACAGCACCTATAGCTTGCATGCATCAAGATTCAGATTGAGGTCTACAGCGAAATCAGATAAGACTCAAGATCAAGCTCCAAGAGATTTATATATAGGAATCTTGTAACCCATAGTTGATAGGCCTAGCAAGCTTAGCTTTTTATTTTTCTTTTGTGTCGGTAAGCGGTAGCAGTAGCAACAGTAGTGAAATCACAGCCCATGGTAGTCCCAGCTACCGAAACTTCGAGAACTACACAGACCTGATTCCTTTATAGCCGAGGATATGTAGGAAACCTTTGAAGCAAGGTTCAGTTGGAAATTTTTCAAAATGCTTCACGCGGAGTATTCAGTCAGGTAAAAATCGCTCATGTTTGCTCACTTGTCTTTGCGCGAAAACTCTTCGTGTTTCCGAGCAAAGAAGGGCAGTTGTGAGCATGTAATTTTTACCCTGTTGAGACGGCTCCTACAGGACTCTCAAGTTTAGGATTTTTCCTTTTAAACATTTATTTTTTAGGATTTAATTGCGCGTGTCAGTGTGTTTTCATTAATGCACGCATAAAATATACATAATTGCACAAGCATTTAGGATTTAGTTTCATGGTTTTGCTAGATTAATTGGTAGTTAGGGTTATTTTGCAAATACAAAAATCACAAAATTAAGTGGCATTTCTGGCATTTTAATTGTTTTGCATTTTGTGTTTAATTTTCATTTGTTGTATTTTTATTTTTTTATTTTTTATTTTTGCATAGTGGGTAATTATTATGTTGTTTAGCTCAATTGGAATTTTTTAAAAATAATTAAGAAATAAAAAAATAAAAAGAACAAAAAGGGGGATTCTCTAATAAATCACCCAGGCTGGCCACAATTGAGCCAGATCTGGGTGGCCGAAACCCATTAGACCCTATAAAAATGACCCATACCCAGCCCAACCGGCGTCTCCATCCCAGCCCACAAAGAGACGCCCCAAAATGACACTGTTTTGGGGCGATTCATCATAGCCGTTGATCACAGGTCATCCAACGGCCCTGAAGCCATGCCCAAACTCATATATATATGTCCAAACGTCTCTGTATACTCAGAGACAAACACACCTTCTTCCACGTACCTGTATCTCTGGTGTATCACCACCTCGTTACCGCCATAAGACCACCGTTGACCGCCCATCAACCACCCTAACGCTGCAGCCAGAAATCGCCTCACGCTGAGGCCGATCACCAAACAGCCTCAGATTTACACCACCGAACCACCTCGGCCCCCTCTTTCCCTTTTTGTGGTTAGTTTTCTTTGAACAATCCCCTAACTCCTCGAATATTCGAAAGAAAGTTCGCTGGTAGCACCGTCTCCGGCGACCCAACCCCAAAACAACACAAAACAACACCCCTGAACCACCTCTTTGGTTGTTTACTTGAGATGACTGTTATTTATTTTTACTGAATAGTGTAAAATCCACATTGAGATTCTTGCTTGAATCCATGAGTTGCAATGATTAATTCTTAAACTCGTTGGTTGTTTACTTTTATAATTGAGTCTATAGTTGCGACCTTGATTTTGACCTATAACCTGAATGCGACTAACTAGGGTCAGATTTGACCAAACAAATAAGGACCAAAATCCTTAGGTCAGTAATTAGGAAAAGGGATAGGGGTATTAAGGGTAGTTGAATATAGGGAATCTTGTAACAAACTCCTAGAACATTCTAGTGAGGGTCTAAGTATAATTTCCACCTCAAACTTGAGTCACAAGTAAAAAAACCAAGGACTATTCAGGCAAAGCTGAAAATTGGATAAGGGACTAAAAGGAAAACAAATAAATTAATGTTGCCCTAAGGCTTCAATTATAAAAGAGAACAATCTGATCATTTCAAGGGGACTTTTTTTTGGATTTTTTCGAGCAAATTTTTCCTTCAAGCTCTTAGTGAACTAGAATATATAAAATACATATTAGTCTCTTATATATTCTTCATAAATCCTTTTGTGTTGTTTTCTTCTGATTGAATTTATTCCCTGATAACAAGTTGGCAATGGAGTGAATGTGCATATTGAGCTGCTTTAGAGATTAATTCGTACTGTTTGCTTTTTCTCAAAACCTCCTGAATTTCTGGGTGTTTACCGGCTGACTGGCTATTGCTTGCTTGCTACTTGCTTCATTTTTCTCATAGGCTTTCTTTCCTGTTGACACTCTAGGTACCAATCCTTACTCAAAAAATCTGAGAAGCTATAGCCTTGTACATTCGAGTTTGAAGCTGATCATGAAGACAATAATACTTTTGTTTCAATTTCATACGATGACTGTTATTCATTTTTAGTAGTATTTTTGGTGTTGTATTGAACATGAAGGTGTATTAATTATGGATTGTATCAGGAATCTGCTTTTAATTTGCCTAAGTTCCAGTAGATTAATAGTTTGGTCAAAGTTTACTGAGTATTTGTAATTTGAGTTGTAGTAGAGATTTGACAACTGAATACGCATATACTCTGAATGATGAGTAATTAAAATTTATTCTTTTAAACATTAGGTTTGAAATTCAATTTATAACCTATTAATGTGAAATCATCCTCAGCATCTTTCTAATTAAATATTTTCAGTATACTTCAGAATGGTTATTTGTATAGTTTAACAACTGGGTATAATCGAAAGAAGGGCTGCTGTTATTTCCTACAATGGACTCATTAGTCCAACGTTCTGGGACCAATTAGAAGGCCCAATAGCTGTCAGTTGTAGCATAAAGAATACATATTCTTCGGGTCTGCTGTAAAAAATGAAGCCCAGTGCGCATGATCAGCCACGAATGAGGCTGGAAATGCAAGTACTGAATTCCTCTAAATATATTACTCATGAATAAAACTATTAGGATATTTTTATATACAAGCATAATAGAAAACTTAGTATGCTTTAGGAGTGCCTATATAAATAAAATGAGCCATGTTAACTTAATCAAAATCCACGCGAGGCTCCTTTACTTAATAAAATACATAAAAAAATTGGAAGTGTTGTTTAGCGAATTTCACGGCCTTCCACGAATTTCTAAAGGCGTAGTTGCTATAGGCGCAAATTTATTAATAAATATATCTTCCTAAGCTTGGGTGCGCATTTATGTGACCCAAATCAAAGTCTCAACGATGTTAAAATGTGTCAAAAACCCTGGTGCATTTACGTGACGTGGTTCGAGACGTGTTTTTAATAGCATTCCAAATATCTCTTAAACGAATAAAGCGGTTAATAATTTAAAATTGCACTATAGGATGAACATGTATAAAAATCAAAATTTTAGCCAATTGTAATAGTTTAAGCGACTGTGCTAGAATCACGGGATCCGAGGGTGCCTAGCACCTTCCCTCGGGTAAACATAATTCCTTACTCAAGAATTTCTGGTTCGCAGACTCCAATTGGGCAGTCGAAAAATTTCCTCGATTTGATATTCTAAATAAACCAATGACTTGGGACACCAAAGCCAAACCTATCCCAAGTGGAGACTCTTAATAAATAAATAATACCATTTCGAATAATGTCACTTTAATTGGAAAAACTCCCTTATACGTTTTATCCTTCGGGGTAGCCGTGTAAAAAAGGAGGTGTGACATTTGTCTTAATGTATGGTGTTGATCCAAGCGGGGGAGTGTGCTAACGGTAAATTTTTTGCATGATTATGTGAGATATTGGTTTCAGTTTGAGGTATACTGGTGAATCTGTTGTAACCTACAGAGGTGGAGTTTAAGTATGAATGAGCTAAGGAAATTCTGGATAAAGGTTGTGTTATGATTTATGTGTATATGAAAGACGTTGGATGAATTAGTTACTGTTGAAAGGGATGTAACGGGTATGGAGTAGGAAATCGCTTAGCTGCTTAGAAAGATGGGTTAATGGAGCATAGGTCGATTGGATCGTTTGATCAGTCTAATTGAGACATGAATAGAGTGGCTGACTCTCAAGAATGTTCTGACGGATTCAAATGTATATGTAACAATTGGGGATCTTCAGGATCTGTATTTAGTTATAAATTGATGTTTACGTTCGGGGTGTCAGGACTTGTGGCATTTCTATATCATTATGGATTCGACATATCAATATCAGGAAGTTGAAAGAATATTTTAAATTCATAGGAAGCTCTTTAGAGTAAGTAATTGAGTTTTTTTACTTTTGGGGATGCTTAAGAGAACATTCAGTGGCTTGTAAGCCTTGGACGGTGTGGTTTTATGCTTAGGTCTTATATGGTAAGTCTAGGTCAAGGAGGGCAGAATTATTGTAAGGAGAAGTATTAATTTGAAGGTAATTCAGAAGGAACTTGGATAAATAGGATAGTTTGGTAGTAGGTCAGATCGGCATAGTAAAGGATATGATTTGCTCTTTATTTGCTTATAAGGTGATGAGTTTCTACAGGTGTCTTGTGGAAATGCTTTTGGGATTTTGGTGAATTGTGAAGCTTGGTTGAGTTAGAAGGATTTAATCATGGCAATTTGGTTTTGTGCAAATATGATTCAGAGGGTTCTTGATAGTTTCTACCACAACTGGGGATGTATATTTTCTACTGGCGTGAGGAGTATGTGATGTATAATGATTTTTTTCTAGATGGGATCAGATGAGAAGTTCTTGACTAGTTGAATACGTAGTTTCTTGTGACTCGGAATGGATTATGAAGTTATTATATTTATCGTAGGAATGCATGGTAAATAAAATATGTTGTGTAGGGTTGAGATTCGCAAGTGTAAGGTCACAGTTCAATTATGGAAGAAAGGTGATAAATTCTTAGGCAGCATGGACAGCTTCAGAAGACTAGGTAAATGATATTACTAGATGGCATGGCTTGATAAAGTCATGCATTTCAGAAAGGGGCGATGTGTTCGAGTTAAGGATGCTTCATTAGTATTATGGCACTCTCTTGTTTCATCGACGACTGATATTCTAGGTTGCTTGGTGGCACAGAAGAATTTTTGTTGTATCACTGGAGGAATGATTGAGTATCAATGTTTGGGCGGTGGATTTTGTATCAGATATAGTGATTTGGCTACTTTATGCATTTGGAGACTGGGGGTTCTCATCAACAGGTTGTTTCATGGTTGTGGACTATGAAGATATGGGAAAAGTTAGTTAAGTGATGGTATGTGTCATGATTCAGTCATTGTGAACTATTGGAGAGTTAATTATCTATTGTTGTTGTCCAGGGTTGATTTAGGGTTCATTGGTAGGCCCAGTATGGATGTCTGTTCTGCACCGGGTCAGAATTGTTGACTCCAGGTTGCTATTGCTGAGGGATGTGTCATTCGATTTTCATTGAGCTTATTCACGTGTTGAAGATATATGAGTTACCCTTCTGTGTTGCGAGGAGTTGTGATTGTTGGTTCTATGCACATTTGGTGCGGTTCTAGTTGGGCTTTATAAAGGAATTTGAGTGAGACGGGTATTCAGGTGTTGCATGATTGATTGTGCATTGGATATGCTCTTTTTGGGTTGGAATGGCATTGCATCATTTACTTCCCCGTGGTTATGGTGATTCAATTTCAGTATTAGACATCAAATTTCACTTGGTTGATGATTTTGAGCATGGTGACTTGAAGTGTCTCATGTGGACCAGTGTTTGGAAAGGGTCACACGTTACAGCCAAGTTATGTGGAGGTATGACCCTTCGGGTTAGACTCGTGTGTTCTGTTTCTACAATATGTGATAGGTTCTCGTAATTGTGTTGTGGTGGTACTACTAAGCTTGCGGTACAGCTCTCTCATTTGAGTCATTTTTCCATGATTTGAGTACACTTGGGTTGTTGCTTATTGGTGCATGGGTCACACGGGTTGTGGTTTTAGATTGTACCGACATGTCATGTCGCTAGATTAGTCATGTTGGATGAGATGAGGTCATTGGGATCTAGGATGAATACTATCAGATTCGATTTCACAATGTTGGAAAGATAATATCAAGATTTGGCTTAGAAATTTAACATGGCCCTTACCGAAGGATATGGAGTTCCACGACTGGTTGATTGGAGGAATGGTTATGATTTTCCACGTGTTTCTTTCATTAATGGTAGTATACGAAAGTGTTGGAATAAGGCTTTGTTTGATAAGAGGTTTGTTACCAGAATTGGGTTGTTTGAGCAGCTGTTGTGACTAGACGTTATCGCTACAAGTGGTTGAGTTATGTGGTATATCATGTTATTACATCTTGGGTTACAGATATGGTTTTGTACAACTTGTTTATACTTATATAGTGTATAGATGTGAGATTCTGACCTTATAAACAAGTTCGCAAGTGGAAATTTTGTTCAAAGGTTCACGTGCATAGTTGTATTCCGAAATTTCAGTCATGTTGCATTATTAGAACTACATAGGATTGGGTGATGTGGGATCAACCAGGGTATGTGCATGGTAAGGCAATAAAACGATTTCACTATTTTCGGAACAACTCTAGGCACGTTCGAGGACAAACGTATGTTTAAGTGGGGGAAGATGTAACGACCCGACCGATCGTTTCGAGCATTTCCACTTTGCTCGACAGTTCTAGGGCAGGACTAGCCCAGTATGATGTATTATGACTTATGTAAATCGTCGGTTTTAGTTTTTAGGTTAATCAAAATAGATATGGATGAATGATTTACAGCTTGAAGCTTTAAACTTAAAACGTTTGACCAAGTTTTGACTTTTTTAGTATTCAATCTCGGATTCAAATTTTTATGATTTATTTAGCTCCATTAGGTGATTTTGAATTTGGGAGCGTGTCTGAAATGTGATTTGGAGGTCCGTGGTAGGCTTAGGCTTCAATTGGCGAAACTGGGAAATTGGCATTTCTCGGTCAGCAGTGGAAATTTTGATATCGAGGTCGGATTGAAATTTTGGAAATTGAAGTAGGTCCTTAGTGTCATTTGTGATGTGCGTGCAATATTTCAGGTTATTCGGAGGTGGTTTCATAGGTTCCGACATCGTCTGTGGAATTTAGAAGTAGTAGGCTTGAATCCGAGGGTGATTTCAAGTCTTGATGTCGTTTTGAGTGTTCCGAAGGTTGGAATAAGTTTTAATGGTGATATGTGACTTTCTAGCATGTTTTATTGAGGGCCCGAGGGCCTTGGGATGATTTTGGATGGCCATCAGAAAGTTTGAAACTTGAGACATTGCAGCCGGTACTGTTGCTTAAGTCATAACCGCACGTGCGAATTTAGGGACCGCAAGTGAGAGGTCCGCAGAAATGGGTAATAGGTGGAGGTGCGCAGATGAGATTGCAGGTGCTTCTTGGTCCTCTCATCTGCGATGGCCGCAGATACCGTCAGTATATCGCAGAGGAAGAAGTGGGCTTTTAATGAAATTCTGCAAAAGCGGAAAGATCTTCGCAGGAGCAGTTCTACAGATATGGGAATAGGACCGCAAATGCAGTTTTGCTGTGCAGAACCTATAAATTTTAGGCTTCACGAAATTTGGGTTATTTTTAACCATTTCTTGTTCGGACTTGAAGCTTTTTAGAGGGTTTTGAAGAGGGAATCAAGGGGATACTCATGGAGGTAAGTTATTTGAACTTAATTCTTGTGAGTTGTGATTATGGTCAATTTTAGTTGTTTAATCATGATATTAGTGGGGAAATTAGGAAAGAAATTTGGAGATTAGGGTTTGAAACTAGAGAGTTTAAATTGGGAATTTGAGCGCCTTTGATGTCCGATTTTGATGCTTTTGGGATGTAATGACTCGTGAAATAATAAGGATTTGAGTGTTTTTATCGGATTTCGAAACGTTAGCCCGGGGGTCAGGTTTGGTCGATTTCGGGAATTTTGATTTAATTTGATAATTTTCGCAAGGGCTTTGTTCCTTTAGCATGTATTGATGATATGATTCTGATTTTTGGATAGATTCGGGGTGATTTGAGGCCGAGTCGAGCGGCAAGGGCATCACGAAGTAGATTTCTATCCGGTTTGAGGTAAGTAACTATCTTAAATCTATACCTGAGGGTATGAAACCCCAGAATTTCGTACTATTTGATAAATAAGGTGATGCACATACTAGGTGACGAGCGTGTGGGTGTACACCAGTAGGGATTATGACTTGGTCCGTAGCAAAGTGACATATTTTGATAAACTCCATATGATATCTATGTGTTTAAGAAATAATTCTGTTAACTTGGGATGAACACCATGATTGGGGCCTTGCGCCGTATTGTTTGGACCATCAGGGTATTTTACTACGATCCTCACACTATTTTGATTCGAAAGCATACCCTTAGTCATGATTTTTACCTGCTTATTATTTGATTCAGTTTCATTACTCTATTTTTAAACATATGAAAGTTGTTTGGGATGAGTTCCCTGATTTATCACTGAAATGCTTAAGTGGCTTGTAAGGTTGATGACTAAGAGAGGCCGAGGGCCTGATGGTGAGGATTATATAATTATGGATCGAGACGCACGCTGCAGTGATATATATATATATATATATATATATATATATATATATATATATATATATATATATATATATATATATATATATATATATATATATATATATATATATATATATATATATATACATACATACATATATACACACACATACATACATGGATAGGGTTGCACGTCGCAACGATATATGGATCGAACTGCATGCCGCAGCGATATAGCGCTTGGGTTGTAGGTGCCACTACGGAGCCTGCACAACCCCAATTGGCGCATTCGAATATATATTTATGGATTAGGCTACACGTTGTAGTGGTTATTATACAGTACCTATTGAGCGTGAGTGCTGAGTCTGAGTGCTGGTTGATGAGTGTTGAGCCACGAGTGACTGAAAGGCTTGGCTAAGGGGCTATATATGAGTGATACTTACCCGAGAGGCTATATATGAGTGACACTTCACCAGGGACTTGTTTATGAAATTATTATTTTTACTCCTCTTCGTTTATATTGAGCCTCTATTGAAAGCTGTTGAAAAAAATATACTTTTATATGATTTTCATTGAACTGGAGTTTTACGAGATATTTTAACTGGATTACTGATTTGGCCTTTGTTTTTTTCATTGAAACTTTATATTGTGAAATTTATGTGATTTTACTGTTTTTCACTACAATCGGCCTTTATATATGTTTGTTACTTACTGGGTTGATGTATTCACATTACGCTCTTCACCTTGTGTGTAGATCCAAGTATTTTTGAGCCCAATAGCTGTTGTTGATTACTCAGTGGAAGGTCCATCAGAGTTAGTAAGGTAGTTATTTGGTGATCGCAACCTGCTTTTCTCCCTCCTATCTTATAGTTGTCCAGTTGCTTTAGACTCCTTTGTCATTTTAAGTAGACTGTACTAGAATTGTACTCTATATGCTCATGACTAGTCACACCCTGATGACGGGCTCGTGTTATTATTCGCACTTGTTATTTAGACTTATGTCATGAATTTTTTTTAATTATTAGCTTAAAACGTCTTCTTATTAAATATTGGTTTGATTTGGGATTTGTGTCAGCTGGCCTAGTTCCATGATAGGCGCTATCACGACCGGGTCGTTTTAGGTTTGTATGTAAACATGATAAGAACGGTTCAACTTGATTATACTAGTCTAAACATGGATAACATGATCAAAGGGAAGCAATAACTATAAGAAATTGGGCCCCACCCTCATGATTTAACCCAACCACAATGCATAAGTACTCGTTACCTCATCTATACGTTGTAACCAACATTTAAACATGAAGTAAATAGATATTCCTAATCCCTCAAGTTAAGGTTAACTACGATATTTACCTTACTCCAAAGACGTAACTCAAAGCTCAACCATCGCTTTGCATTTCAAAAAAGCCTTTGAACCAATAGAATCTAGAAATTTACCAACCAAACGATACAAAAAGCCTTATAAGCTACCCATGATTGTAATGAATTCAATTGAGGTCATTATTGAAAAAATAAACAAAAGCCAACGCCCGAGCCTGCTTTGTCCAAACCTGAAATTCGAAACAAAACCCGATTACCGATTCACTCTCGAGCCCTATTATGTAATTTGTTTTGGAATCCTCAATTTGAGGTCTAAACCTCAATTTACCAAATCCTAATTTCTACCCAAAACCCCAAATTCCCACTATGAAAACTCTAGATTTTAGGTTGTAATCTAAGGAATAGTAGTGAAAGATTGAAAGAAACTAGTTTAGAATCACTTACCAATAATTTGGAAATGAAAATTTCGTTGGACAATCGCCTCAAGGGATCTTGAGTTTGAAAATTTGAAGAATGAATCAAAAATCCTGTCTATCTTTGCAAATGCGAACTCGCTAATTGCAAATGCGACCCCATGATCACAAATGAGAAGATTCTCCCATCCTAGTCCCCATTGAAATTGTGAAGGTTTGTTTGCAAAAATGCGAACTCTAGCCTTCCCAACTCCTCTTTGCAAATGTGAGGAGTAGATCGTAAATGCGAACCCAAAGTGGTCACAAATGCAATGATTTACCTTGCAAATGTAAGGTTTGTTCGTACAACAAAAATGCGGAACACATCTGAGTTCTAAGTCCAATTTTCACTTCGTGGCCAATTTGAAACTCACTCGAGCCCTCGGGGATCCAACCCAAAAGTCCACACAAGTCTACAAACATCATACACGGTCAAATTGCCAAAATAACGTCTATAACTACGAATTGTACACCAAATCAAATAAAATTTTTAAGAAAACTTTGAAACCTCTATTTTTTTCACAACCGGACGTCCGAATCACGTCAAACCAACTCTATTATCAAATTTCATAAACAAGTCATACATATTGTAGTGAATTTATATTGGGTTCCTGAAAAAAATACGGACCTGATATCCAATTGTAAAACGTTAGTCAAACATTTCCATTTCATTAAGCCTTTTACTTTCAAATTTCGACAAAGTTCGATATCTTGAACTAGGTTTCGGATTCGATTATGTGCATATGACCAAGTACCAAATTACGATACGCACCCTAGGGGTGGGCATATATCGGGTAAAACCGATAACCCGAACCGTTAATACTTTATTGGGTTATCGGTATTGGGTTATTGGGTTAACGGTTCGGTAACGGGGTGGAATTTTTTTTATTGGGTTATCGGTTCGGTATCGGTTTGCATTTTTGTTATTGGGTAAAAACCGATAACCCAATAAGAATAAAGTAATTTACTAAAGTACCCTTAAGCATATACTAGGGTTTTATTTTCTGAATAGGTGTGACAGAGCTTTTTTCCCTCATTCATTTGTCTCTCTCGAGTCTCGAGTCTCTTTTTGTAAACCCATAGCTTGCCAAGCCGCCACCCCTCAAGGCTCAAGCTCACCAGTCGGCAGTCACCACCAGTTCTCCGCCATTCGCTTCTGTATTCACGTCAATATTTACTTACTCGCAATACATCACTAAAGGGAGGATAATTGAATTAACAAGGTAATAGTTGTCTATTTGAATAGGTGTGACAGAGCTTTTCTCCCCCTCTTTCTTTCAGGAGTTTACATCACACAATTGCATCTGGTTTTAGCTTTCAAATGTTGAAATTATTTTTTGTCAAACAACTGTAAAAGGCAATTTTGCTGGTAAACTTGTGTGAATGATGTTCTTGTCTTTTGCTCCATGTTGGTAGGTGATTTCTTTTTCCTTGTTGTGCTTAAAGAAGGCTATTTCACAAATGTTAAAGACACTCGAATGGCATAGTTATGTTCAACGTTTCCTGCTGTTTTTGTACATTTGTAACAGCACTCTCTTGGTTCTCTCATTACCATTTACCAATACATTATAATATATGTCTTCAACTTGTTACCAAACAAATAGTTTGCTTGATTTCATTAAAAAATAGGCAAAGAAGACATGCCAACATATAAAGAAGGTGAACTCAAAGCTATTTCATATTATAGCTATTGTGTCGTTATAGCAGTGCCTATGTCATTATAACCGGCTAGCAGCTGGATTTGGTCTGAACTCTAAAGTTTCTCTCTTTAGTTGAAAGCAGTACTGCATTAGTTCAGGCACTGCTATTTTTTCTGAAGGGTATAAATTTAGATTATCTACTATCTAGTTTTCTTGACAAATGTGGCTTCATGGTTCCTCGTTGAAATACTTCTTTTATTATCTGTCTCATGATGCAGCAGCCTGCCAAATGGTGATTCTGGTAGTGAAAGAAAGCCCATACCTAACTCGCTATGCTTGGCGCGGTCCCGTGCTACGCTATTTGATCGAGATCTGCCTCCTCGCCTTTTGTTCTGAAATAATATTGATTTCTCTCCTGCCATATGAAATAAACACATCATGCTAGTGACATCTTGCTAATGAGCAAACAGAAACTTCATGCTAATGAGCAAATAGAAACAGAAACTAACAGGATGCTAATGAGCAAATAGAAACTTCATGCTAATGAGCAAACAGAAACTTTAGCAACTGCTATTTTTTCTGCACTGCTCAATATTTTTTCTACAATATATTTCTATAGATCTGTTTTATATTTATGTTTGCACTGCTATTTTTCTGGCACCGCAGTATGTCGTTACAACTAGCAGTTGTATTTGTGCTTTCTGCAGCTATTATCAGTTAGTTGAAGTTTCAACACTTTTAAGTTTAGTTTTATCTTATCGGGTAAACCGATAACCAAACCGATAATAATTAATAACCGATAAGCCGATAACCGATAACTAATATCTTATCGGTTTGGTTATCGTGTTATGATATTTGTAAACCGATAATCGATAGGCAAAACTGATAATTTTCAAAACCGAACCGAACCGACCAATGCCCACCCCTAACGCACCCACAGTGATCGTCAAAACACGAACTCGGGTCTGTTTGCTCAAAATGTTGACCTAAGTCTACTCAAATAAAGTTTTTAGGTAAAAATCCTTATTTTTATCAACTTATAACATAAAAGCTTTCTAGAAATACGTCTGGAGTGCACACACAAATCGAGGAGGACTAAAATAAGGCTTTTAGGGCCTCGTAACACATAATTTGGCTCTAAATCTTAAGATGACCTTTAGGGTCATCACAATCACGTCATTCGTGACCTTTTATACACATTGATATGTGGGTATAGAGAGATATTTCACACTTTCTATCTGTAAAGAAAATGAAATATCTTATTTATTGTGGATAGGATTTATGGAAAAAATTACCGTCTTCAAACTATCTCATATATTTCGACGATTTCGGTAAAGGATTGGGTTTTTTACTGATATTCTTGAAAATCGAAACTACTTTTGGAAAATAATGGAAAAGCTGAGTATTTTATCTCTAAGTTACTTCCTTATTTATATGCTTTATGTTGTTATGAATTATTATTGGCTCTCTTGTTGGACCCGACCATGTTCCAGCTCATCACTACTTCAACCTAAGTTTTGGTTTATTATTGAGTACATGGGGTCACTTGTACTCATACTACACTTCTGCATATTGCATGCATATATTGGATGTTGTTGTTGTTGTGCTCGATGGTAGCTAGATTTGAAGGTGTACCTGCATCCCTGTTGTAGCTGCCTCTTGTTCATGGTAGTTTTAGATTTATAAAACTTTGTTTATATACTTCATGATAGTTATTTGGTTGGCTTATTTAGCGGGTGTGGTTAGGTGTCATGATCATGACTAGTGGATTTTCAGTCGTGACAGATTGGTATTAGAGCTCTATGTTTATAAGTTTTACAAGTCATGAGCAAGTGTTTAGTAGAGTATTTCATCGATATGATGACGTTCATACATATCTTCGAGAGGCTACAGAGCATTTAGTATATACTTCCCATCTTTCTTTCCTTATCGGGCGGCATCGATTCAACTTGAAGTGTAATCCTTTGAATTCCTTCCACGCATTCGTATGCGCACATGAGTGCCCGGTATTAGTTGTGCATCGACGGCTTATGATTCCAGAAATGAGGTGCGAGATGTGATTTCAGTATGCTGATGATGGGCCAATCTGGAGGACTTGAGGCCGTGTTTTGACTATAGCTTGAGCATAGAGATGTTGATTGTGTGAGCATGTGTTTTTGGAATTATATATCTGATAATGTCCTTATTAGTGGAATTTATGGCCGGATGGCCACATGATGAGTATAATGTAACTGCGAGATGTGTTCATAAGGGTTAGGTGCCATCACGACTAGTGAATTCTGGGTCGTGACGGCACTAATAAATAAAAATATAAGAACAAACATACTAAATATTGGACTATATTTACCGTAATTATTTTCTTGCATGAACAACTGTGTGTTGCAACTTCAAGAGGGATATCAAGATCGACAACAAGAGATCTGGTTAAGGCAAAGTAACCAACGCATGTTACTTTTAAGATCAACAAGAAGTGTTCGTTAAGCTATTGTCTACAAAGAAGTGTTCGTTAAGCTACCATCACATTAAATACTTTTAAACTATAATATACAATAATATAACTAACATGACAAAATCGATCGTTTGTATAAGTTTTGATGATGTACTTTTTAAAATTCATGTATTATGCTAATGTAATAATATTTTTAGGCATTTAGATGATTGTTGTATATTTATACATAATTTATTGTTCTTTCATATAAATATTTAAATCATTACATGCATTATTAATATGCAACGCACATTTATACATGATAGTACAAGATACGATAGCTTATAAAGTAAATTAACTTGTTCAATGTAACATATATAATTAATTTAGCATGAAATAATTTAAGATGAACTAGGAAATTATAAATATTTTCAGCATCTGCACTTTGCATAATCAAGCAAAATAATGTTAGATTTCACGCATTGATGAATGAACACACACTTGAACCAATACACACGTCACACTAGACAAAGAACACAACATATGCAAGAACAAAAACAAAGCAGAAAAACACAATATTATCAGTTGCTGTTACAGAGTGTCGATCTCTTGACCTTCATAAGATATTAAACCCACACAACCAACTATTCACTACATTATCTTAGCTCATGGGGTTCTAAATCATATATATTCTGTCAACAGAATTTAACCTATATAAAATACCAAAGCGATACGCTTTATTCGAACCTTCTGACCTTATGTAGGTCCGCCCCTGATAGAGAAGAGGCACCAAAGTTTCTCCTCATTTAATCTAATTATGTATTGCAAATTAAATGAAGTTTCTTTTAAAATCAAAGAAATGTCTCAAATGTATGTTTTCTATTTTTTTTAACTCTCCTTGACTAGGAGGATCTATTGTACACTTTTTTAGCATACCTCGAATCAGAACCTAATAATCGTAGGCAAACGTACTCCTACCAACCTCACTTGTCCAAATGCTTGTTAAGTACTAAATTCAGAGCCAAGAAAATGTAAATTATAGTTTACATGCTCTGGGCCTGGGGTCCCCTGAAACAACTGATTTTCTATGAAATAATATGTGGTGCCAAAGTTGATGACATTAATGAAATATCTAGGTGTCTTGACTTGAAAGATCAGTAAAATGGAAACCTAGGCTGGTCCAACTTCTAATATTTAGGGTCTGTTTGGTTCACTTATTCGTTATGAGACGATTATAAAGCAAGATTATTTATGTACTGATTAATCATAAATGAATTCGTATAGGGTAATTAAATGTGAAAGAATTGTTATACATAAATTACTTACTTTAAATGATATTTTTATCTTTTCATATTTAATTCCTTAATTGCTGATATGCATATTCTTACTTCACATTCTATCTCCAATAAAATAATACATAAATTAATCTGACTATTATTTAATATACAAACCAAATATTGTATTAGTTATGCGGTATATTTTTCCTATGCATCAAATCAAATAATATATTATTTATGCGATATTAATTGGTTCAATACCACAAGTAAACCACCATAATGTATAACATCTCAAAGCAAAGAATATTCCAGATTTATCATTGCAGATTCTTCAGCTGCATCTTATTTTCTCTATCTATTAAAACTCTACAGGTTCATGTACAAAGTACACATACTGCAAAACTATAAATGCTTATATTTTGAACAACTAACTTATGCTGCTACCAAAAATTAGCTGCTGCACTGCTTCCTTACGAATGAGTTAACGCGAAATTGAGTTTCATTGTGTGCTCTCGCGGAAATTAAGTGATCTAGACAAGGCTGCTGGATTCGCTTGTAGGACGAAAGAAGCATCAGATTCACGGTTTCTGTGATCAGCTTTTGTGTTAAAGGCTTTGAAGAGCCTTGACCCTCGAACCGAATCAATCTTCTCATTATTCATACCTAGTGATGACCATATAGAGCTTTTCGCGGCTTCATTTGGATCATCAATCCTTAATGTCTTAGGAATCAGTACACATCTCTCTCCTTCTCTTTCCCGAGGATGTTTTCCTAATGTTGGTGAACTAGGACCGGTGTTATGGACCGATTGATCAGAAGATAGCCACGGTACGTTCCAGGGGCTAGCTACGGTGCAGCCCCAATAGGACGGTGCTGGATAGAATGATACCGGAAAGCCAGAATAAGGCCACGGAGCGCCTTGAAAGTACGGTACTTGAGGATGAAATGCCTGAAATTTTTTCAAATCATGTGTGCTAGAATTGTTTTCTTTCTCAGTTAAAACTGAAGATGTACTACAAACTCCATTTGATTGATCATTCGCAGCCGTGGAATCATAAAGGGGTTCATCTGATCCAAATCTAAGGACAGTCCCGTTCGGCCTTAAACCCGGAAGATGCATTCCATAATTTGAAGTGGAAGAACTTTTGTTTTTGCGGCGGCCAGAACCAACAGGCACATTCCTCATTGTTCCACCAGCAGTCCAATATCTCTGGCAGTTCTTGCAAAAATAACGGGGCTGATTTACATTGTAATTGTTATAATAACAGAATTTTGTTTCCATGCTATTACATCGCGGACATGGAACTAATTTGTCAGGCTTCTTGAGTGTCTTTTCCTGATCACTCAAATCTTCCTCCTCGATAGATTTTGGCGATAATGTTTCTTTATCGGCATCCTGTATCTTGAATTCATCACTTAAACTGGATGATGTTTCTGGCTCAACGAACGAGTCTGCAGTTGGATCGACAAGTTCATTATCTTGTTTGCTTTGTGTAAATTCTCCTTTTGAAGTGATCTGTTCAGATGAAAAGAAAACAAAAGGTTAATTTGAGCTCTCTCACAACAAATGGAAACTATTCGTCACCAATAAGATAATAAATTATTATCTTAGCAAATGCAATAAGGAATTAATCAAAATCCAATAACAGGCCATTAAAACTCTCAATATGTAGCGGGAGAAATTTCCTTCTTCCAACCTTCATTTTATTTTTCCCTTTTAGTAAAGAAGAAGATCTAAAAGTGAAATATGAATTTTGCAGAAGCAGTCTAAAGACAATCAAACAAAATAGGCCGGATTACCCTAGCAGGAGAAAATATACCACAACAACTAGTCTTGACCTCAAACAAGTTTAGTTCGGCTATATAAACTCTCAGTGACCATGTTTCTCTGTTTAAATTCATCTCAGGCCAGCAGGGGAGCCCTAAATGAGATTTCCCTGAAGCTCAAAACCTCAGTCTGACTCCCAAATGATACCAAACTAGCTCCCAAAACATAAAATTCCAAATTCCTACGGACAAAATGATGACAAAGCTAGTTTTACATTTCCATTTTAGTCTATGATATCAAGAAAGATTGACGATGACAACAACAACTAACAAACCATCCCACAAACAAGGTGTAGGGACGGTAGTGTGTACTGAGACCTCGAGATGGTTTCTGGTAGGCCCTCGGTACAAGGAAATACACAAGGAGTATATCAAGAAAGATTGAATTTTTTCCCCAAATAAAAAACAGCAACACACTAAAAAAAGTGATCTCAATTGAGTCAATTCCATTTTCATTAAACTCATCATATATTTGTAAACAATATGGTGAAAGCAGGCTCAAATGTAGACTTTATGACATATAGAAAAACCCAAAATCTTTTTACCTTCTCTTCATTTGAAGCAGTTGAAGTTGAATATGACAAGCTTATTCGATTCCATAGACCTCTTTGCTGTGTCAAACCAATCGTTTGACCGAACAGCTTAATCTCAGGGTCTCGAACTTCTGACATTCCAATTACTTAGAATTCTTCTCTGTTCTGTTTCTTGATATTGGTTTTTTATTTTGTGGTTTCTTCTAATAATTTGAAGGTTGAAAGATGGTAACAAATATTTATCTTCTTGTTTTGTTTCTTTGATGGTTGGTGTCTTATAGTTTGGACTTTGGATTACATACAGAGGAAGAAGAGATGAAGAAGGGGGTTTAGATTTGGGGGTGTGGGGGTGACACGTCAGAAAAGGGAAAGGATTTAGAGCCACAAGTTTGTATGTGGCAATGAGGAAATCTTAATTTGCTTTGTTTGAGGGGGGAGAACGGTTTTGTTCTTTCCTAGTGTGTGTGGTTTGTTTGCTGTTCTTTTGATTCCGTACCCAACCAAAACAATAAAGTTGTCTTCAAAGAAAAAGAGGTGAGTGCTTTTTGTACTATTTTCTCCCTTCCCTTTTTGTCCATGTCAGCAGCACTTTCCCAATTTGACTATGCCTTAATAGATATGCCCTAACCCTAATTCTGATTTATTTTGTCCTTCCCCACTCCCTAAATACAATTTGAGGCTTATTCGAAATTGAATTTAAGGAGTTTTAGTTTGGGATTCTACCATTATATATATATATATATATATATATATATATATATATATATATATATATATATATATATATATATATATATATATATATATATATAATTAGTTAGTGAATTGAGAATATGACTTAATTAGTGGAAATTTGAGGATTAGCGGAGCAGTACAAGGAAAGGAAGAGGATTTATACATAGTGTTTATTGACCTACAAAAAGCATACAACAAAGTTTTTAGGGAAGTTTTATAGAGATGCTTGAACGCTAGAGGTATACCTGTAGTATATATTTGGCAACTAATGATATGTAGATGAAGCTAAGATCTGGGTTAGAACAATGGATGCTTAGTTAGAGCACTTTCCAGTCTTGATGGAGTTGCATGAGGGATCAACTCTTAGCCCATTATTATTTTTGCTTTGGTGATGGATGTATTGACGTGGCATAGTATTGCTAATGATATAGTATTGATTGACGAAACACATCGAAAGGGGAGGGGGTTAATACTAGATTTGAGGTTTGGAGACACAAATTGGAGTCTAAAGGGTTCATTTTAAGCAGGATTAAGATGGAATACGTGAAGTGCAAACTCAATAACATAAATCAAGAGACAAAAGTGGAAATGGGAATTGATATGCAAGTCATTCCTAAGAAAGGTAGTTTTAAATATAGTGGGTCCATAATCCAAAGAGCGGAGTTGATGATAATGTCCTACACCGTATTGGAATAGTGTGGATGAAATGGAGGCTCATATCGATGTTATGTGTTATAAAAATATGTCACCAATAGTTAAAAGTAAGTTTTATAGAGTGGTTGTTCGACCTTCCATGTTGTACAGGACGAAGTGTTGGCCAATTAAGAACTCTCACGTTCAGAAGATACAAGTTACAGAGATGAGGATGCTAAGACGGATGTGTGGGCATATACGAAGGATACGATTAGGAACGAAGTTATTCTGGATTAAGTGAGGGTGGCTGCCATGGTTGACAAGATAAGATAAGCAAGGGCAAGGTGATTCATGCATATGAAGAGAAGATGCACACATGCCCTTGTGAGCGGTTATGAGAGGCTGGCGATTGTGGGTTTAAAGAGAGATAGGGAAAGGCTGAAATGCAGGAAGAAGTGATACATATCTTCTGCTTATCGAGGACATGACCCTAGATAGAATGATCTGAAGATCGAGAATTAGGGCAGAAGGTTAGTAGGTTGTCGAATTTGGGATACTGTCTCTGTCTCTGCAACATAATTTCATTTCAACAGTATTGTGTCGTATGGCATCTATTAATACTTGATGTTACCCTTAGCTTTATTCGTTATTGCTTTTTTTTTTGTCATTGTTATTATTCTTGTTTTCAGTAGTATGAACATGGCTACTGCACTTTTTCCCTAATCTGTTGATAATATGATTTTTTGAAATGCGGGTCTTTCGAGAACAGACTCTCTACCTTCATAAGCTAGGAGTAAGATCTGCATACAAGTTACTCTTCCAGACCCTACATTGTGAGAATACATTGAGTATGTTATTATTATTGTTGGGCGAAATGGCCTCATGGCCACTTAAACTTCTACAGATTTGAAAGAAGATATACAAACTTATATTATTCCCATTTGAACACTCAAAATCACATATTTGGTAACTAATAAATTTATTTGAACGTTGACCATGCACATGTGGCAATGACAGAGATGATATGAATAAAGTGTGTGCAAGTCACAAAATTAAGCGTGTGTGACTATAATAATTTTGAAAAATACAAATAAAAAAGAAACAAAATAAACCAGGCCCACTTCCCAATCCTCCAGCAAAATTTCCTTCACCCCATATGTGCTTTTCCCCCCGTTGTCATCCCCCTCCACACCTCCCCCTTCTTTTCTTTCTCCTCCTCTCTAATCTAACCCCTTCCTCCTCTTTTTGCTCCAAATCCAGGCAGAAAATAATGAAAAATAAAGAGTAGTAATAGATTTTCTCAAAAACTTTACGTCATTCCTTTCTCTTACATTAACTCCATCTCCCCTTTTTATATCCATTATCAGGCCGGAAAATATCAGCAGAAAATTATCGAGTTTTGTGTAGAAAATTTTATTTACCGATGTCGACTTCTTTCCTCTTTTCGGTTTCACCATTTATGTCCTTCGTTGACGTAGCCTAGCCGACACACCATAGTATTGGGCGGCCTTCATTGTTTTAAAAATTATGGATTCTTATTGATTTTTTCTGAAATTCCAAAACTAAATTTATTTTCCTAACCTAACCATGACCATAATGGTGTAGTAAATTTGATTTAGAAATAAGAGAGAGAAAGAACCTTGAAGAAAAGGAAAAAAAAAAGAAAAAAAAATATGAAAAGGAATGAACATGGTAAACGGAGAAGAAGGGAGAGTGGATGGATAGAGGGAAATGTCAGATCTTTTCCTCTCTTTTTTTTCTTTTCTTAATTTGTAACTTCTTTTTTGCTTATTTAATATTTGAGAATAGAAACCACAAATAACACATGTCAAGTAATAAATGATTTAGTATATGACATGTTGTACATAGTAGTGCATTTAATATACACGTACTAATGAATATATTTATTTATAATCATTCTATCAAGCTGGAATGTTTAAATGAAAAAAATTCAAAATTCATATATCAGACTTTAAAATTGGGATTTTTACATATACATTCCATATAACAAACCTTATAATCACTCATGTTTAAGGTTAGTATTTATTACATTTAAGTATACCATGTTTCAATATATGTACCAAAATTGACTTTTAAGGTTTAATTACCAATGATTTATTAGGGGCTTTATTTGTGGAACAAAATATTTCCATATTTTCTTTCCCCACTTTTTTCTCTTTCTTCCAACAGATTTTTAACCTTATTAATTATCAAGCTTGCTAATTCTTATTAGGCGATATCAAAATTTCTCCTTCTTTTCTTCGTTTGCTTTGTGACAGGTTGGAAGTGAGAGGGAGGAGAACTGGCTCAAATTTTTGTAAAAACGTTAGAACTTTTTAATTTTTTATACTTTTGAATTAAAAGAAATGATTTTCTGTTATTATTTTGTGTGTTAAATTAATGAATTTAAAAGAAGCGATATGGACATTGAAAATTCATATAATTATTCCAAATTGTTAGGATGTGAGGTTTAATTGTTATTATTATTAGTATTTATAGTGTGTAGGCAGAACTTATCCCTCAACTACAAAGATACATTTCAATTGAATATTATTTTCATGAATTAAGTGGATTAATAGTTGAGGAGCTTTAATGGTAAATGTTTTGGATATTTACTACCAATCTTCTGTATAGAATTTAACTCTATTGATAATGATAACATTTTTAAAGGTAACTACAATTACCTACAATACAAAGTTCATATAACTAAAAATATTGTAATTAATTGCTTAGATTCATGGAAATTAACTACAATGTTTTTTCTTTATCTACAACATTTTGTCTTTACCTATTATTCGATAACATATTTCGAAATCACTTACAGTACATTATAACTACAATAAGCAAACAGTTTACATTACTCAAGTATATTAGTAAACTTCTTTATTATCGTCAAAACGTATTACAGTTACACATCAAATTCCGATAATCTGGAATAACTAAAATATGTTGTGGAACATCCCATTTCGCTTCATCAGGAAGAGGATTAACTGGCAATTCATATGTGAGTAGTAGGCTCTTAGTTGTGTAATACGGTGAGCAATAGTTTTCCGGCCTTTCATTCCTATGCCTTAATGATGCCAAAGCATGTGCACATGGAAGTTCATCAAGTTGGAATTGTCCACAGCTACAGTTCTTATTTTCTAAACATACAATGTACCGCTTCACGCCATCTAACACGATGTGTATATGATCTGTTGAAGCTCTCACCTACAATTCTCAAAAATAAAATAATAAGGTGTCAATAAGTTAACTATGTTAGCAACAATCAGTTAACTACAAATCAGCTACAAACAAACGGCATATAAACGTTAACTACATTTAACTACATTTGACTACATTTTTAAAACTCTCTGGAAATACTTCATATAACATTAACTACTATTAACTACAATTATCTACATTTTTAAAACTCTCTGAAAATACTTCATAACTACATTTAACTACATTTAACTACAACTATCTACATTTTAAAACTCTCTGGAAATACTTCATAACTACATTTAACTACAATTATCTACATTTTTAAAACTCTCCGGAAATACTTCATAACTACATTTAACTACATTTAACTACAATTATCTACATTTTTAAAACTCTCTGGAAATACTTCATAAAACATTAACTACATTTAACTACAATTGTCTACATTATTAAAACTCTCTGGAAACAACTTCAACATCTACTACTTTTTTTGTTCTTTTTCTGCACCAAACAAGAATATATTACCTTTAGTTTCTGGGATAATGTATTGTTATCTTCCAATTCTTTGTTGAATTTGTGCCCAATTGTAGACTGGAGAATTCCGTAGCTTGCAATCTCAACAACCAAAATGGCGTCAACTTCAAAATTTCTGAAACTGCCATAGTTATCCCAATAACCATTACATTTAAGCATTATCGGAATTTTTGACATTGTAGAATCTCCTTAATGGCAATCACGGAGGAACTACAAAATAGATGAATGTAAACATCCTCAGCGACAATACAATACAAGATGATGTCTGAAATTCAAGTGTAGATTGTCTCAATTAGTAATCCGTAAAGAATTGCAGAATGATTGATTATGCTTGGAAGATATGTGCGCTAGAGCCTTTTCTGATCCACATAGAACTGCTTAATATGGAATATAGAGCACACTTACCGGCAGAAGGATGAAACTGATAAGTTCTCGCACACAGCTAAGCTTTTCCTCGTAGTTATTACACCCATGTTATACCTGATTTTCAATGGAGGAATAAGAGCAAGATTTCGGTTGCAGGATGAAGGAGAGAATCGGTTCAGTGTAGAGGCGAGATTAGGAGCATTTAATATGTCACCTTAACTGATTTCACCTTTAATTGGTAGAAAATCAGTGATTAATTAGAAGCCATTAAGATAGGCGTTATTTTAGGCTACACTTTATTAAGAATATATTTTCTACCTTAATTATCTGAGTTATTTTTGGATGGAAAATCAGCAAATATTCCGTTTGGAATATATTATGTAACAAAAACATGGGATATGAGGATAATAACCAACCAATGCACAATAATAATAATAAGTTTTGCTATATTGAATGTTTAGGTAAAAATCCCTTTAAATTAGGTACAAGTCTAAGTGGAAAATTGAGAATTGAGCGAGAGTTCAAATTAACAATAGACTTTGTAGAAACACGGGAAAGTATTTCTCCAGTCCTATTTTACTTTTGACATCTGGAAAAAACTTTTATACTTCAAAGTATTAATTTGAACGAAATTACTCTTATACAACAATAATATATTTAGTGTAATTTCATAGAGTGAGACTTGAAAATGGTAGTACGTATACAAATCTTACTTTTACCCTCGTAGAAATAGATTAATTATTTTTAATAAATTCTCGACTCAATAAAATATTAGGATAACAATAATTAAAAAAAATATGATAATGCATAAGTCATGAAAAGGAGGAGTAAACTACTCTTATATCCTCCTTAAATGAGTTTAATGATTGTATGCCTTTCTAAAATAGCAAGAGTTGTTTTCTTTCTTTATTTTACCAAATGACTAAAGTTTTAGAATTACTTTTTCAGATAAAGTGCCAAATAAAAATAATTAAAATAAATATGTAGTTGAAGTGATCAAGTCGATACAAAAAATTAACTTTATGTTCCATGTGAGTCGTCAATTTCTATTGATTAAGCCATCCATGTTAAAGAGTTGTGACAATCATAAACATAAATTTACTCCAGAAAACAAAAAGACATAAACTTACTGGGAAAAGCAGTTGAGTATATAACGGAACTATATATTACTATTACTATATGATATGATTTAATAGGACATCTGATAAAGAGCTTAGACGAGGTGCTTTATATTTTTTGACACTTTGTCTAGCTAAAATAGTCGTACTATCTTTGCGCTTTAAGCGACGTGGCTCAACGGATCTTATAGCCTAAGACGAAATTATATTGGAAAGTCCTTAAATTTATTTTATAAAATATTTACACTAACAACAAAATTTATCTTCTAAGCAATATATTAATCATTTAAGACAAAAAATAGTGAATTTAAAAATAAATAAAAAATAGGAGGAAGAGCGCGAAGAATAAAGTGGTATATCATAGGATATTGAGGTTTGGAACTCAAAGTGTCGATATATATAACTTAATTCCTATATAAAAAGAATAAAATTAAAATTAAAGAGTGAAACAAATACACTTATTGATAGGTGAGAAAATTATCATAATTTATGGATTTACTGTTATAAATAACCTCAAATAACAAAAATATATATATATTGCAGAACTTTCTTTATAATAATAATAATAATAATAATAATAATAATAATAATAATAATAATAATAATAATAATAATAATAATAATAATAATAATAATAATAGTTTAAAGTAAACAATGGCCTCATTGGCTTAGCCTTTAAAGCCGCCCCTGTCTTTAATTCATGAAGAAAAAGCATTTGACCATAACACTTCAAGTTCGTCCAAAATTTGATAGGTTAAAATTGAATTACTGGAATACAACTAAGAAATTAGACTACAGATACATTAGTAATGATAATAGATGTTTGAATAATATTTGATTAAAATAAGAAAAATATTTGAATTTTAAAATTTAAAAAGACTCCGTGTTATGGACATAAACTTTGCTAGATTATGTTTAGGCTTTCTTCATTGTAAAAATTGAAAAAGCGTAAATAAAACTTATGGTTTCGCTGAAATACTTTTCAATTCAATAATTCAATATTCTATCAGTAGTGTTTTATATACAAAAGTTATGTATTTGTGAATACTGATGTTCGTTTCTAAATAAAGGATTTTTGAGTATTATGAGCAAATAAATATTCACAATTACTATGCCTTCCGTTCCAGATTATGTGAATTTATTTTCTTTTTGGTTTGTTCCAAAAGAATGAATCATTTCTAAATTTGGCAACAATATAGTTTGAACTTACAATTTTACCTTTAAAGAGAAGTTTTTATAACCACACAAATACTCTAGTCCCATTTTTGACTTGTTTAGGACCACAAATTCCAAAAATTTAATTTTTTTCTCAAACTCCGTGCTCAATCAAATAGAATCCATAAATTGGGATAAATTGAGTACTACATCGCAATACTTACAAGAATTAAATATAATTTTGGCGTAATGGCTTGCTGACCACTAAAACTTATAGGGTTTTTGAAAGCCAATACACAAACTTAAATTTTTTCATTTGAACACTTAAACTTGAAAAAATGAGTATTAATAAACACTTTTGACCGTTGACTATGCCTATGTGGAAGCACTTCAGCTGACATGGTTAAGCTGTATACAAATCACACTGCCAAAGCGCGTGAATAATATTATTTTTACTTAAAAATTAAAATTAGAATAAAATATAATTTTTTTTAAAAGACTTTTCCACTTCTTTCGTCTTCCCAGCAATCTCCCACCTATTTTTTTCATTTTTCATCTTAATTTCTCTTCCCCCCTCCCCTTTCTCTGTTTCTTTTTCCTTCATTTCCCCTTCAATTATTTTTTCTACTCTCCACCCCTTTCTTTATTTTTTTTGTTATGGTGTAATTATGACTTATAATTCTTCGACATAAATAAAAAGTTCATAACATAAAATTCTCATATTCTATTCCCGTTGACGTTTTTTGATTTTTACGAATAAGGGGACATTAGCACCGGTATTATTACCCATATATCACATACCAGGCTAAACTTACCATACTAAATCCTATTGATGCTTGACAACCTCACTTATTAACAGAAATGCAACAATACGAACTTGACAGGTCCAAATATGTTATGTTCATCACAGAGTTTGTAGCATATTCTGTAATGAGATTACAAATGAGTATACTAACAAAGTGGCAGATTAAAATGATGAAAAAGTTATAATGATGTCCCTTTTTGTCGATCCTTGCAATTTCTTCAATTTGTAATTCTTTATCACCATCTCCCAATTCTTCAAAAAGTATTCAAAAATCATGATTTCTTTTTAGATTGATTGGACTTTGTTGACGTAGTTGGGGCGGCCTGCTTAAGCTTGGCATTTCTCATCGGAGGTCGTCTAACATTGTCGTCCCTGCTCTTTTCCTTTGTTTGAGACTTTTGTTTCTATGTAGCGATAATCTGGACTGTTTCGACGCATTGTGGCATCATTTCAATTATGTCACCTTCTTCTGTTGTCCGATGATTTGACATGTCTAAAACACCTTGTGCATCCAAGTTTGGTACATCTTGTGATTTAATATCACTTTGCTTGATTTGTTGTTGTACCTCATTCTTGCTCCTATTTGCACGTTTAGCGCTATAAGGATCACGACCCAAAATTTCAAAGGGATGCGCATTTAACATTGCATCCAACAGTTGTTTATCATGGGATAAAAAATCTGTTGTACTGGTCATACTTATTGGTTTCTGCCCACAATTGACGAGAAGCTGTGTATTACTATAGGATCCTACTTCCTCTGGTGTGCTCAATTTTTCATTACTTTTATATCCTCGTTCGTCACTGGCTCGAGACACTACCTTGTCCATAGAATCCAATAGTCTTCTTTCCTCTGCTGAAATGATTGCACTGGTTTGAACAACTGTTTTGCCACTGCCCTGAATAGAAGAGGCCAACGCTTGACCATTTAGCTCAAGATTTTCGAAATTTTCAATTAGACACAACTGGCCCAGATGGTTATTATTCCTGTTGACCTTAAATATTGAGAAGAGGGTTTTTTTCCTAATTTTTTCAATTACTTTTTCTCTTAAGTGTATTAAATCGATATCTTCTTCATCATCAAAATAGATGTTTTCTTGTTTGCATTATTGATAGGGAATTCGCTTGATAATGGTAGATGTCATATTTTGTAAAGTAAAACAGAGAGAAGTATATGACAAAGATGATATGAACAGAACATGAGGGTGAATGAAGAAAAGGGGGCGATTGATAGTATGTTTCAGGCGTTTTTTTCCTTTTTGTATTTGTAACTTTTTTTTCCTGATTTTATATTTAAAAATGAAACCCACAAATAATACATGACAAGTAATAAATAGCTTAACATGATGTGTTGTATATATCAGCACAACTGATATACACGCTCTAGTAAATATATTTATTAATATTTATTTTTTTCAAGTTTGAATATTTAAATAAACAAATTTAAAATTCATATATTAACTTTCGAAAGACCTACAAATTTAAGTGGTCAGAAATTCATTATATTATAATTTGATTAGATGAAATAGTGGACTTTTCAACACGAGGGGCAGGCCCCTTGAGAATTACAGCACGTGATAGTAGGTTCACGTGGAAAAACTCCAGCCAACAGAGAGGAAGGCATCTGCCATCTCAGCATTTCAGATTGAATGTCATGGGACCCAATCATCTAACAGTAAAGTGAAATACAATGACACGTGTAACAAAGACAACCATCTACCTATGTGGTCCCCGTTCTTCGAAGAATCTAATGTTTTCGTGGCTGCCGTTTGCCCTTCAGACATCTGTCTATGTTTTTTATTTTGTTTCTCTTGGTTTACAGATAAGAATAGGGATCCTCGTATCCTTTTCTTTTATCCAGTGCTCGCTTTTCATTTTCTTAACTATTCTTTTTCTCCTTTGGAATTTTTTCCACTACTCCCTTCACCTTTTTAATTATCACAAAAAAGAAGTCACTCCTTTGGTGCCTTTGTTAATTTTTCCACTTAAATAGTAGATTTGATACATGGCAGGAGTTCCTACAGTCCATCTTGATTATCTTAGTATCTAAATATATTTAATTAGTTGATAGTTGATACATGCTTTTTAATTCAGGTTTTGTCTTCTTATAACTTCATTTGTCTCAGTTTATCTGTCATTATTTTCTTATATTTGAAAAAATAAATATTATTCGGTTTGAAAGAAGTTTAACTTATAAATTTTTTATTGTATCCCTAAGTTTTATATTCATACAAATATTATTGCATGTTTGAAAATATTACAAATTTCACAAGTTTTATAATTATAAATATATTATGATATATTTAAGATCATAAATTTTAAAAGTATTTAATTTTCTAAATTTCGTACACAATTAAATAAGTTCGCATATAATCAAACTGGAGGAGAGATAGTTAACTTGGAGGTTGAGAGGTATAACTAATTAATATAGTTCGGAAATTTTAAAAATTAAAAAACGTGATAATACAATTTGAGACTTGATGATGCAATAGACCCTCAAGTTCTGATGATTTTTGATAATATGCTACAATTACGTATTTTAATTGATTATTACATTTTAATTTATTGTATTTTAATTGAATTTGAGTTTTAATCGTTAGTATTTTGTACTAATGGCATGTTTTATGCCTTATAGGAGTGATTCCGAGCTATGAACATATTATGGATTCAAGTGATTTGAAGCTTTGAACTTTGAGTAAAAGCCCAAGGAATTAAGCTGCAATCGTGTTGGGATCAACGGATGATAGTTAAGAACGAACGAAGAATTGAGTAGGCATATTACACACTGTCAAGTAAAATGCACATAACATTTCTCTCAAAACTCCACTTGATATCCACAATATATGGTTGGAAAGCTAATTTAAATGCATACAACTTTTATATTTTATATTTTTTCAAATTTCAAACAGAACAGGGTGAAAAATACGTGACAAGTGCTCCTCGGTCAGATCTGCGGCTGCGGGGAGAGCAATATGCAAAATCCACGGTTGAATTCGCGGCCGCAGACGTCCTAACCTGGAAAATGTCATTTTTCTCTTACAAGAAGGTATAATTATTTGAGTCCGAACCTACTTGGTATATATACATGGAAAATGGTATTTTGAGTACCTTGAACATACTTTTGATGTAATTTAGACCTAAGAAGGCTGAGGAGATCGGGGATTCGACCTAAGGAGGCAAGGACACACTAGGAGCAAGGCGGAGAATTCTTCTATCAGTTTTTCACTTCCTTCTTCTAATTTTTATTATTGGTTATGAATTTTACGGCATGCATACTATTATGAATAATTAATTTTGGCATCATTTCCGAAAAACTAACGGTATAGCTGTAGGTGCACATATTTCTAAGTTGTAAGTTTGAACTTTTATGTTTGCTCTTGTATATTTTCTTTGACTTGATAGACATGGCATCTTGGAATTATGAGAGTATTGATATTGGTTGTTCTACCTTTGATCCTCCTAATGCATTTAGTGGAGGAAACCACCCAGGGCAAAATTATCAAACTATTTCCAAGAGCAAGTTATGTGTACAAACTTAATCTTATGTGTGGAATATGTGCGATATGTGTGGTGGTCAAGATGGTCACTTTTATGGTTGTGCTTATATTTCTTATCTTCCCCCAACCTGTTACTTTGATGGTTCTTCTTTTTCTTGAGGGGATAACATGAACAAAGAACCTAGGGAAGCAAACCTAAAGAAGATCGAAGATATGCTGAAGTGCCTTGTGGAGAAAAAATAATGCGACACAATTGCGAGTATAAAGGCAAGATGTAACTATTCGTAACTTGGAGGCTCAAGTGAGTCAACTAGTTAAAGCTTTTAATGCTCAATATGTTAATATTATGGATAGTAGCCAAGAACATCATGAATTAAATACAGAAATTGAGGTGGTAGTAGAGGATGTCAGAGTAGAACACCAACAATCTATCCAGCTAGAATTGGAGGATGCCGATGTTGAAAAAGTAATACTAGAGTCAACCAGTAACATTGAAGATACAAATTTAGTTTACTCTAGTGTAATTGGTGTTGAGGAGGTCAAAATCTTGAAGTTCGCGATTTGAGCGTGTTGGACCTTATTTCAAACACTTCTCTGCATTATGTTCGGATGGTGAAATCGGAATGGGTCTTACGAACATAAAAAGGAGTCCACGGAAGAGGTAGATAAGCCTTATATTTTAAAATTTTCAAGTTTTTCTAGGCAAGGTGGCACTCCTCGGTCGAGAGCGTAAAAGTGCAAGAGACTTTATCTAATTTTTGGCTTGCAAGAATTTTGTACCGCCCCAAGAGCATAATCATAAACTTGAGGCAAAACTTGGGGTCCAATTCATAAGTTCGAAATGGGGGCAGAAAGGGACTCACATCATGCCGCAACGTTAAATCAAGAGTTTGTTGGGAGGCAACCTAGCTTTATTTCTTTGTTTATTGTATTATTTTTGTAGTGTCAATTTTTTATTTTCTAAGATCATGGAAAGCAAAGCTATTGGAAGGATGCAATAGCAAATCAGATGGTTAGAACTAAGTGTGAGGTACCTGCACGAAGGGCCAAGCTTGGGAGAAGTTAGACTGCCTTACGAGCTTCTAGCACTTCCGGCTTTGGCCTACCAGGGAGTTTCTCTTACCCTCTTATTAGTATGTTGTGCATTGAGAACAATGCACAATTTTAAGTGTGGGCTAAGGAGATTGTCTGAGTGACTTTCTATGCTATTTTAGATGTATTAGTTTAATTGAATAATGCTTTTATTTTTTTTTTAATATTGGACTGTTCCCGACGATGGATCTATTAGATAATATTTTGAGGGATGTAAGTCTAAAAAAGATTTTCTTTGTAGGTAGTGTAGTAATTGCCCCTTGATTTTTCTTTGTGCCGCGATTCTTTTAACAAGGGCTTTGTTTGAATGGTGTGTAGTTAGTTTTATTTTATAGGAGTAGGAACTAGTGTGAGATGAATTGAATTGCAACGATACCTCTTAGCTTTGTTATGCCTTGAGAATAGTAAATATTCTGGTTGTGATACTTAGGCTCGGGTTTTGACTCTTATAGGAGTACCTTAAATTGTACGATCTTAACTTTGTTTAACTACTTTGACTAAAGTATCTTGATATGTCCAATCCTGAGTGAGTTATGTGCCATGTGTGTGTAAGGTTTTGTGTTATTCTGTGAATTGCATTTGATGTCTAGAACTTACCCCGTGTGTTTGCAAAGCGAAATAGTAGTTTTGTTTAGTGTTGGAAGTGATATATGTGTTTCTTTGTTGAGCTCTCTCTCTCTCTCTCTCTCTCTCTCTCTCTCTCTCTCTATATATATATATATATATATATATATATATATATATATATATATATATATATATATATATATATATATATATATATATATATATATATATATATATATATATATATATATATATATATATATATATATATATATATATATATATATATATATATATATATATATATATTTATTTATTTATTTATTTTTACCCGCCTAATTGCTATATATCGTAGTTAACCTCTTTGATCTTGTAATCTTGTTTCTTTGGCAACCACATTACAAGCCATACCCAATTATTTAAATTAATCATCTATTTGAACCTTTTTACCTCTCATGAGCACTTGAATTATTATGAGCTGTGTAAAGGTTAAAGTGTGAGATGGTTGGTTTGGATTTTGAGTGGAACTAATGAAATAAGGAGAAATGTGCACTGTTTTGAAAAAGTAAGAGCCACTTGAATTGAAAAAAAAAAAGAAGAAAAAAAATAGTGGTATTGTGTGCATATTCATTGATAAGTGGCAACTCTTGATGTGATTGTGCTTAAATAATTTAGGAGTTGATCTATATTGATGTGACGGTGGAGTCATGGGTTGATATACCTATGGGCTTGAATGTTAAAGTATATTTATTAAAGTGCTTAGGGAAGTATAGTCACTCTTATATCTAAATGTATCCTACCTGTCCCGCAGCCTACATTACAACCAAATAAAGTCATATTTGATCCATGACTGAATGAGCTCGATTAGTACATTAGTACATATGGGCAAGCCTATGGTGCTTCTTTTATGGCATATGAATGTCATTTCTGAGAATGAGTGAATTCTTTCTATCTTGAATTCCTAATTGTTCTTAACTTTTACATTGTGTGGAACTACTCTCTTTTGTTGTGTGAAGGCACTTTATTCATGAATGAAAGGTAATATCAGTGACCTCTATGTTAGATTAAGTGGGTGAATTGTGAATAATGTGTATTACTTGAGAGTCAAATCTTGAGTTGACGATATTACAAATTTGTGCTTAGTTTATTTTAAATATTCTTGGTGTGATGAGTTAGGAGAATTGTTTAAAAAGGTCGTGTGTATACAAAGTATAGTTGATTGCTCGAGGACGAGCAATGATTTAAGTATGGGGTGTTGATGATAGATTATAATTACGTATTTTAGTCGATTATTACATTCCAATTTACTACACTTTAATTGAGTTTTAGCTTTAATCGCTAGTGTTTTGCACTAATGGTGTGTTTTATGCCGTATAGGAGTGATTTCGAGCTATATAGATATTATGGAATGAATTCTAGTAATTTTTGAGATTTGAAGTCTGAGTAAAATCCCAAGAATTTAAGCTGGGATCGTGTTCGGGGATCAACAGATGATAGTTAAGAACGAACGAAGAATCGAGTAGGCATATTACGTACTGTCTAGTAAAATGTACATAACATTTTGCTCAAAACTCTATTTGCTAAAATATATGGTTGGAAAGCCAATTTAAAGGGTACAACTTTCATGTTTTATGTTTTTCAAAATTCTAAAGGAAATAAGGTGAACAATGCGCGACAAGTGCTCCGCCGTCAGATCCACGGCCGCAGACAGAATGATATGCAAAATCCGCGGTCAGGTCCACGGCTGCGGACGTCCTGACCTGAAAAAGTGTCCTTTTACGTGCAGAAGAAGGTGTAATGGTTTAGGGTCGACCCTACTTTGTATATATACATGAAAAATAGTATTTTGAGCACCTTGGACATACTTTTTACGTAATTTAGACCTAAGAAAGCTAATGAGACCGAGGATTCGACCTAAGGAGGCAAGAACATACTAGGAGCAAGGCGGAGAGTTCTTCTACGAGTTTTTTCACTTCCTTTTCCGTTATTGATTATGAATTCTAGTATTTTAGTTTTGCATACTATTATGAATATCTAATTTGTTATCTAGAATTTTTATGGAACCTATTGGAGGATGATTTTCTTGTTATTTAATATAGATTTGCTGTAGTATTTTCTCGATTTGTTCAATTACGTTATTATTGTGGTTGGTTGAAGAGCTCTCAAATGACTGTGCCTATTTGGCGTGTATTACTCAGGGAGAGACTGTATATTTAGGTAGTTGTTGAACAATATCACCCCTAACATATATGAAGGATCAATACAAAGGGTTTAAAGGTGGGATTAGGGATAATGAAACCTTGGGTGCGATCCGAGTGAGCCGTACATACTGTCGGTTAGTGTAATTTGGGAGAATATGTCTAGTAAATTGTGGTAATTACTCGGGAGAGAGTTATGACTGTCAGAGCGCCCATGATCGGTAGAGAATACTTAGGCGAATTTATAGAAGACATAGCGAGAAGGATTCCTACAATAGGAAAAATTATAACTCTAGACCTCCGTAACCTTATCTCCATTCCTTAGTATCTTTAGTTGTTACTTTACTATTTTAATTTGTTAATTAATTATTTAAGAAGAAGAATCTTAATATCTATAAGTTAGGAATTGTTCATGCTTGTCTTCTTGGTGATAGTGAACAACTATAGCTAAACCTTAGTTCTGTGTGAGATTCGACTCGAAATTTGTAAACCATATTATATTTACTATAAACGCTTAATTCTTTTTATAAGACATAATTGTGCGTGATTAACTTTCTATCGAAAGATGCATTTTCCTGTCAATTTATTATGTACTATGTCCAATATTTGTCTTGATAGATTTATTTGATTGCTTTAATTTAGCAGATTGTATTTAGCTTTTAGGTTCACATCTTGGTTAGAAATACTCTTTTTTAGCTACTCATATTTCCTTAGTTTGAGACATCTTGCAGAAATTATGCCAAAAATTTAGCTTATTATAAAATTTATTCATTCAATCGGCTAAATCACCAAAACCAATTAAAATAAACCTTAACGGAAATTTCAGTCTAAAAATTAAAGATCAAACCCGAATGTAATATTTAATTTTTTAAAAAAAATGAAGAGCTAAATTTGATGGTACCAGAGATTCGTTTTAGAACATTCACCCTTGTTTTGTTATATATCCAGATTAGTACAGGTTTGAAGGTAGTTTCGATCAATTAATGTAAAGGAACTTGACTTAGTGCGTTACATAGATGCCCTAAAATGTGGATCACAAGTTGAGAAAGCGGGGTAAAGTCAAAAAGAACTTTTGCAAGCAAAGGTTGAAAAGGAGAAGGTAAAAACTAACTTGATGATTTGTGGACATCGTGTTAGAGATAAACCTCCCATCGTCCATCATGTATAGGGGGCAAACGGCTGGTCGGATATGGGCAGGTCAATAATTAAACGAATAAATTATTCGATCTGATCCATATTTAATACTGATAAAAAATAGATTAATTGGCGGATAACATGAATATTCATATTATTCATGACTTCTTGAATATGATAACTTTTGAGAGGAATTTCTAGTCCCCTAACCTTGAAGAACCTCTAATTTGAGGCTTTACAAATGTCAAAATTAGATCCGTTGGTTATCCATTTTCTAAGTGGATAATATGATTCTTATTTATACTTGATCGACTATCATTGGAGCCATGACTTCCCCATCATAATCCCTAATGCGAACTAAAGAATCACCTCTTATTTAACTGGATATATTTTGTTTATACATGTCTTTTTACGTTAGGATTCAAACCTGTTACTGACCCTGTTATTCTTGAATTTGTCATTTTTTCGACGTCTGTTTAGGACAAATTGGCTCTATTGTATGGAAGGATGTTGCCTATTTGAGGCATTTAACCAATATGGCTGATGCACCTTTTACTTTTTCCCATTTAATTCACCTTTACTCTCCCAAAATCTTTCGCCAAGGAGTCTTTACTCTAGTAGCAAGAAATAAAAGAGTTTTGGTCAATCCAGAAGATGATAAGGACCGTGGATGGTATGCCTGGTTCGTTGTTGCCCCTACTGTTGGTTTAGTGGGCGAAGAAAATGTTCCCTTTCCTAAGAAGTGGAATTTTGCACATGATTTTTTTCTCTAATAACTTTCTCATACCCTTTTCTCAATTCTGATGACTGTCATTTTAATTTTCCTCTTTTTTTTCTTTTTTTTAGCAATCATTGGATTTGTTGATGAGATTTCCAATTTCCGTGGTTGGGTAGGAAATTTATTATATACTGCTCCGGTGGAGAGTAGATCTTGGGAAACTCTTTCTCAACGATTTGGTTGGAAAGTGAAAACTCACGGTAAGTTTTTTTATGACCTTACTTATTGCTTTCCCTCGAAATTATTTTACTCTTTTTTTTTTATCAATTTTTCCATTTAAGGTATAAGTGCTGAAGCAGTCGTGGCATCCAGAATTTCGTTGGAAAGGGCCCAAGAGATAATCTTGGGTTCTTCATCGAAAAGGAAAGCTACTGTTGACCAAGAATCTGAGGAAGAGAAAGAGCAAGACGACGGCTCTTTGATAAAAAGGCCACGGGCTAGAAGAAGAATTATTTCAGATGATGAAGCATCTCCCCCTCGTTCTATTCCTCTCACTGATCCTGTTGAAGCCTCGTTGGTGATTTCTGATGATGATGCTCCCGCTGCAGCCCATGATTCTATTGAACAACCTTTTATCCATGGGTTTGGTAGTGAAAGCTTAGGAACAATTTCTGATGAAGCACCCCTTGGTTCTCTTTCTACATCTGCTTCTACGATGCCTTCTCTGCCAGTTGTGACTGTTGCTGTTACTGCTCCTCCCCCAACTATTTTCACTCATTCTACTACTCCTCCCCCAGCTGTTTCGACTCCTTCTACAGTTTCTCCTACAACTGCTCAACAAATTGAGGTTAGTTCCACAAGTAGAAGTGGAGCCATGAAATAGGTTATCATCGAGGTCCCTACAGATGGTAATCTTTTAAGAAAATGAGGTGGGGCTGACGTGTGGCTTAAACCCCTAATTGGACCAACTGAGAAGGCCAAGCTTGAGAGCTACAATTCTTTAACTTTGATGAACGACATAATACAGTCATCATTAAAGGTATTCCTTATTAATGATTTTTTATTCCTTTTTATAAGGCTCTTACCTTTTCTCTTCCTTCTTTTTTTTAGATCAACCTCGTTGGTACAAAAATATTGAAGAGGGTTTCACACACGGAGCAGTTGATGCTGAGTACCAAGTTGAAGCAGATAATTGGATAGAGAAATATGAAGGTCTTCAAATTGATAGGGATGCGTTAGAAGAGAACAAGCGCACCTTAGAACAGTAGCTGAGAGATTTAACTTTGGAGTTGGTGGTTGAAAGAGCTTCCTCAAATCAAGCTAGCAAGACAAAAATCTTCTCGAAGCTTCCTTTTCAAAGAAACTCTCCAACGGTAGTGAAGAGATCAGAGAGTTGGAAACTCTCTTAAGTGAGAAGGAAGCTTATGCTGGTGAACTTGTTCAAATTTTGACTCAAACTCAAGAAGACCTTCGGGAATCTTCTCATAAGGTTCATTCCTTAGAAAGTTCATATGCTTCTCTTCAAAGTTCTTATAATTTTGTCTTGGTTTAGAATGAGAAGATTAAGAGTGAGATTATTGAATGGGAAAAAGATTATGAGCTTCTTGAGGACAAAACCGCAATTGAAATGAGTTAGGCATTTTTAAATACTCACCATGATACCCTTGTAAAAGTTAGCTAAGAGAATTTTAACTTAGAGGCTGAGTTGGCTAAAATAAGAGAAACCATTGAGAAGACTCAGCAAAGCCAAGACTTTCCCTCTCCCGTGGCTGAAATTTTTGAAAATACTGAAGATGCTATGGGTATGGTAAATGCTCCAATTTCTTTAAGTCAAGTCTACTGCTACTGATGACCCTATTTTAGTTCCTTCAACTTCTCAATAAAAAGTTTATGATATATGACTCTTTTTTCTTTTCTTCTTTGGTGGTATGTGGTTGTAACCCTTCGTCCTTTTTAGGTTTTGTTGAAAACATTAAGTCCACAGACCTTTTTCGGTGCATTTTGTATAGATAAATTTAGTTTATGACTAAGTTCATACTTAGTCTAATCTTTAATATTAAGAAGTTTTCTGTTATTTCTTATTCCTGCCTTTATATTTAAGGACTTATTGGATAACTTACATTTTTATTTTGCAAAATATTTTTTTTCTTATTTTTTTCTTCATGAATATTTGAATCAATCATGAATTTTATAAAATAGGCCCCTTTCATATTCGACACTTAATGAAGAAGACGTCTCAACTTCATAATAGTGTAAATGTACGACAAAAGAAATAAGAATAAACATGTTTCTTGAAATAACTTTGACAGGTTTTTATTTGAACTTTATCAAGTTTGAAATACCACTTTACATATATTTAAATAACTTCTATAACTTTTTTGTAACTGTTTTCCTTACAACATATTTCAAAAAAGAAAACAAAACACAAGGTTTTATTTATAACATGTGTCAGTACATTGAATAAAACACAAGATTTTCATTCATAACCTGTTTCACTTGAATAAGACACAAGGTTTTCATTACATTTCCTTTTAACCTAACTATGATAAGGTTTTTCATTGGCTTTGGCTAGTAACTTTGCTCAGTACTTGACTAATTCAATGAGTAAACTTTTTAGGCTTGAACTTTAAATATTTCTCAATCTTCTTTGCCTTCTTTTTACATATATCTATGTATATCGTCTAGTCCCCTAAGTGTTTGAGCTTTGAAGTATAAAGTCTCGAGCACTTGACTATTCCTCTTATTTGGTCCTTTTCCTGTAAAGGAATAAAAGATATGGGACTCGGAGATACGATTATCGATGAAGACTGCTTAACCCGTCTCAATTTCTATCAGAATAGTTGTATCCCTAAACCGGGAATTTTAATCTATTCCACATGCCTTGCAGTTCGTGATTCATTATCTAGCACGGGTTAGCTTTTTTCCTATTATCTAAAATCGTTAGTAAAATTTTAACAATTCAAAAACAAAATTTTAAAATAAGGATGCATGCCCGTGGGTACTGCTTAGAAATAGTATCTCTTTGGGTGAACATCATTCCAATGTGAATGTAATATTTTGCCATCCATTCTTTCCAGCTCGTATGCTCCTTTCCCCGCAATGCCATGAATCTTGTAAAGCCCTTTCCAGGTTGGACTTAATTTTCCCACATTATCCGCCTTCGTGGATTGAAAAGCTTTCTTGAGTGCGAAGTACCCAATCTTTAAGTATCTTAGACGTGCTTTCGATTGTAGTATCGTTCTATGACTTGTTTTTGTACTGCCATCCTTATTAACGCAACTTCCCTTTTACCTTCGAGTATGTCAAGATTTAGTTTCATTTCCTCTTCATTGGATTCCTTAGTTACTTGTGTATACCTCGAGCTAGGTTCTCCTATCTCCACTGGGATCAATGCTTCCGCCCCGTACACTAGTGAAAATGATGTTTCACCCTTGCTTGTTTTTGTTGTGGTACGATATGCCCATAAAATACCAGGTAGCAATTCTGGCCAATTGCCTTTAGATTCTTCCAATTGTTTTTTCAAATTGTTAATAATAACTTTATTTGTTGATTCAACTTGTCCATTACCCATCGGATGGTAAGGTGTTGATATAATCCTTTTGATCTGCCAACTTTGAAAAAATTCTGTGATTTGTGCGCCTATAAATTGTGGGCCATTATCACACATGATTTACTATGGTACACTGAATCGACATATGATATTTCTCCAAATGAAATCTCTAACTTTGTTTTCTCGTACCTGTTTAAATGCTCATGCTTTTACCCATTTAGAAAAGTAGTCAGTGAGTACAAGTAGGAATTTTACCTTACCTTTTACTTGTGGTAGTGGACCCACGATGTCCATCCCCCATTTCATAAAAGGCCATGGTGCAAGGACCGGATGTATCAAATCCGCAAGTCTATGCATGTTGTTACTATATCTTTGGCACTTATCACATTTAGCCACGAAATTATCTGCTTGTTCTTCCATTTTATATAGCCTGCTCTAATCATGGTTCTTGCCAGTGATCTTCCTCCTGCGTGATTTCCATAATGCCCCTCGTGTATCTCTCTTAAAACATATTCCGTTTGAGATGGTCTGAGGCATCTTGCTAAGGGACTACCGAACGTTTTTCGATAAAGATTATGTTGCTTTAAATAATACCGAGCAGCCTTTTTACGAAGCGTGTGAGCTTTTTTATTGTCTTCAGGATGGTTATATACTGTAAATAATTAATAATCTCGTTCCCCCAATCCCAAGTCAAGTTATTGAAATTTATCTCATTTTTGTCCTGATCGAGTGCTAAATGAAACAAATGAATAACAGAAGTATTTTCATTATTCGTTGTGTCTGCCGCTGATGCAAGATTAGCTAAGGCTTCTGCCTCGACATTTTCCCCTCTTGGTATCTGCATAACTTTCCAAATCTAGAATTGTCTAACTAGATCGCGTGCCTTCTCTAAATATTGCTGCATTCGTGCTTCTATAGCTGTATAATACCCCAACATCTGATTAACTACAAGTTGTGAATCGCTTTTGATTACAATTTGATCGATGCTAAGCTCTCGTGCCAGTTCTAAACCCGGTAATCACAACTTTAACTATGCCTCATTGTTACTAATAGGATGACATTTTATGGCTTGTCGAATGATTTCACCCGTAGGTGGTATCAAAACAATTCGTAAACCTGCCCCCTTTATATTAGATGAGCCATCAGTAAGTAAGGTGTAAATTCCCGGATTAGACCCATTAAACACTTCTAATTCCTTTTCAGCTTCTAATTGCATCTCGTGGTTAAAATCAACTAAAAAATCTGCTAACAATTGGGACTTTATGGTGGTCCTAGGTTGATATATGATGTCATATTCACTCAATTTTATAGCCCACTTGGCTAATCTTTCTGATAATTCATGTTTGTATAATATATTACGCAATGGATAAGTAGTTATTACAAAAATAGGGTGGCACTGAAAATAAGGCCTTAGATTTTTAGATGCCATGATTAGTGCAACTGCAAGCTTTTCTAATTGAGGATATCGCGTCTCCACATATAATAATGAATTGCTAACATAAATAGGGGGTTGTTTACCTTGGTCTTCACGAACTAAAATAACACTCACTGCTACTTCTGAAATGGCTAAGTAAATAAGTAATCTTTCCTTAACCTTCGGTTTTTTGCGAGCAATGGTGGATTTGACAGGTAGGCCTTCAGGTTTTTGAGTGCTTGTTGACACTTTTCAGACCATTCGAACTAGTCTTGCTTTGTAAGAGCTGAAAAAATTTAAAACATTTTTCCGACGACTTGGAAATAAATCTCCCCAATGCTGCAATTTTTCCCGTTAGTCTTTGAACCTCTTTCTTATTTGTAAGCATATCAGGGATTTCTTCAATGTATTCAATATGCACGGGATTCAGTTCCATACCATGGTTAGAAACAAGAAAATCCAAAACTTACTTGATGAATCGCCGATTGCACATTTCTCGGGATTTAGCTTCATATTGAATTTTTGTAATCTGAAATGTATCATACAAATGAGATATATGATCTCCTATTAGTTGAGATTTGACAAGCATATCATCTATGTAGACTTACACAGTTTTTCCTAAATGTTCTTGGAACATTTTGGTCACCAATCTTTGATATATGGCACCAGCATTTTTGAGACCAAAGGGTTTTACTTTATAACAGTAAGTCCCCATGTCTGTTATAAATGAAGTTTTTTTCTTCATCCAGTGGATCCATTTTGATCTGATTGTACCTTGAATACACATCTAAAAATCTTAGTAGTTCATGTCCCGTAGTAGCATCAATCAATTGATCTATATGTGGTAATGGAAAAGAATCCATAGGATAAGCTTTGCTAAGATTTGTGCAGTCTACACAAACTCGCCATTTTCCATTCTTTTACGATACTACTATAGTATTGGCTTACCAATTAGGATATTTTACCTCACAGATAGACCAAAATTTTAAGTTTTTGACCTCATCTTGAATCACCTAATTTTTGAAAGTTCCATGCTTTCTCTTCTTTTGTTTGCTAGGTGAATAAGATGGGTCTTCATATAGCTTGTGAGTTATTACTTCCGGGGGTATTCTTGTCATATCAGATTGAGACCAGACAAAATAATCTATGTTAGTTTTTAAAAATTCAATCAACTTACTTTCATGTTGTGGCTTAAGTTGGCCCCAATATAAACTTTCCTTTCAGGCCATTGTGCAAACAACTCTAAAACCTCCAGTTCTTTAATCTTCATTTTGATACTTTCATTTTCTTTTGGCTTTCGAATGGAATCAGGCCTTGATTTCACATCTGTTTGCCCATGTTTAGTTGAGGATTGAGTCATGGTATCCTCAACTGGATTCTGTAATTGCTACTTTTTTTCGTCTTTCATACTTGAATCTGCTACAGAATTGATATGCCTGGAAGTCTGTTGATATCCACGGATTTCACGTACCCCCATGGTGATGGGAATTTGATAACTTGGTGCAAGGTAGATGAAATAACATCCATTTCGTGGATCCATGGTCTCCCGAGAATTATATTTAAGCCATTTCCATCTCTACCACCTGAAACTTTGTATCTTTGACCACCCCTTCTGCGAATGTTATAAGTATTAGCTCCCCTTTTGTGACAACGCTTGAATTGTTGAAGCCAAACAAAGTATGTGCCGTAGGTACGAGTTTATCCTGATCTTCCATCTCTCTTAATACTCTCAGCAAAATGATGTTTACGGGACTAGCTAGATCAGTCAAAAATCTTTTCACATTAGTATCGTGTATAAGTAGAGAGATTACCAGTGCATCGTTGTTTGAAATTAACACACCATCCATGTCACACCTCCCTTTTTTCTACACCCCTGCTAAGGGCATATAATGGAGTTTTTTTCTAATTAAAGGATAACCGAAATGGGATTATATTTATTAAATTCAGAGTCACCACTTGGGATAATTTTATGGTGTTCCAACTCACCGGTTTAAATCTCAAATCAAGGATTTACAGTCCGCGAACCAGAAATACGAGTAAGGTATTCTGTTAACCCATGATAAAGTGTTAGGCATTCCCGAATTTTTCGGTTCTAGCACGGTCACTCAACTGTTATATTCAGCTTAATTATCTGATTTTAAAATATTTTGAACCTGTGCCAATTTTAACTTATACCACTTCAATTAATTTTAATTAAAGGAGAATTGCAACGTCATTTAAAATATATTTCGAACCACGTTATATAAATGTACCGCAGTCCGCAACTCATTTTATTTAACGTTGATATTTGGATTTGGATCACATAAATGCACACCCGAGTTAAGGGAGGTAAATTATTAAAATGGCGCGCCTAAAGCAACTATGCGTTTGAAACTTTGCGAGGGCAATAAAATTTTCTAAATGGCACGTCGCAAATTATAAGGATCAGATCAAACTTAACTATGTGAGGGTCGTGCAATTTGTCACTTTCGTTTGGCTCGGCGCACCTCGAATTGTTTTAAAGGGTACTAAATTCGGAGGGCCATAACTATTTGTGTTATCCGATATGGAACACCTCCTTTAATTAATGGGCTTAATTTGCTAGAGCTAAATGAGATTAAAAGTTTTACTTAAACTAACTAAAACCTCACATGAGGAAGGATTAATTAGCTTAAGCAAAAGGACCAGCCAAACACAAAACGGAGCAAGGACCTAACTGATGAAGCCCTGTTCAAACAACCATTGCTGCAGGCTCAATATGTTAAAATATTGGGCTCTATGTGAAGCCTAGCTTAGTGGTATGATTTCAGGAGGTCTGTGGTTACATTTGGGCCGATGATAATGGCCCAACACATGACTCAAATACATTTAAGGCCAGTTAACATTCATAAATCAGGAATTGAACCAAACACTAATAACCATTAAATCGAAGACAAGCATATTTCTTTTAAAATTAATGCATATATTCCATGAAAAACACAACCTCCAATCGCATAAATTATTCATCATCTCATGTCAAACCTCAGCTATGGCAAACCCAAACTATATATGATCCAAATTAACGTGTTGGCATGATCAAACTGATTCAACTTTCGAAGAAAATGGAAAGCCAAACATGATGAACTAAAGATAGTCTAAGGATACCTAGAAATTAAAACAAACCCATGATCCACTGAAAAACCCCTTTTTAAATAAAAATACCCAAGTTATATAAAATTTCATCCTAACCTTAGAACCAGACTAACCATTTGAGAGAGATAAAAACTGGAAATAATATCGTACTAATTATAAATCGACTGCCGAAATACTTTTAGGATTAAACACCATATCTATAGGGGAAAATTATGATGTTACTCCTAATTACAAAATCACCTACCTAATGAAAGAGTGCACATGTTTACCAAAACAGGATCTGTGAACCCAAACTGACACACTTTGAACTATGCATTTTTAATATTGAACACCCATGATTTCCAATAGAATTTAAGTATAACCATATCCTACACAGCTTCACATAAACCTTTACTACAATGTTAACAATCCGTTTATGCAAATAGAGTTCAAACAACATTACAACACCCAATACTCTGAAACTACACACTAAATCTGAATAACTAAACTACCCTAAATTACTAGCATGAAGCAAAACTCAACATAAACCAGAAATGAAAACTGAATCATTTAATCACCTAATGATAGCAACTAACAAGGGTTATATCAGAGTTTTATGATTCCTATTCAAACTATAACTTGCATTTCCAAAAACATGCTAATCAATGCTCAATTCCATGAAAAGTTTTGATAGTGTACTTGGAGATTACAAAAGGAAAAGAGGTAATCACAGTAAACAACAACAACAATACCACTCAGCACCCAGAAAATGGACCAACAAACTAGTTGTAAATCCAGCAGATGAGATACAAGAATCCAAACACCATTTTTAATTTCTCAATGAACCAACAGACCTCAAACCAGAGTTGAATTTAACCCATTTTAGCATCAGCTAACCAGAAATTTCTTCTATACTAGAAAAACTTTAGAAAATACCAAAAGAACTTAATAAAACAGTGTTATTTTCCTAAAACTCTTCAGCCATTTTTATATTTCTGGTTTCTATCTTTTAATCCTTTTTTCTACAATCAGCTAATGAGGCATTTTATAGAAGGGACATAGGGCAGCAATAAGGTCTTAGCTCTTTTTATTTTACCCCTTTTCGATTTGTTTTTTTATTTACTAGTCCTTAAATTTATGACTTGGTTGCCATGCAAGTCTATTTTCAGCTTCTAGAAGCTTCTTAAACAGTTACTAAAATATTCTTCATACCAATTACCGAAACTTCTCTCCAAACTCTAAAAATTACCCTCCTATGCCAATCAGGGTCTGAATACAATTGGCCCAAACTAATGGGTTCTATAAAACCAAATTCAATCCTTCCTAGGCCTTTTAATTTTTAGAAAGCTTCTTTTGTCAATGAAAAAACTAGTTTTCACAAGCTAACCCACAGTCTCAAAGACTCGTGAAGTTTGAGTTTTAAACAAAAATGAAAAAAGAAAAAGAACAAAAAGAAAGTTTTAAAATTCAGCCTCCGAAGCCATTACTGATTTCACAAGCTTGGAACCATGTAGGCAAGCATAGAAAATGAAACAAAAATGGCAAAAGTAATGGGCTAAACAGACGAGGATTCAATGTAAGAAAAGATGAACATTAACTGCCTAAGTGAAAGAAAATACCATATCTGAAGACGACGAATCGAACTCGCAAGCACTCTGCTCAATCGAAGGTAGTTTGACAAGACCTCGACAAATTTGAGACGAGTCGAAACTCACATTAATCAATGGCTCTTTGACCAAAAGCCATTAACTAATGTTAACTTTGACTCAAAGCATGCCCAAAATCAACGACAAAAACTAAAGAAGTGAAAGCTTAACAATTCCGGCTACTTTAGATTTGAAATTTGAGGGATTCTATTGGGTATTTTGGGAAACAGGGGTAGGGGTATGATTTAGCTAGGACCGATGGTTGCCTGGTATGAATTTTGGGATGATTTGAGCTCCGCCACCGCAGGAGATGGGGAAGGGGTGTGGGGCTGGCACTGGATAATGGGAGAGAAAAGAATTTTTGAAGATACTATGTTAATCTCAAGAATTTCGAACAATAATTATTAAAACGACTCATGGTTTCCCAACCATTGGATGATGACGGATGAAGGGCTCAGATTGTTTTAACATTAGTGAACTTGAAACGACGTAGTAACGCCCCTATACTACGTCGTTTCAATGGTCTGGGGCTTGACCAGTTGGATCGGATTGGGCATGGTTGGGTTGGACAGGTATGGGGTGGATCTTCTTCGGCCTGGGCGAATTAACTAGACATGGCCCATAATCCAGCTCTTTTTTTTCAATTTTTCAATTTCTCTTATTTCTTTTTTAGTTCCTTTCTTCCCTTTTTTATTTTTTCAAAATTAAACTAAAAATCAAAGTTAAATCCTAAAACAAAATTAACTTGAAAAAAATACTAATTAAGCCTAAATAAAAATTATCGCAATTAATTAAAACCAAACTAAAAGAAAAACTACTCAAAATTGAAGTTAAAATCACAAGGTGCACTTAAACTAAGTTGACTCCAAAAGAGTTTTCGGACAAAGATAAAGTGCGCGGATACAAGCGATTTTTACCCGTTTGAATATTCCGTGGGAAGCACTTTTGAAAGAGTTTTCAGCACCCTACTTCTGAGGTTACTTACATATTCTTGGCTAAAAAGGAATCATGTCAGTGTAGTTCAGGAATATTTTGTAGATGGGACTACCATGGAGCTGTGATTTCATTGTTGTTGTTGTTGCTGCTGTTACTTCTTACTGAACCCCTTTATTATTCCATGTCAAAATAAAAAGACGCTAGACTATACTATGATCTATGCATTAAACAAATCCTTTCTATATCTTCAAACCAGCTTCTGTGGTTTTTGTTTCCTTGTTGACTTGTATTCTCTCTATGAAATTCCTTTGTTTCAGCTTGAATTGTAATCTGAAATGTTTTCCCTTTATACAGGGGGGATGCCTGACTGCCAAGCTTGAATTGTACTTTAGAGGTGTTTTCCTTTTCTCCAGGTGGACGCCTGACTGCTGAACTTGAATTACATTCCCGTGCTCTCCTGGGGGCACCTGATTGCCAAACTCGAATTGTGTTCCCTTGTTCTCCAGGTGAGTGCCTGATTGCCAAACTTGAAATGAGTTCTCTTTTTCTCCAGGTGGGTACCTGATTACCAAAACTTGAATTGTATTCCCTTGTTCTCCAAGTGAGCTCCTGATTACCAAAACTTGAATTGTATTCCCTCGTTCCCCAGGTGGATTCCTGATTGCCGAAACTTTGAATTGTACTTGTTCTCCAGGTGGGATCCTGATTACTAAAACTTGAATTGTATTCCCTCGTTCTCCAGGTGGGCTCCTGATTGCCAAAACTTGAATTGTATTCCATTGTTCTCCAGGTGGGCTCTTGATTGCCAAAACTTGAATTGCGTTCCCTTGTTCTTTAGGTGGGTGCCTGTTGCCAAAAACTTGAATCATATTCCCTTGTTCTCCGGGTGCGTGCCTGATTACAACAAAATAGACAAAACAAATAAATTCTGTTGCCCCAGTTGGTAGCTGGGTACATATGTGAGTGTTAATTAAATCAAGTTACCAATCATTCTAAGAATTTTTATAGCTAGATCCCATAATCCAGGAGGGTCCTGACAACTCCCAATTAAACGACACTTTTAAATCTAACTTATTTTCTAAAGGTATTACTTCCACTATGTCTTGTTATCTAAGAAAGTATTAAAGCTGCATCCTATTATCCAGGAGGTCCTGGAAATTTTAAAACTAAGCTATATCTTCTAATCTAAGAAAATATTAAAGCTATGTACCATTATCCAAAGGGTCCTAATAACTCTTAACTAACGACAAATTTAACACTACGCTATATCTTCTAAGGGTACAACTTTCACCGCATCTTGTTATTTGAAAATATTAAGGCTACGTCTCATTATCTAGGAGGGTCCTGATAATCCAAAGTCAAATTTCATCCTAAGTGTGACAATTCCTTATGGCTGAATTATACTATCCTACAACAGAATTTACGCTAAATATTGTTATATAACAGAAGTCTTAAAGCTAGGTCCCATTATTCAGGAGGGTCCTGAAAGTCCTTGATTGGATTCTATCTCAAACATACACTTTGAAACTGACTTATATTCCTTTGGGGTACATTTATGCTGGATTTTGCTACTCATTTTTTTAAAACTAGGTCCCAATTTCCAGGAGGGTCCTAACAAAAATCAAAATCAAGTCTTATCATACTTCCCTACGAAAGAACTTACGCTAAACCTTGTTTTCTGATGGAAATCTTAAAGCTAGGTCCCACTATCTTACACCTGCAAACTTTGGAGCCAACTTATATTCCTTTGGATACATTTACACTAGGTTTTGCCACTTATGATTGTTTTGAATTTTAACTAGGTCCTATTTTCCAGGAGGGTCCGGAGAATTTATGGTCATACCTGTCTGGTGCTTGCTTTTCCCCTACGGGGGTTTCCTCGAGACAACCGGGACTTCCTGCCCCTATTTCAATCAAAGAAAAACTTGTCAGTTTGAAATGTGGTGGTTAGTTTGTAGAATTCTTCCTGAAAATGACCTCCCTGCTATTATGCTTTGTTAGACTAGCTTCCTCGAATTGGCCCTGAACCGTCTGACTTTTTGACTTACTTTCAAACACCCTATGACCTTGGAGGAATCGAGCATTCTGTATCGAAACCATCATATTACATCCCTGACCCCTTTATCAGAATATTTGCACCTCTCCCAAAATTACCAAACCATTCCACCGCTGAGTCTTCCGGTGATTCTTTATATCCCGTTTTACATCATGCTACCTTTGGTATGTTCTGACCGCACTGTGCTTTGCATTTTCGGAAGTTGGTATTGAGCTTTGAAATCCTTTCTTACTTGTTAAAACAAAATTGACCTTGACTATCTCAGAGAAATCGAAACCAAAAAAAATAAAATGCAATGACTTTGAGATTAAGGATAAAAGAATCCAAATATGGATGGTTGCTAAAAGGAAATCATAAAAGAGACTTATCTGAGTAGAATAGCTGGTACCAATGATCATGAGATGCATTTTGGATTAACCGGCCTAGTCCCTCCATCCAACCAACTTTCAGTTACCATACTTTGTTGCCCTGGAATTTCATTACCTGATTTCTTCACCCAAACCTTAACCTTGTTTATCCTACGGTATCTTGAAAGGTTTTCACCCACCGACCTCTTTCATTTGTTCATCTCTCAAATCACTTTCGCTTTAAGGTGCCTGTGAGAATTTTCACCAATAAGACTCTCATTTTTCATTTCTCTCATCTCCCATCGCCTTACGGTGCCTGTGAGGGTTTTCACCAATAAGACTCTCTCATTTTTGATTTCTCTCGACTCCCATCGCCTTACGGTTCCCGTGAGGGTTTTCACCAATAAGAATCTCTCATTTTCATTTCTCTCAGTTCCCATCGCCTTACGATGCCCGTGAGGGTTTTCACCAATAAGACTCTCTCATTTTTCATTTCTCTCAACTCCCATCGCTTTACGGTGCCCGTGAGGATTTTCACCAATAAGGCTCTCTCATTTTTCATTTCCTTGTTTAGAATAGAGTTGTTTCCCTGACAGGAATCATCTCTACTTGCTTGACTTGGCATCTTTTGGTGACCGATAAGAAAATCTTTCTTTGGACTGTAATGTGGGCTTTGGACGGGGTTAGAAAGAAATGTATCGAAGGCTCAAAACAATTCAAATAGGGTCAAAATTACAACTTCCATAATCAGATTTCTTACAACAACCACAATTTCTACCCCAGTTTCTTACTTGGGGACTTTTGGATTTTCTTTTGAAGGGACCGAACCGTGAGGTTGCCTACGTATCAATAAAAGGAATCAGGTCGAACATAGTTCATGTTAGAAATTGCTTTGTTGTTATGTTTTCTTTTTCTTTTCATCTTTTCTTTTCTTTCTTCCCTTTCTTTTTTTGTGTCGCTGTTTTTCCTTTACCTTTTCTTCTCTTTTTCTCTCTCTTTTTCTTTTTTTTTTCTTTTTTTCTCTTTTTTCTTCTCATTCTTTTCTTTTCTCGTTCCTTTACTTATCTTTCACGCTTGCGCTTTTGATTTTTCTACTGATTCCAAAAGAGGGATATGAAAGGAATAAATAAGGCTAAAAGGAGGTAACAAAAGATAAAGTGTTTAGATAGCAGAACAAAATGCCTTCGTCATTCCAATCTTCAAAATATGCCAAGTACAAACAAATACAATTTGACTAAAGAAAATCATACATAGTATCTCTTGACCGCATCATAATTGATGGCCATTTTTACACACTTGCCTTCTACATCTGTTAAATACAAAGCCCCATTGGACAACTCTCTCTTCACAATGAACGACCCCTGCCAATTCGAGGCGAACTTGCCCTTTGCCTCCGCCTGATGAGCGAGGATACGTTTCAATACCAATTGATCCACTTTAAACCTTCATGGGCACACCTTCTTATTATATGCTCTTGTCATTCTCTGTTGATATAGCTGGACATGACATACCGTTGCTAATCTTTTCTCGTCAATCAAACTCAGCTGCTCCAGGCAGGTTTTGACCCATTCATCATCATCAATTTTGGCCTCGGCAACAATCCGAAGGGATGGGATTTCAATCTCTATAGGTATCACTGCTTATGTGTTGTATACCAACAGATAAGGAGTTACCGCTACTGAAGTGCAAACAGTAGTGCGATAACCCAACAATGCGAAGGGCGGCTTCTCATGCCATTGCTTGGAAACCTCCACCATTTTCCGAAGTATCTTCTTTATGTTCTTGTTGGCTTCCGCGACTGCTCCATTTGCCTTGGGGCGATATGGACTGGAGTTATGATGCGTAATCTTTAACTGCTGACATACCTCTTTCATCAAGTAACTATTGAGATTTGCACCATTATCCGTGATGATTACCTTCGAGATCCCGAACCGTCAAATGATATTTGAATGCACAAAATCGACTACAGGTTTCTTGGTCACAGACTTGAAAGTTTTAGCTTCAATCCACTTGGTGAAATAATCAATGTCCACCATAATGAACTTGCACCCATTGGACGTCGTTGGCTCGATGGGCCCAATGACATCTGTTACCCAAGCAACGAAGGGTCATGGTGCAGACATTGTATGCAATTCATATGGTGGGGAATGAATCAAATCTCCATGCACCTAACATTGATGATATTTATGCACGAAACTGATACAATCTCGCTCCATGGTGAGCCAATAATAACCTGCTCAGAAAATCTTCTTTATCAAAATATATCCACTCATATGCGGTCCACAAACTCCGAAATGTACCTCGGTCATGATGGTTGTGGCCTATCTGGAATCTATGCATCTCAACAACCCAAGATCTGGCATTTTTTGTACAATACCCCTCCATATAAGAAAAATCCACTTGATAAGCGACGAATTGGTCTTTTTTGATCATCTGTGGCTTGTACTGGATACACCCACATCCTAATATATTCCTTGATATCGTGAAACCAAGGTTCACCATCAAGTTCCTCTTTCACCATATTACAGTAAGCATGTTGATCATAGACTTGGATATGCAACGGGTCAATATAAACCTTATCTGACTGATGTAACATCGATGCCAAGGTAGACAAAGCATTAGCAATATCGTTGTGGATTCTTGGAATATACCTGAACTCTACTGATCAAAATTGTTTACAAAGATCATGCATACATTGCCAGTATGGTATGAGCTTCAAATCTCGTATTTCCCATTCCCCTTGAATCTGATACACTAGGAGGTCCGAGTCCCCTAAGATCAAGACTTCTGGGACACCCATGTCTCTAACTAAACTCATACCCAAAATTCATGATTCGTATTCCACCATGTTGTTAGTGCAATAGAAATGAAGCTGAGCCATAACAGGATACTGATGCCCTATTTCAGAAAAAAGTACTGCTCCTATCCGAATGCCTTTCATGTTGGCAGCACTATCAAAGAAAAGTTTCCATCTTGGATTTTCAACCTGTTCCAACTCATTAATATGCATCACCTCCTCATTCGGGAAGTATGTCTTCAAAGGTTCATATTCGTCATCCACCGGGTTCTCAGCCAAATGGTCAGCCAATGCATATGCTTTCATCATAGTTCGCGTCACACAGACGATGTCAAATTCTGTGACCAGGATCTGCCGCTTTGCGAGCCTCCCTGTGGGCATAGGCTTTTGAAAAATATATTTCAACAGATCCAAGCAAGAGATGAGGTAAGTAGTATAAGATGACAAGTAATATTTCAACTTCTGTGCTACCCAATTTAGGGCGCAACACGTCCTCTCAAGATGAGTATACTTGACCTCGTAAGATGTGAACTTCTTGCTGAGGTAATAGATGGCATGCTCATTCCCACCAGTGATATCATGCTGACCCAACACACATCCAAATGAAATGTCCAAAACCGTCAAATACAGAATCAAAGGCCTCCCATGTTATGGTGGGAACAACACAGGTGGGTTTGAAAGTACCCCTTTATCTTATGAAATGCTTCTTGACAGTTCTCTGTCCACTTGACCGTAACATTCTTTTTCAATAACTTGAAGATGGGGTCACAAGTTGTCGTGAGCTGAGCAATAAACTTACTGATGTAATTCAATCTTCCTAACAGACTCATCACCTCAGTCGTGTTCCTCGGAGGCAGTAATTCCTGGAAAGCTTTAATCTTTGACGGGTTCAACTCAATACCTTGACGGCTGACTATGAATCTCAAAAACTTTCCAGAAGGCACACTCGAATGCGCATTTTGCAGGATTGAACTTAAGATTGTACCTGGAGAGCCTTTGGAAGAATTTTATCAGATCTCTGACATGGTTAGACTGCTTCCAGGACTTTACAATTACGTCATCCACATAAATCTCGATCTCCATGCCTATCATGTCATGGAATATGGTTGTCATAGCTCTCATGTAAGTTGCCCTAACATTTAAGACTGAAAGGCATAACCTTGTAGCAATGTGTTCCCCACGGTGTGATGAATGCTGTCTTTTCCATATTAAGATCTAGTGATAGCCCACATAACAATCTACGAAAGAACCAATCTCACGTTTTGCACAATTATCAATCAATATGTGGATGTTCGACAGTGGGAAGTTATCCTTTGGACATGCCTTGTTGAGGTCACGACAATCAACATATACTCTGGTCTTACCATCCTTCTTTGGCAAAGGCACAACATTGGCTAACCAGGTAGGATACTGCGTGACTCGAATGACCTTTGCCTAGAACTGCTTTGTGACTTCCTCTTTGATCTTTACGCTCATGTCAGTTTTAAACTTCCTTAACCTTTGTTTGACGGAAGGGCATGGTGGGTCAGTGGGCAATTTATGAACCACCAAGTCAGTGCTTAGACCCGGCATGTCGTCATATAACCATGCAAATATATCTTTGTATTCAAACAGTACTTCGATTATCTCAATCATGTTTGTTTCTTGATGGGTGGGCAGCGGGTTCTGGTTAATATTGGGCGCTTCCGAAGCTTGTACCTCAATCCGATGCGAATCAATGAGCTCATTGATAGCATTTTTTAGATAACAACATTTCTATGTGTCATGCGTTAGAGCGCCAGCACAATACTCACAACTGACTGAATAATCAAGATTCCTCGGGGAAGGATTCGACAACTTTGCTTCAATAGGCCTCAACATATCTAACTGTCTCAACCTGTGGAATAAGCTAGGATAAGATTCTCCTAATAGAGTGAAGGTTTTCTTCTTCTGCAGCCTCTCATTCTAAAAGGCTTGATTGGCCTGGAAAGCTTGTCTCGGGGGGTTTTTTAGTAAGCTCTTGGTGGTGGATAGGTATTTTGTGGAGCTGGGTAAGTATTTTGTGGGGTTGGCGCACACCATTGTGCGTAGGTGGGGGGTTGAGTATATGTTTATGTGTGATGGACAGAAAAATGGGGGTCTGGGGTGGGTAATAGTGTTGTGGTAGGCTATGTGGAGTGTGGGGGTAGGTTTGGTGGTGGGGTCGAGGCTGGTAGTAATGTGATGAAGCCCTGGATTTGAACCAAGCTCCTGAGTCAATCGTTGGTACCTCATCTTTCTTCTTTTTTCCGATCGCTCCCCCAATTCCACTTTGAATGGCCTAGGTGGTTGCTTTGATCGTTGAATAGCTCATGATTTTGTTAGACTTGAGCCCCTCCTCTACCATGCTTCCCATTTTCACCACTTTATTAAAAGACTTGCCCACAACCGATACCAAGTGACCGAAATAAGTAGGCTCCAAGGCCTGTAAGAAGTAATCCACCATTTCACTTTCTTTCATTAGAGGGTCGACCCTCGCTGCCTGCTCTCTCCAACGGAAGCCATACTCCCTAAAACTCTCATGGTGCTTTTTCTCAAGTTTCTTCAAGGGCAAACGATCCAGAATAATTTCAAGATTATACTGGAAGTGGCAAGCAAATGCCTGGGCTGGATCATCCCACATATACCACCTTCCATGGTCTTGCTGGGTATACCATTCCAATACTGAACCACTTAGACTTTGACTGAAATATTCCATTAGCAACTCATCCTTCTCTCCAGCTCCCCTCATTTTGAGGCAAAACCCTCTCAAGTGTGATACTGTATCACCATGCTCATCGTATAAATCAAATTTGGGCATCTTAAACCTTGTCGGCAATTGCACATCTAGAAACAAACGTAGATCTTTGTACGCCACACTTACTTGACCTCCCAACCCTCGCATGTCTCTGAATATCGTTCTAAGCTTTTAGTTTTCCTGAACATCTCTTCCTGTTCAGGATTTTTGGCTGGTTTCTCGGCTTCTGCAGGGAGATCAAAACGAGGAGTGTATGAATAGGGTTCTGGGGCTTTAAAAGTAGGCTCCGAGGGGTAATACTGGTTATTATGGGTTTGGAACAAAGGTTCACTAGAAGATCTATAGAGTATAGCGGGTGGGTGTGCTACGAAGATAGGAGCAACTGGTGGAGGAGGGTGGGGAACTGGTTTGGGTGGTGGAGCTGGTAATGTCTGGAAGGTTGTGCCCTGGTAGTGTTGGTAGATGGGAAAGCTTGGGGGTAGATCAGTGGTAGGATGATCATAGGACTAGGCTAATAGCGGGATGAAGGCAGGGTTGGTGGGATAAGCTGGTGGTGGTTGCCCTTTTACCCATGCTTGGTGCATTTCGGCCATTTGTTGTTTTAGTTTATAAACCTCTTCTTTGATTGTATTAACATCCAACTCTTCCACCTCTCTTGAGGGGTCGATGATACTTGCGTCAGGCTCTTGGTTGGCCATAGTCAACTTGTTATTGGAACGGATGTTGTAGGGTGGGTTGCCAGAATGCCGCAGAACTAACCACCTGCTTGGAATTGGATAGACAACAACAAACTTGTTAGGGGTTAGGGTTTAACAGATTGGCAACCACATATTCGGGGATAAATGCACCTAAGGAGTTATCGGTTTCTATTATGCATTGGATCGGCTACTTGCGTCATCCCGGCTTTACTATATACAACTTCTCTTTTTATTTTTCTCTCTTTTTATTTTCTCTTTTTATTCAACTTTTTTTTTCATGATTTCTCTTTGTTTTTATTCTTTCCCCATTTTGTCGTTGTTTCCTTCTCACGGTTTCTTATTTCTCCTTTTCTTTTCTCTCTTTTTTCTTATTTCTTTCCTTTTTCTTTTTGGTTATGGTCGAATCCTATGGAGATTGTCTACGTGTCATAACCCCGCATAAATTAGACCGAGCATAGTTCTGGAAGATAAAGGTAAAAAATAAATAACAAAGTATTTTGGGATTTCAAAGTTTCATAAAAGTAAAACAGTTTTGATTACAACCACCAAATTATAAAACTAACAGACTTGAGAAGAGAAATTAATAGACTCTGACTCAAAACAAGACCAACAGACTCTGAAAACAACAGACTCCTAATAAAAGAAAATGAAGACTTCGCTAACAGACTCCAGTGAAAATCATGAATACATTAGTGCCTCTAATGCTCCTGGGCCCGCGGGACATCATTCGGTCTCGCCACGGGCCAACGTGCTAAATCCCTTGGAGGTGGTGGAGGTCTTCCATTACCCGGTGGAAAAAGGTAATTGCAGCGGCTCAAAACATGGATCTAGTCATATCTTCACAACTACTGCACTTCGTTGCGATGTAATCAACGATCCTTCGGACTCTCTCTCTTTTGACACCCTTTTCTTGCAGCAATAGCCCAATCTGGTGGGCCCTGGCTTTCAAAGTTTGTTCGGCTACCTGATTCTGTTCTTGAAATTTATGCAAATCTCTTTCTAGTTGTGCTATTGCTATATAACAGTGCTCTCTTTCAGCCTTATAGTTCGTCTGCTTAACCATTTTGTTTTCAATGGTGATGACCCTTTTCTTCAATCCTGCAACCTTGTTGTCGTACTTTTCTTTCAACTGTTCAATTAGGCGTGCTCGTTCTTCTACATTTTAGGCCAGGTTATTTCGAGCCATGGTTAGTTCACCCTCTGCTTTGTTCAAATCAAAACCTTATTCCCCTACCTTCCGCCTAAGATTGTATATGAGCTTCTCATCTCTTACACTTCTGGTGGGATTTTCTACCGTTATTTCATTTTCTGAATCTGGGCTCGAAGGGCTTCATTTTCTTTGGTTAGTCTTCTCTTTTAACACTCATCTGTTGTGGCTTGCAAACCATTTTTGAATTGGAGGTCTTTGACTTGCCTTTTCAGCTTTCCTACTGTGGCCCTGTACTCACTTTCCTTGGGCGATCAATCCTGTTGTTCTTGTGATACCTTAGCAAACTCCTGAAGATGGGGTCTTTTGGCCGGCCTTCTGAACTACACTTTCCTTTTATACCAAGCAAGGTATCCTGGTGCGACTTCACCTTTGGACAGCTCACGTACTTGAGTGTTCGCCGTCAAGTACTAACATTCACTCTAAATTTGGCGGACTGTTGCTTCATAAAACTGACCATTGGGACCGATCTCGACCACGTGGCGACTAATGTCTTCATCCATGGGAATCATTTGGCATCTCCCGAACTGTCTCAGAACCCAATATGTGGCATAAGGTTGGATGCTCCCGAGACCCATCAAAAGGAAATGAGGCCCGATAGCTGGCATATATATGATCTCATTGACGGAAAGCCACCCAAATGTCCACTCAATTTGACTTGCACTGATGGCACGGACATGTGATACCTATTCTATGACCCTTTTTGTCAAGCTAAACCCATCAACTCTGGTATGAAATTCCTCTATGAAGATCTTTTTTATCGACCCATAACTCATGAATTGAGGACGATGACATAGATGTTCGATCATCCACATCCGTAACAGCAAGTTGCATCCTTCAAAGAAGTCTCCTCCGGCTTTGCAAGCTGTAAGGTCACGAAAGATTTCAGATAAGATCATGGGTGCGAGGGTACTTTAGCCTGAGTAAGAATAGTGCTGACAACCCCAGCTATCTATATATCAATATTCCCATCTTTCTGGGGAAGCACCAAAAGGCCCAAGAAGACTACCATAAACGCAAAATACTTGTGTTCTTCCCATTTGAGGCGGTTTCCTTTACTACAGATTTTATATTCCGGGTTGTTAAACCCTCATATATGTCCATACCTCTTGTATATAAACAATTGAGTACAAAAACCGGCTACCAGATCCGGGTTGTGAACCCCTTGCTTATCTTTAATGAATCTAAGAATTTGTGTATGGTGACGACGCTTTGTGCAATCAAATACTTGTGTCTTAGAGGAACTTTAGGACCCCCTGATAAATCCGGCTATTTCTTCCAAGGTTGGGGTAAGTTCAAAATTTGAGAAATGAAATATATTGTGGGTGGGGTCCCAGAATGTAACCAACGCCTTTATGATGTCCCCTCTAGGATTAATCTTCAACAACCCGGTAAGACCTCCCAAGTATGAATTGACCTTATCTTTCCCTAATTCACCCAGACATTCCACCACATATGCAGCTCCAAAGGGATCTTGTCCATGACTATTATTGACAAATTTTGGTTCGTCCTCATTCTACACATTTATTGGGGTGATTAAGAAAAATCATGATTCATTTGACTCAAAAAAAAAGTTAACATTGTTTCTTTGTTTTAATTTTCAAACTAAAATAAAAATCTTGTTTTGCAAATACGTCCTTTCAGCACCTCGAGGATGAATATTTTAAGGTTGTATTGGCTAACCAGCCAAAACCTTGAAAAATGACCAAAGGCGGCTGTTCTTGCAAAAGCAGCCTTCCGTCGCCCTTTTGGGGACATTCTGCTATTTTTGACAAGAATGACATTACCTTAATCATTTTCAAATACAAACAAAAATTTGTTCTTTTTGGGCTATTTTACAAAAAGGGGAAGTTGGACTTGACGAGGATTACCTAAGTATCCCACATCCGGTGAAAATCAAACTGGCGTAGTTCGGGAAATTTTGAAAAAACTAACTTACTTCTTTTCTTCTTGAAAACAATAAAATTCTCTCTCTTTTTTTCAAAAGTTCGGCAGCGTTTCAGTATATTTTGGGGACATTGGTTTTCGAAACAGGTAATTACCTCCCTTAATCCTCACACTACTAATTCTTTGTCGAACCCTCTCTTTTTATTCAAAAGCCGATTAGCATGAAAACCCAAAGCAAATAGATGCAAAAGTAGCACGTAAAATATGCATCAGGATGGTCTTTGATTCTAGGTACACCTGTCCTCGACGGACCCAACCCCTGTGTTGAGTCCCCTAAGTCAAATGCACAGGATGAAAATTGGCATTCCTACTAGGGATCTGGCATGAGGCTGAGTTATTTTAAGTTCAAAACTTGGGTATATGTTCTAGACTGTGTACCGAGCGGACAACCCGAGTCGAGGATGGGGCTACAGGCCGAGAACTAAAAGGCCATCTGGCTTAGTAACTTGTTCGAGCCTCTTTCTTATTTCAAGGTATGACACTAACAGAATAAGGAGTCTCGACCAATGAGCACATCCCCGAAGAAGAGAAGAGAAGGGTTTCGTAGCAGTTTATATACAGTTCAAATAATATCAAAGCGGTAAAAGCATCATTTAGCACATTAGTCCCAAACATGTAATAAAATCACATAATAATAAAAAAAGCCAAATACAACAATTATTCTAAGCTCGAATTCTTGAACCCTGAACCAAAGATTCTGGGTTCTAGTCCCCAACAGAGTCGCCAGAGCTGTCACACCTCCCTTTTTTCTACACCCACGTAAAGGGCATATTATGGAGTTTTTCCAATTAAAAGACAATCGAAACGAGATTATATTTATTAAATTCAGAGTCGCCACTTGGGATAATTTTATGGTGTCCCAAGCAACCAGCTTAAATCTCGAATCGAGGAAATGATTGAATCTGTATTAAATTCCGCGAACCAGAAATCCAGGTAAGGAATTCTGTTAACCCAAGAGAAGGTGTTAGGCATTCCAAGGTTCTGCGGTTCTAGCACGATCTCTCAACTATTATATTCGGCTTACTTATCTGATTTTAAAATATTTTGAACCTGTGCCAGTTTTAACTTAAACCACTTTCAATTAATTTTATTTAAATGAGAATTGCAACGTCATTTTAAAATATGTTTCAAACCACGTCACATAAATATACCCGCAGTCCGCAACATATTTTATTTAACGTGGGATTAGGATTTGGTCACTTAAATGCACACCCGAGTTTAGGCAGGTAAATTATTAAAATGACGCGCCTAAAGCAACTACTCGTTTGCAACTTTGTGAGGGCCATAAAAATTTGCTAAATAGCACACTGCTAATTCTAAGGATTAAACCAAACTTAACTAAGCGTGAGCCGTGCAATTTGTCACTTTCGTTTGGCTTGGCGCACCTCGAATTGTTTTAAAGATTACTAAATTCGGAGGGATAACTATTTGTGTTATCCGATATGGAACACCTCCTCTAATTAATGGGCTTAATCTGCTAGAGCTAAATGAGATTAAAAGATTTACTTAAACTAATTAACAGCTCACATGAGGAAGGATTAATTATTTTAAGCAAAAGGACCAACCCCACACAAAACAGACCAAGGGCCCAACTGATGAAGCCATGTTCGAACAAGCATTGCTGCAGGCTCAACACGTAATAATATTGGGCTCCATGTGAGGCCCAGCTTAGTGGTATGATTCCAGGAAGTCTGTGGTTACATTTGGGCCGGCGATAATGGCCCAACACATGACTCAGATACATTTAAGGCCAGTTAACATTCATAAATCAGGAATTGAACCAAACACTAATGACCATAAAATCGAAGACAAGCATATTTCTTTTAAAATTAATGCATATATTCCATGACAAACACAACCTCCAATCGCATAAATTATTCATCATCTCATGTCAAACCTCAGCTATGGAAAACCCAAACCATATATGATCCAAATTAACGTTTTGGCATGATCTAGCTGATTCAACTTTCGAAGAAAAAGGAAATCCAAGAAAGATAAACTAAAGAGAGTCTAAGGATAATCAGAAATTAAAAGAAACCCCAGATCCATTGAAAACCCCCTTTTGAAATACAAACCAAGTTTTATAAAATTTCACCCTAACCTTAGAACCATACTAATCATTCGAGCGAGATAAAAACTCAAAATAACATCGTACTAATTATAAATCCACTGCCAAAATGCTTTTAGGATTAAACACCATAACTATAGGGGAATGTCATGGTGTTACTCCCAATTACAAAATTACCTACCTAATGAATGAGTGCACATGCTTACCAAAACAGGATCTATGAACCCCAAACTGACACACTTTGAATTATGCATTTTTAACATTGAACACCCAGGATTTCCAGCAGAATTTAAGCATAACCATATCACACACAACTTCACATAACCTTTACTACAATAACGTTAACATTTCGTTTACGCAAATAATGTTAAATCAATATTACAACATCTAATACTCTTAAACCACACACTAAATCTGAATAACTAAACTACCATAAATTACTAGCATGAAGCAAAACTCAACATAAACCAAAAATGAAAACGGAATCATTTAATCACCTCATGATAGCAACTGACAAGGGTTATATCAGAATTTTAAGATTCCCATTCAAACTTCAATTTGTGTTTCCAAATATTCAAACATGCTAATCAATGCTTAATTCCATGAAGAGTTTTGATAATGTACCTGGAGATTACAAAAGGAAAAGAGGTAATCACAGTAAACAACAACAACAGTAGCACTCAGCACCCAGAAAATGGACCAGCAAACTAGTTTTAAATCAAGTAGATCAGATACAAAAATCCAAACACCAATTTAAGTCCCTCAATGAACCAAAAGACCTCAAATCAGAGTTGAATTCGACCCATTTTAGCATCAGCTAACCAGAAATTGCTTCAATAGTAGAAAAACTTTAGAAATACCAAAAGAACATAATGAAACAGTGTTATTTTCCTAAAATTCTTCAGCCGTTTTGATATTTCTGGTTTCTATCTCTTAATCATTTTTTCTACGAATCAGATAATAATGCATTTTATAGGAGGGATTTAGGGCAGCAATCAGGCTCTTTTCATTTTTCCCCTTTTGATTTGTTTTTTATTTAGCGGTCCTTCAATTTGTGACTTGCTTGCCAAGTAAGTCTATTTTCAGCTTCTAGAAGCTTCTTAAACAGTTACTAAAATGTTCCTCATACTAATTACCTATAATTCCCTCCAATCTCTGAAAATTACCCTCCCATGCCAATTAGGGCCTAAATACAATTGGCCCAAACTAATGGGTTCAGATAAAACTAAATTCAATCCTTCCTGGACCTTTTAATTTTCAGGAAGCTTCTTTTGTTAATGAAAAATCCACGTTTCATAAACTAACTCACAGAATCTGAAAGACTCGTGAAGTTTGGGTTTTAAACAAAAATGAAAAAAAGTAAAAGAACAAAGAGAAAGTTTTCAAATTGAACCTTCGAAGCCATTACTAATTTCACAAGCTTGGAAACAAACAGGAATGCATAGAAAATAAAACAAAAATAGAAAAAGTAACGGGCTAAACATACGAGGATGCAATGTAAGAAACGATGAACATTAACGGCCTAAGTGAAAGAAAATACCATCTCTGAAGACGACGAATCGAACTCGCAAGCACTCTGCTCGATCGAAGGTACTTTGACCAGATCTCGACAAATTCGAGATGAGTCGAAACTCACATTAATCAACGGCTCTTTGACCAACAACCATTAACTAATGTTAACTTCGACTCAAAGCATGTCAAAAATCAACGACAAGAATTAAAGAAGTGAAATATTGACAATTCCGACTATTTTAGATTTGAAATTTCAGGGATTCCATTGTGTACTTTGGGAAACAGGTGTAGGCGTATGATTTAGCCAGGTCCGGTGGTTGCATGGTATGAATTTTGGGACGATTTGAGCTCCGCCACCGCAAGAGATGGGGAAGGGTGTGGAGGCGACGCTGGTTCAATGGGAGAGAAAAGAACTGATGAAGATACTAGGTTAATCTCAAGAATTTCAGACAATTATAATTAAAATAACTCATGGTTTTCAACCGTTGGATGATGAGGGATGAAGGGCTCATATTGTTTCAACATTCGTGAACTTGAAACGACGTAGTAACACTCTTATACAACGTCGTTTCAGTGCTCTGGGGCCTGACCACTTGGACGAGGTTGGGCATGGTTGGGATGGATAGGTATGGGGTGGATCTCTTGGGCCTGGGCGAATTAACTAGACATGGCCCAAAATCTAGCTCTTTTTTTTTTCAATTTTTCAATTTCTCTTATTTCTCTTTTAGTTCCTTTTCTTCCCTTTTATATTTTTTCAAAATTAAACTAAAAATCAAAGTTAAATCCTAAAACCAAATTAACCTGAAAATATACTAATTAAGTCTAAATAAAATTATCACAATAATTAAAAGTAAACTAAAAGAAAAACTACTCAAAATCAAAGTTAAAATCACAAGGTGTAACATAAACTATTTTTTGTGATTTGTTTCCTTTTTATAAAATAACTTAAGTACTAATTAATCCTAAAATGCTAAATTAAATCCTAAATGTAAATTTCATGTATTTTTGTATTTTTCATTAATTATACAGAATTAACATGCACGGACAATATGCGAATAGTAACAGAAAATGCCAAATAAATCCACAAAAATTACAAACAATGAAAAATTATTTTGTATTGAATTTGTGGGAGTAATTCATATAGGACAAAAATCACATACTCACAGTCCACATCCGCATTATCTAATGTAATGCTTTCTTCCTCCAAAACGTGTCGAACCCGCTTCCCTTGGGTAATTGTAATTTAGAAACCTTATTGGCCACCGTATATCTTAAGCCATTAATTTCTTCGCCCTCGCTTATAACATTCACGGTCCTTTTTGGAGAAGGAGGTTTAGGGGGCTCTTATATGTTCTTCATGTAAGCCTGCTTACCTTTTTCACTAAATAAATCAGTAAGATACCCTTGCTTCAAGAGATGGTCAACTTCTCCTTGTAACAATCTACAATATGTTGTTTTATGACCATGATCATTGTGAAATTCACACCAGTGATAAGGATTAGCCTATTCGGATCTCTATTCCTCGAACTATGATCATACCTTGAATTGTCCTACTTTGATCGTAAATCGTTTCCCGTTGGGCCCATATAAGGTTCGTATCTATTTTTACCGGACCTTTTTTCGATTTCTACACGTCTCAAACTTACTTTTTCGACTTTTTATGATCATGAGATAATATATTCTTCTATCCTTAGCTTTGTGTTGTATCTGTTCTAAACGTCGTTCCAAGTTGTTTCTGGAAATTTACGAAGGCTTTCCTTAAGTCGTTTCGTGGCTTCTAAGCTTTTCTCATTCAAATTACTGGTAAATGCTAAAGTTTCCCAGTTGTCTGGTATGCATGGTAACGTCATTCTTTCATGATGGATTCTATCTACAGACTCTCTAAGCAACTCTGAATCTCCTTGCTTGATATTAAAAATATCTTTCATTATTTTTTTGACTTTTTGAGCTCCCGAATGTACTTTGATAAATGAATTTGCAAGCTTAACAAAATAATTTATAGAATTTTTGGGTAAGAGAGAATACCATGTCAATGCTCTCTTGGTGAGTGTTTCACCAAATTTCGATTTCTTGTTTGGTAAAATCATTGCCTTTCACGCCGATCGTGAATACAGTCACCTGATCTCGAGGATCGTGAATGCAGTCACTTGATTGGAATATCAGGCATTTAAAACTTCTTTGAAATTGGCACCGGAGCAGTACTAGGTTTCCAAGGTTATTGTGAGTATTTTTCCATGTCTATCCCTTTAATTACAGGTGGTACTCCAGGTATCTGATCTATGCGATCGCTTTGTTCCTTAAGCTGCTTTTGCAGGGTTAGAACTAAATTTTGTAAATCAGAATTAACTATGGTACCTGGCTTGCCATCACGAGACTCGCTTGGAGTTCCACCAGTGCCTTGATGAACGAGCTCAAAACATGGGTTTTCCAATGTATTCTGATTTGGAGTTGGCGTTGGTGGCGCAACTGGCAACTGGCTAATAAAAGCAAAGAGAGCATTACTGACTTTTTGAGCAATTAGATTTTTAAGGCATCATCGACTGCTAGTTCGTTCACGTCTCCAACATTTTGAATCGCCTCAACTCCGTTTGATTTGCAACCCTATTATTTGTCTCATAGCCATCTGGAGTTCCTTCTCGTGATTGACATTGTGAATCACGTGGTAAAAGGGGTGGAGTCTTGTTACCAACATCATTTCTTTTTGTTGAAGATGTTGTTGATTGTTGTCGTTGATATTTGATATAGTAAGTTATTTGATAAGAGAATTGACTTAAGAAAGCAAAATGATTATCAGATTCCCGGCAATGGAACCAATTTATTTAACCAAAAAGTGAAATTTCGGCCAAAGCTTATTTTAGAAGAACTTGGGTTACTCATAATCAAATAGAAATGAGAATAATGGATGTAAATAAAGTTGAATAAAAATCTAAATAAAGTAGTATATTCCAATAGTATTTCGTGTCCTTACAAAATGATCAAGCTTCCCCTTTTATAGCTATTTTTAGATGATACGTTTTGCCTTTATATTAATTAGGCCATAATAGACAACTAAAGGCATTTAATACTACGTTATAAATGGTAATAATTATAATTCAATACAGATTATCTCACGTTTTTGGTATTTAATGCCTAAAATACTGTATCCGTACCCTCTTTTGCTATCACGTTCATTCCCTTATCCTGATTCTTGACCATAAAGAGGTACGAGCATCGAGTCTGTAAAGAGGTGCAAGCATTGAGTCTTTTGAATCTTTGCTCGCGTCTGTTGTAACTCGTGCCTCTTTATTCTTTGTCGATCCTCGTTCTTTGACCAATCTACATTTCATGACATGTCATCTTAAAAATGAATTCAATATAGATGAACTTAACTTTTCCCAATACAAGCAGTATGATAAATGATTAATCCAGTTCTTGTTTTCTTCTTTTGTGTTCCTTTTGCTTCTGAGAGAAGGGTTAGAGCTATCATGAATGTTATACTTGTATGGGTCAAAATCATATCAGAGAAATTTGGCACCCGGAGGCAACAACTCGAGGTCGGATAGCCATCAATGAGGTCGTGGTCGGATAATCATCAACAAGGACAAAGTCGAACAGCCATCAATAAGGCCGAGGTCGGATAGTCATCAATCAGGTCGATTTAGGGCATGCCGAGGTCGGGCTGGCTGAGGTCAGATAGTCATCAATTAGGCCGAGGTCGGACAAGTCATCAATAAGGTCGAGGTCAGACGGTCATCAATAGAACCAAGGTCGGACAATCATCAATAAGGCTGAGGTCTGGTAGTGATGAAACAAGGAGTTTGTTTTGGAATCCTCAAAGTGAATATTCTATTGAATGTTCCCTCTAACTGTACTTTTTTATGATTTTCTATGGATACCCCTTATAAATAGAAACAGATGACTTCCAAAAAAAGGGGGCTCTTTCTTTCCCTCTCACTCTCTAAGAAAATATGTGAACACACATCTCTAAAGAGATTAGAGTATCTTTGATCTTATACCTTCATCAGATCCAAAAACGATCCTAAGGTTTTATGTATTTGTCTATCATTCATCTTTATCAAATGAAAGAAAATACTCCTCACTAGGAGTGGCAAACGGACGGGTCAGGTCAGATATGGTTCAGATCGAAAATGGGTAATGAAAAAATGAATCAATTATCCGACCCGATCCATATTTAATACAGATAAAAAACGGGTTAACCGATGACTTCTTGTATATGATCACTTTTAGGAGAATTCTTAGTCTCCGTAACTTGAGGAACCCCCAATTTAAGGCTTTACAAATTTAAAATTAGACTCATTCATTATTCATTTTCTAAATGGATAATATGGTTCCTATCTATATTTGATTCATTTTTAAAAAGTTCATTATCCAACCCATTTTTTATTGAATAATATAGGTGCTTAATTGTTTTCTTTGAACCATTTTACCATCCCTACTCCTCACTCAAGATTGAGCGAATCTTTTTCTTTATTTATATTTTATATCTATTAAATCTGGCCATAGTCATTGCCAGCATTTATACTAAGCGATATTTTTATAGTCATATTATTCATCTCTTTTTTATCCTGACGAAATTGTTGTCGTTATTATATGCACAACGAAATTGTTGTTGTTATTATATGCACAATATATGACATATATTATATTACAGAAATTGTAGAAAAATTATAGATAAATTGTATTATATTGTTTATTTATTTTTCTTTTATTCATTTAACTATTTTATGATAGTTGAACAATATTGTATAAAAATTATATTTAAGTGGTATTATATTGTAATAACTCAGCAGAAATAATGTACGAAATTTTTTAGATAATTGTAGATAAGTTGGATAATATATAATTAGTTGTGTGAAAATTATTTTTACTATGTATAAATCAGATACAAAATATATAAAGAACATATTGTATAAATTTAATATAAAATTTGTATGTAAGTTTTATATTATTGTAGTTGTATTTCAATGGGTAAAAATAATATATGAAAGTTGTAAAAAATTATAGATAAATTGTATTCCTCTATAACGAGAGATGTTGGCATATCAAGTAACGTTAGTGTTTCAGACGAACATGCATGAAAATAGAGATAAATTTTGTTATGGACAGTTCGTAGAAAATTTGTAGATAATTTGTAGAAACATTGAAATTCTATATTTTTATATTAATTTTTCAAATGATATACAGTTTTATGGTAGAATAAATGTAGAAAACAAGTCATTGTGAGTCTTATTTGACTCACTTCTCACATTCAGCCTATTCTACAAATTAACGCCTCTTTAAATACAATACAACCATACTTTCTTAAATTTAAAGGTATATCAATATATATCACTTAGAAAACATCTTCTCTTTTGCACAAATTAGCTCCAAAATACACGAAGTGGAATAACAAGCTCCCATCAAAACATTTAACACAAAATACAAAGCTCAAATTTTATGTTATTATAGTTATATTTAACTGGGTAGAAATAATGTGTGAAAGTTATAAAAAATTGTAGATAAGTTGTATTCCTCTATAAAGGGAGATATTGGCATATCAAATAACTTTAGTGTTCCACGAACATGCATGAAAATAAAGATAAATTTTGTTATGAACAGTTTGTAGAAATTTTGCAAGATAATTTATAGAAATATTAAAATTCTATATTTTCATATTAATTTTTCAACCGATATGTAGTTTTGTTGTAGATTAAATGTAGAAAATAGGCCATTGTGAATCTTATTTGACACATTCCTCACATTCAACCTATTCTACAAATTCACGCCTCTTTAAGTACAATACAACTATACTTTCTTGAATTTAAATAGCAATATATATAACTTAAAAAACATCTTCTCCTCTGCACAAGTTAGCTCCAAAACAGACAAAGTGGAATAACAAGCTCCCATCAAAACTTTTAACACAAAAACACAAAAGCTCAAAAATAAATAAACAACAGTCTATAATTTTTCTACAATTTATCTACAATTGATGCAATATGATATACGTAATGTCGTCTTCTTCTTCTTCTTCTTCTTCTTCTACTTCTTCTTCTTCTTCTTCTTCTTCTTCTTCTACTTCTTCTTCTTTGAATTTCAATATGAAATTCAGCCAAAACCAAGTCTAACCTTCATCAAAACCACTCAAAATTGAGATATAAACACCAAACATATTCTCAATTATTTACGACAACACCCAATCCAAACAAATAATGATTTTTAAAAATCCAAATTTAAATTGAAAGCTTCAAAGCTTTTTAATGGCGGTCAATGGTGGAATTGCTACTCTCTTTTCCTTTCCTCTTATATTGCTGAAGGAACCCGAAATTATAACCATCAAATCGACCAGGGTTGTGCTCATCTTCCCTGGACACAAAAATATTGGGACAAGATTGCAAAGGTGTCGATAGTGCCTTGGCTGTGGAAGAAATAATGGGATTTTGATACAGAAATCATAGGTGTGGGAGGAAAACGTGGGTGAAGGTGTGGGAATTTGAGAGAAAAATGTGGGGGAGTGGTATTAGAAGGAATATATGGTATCATTTAAATTATGAATGTAATTAATACCCTAAAAAACCACTAATAGTATATAATTAGTAATTAGGTATACTAAATATACTTATATCAAACCTTAAACATTGAGGGTAATATAGTTTCGTATATGGCATAGGAATATAAAAATTCCTATTAGATTTGGTTAGAACTAGACAGGTTGGTCCATGACATATTTTTAGTGTAGAAATGGCGTGGATAGCCATTTTTAACATGATATTTAGTTTTATTCAGTGTTTTTAATGCTGAGCAAAAATAAATACTACTTAATTTTTTTAAACCCCTACCAAATTAGGAGGATTTATAATATTCCCACACTTCCCTCCGGCGTGGCTCGAACCCAGGACCTAACGGGGTGGAGGTGCTTTTACCAACTAAGCAAGCGTCACTACTCTATTAAAATTGATACGAAAAGTTATTTTTACCCTTTTCTTCATGAGTGCAGTGTAAATATTAAGGACAGTATCCTTAATATTTACATTGCGAAGTTAAGGACAATATCCTTAATATTTACACTGCACATGTGAAGGTAAGCACTCGATGTCCTAAAATTTATCAGCGGAATGTACAAATTTCTTGACACTTTGTCCTTAATATTTACACAACATTCATGAAGTTAAGGACATCATGTCCTTAATATTACTCAGCACCCATATCTAGCGCATGTGTGTTTTTGTCCGGCGAGTAAAAATTTAGTAGTACTGGCTAAAGAGTAAATACATTTTAAACAATGGCTAAAGAGTAAAGATATCTCTAATTAGAGGCTAACTGTGCACTTTCTCTTTTTTAGTTCATCTTGATGTAATTCATCTTGACCCAAGTAATCTACTGACCCACCTATTCTAACCCATCCAAATTCAATCTTACCGAACATTTGATACCCCTAAATGCTCAACATATTATAAACCGAGCTCATAAACATTGTATAGCAGAAAATTTGTACAAATAGGATCATTTAGTCCACCATTTATATTTTGGCCATGTTAAGTAATTTTTTGTGATAAAATAACTTGATGTTCGAATTTTAAAGCACGCTGCTAGAATTTTTAAGTACGCTGTCAGAATTTTGAAGCATGCTGCAGAATCTGAAACACGCTACCAAAATTTTGAAGCATGCCAGAATTTTAAAGAATGCTGCAAATTTTGAAGTATGCTACTAGAATTTTGAAGCACACTTGCCAGGACTAAAAATTTTGACAGCTTGCTTCACAATTTTGACAGCGAAATTTAATATTTTGACGCAGGGCTATTTTATTAAAACATTTCTTAGCAGACTCAAATAGGAAAGTCCCCCTAGTACTATAAGGGATAGTTTAATAGGATATATAAGAATAATGCGAAAGAAGATGTATTAGTAATGCATGTGTTTGTAGTGCAAGCTTTAGTTATGCAGTTATTATTTCTTATCTATTGTTTGGTGTGATGTATTAAAATTATAATGCATTACAAAATATTTAAGAAAAGTAATTGTTTACAAAAATATCCTCCATATTCTCTAGCTTAAGGGACTTTAAGGATAATTTTGTCTTCAACCATACTAATGCATGCATTAATAGCCTTAATATTACGAATGCCATGGCTTTTTATGCATTACTTATATATAAAATAATACCAAGTATGATGTATAACTAATATAAATATCAGTTTATATACATTAAAAAAAGATATATCAAATAAGATATTAATAATACATTAATATTTATATTATTTTGGTTAATATCTCCTACCAAACAACTTCTAAATATGCATGGCAACCAGTTAAGCCACAGTTCAGGAGTCAGGACTTAGCTAAGGATTTGGGCAGGGGTTGGACCAGTCCAGACCCTTTTATGAATTGACCAGTCTAGACCTTCAGTAAACAAGCACTAGGATGATTACAAATCAAATATACTTTAATAAGCTCCAAAATTTTCACATTGTCGCTGTATTTGTTACGATCTCAATTTGTTCTCCGTAAGCATGTTGTAATGGTACCTAGTTCCTATGAGTAGATAAGCTTAACAATGCGAAAAAATAACGTAGCTTGCGAAATAATTAATTAAAAACTAAGCAACTAAAAGAAACTGTATGTAAAAGCCGCTCGGCATATACAACTCAATAATGCGGAAGTCTACAATATCATCCTAAAACCTGGAAAATCACAAGAACACAAGCTAACGAATAGTAATACATGGCTCTAACTCCAGAACATCTAAAGCAAAAGTACGGAAGGCGTCTAAATACTACAAGTAGAGTAAGAAGGAGACTCCTTGGTCTGCGGAGGCTGCAGAAGTACCTCAAAGTCTTCGTAGCTCTTCTGGCCTCAAGGATAGTGTGCTTGAGATAAAGTACCTGGGTCTGCACATGAAATACATGCGCAAAAGATGCATGAATACACCACAACAGTACTTAGTAAGTGTCAAGCCTAACCTTGGTTGGGTAGTGACGACGAAAGGTCCGGGCCCTACTGAGATAAAACATAATAAATAATAAGATGAGGAAATAAACAGTATAGATAAAGTGTACATCAAGAATCTAAACAAGATAAATACGGAAACCATAATAGAAAACAGAAGAGCATGACAATACTAGTAAATATTACTCACAACAGAAACTCAACGGGGGATCTCTTGGTATCCTCACCACATAAACGAGGGATCTCTTGGTATCCCAGGGTCTATTGGTATCCTCAAATCCTACAATCTCATGTGATGGGGATCTCTTGGTATCCCGAGGATATCTTGGTATCTTCAAATCTTACAATATCATGTGCCAGGGATCTCTTGGTATCACGAGGATCTCTTGTATCCTCAAATCTTACAATTTCATATGGAAAGGATCTCTTGGTATCCTCAAATCTTACAATTTAATATGCCGGGGATCTCTTGGTATCCCGAGGATCTCTTGGTATCCTCAAATCTTACAATTTCATGTACTAGGGATCTCTTGACATCCCGCACCTTCAATCCAGAACATATCAAGTGCAGGGGGATCTCCTGGGAGGCCAACCCGTAGTCCCATTTTAAAAATACATAATAGCAACCCAAACATTAGGATAGATACTAACTCGGGACATGAAATAGAAAATACTAGTCAAACATATTACGCAGAGTACAAATAAGATAGTTTAAACACTTAGGCAAGCAAGTCAAATGAACATGCTTTTCTAAACCAGCAAAGAATAAATTTACAATTCAAAACGAACAGGTAAGCAAGAAAACTCAATTTAAATACTTCAAGTAAAAACACATTTCCAACAATCTGCTCAAGTCCGTGCTCATCACCTCACGTGCGAGGCATTCAGTTACCAAACATCATATCCTAAAGGGAAGGTCCCCCACACAAGGTTAGACAAGCCACTTACCTCAAACAGACTCCAAATTTAACTTGAAACCACACTTTTCCCACGAGTATCCGACTCCAAATGGCCTAAATCTATTCGTTTCAATTACATCTCGTAAATAACATCTCAAGCAACTAATTCTACTATTTAATTTACAGCTAAAATGCAAATTTAGGTAAACTGACCTAAATATCCCTCAGGCCAACATGGTCAAAACCCGAAGTTCAAACCAAAATCCGGCTACACATTCCCCCACGAACCCAAATATATGATTTGTTTTGAAATCGGACCTCAAATTGAGGTCCAAATCGCCAATTTTGAAAAATCTAGGTTCTACCCCAAATCTCCAATTTTGCCCATGAAAATCATTGATTTTAAGTTGAAAACATGATAAATAATGTTAAAGATTGAAATAAATGAGTAAAAAGCAACTTACAAACGATTTTAAAGAGGTCTTGTTCTTGGAAAATCGCCTAAAGGGGTTGTGTTTTGAAAATGTGGTGAAAAATGTCCAAATTTCGACTAAGTATAAAAATGCAAGTTGCAGATGTCGCAATTGCGAACTACTATGCTAACATGGAAAATGCAAAACAGGGTTCGCATTTGCGAACCCTTCCTATTTATGGGACCTTGCATTTGTGAAGTGAGGATCGCATTTGCGATGGTCGTATTAGCAACATAACGATCGCATTTACGATCACTGCCAGCCTGAGCATTTTTTTGCATTTGTGAAGAAATGCTCGCACAACGACCGAATTGATTATCTTCATGCATTTTGCGAGAAGGGCTGGCCTGGGTTTACTTCGCAATTGCAAAGGGCCACACGCATTTGCAAAGCAGGCTTCGCAAATGCGATGCCTCCAGGCCAGTTCATATCATCAACTTTCAAGGTTAAAAATGTACTCTGACGCCTATCCGAAACTCACCCGATCCTTCGCGGCTCCAAACCAAATATGCATATAACCTCAAAAACATCCTATGGACTTAGTCACGTAATCAAATCGCCAAAATAACATCATATATATCGAATTAAGCCTCAAAACTCATGATTTCCTCCAAATTTTCATAAAACATCAAATTTCCATTTTAAGTCCAAAACACGTCAAACGACGTCCATTTTAAACCAAACTGCATAGAAAGCGCTTAAACCATATATAAGACTTATATCGGGTACCGGAACCAAAATATGGGCCCGATACCATAATCTTTTAATCAAATTTCACTTCCAATATCCTTAATTATTTTCAGAAAATAATTTCACGCAAAAATACATTTCTCGGGCTTGAGACCTCGGAATTCAATTCTAGGCATATGCCCAAGTCCCATATTTTTCGTACAGGCCCTCCGGGACCGTCAAATCACGGGTCCGGGTCTGTTTATCAAGTCAAATTTATTCAATTTAATATCAATATATTACAATTTTCTCACAGAATTCATATCTAAGCTTTCTGACTACGCGCCCGAACTGCGCACGTAAATCGAGGCAACCTTAGATTAGGTTTTCAAGGCCTCGAAAGTACAGAATAGGTAAGAAAACAAGTGATGACCCACATCCTCCGCCAATAAAATAACCGTTTGCCCTCGAACGAACAAAAGAGAGAAGTGCCTGTGTCAGGAAAAAATGAGGATAACGGCTCCACATATCAGACTCGAATTCCCAAGTCGATGCCTCAGGATGCTAACCTCCACATTGGTCACAATAAGAAGGAAATCTCTTAGACCTCAACTGACGAACCTGCCGGTGTAGAATAGCTAACAGTTCCTCCTCATAAGATATGTCCTTGTCCAACTGGACAGTGCTAAAATCTAACACATGGGCTGGATCGCTATTGTCACACCTCCTTTAGGCTATCCACAACTCGGCGAAGGGCGTAAAAAAGAGAGTTTTTCCAATGAAAGTACAATGGAGACGGAATCCAATTATTTAAGAAATTTCAGAGTCTCCACTTGGGAGATTTATGGTGTCCCAAGTCACCGGTTAGAATCCCGAATTGAGGAAAGAATGACTCTATTTAACAGTCCGAGAACCAGAAATCCGGGTAAGGAATTGTGTTAACCCGAGAGAAGGCGTTAGGGTTCCGTGGTTCTAGTACGGTGGCTCAACTGTTATATTTGGTTTAAAGTATCTGATTTTATACAATTATGAACCTATGTGCATTTTTAATCTTTTAACCACTTTTATTATTATTTTTAAGGAGAGTTGCAACGTCGTTAAAACACGTCTCAAACCACGTCACATATTGGATTTGGGTCACATAAATACGCACCCGTATTTAAGGAGATAAAATTATTAATGACGAGCCTAAAGCGGCTAACATGTAATTATCTTTGCGGGAAGCCGGAAAGTTCGTAAACGGCATGTTCCAAATTTATGAGGATTTAAAAGGATAATTAAGCGAGAGCCATGCGTTTTGAGATTTTACTTGACATGACAAGCCTCAATCCTTTTCTATGTAAATTTATACTCAGCTGAAGAATGGCATAAACCAACATCTACTTCCAATATCTCTAAAAGCCAGCCCGTAGCTTGCACATACTCTTATTTTAGTCGAATGAAACAAAAGCTAGGCAAAGAAAATTAATAAAGATTACCCTAAACTATAATTATTTTATTTGAGATATCTGCCAGCAGCAACTCAATATTCTTAGAGATTCATTAGTCTTCATTTAACAAAATAAAATGAACACATCCAGATAGTAGACCAATGAACAGAAACATCAAAGTATAACAAACAAAATTTAAATAAGAAGAACTCACTAACAAATATTGGACTAACCGAGAAAGAGACAAACGAAATGAGCATTCTGTAAATATAACATTCTCAAAACAAAACAATTTCAAATCTGAACCTGTTTAACACCTGAAAGTTTGAACAGCCGCGACCAACGAACAACAAATCGGACACGCTCAAACGCAGAAATCGAACAACAACTCGCCTCAATCCAAATCATAAACCCAGTCGGACAGGAACGACGGCCGAGACTCCGACCTCAACAACCTCTCAATCAATTTTCATGAACAAAGAGTCAAAACAGGGGCTGAATTTTTCTTTCTTATTTTTCCGAATTAAATCAAACTGAAAAAAAAGCTGGTTTCAAAGAGGGAAGACCAAAGCTACTCATTTTTGTTCTCTACCTCCCCTCTTCGTTCCTTTTCGTTTCCCTGTCTCCGTTTCTGTGTGTGTGTATTCAGAAATGAAGAAGAAGATGAAGTTTTGGAGGGTCATTTGGTTTTTATTTGTTGCGGCGTGAGAGTTTTCCGATGGGGGAAGTCTGTGCTGTGATGGAACCGGCTCTGCTTCAACTCCTAATCTCAAGCGTCGCCTTCAGATGCTGTATATATGTGTATGGTCGTCGGATTCCGGTGTGGTGAGGGTGGATGGCTGCTGGAGTTTTTCTGGCGAGTTTGGTGGTCGTTTATGGCTTTAGCTGGTTGAGTTTTGGAGAAGATCAACCAATTGGGGGGGGGGGGGGGGGGGGGGGTCGTTTGGTCGACAAAGAAGAGAGATCGTTGGGGAGGTCTTGTAAAAGCTGCGCAACTGCCCTGAAGAATTTCCAAGCGTCTCTCTCTATATTTTGTGTGCTAGGTCTAGATTTTGTTTTAGGTGGAAATGAGTTTGCGTATTGGGTTGGGTTGGGTCGACCCGGTTTTGGATTGGGTAGGGGCTAAAATTAAAAGTACAAAATTAACCATTTTTTATGATTCTATTTTTAACACAATTAATTCAATCTGATTAATTCCTAAATGAAAATTGAACCTAAGCTGACATAAAATTAAAATGCGACACTTTGATGGTTTTCTATGATTTTTTTTTAAAAACGCATGAAATGCAACTAAATAAAGAAAAATATCTAAAAATCAATTAAAATTATTTTGGTCTATTTTTAGGAGTTATTTTCATGTAGGGAAAAAATCACGTGCTCACAGCTGCCTCTTTTTACGCGGGAACACGAAGTGTTTTCGTGCAAAGATAAGTGAGCAAATACGAGCGATTTTTGTCTGTTTAAATTCTCCATGGGAAGCATTTTGAAAAATTTGACCGCACCTTGCTCCATAGGTTGCCTACATATCCTCGGCTAAAGAGGAATGAGGTCAGTGTAGTTCAGGAGTGAGTGAGATGAAGGAGTATGTTGAGGTGAAGATCCGGTCGAGGTGCCGTTCCGCCGAGGTTTCGGTCCGTGGTCCTGCTATTACATCAAAATCAAAAGAATGAAAAGCCTAGCTAAACCTGTCAACTACAAGTTACAAGGTTCCTATCTATAAGTCTTTTAAAGCTTGATCTTGAGTCTTGAGTAGTTCTTCATTCAGACTTTAGATTTCAACCTTGACGCTTGTTATGTGCAGGTACTAGCTCGTTCTTTTTTCAGCTTTTCTTAATTAAGACCGGACATGTAGCGCGTGCGACCTAAACCATGCCTTGAGAATTTCACATCTTTCATCTGCTTTTATTTGGATTAACTTCTTGCTTGCCCTCCTTTTTTCTTCTTTTTTCTTTATTGTGACTAACTTTTGTTGATTACCTCAAACTGTTGACTCGCATTCTTGCCGTGAGCTTCTTTTATTGCTGACTTATAATCTGAGATGTTTTTCCCTTTCTCTAGGTGGATGCTTGATTGTTGAACTCGAATTGTGTTACCTTGTTCACCGGTGGGTGTCTAATTACCAAAGCTTGAATGAAACTGAAATGTATTCCCTTGTTCTTCCAGGTGGATGCCTGATTACCAAAACTTGAAATTTTGAAAAATATTCCCTTGTTCTCAAGGTGGGCGCCTAATTAACAAGACTTGAATTTTGAAAAATATTCCCTTGTTCTATAGGTGGGCGCCTGTTTACCAAGACTTGAATTTTGAAAAATATTCCCTTGTTCTCCAGGTGGGTGCCTGATTACCAAGACTTAAATATTCCCTTATTCTACAGGTGGACGCCTGATTAGCAAGAGTCGAATTTTTGAAAAATATTCCCTTGTTTTACGAGTGGGTGCCTGATTACCAAGACTTAAATTTTTAAAAATATTCCCTTGTTCTCCAGGTGGGTGCTTGATTACCAAGACTTGAATTTTGAAAAATATTCCATTGTTCTACAGGTGGGTGCCTGATTACCAAAACATGAAATTTTTGAAAAATATTCTCTTATTCTACAAGTGGACGCCTGATTATCAAAACTTGAAATTTGAAAAATATTCCCTTGTATACAGGTGGGCACCTGATACCAAGACTTGAATTTTTGAAAAATATTCCCTTGTTCTACAGGTGGGCGCCTGATTTCCAAGACTTGAAATCTAAAAATATTCCTTTGTTCTCTAGGTGGGTGCCTGATTACCAAGACTTGAATCTTGAAAAATATTACCTTATTCTAACAGGTGGGTGTCTGCTTACCAAAACTTTAATCTTGAAAAGTATTCCCTTGTTCTACAGGTGGGGCCTGATTACCAAGACTTAAATTTTGAAAAATATTCCTTTATTCTACAGGTGGGAGCCTGATTACCAAGACTTGAATTTTTGAAAAATATTCCCTTGTTCTCCAGGTGGGCGCCTGATTGGCAAAACTTGAAATTTTAAAAAATATTCTCTTGTTCTCCAGGTGGGTGTCTGATTACCAAGATTTGAATTTTGAAAAGTATTCCCTTGTTCTACAGGTGAGCACCTGATTGCCAAAACTTGAAATTTTGGAAAATATTCCCTTGTCCTACAGTTGGGCGCCTGATTACCAAACTTTGAATTTTGAAAAGTATTCCGTTGTTCTACATGTGGGCGCCTGATTGCCGAAACTTGAAATTTTAAAAAATATCTCTTGTTCTACAGGTGGGCGCCTGATTACTAAAACATGAAATTTTGAAAAATATTCCTTTATTCTACAGGTGGGCGCCTGATTATCAAAACTTGAGATTTTGAAAAATATTCCCCTGTTCTACAGATGGGCGCCTCATTGCCAAAACCTGAAATTTTGAAAAATATTCCCTTGTTCTACAGGTGGGCACCTGATCATAACAAGACAAACAAAACACAAAAAATTTTCCTACCCCAGTTTGGTGCTGGGCGGATCCGTAAGTGTTAATCAAATCTCCTTATCAAATATCTCTAAAGCTAAGTCCCATTATCCAGGAGGGTCCTGATAATTCTTAACTGATGACAACTTTAAGATTATGTGATGTTTCAACATGTATTATTTTCCACTATGTCTTGCTATGAGTTATATCTGTTGGGGGTCTTCTGGTGACTGGTGACTAAAACTACTTCCCATTATCCAGGCGGGCCCTGACAACTCTTAGTATTTAAAGCTACGTCCCATTATCCAGGGGGTCCTGACAACTCCTACGATAAAATCCCATTCTCTAGGGGGATCCTGATGACTCCTATTGGGGAAGTATTTGGGTTTGACCGTGCCACCCGACTGTTTGTGTTCTAAGCTAAGTCCCATTTTTCAGGAGGGTTCTAACAATTCCTACGATTAAACCCCATTATCCAGGCGGGTCCTGATGACTCTTGTTAGGGAAAGTATTTGGGTTTGACCATGCCACTCGACTGTGTGTGTTCCAAGCTAAGTCCCATTTTCAGGAGGGTCCTGACAACTCTTAACTGAATCCTACTTCAACATGCAAGTCATTTTATGCCATTTGTTATTCATGATTACTCATAACCTTAAAATGAGTCCCATTTTCCAGGAGGGTCCTGAGGTTCTAGCTTAAATGACAATTCTAATTTCTGGTTGTTTCTGCTATTGATTAGTGTCCATGAGGTTTTCTGCGACTCTTACTGGGGGAGGTGTTGGTGCTTGCCCATGTTACCCGCACCTGTTTGAGTTTTAAACTGTATTCCATCTCAACTTCCATGCCTCTTTTAACCCTCAGTTATTCCTGTTGGAGTTTGCTAGTTAAAGTTTGTCCCCTTGTGCTCTTTGATGGGGAGGATATTTATGAAGGACTATGTCCCTTTTGAGTTTGAACTGTGCTTCACTTCCAGGTGGGCCCTGATATTTTGATCATACCTGCCATGTGCCTGCTTTCCCCTGTGGATGGCCTCCCTTATGCTCTTTTGGAATTTTTCTGCCCCTGTGTCAATCAAAGAAAACTAGTCAGCTTGAAAAGTGGTGGTTAGTTTGCGGCATTCTTGTTGTAAGCGGCCTCCTCACTGTCATGTTCCGTTGTGTTCAAATTTCCATGTTGATGACGAGTTGCCTGAGTTGGTTGGCTGACCCCTCGAACCTTACGACTTTACTTTGTTCCCCATAATTGTGTTACATTTCTAGCCTTTTTGCCAGAATCCTTGCACCTTTTTCGAGATTGCCAAGTCAATGTATTATGCTTGGCTGACCCTCTGACCCCTGTACCTTCACTCTGCTCTTCATCTTTGTGTTGCATTTCCGACCCTTTGCTAAAATTCTCACATCCTTTTCTGAGGTTACCCGGCCAGTTTACGATGCTTGGCTGACCCTTACGACCTTCCTCATTCTCGTGTTGCGTTTTCGACTCTTGCCACTGTAACTTTGATTTCACCTTGAAAGACATTGCTTGTTTATTGGCTAACCAATTTCTCTGTCACCCTTATCACAGAAAATACCCCTTCTCCATTCAGATCCCATATCATCTATTCGTTGCATTGCTTATGAACTAGCATTTTCCCACCCTTTGTGTTTCACATGACCCCCCGAAGCACGTCCATTCCCCCCACTTCGTGTGTATGCTGTTTTTATTGACTTAAACCTCTGGCCTTTACCTTGAGGTCTGTTGCTCTTTCACTTGTCATGATGATTGATTTTTATTTGAAGACCCTGTTTTCCCCTTGACTAACCGCTTCCTTTGTAAACCTTAACCCAGAAAATACCTCTTCTCATTCGAACCCAAATACCTTCCATCTGTTGCATTGTTCGTGAACCGACATCTGCCAAACCCTCGTGTTTCACCTGATCCCCAAAGCATATTAGCTGTTACCAACCACACTGTGTATGATGTTCTTTCTTGACCCAAATCACCGGCTCTAGCCTTGAGGTCTACTTCTCCATCGCTAGTCATGATAACTTTGATTTCTCCTTGGAAGATCTTTCTTATCGCTGGTTTACCACGCTTCTTATCAATCTTATCGCAGAAAACAGTTTTGATCTGTTCACCCCAGCCCTCATTCTGTTGCATTGTCCATGGATTGATATATACCAAGCCTTTGTATTTCAAACGAATCCCAAAGCATGTTGATTGTTACCAGCTCAGTGTGCCTGTTGCACCCTCCTAACTTATGCTGCTTTGACGTGGCAAACAGATCCCGTTTTGTGCAATTGGAAAGCTGGTGGCAAATTTTGAAGTCATTTCTCACTTGTTTTTACCCAACAGACTCAAGAAGAGGGAATGAACGAAACAAAAGGAACAGAGTATAGGATAATAAAAGGAGATGATTCCTAACAAAAAAACAAAAAGGTAGAAAACTATAAAACGCGGGTACCTACTCTAATGACCATGACATGCACCTGCGGCCTATTCTGTTAAGCAAATCTGATGTTCAACTCTTGTTATACCTCCCAAACCATGAAGCTTGGCTTCGACGCTCCAATTACCCAATCTGATTCTTAATCCTTATTCGACTTGTAGCACCCAAAGGGTTTTCACCATCAAGCCTTCATAGTTTTGTTCTTTTCTCTCAACTTACAGTCGCCTCAAGGTGCCCGTGAGGGTTTTCACCAGTAAGACTCTCTCATTTTTTATTTTTTTATTTCTCTCAGCTCCCGTCGCCTTTCGGTGCTCGTGAGGGTTTTCACCAATAAGACTCTTTTATTTTTATTATATTTCCTTCTTGGACCGTAGCGTTGCCCCTGACATGAATCACCTTTACTTGATCAACTTGGCATCTCTTGAAGACTGATCTGAAGGTCTTCCTTTGGACCGTAACTTGGGCTTTTGGATAGGGTTAGAATGAAAGGGTATCAAAGGCTCAAAACAATTTAAATGGGTTCAAAACTACATCTTTCGGAATCAAATTCTTACAACAACCACAACTTCTGCCCTAGTTTCTTGCTTGGGGACTTTTGGATTATTACTTTGATGAGACCGAACCGTGAGGCTGCCTACATATCCTTAAAAGGAATCAGGTCAAACGTAGTTCATGCCATTCCTTGTTTTTGTTGTTATTTTTCTTCTCCCTTTTTTTCTCTTTCTGTTTTTCTTTTCTTTGTTTTGTTAATGTTTTTCTTTTCTTTTTCCTTTTCTCTTTTCTCTTTTCTATTTTCTTTTCTTGTTTTTCTTTTCTTTTTCTTTTCTCTTGTTTTCATTTTTTTCATTCTTTCTGTTCTTTTCCTTTCACTGCCTTCTCACACTTGTGTTTCTGACTGCTCAAAAGGGTTAGCAAATGATAGAGCGTTTAGATAACAGAATAAAATGCCTTCGTCATTCTAATTTTCAAAATATGCCAAGATAAGCAAGTACAATCAGACAAAGAAATCTTACATAGTATCTCTTGACTGCACCAAAACTGATTGTCATTTCTACACATTTTCCATTCTCCTCTTGTCAAATATAATGCACCATTGGACAACACTCCAGCTACAATAAATGGTCCCTACCAGTTTGGTAAACTTGCTTTTAGGATTTCTTCACGTTCTATCTGCCCCTGTTTCACATGGTTCGGGTTTCAAAATATCTCAAAGGGTCCAAATCTATTCTTATTTCCCGCAAGTGTCTCTATTGCCTTATGAGTAATCTTTTAAGGGCAGACCTGGGATTATGCATGCATGCCATTTCATTAAAGCTAACATGGAAAAGAATTGTAAAAAGAAAAGAGAACTAAACCAAATGACTAGAAATAACGGAAAGTAGAAAATTACATTAAACAGATAGCGAAAGAACTTGGACAACAAAACAAGTAAAAAGACTAGGGTTAAAACAGTGGAACGAACCTAGACGATATTAAAGAAAACGAGAAAAAATAAAAGGATAGGAGGATTTGAATCACAAGACAATATCAGGATTACAACCATGAAAATAACCCGGACAACATAAATGACAAAAAAATAAACCCCCAAAACTCTTCTCTGGCTGACCAAGAAATGGAGCGTCTTCCCAATTACATATTACGACATATTAGCCACTGGGTTCCACATCAATAACACTAGGCACTTCACAAGCCCTCGTCACATTGTTCTTAACAGATTGCTTTTGGGTTCCTTTCGCCGGCTCTTTCTAAAGATCAAACTCTGATAGCGCTGAAAGCTTAGCAGCACTCGTGCCTCCGAGGCTCCCAAAATAACTCTCACATTCCAACGTATGCATCTCATTATGCACATGCGACGGACTTTGGCTAGTGTCTGCTGCATATGGATTTTGCATGATACTGTCACCTGCATCAATAAGCTTCTGAATTGCTTTCTTTAGACTCCAGCACTTCTCTGTGCCATGCCCCGAGGCATCTGAGCAATATGCACACCTTTGAGAAACATCAAACTTCTTTGACAGAGGGTTTGGAATTTTTATCTGGATTGGCTTCAACACGTCCAATTACTTAAACCTTTGAAACAAACTGGCATATGATACTCCGATAGGGTGAAAGCCTTTTCTTTTTTCAGTAGCCTCTTATTCTTATACTTGGTTGGGCTGGAAACCTGATCCAGGAGGTTTTTGGTATGCTCGTGGGGGTGGATAAGCATTCTGTGGAGCTGGGTATGGGGAAAGTGATGTACGATTTTGGGAGTTCTTTGGAAAGAAGCAACGTTGAGGAGGATCATCTGGTATGCAAGGATATCTACGAGGAAAATGTCGAGGCTGAAAATGATGATCATATTTTCCATTTCTCTTTCTTCCGCCGAAGCTTACCTGGATGTTCTGAATGTCTTTCGAACAATTCTTGATTTATCCTGACTTGCTTCCCTCTTGTACTAGCTCCCCCATTTTTAACACATCATTGAAAGGTTTTCCCAAAGCTGGGATCAAATGACTGAAGTAGGTGGGCTCCTAGGCTTGTACGAAAAGCTCAACCATTTCTTTTTCACCAATCAGTGTACTGACTTGAGCAGCTCGCTCCCTCCATCTGAGCCCAAGCTCCCTAAAGATTTCCTCCGGCTTATTTTTCATTTTAGAATGAGAAGAGAAATGTGGGGTAACATTTGACTTGTATTGAAAGTATCAAACAAAATCTTGAGCCATGTCACCCAATGTAGGCCATTTACTGACAGCTTGACGAGTATACCAGTCCAATGCTGCCCCAGTCAGGCTCTTGCTGAAATATGCTATCAACAGGACATATTTCTCTCCAATGCCTCTCATTTCACTGCAATAAACCCTCAGGTAGGCTACCGTATCTCCACGCCCATCGTACAAGTTAAGTTTTGGCACACTGAACCCTGCGGGCGGACGTTAGGGGATACAAACAATTCTTTGCAAGCCATATTACCCTGGTCTCCCATTCCTTGCTTGTTTTTCAAGGACTGTCTTATACCTTCCAGCCTCTAAAGTATTCCATTCAGTCCGTCTTTTCCTATAAACTTTTCATTCTCAACATGAGGTTCATCCTGCAGGCTCTGCTTGTACGAGTCAGGAACCTTTTGGGCTACTGCGGGATAGTATTCGATATCATTAGATCTGAATAAATATTCATTGTTGGGGATAGTTGGAGGGCAAGTGACGGAGCTACTGGGGTGGTTAGGAAAACTGTAGTAAGAGGGTGTATCTGGAGAGTATGGATGATCGTTCGGAACCATGATCGGAGTTTGGAGATGGGTAGCATCTAAGCAACTTGGTGATGACGGGTGTGGTGCTGTCCTGGTCATCGAAGCCTGATACATTTCTGCCATTTGTTGTCTCAACATTTTTACCTCTTCAATTAACCCACTGTTCTGGTCAACCAACTACTTTCGGGCCCCGGTATCGACCAATCCAGTTTTGTTGTTGTCTGCCATTACCTTTGACTTTGTGTTGTAGAGGAGAGTTGCTACTTTAAAAACCAAAAACCAACCACCCTTCTGATATGAGTATAACAAAATGAAGCCATCATGTTAGTGTTAGGTTATTAAACAACTAAAACATCACATTGCGTGCAATGCACCTAGTCACAGTTACTGGTTATAACATGACTCCGAGGGTATGAAGGTCACATGACATCATCCCAATTTGTTCATTTCAACCACTTTTTTTCTTTGCTTTTCTGGCACTTTCTTGATCAGTTTCCTTCCTCTTTTTATATTTATCACTCTTTTCTTTCCTTTAATCTTCACTCCCATAATTACACCCTTTTTTTCTTTTTTTTCTTTTTTTTTAAAAATAAAACAAAGTGATTTGATCGAACCCCATGTAGGTTGCCTACGTATCATGATCCCGCATGAATCAGATCTTTGCTTAGTTCTGGAAGATCGAGAATGGAGCAAATAAACTAACTCATTTTTTATTTATTTATACAACTCAAATCTTGAAAGCTCTAAGAAACAAAAAAAATATGTTTTCCTTTTTTTTAAAAATCAACTCGAAACTATTTCAATACTACCAAAACCATATGATACTAAGCAACAAAGATGCAAATCCAATCTTATCTAACTCTTGACCCTTTTAAAGATAAGCTACTAGCTAACGGCCAGATCATTTACAAAAGATGGTCACATATGCAAAAGTTGGTCAATTCTTCAATTATGGACAGCCGCACAATAACTGACAAAGTTACAGCCTAATGGCAATCTCCCGAGCCATGTTCTCGAACAACTGAAGCAATGGTAATTCAACCAAACAACTTTGCAGTCTCAATACACTTCAAACAATTTCCATATACATTTGCAAACCTCAACAAATCACCCAAAAGAAGTAGTAATCCCAAAAAAAAAAATCTTTTCCTTTTAATTCTTTACTTTCTGCTTTCTCTTCTTCTTTTTCATCATTTTTTAATTTGTTTTAAGGACAATCCAAGTAACAAAAACTAAAAATTAAATAGTACTAAATTAAAATAACAAAAATCAGACAGAAAAATATAGTAACTATATTGAAAAAAACATATCTACTACTATTACTAAGTATTTCCTAAAGCCTAAAACTAAAGAAAATCATTACACTAGAAACTATATTTTGGAAACTCTACTTTCTTTATACATGAAAATAAAATTAATACTCTAAAAATGTGACTCTTTTTTTAAAAAAATATTGTTAAATAAACCAACTACAAAGTGAAATAAAGACTAGTGAAAATTCAAATAACACGGTTGTAACTTGACTGCTAATTGAAACTCAGCAACTGTGCAGGATCAAACTCAAAATATAATTAAAATTTAGAATCAAGCAGAAAATTGTGCTACAGATTTACTTATAGCTTGCTGGACTTACTGACACCAAACTAAACTAGCAGTAACAAACAAGATAACTCTAAGCAATATTTTCAGCTTGTAATTCCCAGTTAACTGAATCACCAAAACATTTGTAATCAACTGAAGTCAAATGTGCATAGAAAAATCAGCTTGCACTTCCCTAGACAACTGGAGCAAAAAGTGCAAATTTTCAAGGTTGTTTCAATAACGTTCAATAACATTCCAAAACACTTCTATTTGAGTTTAAAATTCTTCAAACAAGCTCTAATGTCCACACCCAGTTTCAAGATTACAAAATGTTGTAGAAAAATACAAATAATGTTTAGAAAACTTATATTACATCAACAGATTTGATTTAAATGCAAAATTCTAAGATTCAAATAAGCTGGCAGGTTCGCTATTCAATTGCTTCTCAAAACTCAAAACTTCAGCAACACCTTGATCACTAAATTCAGCAGCAGTAGGCATAGAAATTTTTAGCCCAGAATGACGACCTCAACTATAGAAACAAAGCACTAGAATCACAGCAATATTGAGTCAAAATAACCACTAAGTACAGCTAAATAGTGCGGGATCTGCTTAAAAAATAGCTCAAAAGTTGAATTTCAATAGTGTATCGTTGGCATATAATCTGAAGCAACGCAGTTGAGTTAACTGAAGCTAAAACTTTTGCAAAATTCCCCCAACAGTTAAGAAAAACTATAGTAACAACAATCAATTAAAGCTATGTGGAAATCTCCATTGTTGAGCGAAAAATGGACAATGCAGGGCTGTGGACAGCAAGTATGAAATCCTCTTCAGAAACAGAAAACAAGCAGCAAATTATTTTCCAGCAAACATGAAACTTCAGTCAGTAGATTCTAACCAACTGGACAATAGTTTATGCAACAAGAGCACTCAATTCAACAAGGAGAACATTTTAGAAGTAAAAAGCAGATTTCGACTATCACTGATAAACTCAAGCAGAGTCTCAACTAACATATATTTCTGACAGATTTTGCTTACTGTATATTCAACCAAATCACAATTCAAGCACGCTCAATCTCTAGTCCCATTGAATCCCCTCTATTAAACTCAACAATAACAATAACTATTAGAAACCAGTGGTAACAAGTTCAAACTAGGAGAATTTCAGCTATCAATTTACTCCAAAACTTCACAAATGATGGAAAACTTCAACAAGACAAGCTTCAGAACTCCACAGTCTTAGCATAAAGATAATCCAAATGTAAACTCTTTTTGGATTTTTTTTTTGATTTTCAGGAAATAATGAAAAGTGTGAAATATTTTTCACATATCCTTTGTCTCTTTTTAAAAAAAATAAAAATATAACAAAAACATAACTAAATCCTACTTGCTTTATTGTCACACTTCACCCTCTTTTCTTTTCATTTGTTTTTTCATTTTTTCACATTTTTCCATTTACCCTCAGCTATCATTGGTCCATCAAATGACCCTTTCACCCTTGAAAAAATGCAACACATGGCATATAAAATGCATCAGGATGGTCTTTTAAATTGGGTACACCTGTCCTAGACGGACCCAACCCCTGTATTGAGTCCCCTAAGTAAAATGCATGATGCAAATAAGCGTTCCTACTAGGGATCTGGCATGAGGCTGAGTTATTCTAGGTTAAAAACCTTGGTATATGTTCTAGACTGTGTACTCGAGCGGACAACTCGAGTCGAGAAGGGGGCTACATATCGGGAACCAAAAGGCCATCCGGCTTAGTAACTTGTCCGGCCTCTTTCTTATTTCAGCGTATGACACTAACAGAAGGGAGTCTCAACCAGTAAGCACATCTTCCGATGGGGGAAGTCTGTGTTGTGATGGAACCGGCTCTGCTTCAACTCCTAATCTCAAGTGTCGCCTTCAGCTGCTGTATATGTGTGTATGGTCGTCGGATTCCGGCTTGGTAAGGGTGGATGGCTGTTGGAGTTTTTCTGGCGAGTTTGGTGGTCGTTTATGGCTTTAGCTGGTTGAGATTTGGAAAAGATCAACCAATGGGGGAGGTTCGTTTGGTCGACGAAGAAGAGAGATCGTCGGGGAGGTCTTGTAAAAGCTGCGCAGCTGCCCTGAAGAATTTCCAAGCGTCTCTCTCTCTGTATTTTGTGTGTTAGGTCTAGATTTTGTTTTAGGTGGGAAATGGGTTTGGGTATTGGGTTGGGTTGGGTCGACCCGAGTTTGGGTTGGGTAGGGGCTAATTTGGGTTGGGTTCTAAAAAAAGCAATTGCATTAGGCTGGAATTTTAATAAGATTTTAGCCCAAAATATGATTCAACTCTTTTGTTTTCATATTTTTTCTAATTTCTTTTAAATTAAAACTAAAAATAACATTTTAATTAATTCATAGTCAAATTATTTTCAAATTAAACTAATTACTACAACTAATATTTATTGCAACTAATTAAACCAAATTAAACGGAAAACTACAGATATTCAAGGACTAAAATTAAAAGTGCAAAATTAACCATTTTTATGATTATTTTCTTTTTTTAATACAATTAAATCAATGTAATTAATTCCTAAATATAATTGAACCTAAGATGGCATAAAATTAAAATGTGACACTTTTATGGTTTTCTATGATTTTTAAAAAAAATGCATGAAATGAAACTAAATAAAGAAAAACATCTAAAAATCAACTAAAATTATTTTGGTCTATTTTTATGAGTTATTTTCATGTAAGGCAAAAATCACGTGCTCACAGCTACGATACCTTCAAAGCATGGATACATGAAAAACTGGATGCACGGCTGATAAGCTAGGCGCAAAAGAAAGTCTATAAGCCACCTCTCCCACTCGATCAAGAATCTCAAACGGACCAATGTACCTAGGGCTAAGCTTGCCCTTCTTCCCAAATCTCAACACCGTTCCAAGGCCAACTCTCGAGGCATCAGAGTAGATAGTATAAGACCCCGAACCCGTAGGAAATATCAAAATTGGGGCTGTAGTAAAAGTTGTCTTAAGCTTCGGAAAGCTCTCCTCACACTCCTCTGTCCACTAAAATGGGGCACCCTTCTGGATCAATCTAGTCTTAGGGGCCGTAATCGATGAAAACCCCTCCACAAAGTGACGGTTGTAGCCCGCCATGCCAAGGAAACTGCGAATCTTTGTAGCTGAAGATGGCCTGGGCCAACTCTGCACCGCCTCTATCTTCCGCGGAACTACCCGAATGCCCTCGATCGAAATCACATGGCCTAAGAATGTCACAGAATCCGACCAAAACTCACATTTTGAGAACTTCGCATATAACTTCTTCTCTCTCAGGACCTGAAGCATGGTCCTCAAGTGCTGCTTATGATCTTCTCGACTCTGGGAATACACCAGAATATCATCAATAAAAACAATAACAAACGAGTCGAGATATGGCATAAACACACTGTGCATTAAATGCATAAAAGCTGCTGGGGCATTGGTCAGTCCAAATGACATAACAAGGAACTCGTAATGGCCATCCGAGTCTTGAAGGCAATCTTCGAGATATCTGGCTCCCAAATCTTCAACTGAAGGTAACCTGAGCGCAAGTCAATCTTAGAAAACACATGTATGCCCTGAAGCTGGTCAAAAAGATCATCAATATAAGGCAAATGATAACGATTCTTCATTGAAACCTTGTTCAATTGGCGATAATCAATGCACATACACATAGAACCATCCTTCTTCTTCACAAACAAAACAGGAGCACCCCACGGTGAAACACTGGGTCGAATAAAACCCTTATCAAGCAATTCATGTAACTGATCCTTCAACTCAAGAGGAGCCATACGATACAGAGGAATGGAAATGAGCTGAGTGCCGATGGTCAATGCCAAAATCAATGTCTCTATCGGGCGGAAGGCCTGGAAGATCATCTGGAAACATATTGGGATAATCCCGTACCACTTGAACTGAATCAATAGAAGGGGTATCGGCACTAAAATCTCTCACATAAGCTAAATACGCGGCACACCCCTTCTCAACCATGCGTTGGGCTTTAAGAAAAGAGATAACTCTATAGGGAGTGTGATCTAAAGTACTACTCCACTCAACACACGGAATACCTGGCATAGCTAGGGTCACAATCTTGGCGTGACTATCAAGAATAGAAAAATGGGGCGACAACCAGTCCATGCCCAAAATAATGTCAAAATCAACAATACCGAGTAACAATAAACCTGCTATGGTCTCAAAACCATGAATAGTAACTAAACATTACCGATAGATCCGATCCACAACAAGAGAATCTCCCACAGGAGTAGAAACATAAACAGGGGCACTCCAAGAATCCCGAGCCACACCCAAATGTGGAGAAAAGTAAGAAGACACATAAGAATAAGTAGAGCCCGAATCGAATAGAACTTATGCCTCTCTATGGCAAACCAATGTAGTACCTGTAATTAGAGAATTGGAGGTAACAGCCTCAACACAAGGGGGAAGGGCATAATATTTGGCCTAGCCTTCCCCTCGAGGGCGGCCTCTACCTCCCCGGCCTTCACCTCTAGTTGGCTGAGTGGGTGGGGGCGGCAACTGGAGCTGTGATCATGGCCTGAGAACTCTGCTGAGCACGCTGTGACTGAGAAGTTTGTGGGGGTGCACTCCTCGCAAGTCTAGGGCAATCTCTCACCACATGGAGGGTGTAGCCACACTCAAACAAGCTCTGGGAGGGCGCGGTGGCTGTGACTAACTATGGCTAGTTCTGCTGGACTGACATCTGGAAACACCTCGCGCATGAGGCACGCTAGAAATTAGAGGTACATAGTAAGTCTCGTGAGGTATAGGCGGAGCTGAAGCACTGCTGGATGCTGGAAGAGCTGAATGAATGGGGCAACCCACAAAACCTTTACCATGTTGACCTGCTGCTAGGGTACAAGCACCAGAGTAGTGGCCCGACTCTCGAGACCTCTTGTCCTCTCTCTCCACTCGCTCCCTGGCAAGCATACTCTCGATCGTCCTAGCAATGCTCACTACCTACCGATAAGGAATGTCCATCTCCAACTGTCGAGCCATGCTAGATGTGATGGGTGGAATAAGACCCTCTATGAACCTGCGAACTCTCTCGCGGACTGTACCAACCAAGGGTGATGCATGCCTGTCCAATCTGGTATAACGAATAACATACTCCATAACGGTCACAGCACCCTGGAGCAAATGCTCAAACTCTGCGCGACATGCGTCCCTGAGACTCTGGAGGACAAACTCTCTCATGAACATGTCCGAGAACTAGGTCCAAGTTAGTGAAGCAGCCTCGACTGGACTATCTATCTCATATGTGTTCCACCAATCATAGGTGGCTCCCCAAAGCTGAAAAGAAGTAAAGGAAACCCCGCTAGACTCTACAATGCCCATAGTGCAAATAATACGATGACACTCCTCTAGAAATCCCAAGGCATCGTCTGATGCTAATCCACTGAACACTGGGGGATCATACTCTTTGAACCTCTCAAGTGTCCGCTGCTCTTCCTCTGAAGTAGCTGAGCCACCCTCAGGCTAAACTGGCACTGCAGGCGGTGCAGGAATAATCCCTGGAGCCTGCTCGACCTATACTCGCTGCTCAGAAGTGCAGATGGCGGGAGTCTGTACTCCTCCCCAGGCCTGGGATGTGGCTGCAGGAAGGTGAAGCAACCCTGCCTGAGCCAAGGTGGTGTACATACTCATGAACTGAGCCAAAGTCTCCTGGAGAGCTGGAGTAGTAGTGGCTGTAGTAGGCGTGCCAGGTGCATGGGCTCGGGCTTGATTTGCTGGTGGTGCCTCGGCGGCAGCTCTCGTAGGTGCTCTGGCTGCACTACGTGCGGCCTCGACCTCTACCCCGGTCCTGGCTTCTGACGACTGCTGTAGGGGGAACGGGTGCCTGATCATCCCGAGTGGTGCGTGTCCTCACCATCTGTGAGAGAATAGAAGACAGAAGTTTAGAATTTTGTGATGTCAAAATATCATACGACAACGAAATTAAATGAAGTGGAAATGTTCCTAATAGTTACATAGCCTCTCGTAGATAAGTACAGATGTCTCCATACCGATCAGCGAGATTTTGATAAACCGGCTTGTTTCCCGTGACTCCTACGGACCTAGAGCTCTGATACCAATTTGTCATGATCCTAGTTCGCCCACCGTGAATATGTTGTGATGGCACCTAGTTCCTATGACTAGGTAAGCCTAACAATGCAGAAAAACAACGTAGCTTGCGTAATAATTAATTATAAACTGAGCAACTAAAAGAAACTGTATGTAAAGGCCGCTCGGCATATACAACTCAAAATATGGAAGTCTACAATATCATCCCAAAATTTGAAAACTTACGAGAACACAAGCTAACGAATAGTAATACATGGCTCTAACTCCAGAACATCTAAAAATGGAATAAGTCTAAATACTACAAATAGAGTAAGAAGGAGACTCCTTGGTATGCGGTTGTTGCAAAAGTACCTCAAAGTCTCTGTAGCTCTTCTTGCCTCAAGGATAGTGTGCCTGAGATGAAGTACCTGGATCTGCGCATGAAAAACATGCGCAGAAAAGGCATGAGTACATCATAGCGGTACTCAGTAAGTGCCAAGCCTAACCTCGGTTGGGTAGTGACGAGGAAAGGTCTGTGCCCTACTGAGATATAACATAATAAATAATAAGTTGAGAAAATAAATAGTATAGATAAAGTGTACAACGAGAATATAAACAAGATAACTACGGAAATCGTAATAGAAAACAGAAGAATAGCACAATACTAGTAAATATTACTCATAACAGAAACCTCAACCGGGGATCCCTTGGTATCCTCACCACATCCACGAGGCATCTCTTAGTATACCGAGGATCTCTAGGTATCCTCAAAAATTAAAATCTCATGTGCCAGGGATCTCTTGGTATCTCGAGGATCTCTTGGTATCCTCAAATCTTACAATCTCATATGCCAGGGATCTCTTGGTATCCTCAAATCTTACAATTTCTTATGGAAAGGTTCTCTTGGTATCACAAGGATCTCTTAGTATCCTCAAATCTTACAATTTCATATGCCAGCGATCTCTTGGTATCCCGGGGATCTCTTGGTATCCTTAAATCTTATAATTTCATGTGTCAGGGATCTCTTAGTATCCTGCACCCTCAGTCCAGAACATATCAAGTGCAAGGGGATCTCCCAGGAGGCCAACCCATAGTCCCAATTTAAAAACACATAATAGCATCCTAAACATTAGGAAAGATACTAACTCAGGACAAGAAATAGAAAATACTACTCAAACATACTATGTAGAGTACAAATAAGACCTTTTATACACTTAGGCAAGCAAGTCAAATTAATATGCTTTTCTAAACTAGCATAGAATAAATTTACAATTCAAATTGAACAGGTAAGCAAGAAAACTCAATTTAAATACTTCAAGTAAAAACAAATTTCCAACAATCTGCTCAAGTACGCGCTTATCACTTCACGTATGAGGCATTTGATTACCAAACATAATATCCTAAGGGGAACGTCCCCCATACAAGGTTAGACAAGCCACTTACCTCAAACTGACTCCAAATTCAACTTGAAACCACACTTTTGCCACGAGTATCCGACTCAAAATGGCCCAAATCTATTCATTTCAATTACAACTCGTAAATAACATCTCAACAAACTAATTCTACTATTTAATTTACAACTAAGACGCAAATTTAGGTAAAATGACCAAAATGCCCCTCAAGTTAATGTGGTCAAAACCCGAGGTTCGAATGAAAATCCGGTTACCCATCCCCCCACGAAAACAAATATGTGATTTGTTTTCAAATCAGACCTCAAATAGATGTCCAAATCCCCAATTTTTGAAAAACCTAGGCTCAACCCAAGCCTCCAATTATGCCCATGAAAATCATTGATTTTAAGTTGAAAACATATTAAATGATGCTAAAAGTTGAAAGAAATGAGAACCAACGTACAAACGATTTGAAATAGGTCTTGTTCTTGGAAAATCGCCCAAAGAGGTTGTGTTATGAAAATGGGGTGAAAAATGTCCAAATTTCGACTAAGTATGAAGGGCCACTCGCATTTGAGAGTGCGAAGACTGCAGGCCAGTTTATACCAGCAACTTTCAAGGTTAAAAATGCGCATCGACGCCTATCCAAAAATCACCCGATCCCTCGGGGCTCCAAACCAAATATGCACACAACCTAAAAAATAGCCTACAGACTTACTCGCATGATCAAATCGCCAAAATAACATCATATACATCGAATTAAGACTCAAAACTCATGATTTCCTCCAAATTTTCATAAAATATCAAATTTCCATTTTAAGTCCAAAACACGTTAAACGACGTCCGTTTTCAACCAAACATTACAGAAAGCACTTAAACCATATATAAGACTTGTACCGGGTACTGGAACCAAAATACAGGGCCGATACCATAATCTTTTAATAAAATTTCACTTTCAATTTCCTTATTATTTCCGAAAAATAATTTCATGCAAAAATTCATTTCTCGGGCTTGGGACCTCGAAATTCGATTCCGGGCATACGCCCAAGTCCTATATTTTTGTACGGACCCTCAGGACCGTAAAATCATTGGTCTGGGTCCGTTTACCCAAAATATTTACCGAAGTCAAATTTATTCATCTTAATATCAAAATTTAGCATTTTTCTCAGAGAATTCATATCTAAGCGTTTTGGCTACGCGCCCGAACTGCGCACGCAAATTGAGGCAACCCCAGATGACGTTTTAAGGCATCAGAATTACAAAATAGGTAAGAAAACAAGTGATGACCCCCCTTGGGTCGTCATAGTATTAGTGAAAACTAGACTCGCTATGTGGGTCTATTAAATGGCGACACGTATCAGCAAAATTTGAAATAAAGTAAAGAATAACATGCAAAGATGATATGTGAATCATCCCCATGACCGAATATACTCTTACTGTACCTGTTAGCCTCGGAACTGATCATCGTAAAATAACCGGAATTAGGTGTGGGAGAATATCTAATAATTAGAAATGAGGAATGGATCAATTAATGCTAGATTACATGGGCTTTACCATCATTATACCATCACTTACAAATTAATTATTAATAAGTGCAATAAATGCTTGTAACGGTCAGAACAAGGCAATCAATTACAAGATTGACTTAACATGCATGAGATTGACTCAAAAGGCACGAGATTGACTCAACATGCACAAGATTGACTCATTAGTTACGAAATTAACTCATCAGTTACGGAATTCCAACATTTACACAGTTGTTACAAGTCTTCCAAAAGTAATGAATAGATTGAATAAATGCTCATAATGGACTCATAATTCAAGGAGAATAGTTACTTAGATTTAGCCATATAAATACACATACTTTTACCACCATGAAGAGAATCTAATTTTTTTCTCTACAATTATATACATTGTAATTCATAGCATCTTGCTCTCAAGTTAGTCATAGTTCGGCCCTTCAAGATATGTACGACTCATTATACTATCAAGGATCATTCAATAAGAATTCTATCATCTCTTCTTTATTTTTATTATATTATCTGTCATTCAATTATTTTTCACTTCTTTATCACGTTGCATTAACAAAAATTTATATCTTTCAGATTGAATCGGTTGCTCGTCCCCATCATATAAATTAATGATTTGACCTTATAAATTATATTTTGGGTAAATAGTTTTGTGCCATTACCAGCAAATTTTCTATTCATCCAAAGATAGTAACATTTTTTGTTAACATTTGCTTGTTTTCAGTTTAAACCTTCATCATGGCCAAAATTGCCAATCACCACAGTTGCAACAAAGTTGGAGATGGAATTACCATGCAAAATAAAAAGGAAAGAATAGTCATGATAATGATAAGTAAGCAATAAGTAGATGGATGGAAAATGTACATCGATATATTGGTACCACAACTATTAGTACCAGAACTAATTAAACGCATTTGTACGAAACAATTTCGAAACATGAGGTTCACATATAGCAGGTATTTATTTGTAAAATTTAGTTCTAACCTTACAGAAATAAAAGGACCATAGGGAGCAGATAGAACACCTCTGAGATTTCCTATCTATCCTATGAGAATGATATGCATAACCGTTACAACATTGGGATTTAAATAGAAAAATACACGGCAAGTCGAATCGATACTAATAAGATGTCCAAAAACAAGTTCAAAAACCAAACGGAGGTGATTTCGGATCCGATTGAAGGAGTAAAAGAATAACTTCGGACCTTCTCGAAACTAAGGAGTAAAATTTACATTCGATATATTACAAAGCTCCGAATAGAGGAAAACACGTTCATTCAATTGAAAGTCAAAACAGGTTCGGAGATCAAATAGATGACATTATTTGATATAAATGGAAAAATATAAAAAATCATGCCCGAGCAAAGAGATACGAGATTTTCTTCACGGGCTGAAAAAGATCCGGATCTACCGAAACAGATAAGGGATTACCTGTTTAAATTGCAAAATTTCTAATGAGAAGAATGATGATTAGGAAGAACATGGGTAAAATACCCACGAGATTTCTTACAAAGCTACCATACCTAACAACTGAAAAAGAAGAGATAGGTACGGGATAAAATAGACCACGGGAAAAGAAGGTTCATTAGCAACCGTGGACAATTATACAAATATTTTCAGAAACAATCATTGAACTGAAGACATCAGAAGCCACGAGGTCAAATGCTAAATAACTAAAAATTATCATTGACTTCCCAAATAAGAAGGTTTACGTTGGTCGAGACTCGACGCCAAATTTAAAGGTAAGTTGATTAAACTTTTACATGCTAACAAAAATTGTTTTAGTTGCCTCCATGCTAACATAACTGGTATACCACCGGAGGTAAAGGTTTATATGCTTAATATTGACCCGTGGTATAATCCAGTCAAGCAAAAGAAAAAATTAGAGTCAAATAATAAAAGATAAAGTAAACTTCGAATGATCGGTTTATTCTGAAAAGTCAAATCATTCGAACTTACTAGCTAATAATAATGCATCATTTCTTTCAAAATTCTGAGAATAAAGATGATCTCTAGTACACTAAATTATCTCGGATGTCTCGGTAAATGCAATTTAATTCAAGAAGATTAAGATACACATTCGCCTATCTATTATAAAATGCTCTTATATACGAAAACTGCATATTTACATTTTGATAAGCTGGCATTAATTGTAGCTGCCCTTAATCTAAGGCTTTATTTTCAATGTCATTGAACTCCCACAGTCACTATATTTTTATTACATAATATTTTGCATAAATATGAACTGTCAGGAAGGCTAGCTAAATGAGTAGTCGAACTTAGTGAATATAGTATTATTTATCAGCCATGTACGACTATAAAATCATAAGTTTAGCAGATTTCATGATTAATCTTAGCTGGAACATATTACCCGAAGCTAAAAAATATAGTACATATTTTATATGGGATAATTCTCGGAATTTGGACCTTCTACACAATTAGGTCCATAAGTACTAATATTTCTGAGTTAGAGACTCCTTAATGCATATAAGGGAAAGTAGTTAGATAATTCATAAAAGTTTTTTTAATTATTAACAACAAAGCCAAGTATGAAGCATATGCTACCGGGCTTGAATTAGTTGGGGGACTCAGAGCAAAAATATTGATTTAACAATTGATCAAATCCAAGAAAACTATGCCGCCCAAGAAAACCAAGCCAGATGTGCTAGTGTCGGATCTACAGTTGATATCACTGACTCTGAAAGCAACTCTGGGCTCTTATTGAGAAATATCGTTTCCGCATCAAACAGTCTCGGGATCGAGCCATCTCTTATTTAGCCGATCCCTGATCTATCATCAATTCGAATGAAAATGAGGAAAGCTTGACTAATTAAATTTGGAATTGGTATAATAAATTCATTTATTACTTGTAGAATGGGACTTTACCCAAACACAAGCATGCTCTCGATAACTTTGAGTGTGTCTCACCGTGTACTGCCTTATTGAAGGAGAATTATATTTGAGAATATTCAAGGCTCTAAAAGCTAAAATTCCACATGACCAAACAAACAAAATATAAGATGCGAGAAATTTATAAAGAAAGCAGTAAAAATTACTTCGATTATAAGGCTTTAAATTAAAAACTCATCAAAGTCAACATGAATAGATCAAATCAAGATATGACATGATCCTAGACAACATTTTGGGACCTCCGTAGTTTCCGTCCAGAGTATAAAATATTTGATAAAAAGAGCTCCATTACTGTCCCCATGTTGGAACTGGACCATTTGAAAGTTCTTCAATATCGAAACTAACTATCCTACCGGGAACTATTAAACTACAGATTTTCAAATTATGGTTACAGTTTTTGAGTTCTCATACCTCAAAACTCAAATACTACGAAAATTACTTATATTTGAAGATTAGTCAATTTGACACTATTTACCAGCTCAACTCAGTTAGTTGTATTGCTTATATCAAGCATAAACACTTCAAATAGTATTGAATGAGTTCTTCAGAAATACATATACTACATGTACACAAAAAAGATCAAGAACTCCATGTTAGAGTCAAGAATCCCACGATAAAAACGAGGTTTTACATCTAAGTCAAGATAAATGTATGTAAATAAGCCACCAGAATAAAGTTCAATTTGAACAAACACGTGATTTACATTCGGTCCAACAACGACCATTCAAGTTAAATGTTAAGCCTTTATTAATGGCTTATTATATTATGATCAAATCGATTATCCCGTATATATAAATAGAACTCTCAAAATATTATCTCGGACATGTTTCCCTCTCTACTTGGAAGTATGTTGTTACATTCCAATTTGGATTCAAATACAATCAGATTAAATGTGTTTTTAGAACAAATCTACTAAGATATATATAAATATACATATATATTTATTTTGGATTAATATTTCCTCAAACTCAAAGTCTTACCGGGATCAATACTCCCGTAAATCTTAATGGATTCAATAATCTTGTAAATCCTACAAGGATTAATACTCCCTCAGACTAAAAGTCTACTCGGATCAATTGATCATATTTTACGCCTGAATGAAAAGGAGGTGTACTCTCCATAGCGTTTAAAGTATATAAAAGAACCCTCTTTTATTTAAAAGTTAGACACCCTAAGGTGCAACTTTATGGCATCATGTAATGATGCATCCAAATATATATATATATATATATATATATATATATATATATATATTTCAAGTCTAAATACTAAGTACAAGTACTCAAATAATTTTTAGAAGTGCCAAGAAAAATCAGTTTTCGGATAAATTCTCTAAAATACCAAATGATGATTGTAGACCTGAAAGATATGAGGAACACTGTATTACTTCCGATCTAGGTTACAACCTTCTAATGATATAAAAAGGCTTAAGTAGCCATCATCTAAAATATATACCTCCGAGTCCCGTATTTTTTGCCTTTTTAGGAAATGGACCACATAGAAGGAATAATCAAATGTTCGAGATTTCATACTTCAAAGCTCTAATACTTGGGGGACTATACATAAGGAAGGCAAAGAAGACTAGAAAAATCAGAATTCATGTCAAGCCTAAGGTCTACCCAACAAGTCGAAAGTTAAGAGCAAAGTCACGAGCCAAAAATGCAAGCTTGATTTGAAAAACCTATGAAGAATACATTCGTGGATGTAAATTTCAAAATCCTACGAATGTTTAGGTTAAGGCAATATTTAATCATGGGTTGCAAGATATACCCTTGAATTTTTTACAAATTTGTTTTAAAGAAAACAATTACGAATGAGTTATAGATGATACTTAAATACATGTAAAGTGTTATATAAATCGAAAGATAGAATGATACATAACTTTCCTTAAAGTTGTTCAAAGAAACATATGTGTTTCTATCTCTTATTTCGTATGTTTACACCATTATGAAGTTGAGACGTCTTCTTCATTAAGTATTGTTCATAAAAGGGCCCTCTTTATAAGTCGTGCTTATTCAAAAAAGTCATGAAGCATTGAAGCATTTTTAACGGAAAGTTAAATAACAAAGGGTGAAACAAAAACCCAAAAATTAAAATAGGCAAAAAATAAAGCCAGAATTTAAATATCAAACTTTGCAAGCATAAGGCAAACGTTTGTCTTCAAACCCTGAAAAAAGACAGGGGCAAACAACCGATTATTGACAAAAGAAACATAAGTGGTGGAATTGTTATCTAAATCTCTAAGCTCTGCAATTTTTTTTCCTTCCTCTAGTTTTTGTCCCTATTGGATTTTTTGGGGCAAGATTTTTAATGAGGCAGAGGCAAGGATGAAAAAGATAAAAGCTTCCACTTTTCAGTTACATCACAGTGAGTAATTGAAAAGTGGGGGGACTATCCGTATTAATGAAAAATAGACTCGCCATGTGGGTATATTAAATGGAGACACGTGTCAACAAAGTTTAGAGAAAAGTGAAGAATGACATGTAAAGATGATATGTGAAATACCCCCAAGACCGAATATACTCGTACTATGCTTGTTAGCCTCAGAACTAGTCATCATAAAATAGTCCGATTAGGTGCGGGAGAATATCTCATAATTAAAAATGAGGAAGGAATTAATTAATCCCTGATTATATATGATTTACTATCATTATACCATCAGTTACAAATTAATTATTAATAAATACAATAAATGATTGTAACAGTCATAACAAGGAAATCAATTACAAGATTGATTTAACAGGCATGAGATTGACTCATCAGTTATGAAATTAACTCATAAGTTATGGAATCAACTCATCAGTTACGGAATTAACTCATTAGTTACGGAATTTCAGCACTTACACAGCTGTTACAAGTCTTCCAAAAGTAATGGATGGATTGAGTAAATGCTCATAGTGGACACATAATTCAAGGAGAATAGTTACTTAGATTTAGCCCTATAAATAGACATATTTTTACCACCATGAAGGGAATTTAATTTTTTTCTCTACAATTATATACATTGTAATCCAAAGCATCTTGCTCTCAAGTTAGACATAATTCGGCCCTTCAAGCTTTGTTCGGCTCATTATCCTATCAAGGATCATTCAATAAGAATTCTTTTTTCTCTACTTTATTTTTATATTATCTGTCATTCAATTTATTCTTCACTTCTTTATCACGTTGCATTAACAAAAATTTATATTATTCGGATTGAATCAATTGCTTGTGACTCATCATATAAAATTATTATTTTAACCTTAAAAATTATTTTTTGAGTTAAACAATTACTTATTTGCGGTAGAATTGGTTAAAAGAAAATAAGAATAGGAATAAGAAGTAGAAGGTTCAATATGAAGAGGATTTGAATGCAGCTAGAGCTAGTTCCACAACCGAAGCAAAGCTTGTAATTAGGTAGAGTTATGAGGATTAAGTATTATTCCTTCCGTTCATTTTTACTTGGAATGTTTTAATATGCTTCTTAAGAAATAATAAATAAAGCGTATAATTTATCATGGTGCTCAAATTAATTGATGCATATTTTATTGGATTTGAGAAGATGATTTGAAATGATCAATAAATATTATGGGAATAAAAGAAAAAAAATTGTCTTATCTTGATATGCGTAAAGTGACAAGTAAAAAAATAATAATTTAAATATACATACTAAATAAAAGTAAACAAAAGGAGTAAAAAGTAAACCTATCATTAGTAAATAATTAATAACTCAATGCTCAACGCAGAAATTCAGCATTTAACTTACTTATGAGAATGAAAGGATAATATGAACCAAAGTGACTTGCCTGTCATTTGAGTTTTCTTCACTCAATTCCTGGACCTTAACCCCTGTTTGGATGGTTGTTTCCCGTGGTTCATTATTGTAATATTTATTAAGGATTTAATAAATATGTCCTACATTCAATATCATATTTGATGATTTGAATATATTTTTGTGAACGTTATTTGATATAAAATATATGGCATCTGATAATTTTTTTATCATAGTTATTATTAATTGTTTGATTAATTTGATAAGGTACTTGATTAAATTTTAAGATTTTTCATCGTGATGGAGATCATAATAATGAGAGTAAAGTCTTTAAATTTATTCTTGATCGTCAAATTATTAATTTAGACATTAGTAATCCAGTTAGATCAATATTTATGTGATCGTCTTTATTGGATAAAGATTAGTTGATCTCATTAACTAAATCACACAGATAGATAATGCATATCGAGATATGATCATTAAACCGACTCATTGGATTATTCTTAATGGTTAGAATTATCATAACTGTCAATATGATATTCTCTTGAAGAATGTAATATAAAAATTTCCTTTGACCTAAGATCGTCATAGTAATTGACAAGTTATTTATTATGCTTTGACGCCAAACACCTATGGTCCTAGGGCGATAGTTGAAAGGATATTGGGTATGATTAAATGCTTGTAAAATTAGTGATTGATCAAGAGGGAATCTGTCAACTCTTGGTAATAAGTTTAAGCTTCATGTTGTCATGAATTATAAACGACCAAACTAAGACATTGGCCAGGGTAATTGAATGAAAGAAGAAAAGAGTTTCTTAGATCATTCAATTATCAAATATATTTGACATGAACACCTAGTTGATCGCCTATTAAGATTTGACAGTTGAACCATATCCTGGGTGATCCAGAGCTATAAGGACAGAATGAATTACTATATTATTCTTCTACTGGTTCTTGAGAGTAAATTGTATATTCATGTTATCCGGTCGTTAAGGAATGTTGCTAGACGCCACCCCTGATTAGTATATTGATGTGAACAATTTACTACCGGCTTAGTATTGAACCTATGGGGTCGCACACTAATGAGTGTTTTGATCTTTGCTAAAAGATTAATTAACTTATTATTTGATAATTGAATTAAAGAATTAATTAGTCAAATAAATAAAGTTATTAGTCCAACTAAAATATTATTATATTCTTTGCTAGCACAATAGGGTATAATTAATATTGTGAACAAATTAAAGGTTTTTATTTGAAATAGAAAATTAAATTATATTTCTTGAAAATATATATGTGATATATATTTAATACAATTAATTGATAATTATTTATACATTTTACATAAATATTAGTGATGACTAACTTATTAGATCTAATTTAGAATTGGACTAACTTTAGTCCAGGACATGTCGGCAATTTCTTTTTGGAATGAATTCCGTTTTGAAGAAGGAAAATTATATAAAGTTTAATTTAGAAATTAAACTTGTACTTCAAAAGAAAATCAACGCCTTAACCATTATTTTAACATAACAGGAAAAACATTCCTATTTGATGATATTAAAGGGGTATTAGGCTACCGCAGAACGGCAGAAGTCAGAGAGAAAAAAGAACTTTTCTGGGAAAGAAAACCTATTCCTAATCACATTCGCTTTTTGAAAGGAAAAATCAATTTGTGAAAGTGAGGGTATAATATAAAGCCAAAAGAGAAAATATAATTACAAGAAAAGTATTTCTTGTTCTTCTAACTTTGAGCTGAGATTTTTGAAAAAGATTTCAACAAAATATTTCTTTTAATTTGTTCGCGGTCTCGGTATAGATACGCATAGAGTCTTCACACTATCTAAGAAATTTTAAAACGAGACTTTTTCACTAGGTACGTCTTAAATCCGATCAATTGACACGTAAATAAATTTTAAACACGAAAAAATCTTTCTAATATTATTATTGTCTTTCGCTGCGTGTTACGAATACTATTACGCAATCCTTCAATATTTTTGTTGATACCATGCTTGTTTTTATTATTCTTAAAATTATATTATGTTGTATTGTAAACACGTCGTTATCTTGTTTTGTTATATAACCAGAAAAAAGCTTAATTTTCATAACCACAAATTTGGTGGTTCCCGCATTGTAACTCATAAAAATATTATTAAACCACGATAAATAATATAATTTTATTCAAATAAATTATTTATCAATATAATAAATATAATATTTTACTATGCATAATAAAATCATGGATAACAACCATCCAAATGGGCCATACAACAAAAATGGAAATATGACGAAAGATGTCGTCCTGCAGTGGATAACAATTGTAGTGGAAATTTCAGCCGAGCAAAGACATCACGAAATGATGCTTTTAGTTTGTCAGTATCAGTTAGTTTCATATGAAACTTCATCATAATCTATAAACAAACACAGTTTTTTTATTGAGTTATGGCCGACAAACTTGGATCAATTACTCTTCATAGTGCTTGTTTTTCTCTTGCTAGCTGATATTATACTTGGTTTTTAAGCTTTGTGTTAGCTGTACGTGGCAAAATCACATTTGTTGAAAACCAAGAAAGTTCACATGAAACTTTAGTCCCAAGATATATCTTATTAGCTATGCGGAAGAAGTTTGTACATTAAAAGTTAACAGGGAAAAAAGCTACATATAATGGAATATTTTTAATGGTGCGAGAATTTCGGAAAAAAATAATGTAGGTTCTCCTCTTGTTCTTTAGTAGCTCAGTGTAAAGCGGTTGGCTGTTAACCGATGGATCATAATTTCGAATCCTACTTGAGGAGATTTGATTAATTCTGAATTACAGAATTCTGAATAAAGGAGCTTGTTTTGCCCGTTAAGAGTGTAGAAAGTTTCGGGAGAATTAATTTTCTCGTATTGCACACAAAAGAATATATAAAGTACAGGGTATCAAATCCTACCAACTATAGAACTGTACAATAATGAAGAAAATCAAATCCTACCAACTATAGGACTGTACAATAATGAGTGAATATTCTACCAATAATAAAAAGATACACAAAAGATATTCACAATGTTTCCTAATACGCCCCCTCAAGATGGAGGGCCGGAGGACACGCCAATCTTGGACATTAGCAGAAGAAGCCGAGGACGAGATAAGTGCTTGGTGAGAGCATCAGCAAGCTGATCGGCAGAGGCTACGTGAGCAACACGAAGGGACCCATTCTGAACCAATTGACGAACAAAGTGATAATCAATGGAGATGTGTTTCATGCGCGAATGAAACACAGGGTTGGCACAGAGGTAAGTGGCGCCAATGCTGTCGCTGTAAATGACAGGAGCAGCCGGAAGAGGGACATGAAGCTCGCGCAGCAGGGAATGAAGCCAACGTACTTCAGTGGCAGCAGAAGCAATGGCACGATGCTCAGCCTCAGTAGATGATCGTGCAACGGAACGCTGCTTTTTGGAGCTCCAGGAAATAGGATTAGGCCCTAGAAAGACAACATAGGCACCAGTTGAGGAGCGGTCATCACATTTTCCACCCCAATCAGCATCAGAGAAACAATGCAGAGGTATAGCAGATGAAGGACGCAGCCAAACGCCAAAGTCACGCGTCCCATTTAGATACCGGAAGAGGCGCTTAGCTGCACCCCAATGAGTGACAATAGGAGCGTGCATGAACTGTGACAGTTTATTCACAGCAAAGGAGATATCAGCACGAGTGAAGGAGAGATACTGGAGGCCCCCAAGGGCCTGTCGATAGGCGAATGCGTCGGCAGGGGCCGAGCCGTCGGCCAGATGAAGACGGGTTGACGCCGCTGTTGGCGTCTGAACAGGGTTTGACTCCAGCATATTATGACGAGTCAAAAGATCAACAACATATTTACGCTGAGAGAGAAAACACCCCCTGGAGCTGCGCAGAACTTCAACACCAAGAAAGTAACTTAGATCACCCATGTCTTTAAGAGAAAACTGAGTCCCAAGAGAGTCAATCACACGGTTCAAGAAAGCAGAATCATTACCAGTCAATATGAGATCATCAACATATACCAAAAAATAGGCCGTAATACCATAATGGTGAAAGACAAAGAGCGAAGTGTCAGAGGTAGTGTTGACGAAACCCATGGTCAGAAGACATTGGCGGAGCGCACTGTACCATGCCCGGGGTGCCTGTTTGAGACCATAAATAGCTTTCTGTAACTTACAGACATAAGATGGATAGGCTTTGTCAACAAAGCCCGGTGGTTGCGCCATATAAACATCCTCTGTAAGCCTCCCGTGGAGAAAGGCATTGTTGACATCCATTTGACGAAAAGGCATACAACTATATTGAGAACCAAACGCACAGTTGCCGGCTCAACAATCGGACTGAAAGTCTCCTGGAAGTCTACACCTGGACGCTGATGAAAGCCCTTTGCAACAAGCCGAGCTTTGAACTTATCCACAGTACCGTCAGGCTTTCGTTTGATGCGATAAACCCACTTGCAACCCACAACATTCTGCGAAGAATCAGGCGGAACAAGATCCCAGGTGCCATTCCGTAGGAGAGCATCAAACTCTGAGTACATAGAAGCGCGCCAGCGCTCATCATAGCACTAGACAAGGTCTGAGGTTCAGTAACAGCAGGAGAGGTGACATCAGACATACCAAACTTCTTGTTGAGCGTAAATATGTTATTTTTGCTGCGAGTTTGCATATGATGACCACCCTGAGAGGATGCAGGTGGCGGCATAATGGGTGTAGCGGTGGCAGGGGCCGCTGGTGGCGCGGGCGTTGGCACCGGCAGTGCGTCCGGTGAAGGATCGCTGGTGGGAGCAGCGGCAGGTACTGGTGGCGGCAGCGGAAGGACTTCTAGGGAGATCGGAATAGGTACAGGGGGTTACTCGGGGTTAGACATATTGGAGAACGGGAAGACATCTTCATGAAAGGTGACATGACGTGAGACGAAGATATTAGACGTTGATGGATCAAAGCAGAGATAGGCGCTTTGAGTAGTAGAGTAGCCGAAGAGGACACATGCACGAGATCTGGGTTCCATTTTGTGTGAGGTGTAGGGCCGAAGCCAAGGGAAGCATTGACAGCTGAAGGCACATAGTTTGGCAAGGTTGGGGCGCTTATGGAAGAGAGACTCAAAGGAGGAGAGCATCGAAAGATTTGTCTTGGGAAGACGATTAATGAGATAGACTGTTGTAGCAAAGGCATAAGGCCAAAAAATGAGAGGTACAGAGGCATGATGAAGGAGAGTGAGACCAGTATCGACAATATGACGGTGACGGCGTTCAGCATAGCCATTGTGCTGAGCAGGTGAAGTGAGGTGTGAGATACCATTGGAGGCAAGAAAAGAGCGTAAAGCGAGGAATTCACCCCCATTATCAGTATACAGAGTAATGATTTTAGCAGAGAAATATTTTTCTACAATGGATTTAAAAATGGGGAAGGTTTGTAAGACATCAGATTTACGGCGTAAAGGAAAAAACCAAACATACTTAGAAAAATGATCAACAAAGATGACATAGTATTTAAATCCTTCATTAGAAATAATCGGAGAGGTCCATGCATCGGAGAAAATAAGCTCCAGGGGAGCAGTAGAAGATAAACTTGACTCAGAAAAAGGTAACTTATGACACTTATGAAGCTTGCAAGAGACACAAGCAAGATCAGACACATTACTGGACGCTATACTGCTAGAAGACACTAAATGACGCAGGATTTTAGCTGACGGGTGACTAAACCGAGAATGCCACAATGACGCAGAGAGTTTTTGTGCTGTGAGGGCGGACGGGAGACAGGGAGCCGCTGGCCAGTAGTAAGTGTTGCCCCTAAGCGGGCTGCGAACGAGCGTTGCCCACGTGCGACGATCCTTCACCAGAAAATCAGTATCACAATAGTATATATAGAGTACAGGGGTATCAAATCCTACCAACTATAGGACTGTAAAATAATGAAGGAAATCAAATCCTACCAACTATAGGACTGTACAGTAATGAGAGAATATTCTACCAATAATAAAAAGATACACAAAAGATATTCACAATATTTCCTAATAAAGAGTAGGTAACCCGTTCACTGTCTTTGTTTCTATTGCATTCTATCTCATCGTATCACATTCTACTTTGTGATACTAGAAAATCACTATCAATACCTCGGTCTAGGTCCAGGATACTCCTTTATTCCATAGACCTGAGGCTATTTACAACTAGCCAAATAAGAAGTCTGATCAGATGTCTAGCACTGCATCTTTAATGCCGTCATCGATTCTCCCGAGAGGTTACAATTGTCGCAAGCAAAGATATCAATAACGAGGATAGCTTTTTTATTATGCTACTAATACTTACTCTGCTATTTTGTCCAAGCCTGATTGAGGAAGAGTTGCGACGCGTAAAATAAAAAATACGCTGGTCGGACATATTATGTTAGCTGAATTAGCTCAACAAATGTGTTAATTGAGATAATAGAAAGTAGCTCTTAAGTTACGGCTCATGAAAACCTAAGAAACTCAAGTCCAACAAAGTGATGGTGAGGAACGGGTCGGTTTACTGCCTTTGCCCGTTACAACTTAGTTTCTACATTTATCCCTAGTTTGGGTGGACACACAAGAATTAAGAGGAAACTTGTGAGCTCGTAGCTATAAATACTTGGATTATGTGGATGATGTACATTGGATCTATATACGCTCATAAATTTTCGTAATGGATTATGTGTTTAGTTTCGAATGACAGATTATTAAGTAGACAAACAAAATTCACATAAAATATATGGTAAAAGGTAAAAAATGCTCTTTTACTATCAAATATCATTTAAAATTACTTTCCGTTATACTATTGGTTCAAGAAAACCTTACCGTATTATTATTAATCACAAATACCTTTCGGTTAACGGATGTTTCACACATAGCAGTCATTTAAGCCATGTGTTCACACCAATTTATTGTTTACACTAACCCGACCCAGCACCCGGTACCCGATCCAGCACCCGGTACCAGATGTTGGGTCGGGTTAGTGTAAAAAATAAATTTGTGTAAACAAATTGCTTAAATGGCTGCCATGTGGCACATCTGTTAACTGGTGGGCATTTTTGAACAATAGTAACATAGTAGGGATTCTTTTGAATCAATAGTATAACGAAGGATATTTAAAATAATATTTGATAGTAGAAGAATATTTTTGACCCTTTACCGTAAGATATATGAATACCCTTATTTGTACTGGCTCATGCAGTGCTCCACTAATGGAAATTTAAAAGATTTCAATGAAAAAAACAAATACCATCATTGGTGCACTTAACAACTTAGCTATAAAATAAGTCAATCTGATCATATATGGAAAAGTAAGGGATTGATATGTTGTTCTGAGGGAGGACAGGAATTACTAGGGTAGGTATTCCTCCATAACAAAAGTGTTTAACCAATATTTATATTTATATACTATAATTTTAGGACAGATTCTTGTGTTTTAATTAGACATAAATAAATAATTTCTTTTTGCTTCTAATACAATAGAGTACTTCAACTACAAGTGTATACAGTATAAATAGGGAAGTGGATTAGGATGAATTATTTGCGGAGGAGTTTTTAGTGTCATATATACAGAAAATGGCAGGGAATAATGTCCTTCATCTACTTACAGCTTTATTAGTTTTCTCTACTATTTTCTCACTTAATGCTGCTCCAGTTTCAAGTACATAATCTTGATCACTTCTCTATCTAATTCTTTAAATGGCTTAAGTTACTAATATCTGATTTTAATATTTTTCATTAAACTCCATTCTTCTTGTACTACAGGGAATACACGTCTGTTTTTGCATGAAAATCAAGAGCTTCCACCACCTGCATATACTAACCAGGTACTTCTCCTTGTATATATTACAACAACGTATCCAGTGTAATCTCATAAATAGGTCAGAAAAAAATAGTGTGTTCGCTGACCTTACCCTTACCTTATTTGTGAGAGTAAGGTTAATTCATAGATTTCTTGTTTCTAATCTCATTTTCTTTGTTTCGCGGGTATATTTGAATATGATTGAAAGCAGATAAAGAAATGGGAAGCTGTAGAGAAAGAGTTCATGATCAATGGCAGGATGGATTTAGAGAGCCATGATTACCCTGGCTCGGGAGCGAATAATCGTCACACTCCAAGGCCACCTATTGAGACATAATATAATTAAGTAATTAATTAAAAGTATATTTTCTCTAACAATTTAATGATGCTTTTTAGATGAGATGGGCGCGCTCTAATATGATGCAGCCTACTCAACATTCTGTCTGTTGTACGATTTTTAATCTTAGTCTTTATGAAATAAAAGAACTGTGATGAATTAATACAACCATAAACTTGCTTTATCATGTACGTGCATCTCTGATTTTACAAATCCTTTTGGTTAAATGTTCTACACAGAGATAAGGAGTAATGTGAGGAAAACATGGTTGCAGTCCAAGAAGAACAATTTTTAAGATTTAGCTAATAAGTTGTTGGCAGAGTACACACTTGCCAAAATTGACTGATACTAACTCTTCGAAACTCATAAATTTTAAATTCTCGCTTTGCCTTTGCGCAAACTCCTGAAATGAGATTTGGTAGACTTACATAAATGATCAAATGCACAATAATACCCAATCATATTAATTACTCTCTAAAAGTTTATAGAAGTGATTTCGTGTAATATTCATTCATTTTTATTTTTTTGGTGATTTGAGTAGCAGTGTAATGGTTGCAACTCCACTTTACACCATTAAGTGCAGGTCTAAATCCCAACCGAAAAAAGTCCATTTATCCTCCAAAACATAAAAAAATATATATGTAAGGAAAAAAGCCATATTGCCTATTTGATTTAGTCCCTTTTAAACAATAATCTTGAACTTTCTTGAATCCTTTAACATTATTATGTACCTGGTTGATTTAAAATACTCTAATCTTCTTTTCCACAAAGCCCTCTCAAAAAAAACTAAACTTTAAACGTCTTTTTATTCAACCATCTCTTTGTGTACCTAATCCAATTCGGATAATCAGAATATCCAATTAATATTTAGAATACTAATAAATATAGGAGTATAATATTCCCAATTACTTTCATAAGGCTGTGGCGCATAATTCTTCGCGTTGATCAACAGTGATCACAATAGGGGCATATGTAGTATTATAATCACGGTTTCAATTAAATTCATAACTTCGAGACGAAATATAAAATTATGTATAAACATTTATTAAAATTATAAGAAATAATAAATATAAACTCATATTCTAAAAATATAATAAATTTAATGTGAAAAATTTTAAATAATGAACTCATAAAAATTAAATTTTGAATTCACCTTTGAATTATAATATAGAGTACTCGTGTTAGATACTTAATCCTGCCGATGTATGTTTGCACGTGAGATAATTGTTTTTTCAATATATTTGTAAATTTAGCACAGTTTCTTTATGTGTCACACGAATGAAATAGTGTAAACTGGAGTTCGTGTCTGTGTCACATCTATGAACTTTAAGAACAACGAAAATGCATTATTTGATTAAATCAGCTTTTTTTTCTGTTTTTTCCCATAAAAAAGAGAAGAGGAAAAAGAAAAAGACGAGCGGACAGAGCATCAAGTTAGGTGGGAATATTTTTGATATAATTCAAAAAGCATAAAAAAGTAGTAAGACTTATATTGTGTAAAACCACCTGAACACTCCACAAAGATAAAAAGTAATAAAACAGATAATATAAGCATTAAGTGAAGGAAGTGGATCTGAGGTGTCAGCCACTTATAATGCAATTACTAGCTCTCATATATCATTATCATCATCATTTTATTCTTCTTTTTCTTTTTATGATTTTGATTGAAAAATTAATTACTTGTCATCATGAAGTTTTTAAGGATGATGTGTACAGCTTTGGAGCAAGGGCAAGGATGCGGCCTTTCTCCATTCCTGCGTGGCTGTCGATTTTCTTTTTTCCTTTTTAACTTGATTTCTTTTCCGAATTTTGGCTGAATATAAAATATTTTATATATCGAACTGCTTTTTTTTCTTAACTTGATAACCAATATATTAAAAAAAAGTTAAGAGAAATTTCACTCACAATGGTCAACTTTTTGCTTTAGAATTGAAAAAGTAATCTATCTATGAACTTATTAATAATAAACCACAAAAATTAGTAAACATCAATCCACTACTCATCTAAAAAATTAGCCTATTCGTGTAGCACTTTTTATAAAAAAAAATTGTTATTTATTTTGTCACATAGATTGTCGAAACTTGCTTCTTAGTGCCACGTGAGAAGAGAATATATTTATTTAGCTCCCCTGACTTCAATTACAAATTCTTACTTCCCGATTTAACTTGAATTAACCCCCTAATGATCAAGAAGTTCGACAGAAAGTTAGTTTCCACCCATTATTGTACAAATATAAATGTCTCATAAATTCTCTAATGACTTGACTTATCTTCAATTTGGAGTTCAAAAATCCCAGATGATTTTGAGTTTTCAGAATCTGATTCGGCTGAAATTTCTTTGAATTGGCATCTTTAACAGGAACCAAGGTGTTCAGTTAAATGTATAGTTATTGAAAGAAACCATTCATTAGCTCGATCCACTAATAGTCATAAAGGAACTATGCAATGCTCAAACATAAAGATAGACAAGGAAAAGAAAACTATTAAGGCTCGTTGGGTACAAGAGATAAGGGATAGTCAGATATTAAATTTGAAACGAGTTTATTTTCATTTGGTTAGGATAAAATTGTAATATAATTAATTTCGGAATTAATTATTCCGAAATTATATTTTTATTTTTATTCCCATAAAAAATGAAATAACAAATTCCGAAATAATTAATCCTGAAATACTTTTTCCCAACCAAACGACCCTTACTCACTCTGGTCCTTTATATCCTCTACTACATAGTGCTGGCACCTTCATTAATAAATCATTTAATAGCATATTTGACTAATATCCGGACTAATTACTATATGGCTTCTTGTAATAGTAGGGTGGATTGAAAAATTAATCAATACCTTCTTAATTTCTAAGTGAAAAAAAAATTGATTTTTTTTTTTGATAAAGCAACAGATAAAAAGGTCGAGGGAGTATAATTTTTGGGGAGAAATGAATGGATTGAAATTTGGCCACCACATCATCATTTTTGTATTAAATAAAAATCTATTTAGAGATGCCTTTCTTTCCAAGAAAAATTGGAGGCATTATTAAACTAAGACAATCTACGCATCATAAATTTTGGCTCTGAGAAAGATCTGTCCTGTGTCCTTTATTTCATGTTGAATGACATCAAAACTTTGTCTATTTTCACCCCCAGCCAACCATCTTTAGCAGTTGAACGGTGAAGACAGCTATCAGGCAAAGAAATAGAAATTATTTGGACAGGGACGATAATATCTGATTTTTACAAGGTGAACTACCTTTCTTGTAATGAAAATCACATGAAAAACGATATATAGGAAATCGGTAAAATAAATTTTATGTATAAACTAAATTGTTATTTAATTTTTAGATATTAATATTTTAATTTTTTTGTAGGAAATATTACATTTAATAAGAAAATTCATAGTTCATCATTGAAGGAGGTTTAAGTACTGAATTATCCAGAGAAAGATTGTATAAATGTGATCTACCATGACAAAGGATAACCGACTCACAACCGGCAATAAAAAATTATAACCGACTCACAGCCAGCTACAACAAACTATAACCGATTCAAAACCAAAGAAGCTCATAATCAAGCATAACAAGACAACAACCAGCCATGACAAGTTAATATTCAGAAGATAATTGAAAACCTTGTCATGACTTGCTTATAAAGAGGCATCGTTCGTGAAGGAAAGAGGAGAAATCAGGGGAAGTGTAATATTGAGCAAAAAGTTTTTCCTTTCTCTTTGTTATTTTGTTTTGCTTTTGTTTCTTCTTTTAGCCATTACACTGACTTTATTTCTAGTTCTGAATAAATTATAGTACTGAAAATTACTCTAGTTCATACTTTAATTAAATAGAGGGAATCATTCTCTTGAATATTTCTTTCTACTTTCTTATTTAATGGGCAAGGTTATTTTCATTATCGGTATTAACTCCACTATGGAGTAACTTCTCTTATGTTGGAAAATGATGGATCTTAATATTTTTATATAATAGTAGATATTATTCTTCAATTTCACATACTTGAGTTGAAGCTTTTTATTTAAATTTTATCTGCTTTATAGTTGGGTGTATTTAATTTGTTAACATCTATCTATTTAGTATTACATATTAACTTCTTACTAATTCTGTAATCGGATGAGGCAGAAGAGGTAACAGTTAATTTTGGTATGTTAACCTATATTTAGTGACATCTAGCTCTTATATGTTAAAATTGATTCCACACTTATTTGTAATCGAAAAAGGTGAATATTGTTGTAATCAGTTATAACAAGTAGGGTAACTGAGAGTGACTTACTAGAAAAAGAGCATGCTATAGTACAAGTATGTATTTCTGGTTCTTTAATATTATCTTTTTGACAATTAATTTGTATAACCTAGAGGAGTGCGCTTAATTGTTCAACTATAGTAATAATATATAAAATGTAATCGTGGGAGGCATTGATACATTTGTGAGAAATAGAAGTTGAAGAATAAATGTATTTATTATACAATGAAAATATTAAGTGAAGTTAAGATCCAGACACCTTTTTATTATATCTGTGAAAAACAAAATTATCTTTTATTGCTCCATTCGTGCATTTTTAGTTAGTTAATTTAAAACTTAACTCTTTTTTATTTTCTCAAATAGTAACTAAAATAAGAAACATCTGCAGAATAGATAAACCAATCTCTGTGGGTTCGACATCTTTCTATACTATTATTTGACAGAGTACGAGTTAAAATTTTATATACGATACGCTCGTCAAATTTTTGGTGCTGTTGCTGGGGATTGGCTAATGTCTACCACAGATTAATTATTTTACTACTAATTTGAGATTTTTTTTGTCTAATTATTATAACTTTTCTGCAGAAATTTCAAAAAGTGTATGACCCGTTCCTATTCTAGAGAACTAGTCAAATACGATTCTGCAATTGAAAATTTCTTGAGGTTGTTGCGAAAAGAACAGGTTTCACGATCTCAAATTTCTTCACAAGAATAAATAGAGAACAAAGAACTTAACAACAACAACCAACTCCCGCCACATCAAGTTGAAGAACAATTTGATGAAGTGGCTCCATGACGTGATAGAATACTATGAGATTATGCAAGACCAGATCATTTTGAAGGAGAATCAAGTGTAAGGAGACCACCAATTGCAGCAAATAACTTTGAAGTTCGCACAAGCTTGATTCAAACTATTCAGCAGTCTTGCCAATTTACTGGGGATGCGAGTGAAGATCGTCACACCCATCTAATTGATTTTCTTGAATTAGTTGAAACATGCATGTATAATGGAGTCACAACAGGTGCTATCAGGTTGCGGCTTATTCCTTTTTCTTTAAAAGGTGAAGCCAAAATATGGTTGCAAAGTCTGCCGAGAGGTTCAATCACTACATGGGACCAAATGACTCAAAAGTTTCTTAATAAATATTTTTTACCTGCAAAAACATTTAAAATGAAGCAGAAATTAATAATTTTATGCAGATAGACACCGAATATGTATACCAGGCATGGGAAAGATATCAGCAATGTTAAGAAATGCCCACACCATGGTATCCAAGACCCTAACATTTTATACATTTTTATCACGGTCTATAGCTCCCCGGTAGAAACGTAATTGATGTGGCATCATGAGGATCAATAATGGAAAAACCACTACAGAAGCAATGCAACTACTTAACGAAATTTTGGAAAATATTGTTCAATGGCCCTCAAACATAATGATTATCAAGAAAATGACAGGAGCAAGTCAAACTGAAGCTTTGAATTCATTAGCACGACAAATTGCGACCTTAGCACAAAAAATTGAAGCTTTTTAGGTAAGTGCTCAATCATCATCCCAACTTGAGAATTGTGATATTTGTAAAGGTAATTATCCAAATTATGAATGTCAAGCTCTAACGCAAAATGAGGAATAAGTAAATGTGATTGGTTATAAAAATAATTACTCATTTGGTAGTCCCATGGCACAAAAACATTCGGAATTTCAGTGGAATAATCCTAATGGTACTGAAGATCCTCAAAGATTTTTTAATCAAAAGCAGCAGGTATAGGGACCACCTGATTTTCAAAATCAAAATAGAGGGCAACATAATTTTCAACAATATCAGCAACAGCATCAAAGAGTTCATCAACAAAGCCTTAAAGACCTGATGTACAAAATTATTAAGGCTACTGACGAGAAAGTTGAAAGTCAACATTCAGCTATCAAGAATTTGAAAATTCAGGTAAGCCAATTAGCGGCCCTCATGTCTAGAAAAATTCAAGGTGCTCTACCAAGCAACCCTGAGAAAAACCCAAAAGAACACCTCAAAGCCATCTCTATATGATTAGGTAAATATCTTGATGATCCATATACAGATAGACAAGGAAAACCACAAGAAGTGAAACAGGTAAATGAAGGTGAGAATAAAAGAGACTTTGAACTTCTAAAAGAACAAAAAGATAATGAAAAAAAGATATAAAAAATGAATTGATGATTAATCCTCACTCTGTACCCCTCCCTTTTCACCAAAAAATAAAAAGAGAAAATCTTGACAAACAGTTTTTAAAGTTTCTGGATATTTTAATGCAACTTTACATTCACATGCCTTTCACAGAAGCTTTGACACAAATGCCTTCATATGCTAAATTTCTCAAAGAAATTTTGTCAAGTTAAATAAAATTGGAAGAAGTTTCAGTTGTTAAGCTTACTGAAAAATGTAGTGCAATACTTCAAAATAAGCTTTCACAGAAACTTGGCGATTCAGGGAGTTTTACAATTCCTTGTACTGTCAGTGGTGCTCACTTTGAAAAGGCATTATGTGATTCGGGTGCTTCAATAAATCTATTGCCTTTCTCAATTTTTAGGAAATTAGAACTTGGTGAAATGAAAGATACTGGTGTGTCTCTTCAATTAGCTGATCAAAGTACTAAAAGGCCCAAAGGTATAATTGAAAATGTCCTCTTTAGAGTAAATAAATTTGTATTCCTAGTAGATTTTATAGTACTTGAAATGGAAGAAAATACTGAGGTACCATTAATTTTAGGTAGACCATTTCTCGCAATAGGAAGAGCGATCATTGATGTTCATCAAGGACAATTAAAATAGAAAGTTAATGAGGAGAGAGTAATTTTTTATATGCAAAAAATGATGAAATTTTCTAGGAATGAGTCATCATCATCCTGATTTCAAATTGACTTACTAGATAATCTTGTAGATGAATTCAAGGATAATCAATTAATTACTGATTCACTAGAAATTTGTTTAGTCATGTTAGGTACCACAAGTGATGAAAACCCCACAATCAGAGAAGACGCTAAAGTATTAGAACTAGAATCAGAAAATGAGAAAATCTCACAAGAAAAAGTTCAATCAAAAATTAAACTCAAAAATCTTCCTTCTCATTTAAAATATGTTTTTCTTGAACCTGAATTATTTCCAATAATCACTTTATCTTCTTTGACTCCAGAACAGGAATACAAACTGATAGAGGTCTTGAGGAAACATAAAAGAGCTTTAGGGTGGACTATAGCAGACATCAAAGAAATTAACTAAGCTATTTGTATGCATAGGATCCTCATGGAAGAAAATTACAAACCAAAAGTCTAACCACAAAGGAGACTGAATCCAGCAATGCAAGAAGTTGTCAAGAAAGAAGTGGTGAAATTCATTGCGACTTGTATCATTTATCCAATATCTGATAGCCCTTGGGTAAGTCTTGTACAAGTAGTACTAAAGAAAGGAGGTATGACCGTAATAAAAAATAAAAATAATAAACTCATACCTACTAGAACAATCACATGATGGAGAATCTGTATTGATTACAGACGACTTAATGGTGCCACGTAGAAGGACCATTTTTCTTTGCCTTTTATTGACCAAATGCTTAAAAGAACTGCAGGCCATAGTTTTTATTATTTTCTTTGACAGATATTCTGACTATAATCAGATACCAATTGCTCTAGAAGATCAATAGAAAGCCATATTCACATGCCCTCAAGGTATGTATGCTTACAGAAGAATGTCATTAAGACCATGTAATGCTTTTACTATATTTCAGCATTGCATGTCAGCAATTTTCTCAAATATGATTGAAAAGTTTCTGGAAATGTTCTTGGATGATTTCACACTTTTTGGTAAGACTTTTTGAAGATTGTATCTATCATTTAACTTTGGTGCTTAAAAGATGCGAAGAGACAATCTAGTTCTTAACTTGGAAAAATATCACTTTATGGTAACAGAGGGAATTGTTTTAGGACATAAAATTACTGCTAAAGGAATAGAAGTTGATAAGGCTAAAATTGATCTTATAGCAGGATTACCCCCTCCCGCCGCTGTTAAAGGTATTAGAAGTTTCTTAAGGCATGTAGGTATTTACATAAGGTTTATAAAAGACTTTTAAAAAAATTCAAAACCTCTGACTAACCTACTAATGGAAGATGTAAAGTTTGAATTTTCAGATGATTGCAAAAAAGCATTTGAGTTTCTTAAAGAACAATTGACTAATGCTCCAATTGTTATCTCTCCTGATTGCAAGTGATGTAGCAGTAGGAGCGATATTGGGACAAAAGAAAAATAACATCTTTAGACCCATATACTACGCCAGTAGAACCCTCAATGAAGCTCAAATGAATTATGAACAACCGAGAAAGAGTTATTGACAGTAGTATTTGCATTTGACAAATTTCGTTCTTATTTGATAGGAACGAAGGTTACAGTGTTCACCGAAAATGCAGCCTTAAAGTATCTATTACCAAAGAAAGATGCTAGACCTAGATTACTAAGATGAATACTCCTTTTGCAAGAATTTGATCTCGAAACAAAAGATAGAAAATGTTCAGAAAATCAGGTAGTTGATCATTTGTCGTGTTTAGAGAATCCTCCTACTGAAATACTAGATATCCAAGAGGAATTTCTTGATGAGAATATCTTTTTAGTCGTGACGGTTAAAAATAAACCTCCTTGGTTTGCTGATATTGCCAATTATTTTCCAGGATGCTAGATTCCAAAAGATTTGTCTTACGATCAAAGAAAAAAGCTTTAAAAAGAGGCAAAATATTATTACTGGGAAGATCCTTGCTTGTTTAAATTTTGTATAGTTGACATAATCAGAACATATGTACCTAAAATCTTAAGTCACTGCCGTGATGGAGCTATATGAGGACACTATGGAGGAAGGAAGACAACAACTAAAGTATTTGAAATTTGATTTTTCTGACCTACTCTATTCAAAGATGCAAGGAATTATGTCTCCACTTGCGATAAATGTCAGAGAATCGGTAACATTAAGGGACGAAATGCCTCTTAACTCTATTTTCGTGTGTGAAGTATTTGATGTTTTGGGCATTAATTTTATGTGTCCTTTTCCTCCTTCAAATGGCTATGAATATATTTTAATAGCTATTTACTATGTTTCAAAATGGGTAAAAACAATTGCCACTAGAAAAAATGATGCTTATATTATTTGTGTTTTTTTCAAGAAAAATATTTTTTCTAGATTTGGAACTCCGCTAGTTATAAAAGTGATCAAAGAACTCATTTTATAAATAGACAATTTGCTAATTTATTGTTAAAATATGGAGTAACTCATGAAATGGATCATGCTCAAATAAGCGGGCAGGTAGAAGTTTCCAGCAGAGAGTTAAAAAGTTTTTAGAAAAAACAATTGGTTCTTCTCGAAAAGATTGGTCTTTAAAATTGGATGATGCGTTTATAAAACTCCCATAGACACATCTCCTTATAGACTAGGTTTTGGAAAAGCTTGTCATTTATCTATAGAATTAGAATATAAAGCATATTGAGCTATAAAATTGTTGAATCTAAACTTACCAGATACAGGTAAAAATTATCTATTGCAGCTTGTTGAGTTGGAAGAGTTCAGACGTACAACATACGAAAATACTAAATTGTATAAAGAAAAGATTAAAAAAAGGGCATGATAAGCTCATCCACCATAAAAATTTTAAAGTTGGAGATCCTTTTCTGTTGTACAATAGCCGAATGAGATTATTCTCAGAAAAATTTAATTCACGCTGGACAGGACCATATACAGTAACAGGAGTGACCCTTTATGATGCCATTGAAGTACAACATACAGATGGGGGAGACAAATTCAAAGTAAATGGTCATCGTTTGAAGCTTATATCATCAGATTCTTTGACAAACAAGCTTCAATAATACTTTTAGTCTAATTTTTAAAATAAATCGAGCTGACGACGTTAAATTCAGAACTATTTTTCCCCTCTCCTTAATCTATAATGTAAGTATTAGTAATAACAACAATGACCGGGACAAAGGGTCGCGATCCCGCGAGGGTGAGCTAACCTCAAAAAGCCGTCCTCAGTTCGGATTGCAGGCTGCAACTCGCCTGCATGAAGCCGGAATCGCTAGTAATCGCCGGTCAGCCATACGGCGGTGAATTCGTTCCCAGGCCTTGTACACACCGCCCGTCACACTATGAGAGCTGGCCATGCCCGAAGTCGTTACCTTAACCGCAAGGAGGGGGTAATGTTTCTTTTTTTAGTAAATAGATATAATAAAATTAGTTTTTTTCTAATAAATAAAGTAAAAATAAAAAAATAATAATAATTGCATGTTTATAAATATATATATATATATATATGGTATGTGGAGGTGTGTATGTAGTATGTATTAATATATTTTTCCATGATAAAGAAGCACTCTTATGATTGAGACAATGAAAGTTTTCTTCTATCATGAAAATGAATATTTTGTTTACCATAATCTTGTCTTTATTATACGATAAATACCTTGAGAAGCCTAGAAAAAGGAGATGAAGCCAGAATCGAATAAATCAGGGAAGCTCTTTTATCTCCTTTTACTTTTCATTTATTTGTCATGAGTACATGACATTATTTAAGCTTGGGGGTAGATAAATATGTTTGTCATATATGTGTTTCTTTTAAGTTTTTTTTTCCGATTAAATATATATATATATATATATATATATATATATATTTATATATATATATATATCAAGTGAAAAATGTGTTTTTAGTAAAACTATAAAACTTAAAAAAAGTAAAAAATGGAAAAAATATTTAGTTTCCTTGTTCTTAAGGTAACTTGTTTCATACACTTTCATGGATTTCTTGTTCAGTTCTTTGCCATGGTCGTAATATTTTAAACTGAATATTTTTTTAGGACTTTTAGTTGTTTTAACTTGTTTTGGTAAAATAAGTTGGCTAAACTTAATTTGAGTTGAAAAGCATGAAATTTAGAAAGATGAATTTGATTAAGTACCATTCACGAGTTTTATGATTACTTTTCTAAGCTCATATTTACTTATTGGTGATTGAAATCATAATTTTCGTTAGCCCAAGTGTATTGTGTTGTTAGCTTAAATTGTCTAGGCCTCTTGCTTATCTGGAAATCTAGAACTTGCTTTAAATGTGGATTGAAGCGAAATTCTTGGTAGATCTATGAGTTAAGAAATGAATGTAGGCCTTCTTTGTTGATCCATAACCTCAATTGACCTACCTTAATAATTTTTATCCCTATCTAGCCCAGTTGAGCCTAAATAAATTATCTTTTATTTTGTTAATCACCAAGTTTTAGCCCTTATCCTGTTTATTGTTATAACTTATTTTTTGTTCACACAATTTCCTTTGGAGCACTTTAAGAGATGATCTAAATGTAAAATCTAGGCGTGAGCTGTAATTATAAAAATAATTGGTGAAAGAAGAATTGTTTGAGGTTGTCAATCTTTTGAGATGTTGCCATAAAAACTGAAAAAGATAGTTGCTTCTGAAGTTCAAAAAAAAAGAGGAAGAAAATAGCAACAAAGAAATGTTGGCATCTCCGTAAAAAAGTGAAAGGGAAGAAAAAAATAGATCTTATTGTTTAAATTAGAGCACAAACAAATGTGCTTAAGCTATGAAATAAAGTGTAGTGCCCATAGGGAATATAAGTTACTATTATCCATATGCATCATACCTATCCGTAAGCCTACAAGAAAACCTTGTAAAAGTCCTACATTATCTTGATTCAAAGACTCCTATATTAGTGGAGAACCACATGATAGTCAAGCATATGACAATTTTCAGTACCTTGAGGTACTTCTTTGTTGAGAGTGAGCGATTTTTTTTTATCTATGCCCTTCTTTGTTCTACATCTATATATGGTATGATATATGGGCATCTCTCTTCATTTGGTAAGACACACTAGGGATTAGGAAATATTATGATTTTAATTCTCAATGAATGAATCTGAGTACGGTTAAAAGTTGTATGAGCTTGTGAACTGGTCTTAGTTACTTTTTCTTTGATGAAAGTTCTCATGATTTCGATTAAATTATTTAGCTGTTATGTTTAGCTATTTTATTTTCTCAAGGACGAGCAAATATTTTAGTGTAAATTCAGTTGCTATTTAATTTTTACATATTAATATTTTAATTATTTTTGCAGGAAATATCATAATTTAATAAGAAAACTCACAGTTCATCAATGAAAGAGATATCGGACAAGAAAAGTTCAAGTACTGAATTATCCAGAGAAAGATTATAGAAATGTGATTTACCATGACAAAGGATAACCGACTTAAAACCGACTACAACAAACTATAACCGACTCACAACTGGCAATAACAAACTATAACTGATCCATAACCAAAGAAGCTCATATCTAAGAATAACAAGGCCACAACCAGCCATGACAAGTTCATATCTAGAAGATAAATGAAAACTTTGTCATGACTTGCCTATAAAGAGGAATCGTTCGTGAAAGAAAGAGTAAAAATTGGTGAAAGTGTAATATTGAGCAAAACGTTTTTCTTTCTCTTTGTTCTTTAGTTTTGCTTCTATATCTTCTTTTAGCCATTACACTAGCTTCATTTCTTGTTCCGAATAAATTGTAGTATTAAAAATTACTTTTATTCCTATTTTTAATTAAATAGGGGGAATTATTCTCTTGAATATTTATTTCTATTTTCTTAGTTAATGGGCAAGATTATTTCCGTTTTCGGTATTAACTCCATTATGAAGTGACTCTCTTGTGTTAGGAAAATGATGGATCTTAATATTTTATATAACAATAGATATTATTCTTCAATTTCACTTACTTAAGCTGAAGCTTTTTATTTAAATTTTATCTGCTTTATAGTTAGGTGTATTTAATTTGTTAACATCTATCTATTTTAGGTATTTTGACAATTAATTTTTATAACTGAGAGGAGTGCACTTAATTGTTCAACTATAGTAATAATATATAAATGTAATCGTGAGAGGTATTTATACATTTATGAGAAATAGAAGTTAAAGAATAAATGTATTTACTATATAATAAAATATTAAATGAAGTTAGGATCTCAACACCTTTTTATTATATTTGTGAAAAACTAAAATATTTTCTATTGCTCCATTCGTGCAGTTTTAGTTAGTTAATTTAAAACTCAACTCTTTCTGATTTTCTCAAATAGTAACTAAAACAAGAAATATACGTAGAATAGATAAAACAATCTGTGTATCACGACTTATTTTTCCCACCCTCGGGAGCCGTGATGACGCCTATTAATGATGGCTAGGCAAGCCAAACCTTACTGCTTACTTCATTTTCATATTACCTCCTTTTAACAAATATAAGACAATAACATAATAAAAACGGAACTTAAATAATTAAGCGGAAGTTAAAAATTTAATATTTGAAGTCTACATCCAATACACCTTTTAAAACCTCAATACCCAAAACCTGGTGTCACGGTGTCACAGACTATCTATGATTTACTACACACAAGGTCTGAATAGAGATAGAGGGAGACGCCAGGGCCTGGGTTCGCCTGCAGGTCTACCTTGGGCCTCCGAGTGGACTAAAAGAAGCACTCCAACTAATGTTCGAAAGCTACTCCGGCATCTGCACATAGTGCAAAGTATAGTATCAGCACAATCGACCCCATGTGCTGGTGAGTGCCTAGCCTAACCTCGGCAAAGTAGTAACGAGGCAAGAACCAGACTACCAAATACACCTGTGCAGTCATATGATATACAGCGGAAAGTAAAATAGAAATAAACAAGTAAAGATGGGAGGGAAAAACATGCTTTGGGAAATATCAGTTAAGAACAGATTATCAGAAGAACTATAAAGAAATCAAAATCCAATCTCTAACAAGAGTAAGAAAATAACGGCAGATTTTACTTTCTTTTCACATCTTGTGGTAGGCGTACCACACTCTCCCTTTTCGTTATATCTTGTGGTAGGCGTACCACCCGCTCCCATTTTATTATATCTTGTTGCAGCGTGCAACCCAATCCGTATTTAATACTGTTGTGCCATGCAACATGATCCATATATAATATTATTGCGACGTGCAACCCGATCCATATATAATATTATTGCCGCATGCAACCCGATCCATATATATAATATTGTTGCAGCTTTCAACCCGATCTATATATAATATTATTGCGGCGTACAACCCGATCCATATATAATATTGCTGCGACATGCAACCCGATCCATATATAATAATATTGCGGTGTGTAACTCGATCCATATATATAATATTTGAAGTTATAACAAGAGTCCCGACCAGGGATTAATAAGGTCTACACTATTCCGAAAATGGAGAAACGGCTATTACCGATCTTGTTCCAGTAATTAACTACCTCAACTATAACCAATCTTGTTCCAATATTTAACTACCTCAACTATAATCAAACTTCATACAACACCTAACTACTTCATATATAACCAATCTCATTTCAACGTCTAACTACTTTAGCAATAACTAAACTTATTACAACACCTAACACAAGGAATCATCAACCTAAGCATCCGTAATATCAACTAAGAACACAATGCAAGGGAACTACAACTCAACAATAGACCTGAAATAGGGCAATAAAATGATCTCTTCTCTTTCTCACTTTTACTTCACAATTCACTTAAAAACTCGAGCCAATGCTATAGAGTTTCAATTATCACTTGTACTTTCACAATTCATTATATAACTGGAGCCGTCGCTCTTCAATGTTCATAAGCCACATTTCTTTCCACAACTTTACACAACAAATATAAATCTTCACCAAGGCAAGAATAATACAATAAAATCACAAAAATCACAGTATAATACTCACGGTCATGCTTGACACCAACGTATAGATACTCGTCACCATGTCTATACGTCGTACTCAATAAGAAGCAAGTAGCAATTAGGACACAACTCCTAATCCCTCAAGCTAAGGTTAGACAAAACACTTACCTCAAACTTCCACGGCCAACTCAATCCACAATTACCGCCTTTTTCTTTCGAATTCGGCTCCACATCAATAGTATCTATATATAAGTGACTTCATAACATCAATAAATGCTAAACAATTTGAATTCATTGCCTAATTATAGCTTTCCAATCATTCTTCCCAAAAACCCAAAAAATCAACCTCAGACCCGCTTGGTTAAAACACGAGGTTCGGACCAAAATCAAATCACCCGTTCACCCACGAGCCAAAATATATAATTATTTCCAACATTCGACCACAAAACGAGGTCTAAATCACAATTAATCAAAAAGTCCTAGTTGTACCCAAACCCCTAATTTTCTACCTTTAATTCCATGTTTTAAGACCTAAAAATATAATGGGTGTTAATAGAAAATGAAGAAAACAAGTCTAATATTACATACCTAAGAATCTGTGGTGAAATCCTCTTTCAAAAATCACCCAATTCGGTGTTGAGATGAAGAAGTTATGAAATTTTTGAACAATTCTCGTTTAAGCTACTGTTTTGAAATCACTGGGCAGACCTTCATCACGTTCCCGAAGAGCAGCCTTACATAGCTTATGCTATAGAGATTCCTCCTATGCATTCCCGAAGGGTTGACCCCCTGACCTTCGTTTCCGCGGGCCGATGAACGCGTTAGCGTAGAGGAAAATGATCAATTCCATACCAGCCCCCATTTACACTATGCATTCGCGGGACGTGGGTCGCGTTCGCGTAGAGCAACCCCCAAGTGCTTCGCATTCACGATCCTTCCCTCGCGTTTGAATTGAACAAAAATACCCATGTCCCAATTTAACTTACGTGATCGTAAGAGTGACTACACGATCGCGAAGAGCAACAGCCCCGAGCACATGTTGCAGATTTTATGCAATTTCTCCTAAGTTCAAAACTTTCTGAAATACATCTGAAACACCCCCAAGACCTCGGTGCTCCTAACCAGACACACGTACTAACTCAACAACATCATACAAACTTATGTGTGCGATCAAGTCGCTAAAATAACCTCAAAAACAATGAATCAAACCTCAAAATCAAGAGTTCTTCTCAAACTTCATCAAGTTTAAAATTTTGGAATTTAAGTCCGAATCACGTCAAAAGACGTTTGTTTTTAACCAAATTTTACATAAAGAACTTAAACCATATATAAGACCTGTACCGGGCACCGTGTCACGACCCCAACCACGGCCGTGATGGCGCCCATCACACTGCTAGGCAAGCCCAACCAATTTACAATCTCAACCTATTTATAACCGTTCATTATTGATTAACATAGATGATTTACCAAGTTACAATACTAGAATTCTGAAATAGAGTTTAACATTGCGGAATCCCAAATAAAAATTCTACTACACAGCCCATAAGAATCCGGTGTCACAAGTCTGCGCCTCTAATACAGATTTATCAACCTAATACATGTCCATCTAAGGATTACGAAATAAAAGACAATGATGGAAGGGAGAGATCAAGATTGCGAACGCCGTACAGCTACCTCGATGCTCCCGGATACTGCGCTGCTCAGCTGAAATAATCCTCACATAGCCTTAGATGCACCTGGATCTACACGCAAGGTGCAGGGAGTAATGTGAGTACTCCGACCTAGTGAATAATAAACATAAATAAATAAGAAACCATGGAAAAACAAAGGGTAATCTATAAATTACAGTCTAGAGCAAGTAATTAGAAAGCGATAAACCAATGACATCAAAATATAGAACTACTACAACAGATAAACAGATAAATGTCAATTGAATAAGGAAAATGCAACACATAGAACGGTACTCTCTAGTACCGCTGCAGCGTGCAGCCCGTTATTTATCGTCGACTGCGCTCACTGGGGGTGTGCAAATCATGATGATATCAAATAATCTTCAATCAAATACGCGGTAAAATCATCACTCGGGACGGACCAAGTCACAATCCCCAATAGTAAACAACTCCACGCTCATCATCAAGGGTGTGTCCCACCTAAATATAGCACTACGATATGCAAATCCGGAGCCCCTTACGGCCCAAGCGCAAAATCAAGCCATCTCGTTGTATTAACTAGACCCTCGGCCTCAAATCAATATCAATATAATACCACTGCGGCACTCAGCCCGATCCCATGCTTAGTCCAGAAATCATATAAGCCCCTCGGGCAATAACAAAATAGTCGTTTTCAGCCCAAAACACCATTCGAAATATCATTTAAGTTTCAAATCTGAGTAAAAGTGTTTGAGTTTGTAAAACAGTATTAAACAATAGGACTGAGTTCAAATAATATGTAAAAATAGTGAGGAAACAGTGAAAACAATCCCCGAAGAGTTCAAATAGTTGGTACGAATCCCAAATATGACAATTAACACAAATCATGATGATATCAAATAACCTTCAATCAAATACGCGGTAAAATCATCACTCGGGACAGACCAAGTCACAATCCCCAATAGTAAACGATCCTACACTCATCATCAAGGGTGTGTCTCACCTCAATATAGCACTACGATATGTAAATCCGGGGTTTCAGACTCTCAGGACATCATTTATATTCATTACTCACCTCAAACTAGCCAAAACTCTAGCTCGCTATGCCCTTGCCTCTCAAATCGGCCTCCTAGCACGTTGCATAAATCCACAACGAATACGTCACAATATGCTAAGGGAACAAAACCCAATCGAAAACAATCAAAAAATATCAAGAATCCCAAAACTCGCAAAACCCGAGCCCCGAGCCCACTTCTCGAAACATAGAAATTGCACATTAATGGGTTCCTTGTCTCGCCACAGTCCATACATTTAAAAAACACCCAAATTCGAGCTCAAATGACCAATCAAATCCCAATTTGAAACATCAAAACTCAAGCCCTAGTTCTTCCCCTTTTAGCTAAGATTCCATGAATTTCTAGGTTAATTCCACAATTAAATCATGTTTCTAGTCCATAGGACTCACCTCCAAACAATACCAGTCAATTTCTCCCAAAAACCTCTCAAGATGCTCAACAATGGAGGAAAATAACTTAGGCTCGCTGATGAAATATTATTAAAAACCTTCTGCCCAGCTAACATTTTACTCTATGTGAACGCGAGGTCTCTCTCGTGTTCGCGATGAAAAAATCTTGCCTATGATCAAATTACCCTTCGCGAACGCAGTGCCTCACCCGAGAATGTGATGCTTTAATTTATACCACTATGCGAACGCGAGCCTTCTACTGAGAACGTGATGCATGCTACCAGGACACTACGCGAACGCGATGCTCTTGTCGCGAATGCGAAGCGCAAAGACTCAGGGGCCCACTTTTTTCTATGCGAATGCGGGCTCCTCACTGCGAACGCGAAGCGCCAGGACTTTCTCTTACGCGAACGCGAACCTACCTTCAAGGCCAAATCTTGCCTGCACCTGCTGCTGCATTTCTGCTACATTTCCAAGTCCAAAACTTCCCGTTTAGCCATCCGAAATCACCCCGAAGGCCCCGGAACCTCAACCAAAAGCACCAAAACATCTTAAAACATCATCTAAACTTGTTCCAATCATCAAAACGCCTCAAATAATAGCAAAACCATCAAATAACATCGAATTCAAGCCAAAGTTCTTCTAAAACTTCCGAAACACGCATTTGATAAAAAATCCAGCCAAATCACCTCCGAATAACCTGAAATTTTGCACACACATCCCGAATCACCTAACTAAGCTATTAAAACCCTCAGAATTCCATTTCGACCTTCAGATCAAAGTCTCACCTATCAACTGAGATTTGCCAAAATACTAACTTCGCCAATTCAAGCCTATGTCTACACCGGGCCTCCAAATCACTTTTGATCACACTCCTAAGCCACAAATCATCCCTCGAAGCTAATCGAACCATCGGAAATCACATCCGAGCCCTCTAGCACATAAGTCAACATCCGGTTGACTTTTTCTAAACTAAGTCTTCCTTAAAGAGACTCTTATTTCCTACCAAAACCAATTCAAATAAACTCAATCACACCAAACACCGATAATGAAGCGTAAAGAAGCAGAAAATGGGGGAAACAGAGCGTTAACTAATGCGACGATGGGTCGGATCGTCACACACTGAAAGAAAAATACGGATATACCGATACCATCGGTTTCGAATCAGATTTTATTTTAATTTTCCTTAGACATTTTCATGAAACAAGTTTTCTCAAAAATTCATTTCCCGGGCTTGGGACCTCGAAATTCGATTCCGGGAATACGCCCAAGCCCTATTGTTTCCTATAGACCCTCTGGGACTATCAAATCACGGGTTTGGGTCCGTTTACCCAGAATGTTGACCAAACTTAAATTTATTAATATTAAAATTAAAACTTTACATTTTTTTACAGAATTTCATTTTTAATCTTTCCGGCTACACGCCCCGACTGCGCATGCAAATCAAGGCAACTCTATATGGGGTTCCCAAGGCCTCGGAGTCATAGTTTTTATTTTTAAACAAGTGACGATCGGTTGGGTCATCACATTCTCCACCTCCAAAACAACCGTTCTTCCTCAAATGGACATAAGAAAGAAGTACCAGAGTCGGGTAAAAGATGGGGATAACGGCTCCGTATATTGGACTCGGACTCCTCGGTCGATGCCTCAGCAGGCTAACCTCTGTTAGGATTTATGCCCGTCACTAGAGGGGGGGTGAATAGTGCGGCACGAGAATATTGATAAATATTGCGGAATTAAAAATTGCAGGAATAAAATAAATTCGGTAATAAAAATAGCAAGGAAAGAACACACCGAATTTATCCTGGTTCACCACAACTTGTGGTTAGTCCAGTCCCCGAGAGACTCTCTCGAGATTCCACTAACTCCGTTAAGCTTTCAGGTGCCTAACAAACCGTTACACTTGCTCGTAGATGTACACTCTACAAGACTTCAACTTGCTCGAGGATACCGCACCTCAAGACTTCAACCTTGCTCGTGGATACCGCACCACAAGACTTCACACACTAAGACTTAGGGTACTTAGCGAACCCGACAATCAATGAGAAGATATGTTCTTCTCAAACACCTTTCTCTTTTACAACAAGAACTCTCTCAAAAGAGTAGATAAAGAGATACAAATTTAGCTCTATGAACAACTCAAAGTTGTCTCTCAAATGGCTCAACAAAAGCTCTAAAATGATGCTCAAATAATGTCAATATGTATATAAATATTGGGAGGTGTTGTGTATTTAAAATCAGCTCAAAAGACCTCTTTTTATAGGGGAAAAATGGTGTATGTCCGTTGCTTAATTGGCAATCAATTATACTGATTTTGTGCCAAGATAATCGATTATTCAGTATTTGATAATCGATTATTCTCCAACGTTCAGAAAATCAGAAGCTGATTTTCTGCTGAATAATCGATTATCTGATACTGCATAATCGATTATTCTGTGGCAGTGTTCAAACACTGGCAACGGTCTACAGCATAATCGATTATGCATATACTGATAATCGATTATTCTGAGGCAGAATTGAAAACTTACTTCAAAAACCATATTGGTTAAGATGAAAACTTTAATATCATTTTGTTTGAAGTATTTAAAATATGTTTATGATAAATATGATTTAATAAAATATGTTTATGATAAATATGATTTAATAAAATGATTTTATACATATTTATGATGACCTATGTTGAGCCAAAAGACGAGATAACTTAAGCGTTGCTCTTACATTTGTTCTACCTAACGACCTACGCCTTGGGTCTTCGGTCTTGAACATTTGAGCTCGTCTTTGGCTTTTCAATTGCAATCCGTTCATCAATATGCTTCTCGGCATTCAAGCTTGATTGTTTGTCATATAACATCGTTGTTTGACACTTGACTTCATTGTTTGTCATTCATCAAAACCTATACCTGAAAATCATGCTCATACAACCAAAGCGCACATATCATAGATAGAGTGATTTTCTACAATTTCCCCCTTTTTGATAATGACAAACAACAGGAGATATGCATATCGAGTTCCCCCTAACTTCATGCTATATCTCAACATACAATTCATGCAAACAATTCAATATAATTCCCCCTTAATTGAATATTCCTCCTCAATTAAAGCATACTAGAATGTGAAGACATTTCCCCTTATTCGATGCATATCGGCTAAATTCTTCCCCCTTTTGGCATTAGCAAAAAGAGTATATCAATTGTTTATTTTATTGACGATACCAATTGTTAGAAAGATAATCATATCAACATCAAATACTACCAAATGTTCGTAAAACCATACCAATCATAATGACGGTTTTTCATTATATACCAACTGTTATTTAAACTAAAAATATTCATCAAAACATGAATCAATCATTTAACATAAAAATAATTGATACTAATTGTTATTCAAAATAAAACTTATCAAAACATGAATCAATAATTAATCTCAATTGTTAGCACATATCAACTATTACGTTTTTATCAAAAATACGATAACTAACCGACGTTCCCCCTTGATGTAGTAAGGTTTCGTGCTTGGTGCATCTACTACAATATTGTAGTCTTCAAGCACACCTGCAAAAGTACCTAAAAATAGGTTTTCGGTACCCAACTTCTTTTGGGTCCTTGGGGGTTAGGCAAATAATAATCATAATCAAAATATGAATCTCTATGTTTAGCAAAACATACGGGTGCAATGTGTCCTACCCGGTTACAATAATGACATATAACATTAGGATTGTGCATATGTCTAGGTTGAGCCAAATGCGTTCTAGGTGATCTAAAGGTTTTATTCCTAGAAGCGTTGAAATTCCTAGAGTCATTTCTAGGTGGTCTAAAATTATTCATTCTAGACTCATTAATAAAATTCCTAGAATTGTGTCTAGATGGTCTAAAATGATTAGTTTTAGACTTATTAACAAAATTTCTAGAGTCGTTTCTAGGCGGTTTAACCTTATTTCTATCGTCCTTTTTAATTACCTCACTTGTCTAGAATCATTTACACTACATTTTTCTAGTGTATTTCTAAGTTCTACGTTCTCCATTTTTAAAGAACTACAAGAAGAACAATTTGAACTTTGAACAATTAAAGAGGCTTCATTCATCTTCTTGATTTTATTTTTGAGATCAACAATGTCATTTTCCAAAAATTTATTTTCTTCTTTTAGCTTTTCATTTTCACAAGTCAATTTTTCAAAAACTTTTTCTTTTAAAGAAGGTTGTTTTTCAAAATCTTTTTCTTGCAAAGAAAGTGTTTTCTCAAAATCTTTTTCTTGCAAAGAAAGTGTTTTCTTCAATTCTTTTATGATTTTGGAAGCTTTAACAAATTCACCATATAATTATCATAGGCATTTTGTATTTCTTCAAACGAGTAAGAGTTAGAAATACTTACCTCTTCTTCTTCGTCGGCCATGAAGCATAGGGCAGTCGTTTCATCACACGAGCTATCCGAGTCCCATGTCACATGCTTTTGGACTTGAGGCGTACCTTCATAAACGGCTTCAAGTTTATCCCACATTTCTTTGGCGGTTGTGCAATAGGAAATCTTCCGATAGTCATTTGAATTCACCGCACAATATAACATATTTATGGCCTTGGCATTATATTCATTCTCCTCCTTTGGAGCCATGGCTTCTCCAACTTTCTTTGTCGGCATACCGTTCTTAATGATTTGCCACAAACGAAAGTTATTTGATTGGATGAAGATTCTCATCCGCTCTTCCAATATGTGTAATTTGTTCCATCAAATAGTGGAGGCATAGTGGTGGAGTGACCTTCGCTCATCATTCCTGCGTTCAACATTCTCAACAAAAAAAATATATATATCGCTCTCAACCGGTTAAGGCTTTCAGAGAGTTAGACTCTGATACCAATTGTTTGGATTTATGCCCGTCACTAGAGGGGGGGTGAATAGTGCGGCACGAGAATATTGATAAATATTGCGGAATTAAAAATTGCAGGAATAAAATAAATTCGGTAATAAAAATAGCAAGGAAAGAACACACCGAATTTATCCTGGTTCACCACAACTTGTGGTTAGTCCAGTCCCCGAGAGACTCTCTCGAGATTCCACTAACTCCGTTAAGCTTTCGGGTGCCTAACAAACCGTTACACTTGCTCGTAGATGTACACTCTACAAGACTTCAACTTGCTCGAGGATACCGCACCTCAAGACTTCAACCTTGCTCGTGGATACCGCACCACAAGACTTCACATACTAAGACTTAGGGTACTTAGCGAACCCGACAATCAATGAAAAGATATGTTCTTCTCAAACACCTTTCTCTTTTACAACAAGAACTCTCTCAAAAGAGTAGATAAAGAGATACAAATTTAGCTCTATGAACAACTCAAAGTTGTCTCTCAAATGGCTCAACAAAAGCTCTAAAATGATGCTCAAATAATGTCAATATGTATATCAATATTGGGAGGTGTTGCGTATTTAAAATCAGCTCAAAATACCTCTTTTTATAGGGAAAAAATGGTGTATGTCCGTTGCTTAATTGGCAATCAATTATGATGATTTTGTGCCAAGATAATCGATTATTCAGTATTTGATAATCGATTATTCTCCAATGTTCAGAAAATCAGGAGCTGATTTTCTACTGAATAATCGATTATCTGATACTGCATAATCGATTATTCTGTGGCAGTGTTCAAACACTGGCAACGGTCTACAGCATAATCGATTATGCATATACTGATAATCGATTATTCTGAGGCAGAATTGAAAACTTACTTCAAAAACCATTTTGGTTAAGATGAAAACTTTAATATCATTTTGTTTGAAGTATTTAAAACATGTTTATGATAAATATTATTTAATAAAATATGTTTATGATAAATATGATTTAATAAAATGATTTTATGCATATTTATGATGACCTATGTTGAGCCAAAAGATGAGATAACTTAAGCGTTGCTCTTACATTTGTTCTACCTAACGACCTACGCCTTGGGTCTTCGGTCTTGAACATTTGAGCTCGTCGTTGGCTTTTCAATTGCAATCCATTCATCAATATGCTTCTCGGCATTCAAGCTTGATTGTTTGTCATATAACATCGTTGTTTGACACTTGACTTCATTGTTTGTCATTCATTAAAACCTATACCTGAAAATCATGCTCATACAACCAAAGCGCACATATCATAGATAGAGTGATTTTCTACAACCTCTCCATTGAATACGAATAGAAGGAACACTCTTCGACCTTAACTGACGAACCTACTAGTATACAATAGCTACCAACTCCTCATAAGACAAGTCCTTGGCCAACTGGACAATGATGAAATCTAACACGTGGGATGGATCACCGTCATACCTCCAAAGCATGGACATATGAAACACTAGATGCACGGCTGATAAGCTCGGCAGCAATGCAAGTCTATAAGCCACCTTTCCCACTCGATCAAGAATCTCAAATGGACCAATGAACCAAGGGCTAAGCTTGCCTTCTTCCCAAATCTCACCACGCCCTTCAGATGCGACACTTAGAGAAATACCCGCTCACCAACCATAAAAGCCACATCTCGAACCTTGCGGTTTGCATAACTTTTTTGCTTGGACTGAGCTGTATGAAACCTATCCTTAATGATCCTGACCTTGTCCAAGGCCTCCTGAACCAGATCCGTACCCGGCAACCGAGCCTCCCCCAGCTCAAACCATTCGACCAGAGATCGACACCTCCTACAATATAAAGCCTCATTAGGAGCCATCTGGATACTCGATGATAGCTGTTGTTATAGGCAAACTCTGCTAAAGACCAAAACTGATCCCATGAACCTCCAAAGTCAATGACACACGGTCAGCGCATATCCTCCAAAATCTGAAGAGTCCGCTTGGACTGACTGTCCGTCTAGGGATGAAATGATGTGCTCAACTCAACCTGTGTTCCCAACTCTCACTGAACTGTTCTCCAGAAGCGTGAGGTAAACTACGTACCCCGGTCCGAAATAAATAGATACAGGCACACCCTGAAGGCGAACAATCTCCCGAATATAGATCTCAGCTAACCTCTCGGATGAATAAGAGACTGCCACAGGAATGAAATGAGCTGACTTGGTCAGCCTATCAAGTATAACCCACACTGTGTCAAACTTCTTCCGATTCTGTGGAAGCCTAGTAACAAAATCCATAGTGATCGGTTCCCACTTCCGGTCTGGAAGATCGAGCCTCTGAAGTAAACCACCAGGCCTTTGATGTGCATACTTAACCTGCTCACAATTTAAACATCGATCTATATATGCAACAATATCCTTCTTCATTCTACGCCACTAATAATGTTGCCGCAAGTCTTGATACATCGTTGCGGTGACCGGATGAATAGAGTACCGGGAGTTATGGCCCTCTTCTAAAATTAATTCTCGAAGCCCGTCCAGATTAGACACACAAATTCGACCCTGCAATCTCAAAACTCCATCATCATCTAAGGTAACCTCCCTGGCACCTCAACATTGCACTGTGTCTCTAAGGACACAAAAATAGGGATCATCAAACTACTGATCACGGGTACGCTCAAATAATGAAGAACGAGCGACCGTGCAAGCTAATACCCGACTAGGCTTAGAAATATCCAACCTCACAAACTAATTAGCCAAAGCTTGAACATCTAAAGCTAGTGGTCTCTCACAGACCGAACTATAAGTAAGACTGCCCATACTTGCAGACTTTCTACTCAAAGCATCGGCCACCATATTGGCCTTTCCCGGGTGATATAAGATAGTGATATCATAATCCATCAACAACTCTAACCACCTCCTCTGCCTTAAATTCAACTCCTTCTGCTTGAACAAATACTGAAGCCTCTTGCGATCAGTGAACACCTCACATGCCACACCGTACAGATAATGCCTCCAGAGATTCAATGTGTGAACAATGATCGCCAACTCTAAATCATGTACTGGATAGTTCTTCTCATGAATATTCAACTGCCTCGAAGCATAGGCAATGACCTTGCCATCCTGTATCAACACTGCACAAAGCCCAATACGGGAAGCGTCACAATAAACTGTATAAGGCCCTGAACATGTAGGGAAAAACAACACCGGTGTCGTAGTTAGAGATGTCTTGAGCTTCTGAAAGCTCACCTCACACTCGTCCGACCATCTAAACTGGGCACCCTTCTTGGTCAACAGGTCATTGGGGCTGCAATAGAAGAAACCCCCTTCGAACTAATGATAGTAGCTTACTAATCCCAAGAAACTCCGAATCTCTATAGTTGATGCTAGTCTAGGCCAATTATTGACTGCCTCAATCTTCTTGGAATCAACCTGAATACCCTATGCCGATACAACATGACCCAGGGACACAAATGAACTCAACCAGAACTCACACTTCAAAAACTTAGCATATAACTAACTATCCTTTAGAGTCTGAAGAACCACTATAAGATGTTGCCCATGCTCCTCCCGACTACGGGAATCTATCAAATTATCATCAATAAAGACTATTACAAATGAGTCCAAATAAGTCCTGAATACTCAGTTCATCAAATCCATAAAAGCTGCTGGGGCATTTGTCAATCCGATTGATATAACTAAGAAATCATAATGCCTTTACCGAGTGTGGAATGTTGTCTTAGGGACATCAGATGCCCTAATCCTCAACGGATGGTAGCCATATCTCAAGTCAATCTTTGAAAATACCTTGGCACCCTGAAGCTGATCGAAAAAATCATCAATCCTCAACAGTTGATACTTATTCATGATAGTAACCTTGTTCAACTTCTGGTAATCAATGCACATTCTCATTAAACCATCTGTTTTCTTAACAAACAACACCGGTGCACCCCAAGGCAAAATGCTGGGTCTAATGAAGCCCTTCTCAAGAAAGTCTTGCATTTGCTCCTTCAACTCTTTCAACTATGTCAGGGCCATGCGATACGAAAGGATAGAAAAGGGCAGGGTGCCCAGAGCCAAATCAATGCAGAATTTGATATCCCTGCCGGGACCTCAGCACTAGAATCACGAACATATGCCAAATAGGCCAAACACCCCTTCTCGGCCATACGTCAAAACTTCACATACGAAATAGCACTACATGTAGAATGACCAGGAGTCCCTCTCCACTCTAAATAAGGCATACCCGGTAAATCTAAGGTCACAGCCTTGACATGAAAATCTAAGAAAACGTAGTAAGGTGATAACCGGTCCATCCCCAATATAATATCAAAATAGACCATGTTCAGAAGAAGCAAATCAACATGAGTCTTAAGACCTCCAATAACCACAATACATAAATAATGGACGCGATCCACCATAATAGAATCACCCACCAGCGTAGACACAAAAACAAGGGCACTCAAAGAATAACTAGGCATGACCAAATGCGGGTCAAAATAAGATAACACATATGAGTATGTAGACCCTGGATCAAATAACACTGAAGCACCTCTATCACAAACCAGAATAGTAACTACACCTCCACATCTAATACCGTTACCTCCACCTCAAATACTTCTAGCTCCACCTCCATCTAACTGAGCGGACTGAACCAGTCCCTTAATGAACCTCCTCACTCTCGCTCACCGTGGGAAGTATGATAAGAGCATGACGAGCCAAGTTGATGCATCTGATATCGTATTGAGTAACAAGCATAGAACCCTGCTGGAGATGCTCAAACATCCTCTAATAGGCCTCCCTCTCTCAATGACGGGGAGAAACTTCTCCAGAAACAGATGCGTGAACTGTCCTCAAGTCAAAGCTGATGACCTAACTGTTCTAGTCAAACAATCATCTCTCCAACAAGTCTTGGCGGATCCAGATAAATGAAAGGTAGCAAAATCGACCCATTGGTCTCCACGATCCCCATGTTCCTGAGAACCTCATGACAATTGTCTAGAAAATCTTAGGGATCCTTAGAAGATGCAGCGCATGAAGTAATATTGAAGAGCTTGGTGGAACCTATCCAACCTCTACAAAGCCTCTGAAGGCGCAGCTGATCTATCACCGATCTATGCTGTTGTTCGGTTGAAAAAGATGTACATAAACTCGCCATTCGTGACACGATAAGAGTAGAGGTTTCAATTTAGAGCTGAGAGAAAAAAATCACATGACAGTGAAGAATAGAAGTGAAACTTTTCCTAAATCTGTAGCCTCTGGGGACTAATATAGATGTCTCCGTGCCGATCCATCAGACTCTACTAAGCTTGTCCGTGAACTGTGAGACCTATGTAACCTAGAGCTCTGATACCAACTTGTCATGACCAGGATTTTCCACCATCGGGAGTTGTGATGGCACCTACTAATGAGAGCTAGGAAAGCCAATTCTTACAACTTACTTTATTTTCATATTACCTCCTTCTAAGAAACATAAGGCGATAACATAATAAAAACGGAACTTAAATAATAAAGCGAAATTTAACAATTTAATATCTGAAGTCTACATCCATTACAACTTTTAAAACCTCAATACCCAAAATCTGGTGGTGTCACAGACTATCTAAGATTTACTACACACAAGGTCTGAAGAAATAACAGTTATTTCTGAATAGAGGGAAATGAAATAGAAAATAGAGATAGAGGGAGACGCTAGGGCCTGAGGTTGCCTGCAGGTCTACCTTGGAACTCCGAGTGGACTAAAGGAAGCACTCCAACTACTGTCTGAAAGTTGCTCTGTGACCTGCTACAGTGCAGAGTGTAGTATCAGCACAATCGACCACATGTGTTGGTAACTAGCCTAACCTCGAGGAAGTAATGACGAGACTAGGACCAGACTACCAAGTACACCTGTGCAGTTATATGATATATAGACGAAAGTAAATCAGAAATAAACAAGTAAATATGGGAGGGGAAAAAATGCTTCGGGTAATATCAGGTAAGAACATATTATCAAAAGAACTATAAAGAAATCAAAATCCAACCTCTAATAAGAGTAAGAAAATAACGGTAGATTTCACTTTCTTTTCGCATCTTGTGGTATGCGTACCACCGCTCCCTTTTTGTTATATATTATGGTTGGCGTACCACCCGCTCCCACTTCATTATATATTTTTGCAGCTGGCAACCCGATCCATATATAATATTGTTAAGCGTGCAACCCGATCCATATATAGTACTATTTTAGCGTGCAACCCGATCCATATATATAATATTAATGCAGCGTGCAACCCGATCCATATATAATATTATTGTGGTGCGCAACCCGATCCTATATATAATATTGTTGCAGCGTGCAACCCGATCCATATATAATATTGTTGTGGCGTGCAACCTGATTCATATATATAATATTATTGCGGCGTGCAACTCGATCCATGTATAATATTATTGTGGCGTGCAACCCGATTCATGTATAATATAGTTGCGGCGTGCAACCCGATCTATATATAATATTGTTGTGGCGTTCAACCCGATCCATATATAATATTGTTGCGGCGTGCAACTCGATCCATATATATAATATTTGAAGTTATAACAAGAGTCCCGACCAATGATCAATAAGGTCTAAAATATCTCGGAAATGGAGAAACATTTATAAGCGAACTTGTTCCAACATCTAACTACCTCAGCTATAACCAAACTTGTTCCAACATCTAACTACCTCAACTATAATCAAACTTGTTACAACATCTAACTACTTCAGCTATAACCAGTCTTATCTCAATGTCTAACTACTTTAGCTATAACTAAACTTATTACAACACATAACACAAAGAATCATCAACCTAAGCATCCATAATATCAATTAAGAACACAATGCAAGGGAACCACAACTCAACAATAGATCGGCAATAGGGCAATATAATTGTAACATCCCGTAAATTCAGCTTAGGTATAAATGAGTTAAAGGAGTAGTAATGTTATATTTTTGACATATGAATTTCAATCGAGATGATTATGCGTGAAAATATTTGTTTCAAAATCGAGATGGAAAGTGAGGTGCATAAGATTCGACAAAATCGACTAAGTCTACAGAAGTTCCATCTTCCAGCAGAGATTAGTGAACATTTGTAAGGAATTGAAGAATATTTAACGCATGAAATCTTGTAGGACTTTGAAATATCTTTCGAACGATATATTATGGAGCCTAAACGAATCTCTGTGCAAAATTTTATACGCATTTTACAGAATAGTATGTGATATGCGCGCTCGGTAGCGTGACCGCGCTAATTTTGAGGCAGTGTTACTGCCATTTAGCACGGTCAGTAGCGTGGGCAGGTCTCCAAGTGCACGATCACGCTTGTATGGGGGCCTTTTTAAATCAATATTTCGTCCCCCATAGCCCCAAAATATAAAACATGCTCTAGAAATGGAAACTCTCAAAAACCTAACTCCTTAAGGGTCCTTCCACCCCCCAAGGTAAGTTCTAACGGTGATTCTAAGTTAATTTCAATATCCAAACATCTTAATAACATGGGTAAACACTCCATATTATTAAATATTCGATTGGGGAATCATTGTTGAGAGAAGGAACCGCAGAACTCGAATTCAAGAAGATTGAACGTCAAGAAGGTATATCTTCACCCTTTAATTGATTATATGTTGGATTGATAATTTGACTACAAGTTCATGTGATATGAGGTTATGGGTTTGATAGGAAAGCATGAAGGGATTATAGGTTTGGATTGTTGATTGTTGATTATTGGTTAAGGGTATTATTTACCTTATGGGTCATAAAGAATGATGTTGATTGTAACCATTTGAGACTTTAGAATTTATCTTGGAGAAAGAGAATGGGTTATTGGGTGTAGAGACACCATTAATAAGGACTATGAAGTTTTATGTCACCAAATGTTTGAGAAAATGTTTAAGTGACCAAAACATGAGAATTAGATTTGGAATTCCTTTGACTTTTACTGATATAGATTAAAGTTGAAAGGGATGGCGAATGTTGTATTACGCTCAAGAGCAAGAAGTTAAGGCATGTGAGGCTAACTCTCTATTTTTGAAAATTTTAATGATTCTCCCTACACTACCCTTCTTTTACAACGTCACCAATTGTTAGAATAAGTGCTTAACGCTAGGGGGGGGGGGTGAATAGCGTATTATAAAAATCACAGGAAAATATAACTCAAATGCGGAATTTAAAGAGTAAGGAAGAAGTGCACCAAAGTTATACTGGTTCACCACAAACCGTGGCTAAGTCCAGTGTCTTGAGATACAATCTTAAGGTTCAACTAATTCCGTTAAGCTTGCGGGTGCCTAACAAACCGTTACACTTGCTCAAGGATACCGCACCTTAAGACTTCACTTGCTCGAGGCTACCTCACCCCAAGACTTCACTGTTCAGCTTCCGGGTGCCTAGCAAACCGTTACAACTTGAGAACTTGAATCACACAAGTCTGAAACAACCTTGCTCGAGGATACCTCACCCCAAGACTTCAAACGAAGGAATAGAATATTCCTTCTTACAACAAGGGATTATAAAATCTCCCTTCAAGTGTATGAAAACACTTAACACTCACTTAAACAGAACTCTCTTTATAGAGTAGATATGAGTAAACAAGTACGCTCAAGAACACAACAATAAATTCAAAGAATTGGCTCTCAAAATATAATTAAATATGATAGAATGAATGTAGAGAGTATTTGAAAGCTTATGAATGTTTAGATCAGATGTTGTGTCTCAAATGAGAGATTTTGGGGTGTATTTATAGCCCCAAAATACCTTCTAACCGTTGCTTAAAGTTTAAAGACAGATTCTGAAAATTTGTAGGTTAGTCGACTAACTTAAGGTTATTCGACTACCTTTGAAAAAACTAGTCGTTGGGCAGGCAACGGCTAGTTGGATAGTCGACTAACTAAAGTTGGATAGTCGACTACCTTGGCAACGGTCATCAGGTTAGTCGACTAACCAATATCAGATAGTCGACTATCTGACCCTACGGAAATGGTCCAGTTTAATTTCGATTAACTTATTGAAAAAAAGTTATAAAACGTTTTTCATTTCTTTGTTTGAAGATAATAAATATTATAAATATCTTAAACGTGAAAAACAATTTTAAGGACCATTTTGGATCAATAAAAACATTTAAAAACATTTTGTTTTAAATGGAATGAAAATATTTATGATATAACATTTAAAATCAATTTGTTTTAAATGCAATAAAATATTTATGATATGCAATAAAAATATTTATGATATGCATATATTGTAAAATCATTTTTGAGAGAAGCCAAGACTCAAATTTAAAGTCGGATCAAGATCACAATAAAGACAATATAAATAAGACTCAACAAATGTCTTCATTTATTTTCATTGCTTCATTTCTTCTCTTGATCTTGTCTTGAACTTCTTGGACTCCAATTCTCGTCCGCTCAATAATTTCGCGTATCCTTTTCTTCCCCTTATATAATTTTGCATATCTACAAAATAAACACACTTTAGTTAAAATATAAATCAAAGTGTATTTCAATAATAACTCACATTTATTTGGCATATATTTATTTTCCATATAATTTGGTTTGTCAATTATCAAAACATATAAATATGAACATACATATATGTTCCAACAATTTCTTCCTTTTTGATAATGGCAAACCAATATGGTGATATGCATAAAAATATAATTTGACTATGCCAAATATTATACAAGTTATTATTGAGTTCTCCGTCAATTTATGCATAAAATATTTTAAAATAAAATGCATAAAAACGAAATGCATATCCCCTTATCTTCCCCCTTTTGACATTAATAAAAAGACAATTTTATTAATGAAAAAGGAAAATTACATAAAGAGTAATACAAAATAAAAGTTCAAAAATAAAATTTAAGAACTATTGTCGTCGAAATCATCGCTAGAATCACTTGCGGAAAATACGTGAGAATACGAATAATTGACATGGTCAAAATATCCGTGGAGTTCTTCACCAAGTCTTCGCACATTTCTTTCCGTGCGAGACACATTTCTATCAATTCGATTCATTGAAGTTGATAGAGAAGCAAGTTGCTCCGAGATGGTTTGAAGAGACGCATCCGGTTGAGCACGAGGACGACGAGCTTGAGTTGGAGGAGGAGGAGGAGGATGTTGTTGATCATGGCCATGGAAAGAAGTTTCTTGTATTTCCCAATGTTTGGTACGATTTTTCTTGGTGCCAACATTGGTGTTGATTTGAGACGCTTCAAGAAGATGCATTATAAGAAATGCATATGGAAGAGGTTTGTCACCTCCTATTGAATCAAGCATATGTGTAAGAATAAGTTTACACCAATTTATGCGTGCATTGGAAATAATAGCATGCATAATTTTTGCGTCTTCACGGCCAATTGTGGTCTGATTGCTTTTTCTCGGTTTGAGAACACGAGTGATAATGTAGAAAATCAAACGAAATTCCGGAAGCAAATTTTTGATAGGGGCACGCTTGTGCTCTTGAGTGAATTCAAAGGGTCCAATTCTAATTTGGTTGAAAAGGACTTGTTCATCAAAGAGCATTCCTTCGACACCGGTATATTGATTGATGTCTTGGCCATCACGGGGAAGGTTTGTGAGGGCTTGAATATTTTCTTCATTTAGAAGAATATGAATACCATTAATTTTGGTAGAAAGTACCCCTTCCTCATCTTTCTTTAGATTTGAATAGAAAGCTTGAATCAAGTGAGGATGAATGAAATCGTATTTTAGATAAACAAAGTCGATTATTTGACTTTGTAAAAGAATGTTTGAATGAATAGAATCGGCAAGATATCTTCCGGTGGTAAATCGAGGAGGAAGAATTTCTCGATTATCAAATTTTTGAATGAAACATTGAAGTTCGACTTCTTTTTCGAACCATAGAAAAGTTCCATCATCATGACAATATGTAGATGGAGGAATGTTTGAAGAAGAACCAACATTCTTTCCGGCACGAGATCGTTTAGAACTTCTATTTGCCATTTGAAATTGTAGGCAAGAAGAACTTTTGAAGAATCTGAAGACTTTGAAATAGAATTCTTGTGAATATGAATGATTTTGAAGTGAGTCCTTTGAATACATACTATTCCTATTTATAGAGTCAAGAAAAGAATAGCATTAAATGCAAATTTTCAGATTTTTGGACTCTACCAACGTATAGAAAACGGTCAGATTTTTGAACTGGCCGTAGGTAGTCGAATAACTTTTGGTTAGTCGACTATCTGGAAACAGCTTGAATTTCTGGATAAGCAAGGTATTCGAATAACTGAAAGTTAGTCGATTAACTTCGACGACTTTTGAAAAATCGGCAAACAGAAAACTTGAAAAATAATTTTCATTTTATGAAATTTGTTTATTTAAAAATAAGCTGTAGTTTTGATAAATCTATATGATAATTTATAAAAATTTTGTAAAAATAAAAATATTTTTATCAAGTCAAAGATGCTATTTCCAAAATCAAAGATTCACAAGCCAAGCAAAAATAGACTTAATTAAACTTCAACTTGGTTCCCCCTGTCTTTAGGGCGATACCTGCAAAAAAGAAAATAAACGTCTCCGACGCTCAAGTTAGTAAATATTCAAAAATAAATGCAACCTAATTGTATGCATTAGATCAACGTAGAGTCAAGAATTCCGAGTTCAATTCGAATACGGAAGAACGACTCTTTATCCAAAGGTTTGGTGAAGATGTCGGCCAATTGATGTTTAGTTTGAATGAACTCAATTTGGACATCACCTTTAAGAACGTGATCTCTAATAGAATGGTGTCTAATTTCAATATGCTTCGTTCTTGAATGAAGAATTGGATTCTTCGTCAAGCTTATGGCACTAGTATTGTCACATCGAAGAGGGACGTGATCAATGCTAAGACCATAATCCAAAAGTTGTTGTTTCATCCAAATAATTTGTGCACAACAACTCCCCGCGGCAATATATTCGGCCTCGGTTGCGGATAAAGCAACACTAAGTTGTTTCTTGCTAAACCAAGAAACTAAGGAGTTACCGAGCAAATGGCAAGTGCCACTAGTGCTCTTGCGGTCTAATCTGCATCCTGAAAAATCAGAGTCGGAATAGCCAATTAATTGGCATGAAGAACCTTTGGGATACCAAAGTCCCACATTCAAAGTTCCAATTAGGTACTTCATTATCCGTTTTAACCGCAGCAAGATGTGACTCCTTCAGACACGATTGATATCTAGCGCATAGACAAACGCTAAATATTATATCAGGTCTACTAGCAGTAAGATAAAGTAAGGATCCAATCATACCTCGGTACTTCTTGGTGTCTACCTCCTTACCTTTCTCATCTTTGCCAAGATGGTCAGACGTGCTCATTGGAGTGGCCATTGCTTTGGCGTTGCTCATTTCAAATCAATTCAGCAACTCCTTGTAATATTTAGTTTGACAAATGAAAGTTCCCTCTTTCATTTGCTTAACTTGCAGCCCCAAGAAGAGATTAAGCTCGTCCATCATTGACATCTCAATTTCGCTAGTCATGAGTTTTAAAACTCCTTGCATAAAAACTTATTAGTTGCTCCAAAAATAATATCATCAATATAAATTTATTTTGAAACACAAAAATAATATCATCAACATAAATTATTTTTGAAATAAAAAAAAATGATATCATCAACATAAAAATCATGCAATCTATTTCCCCTTAATGAAAATTCCCCCTCAAACAAGGCATACTAGAATGTAAAGACATTCCTCCTTATTTGATGCATATCGCCTAAACTCATCTTCTATTTTGCATTAGCATAAAGAGAGTATATTAAGGCTACTTCCCTTTTTCTACATTTCCCTGAATAAAATAGGAAAGGCATTGAGGAATATGCATGATGAAGATTGCTAGAAAATTATCAAGACATACCAAAACAAAACATATCAATTGTTATTTTTCAAAAAAAAAAATATCAATTGTTATAAAAACAATGATAAAACCATTTGTTGGAAAACATAACAAATGTATCAATTGTTATTTTATTAACAGTGATACTAATTGTTATTTTTAGCAAAACATATTACTAAAATATATCAACTGTTAATATCTAACAAATCAACAGTTTTATTAAAAACATGAATCAAATTTTGAAAAATATACCGATTACTATAAACCAAAGATATATTTATCAAAACAAGAATCAATTTCTAACAGCAATATACCAATAGTTAGCTTATATCAACTGATAATTTTTAATAAATCAAGAGTTGTAAGCATACCAACTGTTATCAACTGTTAAAAACATGAATCCTTTATTATTCTAGAATATATCAACAGTTATTCAAAACAAAAAATATCGTTCAAAAAAATGAATGAAATGTTTTTAACAAAGAGCATGCTAACAGTTAATACATACCAACTGTTAAACAAAACAACCATTTCAAGAAGTTATTTTTTATCGAAAAGATACTAATTGTTAATACATATCAACAATTAGGTTTTTATCAAACAAATAACTGATATTTATCAAAACATGGATCAATCATTATTTTTAACAAACATAATTGATACCCATTGTTATTCAAAATAATTTATCAAAACATGAATTAACAAAAATAATTGATAGTAATTGTTAACACATATCAACAATTAGGTATTTATAAAAAAATAACTAACATGGATCAATCACTATTTTTAACAAAAATAATTGATACCAAAAAAAAATTATCAAATCATGAATCAAAAATAATTGATATCAATTGTTAACAAGGACATATCAATTGTTAACACATATCAACTATTACATTCTATTAAGCATATGATAACTAACCGAAATTCCTTTTTCGATGCAATGAGGTTTCGTGCTTGGTGCATCTACTACAGTATTGTAGTCTTCAAGCACACCTGCAAAAGTACCTAAGGATAGGTTTTTGGTACCCAAACCATTTTGGGTCCTTGGGGGTTAGGCAAATAATAATCATAGCTAGAAGATAAATCCCTATGTTTCGCAAAACATATGGGTGCTATGTGTCCTACCCGGTTACAATAGTGACATACTACGTTCGGGTTGTGCCTATGCCTAGGTAGTGCCAAATATGTTCTAGGTGCTCTAAGGTCATTCCTAGAGGCGTTGAAATTCCTAGAGTCATTTCTAGGTGGTCTAGTATAATTCATTCTAGACTTATCAACAAAAATCCTAGAATCATTTGCGGTCTAAAAAGGTTAATTCTAGACTCATTGACAAAAAATCTAGAGTCGTTTCTAGGTGGTCCAAAGGGGTTAGTTCTAGACTCATTAAAAATCCTAGAATTATTTCTAGGTTGCCTAAAATTATTATTTCTAGGCTCACTTGAAAAAATCCTAGAATTATTTCTAGGTGGTGCATCACAATTCTTATTCATCTTACGCCTCTTGTTTTTCTTAGGCTTTTTCTTCTTTATCTCTTCAACTACTTTAGGAACGTCTACACTACGTTTTTCTAGTATTTTCCTAAGTTCTAAGTTCTCTATTTTCAACGAATCACAAGATAAGCAATTAGAACTTTGATCAATTGAAGAGGCTTCATTCATCGCCTTAATTTTATTTTTAAGGTCGACATTATCATTTTAAAAAAAATTATTTTCATCTTCTAAAGCACTGATTTTAGTCTTGGCTTCTTTGGCGATTTTTGAAACCTTTTTCAATTCACCAATAATTCTTTAAAAGCTATTTGCAGTTCTTCAAAAGAGTAGGAGTTAGAAGTACTTACCTCTTCTTCTTCGTTGGCCATGAGGCATCGGGCAGTCGGTTCATCACATGAGCTGTCCGCTTCTTGAGGCGTACTTTCATAAGTGACCTCAAGCTTATCCCACATTTCTTTGGCAGTTTTGTAGTGGGAAATTTTTCGATAGTCCTCCTGATTCAAAGAGCTATACAACATATTGATTGCCTTGGTGTTGTATTTACTTACCATGGCTTTTCCAACTTGTGTCGTCATTTGTTCACCATACTTGATGATTTGCCATAGACGAAAGTTGCTTGATTGGATGAAGATTCTCATCCGCTTTTTCCAATATGTGTAATTGCTTCCATCAAATAGTGGAGGCAAAAAGGTGCATGAACCTTCACCTATTCCTGCATAAGCACTACGAGTAGAAGCCATAGAAAGATTCTCTCAAACGGTTAAGTCTTACAGAGAGTTAGGCTTTGATACCAATTGTTAGAATAAGTGCTTAACGCTAGAGGGGGGAGGGGTGAATAACGTATTATAAAAATCATAGGAAAATATAACTCAAATGCGGAATTTAAAGAGTAAGGAAGAAGTGCACCAAAGTTATACTGGTTCACCACAAACCGTGGCTAAGTCCAGTCTCTTGAGATACAATCTTAAGGTTCAACTAATTCCGTTAAGCTTGCGGGTGCCTAACAAACCGCTACACTTGCTCAAGGATACCGCACCTTAAGACTTCACTTGCTCGAGGTTACCTCACCCCAAGACTTCACTGTTAAGCTTCCGGGTGCCTAACAAACCGTTACAACTTGAGAACTTGAATCACACAAGTCTCAAACAACCTTGTTCGAGGATACCTCACCCCAAGACTTCAAACGAAGGAATAAAATATTCCTTCTTACAACAAGGGATTATAAAATCTCCCTTCAAGTGTATGAAAACACTTAACACTCACTTAAACAGAACTCTCTTTATAGAGTAGATATGAGTAAACAAGTACGCTCAAGAACACAACAATAAATTCAAAGAATTGGATCTCAAAATATACTTAAATATGATAGAATGAATGTAGAGAGTATTTGAAAGCTTATGAATGTTTAGATCAGATGTTGTGTCTCAAATGAGAGATTTTGGGGTGTATTTATAGCCCCAAAATCCCTTCTAACCGTTGCTTAAAGTTTAAAGACAGATTCTGAAAATCTGTAGGTTAGTCGACTAACTTAAGGTTATTCGACTACCTTTGAAAAAACTAGTCGTTGGGCAGGCAACGACTAGTTGGATAGTCGACTAACTAAAGTTGGATAGTCGACTACCTTGGCAACGGTCATGAGGTTATTCGACTAACCAATATCAGATAGTCGACTATCTGACCCTGCGGAAATGGTCCAGTTTAATTTCGATTAACTTATTGAAAATAAGTTATAAAACGTTTTTCATTTCTTTGTTTGAAGATAATAAATATTATAAATATCTTAATCATGAAAAACAATTTTAAGGACCATTTTGGATCAATAAAAATATTTAAAAATATTTTGTTTTAAATGCATTGAAATATTTATGATATAACATTTAAAATCAATTTGTTTTAAATGCAATAAAATATTTATGATATGCAATAAAAATATTTATGATATGCATATATTGTAAAATCATTTTTGAGAGAAGCCAAGACTCAAATTTAAAGTCGGATCAAGATCACAATAAAGACAATATAAATAAGACTCAACAAATGTCTTCATTTATTTTCATTGCTTCATTTCTTCTCTTGATCTTGTCTTGAACTTCTTGGACTCCAATTCTCGTCCGCTCAATAATTTCGCATATCCTTTTCTTCCCCTTATATAATTTTGCATATCTACAAAATAAACACACTTTAGTTAAAATATAAATCAAAGTGTATTTCAATAATAACTCACATTTATTTGGCATATATTTATTTTCCATCTAATTCGGTTTGTCAATTATCAAAACATATAAATATGAACATACATATATGTTCCAACACCAATTGCCTCAGAAATATTGTTAAGCCTAGTTCCTTGAATAGTTGTAGAACTTCTATTCTCTAGCTTCATAACTCACGCATGACTTTCATTCTGAACGTTGTGAGATCAATGCATATTTAATATAGACTTGGGTTTGATTCCCCCCAGTCAGTATAGATTACCCAGTATGCCACAAACAGTTGAAATTTCAGTATTCATAATCAGTTCAAGAATATATGTCTCAGTCTAGTCCCATTCAGTATGTTAGTATTATGTAACCTAGTATGATCCAGTATTCTAATAGCATGTAACTCAATGTGATTCGATATTTCACTATCATGTATAGCAGTATGATTCTCAGTTTCTAATTTTAAATTCCTAAACGTTGAACACCTGTATTTGGGCCTAAGCTCACAGTTCATTCTTTATGAATCATTGGGCCTGAGGCTGCAGTTTATGCTCTGTGCATTTTGGACTTGAGGTTGCAGTTATGTATACGTATACTTGGGCCTGAGGCCGCAGTTTGTGCACAGACACACACACACACACACACACACACACATATATATATATATATATATATATATATATATATATATATATATATATATATATATATATATATATATATGTATGTATGTATGTATGTATATATATATATATATAGGGCCTGAGGCCACATTTTAATATTCATATTAATAGGTTATTCATCATTTAGAAGAGGGAGTATTCATATCCTTACTTCCTTTCAGTTAAATTATTAGTTACCATTCAGTTATCAGTTATCAGTTCAGTTACTAGTTATCAGTTCAGTTATCAGTTATCTGTTCAGTTACCAGTTATCAGTTCAGTTATCAGTTATCAGCTATCATTTCAGTTTCAATAGTTATTATTTGAGTTATTAATTATAAATTCTCAATTATAAGCTTACTTTCAGTTTTAGCATCTATAAATCTTTCTTTCAGTTGTTTTACATGCTAGTATAATTCAAATGTACAGATGTCCCTTTTGCCCGGGGCTTGCATCTCATAATGCAGATAATGATTTATAGGTTGATGATTCAGAGCGCTAGGACTCTCGTATCAGCTATTTGATGATCCCTAGTTATCGGGGCATTATCATTACTCTACAGTCCTTCAGTATTTTCAGACAGTCAATGTTTTCAGTACTTCACTAGATGCTTTATAGACTAGAGTAACAACTAGATAGAGTCGCATGGTTTTCATGTTATGCTATGTGGGCTGCAAATATGTTTCAGAATTATATTAGTATTTCCGCACTTTGATTTATATCATCAAGAATTTTGGTATATCAACATGTGTTAGTTTATCTTATGCCATCAGTATGTTATGATATGACATGTAGATTCAGCCAGCTAGTTGGTTCGCTCGGTCATATGTAGTCAGGCACCGAGTGACGTGTTACGTCCAGGCCCAAGTTCAGGGCGTGACAAAGCTGTTGGAAACACGTTCTCAAGGCTTTATACTAAAACGTGTGTTCTTATGCGTAGGTTTTGATGAATGACAAACAAGCGCAAATTGATATATGACGAAGTTCAAGTACAAGCGCACAATTGGTGGATAACGAGATTCAAGCACAATACAAATTTTTATAGTTTAAATGAGTCGTTCTTAATTGTGATCTTGATCCGACAACTTGACTCATGACATGGCTTCTCTCATAAAACTATTTTTACAAAATCATGCATATTTAATTTAATGCTAAATGATTTTAAATCATGCATATTTACTTTAGTCAAAATGATTTTTAAACATGCCTCTAAAATCTGGACTAAGATAATCGATATGTACTTATGATAATCGATTATGTTAAGCCAAGACTGCATGACAATCGATTGTGAATTAATGACAATCGATTGTGTTAAGGCAGTGAGCATCAGGTTTTTCAAACCTGCATGACAATCGATTGTGAACCTTATGACAATCGATTGTGATGAGGCAGTGTACATCAAAGTTTTTCAAAACTCAGAATAATCGATTGTGAAGCTAATGATAATCGATTGTGAAGAGACAGTGTCCATCAGATTTTTCAAAGTCACAAAATAATCGATTGTGAACATATGACAATCGATTGTGTTGAGGCAGTGTCTTCCAGACTTTTTCAAAGTTATTAAATAATCGATTGTGAGTATATAACAATCAATTGTCACGAGGCAGTGTCTAAAATGATTTTCAAAGTCTGATAAATAATCGATAGTTAACATTGCACAATCGATTGTGAAGCTGACCGTTGTCGTAAAGTTTTCAAATACCGTCAGGTAATCGATTGTTGATTTTGTACAATCGATTGTTGAAATTAAAATCTGGAAAAGATTTTTTGAACGTTGCTGAATAATCGATTGTTGATTTTGTACAATCGATTGTTGAAATTAAAATCTGAAAAGGATTTTTTGAACGTTGCTGAATAATCGATTATTGATTTTGTATAATCGATTGTTTTACGTAAAATCTGGAAATGATTTTTTGAACGTTACCAATAATCGATTGTTGATCTTGGACAATCGATTGTTAAGCGTAAAATCTGGGATTGATTTCTGGAACGATTGGCAAACAATCGATTGTGACTTCTTGACAATCGATTGTCACACAGTAAAATCAGCAACTCTTAATTGGCAATTAGGCAACGGCAATGCCAAGTTTTTCAACTATAAATACAGCTTCATTTCAGTGTTTTAAACACAATAACACACAACAACTGATCATACAATTGCTATATGCTTGCATACTCTATTGCTAATCATTTTATATTCATTACATAAGTTTTGAGAGCTATATTCTTGTCCAAAGTTTTTGTGATCTTGAGCTTACTTCTTTTACTCATATCTACTCATTAAGGAGTGTATTGTTTGAGTGTTTAGTGTTTTGTACACTTGTAAGAGAATTGTGATTCTCTTGTTGTAAGGAACTTGTGTTTCCTTGGTTGAAGTCTTGGAGTGTTGTATCTCCGAGCAAAGGTGTTAAGGCGTGTGTCCTTAAGTTGTAAAGGTTTGTTGAGCACCCGTAAGCTTGACAAGTTAGTGGAAAATCTCGAGAGAGTCTCTCGGGGACTAGACTAGCCACGTGTTGTGGTGAACCAGAATACATCGGTGCGTTCTTTATTATTTATCGCACTTATTTACTTCCTGCAATTTTTTAATTCCGCAAGTTTACGCTAATTTTTATTATAACGCTATTCACCCACCCTCTAGCGTTAAGCGTATTATCTAACAGTTGGTATCAGAGCCCAACTCTCTGAAGACTTAACAGTTTGAGAGAACCATCCATGGCTTCTACTCGTGACTATTTTGCAGGAATTGATGAAGGACAATGCTCCACACGACCACCTCTATTCAACGGTACAAACTATACGTACTGGAAGGAGAGGATGAAAATCTTCGTTCAAGCAAACAACTTTCATCTCTGGAAGGTGATAACGAAGGGAAATCAAATTCCAACCCAAAAGGTTGAAACCGAATGGGTTCCCAAGTCCGAAGAAGAATATGACGCGGATGATATCCGAAAGGTGCAAAATAATGCTAAAGCAATTAATTTATTATATTGTGCTGTAAATGCTGACGATTACAGGAAAATATCGTGTTGCACAACGGCGAAGGAAATGTGGGACAAGCTGGAAATTACGTACGAAAGTACGGACCAGGTAAGGGAAGCCAAAATTGATTTCCTAACCCATGCTTATGAATTATTTCACATGAAGGAAGGTGAAAAGGTGGATGAAATGTTTGAACGATTTTCAATAATCGTAAATGATCTACATGCTCTCAAGAAGACATTCACGGATAGAGAACTTGTTCGAAAAATTCTTAGAAGTCTCACTCCGGCATGGCGATCAAAGGCCGACGCAATCCAAGAATCCATTGGCGTCTCAAATGTCACCATCGACGCATTAAGAGGTAACCTTAAGACTTATGAGTCTACTATACTTAACCCTCTTGTTGATGATCAAAAGGAGGCAAAGAATAGCGCTTAAGGCAAGCACAAGCCAACCTCAAGTTGATGAGGACGGAGACAACGAGTTTGGACTCGTTATCAAAAGATTTCAAAAGTTCATGCGAAAGGAGTATGAACGAAAGGGCAAAAAGCAAGGCGAACAAATAAAGTGCTATGAATGCGGTGAAACCGGGCACATCAAATCAAATTGCCCAAACATCAAAAAGGAGAAGAAACCTTTTAAGAAGCAACGTGCATACATTTCTTGGGGAGGAGACTCCGGAGATGAGTCAAGTGAAGAAGAAGAAGACAAAGCCGCAAACCTTTGTCTTATGGCGCAAGAAGACAAGCAAGATGAGGTATGTTAAATCTCTTCTAAAAACTTCTTTACTCTTGAGGAAATGCGAACTGCTTTTGATGAGCTATATACTGAATTTATTAAGGCTTCAAAAACTGTCAAGAGCATAAAAGAAAATGCTTCTCTAAAAGAAAAAGACTTTCAAAAACAACTTTCTTTGAAAGAAAAGGATTTAGAAAAACTGGTTTTAGAAAATGAGAAGCTGAAAGAAGAAAACAAGTTTTTCGGAAAAAGAAGCGCCGACAAGCCCGAAAGTTCTATTAAAAATTGTTCTTCTTGCATGCATCTCAAAAATGAGGTAGATAGACTTAAAGGTACCTTAGATAAGTTTAATTCTTCCCACAAAAATTTGAATAAGGTCCTTGTTAATTTGAAATCAACCAAGCATGGCATAGGCTTTAAGAATGAGCCAAAAGAAAAGGCTGAAGCCAAACCCCAACCACCTAAGGCTCAACCTAGGATTAATAAAACAAATGCTTATCCTAGAAATAGCAATCCTAGAACAAATATGCATGCTAGACCAAATGTTGAACATTTTAGAAGACCTAGAAATGACTTACCACCTAGAAATGACTACCCTAGAAATGATGCATATTCTAGGCCAAACACTAGAAGGAGTTTTGAACCTTTTAGAACATCTAGACATGACCATTACTCTAGAAATGCTGCTCATTTTAGAACTAATAGTAGGAGAAATAGTTCTCATGAAATGCGCAATAGTGATAATGAAAATAGAGTAAATCATTTTCGTCCATCAAGTTACTATGAACCTAGAAGGATGCATAACCCCAACGTGACTTGTCATTATTGTAGACGCATTGGTCATATTGCTCCTGCATGCTTTACACGACATAGACATATCACTCAATCGCATCATTATAATATGCCTAACCCTCAAGGACCCAAAATGGCATGGGTACCTAAAACGCATTAACTTGTTCTGTAGATATGTTTGAAGGGATCAAGTGTACTATGGTACCTTGATAGTGGATGCTCCAAACATATGACGGGAGACGAATCCAAATTCCTTCAACTAGAACACAAAGAAGGAGGAAGTGTGATTTTTGGGGATAACAATAAAGGAAAGATTATTGGCATCGGATCGGTCGGTAAGGATGAAAATTCCTCTATTAAGCATATATTACTTGTGAAAGGTTTAAAGAATAATCTCTTGAGCATATGTCAACTATGTGACAAGAGAAATCTTGCCCTATTTGATTCGGATGAATGCTTAGTGTTTAGACGTAGTGATTTTAAAATTATCCTTGGTTTTAGAGTGGATAATATTTATATGGTTGATCTTGCTAATTCCTCACCTGAATATGTTGATTGTCTTATGAGTAAAGAGGATGTTACTTGGTTATGGCATCGTAGAGTAGCACATATCAACATGCATCTTTTGAACAAATTAATTTCTCAAAGCTTAGTTATTGGTCTTCCCAATTTAAAATTTGAAAATGACTCTATTTGTGATTCATGTCAAAAAGGGAAGCAAACAAAAGCATCTTTCAAATCCAAAAATACTGTTTCAACTTCTAGACCATTGAAATTGCTTCACATGGATTTATTTGGACCATCTCGCATTGAAAGTCTAGGAAGAAATCGTTATGCTTTTGTGATTGTTGATGATTATTCTAGATTTACTTGGACTTTATTTCTTGCCAATAGAAGTGATGCTTTTCAGAATTTTAAATATTTTCTTAAGCGTGTTCAAAACGAAAAGGAAACAACCGTCACTTCAATTAGAAGTGATCATGGGGGAGAGTTTGATCACAATCTCTTTGCGGACTTTTGTGACGAACTCGGTATCGAGCATACCTTTTCCGCTCCACGTACACCACAACAAAATGGGGTGGTGGAAAGAAAAAATAGGTGTCTCGAAGAGATGGCTAGAATCATGCTCGAAGAGGCCAAGATTCCCAAACATTTTTGGGCGGATGCCTGTGAGTACCGCATGCTACGTCTTAAATAGAGTAGTCATAAGGCCTATACTCATGAAAACTCCCTATGAACTCTATATGGGAAGGAAACCAAATATCTCCCATCTTAGAGTATTCGGTTGTAAATGTTTTATTCATAACAATGGCAAAGATCAATTGGGAAAATTTGATGCTAAGTCCGATGAGTGAATTTTCATTGGTTATTCTTCACGTAGCAAAGCATATAGGGTTTTTAATAAAAGAACCGAAACTGTGGAGGAATCCCCTCATGTTGTATTTGCCGAAAATAATGCTCGCTTCGCGAGAAAGGATTCTGGTTTTGATCTTGCAGGTATTTTAGATAGCTTGAAAGACAAAATACAAGAGGAAACGCCTAAGGAAAATCAAGACGAAATTTTGAAACAACCAACGGAGGAAGCGCCACCATTGGAGAATGAAATGAAAACGCCTAACGAGTGTAGGACAATCAAGGATCACCCTCTCGAACAGGTAATTGGTGACGTCGGAGAAAATGTAAGTACCCGAAACTCCCTTAAAAACACCTTAGGACATACTGCTTTTGTGTCTCAAATTGAACCAACAACCATCTCTGAAGCAATTGGGGATGAATTTTAGACCTTGGCAATGCAAGAGGAGCTTAACCAATTCAAACGGAATGACGTTTGGGATTTGGTGCCAAGACCCGAAAATCATACCATAATTGGTACGAAATGGGTTTTTCGAAACAAACTAGATGAAAATGGTGTAATCACTAGAAACAAAGCTAGGCTTGTTGCAAAAGGCTATAATCAAGAAGAGGGTATTGCTTTTCTAAATGGTGTTATTCAAGAAGAAGTTTATGTTGAACAACCCCCCGGTTTTGAAGATTTTAAATCTCCCGATCATGTTTTCAAACTCAAAAAGGCTCTCTATGGTTTAAAACAAGCTCCCCGAGCTTGGTATGAAAGATTGAGTAAATTTCTATTGGAAAATGATTTCATTAGGGGGAAAGTTGACACCACCCTTTTTGTTAAGCATAAAAACAATGATATTTTATTAGTTCAAATGTATGTGGATGATATCATATTTGGTGCTACTAACAATGTCTTATGCAAGGAATTTTCCGATTTAATGACAAGCGAATTTGAGATGTCTATGATGGGTGAGTTAACATTCTTTTTGGGATTACAAGTAAAGCAAATGAAAGAAGGTACGTTCATTTGCCAAGCCAAATATTGCAAAGAATTGCTGAAACGATTTGAAATGAACAATGCAAAAGCAATGGCGACTCCCATGAGCACATCCGATCATCTAGACAAAGATGAGAAAGGTAAGGAAGTCGACACTAAGAAATATCGAGGTATGATTGGCTCTCTTCTCTACCTTACTGCTAGTCGTCCGGACAACATGTTTAGCGTGTGCTTATGCGCCCGTTATCAATCGTGTCCGAAGGAGTCTCACCTTACTGCGGTAAAACGGATTTTGAAGTACCTTGTTGGTACTACAAATGTGGGTCTATGGTACCCCAAAGGTTCTTCATGCCAACTCGTTGGCTATTCCGACTCCGATTTTGCTGGATGCAAATTGGACCGCAAGAGCACTAGTGGCACTTGCCATTTGCTCGGTAGCTCTCTCGTTTCTTGGTTTAGCAAGAAACAAGTAAGTGTTGCATTGTCCACAACCGAGGCTAAATATGTAGCCGCGGGGAGTTGTTGCGCTCAAATCCTCTAGATGAAACAACAACTCTTGGACTATGGCCTAAGTCTTGATCATATCCCTCTTAGATGTGATAATACTAGTGCCATATGCTTGACGAAGAACCCCGTTCTTCATTCGTGAACAAAACACATTGAAATTAGACATCATTTTATAAGAGATCACGTTCTCAAGAGCGATGTCGAAATCGAATTTGTTGAAACCAAAGACCAATTGGTTGACATCTTTACTAAGCCCTTAGAGAAAGAGTCCTTCTTCCGAATTCGTAGTGAACTCGTGATTCTTGACTCCACGTTGATCTAAGTCATGCATTGCATCTTTTTATTTTACATGATTTCTAACTTGAGCGTCGGAGACGTTTAACGAATTTTTGCAGGCATCGCCCTAAATGTAGGGGGAATTATAAAGCATGACGCGCAATAATCGAGTCTTCTTCAGAAAAATCGGTTTCTGTCGTCTAATAATCGATTATCTCGTATCAATAATCGATTGTTCTGCTATTACTTGAGTTATTGTACTCTCTTTAAGTAATCACGTTTTCTTTCCAATAAATAAACAAGTTCTATTTACATCTTTGGAATCTTCTTATATTATTTTTGCTAATGGCAAAAGGGGGAAGATAACGGGTATGCACTCTCAATATTTATAAGCTTAAATTGAGGGGGAATACATATATTGAGGGGGAACAAATGCATGTCTTGAATCGTCATTATAAATTGTTTAAGTTGCATATCTTGCTTAAAGTTTGCCATTATCAAAAAGGGGGAAATTGTTGGAAACACGTTCTCAAGGCTTTATACTAAAACGTGTGTTCTTATGCGTAGGTTTTGATGAATGACAAACAAGCGCAAATTGATATATGACGAAGTTCAAGTACAAGCGCACAATTGGTGGATAACGAGATTCAAGCACAATACAAAGTTTTATAGTTTAAATGAGTCGTTCTTAATTGTGATCTTGATCCGACTACTTGACTCATGACATGGCTTCTCTCGTAAAACTATTTTTACAAAATCATGCATATTTAATTTAATGCTAAATGATTTTAAATCATGCATATTTACTTTAGTCAAAATGATTTTTAAACATGCCTCTAAAATCTGGGCTAAGATAATCGATTATGTACTTATGATAATCGATTATGTTAAGCCAAGACTGCATGACAATCGATTGTGAACTAATGACAATCGATTGTGTTAAGGCAGTGAGCATCATGTTTTTCAAACCTGCATGACAATCGATTGTGAACCTTATGACAATCGATTGTGATGAGGCAGTGTACAAAGTTTTTCAAAACTCAGAATAATCGATTGTGAAGCTAATGACAATCGATTGTGAAGAGACAGTGTCTCATATTTTTCAAAGTCACAAAATAATCGATTGTGAACATATGACAATCGATTGTGTTGAGGCAGTGTCTTCCAGACTTTTTCAAAGTTATTAAATAATCGATTGTGAGTATATAACAATCGATTGTCACGAGGCAGTGTCTAAAATGATTTTCAAAGTCTGATAAATAATCGATTGTTAACATTGCACAATCGATTGTGAAGCTGATCGTTGTCGTAAAGTTTTCAAATACCGTCAGGTAATCGATTGTTGATTTTGTAAAATCGATTGTTGAAATTAAAATCTGGAAAAGATTTTTTGAACGTTGTTGAATAATCGATTGTTGAAATTAAAATCTGGAAAGGATTTTTTGAACGTTGCTGAATAATCGATTATTGATTTTGTATAATCGATTGTTTTACCTAAAATCTGGAAATGATTTTTTGAACGTTACCAATAGTCGATTGTTGATCTTGGACAATCGATTGTTAAGCGTAAAATCTGGGATTGATTTCTGGAACGATTGGCAAACAATCGATTGTGACTTCTTGACAATCGATTGTCACATAGTAAAATCAGCAACTCTTAATTGGCAATTAGGCAACGGCAATGCCAAGTTTTTCAACTATAAATACAGCTTCATTTCAGTGTTTTAAACACAATAACACACAACAACTGATCATACAATTGCTATATGCTTGCATACTCTATTGCTAATCATTTTATATTCATTACATAAGTTTTGAGAGCCATATTCTTGTCCAAAGTTTTTGTGATCTTGAGCTTACTTCTTTTACTCATATCTACTCATTAAGGAGTGTATTGTTTGAGTGTTTAGCGTTTTGTACACTTGTAAGAGAATTGTAATTCTCTTGTTGTAAGGAACTTGTGTTTCCTTGGTTGAAGTCTTGGAGTGTTGTATCTCCGAGCAAAGGTGTTAAGGCGTGTGTCCTTAAGTTGTAAAGGTTTGTTGAGCACCTGTAAGCTTGACAAGTTAGTGGAAAATCTCGAGAGAGTCTCTCGGGGACTAGACTAGCCACGTGTTGTGGTGAACCAGAATACATCGGTGCGTTCTTTATTATTTATCGCACTTATTTACTTCCTGCAATTTTTTAATTCCGAAAGTTTACGCTAATTTTTATTATAACGCTACTCACCCCCCCTCTAGCGTTAAGTGTATTATCTAACAAAAGCTTGGTATGAGAGGCAGGTTCAAGAGTCCTAGGGGGTCTATGAAGCCGTGTCTAGTGGAGTTTCCTTTATATGTGTGTACCGGCCACTCATATAAACGGTTAACTACCAAGACATGCAGGATTGTCTCATTTCTTTCTACTCTAGATAATGCCGTGAAGCTTAGAGCAATAGTTAGCTTTCTCTTCCAATCGAATTCCAAATGTATTTATGCCCAAGTGATGCACAGGAGAAACCTAAAGTCCTAGAGAGGATAATTGCCCATTGAGGTATGATTATGGAGTACAGGTTGGTAAATATAAGACTTGAGAGGACGTTAAAAGTGGGATGCAGTGGATAGTAGTACAGATTGAAGAATAACCTTATCAGAAAATATAAAAGAAGTTATCATGTCTTATGGTTATCAGTTTACCTCAGTTACCAGTCATACAATCTTTCAGTTAGCAAGTTTATGGTTATTACTGATGCCAGTAATCAGTTATTCAGTTACTAGATCTCCAATTTTCAGTTTATCAAAATTTATGGTGACTTGTGAGTATACAATGATGCATATGGGTTATCAAAGAAAATGTAATTAATAGTGATTATAGAGAGACCTTTACATACTTTAGGTTTGGATTAAGACCAAGACTCACTGGATGGTGCAAGAAGTGATTTATCAGATGATGGTATACTTTGAAGGATAAGTTTGTGCATGGTAGTGTATTTGTATGTGCTTTACCTCATAGAACACTTTATTTAATTCTTGAAAATGGAGCCACAAGTTGGATGATGATAGTTCATATGTCAGACTCTAACATTGGTCACTATAGTTTTAGACAGAAAAGAGCCTAAGTGTAAAATACCTAGGCGTTAGAAACTTTTGTTATTACCAAAGATATGATTTTGTACAAGTCATGCAAATGACTAGAAGATATGATGTATGCAGTAAGAACCAAGAGCTGCCAATAGTGAATTTCAGGGAGTAATTTTAAGTTGTTTAGATTTATTCAAATCAGGACTAGAAGTACCACGTTAGTAAGCTACTATAAGAAGCAGCTATTGATGTATGATAAAAAATATAGCAGTTCCCCCTTAGGTTATGTGACTAAGTTATTACCGTGGATGTTTATATTATGATATGATTTTGATTGTATTGAATGGTTGGGGTTAGATATTCCAATTTTATTTAAGACAGATGAAAATTCCCTAAGTGTGATCCATGTACATAGTTCAAAAAGAATTATAGTATAGGCAAAAGAATATGGTCAGATGATGAGGGAAGTTAGGAGTAACCTTATACTTCACTTTAGTTATTCAAAGCATGAGAAGAAAATATAATGCTAGAAGGTGGTTAGTAAAAGGATATTAAGTAAGTTTTGAGTAAATACAACAAATTAGCAATTTCAGCAGAGCTAGCAGAGGTACAATCTGATTTACTTAGCCAGCATAACTCTAGGTAGCAGATGACAATTTGAAATACCGAACGTGTGTTCGAAACCAAAGAGTATAAGTTAAACCTGAAGTACAGTGATAGTGGGAAAGACAATCAGCTAGCAATAAGAGAGCAAACTACAGAAGAATAGCCTTTAAGAGTTAACGAAAGGGGGTTTCTCCAGGATTAACAGTGTGAGCAAAATTAAATTATTAAGATTGTGTATGATAGTTGTGAATACATTAGCTTTTTGCTATGTGAATAATTTAGTTTTACCTAGCTCAGAAGTTAGTTGTAAATTGAGTCGTTATTGATGTAGAGTGCAAAGAATTGCAGAAAAAAGGAAAGTTATTTGGATCCCAACAAAAAGAGAAGGATCGGCAAGTATAAGAAGATGGCTTTTGAATAAGGGGGAGATGATGGTACTTTGAGGTACCAAGACAGATTGTGTGTTCTAGACATAGATGGACTTAAAGAGGGAAGATCATGTTAGAAGCCCATAATTCCAGGTATTTTTTCCATACAAGTTCCCCAAATATGCATCATGACCAAAGATATTGATTGGTTGAACGACATGAAAAAGAGCATCACAGACTTGTCAGCAAGTAAAGGTTGAGCAGCAGAAAGCCTAGTGTTTTATCATAGAATACACATATTTTGAGTGGAGATGGTAAATATGGAGTTTATAATAGGATTATCTTGCTCATCTTGAAAGCGTGATTTGATTGGATGCTTGTAAATTGACTTACCAAGTTAGCACACTTCTTGCAAAAAAAATACTATTGATTCAGTAGAAGATTATACCAAGTTGTACATTTAGGAAATCGTCTTATTGCATGGGACTCCATTGTTTGTCATTTGCGACGGTGCTGCTCAGTTTAAAAAAAATAAACTTTAGAAGTTCTTTCAGAAATGATTAGGAAAAAGTTTTTCATTAGACTATAGAGAAAGTTAAGTTGATTCAAGAGCATTTGAAGAAAACTCAGAGCCGCCAAAAGTCATATTCGAGCCTGCAACATAGAGACCTAGAGTTTCAAGTTAATGATTTGGTGTTTCTAAAAGTTTTGCTTATGGAAAGCATTATGAGATTTGGGAAGAAGGGGAAGCATAGTCCTTGCTATATTGGGCCATATATATTCTTGCGAAGGATTGGTAAAATACTCATGTCAGTTCAGTACTCCGACACTCATGTCAGCTCAATACTCAGCTACTCATATTAGTCCAATAGTTAGACATTCATGCCAGTTTAGTACTCAAACTACTCAAATATTTGTGCCAGTTCAATATTCATATATCCATTTTAGTTCAGTATTCACCTATCCATGACAGACAAATATTCAGTCAATGCAGCATTCATTCAGTTTAGTATTGCAACAATTTAATAATCATGTGTTCATTCAGTTTAGTATACAAGAGTTAATGAAAGTTCATGTTTCCACCAGACCCGTTTAAGGTCCGGAGTTAGCAGAAGATACAGTCAGGACAATCATTCGAGGACGAATGATCCCAAGCGAGAAATAATGTAACACCTTGTAAATTCGGCATAGGTATGAATGAGTTAAAGGAGTAGAAAGGTTATACTTTGGACATATAAATTTCTATCGAGATGATTATGGGTGAAAATAGTTGTTTCAAAATCAAGATGGAAAGTGAGGTGCATAAGATTCAACAAAATCGACTAAGTTTGCATAAAGTCCATCTTCCACAAAGGTTTAGTGAAAATTTGTAAGGAATAGGGGAAAACTTAAAGAATAAAAGTTGTAGGCCATTGAAATATCTTCCTAACAATATGCTATGGATCTCGAACGGATCTCAGCGGAAAATGTTATGTGCATTTTATAGAACAATATACGATATACGCGCACGGTAGCGCGACCGCGCTAATTTTAAGGCAGTGTTACTGCCATTTAGCACGGTCAGTAGCGTGGGCAGGTCTCCAGGTGTGCGGGCACGCTCGTGGGGGTTGTTCTAAAGCTATATTTCGTCCCCCACAATTCTAAAATATAAAAACTTGCTCTAGAAAGGGGAACTCTCAAAAACTTAACTCCTTAAGGGTCCTTCCACCACCCAAGGTAAGTTATAATGGTGATTCTAAGTTAATTTCAATGTTCCAATATCTTATTAATATGGGTAAACACTCCATATCATTAGATATTCGATTGGGGCATCAGTATTGAGAGAAGGAATCCTAGAACTCGAACTCAAGAAGATTGAACGTCAAGAAGGTAATATCTTCACCCTTTAATTGATTATAGTGTTGGATTAATGATTATAGACTACAAGTTCATGAGATATGAGTTGATGGGTTTGATAGGAAAGCATGAACGAATTGTAGGTTTGGGTTGTTGATTGTTGATTATTTATTAAGGGTGTTATTCACCTTATGGGTGATAAAGAATGATGTTAATTGTAACCATTTGAGACTTTAATATTTATCTAAGCGCAAGAGAATGGATTATTGGGGTAGAGACATGATTAATAAGGACTATAAAGCTTTATGTCACAACTGTTTGAGAAAATGTTTAAGTGACCAAAACATGAGAATTATTGCTAATTTGGAATCCCTTTGACTTGTATTGATATAGATTAAAGTTGAAAGGGTTGGCAAATGTTGTATTACCCTCAAGAGCAGGATGTTAAGGTATATGAGGCTAACTCTCTATGTTTGAGAATTTTAATGATTCTCCCTACACAACATTTCTTTTACGACGTTACCAATTGCCTTAGAAATATAGTTAAGCCTAGTTCCTTGAATAGTTGTAGAACTTCTTTTTCTCTAAATTCATAACTCGCTCATGACTTTCATTCTGAACGTTATGAGATCGGTGCATATCAATATAGATTTGGGTTTGATGCCCCCGGGTCGTAGTATAGATTAATTAGTACGCCATAAACATTTGAAATTTTAGTATTCATAATCAGTTCAAGAATACATGTCTCAGTCTAGTCCCATTTAGTATGTCAGTATTATGTAACCCAGTATGATTCAGTATTCCAGTATCATGTAACTCAATGTGATTCAGTATTTCACTATCATGTATTGCAATATGATTCTCAGTTTCTGATTTAAAATTCCTGAATGTTGAACATTTGGGCCTGAAGCCAAAATTTATGCTTTATGAATTATTGGGCCTTAGGCCGCACTTTATGCTCTATGCAATTTGGACCTGAGGTCGCAGTTATGTATACGTATACTTGGGCACGAGGCCGCAGTTTGTGCGGGCGCGCGCGCGCGCGCACACACACACACACACACACACACACACATATATATATATATATATATATATTGGTCTTGAGGCCGCAGTTTAATATTCGGATAAACAGGTTATTCATCATTTAGAAGAGTGAGTATTCATATCCTTACTTCCTTTCAATCATTAGTTACCGTTCAATTATCAATTATCATATCAGTTATCAGTTATCAGTTCAGTTATCAATTATCAGTTCAGTTATCAATTATTAGTTCAGTTACCAGTTATTAGTTCAATTATTAGCTATCATTTCAGTTTCAGTTTCAATAGTTATTATTTTAGTTATCAATTATAGATTCTCAGTTATCAGCTTAGTTTCAGTTCAACATTTACAATTCTTTCTTTCAGTTGCTTTACATACCAATACAATTTAAATGTACTGACGTCCATTTTGCCCGGGGCCCGCATCTCACAATGCAGGTAATGATTTATAGATTGATGGTTCAGAGTGCTAGGATCTCATATCAGTTGTTTGATGATCCCCAGTTCTCGAGGCATTATCATTACTTTACAATCCTTGAGTAATTTCAGTTAGTCAATGTTTTCAGTACTTCATTAGTGGATTCATAGACTAGAGTAACAACTAGACAGAGTCGCTGGCTTTTCATGTTATGCTATGTGGGCTGCAAATATATTTCAAAATTGTATTAGTATTTTCGCACTCTAATTTATATCATCCAGAATTTTAGTATATCAGCATGTGCTAGTTTATTTTCTGCCTTCAGTAAGTAATGATATCAAATGTTGATTCAGTCAGCCAGTTGGTTCGCTCGGTCACATGTAGTCAGACACCGAGTGTCGTGTTACGTCCAGGCTCAGGTTCGAGGCATGACAATAATTATCTCTTCCCTTTCTCATAATTACTTCACAATTCACTTCACAACTCAAGCCAATGCTCTAGAGTTTTAATTATCACATATACTTTCACAATTTGTTACACAACTGGAGTCATCGCTCTTCAATGTTCATAAGTCATAATTCCTTCCACAACTTTACACAACAAATAAAAATCTTCACCAAGGCAAGAATAATACAACGAAATCACAAAAATTACAGTTTAAGACTCACAGTCATGCTTGACACTAACGTATATATACTCATCACCATGCCTATACGTCGTACTCAATAAGAAGTAAATAGCAATTAGGACACAACTCCTAAACCCTCAAGCTAAGGTTAGACCAAACACTTACCTCAAACTTCTACGGCCAACTCAATCATCAATTGTCGTCTTTCCTTTCGAATTCGGCTCCAAATCAATTGTATATATACATAAAAAACTTCATTACATCAATAAATGCTAAACAATTTGAATTCATTGCCTAATAATAGCTTTTCAATCTTTCTTCCCAAAAATTCAAAAAATCGACCCCCCTGGTCAAAACACGAGGTTCGGAGCAAAATCAAATCACTCATTCACCCACGATCCCAAATATATAATTATTTCCAAAATTCAACCCCAAAACGAGGTCTAAATCATAATTAATCAAAAAGCCCTAGTTCTACCCAAACCCCTAATTTTCTACCTTTAATTCCATATTTTAAGACCTAGACATCTAATGGGTGTTGATGAAAAATGAAGAAAATAAGTCTATGATTACATAGCTAAGAACTTGTGATGAATTCCTCTTTCAAAAATCGCCCAATTTGGAGTTGAGAAAAAGAAGTTATAAAAATTTGAACAATTCTCGTTTAAGCTACTGTATTAAAATCGTTGAGCAGGCCTTCACCACATTCCCGTTGGGTCTCCCGCATTCGCGAAGAGCAGGCGTACACAGGCTTATGCGATCGCGATTCCTCGTACGCATTTGCAAAGGTTTGGCCCCTCTGACCTTCGCGTCCGTGGGCCTATGAACGTGTTCGCATAGAGGAAAATGTTCAATTCCATACAAGCCCCCATTTACACTTTCGCGTAGAGCAACCCCCTAATGCTCCGCGTTCGGCATCCTTCTCTCGCGTTCGCATTGAACAAAAAATACCCCTATCCCCATTTACCTTACGCGATCGCGAGAGTGACTACGCGATTGCGATCGCGAGAGTGACTACGCGATCGCGATCGCGAAGAGCAACAAGCCTGTGCACCTATTGCAAATATTTTGCAATTTTTCCTATGTTCAAAACTTCCCGAAATACATCTGAAACATTCTCGAGACCTCAGGGCTCCTAACAAAACACACATACTAACTCAACAACATCATATTAACTTATCCATGCGATCAAGTCGCCAAAATAACCTCAAAACAATGAATCAAACCTCAAAATCAAGAGTTTTTCTCAATCTTCATCAAGTTTCAAATTTTGGAATTCAAGTCCAAATCATGTAAAACGACATCTAATTTTAACCAAATTTAAGAGAAATGGCTTAAACCATATATAAGACATGTACTGGGTGCCGAAACTATAATACGGGCCCGATACTATTGCTTTCTAATTAGATCTCATTTTAATTTTCCTTAAATATTTTCAGGAAATAATTTTACTCAAAATTTTATTTCTTGGCCTTGGGACCCCGAAATTCGATTCAAGACATATGCCCAAGCCCCATGTTTTCCTATGGACCCTCCGGGACTGTCAAATTACGGTCCTGGTCCGTTTATCCAAAATATTACTGAAGTTAAACTTATTTTAAAATCAAAACTTAGTATTTTTCATAAAATTTCATATATAAGCTTTCCGGCTATGCGCTCGGAATGTGCACACAAATCGAGATAGCTCTAAATGAGATGTTTTCAAAGTCTCGGAGTCGTAGAATTTAACTTAAAACAAGTGACGACCGTTTGGGTCGTCACACTCTATGGGTTTGACATCTTTCTATACTATTATTTGACAGAGTACGAGTTAAAATTTTATATGCGCTAGACGTTCGTTAGAAATAAAAATAGACAAGGATCGAAAATATCCCTTTATTATGGTATAAGAATTATACATACCCTTTCTTATATTGTACTACTTTTGGTCTATTTTTATCCCCCGATATTATAAAACTGGTGCAAAAATACCCTTCTTCCGTTAAAATCCTCCAACATGAAAAAAAATTATATTAGTGGCTGAAAAAAATCATATTAGTGGCTTAATATCTTGCCGAGATGGCGGCCACATGGCATGCCACCTTATTACCCCAACCTTTTACACCTTCCCCCACTTCTTTCACTACCTCCCTACTTCACCTAAAATGAATATGTCATATGAATCCAAATATAACTAACACAACAATTAAAACAAAAAAAATACACCAAACCCAATTGAATTTTTCACAATTTACCAACCACCATCCGAAATTTTTTGTGACAAGAGAGTGCTAACGATACTTAAAGATAAGTTCTATGTGGTTAGACCGGCCATGATGCAGGGGGCTGAGTGTTAGCCTGTTAAGAACTCACATATCTAAAAGATGAAAGTAGCAGAAATGAGGATGTTGAGGTGGATTTGTGGGCACACTTGGATGGATAAAATTAGAAATAATAATATTCGGGAGAAGGTGCACGTGGCTCCTATTGATGACAAGATGCGGGAAACAAGGCTCAGATGGTTCGAGCATGTATAGAGGAGAAGCTCAGATGCTCCGGTAAGGAGGTGTGAGCGGATGGTTGTGGAGGGAACGAGAAGAGGTAGAGAGCGGCCTAAGAAGTATTAGGGAGAAGTGATCAGGCAGGGTATGACGAGGCTTCATATTTCCGAGAATATGACACTTGATAGGAAGTTGTGGAGGTCTAGGATTACGGTTGTAGGCTAGGAGACACTTGAGTCTTGTGTTACTTTATACCGTTGTGAGCCTAGTATGGTAAGGCTTTTGTCTAAAATAGCTAAGGGTATTATCGTGTCTTATTATTTTCTCTTTTCGGTGCAGGACCTATTTACTAGCCATGATATCTGCCTTGTATTTTTCTTCTTCATTTTGATCTTCCTATTTTTCCTATGATCTCTATAGTGAAACTAATATTCTCTCATTTTGTTTTTTCTTATTACTTTGAGCCGAGGGTCTTCCGGAGCAACCTTTCTATTCCTTCGGGGTAGGAATAAGATTTGTACACCTACTACTTTCCCCGTACTCCATTTACGGGATTTTACTGTGTGGTTATTATGTTGTAAAAATATCAAGCCTTGAACCACCCAAAATTCGCAGAATTTAAATTAAAACTAAAAACAGTTGAATCAAAGAGAAAACAAATTAAACATATACATTGATCACTCAATAAATATGAATAAAAATAGATCTTTTTATTAGAAGGATTCATCAGACAAATGCCCACGTTTGTTTTGTAATTTTCAGGTGGATTCTCCATGGAAAGGTTACTGAAGCAAAAGAAGCAATTTTGTAGCAAAACCTTTTATTAAGAACGTATCTTTACTCAGCTTATTTCATTATGGTTGATAGGGATAAATAAATGTTGTAGCTCCTTATAGGTCTTATTTATGGCACATACATAGATTAAGATGACAATTAATTGCTTAAAGGTTGAAGTAAAGATCGGTTCTTCAATTAACTACCATAAACTTAATTACTAAAATAAGGAGATGATAGTGGTGGCGATTGGGTGAAGACGGAGATTGTGTGGAAGAAGTGGGTAAGTTGGGATAGTGAAGTGGCAATGCCACGTGGCGTGCACCTCAATGAAATATAAAGCCATGTGAGAAGGTGTTGTCCATGTTGGAAAATCCTAACGGAAGAAGGGTATTTTTACATCGATTTTATAACGTGCAGATAAAAATAGACCAAAAGTGTAATCGGGAATATATATGATATTTTGGACCCTTGCCCCTTAAAAAATTGATGACCAAGAGACTCCCAGCTGCCTTTCAAAAGAAAACTAGCAGTCCTCCACTTCAGCAATTATGGCATCAGTTTCCTTTCTTTGAAAAACTTTGCAAATCCAAATGAATTTTGCCAAAAAATACAAGCCAATCTCATATGGACATGCCATTTGAAGGGTATTTAATTCACATATTTGTGTTTGATCAGTCAAAAATTCCAATATCAAAAAGTCTATAAGAGTATAATTGCGAAAAAATTTAAACAATAAGATTGTTTGTCGAGTAATTTACAAGTAAATCTCTGTGATAAGTAGTATTGCTATTTTGATAAATACTATAACTAACATAATAACATGCTATTACGTATTTACTCCTGTCCACAATAAATGATTAATTTACTTTTTTATTGTTGATTCAAACAACAACAACAACAACAACTACCCAGTATACTCCCACCAGGTGGGGTCTGGGGGGGGTAATATGTAGGCAGTCTTACCCCTACCCAAAAGGGCAGAGAGACTGCTTCCATGCGACCCTCGGCGCATAGGACAGAATGAAAAGCTGCATTGGAAAACAAAGACAAAATTAGTAACCAAGGCAAGACAAAACAAAATAACAAAACAAAGCATAAGTAATCCTGCAGAAATAACGTAAATGGTTATGTAAACATAAGGAACATAAATACCGTCGCAACCAAGAGGGGACCTAGGCTAAAACACTAAACATCGATGGGTAACCCTACTATCCCACACCCAACCCCGGGTGAGGCGAACGAAGGACTCTAAGAGCCCATATCCTGCAACCCTGATTCTAGACCTCCAGACTCCCCTATCGAGGGTCATGTCCTCGGTAACCTGCATTTTAGTCATGTCCTGCCTAATCACCTCTCCCCAATGCTTCTTAGGCCTCCCTCTACCCCGCCGACCACCAGCAATCTCCAGCCGCTCACAGCTCCTCACCGGGGCATCGGGACCCCTCCTCCGTACATGCCCGAACCACCTCAGCCTCGCTTCCCGCATCTTCTCGTCCACTGGGGCCACCTCTACCTTCTGCCGAATAACTTCATTCCTAATCTTATCCAGCCTGGTGTGCCCACACATCCACCTAAGCATCCTCATCTCAGCAACCTTCATTCTCTGGACATGGGAGTTCTTCACGGGCCAGCACTCTGCCCCGTACAACATCGCAGGTCTAACCACGGCTCTGTAGAATTTCCCTTTGAGTTTGTGTGGGATTTTCTTGTCACACAGGGCCCCAGAAGCAAGCCTCCACTTCGACCACCCTGCTCCTATCCGATGGGTGACGTCCCCGTCAATCTCTCCGTCCCCCTGAATCACAGACCCAAGATATCGGACACTGTCCCTCTTGGCGATGGCCTGAGAACCAAGCATCACATCCCTGCCCACCCCACTCGGCTCGTCACTGAACTTGCACTCCAGATATTCTGTCTTAGATCTGCTTATCTTGAAACCTTTAGACTCGAGGATCTGTCTCTTATTGTTGATTCAAAATAATATCTATTTATATGATCAAGAAATAATTTAATTTGGTTTACAAAATTACCCATATATACATATCTCTAAAAAGTTCTTTTACTCTTCATATTAAATATTTAATTAAGGTTAGTTTAGTCAAAGAATGAATCCCGTTGGAGCTTTGCTTTAGGCTCACTTGAGTTGGGTCCTGTCCTTTGAGGGAATTCTGAAAATGTGATATCAGAAACTGGCAATCCTTAGCCAAAATTATTTGAAAGGAATATTATTCTCATGATTTTGTTTTGTCTTCATGGCTGAAACTGTGGGGTCGGTTCACATAAATGTGCTAATATTAACAGACAGTACATAAGGATGTGGGATGTTGATTGGTTTGGTTAAAAAGAAGATAAATATCCAACTCATAAATTCTCTTAAATAGTTTTCTATGTTCACATTGACATTTTTTGAAATTAACAAAATACACACACTTCGAATTTTTAAGACCATCTCCAGCCCTAATATTAAATTTTACATCAAAATAATAAAATATTAAATTTACTTCAATTATTATATTATTTTTTATATAAAAAAGAATATTTTTTCTCACTTTTATATTATATTATTATCTTCTATATAAAATTTATTTTTATTTTCTTCTAACAAATTCTATTTGTTTTCTACATTCATCATATATAATTCACATCCGATCCAAAATAAGTGATCTTTTTACCTTTTTCTTGAGTCCAAAATAAGTAATTTTTTCAGATTTCAAGAATGAATTAATTATTTTTTTTCCTACATTGTCCTTGGAGTAAATAGTGTTAGAATATATGTTAGGAGTGTTTATGTAAGATAGTAAAGGTTAATATGGTCGGTCAATTCTATTGCTAATTAATGCTAAAAAGTAAATTTTTGAATATGTGTGAAAACACTCAAAAAATTACTTATTGTATCATTCAAAATCATTTATTTTGGACGGGGGGAAGCACATCATAGTTAAATTTAATTTAAGTACCACAAAATATTCAACTTTCGTATTTATTCTCCCATAAATGCTCGATTAATGCATTACAGAGTGCGAAATGCACATCTTTCGCCTCTCATCTTTTTGGTAATTTTGGTGCTCCTGTAAATGACATAAGGTGATTAATAAACTTATGTTTTCTAATGTAATTTCAAATTTAATGTATCTTTCTTTGATGTACTTTAATTATAATGTATTTTTATTTTATATATTGTTAGGTTTTTGTAAAATTTTAGTTTTCACTTCTCAATTTTAGCAATATTATTTTTATCTTTAAATAATGGTTATATTTCTTTTTACACAATTATATTAATAATAAATTAACTTATAATTTTATATAAATATAATATATAAAAAAATTAATATATCAAAAAATAGTATATAAAATTAAAATTATAAAGATATTAATATTATAATAAATTAAAAGTTCAAAAAAATATAAAGATGAATAAAATAATAATAAATCAATTTGGTGTTGATGAATAATGTTGCACAAAATTTGGTGCAACACTATTCATACACTATAATGGTGTAAGATTTGGTATTTCGTTAGAGCAAAAAAATATCAATTTAAATTTGGTGCAAAAAGTAGTGCACCCTTGAAGATGCCCTAAGATTCTATCCTTCAAAATATGATGCAAAAATTCTGCTAACATTATATAATAAGTTGTCACAAAGAAAAGTCTTGGAATAATGGTAGAATTATTTCCATTTGATCACTAAATTATGAATTCAAACCATAAAATAGTTACTTGCATTAAAATAAACTGCCTACATTATTCCTGTATGTGACCTTTTTCCATAGCATGCATGAACGCTGCTAAAATTCACAGACAGTACATAGGGATGTGGGATGTTGACTGGCTTGGTGAAAAAAAAAAAAGAAGCAATTATATATCCAACTCATAAATTCCCTCAAATAGTTACCTATTTTCACATTAACATTTTGTTTTTTGATTTCTCACCCAATGTACGATACTCCTATTGGAGCCCAATTATATTTGAATTCGTGCTGTGTAGGGTTTTATTTGAGAGGAAACGCTCCCTACTAAAGATTTTTTCATACTGAGAGATCGAACTCGATACCTCTAGTTAAAGGAAGAACAGTCTCATTCAATGCGTCACATCCTTTGGTAATCACATTAATATTTTTGATATAACAAAAAACACGCTTTCTTCCAATTTCTATGATTCTATCCTTCAAAATTTGATGTAAATATTCCACTTATATTTTAGTAAGTTGTAGCGAAGGAAAGCCATAGAGCAATGCTAAAATTGCTTTTGTATAATCTATATGACACATATTCGAGTCGTGAAATCAGCCATTGATATTTTTATCATGGCAGACTACATACATTATATCCCTTGGGTGCGGCATTTTCACAGAACCTACATGAATGCAGGATACTTCGTACACCAAAGCCACCCTTTTTTATGTAATAAGTTATACTTCATCCGTTCACTTTTATTTGTCCACTATCCTAATAATACATTTTCACTTATACTTGTTTATTATACTAAATCAAGAGAAAGACAATCTTTTTTACTGTTTTACTCTTATTATCAACTACTTATTCTCCAATCATTTCTAAGACTTTTGGAAATGCTCCCATTATTATAGGTAAAATTATAAAATATAAATGGGGTAAGAAAATCTTAACCACAAGCTTCAAATCTTCAAGACCAAGGTGTATTGTGTAAAACCCTAGCTTCAAACTTGTTCTCTCTAGTCTATGGGACTGAAAACTAAGTCAAAGATCTGCCAAAGATCTGCTTGGACGAGTATAAAATGGTTTGGGGTTGAGAACTTGTGAAATGTCAAATTTGCCCAGGTCTTATGCCTGATGCCGCACCTGCGGAAGGATACACCGCAGATGTGTCCCCGCAGATGCGGAGATCTCATCGCAAAAGCGGAATTCCAAATAAACGTTGTCACCGAAGATGCAATTCACCGGGCGCAGATGTGCAAACGCAGAAGCGAAAATCCAACCGCATATGTGGTTCCTGAGAAATGGTCCAGTTTCGTCGATACGTGCTTACTTCCGCAGATGCAAGTTTGCTTCTGTGACCGCTCTTCCGCAGATGCGGAATCACTGGAGACTTTTGCATTGTTTTCACCCTCTTTTGCTCAATTCCTCTTCACTTCAATTAAAATCACTTTGTAGCATCATTTACCTAAAAATCTAACAATACACACCATGAACGACCTCATATTATAGATAAAGGACATAAAAGCTAAGGAAAGGAGACTAGATTGGATGGTAAAATCACCACTCATCAACCACGGCCACCTGAAGCACCATGAGAAACATGAAGTGCCGATTGAAAACACCTAGGAGGATGGCCTCTACCATACGAATCCCTACCTCCAGACGAGGTACCACCGAATCTGCCTCAATGATGGGGCCTCTTATCCGACCCATGACCACCTCCCTACGACAGAAACGTCTCCACTCTCGTGGCCACATTGGCCGCCTCCTAGAAAGATATCTCACTCCCAGTCTCCCTAGCCATCTAAGGACGAATTGGCTGGATAAGACCATCAATAAACCTCCACACCCTCTCTCTCTCTCTCTCTCTCGGTAAGAAATATGACAAGAGCATGGCGAGCTAAGTCGATGAAACTGGTCTCATACTGGATAACAGTCATGGAACCCCATTAGAGGAGCTCGAACTGCCTCCGATATGCTTCTGTTTGGGTAATAAGGAGAAACTTCTTCAGAAATAGTTGTGTAAACTGTTCCCAAGTCAAAGATGGCGATCCGACTGGTCTAGCCAAATAGAAATCCCTCCACCAAGTCTTGGCAGATCCAAATAAGCGAAATGTAGCAAAAAGACCCCATTGCTCTCAACAATACCCATGTTCCTGAGAACCTTGTGGCATATGTTTAGATAATCTTGGTATCCTCAATAGATGGACTGCTGAAAGTAGTAGTTAAAAGCTTGGTGAACCTATCCAGCCTCCACAAAGCACCGGCAGACATAGCTGCTCCTTCACCGGTCTGAGCTACCACACCCGGCTGAATTGTTCCACCGTTTCCGGAGTGCAAGTAGCAAGAGTCTACGCTCCACGTCCAGCTTGGGAGACGGCTGGTGCTATAGGAAGCAAGCCTGCATGGGTGACAGTCTCCATGAGGCCCACTAGACGGACGAGTGCATCGTAGAGAATAGCGATAGCAATAACCCTCTAAGATCTGAGCTGGGCCCACCGGGACTGCTGGGGCCGGAACCTCGTCATTCAAATCAACCTGAGGCTCCGCCACCGGTGTTGTTGCTCAAGGATGAACTCTGCCCCTACCTCCGTCTCTAGCACAGCCTCAGCCTTGCCCTTTGCCCCTCGTAGGAGTTGCTGTTGAGGGCTTGGGCTCCTGGGCGGTGAATGAGAAAGCGTGTGCTTTCGCCATCTGCAAAAGAACATAATAGAAATTCAATTAGCATTGAGAAGCAGAACCGCATGACAAGAAAGAACAATGTGAGCCTGGGGATAAATACAGACATCTCCGTACCGATCCCTCAGACTCTACTTAGCTTTTCCATGAATTGTGAGACCTATGTAACCTAGAGCTCTGATACAAACTTGTCACAATCAAAATTTCCCACCATCAGGGAGTCGTAATGGTGCCTACTTGTAGAAGTTAAGCAAGCCACAAAATGTAAAAAATTGAATCTCTTTCATTTTTAACCATTTTTAACCAATTAAATTAACAGGTGGTCAACATTTAATAATTGCGGAAAACGAAAATTAGGCGGAAGACTTGGACTAATATAATACCAAATAAATATGGAAATACCAACATGCGTCTCTACCTAAAAATCGGTCCCAAAAATTTACAAACTGTCTATGAACACTACATTCAGATGTCTGAAGAAAAGAAATATAGTTTGTCTCGGATACAAATGAAAATAGATCATATAAGTAAATAGAAGAGATGTCGGGCATGCGGACGCTTGCAGGACTACCTCGGGATCTCTATGGACTGAAGGATGGTTCCCAAGCTACTGTCCCAATGCTGCTCCGGTATCCGTACAGAGTGCAGAATGCAGAGTGTAGCATCAGCACAACCGACTCCATGTACTGGTAAGTGCCTGGCGTAACCCCGGCGAGGTAGTGACGAGGCTAGGATCAAACTCCAGATAAACCTGTGTAGTGTTATATATATATATATATATATATATATATATATATAAGATGGAACAAACAATTAAAACTAGGAAGGGGTTATATGCTTCGGAGATAACATATAAAACAGAACCTCAAGAGAATTATAAGAAAATCAAAGTTGAACTTCTAACAAGGATAAGGAAAACAAAAGCAGATTTCACTTTCGGTTCACATCTTTTTGCAGGCGTGCAACCCGATCCTATTTCTCATATCCTGTGGTAGGAGTACCACCCGCTCCTATTTTATTATATCTTGTGGTAGGTGTACCACCCGTTCTCATTTCATTAAATCTCATGGTAGGCATACCACCCTCTCCCATTTCATCATAGCTTGTGGTAGGCATACCACATGCTCCCATCTTATCATATCTTGTGGTAGGCGTATCATTCGCTCCCATTTCCTCATATGTCGTGGTAGACGTACCACCCGCTCCCATTTCATCATATCTCGTGATAAGCATATCACAGCTCCCATTTTATTATATCTCGTGGTAGGCGTACCACCCGCTCCTATTTACAAGCCAACACAAAATCACAAGGAATCCCGGCAAGGGAACAAAAGCAATATAATAACTTCCCAGCAAGGGAACAATAATATCAAAACAAATATCCCGGCAAGGAAGAATCAGCTATAACCAATCTTACTCAACTCCTACTCAGCTCAATTAATACCAATAATCAGTCATAAATTAAATCCATGAAAACAAACTAAATCCTTGCTCAATATCGAGAATCATCAATTAAAGTATTCGTAGTATCATTTAAGAACCCAACAACTATCAATTTAAGACTCATGGTCATGCTCGACACCAACGTATAGATACTCGTCACCATGCCTATATGTCGTACTCAACAAGAAGCAATTAGCAAATAGGACACAACTCCTAATACCTCAAGCTAATATTAGACCAAACACTTACCTCGAACTTCGATGGCCAACTCAAGCCTCAAACACCGCTTTTCCTTTCGAATTTGATTCCAAATCAATCGTATATAATACATAGTCGACTTCATAACATCAATAAATACTAAACAATCCAATTCCAATGTTTAAGTATAGCTTTCTAATCATTCTTTTCAAAAATTCAAAAATCGACCTCGGGCCTGCTTAGTCAAAACACGAGGTTCGAACCAAAACCCGATCACCCATTCACCCACAAGCCCGAATATATAATTAGTTCCAAAATTCGACCCTAAAAGAAGGTCTAAATCACAGTTAATCAAAAAACCCTAACTCTACCAAAATCCCTAATCTTCGACCCTTAATTATATATTTTTAGGCCTAATCTAATAGATGTTGATGAAATTGGAAGAAAATAAGTTAAAGATTACTCACGTAAGAGATTATGGTGAGGAAATGCTTCAAAAATCGCCTAAGAGCTTTGGAGAAGAAGAGATTTGTGAAAATTTATGAAAATCCTGTAAGTGTTCTGTTTCAGGTCTTTTAAAATAACTGGGCGGAAATACTCATCGCGTTCGCGTTAGGTACATTGCGTTCGCGATGGTTTAGGCTTGATAACCCTTCGCGTTCGCGAAAGACAGCTCGCGTTCGTGGACCAGTGGCCCCGATCGAGATGCACAAAGTGATACCCTGCCCAGCCCAGGCTGCAAGCCTTCGCTTTCGCATGGCCGAGACTGCATTCACGAAGGGATGACCCCCCAATGCCTTGCGTTCGCGGCCTAGGTTACGCGTTCGTGTAAAAGGAATTTCCTTGAGCAAAATTGACATATCGCAATCGCGAGGGTCCTCTCGTGAACGCGAATAAGGAAACATCAGAATGAACAGCTGAAAAACGTGCAACTTTTCCTAAGTCCGAAACCTTCCAAAACACGTCAGAATCATACCCGAGCCCTCGGGGCTCCTAACCAGAGATACGTACTAACCCAATAATATCATATAAACTTATCTGTGCGATCAAATCACCAAAATAACATCATTAACAACGAATTAAACCTCAAAATCAATGAAATATTTCAAAACTTCTTAAACCTCAAATTTTGTAATTTAGGTCTGAATCACGTCAAATGACATTCGTTTTCACCAAATTTCACAAAATCATCTTAAATCATATATAAGATATGTACCGAACGCCGGAATAAAAAACGAGCCCCATACCAACATGTTCTAATCATATTTTATTTCAATTTTCTTTAAATAATTTCAGAAAATAATTTTCTGTAAAAATTCATTTCTCACGCTTGGGATCTCGAAATTCGATTCCGGGCATACGCCCAAGTCTCATATTTTCCTAAGGACCCTCCGGGACCGTTAAATTACGGGTTCGGATCCGTTTACCTAAAACGTTGATCCAAGTCAAATTAACTCATTTTATAGCCAAATTTTACCAATTTTCATAAATTTTTATATTTTTCCGGCGATGCGCCCGGACTGAGCACAAAAATCGAGGTGACGCTGAATGAAGATTTCAAAGCCTCAAAAATACAAAATTCAATTTAAAAGCAAGTGATGTCTTGAGTCAAAATAACCGTCCTAGTCGGAAAAGGCTACTTTTCTTGAGCGTCCAGGGCAGCGTGGGGCGCTGGCCCTTGCGCTAAAATTTCAGCTACTGTAAATTGCACCACAACAAGCACACCACACTCACTTTTTTCCTTTTCTTTCCAATTTGGCTTCAATTTGCACCATTTCGTTCGAAATTGCATCTAAATGATTCCTACACGTAGAAATATCATAAATGAGCAAAAACCATCATATTATATATCTGAAATCTACAAGATATAAGCACAATATGAGGCTATATATATATATATATGTACACATTAAGCTAAACATCAATATACTTTATTTATTTTTTTCTTCAAGAGAATATAAAATTAAAAGGAATAATTAAAAATGGACAGAGGAGTACTAGTCGCAAAAAGTTGATTCATTACTTTGGGATCAGTGGTCTCAAAAGGTCAATTTCATTATTTCACTATGGGAATCAAGGAATCTTCTACGTATTGGTTATCATGATTAATGAGGAAAGAAGGAATTTTAGCTAAACTGGACCAGTCTGTTCCTTTGATTAACACATTTTGCTTGGCTAAAGAAATAAGAGCTAAATTATTCGCTTCAGTTCACTTCATTTAGTAACAGCTAATAATGCATGTGCATTTTACTGTCAATTTATCATCCATTGTTTAAACTTCCAAGCATATATATGTCTACACAATAACATTCAAATAAAAAAAGTTTTTACAAAAGAAGAAAATTTTACTATTATTAATTATAGGAGTTCATTATTCAAGTGATCACTTAACTATCTCAAATTACTCAAATAATTACTCAATTATTCTAAATTATCTTCAAAAGTCACTTTTCTTTCGTTTATAACAATAAAATCACTAAACTATACCGATTGAACTCGAAATGTCACTCAACTAGATTTTTCAAAGTTTGAATTGTCAAATACCTATTTTACCTTCTAAATTATAAGCATTTATCTTCTTTTTATTTTTAAAATTTTTTATGTTATATTTTTTCCTTTTTAATTTACATTATGGACTTGCCTATTGAATAAATAAATATTATTTATAAATTAAAAAATAAAATATTGAAGCATATATAATTCTGAAATAATAAAATAATGAGCATAATAAAAATATTAATTAGAATAATTTGTTAGTAATAATAATTTTAGTATTAACAACAAACATTCAAAAAATTATTTACACAATTCAGAATGAAAGAAAACAAAGATTGTAAAATATATATTTCATGTACGTAAAATAATATAATTATTTAAATAAACGTATTTTCATAATGTACATCATATTGTTGAAAATTATGCTCAATTACATTATATATTCCATGCACGACTTAACCAGGGGCAGAGCTACCCTTGTCCGAGGGGTGTCAACCGATCATCGCTGGAAAATAATATTGTGTAGATATGCATTTTTTTTTTAAATTTGAATATATACAAGGGGTTGACAACTCGTGATGCAAGACAAACTCTTATTGTAATGGTTAAGGGGTGTCAAAAGTAATGAGAGGTTGCAAGTTCCATTCCTGATTGTAGCATAAATTCTTTTGCTTTTGACACCCCTTTATATAAATTCTGGCTTCGCCACTGGACTTAACATAGCATATAATACCATATACAGATAATCTCCCTACTTTACTGTGACATAACATTGTATTGTCGGAAAAATGGTAGAAACATAATAATGTAATTGGGCATAATTTTCAAGAATTATAATGTATATTATAAAAATATATTTATTTAAATAATTATTTTTGTGCATGGAATATATATTTTACAATTTTTATTATTTTTTATTCTGAATTGTGCAAATAAATTTTTAAATTTTTGTTGTTAATACAAAAGAGTTTTAAAAAAAATAAAAAGAAGATAAATGTTGATAATTTAGACGGTAAAATAGGTGTAATGACACTTCAAAATTTGAAAAATCTAGTTGAACGATTTTCTGAATGCAATTGGCATAGTTCAATGACTTTGTTATTGCAAACAAAAGAAAAGTAATTATAGGAAATAATTTTAGAATTGTTAAATGACCATTTGAGTAATTGATTCTTAATCATAAAAAAGATTCATGTTTCTCGAATCCTCAAAAGAATGTGTGTGAGCCAAATTTTTCTAAAGTGATGTGTTTTTGAAGGAAGTAATACGGGTGTGATGACATTTCTGAAATATCCAACTTAGATAAAGATAGGTAAGATTGACATAATGCTCGTGTCATTTTCAGAAAACAATTATGTTACAATGGTAAAACAGCTGGGGATAGATATGAATTATTCTTTGTTTGGGGTAGTGACTAGTTCCTTTCCTTTCACTTTTTTGGATTCCTGAGGCCATATTCTTCTTCTTTTCCATGCTTTTGGTTTTTTTTTTTAAATTATTTATTTTTGATAGATCTCCTCTTATGAGTGTGGGGTCCTCTAGCACAATAATTGTTGATGATCAATTTCAAGAATACTTTAATTTAAGTGACTTTTTGATCTAATGCATCATCCTAGAATCTCTTTTACTTGTAATGGAATATATTATAGCAAGAAAATAGCTCCAAGTACAGCAGCTGAATTGAAGAGAAAGAAAAAAAAAAGATACTACTTCTACTACTCCCTCCCTTTTCTTGATTTTCACACATTTTAGCTGTATATATGAAATTTTACAAAATTCACCATTCTTCCAAACTTAAACTACACATAATATGATGATGAAGAACTTCTTACATTGGCAGAGTAGGAATTTTAATAACAAAACTAGTATAAACTTTTCTAATACGTGAATTATACCCGCAACTTAACGCAATTTTTGAATCAATCACCTTTGCCGCTATATTTTGTTTTCCTATTTTTTCTTATTATAGGTAAAAGTTTAGACTTCTATAACTTAAAAATTTTTCCTTTTCCTTCTGCAGCATCTATAATATAGTCATATGTATTTGAGAGTTTTGTTTAGGGAGAAAATTTCGGGACAAAGGTTAGCATGACACTTGTTTTGTCTCTTTATGGTATTATTCTCTCGATATTTTATACTCCTTTTTATATAGTGAATTGCCCATCTTCCTATATGCACGTATGCCAATTGACCGAACTAAGTTAAATATTTTATTATCGTTTAAGGTTTGCTTTACTAATTAATTTCGTATGATGCCTGATTATTTCGATAGTAACATATACAAAAGAAAACTTATTTACCCTATCTGCCCAGTATAATTTTTGACGAATTGAGATTCGATTGAACCCTATCAAACAAGTAGCTCTTCCCTTTGGAATCAAATTAGTTTCATGCTTAATGAATATGCACACTGCTGCAACTTTGGCTAATAATAGTTCTTGTGATAATGTAATCAAATTGGAGAAACATAGGAACTATTACATGTATAGTATTAATTTCTGTTCAACTATTACATAGACTTGAAAAGCTAAAAAGCTTAATAGTTATTAGTGTATTATAATATGGTAGGTTTTCTTTGGAAAACTTTTAGGAAAATTCGCAGCCATCATTTTTTGGTGCATATTGAGTAACTTGTTGGCTATGCTATAATTCGCAAATCACATATTAAATAAATTCAACGTGGCGAGTTTTAATTGAGAAGACTTCTGATAAAGAAAATATATCTCAAATTTCTCACGTAAAAAATCACTCATCCAATCAATTCAGCCAACCTTGCCGCTATTATATGATAGGTTGGAATCTAATATTTCATGTCTTTGAAAAATCTTTAGTAATGGAGACCAAGTGAATGTAGTGCACTGAGAAGGCAAAACTTTGGAAATTCAATCATTGGATTTCGATTCCAATCGATCGAACTCTTCTTAAAGAGTCTTGACCACATCCCAAGAAATCCCAAGATTGATCTAAATCTAATTGACTTTTTATGATTTATTGTTTGCCATATTGGCCTTCTCTTTTTCCACTTTTTTTTCTTCTTTCTTTTGCTTTATGCATAGATTATACTGTGTTACTTATAGATCAATTGGATGTGGTTATAGCTTTTAAGAAGCCAATTCTTTTCCTCCTTTTTATCACACTAATCTTCTATTTTTTATTTGTAATATAGATCATGACTTATGGAACTTTTTAATAAAATTTCTACATTCTTGTGTTAAAGGGAAAAAGAAGAAAAGAGAGGTAACTAAAGAAACCCATCCCATGCTACTCAGCTGATGGTTGGATGAAGAATGGTGTCAATCATGTTAATACGTAGATTGAAAGAAAGATTTATTTTTAAATTTAATGTGTTCAATTTTTATACTTTTATATTGAATTTATTATACTATTGACTATTGATTTTATGTGGTCCAAAATTTAATATTTGGCAGAACTTTTTTGATCATTTTCAAATATATTTATGCAACATATATGTACGTAAAGCTAGGTTCAGCTAAACTTAGTATTGGATATACGCCTACATATGCAGTACTGGTTTCAGTTAAACGTTAAAAAGGCAGTTTGGTGCATTAAATTAGGGGTGTTCGTCGATCATTATGATATTTAAAACTTTTGGTTCGATATTTTTGGTATTCAATTTCTTAAAATCTTATACCAATACCGTACCTAATTAAATTCGGTATGGTTCGATTTTTCTCCTTTCGGCTTCGGTTTATTCGGTTCGATAACTTCGATTTGAATACTAACTAGTGCATAGAGCCATAGACGCTAATATTCTTAAATAAAGTACTCAAAAATACAAAACTGAAAATGTTTATTGACAAAAATTTTGTCAAAACCTAGCAAATCGACCCAAATAGAAAAAGTTGTACATAAAAGAATATTTGAACATTGGAAATGTCTCGTTGCTTGTTTAGAGATAATTGATGAACTTAGAGAATAAATGAAAGCAAAATTTTAGATTTTTTATATTTATGTTATAATTGATAATATATGTTTTGTGTAATGTAAAATATATTTCGCTATGGTATCGGTGTTTCGGCATTTTATTTTAAAATACCAAATACCAATTTTTAAAAAAATTTAAACCAAATATCATACCAAATACAAAAATATTGTATACCAAATACCAAAATTTTCGGTTTCGATATAGTAATTCGGTATTTACCAAATTATGCACAGCCCTACATTAAACTCTTGTTATGTGCAAGATTCGGAGAAAAGGTTTGAACCCTATTAAATTTACTATGTATAATCTTGTCTTATATTTCGACAAGTGATTTCCGTGGCTTGAACTCGTTTGTACACGAATGCATGAATTATACTGAATATATACTTTATAAACCACTTCAAATTTTTATTTTCGAGAGAGATAATCAACTCCGAAAATATTGATCGAAACTTGAATTCTTGTATAGATATGTAATTTCAGAAAGCACAACAATTAAAATAAATAGCTAGTCCATATTAATATCAGAAGTATTCTCATGTTCCAATCTTTCCATTCTTTTGGACCCAATATCTTGAGTAAAGTCTCCCAACCATGATGTGCTCCGTTATAAAATATGTCTATGCTGTTGGTTACATCTTGGCCTTAGCATAACAAAATGCGATCATAAAGTATTAGAATGATCAAAATTAAATATATACCTTTCTTGGCTCTTCAGATAACAATAGAGTATAGAATCTATTCTTATTAGTGTAATCGTCCTCATATCAGCCTTACATATTATGCTAGGAAATTTTAACCATTTCATTTCTATTTTCTTGGATAAATGAACTTGTTCCTTTTTTTTTTTCCTTTTCTTTTTTGTATATATGAAGGTAAATGAGATATGAACTTGGTTATTCCAAATTCTATGCAAGTGAAGGGTCCCATTGAATAATTCTTCAGTTTGATGCCATTTCATTATTATCTGTCAAACTATAGCTACTTTTACATTAAAATAATAATAACTGTTTGATTTCATTCCTCAATCTTTTGGGTGGTGATCATATGCATAGTTCATATCAAGTATATACTTGTAGAACATCTGAAAATTCAAAGATTGATGAAGACAGAGGAAAGTTACTAAAATTAAGAGTTTGGATTATGGCATAATTAGAATATTAGTGCTATTAAAAGGGGCTGGTTTTGCTCCATTCTTATCTTAACGTATAATTAAATTAGTACTTCTTGATAACATAAATACGGCATAGTTTGTCCTAAAAATCTATTACTAGAGTCTTTGATTCCTTCATCTTTAAAAAACAACAAAAAGAAGCTGCCAAAAAAGAAAGAAATACAACAAAAAATAATTATTAATATACAAGAAAGAAGAAAATAATTGTTTTAAAGAATCATTTTTCAATATCTCCAAAAAAGAAAATACCAATCAAAGCAATCCATATTACCAAAGGCTCCTCTTAAGTTTTTAGCAAAAAGTTAGTTCCCATTATATATAATGGTGGGGTTACCTATTTTCAGTAGGGAATCAAAGCAGAAAGAGAGAGAAATATAAGAAGGAAAAACAGGAAGGTAAAAACAAATTAAACACTTTTTTCTCCTTTTCTCTCCTTTTGAGACTCAAATTGAAGTGTGTTTTGCTTTCTTTGTTTTTGCTGTATCAAAGATTCTCTCACACCCTTTCAAGTCAAGAAGAAAAAAAAAATAGTCGGGTGCATTAAGCTCCTATATTATGTGAGATTCAAGAAAGGATCGGATTACAAGAACTTATCGTAAGCAGTCTTATTTTACATTTTTATAAGAGGTTATTTTTATGTCTCGAATCTTTGACATTATGATCATACGTCAACAACTATACTAATTACGCCAAGGCTCCCCTTCAAGTCGAAGAAGAAAGAGAAAGAAAATTACTTAGAAATAAAAGAAAATAAAATAAAGCAAAAGTTTGATATGAAATGGGAAACGGAAAGAAAAGAAGGGCCACAACTCATAAGGCATATATTCCTTTCTCAACATATGTTTCCAGATATGGAGTGAGAACAACATGGGACACCCTTAACTACTTCCCAATTATATATACCACTAGTTTTCCCACATTTTTGAGGCACAATACAACATCTTTTCTATGTTTCAATCCACTACATAAACATACACATTATTGTACCCTGTCATCCTAGTAAATTGTAAAACATAACAACAACAACAGAAAAAAATGGCTCTTCAAAATGCACAACAAAGTAAGGATATGAACTTAGTGTTGTCAAGTGATGCTAAACCTAGATTAAAGTGGACTTCTGATCTCCATCAACGATTCACCGAGGCAGTCGCTCAACTTGGAGGTCCAGAGAGTAAGTATTTTCAATCTATATTGCTCGAACTTTTCAAAAATATTACTACACCCAGTCAGATCCTCCAAAATTCATAATTTTGGAAGATTCGACACAAGTATAATTGCCTTGTTAACGATTCTAACATTGTTATTTGATTGATAATGCAGAGGCAACACCAAAATCATTGATGAGAGTGATGAATATTCATGGGCTAACTTTATATCACCTCAAGAGTCATTTGCAGGTAATTGTCTCATTTTCACGTTACAACAACAACAAACACAGTATTAATTTGATAAGTGGGGTCTAAGAAGAATAGTGTGTACGTATATAGTGATTGATTAGCAATCTTTTTGCTGTACAGAAATATCGTCTTGGGAAAAGTCAAGTCACTGATCAATCTTTTGATGACGACAAACAAGAAGGTAAGTTGGAAATGTGTGCAATAGTACCTGATGATGATACAAAGGAAAATGACATATCAAGAGGCTTATATCAGAGGACTTATTTTGATGCAGAATTCAGAGAGCCTCAGAGTGATAAGTTATCTTTGGACAATCGTGATGGAGCTCAGAATCAAATGAATGAGTAATGATTGTTTCCCACTGAATGCAATAACGTAACATAGAAAACCAATCAATAACAGCATCTCACTAGTTAAGTCTTTTGTCAGGAGTTTGCAAATAGCTAGAGCTTTACAAATGCAAATGGAGGTCCAAAGGAAACTTCATCAACAGATTGAGGTAAATTTATCTTAATATAAATCCCTGCTTAAGTTCATGTGCATAATTTTCCAAGATTTTTTACAAATTTTATGCGTGTGAGGATTCAGCATAAATTTGACTAGTTTTATATTGGTTGTGTCAGCCTATTGAAACCCTCCTCCTATATACGAGTTTGAAACTGGAAATATGAGCAAGTTCACACCGGCAGATTCTGCTCACATTACCGATCTGAAGCCCTAATAAAAGAGGAGGGTTGCAGTAGTCTAATGATCAACGTAAAACTAGCTAATTTATGATGAATCCTCACATATGTACGTTTTATGTTGGTTGTGTCAGCCTATCGCAACCCTCCTCCTTTGTACGGGTTTGAAATCAGAAATGTAAGCAAAGCTCACACCAGTAAAATCTGCTCACATTGCAGGTTCCAACTCTTGAAAAAGGAGGAGGGTTGCAATAGTCTAACGATCAACAAGTCAATTTCTGATAAATCCTCACAAATGTACAAAATTGTAATCTTGTAATTCTTTTGTATTTTGTATAATATTGGACTAAAATGAACTTAAGCCCACCCCGTCTTGCGATCGAGGCATAGTTATTGTTGACGTTATATTTACAAATTTATATGTATGTTAGGTACAAAGACATTTACAACTAAGGATAGAAGCTCAAGGCAAGTATTTACAATCAGTTTTGAAGAAAGCACAGGAAACACTAGCAGGATATGGTACTTCTTCAGTTGGAGTAGAATTTGCTAAAGCTGAACTCTCTCAGTTAGTTTCAATGATTAACAATGGTTGTTGTCCAACTTCTCCATTATCAGCAATAACAGAAATTGATGGTTTGATTTCAAAAGATACAGAGAGAAGACAATTGAATGGTGAAATCTTGTATTCACTTGAAAGTTCTTTAACATCTTCTGAGAGCTCAGGAAGGAAAGAAGATCAGAATAATAGGCAAAACACGAATACTTCTATTGCCCTCTCATTGAATCCACAAACTAAAGAAAAAAAGAGAAGAAGAAATAACATTTGTGATGATATTTGTGTTGAACAACCATCTAGTAAAAGATGCCAAAGTCAAAGGACTGGTGAAAATTTGGCCAAGATTGAGTTTTTGGAGACCATTGATTTGAATAACAAGTGCCCAAATGAATATGAACATGGTCCAAAAGTTATAGACTTGAACAATAAGGAAGTAAAGCAATTTCAATGGCTATAGTTAGTGTATTTGGTAATTTCATTAGTAGATATATGCTTTTAAGGTTAAGGGAAGTCCGGTGCACTAAGCTCTTGTTATATGCGGGATCCAAGGAAGAGGTGGGCCGCAAGGATCTATTTTTCGCAGCCTTACCCTGCATTTCTGCAGGAGGCTGCTATACTTTTTTTTTTCTTTCTTATTACCCTGTATAGTGATTGATCCCTACAGCTAGTAATGTTGTTTATAGAGAACTATATGTATATTATTTTGTGAATGAAACTGAAAGAACTTTTCAAAGTATATTCACATTGATAAGTATTGGATATAATGAGAGCACAAATGCACAGCACAACCCTTTTTTCTTGTTTCACATTTGGAAAAGAACATGTATATATTCCAATGCGGAGAATGAGCCCAAGACAGATAGTCAATTTGATTTAGGAAAAAATGAATATGATGTTGAAAGATTATTCAAAGTTGAACAATAACTTAAGAGAATCTGTATAGATAAATGGCATCCTTTCTTTTTTTCTTCTGATACCATATTCTAACTCATCTGCATGTGAACTATTAAACTTGGACAATGTATATATTCCACGAATCCCATTTTATGCTATCCTTTTCTAAAGATGCAAGCAAGGAACTTGGAAGTACACCAAAAATAATATTTATAAATTGCTTTAGATATCAATACAAATGAATAAAAGTACTCCATAGGAAAATAGGCCATTTTGTTTATCAACCCATCGTAAAATTCAAGGTAGTGTAAGGAAATTGAAAATGTTAAGCGCAAACATTCTTTGTTAGTGAGAGTATAAATCTCTAACGACTTTAAGTTATATACACTATCAGTGTAATTAATATAGACTTAGTTGTCTAATCATCAAAGTGTTTGATAAAGAGTATTCAATATATGTTATATATTTAAAATATAATATTTTATTTATATAAGTAATATAATTTTGGTGATTTGACCACACTCGCCAAAGTGTAGCTTTACTCATGCCGGCCACTCATATCATTTATGTTTTTTCTGTTTGTCACTTGTCAAACGACATTGCCGTGTGAACATTTTTTTAATCAAAGAGTTTTTTTTCTTTGTTTTAACAATGGAAAAAGAATACTTAACCAAAAATTAAGTTATGATAGAGAGAACGAAGCATGTTGTTATTTATAGCTTGAATTTTTTTTTTTTTTTTTTTAGGAAATTCATATTCTCTATAAGTTTAGGTAAATCCATTGTCCTAATAGATTTGGAAAAGAAAACTCTATAGTCCTTAGCAAATTAGGAAACTTTTCTCATATATGTTTGAGACTTTTTGGGATTTATATAGGGGTTTTAGTTAGGGATTCGATAGATTGTATTGTGCTTTCCTTCTTATTCATAATGAAAAACTCTCTCTGCTTTTGCCCCGAGGATTAGGCTTAGCCGAACCTTGTTAAATCCTTCTATTGATTTTTCTTCACTATTTGCTTTGTGTGTGATTGTGTGCTAGTTAACCTACGATATTCTGCAATAATTGATATCAGAGCAAGGTTCGGGTTTTTACATATAATCTAGGGTTAAGATGCCTTCATCATCTTCAACAAATTACGAAGAAGAGAAATTTGACAGATGTTCTAGTTTCAGTCTATGAAAGATTATGATGAAATCGTTCCTGGTGTCACAAGGATTATGGAAAGCAATTGATGAAGATTTTCTTGAAGATATGAAAGTGACAAAGAAGGAAGACATGAAGGAGAGGACTTTGAGTGCGATCTTCATAGGCATTATAGATAGTGTTCTTCGAAAAATTACTGAAGAAACTTCTACAGCAATGGCATGGAAGAAGCTGGAAGATCTATATTCTAAGAAATCGCCGACAAACTGCCTCTACCTTAAAAAGAGGTTATACAATCTCAGTATGAACAAAGGTACCGTGTTAAATCTCACCTTGATAAGTTTATTTCTATTATAATGGACCTGAACAATGTGTATCAAAATTGAGAGTGAGGATCATGTCTTGATTTTGTTATGTTCTTTACCATAGTCTTATGATGCTTTTGCCGATACACTGCTATAAGGGAACGACACCACTTCACTAGAAGATGCTAATAATGCACTAAAATCTAAGGAGTTGAAAAAGAGCTTCCCAGACAGCAGAATTGAGGGCGAGAGTCTTGTGATTAGAGGAAGAACACAACAAAAGGACTTTAATAGGAAAAAGTCAACCGCAAGATCAAAATCTAGAGCAAGGAAGCAACACTGTTATGAGTGTGAGGAGCAAGGTCACTACAAGAGAGATTGTCCTAAGCTAAAGAAGAAAAGAGGAAAGCAGAAAATAGATAAATCGGCAAATATTGTTGACAGTGGCAATAATTCTGATGATAGTGACTATGCAGGGGAAGTTTGTACTGTGAGTTCTAGTCATTGGCAAAATTCTGGGGTTCTTTGATTCTGCTTCTACTTTCCACATGTGTCCACATACGAATTGATTTGCAACTTACAAACTAATGAGTGGGACTATCTATATAGGAGATCATAATCTATTACCAGTAGAGGGGGTTGGTAACATCAAATTGAAAATGTTCGATGTAATTATCAGAAATATTGGGTATTGGTATGTTCCTCGGATATGATTTCTCTTTCGACTTCAGATGATCAAGGGTATAAATTTTACTCCGATAATGGAATACTTAAAGTGTGTAAAGGCTCCATTGTTCTCATGAAGGGTAAACTACATTCTAAATTGTATCATCTTCTGGCCAGTGTGGTTGAAAGAGAAGCTACTGCAGCTTCTGGAAAAAGTAATCTGAATCAGTCTCAGTTGTGGCACTTGCGACTTGGCCATATGAGTAATAATGGATTGTCTTTGTTGAGTAAGTAGAATTTGCTGAATGGATACAAAAATTAAGTTTTGAATTTTTGTGAGCATTGTGTGTTAGGTAAACAGACAAGGATAAAGTACATCAACAAGGCCGAGCACAAGATCAGAGACAAATTAGATTATATACACTCTGACTTATGGGGTCCAAACACAGTTCCCTCCAAGAGTGGTGCCATGTATTTTATGACTTTTATTGATGATTACTCAATGATGGTGTGGGTGTATTTTCTGAAAACAAAAGATGATGAATTTTTGACATTTGCTAAATGAAAGACGATGGTTGAGAGGCAGACGGAAAGAGAAGTTATGCGTCTTCGAACTGACAATAGTTTGGAATTTTACAATTCTGAGTTCGATAATTTCTACAGCAGGGAGGGCAATGAGACACTATCACTTGTGTCGAAACACTACAACGAAATGGTGTTGGAGAACGTATAAATAGAACGTTTTGTGATAGAGCACGAAGCATGCTTTCACACTAATGTGTTAGCAAATACAGGTTGTTATTTAGGCTATAGATCTCCATCCACAACTATTGAGTTCAAAACTCCTTTTGAGGTATGGTCTAGTTCGCATGTTGATTATTCAAATTTATGAATATTTGGTTGTCCTGCTTATGCTCATGCGAGGAATAGAAAACTTGGGTCGAGGGTAAAGAAGTGAATATTTCTAAGGTATGCAATTGGAGTGAAAGGTTATAGGTTATGGTGCACAGATCAAAAGATTCCAGTGCTAATTATCAATAGGGATGTAACATTCAATGAATCTGCCTCACTAGAGAGTCAGAGGGAAAAACCAATAGCGGAAACAGATCGTGGTGTTAGTGACCGCATAGAGCTAGAAATTAAATCTCCACTAGCTCAGCCCAGTAGTTCTAAAGTAGAGAAAGTGAAGGAGGTGCAAAATATTTATCAAAATGATAATGTTGATGCATCTGTGTAACAACCATATAGCATTGCAACAGGCAGAGAGAAGAGAATGATCAACCGACCGCAAAGGTTTGCAAATGTCGTTGATTGAAATCTTCTTAGATATACGAATCCAGTGGGATTTGCTTTGGAAATTGCATAGATCCTTGATGCATTTAAGTGTTTTAGCTACTCAGAAGTTATTCAGAGTACAAAACCAAATCGTTGGATTAGTGCTATGGCTAAAGAGATTGAGTCTCTTAACAAGTTTAGGCATTGCCTAGACTTGTTTGGTATGTGCAGTACTCAATAGAGCCCTTCCGAGGGTTGTGGGAAAGGTAGAGAGACGTTGTTCCGTTGATAAAGAAAATTCAAGCCAAGGGGAAGATTTGTTATTTGTGGCTTGAATTATTTCCTTGTATTTTTTAGGAAACCCATAGTCCCTATAGATTTGGGAAAGGAAAACTTATAGTCCTTGTCAAATTGGAAAACGTTTCTAATATATGTTTGGGACCTTTTGGGATCTATAATTAGGGGTTGTAGTTGGGGATTATATTGATTGTATTGTTCTTTTCTTCTCATTCATAGTGAAAAACTCTCTTTGCTTTTGCCCCGAGGATGAATCTTAGCCAAACCTCGTTAAATCCTTGTGTTGATTTTTATTCTCCGTTTTCTTTCGGTGTGATTGTGTGCTAGTTAACCCACGATATTTCACAACACATGTATAACTTAACATTGAAAGACATGAGAAAATTTGAAAAGTGACGTACAAATTTAAACAAAGAAATTGAAATAGAGACAGGACTTAGCCAGCGTGGAAATGAGGAAAATTTTTAACAAAAAGCCAAATTTACAAGTGGTAAATACGAAAAATATTCCAGCATAATATATTGGTCCAACATAATATGTTGGAATACACAGGTGCTCCAATCTCCAGTATATTATGTTGGAATTTTTCATGTGCTGGAAGTTCATACATAGGTGCACCACTCTCCAGTATATTATGTTGAAACTTTCTGTTTTGCAGTAAAATAATGACTATTTTTCAATAACTTTATATACACTAGCTATTTTTCAAGGTGAAAAGACAAGAGTACCTATAAAAATGAAACTATATACCCTGCTTTACCCATAAAATAATTTTACCATTAAAATAATTACAATCTCTTACCCATTAAATAAACAAATGGGTATATCAAAATAACAACCCCACACTTAATTTCATACCTATAAAAACCCAAAACCTGCTCAATATTTCAGAAAATAAGCGCACAAAATTGAGATTTACACCGACATCCCCTAATTTGAAAACTGCAAAGTGTGAAAAAACATAATGAAGATGCTGATTTGCATCTTGTTTTCGGATTTTGATTTCGCTGTTGTTTTCGAATTTTGATTTTGTTGTTGTTTTCGAATGTTGATTTCGCTGGCAAAGCAGAATGTCAAAAATTATATGTATTACAGATGTTTAGTGGAGATCTAGAGGTTTGATTTCGAAAAATATGTTGTTGAAATTCAATATTTGACATCAACACTGTTGAATTGAGATTCAATTTCTGACATAAAAGTGACTATAACTTCATAATCATGGAAAATATACCTGTTCTGCTGTAACGTAGTGGAGAATGAGATGATAACTATAAATTCATAAATTTTCATGTTGATCTAATTCAAATAAAGACTTATTGGAAATTTAAACAACTTCTCAGAGAAATTACAAAGCAACTGTAAAAGGACAATAATACAATAGTTATTCAATACACTATTGCTCAAGGATATCAACCAATTACAATTTGCAGCGATATGAGTTTTAGTGTTTACACGAAATTGAAAAAATCAAGTGCAGGTATGACAACACTTCCCTTTGTGTGTCGTTTGCTAAAAATACTATAGTTGCAAGCACCTCTAGTTTCGATGTTGCTCTAGTTTCATCAAAGATTGCATAACTTTTTGAAAGCACTGATATGATTAGTAATTTGATATGCAAGAAAGAGATGACACCAATTTAGAACTTGATTATGCAAATATCATAACTAATCAATTTCATCAAAAAGTTGAAAAAGGAATAATTTATAAAGATAAGAACCTGCTGGCTCTCGTTATGAAACGATATGCCATTAGAGAAAAATGTCAATATCGGGTTAATAAATCATGCCCAAGAAGGTTTTTCTGCATGTTTTCAAGTAAAAAAACTATGTGATACCTATATAGTATATAAGTATGCTAAATCAGTATACTATGTGAGTATGGAATTGTATTGGTTTACCGGTGTCTTTTATCATGATACTGGTATAGTATATCAGTATACTATGCAAGTATATAACTATACTAGTTTGTCTATATTTTTTTATTAGCAAAATATGATACTGATACAGTATATATGTATGCTATATGAGTATACTAAGTGAGTATATAATTGTACATATTTTTGTGTGTGTGTTTTATCAATAAAACATGATACATAATTGTATTTGTATTATAAAAAGGTATACCCTTGAATGTGTTGATGAAAGATGCACTTGGAGACTTAAAGCATCAAGCCTGCGAGCATCAAATCTTTTCAAAGTGACGTATTTCAATTCTGTCCGCACTTGTTTAACTGATAAGAGATTTTCTCCACAAAACAAGATGTCTCAGCTTTGGTTGCAGCTATGGTATAAGATAAACTTGTTGACCCGAAAACCATATATACACAACAAATATCCAGAGAGACATCCAAAAAGCATATGGTATGGAGTTAAGCTACATGCAATCATGGAGATCAAAAGAAAAAGCAATGTAATTGTTGAGAGGAACACCAAGTGAGTCATACTAGAAGATGCCAACATATCTTTATATGTTAGAGTACGCTAAACCAGGATCAGTGATGTGACTACACACTGAAGGAGATGGGAGTTTCTTGGATGCATTCATAGCTATATATGCATCGATTAGATGATAGATGTATTGTAGGCCAACAGTTGTAGTTGATGGAAGTTTATTAAAGTCAACACATAGAGGGACCATACTCACTGGTTCCACACAAGACGCAGAGGGTAAGAATACAATCCAATTACATTCAGTTAAAGAAACAAAAAAGATTTTAAAATATTATATGATATCGGTATGGTATACAAGTATACCAACAAATTATATAATTATTTTGCTACATACCTGCACCTACCTATGACAATACTATTATATGAAATACTAAATTAATATTGTGTGTACAATCCAATTACATTCAGTTAAATAAACAAAAAAGATTTTCAAATATTATATGATACCAGTATGGTATATAAGTATACCAACAGAGTATATAGTTATTTTGCTACACACCTGCACCTACCTATGACTATACTACTATATGAAATGCGAAATTAATATAATTTGTTGTAGTTTATATTTTGTTCTTTGGATTTAAAGGACAAATTCTACCCCTCGCATATGCAATTGTTGATTTGGAAAATGATACATCGTGGGAGTGGTTCTTCGTGCAGTTCAGAGAAACCTATGGACAAAGAGAGGAAATGTGTATTTTATCAGACATGCATGATGGTGTGTGGAGAGCAACTTCAATTGTCTATCCAGAAGTTTGACATTGTGCATGTATGTTTCATCTGTGGAAAAATATAAAGAAAAACTTCAGGAAGAGCCAAAAACAAATCAAAGAAGTATACCTTGCGTTAGCAAGATCATACAATATTGAAGAATTCAAGAGGAATATGTTAGAGTTAGAAGCAATTGATAGTACAGTGACAACATACCTGATGGATGTTGGATGTGATAAATGGTCCCCAGCCGTATTTCAAGGAAAATATAACTATGACCATGACATCGAATATTTCGGAATCAGTAAATGCAGCAAATAAGCACGCAAGAGACCTCCTACTTGTGAATTTGCTTGACTTTATTATAATATTGATTCAAAAATGAAATTACACCAATCAGAAGGACGCAGTGGAATCATTTATGAATATTGGTGCAAAGAACGAAAACATATTGGTAGATAATACTATCTTATCACAAACGATGACTATATGCATTTTAAAAATCTTAAAAAAATACTGCATGTACTATAGTTTTACTTTTTTACCTAAGTGATTTCACTAAACAACTTAATATTATTATTAAGAAATACTATTACTCATATAGCTAATGACTTTTCTTAAGTAAAATTATACTAGGTGTTGTCATTAACTGAATTCTTAAATTTAGTAATTATGATGACCCGACTGATCGTCTTAAGAATTAACGCCCGATACCTATTAACTGCTTTTTCCAAGTTTACTTCTGTTTTTTTGATTTGTGTGGATGTTCGATTTTAAGTTTCGGAGAGTTTTGGGACACTTAATCCCTAAATGAGAGCTTTAGTATTGGAAAGTAGACCTCAGTCAGAATAGTATGAAGACAGTCTCAAAATGGAAATCCGATGGTTTTGTTAGCTCCGTAGGGTAATTTTTGGGTTAGGAGCGTATTCGGATACTGTTTTGGAGGTCCATAGCTAATTTAGGCTTGAAATGCCGAAAGTTTAATTTTGGAAGTTTTCTGTTCGATAGCGAGATTTTGATGAGTGTGGTAATGCAATTCTGAGAGTTTCGTTAGCTTTGTCATGTTATTTGGAAGGTGTGTGAAAAATTTCAAGTCATTGTAGGTAGTTTGGTTAGGTTTTTTATCAAAATCGGAATTTGGAAGATTTAGAAATTTAAGCTTGAATCCGATGTGTTTTGGGGATTTTATGTTATTTGTAGCGTTTTACAGATTGGATAAAGTTTGAATGAGGTTTTAGGATATAGTGGTTCCTTTGGTTGTGATCCCGGCAGCCTCGGGTGTGTTTCGGATTCTCAACGAGTCATTTTGAATTATTAGAAAATTGCAGATTTTGCTTCAGGTTTGTTGTAAACATTTGTTCTTCACGATCGCATATAAAGGGCCACGATCACGTAGGCTTATTTGAGGGAAGGGGCATAGTTGTTCTACGCGATCGCGTGTGTCAGGTTGCAATCGCGTGAGTCTGTATGGTATAGCTTCGCGATAGTGTGTGTTAGTTTGCGATCGCATGAGTTTCAGTAGTATAGCTTCACAATCGCATGGAACGTGTTAAGATCGCATAAGGTAAGTTGAGGGCAGTCCATTTTTGTGCTTCGTGATCGCGAGGCTAATTCTGTGATCGCGATTAAGGAAATCCCTAGGCAGAATTTAATAACCCAAAATCGAGGGTTTAGACCATAACTTATATTTTGGTCTTGGGAGCTCAGAAGATCACAATTTTTTAAGGGGTTTTCTCTGGGCGACCCTGGGCACGTGATTCTTACGCGGTTTAGACTAATTTTAACGAATCATCACTTAAATTCATCCTTTAATTTCGGAAATTTTGTAGAAACTGGGGAAAAGTTCTTAGACCAAGAGATTTGGTTTTTGATTCGGTATTTGACATCGGATGTGGATAATTTTGATATGGTTAGACTCGTGAAAGAGTGGGGATACTAAAAATATATATTTTACCCGATTCTGAGGCATGGGCCCGAAAGGTATTTTGGTTATTTTGCCTAATTTCACTTATTCACTTAAAGTGTTATTTATAATATGCAATTGAATTGAATAGATTTGAGCCATTTTGAGTCGGATACTCGTGGCAAAAGCGTGGTAGGTTGACTTGCACTTGTTCGAGGTAAGTAGCTTGTCTAACCTTGTGTGGGGAAATTTCCCCTTAGGATGTGACATTTAATAATTGAAATGCCTTGTACTTGAGGTGACGAGCGTGTATTTGAGCTAATTGTTGAAAACCTAATTTTACTTTACGTATTGAAACTAAATTCATTTCCTTCCTATTTTATTCTACTTGAAAGCTTCGCCTGTTGTTAGTTAGAAAAGCATGCTTAGTTGATTTAATTGCCTATTTGTTTAAATTTCCTTAATTGCATTACGTGAAGCTTGTTAGGCTAGAATTAACTGTTTTCTTGTACGAAGTTGGTATTTAATTTAATATTCTTATGTTTTTGCTGGGTGTTTTAATTTGGGATTACGGGACGACATCCCGAGAGATCCCCTGTACGAAATTATGATTTGGACTGAGGTGCAGGATATCAAGAAATTTTTTGGCATATATTGCGGATACCAAAAGATCCCTGGCATTTATATTAAGGTTGCCAAGAGGTCCTGAGGATACCAAGAGATTTCTGGCATTTATATTAAGTATACTAACAGATCTCAGGGATACCAAGAGATCCCTGGCATTTATATGGAGGGTACCAAGAGATCCTTTGGATACCAAGAGATCCCTGACATATATATATTGAGGACACCAAAAGATTCTCGGGATATCAAGAGATCCCTAGTGTATACATTGAGGAAACCAAGAGATCCTCGGGATACCAAGAGATCCCCGGTTATTACCCTATTGTGAGTGGTACTTCCTTGTGATTTGTCTTTATGTCCTGCTACCATTATTATACTCTATTTATCCTATATAGACTCTTACTATATACTCTAAATTATATTATTACCTTATCGTGTCATTCTATTATTTATTAATCTAAACAGGACCTTGACCTTCCTTATCACTACCTGACCGAGGTTACGCTTGGCACTTACTGAGTATCGTTGTGGTGTACTCATGCCTCTTTTGCGCATGTTTTTCATGTGCATATCCAGGTACCGCTGATCAGGCCTACCATAATTGAAGAAGGGGATTTCTTAGAGACTCTGAGGTACATCTGCTGCGTTCACAGACTAGGGAGTCCCTTTCTATTCCTGCGTTAGTATTTAGCCCTTCTGTACATTTCTATTTGTTAGACATTCTTGAGTTAGAGCTATGTAGCATTTATCTTAGCTTGTGATTCATAGGGTTCAGGGTTTTGGATTTATGTTTGTTTTGAGACATATATATATATATATATATATATATATATATATATATATATATATATATATATATATATATATATATATATATATATATATATATATATATATATATATATATATATATATATATATATATATATATATATATATATATATATATATATATATATATATATAGTGTATGCCGAGTGGCACATTTAACACTATTATTGCTTTATTTCCATTTTTAGATCGTTTTAATTTTGCAAGTTTGGTTATCTTCTGCAATTTAGGCTTACCTAGTCGTATAGACTAGGTGCCGTCACGATGGATCATGTAGGATGAACTGGGGTCGTGACAAGTTGGTATTAGATCTCTAGGTTCATAGGAGTCATGGATCCCAAGCCGGTTTATTAGAGTCTCATTGATCGGTACGGAGGCGTCTGTACTTATCTACGAGAGGCTATGTATCTGTTAGGAACATTTTCACTTCATTTGATTTTCGTGTCGTACAATATTTTGACATCACAATTCTAAACTTTTGTCTTATATTCTCTTATAGATGGTGATGGCACATGCTACTCGAGATGATTAGGCACCCGTTGCCCCTAGTCCAGCCGTTAGAGGCCTGGGTAGAGGCCGAGGACGCGTATGTGGTGCGCCAGAGCACTTGCACGAGATACCGCCGAGGTACCACTAGCAGTTCCAGCCGGAGTCCCGACAGCTGACACACCTATTACTGCTACTACTACTCCAGCTCTTCAGGAGACTCTGGCACAATTCATAAACATGTACACCACATTGGCTCAGGCAGGGTTGATTCCCCTTGCTGTAGCCACATCCCAGGCCGGGGGAGGAGCATAAACCCCTGCTGCCCACACTCCTGAGTAGTGAGTGCATGTTAAGCAGGCTTCCAAGATTATTCCTATACTGTCTGCAGTGGCAATTCAGCCCAAGGACATGGCAACGGCTTCCGAGGATGAGCAACTAAGGATTGAGGTTCAAAAAGTACAAGACTCATATGTTCAATTGTCTATCATCGGAGGATGCTTTGGGATTTCTTGATGAGTGTTACCGCATTCTCCATACCATGGGTATCTTAGGATCTAGTAGGGTTTCTTTCACTACTTTCCAGCTTTAAGGGGCTGCCTATGGCTGGTGGCGCACCTATGAGTTAGACAGTCCAGATGAGGCCGTTTCACTCACATAGGCTCAATTTTCGGATTCGTTCCTAAGAGAGTATGTTCCTCAGAGCCTTAGGGACGCATGGCGCACAGAGTTTCAGATTTGCGCTAGGGTGCTATGACTATTTCAGAGTATGATGTCTGATACACCAGTTTGGCTAGGCATGCACCAGCCTTGGTTGCTACTGTTCGCGAGAGGGTTCGCCAGACTATCTAGGGCCTTATTCCCAGCATCAGATCTAGCATAGATCGTGAGTTGGAGAAGGATATTTCTTATCAGCAGGTGGTGATCATTGCTAGGAGGATTGAGGGTATGCATTCTAGGAAGAGAGAGGAGAGGGAGGCTAAGAGGTCTCGAGAGTTGGGCCATTATTCTGGTGCCCGTACCCCAGCTGCAGGTCATCATGGTAGGGGTTATATGAGTCTCCCCGTTCATTCGGCTCTTCCAGTAACCAGTAGTGCTCCAGCTCCTCCTTGATCCCAGGAGCCTTATTATGTACCTCCGATTTCTAGCACGCCTCATGCGTGGAGTGCTTTCAAAGGTCAGTCCAACTGACCTGGCCCTAGCTAGTCACAGCTACCACGCCCTCCTAGAGCTTGTTTTGAGTGTGTTGACACATGCCACATGGTAAGGGATTGCCCTAGAATTGGGAGGAGTGCACCTCCACAGACTTCTTAGCCACAGTGTGCCCCGTAGAGTTCTCTGGCCATGATTACAACTCCAGTTGCTACATCACCTGCTCAGCCAGCTAGAGGTGGAAGTGGGGAGGTAGAGGTTGCCCTCGAGGGGGAGGCAAGGCCGCATTCTATGCCTTTCCTGTTTGTACCTAGGCTGTTGCCTCTAATTCCGTCATCAAAGGTATTATATTAGTTTACCACAGAGATGCATTAGTTCTATTCAATCCGTGCTCTACTTATTCTTATGTGAATTCTTATTTTCTTCCTATTTGGGTGTATCTCGGGATTCTTTGAGTTCCCTTGATTATGTTTCTACTCTTGTAAGAGATTCACTTGTTGTGGATCGCATTTATCGGTCATGTTTGGTTACTCTCCGTGGTTTTGATACCAGATCAAATTTTTTGTTACTCAACATGGTTGTTTTCGATATTATCTTGGGCATGGACTGGTTGTCGCCCTATTTTTTCTATTCTTGAATTGTCACGCCAAGACCGTGATGCTGGCTATACCGGGTGTACCGCGTGTTGAGTAGAGGGACACAATTAGATCACACTCCCAGTAAAGTTATTTCTTTCCTTGAGGCTCAACGTATGGTTGAGAAGGAGTGTGATGCATATTTAGCTATGTGAAAGATATCAGTATTGATATCCCTTCAATTGATTCAGTACTAGTAGTATGAGATTATCCCGATGTGTTTTCAGCTGACCTTCCAATCATGCCTCAACAACAACAACAACAACTACCCAGTATAGTCCTACAAAGTGGGGTCTGGGGAGGGTAATATGTAGACAGGCCTTACCCCTACCCGAAAGGGCAGAGAGGCTGTTTCCAATCGACCCTCGGCTCAGTGAAGGAAAGGGAAAAACAAAAACAAAAACAAAAACAAAAGAGCATTAGTAACTCCAGCAGAAATAGCGGAAATAATTAGCTAAACATAAGAACCATAAATAAAATAGCATGCAAATATATCAGACAGTAACTACCATAAATAATTGCCATAAGGGAGACACAATCCAATGCACAAATCATCTATGGATAGCTTTGCCAAGCCTCACCCAACCCCGGATGAGGAGACGAAAAACTCTAGGGGCCCCTATCCTACAACCCTGATACTAGACCTCCAGACTTTCCTATCAAGGGTCATGTCCTCGGAAATCCGCATTCTAGCCATGTCGTGCCTAATCACCTCTCCCCAATACCTCTTAGGCCTCCCTCTGCCTCGCCGTACGCCGACCATCGCCAGCCGCTCACAACTCCTCACCGGGGCATCAGGACTTCTCCTCCACACATGCCCGAACCACCTCAGCCTCGCTTCTCGCATCTTCTCATCCACCGGGGCCACCCCCACCTTCTCTCGAATAATTTCATTCTTAATCTTATCTAACCTGGTGAGCCCGCACATCCACCTGAGCATCCTCATCTCCGCAACCTTCATTCTTTGAACATGAGAGTTCTTTACTGGCCAGCACTCCGCCCCATACAACATGGCAGGTCTAACCACAACTCTATAAAATTTCCCCTTGAGTTTCTATGGAACTTTCTTGTCACACAGGACTCCTGATGCAAGCCTCCACTTTGACCACTCCGCTCCTATACGATGAGTGACGTCCCCGTCAATCTCTCCGTCCCCCTGAATCAACGACCCAAGATATCTGACATTGTCCCTCTTGGCGATGACGTGGGATCCAATCGTCACGTCCCTGCCTACTTTTCTCGGCTCGGCGCTAAGCTTGCATTCCAGGTATTCTGTCTTAGATCTGCTTATTTTGAAACCCTTGGACTCGAGAGTCTGTCTCCATACCTCTAACCTTTCAATAACACCGCCTGTCATCAGCAAATAGCATACACCAAGGCACATCCCCTTGAATATGTCGGGTTAGAACATCCATCACCAAGGCAAACAAGAGAGGGCTAAGCGTCGATCCTTGATGGAGCCCCATAACCACTGGAAAATGGTCTGAGTCGCCACCCACCGTCCTAACCCTAGTCTTAGCTCCATCGTACATGTCCTTGATTACTCTGATGTAGGCTTCCGGCACGCTCTTCGCCTCCAAGCACCTCCACAGCACCTCTCTCGGGACCTTGTCATACGCCTTCTCCAAGTCGATAAGAACCATGTGCAGGTCCTTCTTCTTATCCCTGAACTGCTCCACCAGCCTCCTGACAAGGTGGATAGCTTCTGTAGTGGAGCGACCCGGCATGAAACCGAACTGGTTCACAGATATAGATGTCATCTCCCTCACCCTCGCCTCGATCACCCGCTCCCAGACCTTCATGGTGCGACTAATTAATTTGATACCCCTATTGTTGTTGCAGCACTGGATGTCCCCTTTGTTCTCTTCCAATCATGCCTCCTGATAGAGATACTAATTTTGGCATTGATATGTTGCCAGGAACTTAGCCCAATTTTATCCATATGTATCGTATGGGTCCTCCTCAGTTGAAGGAGTTGAAGGATCAGTTACATGAATTGTTTGATAAGGGTTTTATTCGGCCCAGTGTTTCTCTTTGGGGTGCTCTTATCTTATTTGTGAATAAAAATGATGTTTCTATGCATATGTGATTGACTATCGCTAGTTGAACAAGGTTATAGTGAAGAACCATTATCATTGGCCTCGTATTGATGATCTGTTTGACCAACTTCAAGGTGCACGAGTGTTTTCTAAGATCTATTTGCGCTCAGGTTACCATCAGTTGAAGATTCGGGAGCCAGATATCTCGAAGACCACTTTCAAGACTCGATATGGTCATTAAGAGTTTCTTGTTATGTCATTTGGGTTGACCAATGCCCCAAAAACTTTTATGCATTTGACGTACAGTGTATGCCGTCCATATCTCAACGCTTTTGTCATTATCTTTATTGATGACATTCTGGTGTATTCCCGGAGTCAGGAAGATCATAAGCAGCACCTGAGGACAGTGCTTCAGACTCTGAGGGAAAAGAATTTATATGAAAAGTTTTCAAAGTGTGAATTTGGTTGGATTCCGTGGTGTTCTTAGACCGCGTGGTATCGAGTGAGGGTATTGGGGTGGATTCGAAGAAGGTAGAGGTAGTGTAGAGTTGGCCTAGGCCATCCTCGGCTACAGAGATCCACAGTTTCTTCGGTTTGGCAAGTTACTACCATCGTTTTGTGGAGAGGTTTTCATCGGTTGCAGCCCCTATGACTAGACGGGCCCTGAAGGGTGCTCCGTTCCAATTGACGGAAGATTGTGAGGCGAGCTTTTAGAAGCTCAAAGCAGCTTTAACTACGGTCCCAGTTTTGATATTGCCTACAGGTTCGGGGTCTTATATTGTCTATTATGATACCTCGAGAGTTGGCCTTGGAGTAGTATTGATGCATGACGGTAGGGTGGTTGCCTACATGTCCAGATAGTTGAAAATACATGAGAAGAATTATCATTTCCATGATCTTGAGTTAGCTTCCACTGTTCATGCCCTGAAGATTTGTCACAATTATCTATACGACGTGCCTTGTGAGATTTATATTGATCATTGGAGCTTGCAGCACTTGTTCAAGCAAAAGAATCTAAATTTGTGCTAGAGGAGGTGGTTAGAGTTGCAAAAGGATTATGACATTACTATTATGTATCACCCGGGCAAGGCCAACGTGGTGGTCGATGCTTTGAGTCACCGGGCAGAGAGTTTTGGGAGTTTGGCTAATCTACCAGCATCAGAGAGGCCTATGGCGATGGATGTTCAAGCCTTAGCTAGCCAGTTTGTAAGATTGGATATTTCAGAGCCTAGTCGGGTTCTAGCTTGCATGGTTTCTCGGTCTTCCTTATTTGATTATATCAGAGAGCTATAGTACGATGACCCTAATTTTCTTTTCCGTAAGGACAAGGTTCAGCATGGTGATACCAGAGATGTTACCATTGGTAAGAACGGAGTATTGGGGATGCAGGTTCGGGTTTGTATACCCAATGTTGATAGGCTTCAGGAGCTGATTCTAGAGGAGGCCTACAGTTCGCGGTGTTCCATTTATTCGGGTGCCGCGAAGATGTATCAGGACTGGAGGCAGCACTATTAGTAGAGGCGGATGAAGAAAGATGTATTAGGGATTGTAGCTCGGTGCCTCAAATGTCAACAGGTGAAGTATGAGCACCAGAGGCCAGGTGGATTGCTTCAGCAGATATAGATTTTGGAGCGGAAGTGGGAGCAGATCACTATGGACTTTGTATCTAGGCTCCAACAAACTTCGAAGAAGTTCGATGCCATTAGGGTTATTATGGATCGGCTAACCAAGTCCGCTCATTTCATTCCTGTGTGTACTACTCATTCTTCAGAGCAGTTGGCAGAGATTTATATTTAGGAGATCGCTCGTCTGCATGGTATTCCAGTTTCCATCATTTCAGATAGAGGTACTCGGTTCACATCACGGCTCTAGAGGGACGTTTAGGATGAGTTGGGTACTCGATAGAGTTGAGTACAACATTTCACCCTCAGACAGATGGGTATCTAAGCGCACTATTCAGATTCTTGAGGATATGCTCCTTGCATGCGTGATCGAGTTTGGAGGATCTTGGGATCAGTTCTTGCCATTGGCAAAATTTTCTTACAACAACAGTTATCAGTCCAGCATTCAGATGGCACCGTATGAGGCTTTATATGGTAGGCAATGTAGATCTCCAGTGGGATATTTCAAGCCGTGTGAGGCTAGATTACTGGGACAGACATAGTTCAAGATGCTTTGAAGAGAGTCAAGGTGATTTGGGATAGACTTTCGAACAACCCAGTCCAGACAAAAGAGCTATGTGGATCAGAAGGTTCGTGATGTTTCATATATTGTTAGAGAGCGAGTTCTGCTTCAGGTTTCCCCTATAAAAGGCGTTATGGGATTTGGGAAGAAAGGGAAGTTGAGTCGCCGTTTATTAGCCCTTTTGATATATTGAGGCGAGTTGGGGAGATTGCTAAAGAGCTTGGCTTACCTCCTAGCCTGGCAGGAGTTCATTCGGTATTTCATGTTTCGATGCTCCAGAGGTATGACGGTGATCCGTCGCACGTGTTGGATTTCAGCTCAGTCCAGTTAGACAAGGATCTATCTAATGTTGAGGAGTCAATGGAAATATTTTAACAGGCAGGTAAGAAATCTGAGTTCAAAGAATATCGCATCAGTGAAGATTTAGTGGCGGGGTCAGCCAGTCGAGGAGGCGACTTAGGAGACCAACCAGAATATACATAGCCGTTACCCTCATCTTTTCACTACTTTAGGTATGTCTTTATGCTTGTTCGAGAACGAATGAATGTTTATGTGTTGGAGAATGTGACGACCCGGCCAGTCTTCATATGAACTAACACCCCAATCCCCATTTAACTGCTTTCTCCAAGTTTGCTTCTGCTATTTTGATTTGTCGGGATGTTCGATTTTTACTTTCAGAGAGTGTTGGGACACCTAGTACGTAAATGAGAGCTTTAGTGTTGGAAAGTGGAAGGTAGTTGGAACAGTTTTAAGAAGGCCTCAGAATGGAAATCTAATGGTTCCATTAGCTCCGTAGGGTGATTTTGTGGTTAGGAGCATATTTAAATAGTTTTTTGGAGGTACCTAGCTAATTTAGGCTTGAAATGCCAAAAGTTTAATTTTGGAAGTTTCCAGTTAGATAGTGAGATATTGATCCGAGTGTCGGAATGGAATTTCGAGAGTTTCAATAGCTCTGTCATGTCATTTAGGAGGTGTGTACAAAATTTTAGGTCATTCAGAGGTGGTTTGGTTGTTTTTTTTTATCAAAATTGGGATTTTGAAGATATTAGAATCTTAGCTTGAATTCGATGTGTTTTGGGGGATTTGATGTTGTTTTTAGCATTTTGAAGATTGGTACAAGTTTGAATGAGGTTGTATGATATATTGGTGCCTCTGGTTGAGGTCCCGGGGGCCTCAAGTGTGTTTCGGATGCTTAACGGATCATTTTGAATTGTTAGAAAATTGCAGATTTTTCTTCAGGTTTGTTGCAGACATTGTTCTTCATTATCGCTTATAAGGGGTTGCGATTGCGTAGTCTTATCTGAGTGAAGGATCAGAATTGCACTACGCGATCGCGTGAGTCAGGTTGCGATCGCGTGACTTTGTGTGGTATAGCTTCGCGATCGTGTGTGTTAGGTTGCGATCGCATGAGATTTAGTAGTATAGCTTCGCGATCGCATGGAGCATGTCGCGATCACATAAGGTAAGTTGAGGGAAGTCCATTTTTGTGCTTTGCGATTGCGAGGCTAATTCCGCAATCGCGATTAAGGAAATCCCTGGGCAGAATTTAAAAACCCAAAATCGAGGGTTTAGACCATAACTTATATGTTGGACTTGGGAGCTCGGGAGATTACAATTTTCGAAGGGATTTTCAGCTGGGCGACTTGGATAAGTGATTCTTACTCGGTTTAGACTAATCTCCATAAATCTTCACTTAAATTCATCCTTTAATTTCGGAATTTTGGTGGAAATTGGGGGAAGAGTTCTTAGACCAAGAGATTTGGATTTTGATTGGGTATTTGACATCGGATTGAGATAATTTTGATATGGTTAGACTCATGAGAGAGTGGGGTACTGGAAGTATAAATTTTACCCGATTCAGAGACGTGGGCACGAGGAGCATTTTGGTCATTTTGCCTATAATTGCATATTAGCTTAGAATTTAATTGTGGAATCAGTTACTTGAAGTGTTATTTACAATATGTAGTTAAATTGAATAGATTTGGGCCATCTGGAGTCGGATAATCGTGGTAAAAGTGTGGTTTCGGGTTGACTTGCACATGTTCGAGGTAAGTGGCTTGTCTAATCTTGTGTGGGGGACCTTCCCCGTAGGATATGATATTTGATAATTGAAATACCTTGTACGTAACGAGCGCGTACTTGGGCTAATTGTTAAAACCCAATTTTACTTTACGTATTTAAAACTGAGTTCCTTTCCTTCCTATTTTATTCTACTTGAAAGCTTAGCTTGTTGTTATTTAGAAAAACATGTTAGTTGACTTAATTGCCTATTTGTTTAAACTGCATTAATTGCATTACGTAAAGCATGGTAGGCTATAATTAACTATTTTCTTGTACGAAGTTGGTATTTAATTTAATATTCTTGTGTTGCTGCTGTGTGTTTTATTTTGAGAGTACAGGACGGCATCCTAGGAGATCTCCTGTACGAAATTATGGTATGGACTGAGGTGGGGGATACCAAGAAATACCTGGCATATATTGAGGATACCAAGATATCCTCGGAATACCAAGAGATCCCTATCATTTATATTGAGTATACCAAGAGATCATTGGGATACCAAGAGATCCCTGGAATATATATTGAGGATACTAAGAAATCCTCAGGAACCAATAGATCCCTGGAATTTACATGGAGGGTAGAGATCCTCGGGGTACCAAGCGAGCTCTAACACACACACACACGGTGGGTTATTTTGAGCCGGGTGAGGCTAGATTATTGGGACAGACATAGTTCAAGATGCTTTGAAGAGAGTCAAGGTGATTTGGGATTGACTTTCGAACAGCCCAGTCCAGACAGAAGAGATATACAGATCAGAAGGTTCGTGATGTTTCCTGTATTGTCGGAGAGCGAGTTCTGTTTCGGGTTTCACCTATGAAAGGCATTATGAGATTTGGGAAGAAAGGGAAGTTGAGTCGAGGTTTATTAGCCCTTTAGAGATATTGAGGCGAGTTGGGGAGATTGCTTAAGAGCTTGCCATACCTCCTAGCCTTGCAGAAGTTCATCCGGCATTTCATGTGTTGGATTTCAGCTCAGTCCAGTTAGACAAATATCTATCTAATGTTGAGGATTCAATGGAAATATTTTAACAGGCAAGTAAGAAAGCTCAGGTCAAAGAATATTGCCACAATGAAGGTTCAGTAGCGGGGTCAGCCGGTCGAGGAGGCGAGTTGGGAGACCAACCAGGATATACATAGTTGTTAGGTATGTCTCTATGCTCGTTCGAGGACGAATAAATGTTTATGTGTTGGAGAATGTGACGACCCGGCCGGTCTTCTTAAGAATTAATGCCCTGATCCCCTATTAACTGCTTTCTCCAAGTTTACTTCTGCTATTTTGATTTGCAGAATGTTTGGTTTTAAGTTTCGGGACACTTAGTCCGTAAATGAGAGCTTTAGTGTAGGAAAGTGGACGGTAGTTGGAACAATTTTAAGACGGCCTCGAAAATGGAAATCTGACGGTTCCATTAGCTCTATAGGGTGATTTTGGGTTAGGAGCGTATTCAGATAGTGTTTTGGAGGTCCCTAGCTAATTTAGGCTTGAAATGCCAAAAGTTTAATTTTGGAAGTTTCCAGTTAGACAGTGAGATTTTAATCCGAGTGTCGGAATGGAATTTCGAGAGCTTCAATAGCTCCCTCATGTCATTTAGGAGGTGTGTGCAAAATTTCAGGTCATTAAGAGGTGGTTCGGTTGGGTTTTTTAATCAAAACGGGGATTTCGAAGATTTTAGAAACTCAGCTTGAATTCGATGTGTTTTGGGGGATTTGATGTTGTTTGTAGCGTTTTGAAGATTGTTATAAGTTTGAATGCGGTTTTAGGATATATTGGTGCATTTGGTTGCGGTCCCGGGGGCCTCGGGTGTGTTTCGGATGCTCAACGGATCATTTTGAATTGTTAGAAAATTGCAGATTTTGCTTCAAGTTTGTTGCAGACATTTGCTCTTCGTGATCGCTTATAAGGGGCTGCGATTGCGTAGTCTTATCTGAGTGAAGGGGTAGAGTTGCTATCCGCAATCACGTGAGTCAGGTTGCGATCACGTGAGTTTGTGTGGTATAGCTTCGCGATCATGTGTGTTAGGTTGCGATCGCATTAGATTCAGTAGTATAAGTTCGCGACCACGTGGAGCATGTCGCGATCACGTAAGGTAAGTTGAGGGCAGTCGATTTTCGTGCTTCGCGATTGTGAGGCTAATTCCGCAATCGCAATTAAGGAAATCCCTGGGCAAAATTTAAAAACCCAAAATCGAGGGTTTAGGCCATAACTTATATGATGGACTTGGGAGCTCGGGAGATTACAATTTTCGAGGGGAATTTCAGTTGGGCGACATGGATAAGTGATTCTTACTCGGTTTAGACTAATCTCTATGAATCTTCACTTAAATTCATCCTTTATTTTCGGAATGTTGGTAGAAATTGGGGGAAGAGTTCTTACACCAAGAGATTTAGATTTTGATTGGGTATTTGACATCGGATTGGGATAATATTGATATGGTTAGACTCATGAAAGAGTGGGGTACTGAAAATATTAATTTTATCCGATTCTAAGACGTGGGCCTGAGGGGCGTTTTGGTCATTTGCCAAATTTTGCATATTAGCTTAGAATTTAATTGTGGAATCAGTTACTTGAAATGTTGTTTACAATATATAGTTAAATTGAATAGATTTTGGCCAATTGGAGTCGGATACTCGTTGCAAATGTGTGGTTTCGGGTTGACTTGCGCATGTTCGAGGTAAGTGGCTTATCTAATCTTGTGTGGGGGACCTTCCCCGTAGGATATGATATTTGATAATTGAAATACCTTGTACGTAAGGTGACGAGTGCGTACTTGAGCTAATTGTTAAAAACCCAATTTTACTTTATGTATTTAAACCGAGTTCCTTTCCTTCCTATTTTATTCTACTCGAAAGCTTAGCTTGTTGTTAGTTACAAAAGCATGCTTAGTTGACTTAATTGCTTATTTGTTTAAACTGCATTAATTGCATTACGTGAAGCATGTTAGGCTAGAATTAACTATTTTCTTGTACGAAGTTGGTATTTAATTTAATATTCTTGTGTTGCTGCTGTGTATTTTAATTTGAGATTACGGGACGACATCCTGGGAGATCCCCTGTACGAAATTATGATTTGGACTGAGGTGGGGGATACCAAGAAATCCCTGGCATATATTCAGGATATCAATATATCCTCGGAATACAAAGAGATCCCTAGCATTTATATTGAGGATACCAAGAGA